>OZ017801.1:11056102-13456102 GCA_963969395.1 Pseudoscleropodium purum
CTTCAAAAGAGAAGGAAAACTTAGAAAGAAATTGGAAAAAATCAAATAAAAATCAACTTGGAACAAGTACATGAAAGCTTGGAAAGAGGATTCAACCAAAATAAGTCTAATTACAAAGAAAAAAATATGTGGAGAAATATAGAGATAATGGAAGGAGCACATACTCAAGTGATGGAGTTTGAAGAAACAATTGGAGTAGGGAAGATCAACAATATTGAGGTTAGTGCTTATATACAAACCCGTAATTACATTTCCATCTCAATTATAATTTCAATTCCACTTTGCAATTAGGACTATAGCAGGTATGAATTAGAGTCAGACTATAGAATCAATAGGAATGTAGAATTAAGATTGAGAATCACATAGAGAACTTCTATAGCTTTCCAAAAGTTACACTATATTACACTTCAAAATCTAGCAAAAAATCCAAAAGTTATGCTTGAATAAAGCTTAATTTAATTTTGGATGAAAAAAAATTACATTGAAAGAAAAAGAATCATTCTATTCAATTAGGTTGTTTGTTTGTTTCTCATGTTGAGATTTCCTGGACTATGCATCTCCCATTCATGTGTTTGGTATCGTTGAAAAGCCCTTGGTGAAGAGGGGTGCACGAGCTTGATTTTGTGGTGTTTGGACCTTGGGTGTGAAAGTTATTGAAGTTTGAAATTTTTATGAATTAAAAAAATTAGAAAATTATTTTTCTTTTGACCGTGGCAACAATACGGGACACACTAGTTTAAAAGAGAATTAAAGAATTAGCATATAGTGAAAGCAAGAGAATAAAAAAATAATTGAACTAGAAAAAAGAAAGAGAAATTCACTGATAAATTTCAAAGAATCAAAGCGGTCAAAATTTATTCCCAAAACAATTTAGAAAACATTAATAGGACAATAAGATTTTATTTTATTGAAAATAAAAGTCAAAAGCAAGTGGAATTAAAGTAACTTCAAGGGGACAAATAAAAAGAACTATTAATAAATTTTGATGAACCGGTCAACGATCAATTTTTTTTTTTAATTAACTTTTTACTAGGAATCTTGAATAGAAAAATTGACTTTTGTCCAAGGATAAATTAAAATCTTGAAGGCAAAATTATTTAATGGTAAAAATAGAAGTAGAATTAAAATAAAATTACATTGAATGAAAAATTATAGTAAAAATAGATAAAAGATTAAAAGATCATCCAAAAGAATCTTATAAAAAATTTAAAATCTAGAGTTTAGTAGACATGAAGGGTAAAAGAAAGAAGTGATTTTGAAATTTGAAGGTAAAAGAAATTGACAGGACAATATGGTAAACCGATCAACGGTCAAACTTCCACCGTAAATATTTTTTACCTAGATGGTCAAAAGTAAGAAGTTTTCTATCTTTTAGGAAGATATAAGTAGAATGTCAAAGTTAAATTTAGAAACTAAAAAAATTAGAAGGTAATCCAAAAATCCAAAATAAATACCAATAGTTGGAATAGAATTAGGACCCATAAACTTCCATCATTACCAAAAATTTACCAATCTAGGACTATAATTAGGATTTGGTAAAACAAACTCCATTGTTTGAACTGCATCTCGTTTACAACAACCCAATCACCCATCAAATTTAGTTGATAAACATAGAATCTAAAAAATTAGTTATGCATGTTTCGTCTTGAGGGTGGTGTAGATAAACTTAGGATGTAATTAGAAAACTATACCCAAGCTAATAGTAAAATTTTGTTCCTAGGGAGGTCTTTTAAATAGGATTACTTCTACTTTTGATTCTTAACCCCTAAAGGTTTTTGACTATGTTTTCACCAAAAACACTCTAAAACTGCCATTTCTAGTGCAAGCACCAAATTTTTGAAAAAAAACATTTTCGGACACAAGTAATTGTAGGATCTTGTAGTAAAATATTTTGAAAAGATGTGGTAAAAATTTCAGAAATTTTCACTGTGATGATTGCAAGATATTAGCATTTGAACTCACAAAAATTCTTTTTTTTTCCTGCAAAAATCCGGGCAGCTGCACTTCACTAGGTCACAATTGCTTGAAAAAATGTCCAAAATGGTGGTTACTCTTTGAATTCATTCTTCAAAGCAAGTTGGCTACATGTTTGAAAATTTTTAGATCATTTAGAATTGTGCAACATATAGGAAAAAAATAGTAAGTAGAATGAAGTAGAGAATGATTCAAAGTACTAAGTTGTTAATAATTTAATTATGGAATTGAAAAATTCCAATCCCTATGGTTGAAATGTGGTAATAAAAAATGTACACCTAATTAAAAAAAAAAAAAAATTTAAAAAATTTAAAATTGAGTAAAATAAAGGGCTTCAAAGTTTAGTTCAGAGTAGAGATTCCATAACTATCTACAAATTATTCCAAACTAAAACTCCTCATAACTTTTGATTCATCCATCTAAATGAAATGATTCAAAGCTTTCTATGTAGATATAAATCTAAAAAATCAATTTCAATTTCTAATTTTTGAAAAAAATGATTTTTGAAGAAGTTTTTTTGCTACCTAGGCTACCCACCAAACATTGAAAATCACATTTCATACAATAACTATTTGGCCATGTAGTCAAAAGTTATAAAAATTGTTGGGCCTTAAAGATACTCGGAAAAATGTTGTGTGAAAATTTCAAAGAAAAAAAATAAAAATTCCATCTATAGTGAGCTGCCTAAAATTGCTATGTTGCCAAAAAATAGGGTTCAAGGCTTTAGGGGTTAATAGGTCATTGCAATTATAGAATATTATAGAAAATATGTTCTTTAACCATATTTGCAAATGTTTTTCCTCATACAATAAATCTAATTGCCAAATTTGCCACTCCACTCTTAAAGGCCACAAGGATTAAGATAATCTTCCAAATTTTTTTTTTATCTTTATCATTGATTTTATTATCCTTTATCTTTATGAATTTTCATCTTAACACTTTTTTCTTTTAATCTTTTACTTCCAATGTGGATCTTCAATCTTTACTACCAAATTGGATTGGATTGGTACGAATTGATAAGGCCTTGCACTATCAAATTGGGAACTGATTTACTTTGGAATCTTTGTCTCCAAATAGGGAACCACGACACCTAATTCTTTCAACTTGTTTCCTTAGATTACTACTTCATACCCCTCGAATTTACACTCCAAATTGGTAAACTCCAAACACTCTTATAGACATAACTCTAACTGTTTGTAGACATAGCACAAGCATTTACAATTTGGTAATTCATTCAGAAAATTGCACAACAAATTGGAATTCATAAATACAACATTCAGGCTTTATTCACATGCCTACTTGGACAACTACAAATTTACTTTAAACATTTTGATTAAGATTCAAATACAAATTCAATCTTAATCAATAAGCATACACTTAAACTTCAACATAGTTCACTTGATTTATCTGTAACTTAAGCATTCCGTAAATATACTACAATGACATTTACAACATAATTTGGATCATTTAAATTTATATAATGGAAAATAATTCTCGATTGGGCACACCACTATCTCTCAACAACATTCATACAATTAGAATTCAACATTTAACACTTAGTATACATTCAAGTTGCCATACATCATACAATGCAAATCACATTAGACCAATTTGGATGAAGATATATTCACATTAATTTCCAAATTGGTGATCAAATCACCATTACAAATTTTACACTTTTGTTTGTCATCAAAATTCACGATCTATCTATTAAGCTCTAATCAACTCTTCAATTAGTAAATTTCATCGTCATGACACTATAATTTTCAACTAGGATTGACAAATTTCCTCAACTTCAATTAAACTCCACTTCCACTTTTCCACTCATACTACAAACTATTCAACTTCTACACACTTCCACAAGTTTAGCATTTAACACATACCTTTCCAAATCAAATCCCGACTTGGATAATTTCAATTTAAAATCTTCATGTTTCTGCACATCAACAGACCACCACACATTGGCTCACATACATTCTGACTAGGACATAGACAGCCTCATTCAACTCACTGATCCAAACTTGAACCACATTAATACTTCCCAACTACGAAATTACACACATGAACACACAACAAAAACGAAATTATACAGTATAACTAGGCTAGGACATACATTGGAAATTCGCTCAACAATAGGTGAAGCAATTGATTCCAATTTGGGACCTAATAGGACTTGCAAAGACAGTTATTAAATCAGGAAAGACAACCAACTGACATCAATCCAACTAGGATTTAACAAGACACAATATTAGCATACATTCAACATCAATGGCTGGCCATTCATCCAATTCGCCTGACTCACTTAACACACCATTCACTACCTACCAACTTGAAATTCACGACTTAGAACTTAGACAACCATACCAATCGACTAGGTAGCAAAATAACTCCCATTTGAAATTAAATCAGTGACCAAAATACCCAATTTGGACAACACAACAACCAAACTATCATTGAAAGCTCTCACATTACACCAAAATAGCTCAAAAATTTACAAAACATACATCCGAATTAGTTATTTAGAGGTGGAGATTAAAACACTTACAATCTTTTTAAATTCTCAAAAAGATCTCACAAAATACTCTTAAACATATTGAGTGATATATCAAAGTCTTTAAACTTAATGTCATTTCCCAAAAAATCTTACCATTTGGTGTGATTTTCAACCACATTAAAAAAATAAGCATTAAATTAATATCATTTTGCATATTTCAAATTTTTTTATACATTATTTGTTACTTCAAACAACCTCTTTTAAATGAATCTTGTTTTAAATCAAACAATATAGTGTTTTCAAAATTCTTGGAATATAATTATTCTTTTAACACAATTATTATCCAATTAGTTAAAAAAATTTCACTAAGGATATATTTGCTCTTGGTTGCAAAAGAGGCTTTTAGAGGTGGTTTCGGAGCAAACATTGTTGGGGTGTTCACACTATCATTGCTTTTCATTCACTGATCTTGCGTGGTATGTGAAGTAGCCACAACCCAAAGCGATGGTGGCTTCTCGAGAAGAATACGGATAGTTGTTGAATTGTGTGCATTAATTGCTAGTTACAAGTGGCAAAAACATAGATTTCAAGCAGCAAAGATGTTGGAAGATTACTAGTTGGATTATAGAAAATTGGCATATTTTTATTTTAAAAAATTGTCGTAATAAAGGAAGTTTTGTAGCAGCGACGCCATGCACATAACACTTAGTGTATGTGGATCCAACTTAATTAATTGACTATGGGAGGACGACGAAGACAATAAAAAGCAATCTACAGCTTCATATCGTGACAACAATGAGAGCAATTAGGAGAGAGTGTAGTGATTTTGTTCAGTTAGTAATTTGTTCAAAGCATTTTTTGATTTTCAAAGCTTCAACACCGTTTGGAGGTCCCGCGATTAGTGTCATAGTCTTTGTCAACCAACTATGCAATATAGAAGTGTATTAGTGGTTTGTAAATGGAGACAACAACCACATTCTACGACATATTACATAGAGCATCGTGATTTGAGGAGACTGGGATTGCCACATGCTTCACAAGCTTTTAACAATACCACATGTGAGTGGAATGATTGGCCTTATAATATACTTTTTTTTATAATACTATTACTATTTATAATGTCTCAATGACTTGGCACTTTGTCTTCATTGTAGCCAATTGGTTGGATCAGGATATCGTCAATTGTCTACGGTGTTGTGGACGTCTATCGGTCGAGAAAGTGACAATGCTAGGGATGTAGCTAGTACAAGTAAAACTTACCTTTCCCATTTTACCCTTGTGTAATTTTTGTTGAACAATCATGCACACCATAATATAAAAAGTTTATAGTCTATCACTTCTTTGTATAGTAAATGGATGCACTAATGTCGTATCACAGGCACATGAAACAACATTCAATTGAAGCCTTATAAGCAAAGTACATTCTCTACTAGGAATAGTACATTATGTTGCAGCCGCCTTTATCGAGGAGGGTTCAATCTCTACTAAACGTGCATACAAAGAATGTGGTTCAAACTAAAATGTGCAAGAGGTTTACTAGCTCATTACAACCCAATGAAAATTAGCCTTTCAAGAAGCTAAAGGAAGCAACAAAAGGTAGTTCAGGATGTCAAAAGCAACAAAGTGGCTAAGTGTCAGTTTCGTCGTGATAGTAGTTGGCATTTCCTCTTGCCATCGTGATGGCACTGTGTGCAAGAGCAAATGGAATCAGTTGATTGTAGATTACAAGCATATATCTAACTATTTTACAAAGAGTGATACCAACGAAAGATCGTATTAGACATTGTCGATTATAGATAAGAAGGCAAGGGAGCTATTTTAACCATTTTCGCATGACGTCTTTTATCAAATTCGCGAGTGGTATGGATGGCAATGAACCATACTTCTACTTTATAGTTGGGACTTCCTAGCCTTGGATGACTTTACTTTCTACAATACGGGGTTGACAAGACCGTCGGACGTCCGGGACGTCCGGACGCGGACGCTGTGTCCACAGCGTCCGCCTGTCCGCCCCAATACCTGTCCGCCCGGTTACGGCCATCCGATTGACACGCGGACTGATGTGGTCCGCATGATCTGAGCGTTCGCCCCGCCCGTCCGCCCTGCCCCACCCGTCCGCCTTCCGACAGCGGGAGGGACGTTGTGTCCGTTGGCGTCCGTGAGGACGAACATCCGGATTACGAACCCTATTTTGGGGCGGACGTACTGATTTGTCAACCCTGCTGTAATACCCAAAAAGGCAGTGAGGAGGTTCATGAGGATGGAAGCTATGAGAAAAGTTCTGACATTAATTATAATTTGGATGGGATAGGAGGTAGTGACAGTCTCATAACATCAATACAGTTCCCTACATACTTGGTTGCCACTAGTGGTGGACCATCTTCTCATGGTCATAGCTTACGGAGCCCTAATGAGTCTCTATTGTTGAAGACAAAAGACTAATTACTTGTTGAAATTACATTGCACATGCTAAGCTCGGCAAATACGACAAACACAACACTTCCGAAGTGTCTAGTGAATATAGGTATCTAAAGAAAAAATCAATCCAACCACTCTTTGATAGCCGAAGCTACAAAAGCCAATGGGACAATTATGGCAAATGAGATTCATAACATGGGATTGTCGGGACGTGAATTTCAATAGTCCAAATTTGAATTGCATCAACAATTATTCAATTAACAAATGAAATATCAAAAAGACTGTGATTGACGCCTCAGCGACAATGCCAGATGTATTGATGAGAATGCAAAACTCTTGATTGAAAAACAAAGGCAGATGGTTAATAGTTTGAGAAGATTGTCATTGGTTTTGAAAGCCACATTCTTTACAAAACAATTTGTATCAACAAGAACCTCTTTGAAGTCCAAATTGGTGATTTTTAGGAACCTCGGTGTTGAAGATGTTGGAACTATAGTAAGGTGCACCGAAAGTGACAGTTACTATCTACCTGCCTCTATGCTCTAAGCTTCACTGTCACTGACGACATAGTTGCTACCTATGGAGACCTTCATCGACCTATGTTGTTCTCAATGTATAAATAATTTATTTTTTATTTTATAGTGATAATTATTTGTATATTGCCTAGGCTATATATTGTTATATGTGTCTACAAGGCACAAGAAGACTTCATACAACCGAGAACATTAGAAAATACCTCTTTTTTTTGGAAAGAACAAAAGGTTGATTTTGACTCTGTACATTCTTCTTTTACAAAAATGAAAAAATTGTTTATAAGTTCTTGTAAACATTATCGAGTACTTAAAGTACAAAAATAACTAAGTGAGAACTAAATTCTTCTCTTATCTAACAAAGTTTAGAAGTTCACAATATATTGGAGAGTGAGAAATACCCTCAGCTTTTCTCACATTTATCGCCCTATGGTTTCGTTGTTGTAGTGAGAATAATTTGCTTTGAAATTATGCGAGATATGTGGTTGCAACTGAAAATGACTTGAAATTGAAAGGTGTGAAAAAGAAGTAAATCTTTTTTGGTTCAATTTTGTGTTTAAAACATAGATTGTTTTCAACTATCAATCCTATTTGCACTAATATCGATAAATTATGCATAAGTATGATGAATTTTAAGTGTCTTTGTGATAAGAATAAACTCATCAAGCTCCTAATTTGGAGTCAATCTTTCATGACCATAGTCTTTATCATTTCCTTGACTAGTAACAACATGTGAGTAGTTATTTTCCCACACACTAAATAGTTAGATAATAAATTGGCAGTTAAAAGCAGGGTTGACAGGACGGTCGGACGTCTGGACGCGGATGCTGTGTCCGCAGCGTTCGCTGACATTCACGAATGCCGTCCGCCTCATCCGTCCGCCCGTCCGCCCCGCTCGCCCCATCCCACCTTATCCGCCCCGCCCTGCCCGTCTGCCCCGGCCGCCCCGGCCGTCCGCCTTCCGACGGCGGGAGGGATGCTGCGTCCGTTGGCGTCCATGCAGACGGACGTCCGGGTTATGGACGCCTTTTTCGGGCGGACGTAGAGATTCGTCAACCCTGGTTAAAAGGTGGGGAGGAGAGAGATAAAATGGAGAGGACAAAAAAAAATTGGCCATTCGAACCATGCATGTATTAATTTTGTGGAAATAAAAGATATTAATTTTGTTAAGTTTGAGTTTGAACATGAGTGATAAAATTAGTATACAATTAGCACCCAGGACCCAAAACATCTAATAGTATCTAACATTGATTAAACTTAAAAGTCTTATTGATATCTATTACTAGCCCAAAGCTTTAAATGCAAATACTTTTAAGTAGTTTTAATGACTATTTGAGTACTTGTAACTATCTACAAAGTAAGGGCAACTTGCACCTACCTTTGTGTCATCACTAAACCTTATAGTCTGTTGGTCATCATTGTAACCTCACCACAAGGAGAAACTAGTACCACCTACTTGGTGTACACTCAATGGTCTCACCGGCCAATTTAACCTCACTACTACAATATAGCTGAAAATTGAAAACTCCTAATTATGGATATAAGATGGAATGAAGTTTGCTATAAAAGGAAGTACCAAGACAAAATCCAAGAAATCTATACCAAATCCTCTTTCCAAAATAACACTTAAGTAAAAATTTAAAAAGAGAAAGGATGCACCAAATGCATCCACTTGCAAACCTCATCCAAACTCATCCAAACTTATAAATAAGAAGATAACAAAATTTTCTTTCACTCTTCTAGTTAGAACTTCTTTTCTCTTCTTTCAAATTAAATAAATAAAATTTTAATAAAAAAATTAAAAACAAATACTATACTTCATCAAAATCTCACTTCATTTGAATTATAAAGGTAACCATGAGAAATTTGTGAAACCACTCTATCTAATTTATAAGGCTAGCGGACCTTTTATTACTCAAACTTTTATAATTTTCACCAAAATGATCCAAATGTTTTAAAAACTATGCTTTTAAAAAGATATAAAAGATTTTTTTTATGCTTCAAATTTCAAAAATAGAAGTGAATTCTACAAGTTATGGTGGTCAATTGAATCTTTGTCCCTCTTTATTTGAATAGCAACAGACTTTTTCCCACTCTCACGTTTATAACTTTTCACTCACAACTTCAAATCAAATAAACTTAGTCTTTTTGAAAATAAACAAACTTAAGAGATAAATTCTCTAAATTTCACAAAATTTCACATACATCAAAAGTTATCTGAAAATTATGGTATTTTTCAAACAAAATTATAAAGAAAGAGAAAAAAAAACCCTAACCGCTATCCAACTTCAAGAATTCATCAATCCATGCTTGAGCCATATGGATATCTTTTTATTAATTAGTCCTTCTCTTTGACTAAAATTCTATCTACTCCTTTATTTAAGCCAAAACACCTTTTCAATTAATGAAAGAGCATCAAATAAATGAATGGCTTTTTAATCTACAAAAGGACAAATTGTATCTATTTCTTTTTCCTTCAAACACACCAAACGACTTTTGAAAATATTTCTATAGAAAATAAAGCTTAATACTTAAACAAATGTCTACTAAAAATAAAAATCTAAAGTTTCAAGAAGAAAATCATTCCATCTGCAAGAATTTAAAGATATATTTGATAGTGGTGGCAGTGTAATCCGCACAATTAGCTTTAATTAAGGGGTTAATTGACTTTTTTAACTATCATTGTTGACCACAATTTTTTTTAATGAACCTAAGCATGAAATAATATTTGTCCTCATTTAATCCTTCAAAACTTCCTTTAAACATCACCTCTCAATTGTCGAGCTTAATACATTCAATTTGTAGCAAAATCACTAGCATTTGAGTGTCTTGTTAAAGATTTCCATGCTATTGTTGTTCCAAACGTGATTATTCGGGCAGACGAGAAGGACCAACCTCATCTTATAGTTGTTCATAAAATGGTGTAAGAATTAATGGCAAAAGAGGTTGATTCACAATTAAAATAAGAAAAACTCAAATTTGAAATCCGGTTGAAGTTTTTCATCTTGAGATTAAAAAAACCCTTTAGTTTGACATTGAAGAGTCAAACTTTATACCAAAATATAAACTTTACAAAATCGAAAAGATTATCCCAAACTAATAAAACTTATCTAGAATTTAATCCTTTTTATTAGCTTCATTAGTTACAAACATCATTTTAAAGCCACTTAAAGCGTCATCAAGAAGTTTCTTTATCTTAAATTATAAATTTTTATTATAATAGTAAATTAATTCAAATTTGTAATATATATAAATTTATAGCACGACACTGTTTACAATATGAGCATTTAAATTGATAAAGTCTATTTGTATTTGGTCAATAATCTCAAAGTTTTGCTACAACTTTGAAGACTTCTAGAAGAGCTTCAACCGTTTAACGGGATTACTATAACAAGAGATTATGCAAGAGAGTACAAGCGGCTATTATATTAAGGAAAAACACAATATAAAAGTTTATTTTTTGATTCAACTCTTAGAAGTATTACTTTAATAATACAAATATATTTTCGTTGAAAGCTTGGCTTCTACGTAGCTTTCTATTGAATAAGGTCTCCGGCATAAACAATTCTTTGATCTCGTGGTATAGTATCATCAATTATGGCAAAAGAGAGTACTCTACGTCACCGATGAGATATTGTAAAAATCTCAAATAGAAGAATTTCTCAGCTAAAGCAACCCATATTGCCTTCGATAGTACAAAATAGAATGTTTAAGGATTCTTAAGTCGTTCATTGAATTGAATATGTCTACATACAAGTCCAAGAAGTGCTTTGTTGAATCTACAATAACTTGGCAATTTATTGTAAACCCTTTTGGTTTGCAGTAAAAGTAGTCTTTTAATCCGTTGTAAGGCTTGGCTATTGCAAAATGTATTCTGTCTATAATACCAAGAACCATTGGTAAATCACAAAGATATTCAAAATTATCTGTTAAGAAGGATAGCCAATTAATAATAGATAATGAAATATGTTTTTGGAAAACAATGTTGAGAGCTTTTACATTGTTTTGTTCGATTGTGAAAAATTCACTATATATTAGCAAGCTTGTTTTTTGACATAATTTAAAAAGAATATAATCAAATTATACCAAAATTCAAATTGTTATTTTGAACTTTATGTTCTTCTTTTGAATACAAGGAGTCAACAAAGAAGACAATGAAAATAAAGATTTCTTCATCATGCGATAAATTTGAATCTATTAGGCATTGTTGTATTCCTCATGAAAGAATATTGAAAACCATATTGTTGATTAGGACTTCACTTAAAAGTCAAGGTCTTCATCGAGGACTATCAGTGCATTTCAAAGTGTTCAATGATTGAGCGCAACTCTAAAAGCTCTTTTGACATTTAACAAATGATTATCTTCAAACAACAAAGAAAAAAAAAGGTAAGCAAACATCTTTTTGTTATCAGTTGTTATCTTTGAGATGTAGAATAGTTGTTGTATGTTTATGACAAGGAGGAGCATTAAATAAATAGTAAATATTATTTTCAGAAGAGCATCCTTGGGATTCATTGGTAGTTCAGTTAAAAAAAGATGGCTTAACATGAGAAGCAAAGTAAATTTTAAATATTAGTATTGCAATAATTGTGATTAAAGGTAGTCTCAACCACTGTACTACATGCTATCATGAAATTGAAATCACAGCAAACCGTAATGTATACAAACCATTTATTGTATATGATAACAAATTCAACATAAAATTCACTGACTTCAAATCCTACAATAGAATTTTTAATGAGGACAATAAAGACATACTTTTTATTGACTGTAAAACAATAAAGTGGAAGGAAGAGGTGTAGTCTAGATTTTGTCTATTTCCCAAAACCCAGGACTAAGTATAGGGGTCCTAAAATCAAAGGGAATGGTCAAATAGTCTAATGTTTTGCAGCTAGAAGTCACTTGTAAGCGAAATTGTTATGGGATTTAATCAACAATTTTACTATAGAAATCAATTGTAAAACACTCTTATATCCCAAGGATGAATTTGGTAGCCTGTCCGTTAAATAATGCTATGGACGCATGAGTGCTGTCCCGGTCCTGCCTAGTATTCTAGGGGTATTTTCAAGACAATTTGGCAGGTTTATAAAAGCAATTTGTCATGCATGATCTAGACTTTTAAATGCAACAATTTACATATACACATTTATATATATATTCATTAATTACTGTGAAGCTTTTTACCAAGACAATTTGTCCAATCACTACTTAGCTAGCCAAATTATTAAGTTAAATGAGTATCACAAAGTCCCAGTCCTCTACAACAAATTGTCTCTATCTAATGCAATGGGAATGAGTGTGTGATGCAATACAATTTACAACATCAACAACAACAAGGCAATTTATCCAACACACCATCCATATAACCACAACATTATGATAATCACATCTATTCTTGCACTTTAACCTAACTAACAACAAAAAACTATTTGTCACACAATTTACCCCATCCGTTACTCAGTCAATTTGTTCTACCACGTATTGATTTCTTCTACTAATTCCAGTCACAATACTCTTTTTCAATAATTAAATTGATAAGAACAATTTGCCTATACACAGTCTGCAGTGAAATCTGAATACTATGGCAATTTGTCTCTAACACAAGCCCACTGTGACCATACTATATTCAACAGCATCAACTGGCTCAAGACAAATTGTCAATTTTAGAGACCCGGTTGTTATTCACTCTAACAACCAAGAGTTCAGACAATTTGCTTCAATTCTACCAACTGTATTATTATTTCAGAAATTCAGTCATAAAATAAATTAACTTAATTCTATTTTGGACAACTGGTCTATCCACACATAATTCCTGATTCAATTACACAACACATATTCCGGACAATTTGACTTCATACATTACCAGCATAAAAATAAGTCAAATTGTCATACCTGGATTCGTTCTTCCAGCATCCCAATTCTTTAATCTCCCAATTTTACGCACATCAACATAAATTATATATATATATATATATATATATATATATATATATCATACACCACTTGACAAATTCACCATTGAAATTCTTTAGACAATTTGTCTCTTATTACTATTAATTCTTTTGAAACTGGTTCTAATTATTTATTATGATTACAGTTATGACTTGTCAATTTGTCTTTTCACAGCTATGTACTAAAACCCTGATACACTACTTTTCTACATAATTCATAAAAACTGTAGTAGTCCAGGCAATCACAAAATTTATAAATAAACTTAATTAGACAATTGGTCAAAAGTACAAATTAAAATACATCAGGAACTTATCTGAGATCAGTTGACCTGCATCACTGGTTCCGGCAAATTGTCTTTACACGCACGTCGACTTCACAGCATCCGCGTTTCCAACTAATTGACAAGTCGTCTGCTTCGTTTGATTCACGACAATCCCACAAACAAATTGTCTTCTAATTCCGATAAATTGTTATTCATTCACTCATAGTAATACATTTGACAATTTGACTCATACATTCAGGATACAACACTAAATCAGTCAAATTGTCCAAACATGGATCCACCATTATACAATTCCCACAAATCTGTACACACACAACTCAATCAGTGCACAATTAATTACAGACAATTTGTCTCATAATCCACTCAAACAACCACATATTCATCACAATAAATCTGCACACCACTTACATCAAGAAACCAAATACACATTGAAAACAAACACCACAATTCGGACCAGTCACAAAATCAGTTCAATATCTGACAAATTGCTAAGTATCTCTGTCCACTCACTGGAGCAAAATATACAAATTGTCAATTTTACAATTTTACACATCCAAAACAAATCCAACAAAACATACAATTCGACACAAATAAATGCAGAGATCCAATCATTGGATACTCAAGACAATTTGTTAAACTGATTTACAGTTCAGAGGATCCAATCACTGGATCTTGACTGCAATTGATAAATTGCCTGATTTAGTCCAATCACTGGATCTAAATTCAAAGCTTATAGACAAATTGTTTATAAGAAATATTATATTATTATTATGAAATTCCAAAGTACATGAAGACGAGACAATTTACAAAAGCTATATGATAACCGAGAAAGTGAGAGAGAGAAAAATGACAAATTGCCTGCCTATATGCAAAACTAAAAGACAACCATTCAAACCCGAAATAGAGTCAACTTGTCTTTTACCATCTCAAAGCTTTTATGTTTCTTTCTACATCCTTTCTAATCTGGCAATTTGTCTACATTTCTACTCTATTGTGTGAATTCTCTGTCAATTTGTCTCTATTCACACTATTCACAGCAAATTGTCCAAAATCGAAAAATTCACAAGACTACAAGAGGAACTAATGTATCAAATCATATACTCGTAAAAGGCAAAGCACCTCTGATGCTAACAACGACTCCACTTCTTTTGTTCCTTTCGAACAACAGCTCTATCTGCAAACGTTTATAATTTTGTAGCCCTTATCCTTGAAAATTTACTATTTTATACAAAAATACAAAGTTGTACTATAGTCACGATATCCTTTACCACCAAGCTTCTATGATAAAGGCTTCGTCATTGTCTGCTAGGGATATTCGGACAAGTGAGGTGTTTTAGCCCTTAGTTTATCCCCTTCTAACATTAATAAAAAAAGGGAGGGCTAAATTTTTTAGCTCCAAATTGTAGTTGTAGTTGAGATTGAATTTCAAGTTTAGCTCAGGTAGTTTAATAATTAATAAGGACAATTTTTTATGTAAAATTCAAAACATTGATGTATTTTCAATAATTTAGATGATTTTTTGATCTTTTGGGAGGAATTTCTTTGGAAAATTGAATAGAATTCATTACATACGATTGGATGTATACTTTAACGAAAAAGATGTAAATTTATTCAACGTATGAATGTTTAAAGAGCTTGCTAATTAGTATTAACACGGATTTCAAGTAAAAAATTACTTAGGAGTTGTGAAATTATAACAAGCTAAATATGTATTTTCAAATTCTAGTATGTAGTTTCTTCATACAATAGGATATAAATGGAAAAAAATCATATGGCACTAAGTGCACTAACATGTATTTTGGAGGATTAGTGAAACATGATCTTCAAAAAGAAAAAGAATATGTGGCACTAAATGTACCAACTTATATTTTGAAGAGTTAGTGCATTTAGTGACATACAATCTTCAGAAAAAACAACTCATATGGCATTAAATGCACTAACATGTATTATGGATAGTTAATGCATTTACTAACAGACAATTTAAAAAAAAAAAAAAAGTGGCATTAAGTGCATTAATATATATTTTGGAGGATTAGTACATTAGTGATACATGATCTTAAAAAAGAAAAAGATCACGTGGCATTAAGTATACTAATATGTATTTTAGAAAATTTGTGCATTCAATGATATTTGATCTTGGAAAAAAAGATCATGTGTCACTAATCACATTATATTAAAAATATAGACTAGTGTAGTTAGTGCCGTAGTCCATTGAGGGGGGAGGGGGGGGGGCTAGCAAATCATTTCTAGTTTGTATTCTACCTTATCATATATTAAACTTCTAATTTTTGAATTGTTTTTTATTGTCTTTTATTTTTTTAAATTTGAAAGAAATGAGATAAAGTATCAAAATAAGTACATCAAATACACTAAAAGAAATATCCCATAAGAAATTGAAAATTTATACATAAAGATAGAATGGTGTTCACAATTGATACATGAAACCAAAATTGTAGTAAAATGACGATGAAATTGATAGATCTTAATCCTTAATCACCCAATCTAGTTCAAATTTCAAATGTTGTGAAAATGTATTATTCAATGCAAGTTCAGATAATAATTTAGTGAAGTTTATTGAGAAAAAATTGTAAAATGTGATTGATATTATATCATTTCCATAAGATTAGAAATACTAAAATTGTAAAAAATTTCATATCAAATATTAAAAACATTGTGAGGATATATTATTCAATGCAACTTAAGATGATAATTTAAAAATGTTTACTATGAAAACATTGTAAAATGTGATTGATATTATATCATTTTAATATGATTAAAAATACTAATATTGTGAACAACAATTTTCAATAAACTTTCCCATCAACTGTATAGACTTAGTGACAAAGTTGAATCATATAGCAAAATCTAGTTAAAATATAACACTATTTAATTTACAAAAGAAGTTATATAATGTGTTATTTTGAAGTCTTAATAGATTATATTTTTGTTACTTAATGTGCTAATTTTTGAATGTGAGATGTGCATTTGTACTTGAATTTACATATGTATGCAATTGAAAAAACCAAATTATTCATCAATTTTTTCCAATATAATTTTATGCGAAATCATGAAAATTGGCTTAAAAAATCAAGGTTGACAAATTAGTACGTCCACCCCAAAATAGCGTCCGTAATCCGGATGTCCGGACATCCGGACATCCGTCCTCACGGATGCCAACGGACGTAGCGTCCCTCCCGTCGTCGGAAGGCAGACGGGTGGGGCGGACGGACGGGGCGGACGGCCCAAGGCGGACGCCCAGATCATACGGACTACATCAGTCCGCGTGTCGATCGGACGGCCGTACCGGGGTGGACGGGTATCGGGGCGGACAGGCGGACAGGGCGGTTCCAACGGATGCTGCGTCCGCCGGGACTGCGAATGTCAGTGGACATTGCGGACATAGCGTCCGCGTTCGGACGTCCCGTCAACCCTGTTACCCTGTAAAAAATTAACCAAAAATGAAATTTTTACTTTTTTAGAATTGAAATTTGGTAAACCTCACTAGGATTGTATAAGTATTGAATGTTGTAAATATAAAATAGAAAAATTTCAAATCTATTCAATATTAGTATATTATGCACAAAAATTTGAATTAAATTTGAGTTGAGTACTAAATGTTCGCTCATTAGTTACTACATTTTGAAGCCATTTAAAGATTTATACATTATATTGAATTAAATTGGCTTTTATCATTTTGTATAACTATCACTAAATTTGTAGTCTATCCCAATTAAGTATACCAAATTTTAGTTTCCAAACAACAAAATTCCTTTTCTAGTGAATTTTTGGAGTCAATTTGTCTATTTTTACATAATATTTTGTAGAGTACAAGTGGTGATGAATTTTTTTAATTTAACTACATAAATATGTAGACAATATCCATTTACACATTTACACATCTTTCATGTTCAAAAACACCACCTATAGTAACAAAAATATGATCAATGAAAAGTTCAATAAAAGTTCTTAAATTCAAATTTTAAAAATATGGATATTCCTATATTTTAAATTAGTTTTGACAAAATAATTGTACCATCATATTCAAATGTATGAAATTAATCACCTTGTCAAGTGAACATACCAAAATCAAATTACAATATAGGAATATTCATTTCTTCAAAGTTGAATTATACGACACTCTTCATTGAATTCTTCAATGACCTTATTCTTCTTAATTAAGGGGGTGTTTTTTAATACGAAAGATTTGTGTATGGATGTTCCTTACATATTCGTGCTATTAAATTAAAAAAGTTCACCACCCCTTAATTTCTATAAAATATTATGCGAAAATGAACAAAAATGACTTCATAAATTCACCAAAAACAAAATTTCGCATTCAGGAAACTAAAATTTGGATATGCTTGATTGAGATTGCTTAAGGATAATTATGCTTAAAAAAAATAGTAATTATAATCCACATTTACCAAAAAATTTACAATGGCTTTAAAATGTAGTTTGTAAGTATTCAGTATGTAATTGTGCATTATGTTGCTTTCATTACTTTCAAATAAGTGTTCAATGATTTTTTATATAGTTTCTTTAATTTTTAGTTACTAAACTTATTAGTATTTTTTGAAGTATTAATTTTCTATTATTTTTTTATAAAATTAGTATTTGTAATTAATTAAATATTAATTAAATATTAATTTTAATTAATTATTAGCATATTTCTTGTTTTCTTAAACAATTTTAATCATATGAATTTAATAACAATATGTTATAATTTTTTTGATTATAAAAATCATTTTGCTTCTAAAAATTATTTATAAAAAATAGTTTAAATGAATATTTTTCTTTTTTTAATGTTTATTCACTAAGTTATTTCAATAGAAAGCAAAGAATTAATTTTCTATTTATATCAAAATTTATCTACAGATTTTTTTAATTTAATTGAATGGATATGTAGAAGCTCTCATTGCAAGACTATCAATTACAATATAAGTTAACAACTCTAAGCTTTTAACCAATAACCTGTTTTTAATTATTGATAAAAATTAATTTCAACCCCTATTTAATGGCATGTAATAACACCAAATGAGAACAAGATAGCTAGTTGACGATTTCCGTGCGGCGTTTGCTTTGAAGAATTAGGGTCCACCTTGCCTTGGCATTCTCTAATTCTACAGTCTGTAATGTATGACCGTTTCATCTTTCCTTCTCATCAGGGTTGACAGGACGGTCGACGTCCGGGACGTCCGGACACGGACATTGCGTCCGCTGACATTCGCGGTCCCTATGTTCGTAGTGTCCGCCGGGACTGCCCCGTTCGTTTGTCCCCCCGTCCGCCCCGATACAGCCGTCCGATTGACACGCGGACTAATGTGGTCCGTATGATCTGGGCATCCACCTTACCCACCTGCCTTCCGACGGTGGGAGGGACGCTGCGTCCGTTGGCGTCCGTGAAGACGGACGTCCGGGTTACGGACGCTATTTTAGAGCGGACGTTATCGAGTTGAGATGAATGCGCTTTGGGAATACACAGGGTATCTGGCTGCAACTGGAATTAGTTTACCAGGGACTTCAAACAATCTTCAATCTTTGGTCTTCAATCTTCAATCTTTGGTCTTCAATCTTCAATCTTCCTCTGACCTATTCTATATTGGCTCTAAACGGGTAAGGGTTTGATCAGGTAGGTGATAAGAAACCACAAGCCTTGGACGGGTAAAACGGGACAGCATAACTCGAGATGCCGTCCGGATGATAGGCTCCTAAATTTCAAACCTACGGTGACCAGCAATCGTGCCTCACCGATGGGAACAACAAAATATGACCATGTAGGTAACAAACCCACTTCGTCACCTCAAACACAAAATGGGGCTACTCTTGGATATCCACAGAGCCCACAACAAATTTACAATGCAGAAAGGAAAAACAACTAGCCTCTAAAACCGGCTGGAAATAACAAATAAAACAAATCAGGCCACAAACCACAACACACAAGAGGGTTTCAAAGATCTTCACTCCTTCATTTCTTCATTCCTCTATGTCTTGTATTATTGAAGTGTTCAAAAACACAACAAGAAAATTGAAAACTAACCCCAAACTACTTCTGAACTTCAAACTAACACTACATAGGTTTCACAACTTCAAATATTAAGTATCTTAGCTCTTTGAAAAGCTAACAAAATACACTAAAACTCCTCCAAATTTGAACTCATTCTAAGCTACTATCTAAACATTATGAACAAACAAGTCTTGGCCTTTCTTTTCTAAAGGTAATAGACCTCTTCACCTTTGAATCCCCATATCTCACTCAAAAATACTCCAATTGTGAAGTATAATAAGTCTCTAGAAAGCTAACAAAATACATTAATACTCCTCCAAATTTGAGCTCATTGTAAACTATTGCCCAGACATTATGAACAAAGTAAGCCTTGGCCTTCCTTCTCTAAAGGTAGCAGACCTTTCTACCTTTAAATCTCCATATCTCACTCAAAAATACTCCAATTGTGAAGTGTAATATGTCTATAGAAAGCTAACAAAATACACTAATATTCCTTCAAATTTGAGCTCATTCCAAGCTACTGTCCAGACATCAAAGGCCTCGAAAGTCTCGGCTCCTCTTAATTGGGTAACCGCAAACTTTCTACTTTCAAACTATCACAACTCCTTCAATAATCCTTCAAATCAAACTTGCAAACTCATTTTGAAAAGTTAATTTCACAAGGAACAAACTCACTTATTTTTATTTTAAAAAAGCTCATACATACCGAGATATCTCCCTCCGAAATTCAATTTTAAGACATCTCTATACACCTACACTTCTCTCTTCTTCCACACACTAATTAAGCATCTTTTCCCTCTTTTCCTCCCTATCTCAAGTGAGGGGTGGGGGCACATCAGCCCATGCCCCTTCTAAGACCTCACCTAAGATGCCAAACTAAATCCCCATTCACACTCTCCCTTTACTCTAAAATCCTAGCTAATTTTTAATCCCTAACTTTTCATTATACGTTTATAATCACACACTATGATTTTAATAAAATACTCAAATTAGTAACTAACATTTAATAAATGTTCACTAGAGATAAAAAACTAGAGGTTCAATCACAGCTTCACTTCATCTGCAGAAAGTTGAGAATGCATTTGATGGTGGCAGTAACGTAATTTGTACGCTCGGACTTCATCAATGGGTTGATTGGACCTTCAAACCAACGTTGGTGGCCACAACTACCCTCCACCGACCGAACCATACAATAATAATGATTGATGTTTTTGCCCTCATAATTCGCTTCAAAAGTCACTTCCCGAGTACTTGGCTCAACACACCTAACTTGAAGCAAGATTACCAAAATACGAGCATTGGTATCAAGATTACCGTGCCATCGCCGCTCCACGCGAGGTTGCTTCGGCAATCTAGAAGGCCCAACTTCATCTCGAGGATGTTTAAGTGGCAATGCAAGATCCCGTACCAAAAGAGGTTGATCTGGTAGTTGTGACAATGAAAGCTCGAATTCAGCCTCTGGTTGAAGCTTTTCATCTTGAGACTCAGAAAAAACCCTCCAGTTCGACATTCTAACTCTAAAGTAGAAAAAAAAATTCACTACTTGAATGTAATGAAGTTCTAAAGCAAACTACCTTCTTAAATAGATGTCAGAGCGGCGTCACCTTGAAACTACTCAATATAACATATTATAATATGTTTTTACCTAATATACAAATCTACAACATGACAACGAACTAATTTGTCAATCCTGTTTTTCATATACTACCTAACTATAGATGCAAATATACCCTAATGAGACTTTTTCATTTATTTTATTTAAAAATTTAAGAAATTAAGAATGATGAAAAACTACAATATGATACTTCATAATTTAAAAGAAGCTTGAAATGAAAACTCAATGTATAGAACAAATAGAGAGAAAAATATTACAATGTAAATTCAAATCATAGCAACTGTAACTTTAAATTTTAATATTTGAAGTTCTTATGAAATGTAATTATGTAAGCAATGACATAATTCAAATAATTTTTTTTATTAATTTTTTTTCCATTATAATGATAACCTAATTGTTAAAAATTAATGCATTTGATATTGAAAGTATTGAAGAAATTCTTTAATAAAAAGTTTATTCATACCTTAAAACATGTTTAAAAACACAAGATTAAAACTTGTAACATCACAAGGTTATGTATTGTACAATTCAAGATTTTAAATTCGATGTTTAAAAAAAAATACAATTATAATAGAATAAAATAATAGTAAGAAATGATAAAGGTGAGTAGGTGAGAATGTGTGGATGTTTAATTACCCATTTTTATAATTAGACTTACAAAATAAGGTTCTTATTATAGTACAATTCAATATTAAATGGATGATTAAATGCCATCTGTTATGCTTTTTTGAGCAATGAATTTTTTCAAATGCTCAAACATTTAAAAATTTGCTAAAAAAATCAAGTTTTCAATCTAACCATTTCAAGGTAATTAAGTCACCATAGATTTTGAATGGACATGTGTGAACCCGATATTTGTTACCTAGGCCTCCAAATTTTTTTTCACTTTTACAATTTTTTGAATAATATCTTGACTATTTTCATTCAAAATGACTTAAAAAGAGCATTGACATCATGTTAATAAAAGTTTCAATAAGTATTATATATTATTTTTTAAAACTTCAATAATGTTTTAATGATTCAATTCAAATTTTGAAACATTTAATATATGCATCTTGTTCTTTTGTGATAATAGGTACATATTGTTAAAGACCTTTGTTGGTTTGTTTTGTAACTTAATTTTGTTAATAAGTTAAAAATATCACATAAAGCTTTTGTGAGGTACTTTTTCATTAACTTTTATTTTTTGTCAAGTACTAGTAGTATAGGAGTTCATTCGTGAATAAGCCAATATAGTTTATTGTTAGTGCATCTAATGTCACTTTTAAAGTAGATTTAGGTCATGTGTATTAACTTAGTAAATTATACTTTGAAACTTTATTCTTATACTTCTATTCTCTTTCTTTCTTTTTTTATTCCTAAGTTCTCTCAATTTGGTGAACAGTTTATTACCACTAATACAGACACAATGCTCTATGAGTCCCGGTCCTATATAGTATTCTAGGGTGGGCAACACATCTTTAGCAACACGTTAGGCTAGGCAACACGTCTCATACATGGATGCAGCTTATGACCTAATCATATATATACAAGATAATACTTTTAAAATATACAAATAATTCTTTAATTAACACATTTTTATGTGTTGGGCAATAGGGCTAGTAATTGCTTTTTCTGAGCTTTTTGAATCTATGTGCAAAATGACTACACGTGGTAGTCTCAATGGGCAATACATTCAGTATGCAAGGTATGAAATGTTTAGGACAAAATACTAGATTCTTGGTCTTTGAGCTTTCTCCTTTCTTTTAAGATTGGGCAATAAGTCTTAGGGCAATAGGTCCAAAACCACAGGGTGAGTCGTCCCTAAGCATAGACAAACATATAGCAACTACAAAGAACATATAATCTCACGTTTCCGTTCAATTCTAAATTCAAGATATGAATTACAAGTTTAATTTTAGAAGTTGTAGAACAGATTTTCCAAATGAGGTTCACAGCCCAAGGGCCGTTCAAAAAATTTGGACCCTTTTTGTTTTTTTATTTATTTTATTTTTGATCAATTCATTCAGATTTTGAGGTCAAAATTTCAATTTTATTAATGTAATTTAATTTATGGCCCATAGTTACTATTATTGTACCAAAGATCCTAAGACCGTTGTCGTATTGAGAGGAGTTTGCTTTGGGAAATCACAGGAATTCTGGCTGCTACTAGAAATGACTTGAAGATAGGGTTTCTAGCTTGATTTTGTCTCGAACCTTGAATCTTCAATAGGATGTCTTCTCGTACATTTGCACCTCGAATCTTCAACACGTTGTCTCCTCGAACCTCGAATCTTCAACTTTCTTGAATCAGCTCCATGTTGGCCTATCATGTTATGGTTCTAGGGGTTCAAGGGTCAAGAAGGGGATAAGAAACCACAGGATACGGGACGGATAGAACGGATGGCAAACCACGAGTTGAACCGTCCGTGAATATGGCTCCTAAACTTTCAAACTCACAATCTACTGGTGATCAATCCAATCTCACTATAAGAACGACATAAGATTCAATCATGTGGGCCATCAATCCCACTTCGTTGCCCACGACACAAAATGGAGTAAGGCCATGTACGCAATGTCAGGCCAAATCCGCAAACAAGGTTTACAATATAAAAAATTGACAAAGCCACATGTTCACCACACAAATTGACAACGAGCCTCCAAATCTGGCTTGGAATAATAGAGCCACAAGCCACAACATAGCATAGGTCCTTGCGGGGTAAGTCTTCACTTGACTCTTCAATTCTTCACTTCAATCTTCAAACCTTCCAATCATCTCTTTCACCCACTTCTAAATCAACAATACTAAAATAGGCACCTAAAACGTTCTAAAGCTTCATTTTAGGTAAGAGATAGCTCTTTTGAAAGCTAATACAGAAAGCTTTGATGCATCAAAATTTCACTTGAAACAAAGCTACTGCGTACGAGTTATGTGCTCTCAAAGATCTTCTCCATGCAATTCTAGCGGTAGTACACTACTTCGCCTTTCTCTTCATAACTTGAGATAAAAACATGATAATGAAAAGTTTGATAGCTTGATAGAAAGCTAGCAACAAGATCTATATTCTACTTGATTTTCACTTTGTTCTAACAATTTTTGTGACTCTAGGAGAGGCACAAAGTCTTTACTTCTCCTTTTGGGTAGCAATAGACTACTCCTCACTCAAAAACCTATAAAATTCACATACAATTTTGAAATCAAATGAAAATACCGCCAAAAGAAGCGCAACACCACCATGTATAACTCCACCAAATTTTGTATTCAAATTTGTCTTCAGCAACACACAACAACTGAATAAAGTTTCGGTTTTTTCCACTCTAGCACACCACACTCACACTAACGTCGACCCCCACCTTTTCTATCTCAACCCGTTTCTTGAACTAGGGTTCAAGATTAATCTTTTGATGTTTTAAATAATATAATTATTTACAACACGACACCGTGCTATGAGGCCTATGGCCGAAGCAACACGTCTGAGTGGGTCAAGGGCAACAGATCTGGAAACCAACATGAGCAGCAGATCAAATACCAGGGTCTCAATAGGGCAACAGGTCAGGATATCGAGTCGCAACTAACTCAAATTCCTAAATTTTTTCTCATCGCGACCTTGTGCAACATTGTGAACAGGGTTGACGAATCTCTACGTCCGCCCCAAAATAGCGTCCGTTTTTGTTGCACCAGAGGTGAAGATCTACGATACGTCAGAAGTTCTCGAAGCTGGCTGCTTCAAGTGCTTCTCGTGCTTCATGTGCGGCACGTGAGCTATTTGCTCGTTCAGAATTTTTGGAGCTGAACACCTCCAACATGGGCAGCTCTATTTCGGACTGGGAGCCCCTACGATCCGCACTGCACTTCGAGAGGCTGTACCAGCATCTTATTGAGAAGAGGATGATCGTTAGCAAGGCCGAGGTTGCATCTCGCCAAAACTTTAGCACCTTATTCAAGCTTCTTCTAGGCACCTTCAGAAAAATGGCAAATAGTGACGATATTGCATCACAAGATACTCTTCATCCCCACATCTTCGAAGTTATGTATGCGCTGGTGGAACTAGCAGCGGTAGTGCTTGCCAAAAAGCTGGAATACAAGACACTCCTAGATCTTCTCAACCTCAATAATCTTCTTGAAGCCCTCTCTGTCGTCTTCGACTCAAGCTCACATTTTTACAAATCGCGCGGTGAGAACAACAGGAGAGAGATTACAATCTTCTCGCGGAAACGGGATTCAGTCTTGCGTGTGTCTGGGTTCTTCGTGAAATTTTTTGGTGACACCAGTGGCCAGATCCACTATTATTGCGTCAGAAAAGGGATGCAGTCTGTTGGAGAAGGCTACGATTGCTATAGACCTGCTCCGGAAGCGGATGCTATGCTTGTCAATTTCACTTGGCTTTTTGCGCATGCATGTGGATTTGATCAAACTTTGAGGATGCTGAGTGTGGCTCGATTCCAGTCCCTAATTACCGTTGATCTTCTCTTGCGCCCTCTTGTTCACTTACTAGAGTACGATGTTGGAAGCAAGAGCTGGAGGAGGCTTGTGGAATACACAGAAGCCGGTTTTAATAAGAGGGTGAAAATTGAGTTCAGAAATATGTGTATCCATGTGTATCCATGAGATGCATGGCCTTTTTTCATATTTTTAAAACTTGAGCTTTCTTTTTAATACATATAGAAAATTTTAAATTATTTTTCTTTCATTCATTTTTACTTTTATGGTATTTTAATTTAAGTATTTTATTTTATTGTATGGAATAGGAAAAATTAGGTTTAAGGTCAAAAAAAAAAATGAAGTATAAAAATAAAGAAAGGCTAGTGAAGATGTCTCAAAAGAACACAACTATCTATTATTTAAGTGCTTGATATCAAATTTAGAGGAATCTTTGAATGAACATTATACTGAAAAAATGCACAAATGCTTAAGTCCTTAAAAAAGTTACACTATACATTTTATTTAAGTGACATGATCTTTTTTCCCTACCATTAATAAAAAATCTTATAATTGTAAGTAGTGGCAAAAGTGACATTTTAGTTGATGTAAAAAAGGTTAAAGCTTATCTTTATAATCTTCACTTTATTGGCCCTAGCAAATATGTAGACAAAAATTTTAACCAAAGATTAGTATTTTTATGAAAAAGAAACCTATTAAGAGGCCTTTATTAAAAAAAAGTAAAAATAATGTCAACTTTAAAGTTAAAAGATACTTAATAGTGTAAATAGGATTATTCTAGTAAAATGAATGAAAAATAAATAATAAAAATAAAAAACCTTAAATGAATAGAATGTGATTTGGACATAACTTTTTAGTAGAAGTGTAACTAGATACTTTTCTCACTATAAATTGTAAATTTTTGTTTCTTTTTGGTAGTTGTAAGAAAAATAATTCATTGTAAGTATTCTAAGTTATGTATATACACTGACTCCCAAAAGTAATTGGCCACCTTAAAATTTGCTCTCAAAAATTAAGAATTTATATTATAAAGTGAAATTTGGACATGTAGTTGTACAAAAGGGATTTTATTTTTATATGTAATTTCACTTAAAATGAACTATATTTAGACAAATTATTATTTGCATAAATTTTTGATTAAAAAAAAACTTTTTGTGAGAAGTCAAAATGTCCCATTTCATTTTATAGGAAGAATATACATTTTACTTAGATTCACATGTTATAAGTTTTATGAATTTTGGATTTTTATTGCTTGAGATTTAATTGATTGAAATTTGACCTCAAAATTTTGTTCTTAAAAATTTTAACTCCATAAATTACAAAAAAAAATTTTAAGAATTTAAAATAACATCAAATGACTATATATATTAAAAACATATTATTTTGTAATTTATAGAGTGAAAAAGTAAAAAAACAAAATTTTGAGGTCAAATTTCAATCAATTAAATCTCAATCAATAAAAATTCAAAATTCATAAAACTCGTAATATGTGAATCTAATCAAGTTGTACATTCTTCCTATAAAAAGAAATGGGACATTTTGACTTTTTACAAAAAGTTTTTTTTTCCATCGAAAATTTATCCAAATAATAAATTGTCTAAATATAATTCATTTTAAGTGAAATTACATATAAGGATAGAATCCCTTTTGTACAACAATATATTCAAATTTCACTTTATAATATGAATTTCTCAATTTTTGAAAGCGATTAATAGGGTGGCTAACTACTTTTGGAAGTCACTATATATTATTATTATTTGTTTATATATTTGAATTTCTTAAGAATTGTATAGATTAGTTAATCTGTTGATAGTATGTGTGTAAATTTGAGTGAGAAATTTGTATTTTGAATTTTTTCTTGATCTTTAAAGCAGTCTTTGTTATATATTAAGAATCTTTAAATTTGTAGAAATTAAAATTAGTTCGAATGAAAATTACTGATAGAGAAAAGTAATGTACGTAACTGATTAAAGAAATTAAGTGTTTGTATAATTGAAGTGCAATTAAAGTGACTTGGGTGAGATTTGATATGAAGCTTGTGTTAAATTACCTAAGAGGTGAAAGGATCAAATGTATAGTATTATCAAAATAGTAATAAAATAGTGAAAGCTAATTTAAAGAAATAAAAAATTAACTATTAATTACAAAGAACTGCAACGCCTTTATCTTCAATCTTAAAATTTTTTTTTTGTAAAGTATGAACTTGACGTTTTGATTGTTCATTTTGTAATTATAATTATCCATATGCTATTAAGATTATCATAGAAGACACTAAGATCAACAAGGATTGATCAAAATTTGAAAAATTGGTGTTGGTACTTTGGCATAGTTTAATGAAAGTTTTAACTTCAAATTGCAATAACTTTTAACAAAAAATGATTTATAAGGCATGACTTATAACATTAAAAAGAGGAGGAAAATTAGTTAAGATGTATATTGAAATTCCTTGAATTGAACACAAATAATATGAGTTATCAATCACCAAATATACAGGCCATGACTTTGATGAAATTAGAAATTTGAATACATTCTGTAAAGTAATTCACGAGTTTTTAGAATGTATAGTTTATAATCATAAAATCAAAAAATACAAATATAGGTATATAAGCTATAATTTATAGTACTTAATCCTATGATTTGTAGAATTGGTATACATAATTTTTAAAAATATTGATCATTGATTTTAGGATCATTATTATAGAAAGAGAAATAAATATTAAATATATAAATGTATATGTAGGTATTAACATTTTGAGAATTTAAAATATTTGATTTAAAAAATGAAAGGAATAAGAAAAAAAATTCACTTAAAAGTATAAATTTTTATCTATATAATTTTGTAAATAGTTGAAAATTTGATGTAATTGACTGAATCACTATACACTGAAACTTGTCTGCCACCCCTCGTCACTAAAGGCAGGACGGGGGGGGAGAAGGCACCTCCTGCCCATTGCTCGTCCTCCAGCCCTCAAACATACCGACCCAGCCGGCCATGTGAGCTCAGTTTAGCCCTCGAGTTTCAAGCCAGCAGTTGCGCCGCGCCCCATCAGCGGGCCAGTCAGCCCCGCAGTTGATCCCCGCAGCTCCACAGCCACATACCCAGGGGGGCTATACTCGCCTGTAATACTCCAAGATTGTGAGACTCTTTTATACACTCTGTACAGCCGCTGAGCAAGCTCGAATTTGGAGTTTACTGGGAACTCTCAGCACATTTCGGGAAGAGCTCGTACGCCAAACACATTGAGAGCAAGGTATGTTCAACTCTTCTTCTTTCATGCATTATATATTATTGCATATTCTACATAAGTGTGTGTTTATTGCATTGTTTCTAAGATTTAAGATTATTAAGATTGTAAATATTTAGGGTTGTGCATATTTGCAATTTAGGGTATTGTGTACAAATATTGTTCTAAATGAGAAGAGGGAAGTTACTTATAGAGTTTGTATGAAGCGTTGGCGTGGAAGATGGAAGATGATGGGGACTACATGGAGAATGATAATTTCTATCCCTCCAACTTTAAAGATGATTTAAGTGAGATGGTGGGGGTAGAAGAATTTCTTCAAGGTGTATACAAAGATGATGATTCACACATAAGAAGTTCAAGATTACAAGAAACTCATTTCTTGTCATCAAATGGAAAGTTGGATTTGGATGAAGAGGAGGGTGGTGGTGAGGAGATTTTGGAACCTTAGAAAGATTTGTTGGTAGAGGGTGTAGAATATATCAACATTGGAGGTCCAACATCAATTTTTGAAGACATTCCCATTGAAACATTCACCAAGTATGTACACTTCAATCTCCAATCTTTTGCATTCATGATTGATTGCATAAGAGAAGGATATTCCCTCTCATATCAATAAATTCATGAGGCAAATCCTTTCTTTTGTCCCATTTCCAACCTTCATAGGCGTTCCATACAAAACAATGTAGAAACTCGTATGATTGAGAGGTGGCAAAAGCTTCAAGGAAAATTAAAACTTTTAAAACTTTTAAGTGGATTTGCTTTGTCTCCTTTGAATGACAAAAAAGATAGGCAAATTCTGCCAATAGAGTATTGGCGTTCTATTGTGCATAGAGGACACATTGACAAAAATGGGAAACATATGTCAATTTTCATGACAACGAATGTCATTCTTGTTCAATGGAATACGAATAGCTTTGTGGAAGGAATGCAACCCTCATTCATACAAAATTGTATGAACTCTTGTGATGTATGCCAAGGAAATAAACTTTAGGATGAAATAGTCAAGGTTCCATTGGAAGACTTAAATGCAACTATAGATGCACTTTGCACAAAGTATGTTGTGCTAAAAGGCCTTTTAAATGCCGCATGTGGGAAACCAAAACCGTTACCTACTACCATTGTCACCGTGGTGAAAACAAAAACCGTCCTCATAGGAGAACAGTTGATGTGAAGCCTATGGATGACAAGGACTCTAGGAGAAATAGAACCTCTAAATTGTGTAGTTGTGAATTTCAAATGAAGGTTGAGGAGCCCGAGGAGCCCAAAGTGTCCAAGTGCTCAAGCACCTTGCCTCAAAGTAAACTCCAAGCTACAATCTATATTCATAACAAATATAGTAGTCACACTCCGGGTTCCGATACTGATCTTTTTTTCCTACCGGTGCACCCATATGTTATCGCTTGGCTTATGGAGAATTTGAAGTTGATGCTTTCGGCAAGGGCCATTGAAGCCATGTCCGTTGATGTTGAAGAGAGATTCGCACCAAGTGTACCGAAGGTGGAACGTGTTATCTATAGGTTTTTCGTCATAAAAAAAGAAGTGCAAATACTTATGTATTTTTTAAGAGTCAACAGTATTTAATTTCTTTCACATATTTCATTTTTTTTGTGAAGTTATAAAATGCATTGCTTATGAAATGAACAATTCTTTCCAAATTACTCAAGGTTTAGGATTATTGCATATTTTTTTTAAATCACTAATATGTTGTCCATACTTAAGACCTAAGTTTTAACTTGTCATTACAAGTATGGTTTGAAGCTTGAATAATTTTTATTAAAACTCTTCATTTTGTTAAATTTCTCTTTAAATATATAGACTTATGTATACAAATATATTTTGTATTTAAGGTTTAAGATATTGCATGATAACAATGTAGAATAATGTACTCAGAAACTACCATTTTAATTGTTTTTCATTTAAATTTTGGAAGATTCTGATGTTTTATTTGTATATAAAATATTCATTTGGTTTGTTTAGATGCACTTCGGAAAGATGATTGGGATGTGGCACAAATTGAAATCTTGAGATTACAAGCTCAAGGGAAGATTTTGTACTATCAATCATATGCACCCAAGCATGAGTACCCAAAAAAAAGGCCGTTTGTAGTTATTATACAAGATGTCTTTATGCAAAAATTGGCCCAAAGATTCTCTGGTAATAATTCTTGAGTGCTGGATTCTACATTCAAAACTAACCAATATGGTTTGCCGCTTTATGCGGCAATTGTACCAAACCAAGATGGAATTGGAATTCCGTTTTTTTACATGCTTTGTAGTAATGACCCTAAAGAAGGACATGAGGGTGTTGCTATAGAGTTAACATTATCCCATGTGTTTGGATCTTTAGGAGAGATTAGACCCTCCGCAATCATCATTAACAAACACAAAACATCTTTGAATGCTATTCAAACTGTTGTGAGCAATGATGCTCATTGTTGGACTTTTGAAGAGGGTGTTAAAATAGAAGTTGGTGCACGGGTTCTCTTATGTCACTTTCATGTTATGAAGGCATGGAGTGAAAACTTATTAACACGTGTCCCCAATGAAGACAAAGATCATGTGTGGAAGGCATTACATGTTTTAATACTTTGCCCTAGTGAAAGCCATTTCGATGAGAATTTAAGAAGATTTTGTGTTGAGTTCCACCATATCCCAACGTTTGCCACATACGTGAATTCCGGATGGGCCGGGATTAATGTTCCTTAAAGAAGGTTGTGGCCTCGATTTGAAAGATTATTTGCTTATGGGGGTATGGATACAACTAACCATGTCAAAAGACATTGGAAGTTGATTAAATACACCTTTTTACAAGGAAAAGTGAACCGGTCCCTATGAGACCTTATAGTGGCAATCATTGGTAGCGCCCACGATGGCACTCGTGTGGGCCAACCCACATTGTTGAGTCAATTCAAGATGATCCAATGTTTGAGTAAGTTCCTCATTTTTATGTACTATTCTATGTTTATTTTCTTATATTCAATTTATTTGCTTTATAAATATGCTTTGAACATGATGCTAAGTTCAAACCTATTTCTTTAATGTGTAGGTGACTTGGAACGATACATAAGGAGAGAGAATCACAACACTCATAGACATCGATTGAAAGGGGGAGAACGAATTTCGAAGGCTTATCAATCGCGTCCTATGGATGTCTTGAAGTTTGTCGATGAGGAGCATCTCCTTTTTCATGTCAAGAGTGAAACTTCTCCAAACCTATGGTATAGTGTTTCATTGCAAACACATTATTGTGATTGTCCCGATAGGGTTTCCACTTGCAAACACATATTTGGTGTGCTATCCATTGTGAAGGAATTTTTTGAAAGGCTCAAAGAAAATGAAGTGGTTGAGGAACCATTGCCTACACAAATCAACATAGAAGACATGGAGTTTATAACTCCAATTGAACCGGATGTACCAAGAGAAGAGGCTCTTTCAATTGGTGTCATATGTGAGAAGGCGTTCAATGTAGTACGTGAAATTGATTCACTATGTCAAGCAACTCTTTGTGGTAACAAAGGAGAAGAGGTGAAGCGAAAATTACAAGCCCTTCAAGCTTATTTTGGCATATTATTGGAGCCTTCAAATTTTGAAAAGTCCAATACAATTACACTTCCCCTTTAAGGTTCTATTGCTTCTATCCAAGAGAACGTGAAGTAAACGAGAATGGGACACGAGAGGAAACGAGATATTTCGGAAATTGATAAAGCAAGTGCTCCACGCCCTTCTTTAAAGCGTTCTTCTCATGTGCTTCTTTCACAATCCAAGCAGAAAAGGGCAATTTTCCGTAAGCTTCCCAAGGTCACTTGTGACATTTGTGCTACGAAGACATTGATAGAGGGAGGAGCAAATTCTATTTTTTACAAAAATTGTGATCATAAGATGTCTATGAAGTAAAGTTTATAATTTGGATTTTTCCTTTGATTTTGTTACCACTTTGTAATTGAATATCTTGATGTTTTATAGGCGATATATGGATATCTTTGTATAATGCTCCATTACGAGTTCCTTTCATAAACCCATTTAAGTCTTATATAAATGTAGGGTTTGAAGGACAAAGAAAAAAAGAGGCCTTTGAATAAAAAAAGAACTTAAAATTATTTGGGGCACAAAGTGGAGAAGATGCCCGATGAGCTCCCAGTAAACTCCGAACTCGAACTTGCTTAGCGACTGCACAAAGTGTATAAAAAGGTCTCGCAATCCCGGGGTATTGCGGGCGGGTATAGCCCCTCCAAGTATGCGGCTGCAGAGCTGCGGGGCGCGGCGCAGCTGCTAGCTTGAGCCTCGAGGGTTGAGTTGAGCTCACATGGCCGGCTGGGCTGGCATGCCCGAGGGCTAGGCTGGGCTCGAATGCCCGAGGGCTAGACTAGGCTGGTATACTCGAGGATTGGAGGGCGGGCAGTGGGTAGAGGGTGCCTTCTCCCCCCACCATCCTGCCCTTAGTGACGAGGCCTACCACCCCAGTTTTCCATTAGTTCCCTCCTTCCTCTCTCAAAAAATTTGTAAACTGTATATTTTTTGAAAAAAAATGCTTATCCTCAAAATTGACGTTGATTTCTCAAAAAATCACAAGATGTTGATCTTGTGAAATTTAATCTGAGCCGTTCAAATATAAAATACAAATATTGAATATGAATACAAATACGGATATGGGTACTGGATATGAGTACTAAATACGTGTACTGAATACAAATATTGAATACAGATACTGAATACGGGTACTGAATATGCGTACTAAATATGTGTACTAAATACAAATATTGAATATGAGTACTGGATATGCATACTAAATACGTGTACTAAATACGGATACTGAATATGGGTACTGAATACAGATATAGTATTAGATACGGAATCAATTGTCCCATATTGTTTGTCAAGAACTTTGATTCTAAAGATTACAAGAGGGGGTGGAGGTGGGGGGGAGGGGAGGGGAGATAAAAAAATTTAAATCAAATTCTAAATGATAGGTGGGGGTGAGTGGGGGTGGTAAAATAAAAATTGAGGGGGGGAGTGCATAGTGACACAAAGTGTCACTATACACCTTGAGTGCCTAATAACTACATTCATCATATATACATCACTATACATATTTGCATTAGGTGCAAATTATATATAATTAATTAGAATACTCGACCATCACATATAAAAAAGTTTAATTAAAGAATCATTCGTAGTATTTTCAAAACATTATCTTGTATTATTTAGGTTTAGAGCATTCATTGCATGATGATGATTAGACCAACTTGAAATAATTGATTAAACTATTTGACTTTCTTTTAAAACACTAGACATGATTGAAACTTTATTCATTGTGTTTAAGTATTTAGCATTGGTAACAGATAGGCCATCAAATCATAACTTTTGAAATAAAAGTGAAATGATTTTATAAAATTGCATTCATCTTATAAATATATTTTATTGATAAATGAATATATGAACGATAATATGCTTCCGAAAATGATCAAGCATATTACATTTTAGAGGCTTATAGATATCTTATCAAATATAAAAAATGAAAAGGACAAATCACAATTCTTGGATTGAAATATTTAATTTTTAATATGCTTATGGTAAGATTGGAAGGTTAGTTCATTTACTTTAACATTGAAACATATTTTTTTTAATATTTTTATTTTTAAATTTATTTTTTATTTTTTATTTTTTATTTTTTATACTTTTTTATTTTTTAAATATCTTATATTCTATATTTATATAACATATATTAATTTTTCAAATTCTAATACAATATCCATGGTTATTATGGTCGTACTAGTCATTTATACATGGTCATTACTAATCATTTGAAGGTACAATTTTTTAAGGTTTTTAAACATTTAAAAGAAATTTTACTAAGAAAATGCATTAAAAAAGAAGATAATATTATTCTTGAATTTTGAAAATACTCAATTTACTATAATGTATGTTATAAAAAATTATCATTGTAATATTCACATTGATACAAATTACATGTCTGATGATTTTTATTTAGTATAGTTCAAATGATAAAAAAAAATTTCAATTTACATATTTTTATTTTATGTATTATATTTTTAATTCTTTAAATTTTATTTGGATTATTGAATATTTTTTAATATGTATAAAAGATAAACACGATAACGAGGTAAATTTTCATCTATTAATAATTAATTATTAAGTTTACAATTCTTCATATTTGTGCTATTATTCTTTGTAAAGTATTTAAGCTATCGCATTGCACTAAAACCATTGAGGAGAGGAGACAATTTGACATTGTTATTTATTAATAAGTATCTTTTTCAAATGGTATTTCATTTTGAAAAACTCAATGTTTAATGATGTTTATAATAAATTCACTTTCAATTGAATAAGTAATTGTAATAAAGAATGTTATCATTACATAGCATAATAGCATAGTATTTTTACTTTGATGTATTTTGAATTTATGCAACAAATTCTATTATTATATTATATTATGATATTTCTAATTTTTATAATCTATAGTAATATTTTGCGACTTTTATTTTATATAAATTTAGCTCAAGCTATATATAAATTCAATAAACTAAATATAGTCTGTTTAGTTGTTAGCTACAATATTTTCGAGTTGACTTAATTGCAACATCTGCTAAATAAATCATTTTTGTAATCAAAAGTGCATCGGATAAAAGTAATGACCCTACTTGTTATAAAATACTTTATCTAAATAGTGCAATAACTTCAGTTACAAGCTTAGCTCACAACTTAATCACATTTTTTTTTGTAAAAAGCTTAGTGATAACTTGAGTCATTTCAAAAGATGACATAAGCACTTTGGCTTTAAATATCTTGCTAGTTAAATGAAATATTTGGATTGAAATAAAATTTAAAGCCAATATTTTTACAAAAAAAAAATAGTGACATTTATAATATTTTATAAGTCAAAGTGTGTATCAAGTTATTTACAATAGCCCTTCCATGTAGCACTGTTGCCACAAAAACTTGAGAATGAACAATAGATTTAGCATTTACGAGATCAAATAATAATGGTAAATGTACTTAACTAATATGGTTTAATAAACCACTATGTCAAACACACTTTCTATTTTTAAATATATTCAAATTTGATACAACTAATTAGATTGTCGTTTGAGTGTGTGTGGTTGCCGCGATACTACCATTTCTCTAATAGCACTAAACATATACAAATCCAAAGCACATTCATTAAATGTAGTTTGAGAAATGAACTTGGTTACAATGACTTTGCCAAGTGAAGTCATATTATTGAATCACTTTTCAAACTCTACAATTTTAACCTTCAAAATTTTTTTTATTTTTTGAAGTAAGCCGTATTTTTAAATATAAAATGAAGTAATGATTTATATTGTGTTTGAGCTTACTACAATGAATACACTTTAACTTTTTTTCTTGGATTTTTCCTTGTTTTAGCGACTTCTATTCTTAATTTACAAATTAAGCCTTTTTTTTTTGTTGACAATTAGAATCATTTTTTGTATAACCAGATTTTCTACATCTTCAATAGTAAAGACTCTTTTAACTCTTTTTAGGTTGAATCTTTACTAAATTATTTGTAGCCATAGTAACTTTTTTAAGCTTAATACTATTCGTCATTCAAAAAACCATAATACCATATAGATAGCATTATATTGGTACAAAGCTCTATCACACCTCTCCACTTTAGCAAATGCTTATATTAATATTACTCGCCTTTCATAATTGATAAAAATATGTGGTGTAGCTAAATTCAGAAATTATTTTGTTAATTTTAAACAAAAAAATCTTTATAAGTTGATTCTTTGCAGATACATCTCAAACCTAATTGTAAATTGTACCAACCTAATATACATTGTGTGTGAACTGTTTTCCTTTTCATGTTTGAAGTCTTAAATGCATTGCATCAAATCACGTTAAAACCTCAATACTCAAATTTTAAATGAGTAATAAAGAGGTGTAGTAATTTAAACAATGATAAATTACCAACCGCAATCCACGTTGCTTATATGACTTGTATTATTCGAGATAAGATCATGAAATGTTGAATTAGTGTCAAAGCCTTTTTCTTAATGTCCTCAAAAGATAAATCATCTTTTTTTTCATTCTCTGTAAGAATCAAAATTCTTATTACACCCTTCTTAAACGTAAAAACAAGTTTCATAGTTTATACAAGTCTCCTAATAGTGCTTTATGTGGGGCAATTGGAGTACGTGCTCTACTGCTCTTTAGTACATTGATCATATATTTAAAATGTTTCGTACTTCAAGTGTTATGATAATGGCTCAAAAACATACCAATCATTGAAGCTTGAAAATTGTTAATGTTTTTCTTCATTCAAGTTCAAAATCAAAACTTCTAATCGGAAAGAGAAATACTTGTAATCTTTGCAGAAAATCGATCTCTTTTTATATTACAAAAATTGTCATTTATATTGTGAAATATACTCACATTCCAAATCCAAAGTTTATTAGTAATATTCAATGTTGAAGGACATAATTAATACAATGAGATTGTTAGGATTGCTTGTACAAGGTCCTTGCAAAAGTTGATCTTAATTAAAGTTGTTTGTAGCCAAATTAATAGGGTTATAGAGATAGACAGTAACTCTAAAAGAGACTTAATTCATATCGTTTGTTATAATATTAGTTAAAAAAGTAGTACAAGAGGTCAGTTTTTAGTTTGGACTTAACACTTTTTTCTTACACTTATTTGTAATTCCTTTTTTATTAAAATATATTGATTTTGTATTTTTTTCTCCATAAGTTATGAACTCAGTTATATAAGTTATTATTAGAGATAAGATCTCATTGCAAAGTATGTTAAAGAGGTAGTATTAAAGTTTGAAGTAATTGAAATTTAGAATCTTTTGGAATATTTATATTCAAATTTTTATCCTTTTGATGAGGTATTTTTTTATTTTGAGATCATTTGTGCTCATTGAGTGCTGATTGTACTTAATAGGCATTTTAGAAGACTAATTTGGTACTTTATAGCTTTAGTTGGAAGTTAGAATTTGGCCTAACCTATAAGAAGGTTAATTTGTACATTTAGTGATGTAACGGAGTAATTAGGAGCATGTAAAGGCACATTGAAAAGATTTGTATTATTTAAGGCTTTTTTAAAATGATTTTGAGCCTTTGAGTGCACATAGAAGAGATTTGAAGCTTTTGGAGGTTTGATTTGAAGAATTTGGAGTTCTTAAGTGTGCAATAGAAAGATTTGGACCATTTGAGGTATAATTTGAGAGATTTAGAGCACTTGAATATGCACTAGAGAAATTTAAACCACTAAAAATCTGATGTAAGAGATTTTAAATATTTATATGTGTATTAAAGAGAATAAATTGATTGACGATTTCATTGAAGAGATTTAAATCACTTTGTATTTGACTAGCAAGTATTGAATTATTAACAGTCTCATTGAAGAGATTTATATTATTTCAAATTTGATTGGCAAATATTAAACTAGTGAGGGTTCATTGAAGAGATTTGAATCACTTTAGATTTGATTTGAGAGTATTGAACTATTTAAAATTTTATTTGAATAATTTGAATAATTTGTAATTTTATTGAACTTGGTAGAATTACAAGAGAGTTAATTGTGTAATTTAAGATACATTGGATTGATTCATATCACTTGAACTCATATTGCAGTCACAAAAAGACTGATTGCATTTAAAAAGGCTTATATTAGAGTAAAAATCATTTACAATGACTATAAGTAAAGGGAACAAGATGAAAGTTGTTGACAAATTCAATGGAAATGAATTTGACCTATAGAAATTCAAAATGAAGATGATTTTGAATGAGAAGAAGTTGTGAAAAATTGTGAAGGGCATCGAAATGTCACCTGCAATCAATGTAAGTATTGAAGTAAAAAAGTCCTATGAGAGAAAGGTCAAAAAGTGTTTTTTTGTGATTTCTTGTAATCTTATGCATAGACAATTTGCACATGTTCGAGTATGCAAAAAAACAACGGAGGTATGAAAGGTGTTTTGCAACGTTTATGAGACAAAGAGTTTGATTAGAATACTCTTTATTTTGCACAACTTCTTCATATACAAGATACAAAAAAAAAAGAATATACTTGATTACATTAATAAAATAAAAGTACTTGTGAATCAATTGGCTTCATTAAAAGTGCTTGTCACGGATAAAGACTATAATCTGATTCTTAAGATCTAATCTCATTCACCAAATCTGAGTTCGAAGATCAAAAAATGAACTATGTAAGGCTAGCGTAGTATATTCAAAGGTCACAATCTATTAGTTTATTAAATTAAAAGGTTTATTTACTCTTATTTTCATTAAAACTCAAGATACAACTCATGCTGTTTGTTAATAAATGCTATTGACAGATGTATGACGTCACAGTTCTATCTAGTGTGCTACTGGCTCGTGACAATAGTTCTGGAATAATAGTTCAAGGTGACCTAACTTGTGATGAATACACGTGCAATGCAAAAACTTTTGAACTTTATAAGTAATAGTATTAGTATTTAGCAAGCAAATTAAGGTTGGGGGTTTTAGAACAACTTACAATAGTCAGCACACATCCACAATCAAAGACAATAGGACCAAACACGTGCAAATTAGTATGCTCTATCTAAAACACACACGAACATTTATCAACTACAAAAATATTAATTCCACCAATTCCATCCAATTCTAAATCCAAAATTTTAATTATAAAATTTATCTTAAAGGTTGTAGGATTTATAGTCACTTACGATTTTATGACCTATATCCATACTAGGGGTACGGCCCAAGGGCCGTTTGAAAAATTTAACCCTTTATTTTAGTTTATTTTTTGTCAAATTTTTAGATCAAAACGTCCAAAATTTTATACTTCCAAAATCCCAAGGTCGTGCGATGTTCAGCTGATACCCGTGCAATATCCTTAAACCCACACCCAAGGTCCCCTAAGACCCGGTCAATACCCGCGCCCGATACCCAGGTAACTTCCTCTCGACCCGGCCGACTGTCTCATGGACCGGCCGACTGTCCCGACAACTTTGACGTCAAAGCTTTTCTCCTCTACACTCGTCGCCACGATTGCTTTCGCGGGCTTCAAAATTTTCCTTTAATTTACCTTATTCTTATCAGATTACGTAATTTCTTGCACAACTCATGAGCGCAAGATTTTTGATTGTAATTAGATTTCAAATTGTTATTTCCTCTTTAAGATTTTCTACACCGAAATCCAAATCCCCAATTCGGTTTACAGTTTGATCAAGCTCCAATTTCCAATCATAGTATTACAATTTTAACTTCACATTCAGCGAATTGTTCAAACAATTCACAAACACAATGCACACACTACAAATCTTCAATGCTGACCCTCAAGCAATACACCTCTCTAATTGGAGATTTCACCAAATCCGTTCCAATTCTCTTTCTTTGCACTATCTGATTTTTCTCGTCGAAGACTGTTCCTCGGTCGACACTTCTATCGGGTTGACCTCGACAATCACGTCGACATCCAATCTTCTCGATTAGAATACAAACTCACCATAATTCTCCTTAAAATTTGTCGTACCGCACTGCAGCCTTCTCCTCCACAAACTGGTTAGTCTGAGCGCAGTCTTGGCCAATCTCGTCCCATGCCAATCCAGCCCCGAATTCACATTCTCCTCTCTCTCTCTCATTCAATGGCTTGAAACAAACCTACAAAATTCCATCAATACGCACAAGTTTGATTCCCAGCTTAAATTACAAAACGAATGCAATCATACACAATAGACAAACCAAACACACAACACCTGTTTTGCACAATTTCGATTTTTTTTTATTACAAAGATACAATTTCACAGACAAAGATTACAACACTCATTCTACATTTGTTTCTGCATTGATGGGGGAGGGGGAATAATGGGAGAAAGAAGTGAATTAAAGGTAAGAGAAAGGGGTGATCGAAAGCGTATAAGTCAGCAGCTGCAACGTTTTTGCATCAAAGCTCTCTAAATCTTCATTTTTTATTTTTTTTATTTTTCTCTTTTCTTTTTATCTTTTCTTTTTACTTTGTATTTTCAAACTAACTACTTCTTTCAATAGTTTTGAATCATTTTCACACTTGAAAAATAAAATAAACCTATTTTTACACTAGATACTAGAAATAGAGTAGAATATATATAAAGTTCTTAAAAAAATGAAAAAGTAGTAATAAAAGTCAAAAAGCTAGACTACAGAGACATTGTTATAACTTTGTTTAAAAGTTTGCCACCTTCTTATAAGTATCTCATTACGGCATTAGAAACAAAACCTATGTTGAAGCTTACTCTTGATTTTACTATAGTAAGATTAATGTACGAGGTGTTTAAGAAGAAAGAGAATGAGCCTCAAGAAAGAAGTGCGACATTTTATTTATGATATAGCTAAAGGAGAAGCTCAAAACCATTTCTATCATCTCTTAGTAATGTAATATATACTTTTATTTATTATAGCTTGATTTAGTATAAATGAGTTATTGTTATTCAATTTTCATATCATATTTGAATTATTTTTAAAATTCATAATTAGTAATGGGCTTCAATTTTGTTTTTAGAATTAGATACATTTTACAATATTATTACTTAAAAATCATTGGATGTTTCGGATAATCTACATTTGTATTTGCCAATTACATAAGGTTCATTTCTTCCTTGTAATAATTCAATTTTTTGCAATTTTGTTTGTACTATTGAGATTATTGCTTCTATCATGTTAATAAAGATTGTAGCACACAATAGATTAAGTGCCACAATCAATATCAAATATGAAATAAAAAAACTAATCAAAAATGCATAATAAAAATATCATTTTCATTTCTTCTTTTATATTTATATTCTTTAATTCTTCTTTGATAAAGTAAGAGGTACTTAACTTGTGTGTGTTAATACAATAGTTTCTCACTTGACAACAATGTCAAGCCAAAGAGCTTTCTCTATTTAAAAATTTGCACTTTAAGATGAATAAACTTTAACATTTGAATGAAATCTATTCAAAACTAAAACTAACTTTTAAAGGAATTCAACCAATACTACAATTTGATGTTGAATAGCTTTAATATCACTTTACGTGACATTTTGGGATAAAAATTTTATACTTCAATGGTTGTTGTAATGTACAATTAGAAATATAATAAAAAATAAATTTAAAAAGTTGCTACTAAATTAATTATATTTTATTAACATCCTTTTTACTGGTGAAATTATGAAATTATTTTTGTACTATTTTTTATACTCATCACTAGAACAAGCAAATGATAATTAGACTGTTTCATTTTTGAAAAGCTTCAAGTAATTGCAATAATATTGGTGGTTGTTGATCCTATATCATTATTGTGTAGAGGTTTTTGTTTTTGATATTAAAATTAACTTATTAAATTTTTTGAATTCAGACTTTGAAATGGCTCAACAAATGTCACAAAAAGCACAAGCTACATTTAAAAAAATTGGCAATGGTAGAAGACGACAAATGCCTCTCTTAAGGACTATAAGCCAATGTCTTATTGTTGAAAAGCATCTAATATCAATGTTGAAAGAAGCTCAACACAGAGGAAGTAGTGGATTTCAAACAAAAATATAATTTTTTCATCACCTATTCTTCCGGAATGTAAATTTTCATCTCCAATATCTAATCTTATTTAAAATGTAGTAACTAAATGTTTATTAATACCACAATCTTTGGAGTATTGTTTAAAAGTGTTAACTATAATATATAAATTAATTTTATTGATACTAAATGATGACTTAAACTTTGCTAACAATGGTGAGTAAGGTATTCTAAATCTTAGCATGTAAAATCTGACAATGAAGCAAAAAATATTTTACATTCAACAAACACATATGAAAACATTGGTGTACATTGTGTGAAAAGGATACATAAAGCTTTTAGAATTGATATAGCTCTAACCTTTGTAAAAAAAACTCAAGCTTATTACAAAATTAAAAATTAAAATTTTTTGAAACAATGCAAAAAGTACAAAGGTTTCCTAATTGAGTATTAATCATCTCTAAAAGTGGCAATAGATACTTTGAAAGCAACCTTTTAAAAGAATGAAAAAATTTCTAATTACTTAGACATTATCAAGATCTAAGGTAATATTTTAAAATAAATAATTAAAAATTTGATTATTGTATTTTAATGCTTCTAATTTAAAAAAATATTTCATTAATTAATTTTATTATAATGATTTCAACTAGAATATTGATAATTTCATTTTACATTCATTCTTTATAGGCAAAGCTTCCAAAGATCATCAACAAAAAGAATTTGGTACATATGATTCTTCAACAATGTTTTTTTCAATTGATATAATGATGGAAACAGTTTTTATATCTTTTGAGATTGATGAAGGTATTGAAGCCTATGATACATTTACAAACAGGGTTGACGAATCTCAACGTCCGTCCCAAAATAGCGTCCGTTTTCCGGATGTCCGAACGCACGGACGCTGCGTCCCAACTGCCGTCGGAAAGCGGACGGGCGGGGCGGGGCAGACAAGCGGGGCAGACGGCTCGAGGCGGACGCCCAGATCGTGCGGACCATATCAGTCCGCGCGTCGATCGGACGGCCGTAATCAGGCAAACGCTGCGGACACAGCGTCCACGTCTGGACGTCGTGTCAACCTTGTTTACAAAGATATAGAATGAATCTCGATTTTTAGCAAAGAACATTAAATTCATTATTATTACAAAACTTTCTAATTGGAGATCAAATTTTGGAGGCATAACAAAACTAGAGTTGTTTCAATTCTTAAATGTTTCAATTTTACTTAGTAATGCTATTCTTGAAGAAGTTGCAAGCTAAGGAACTAAGATGGAAGAACTAGAAGCAAGTATAGTTTGTGTCTAGTTTTCCTCCCTATTATAATAGTTTGATTGACCATGTTCCATTGTTCTATTTAATGATTTGAAAATAATTATGTAAGTGATGCTTAAAGGGTGAAGGTCAATTCTAATGAACCTTGAGATTTTTTTGGAAGAAAAGTTATATATGGAGCTATTTCAGAAACTATATATGATAAGACATATAATATTGAAGCATTGATCATTAAATGAGATTCAACCTTTGAGAGGGTTGTAAGTTCTCCTACCTAAATCTGCGTTCCCCAACTTGATGCACTATCTTACAACAACTGCGTGACGTGGCACAATAATTGCCATGTCTCTTTTTTTTCTTTTTTTTCAAAAAAAATTTCAACTTTTTCTTGCATTTGAAAATTTGAAAAAAAAAAAAATTGATAGCAGTCGTTTTCAATTTACTCTAAGAACAACGCCAGGGATAGGCTCAGATGGCCCTCCAAACCTCCCAAAAAGGTTGTTTCATGTTCTTTCATTGGCATTGGCAAGTAGTAATTTTGAAGCACAATACACAATGGAAGATTGTAGGATGATGGCTCATTAAAAATGTATAGCATTAGAAGAAGTGAAATAAATTTATATACTCAATTCAACAATTACAATTGGTTGATGTAGCTATTCATTCTTAAACCTTAAACATTGCATTTTTTAGAATAATATTTAAAATTTACTTTGCTTTAACTTTACTTTACAGTCTGCAAATTTGTAACCTTCTTGTATCACTACAATATTTATAAAGCATCTTTTGCAAACCTTCTATATTGCATAGTTCTTTTGTAAGAAAATTCTTCCCATGAAGATTTAAGTAGCATTTATATTGATCATGCATTAAATGTGTTTACATATTGTGTATATTGAAATAGCTAATTAATATGTATTATATATTATTTTACTCCATTTGATTACAAATTTATAATTTATTTGATGAGTCTATTTTGAATCTACACCCAAAATTAGCAACATATTGACAAATGAGATAAAGCAGTTTAGAGCAATATTTTGATTATTTTCTAAAAATTAAGTTTTTCAATGCCATATTTTCTTTGAATTGATAATGTATATTTAATAATTCAAAAATGTACCAACTAAATTATATTGCTTGTTGATATATTTTGTTATTTGCATTGAAGATGCATTCTTTCTTATCTATAACTTTGTTATGTATTAAATCTAACTTGAAGTTTGTATATCATTGCATATTGGAAATGTTGCTTGTTCAAAATACCAATACTTTCAACATTTCATTTTTTTTCAAAGTTACGTATTAAATAGCTCTATCATAACCAATATATGGATTGTTAAATGCAACAGATTTCAACTATTACATAACCTCTTTAAATATTATATGCATCTTACATTAAATTAATTATACATACCTAACCTAAATTGTTTAACTTGAGAACTTTTTGGAACTTTCATTTTGAAATTGAAATTCTTATATACTTATTTATTCATGAAGTCTTCATCTTAGTCTTCATTTAATATATTTTTTACTCTCCTCCAAACAATGGTAGGGCCATCAATGATTAAATTGTCTTATGTGTCTTGTATGTTGATACAATAAATTAATAAAGTATAAAGAAAACTATCAATTTATTATAAGTGAAAACAAAACTATACTTATGAAGTGTCAAAAATTTATGGTGGTACAAGGAAACAAATAAATATTCTTCTCTGTTTTTAATATGACCAAGGATTGATGGTTATATCAAATTTAGATGGAAGTTATATATTTTTCAATTTGAGGTTCAACCTTTGAAAAGTAACTTGCCACTCATACAAACCATCATGTTACATTGCGATGATGAAAACAACTAAATAGATTTAGCTTTGTAATAAATGATTACAGTTATAAAAATTTAGGTATAGAAGACATATAGACATCTATTAGGTACTAAATACTATGTAGTGTACATAATATATATGCTACATAAACTTGAATAAATTATCTTTGGAACTCAACATTGACTTTTTTGCTCTCTATATATATTCAATATCAAATTTTTTACCATCAACACCATTAGAAAGTGTTTTAATATCTTCTTGATAACGAAGTAATAAATGCCATTTTGACATAAATATAAAATATGTTTGAATGAAAAACTTACATTGATGGTATTATTTTATTGTTTTATTTGTAATATCATAGCATTAACATTGAATGTTTTTGAGTATTATTATATATAGTAAATCAACACCAAAAGTTCAAGGTGTTAGTATATTCCATTTTAATGTAGTTGTGGCATTATTTTAGCATCAAAAAAAATATGATGGTATGATATTAGTGATGCAATTACCTATTATTGTTATATTGACATTTCATATCTATTTGAGCATCTAAAATACGTTAATGAGTATCATTTTGTATAAAATATAATTTGATTTTAGTATAGTTGTGTTGCCATTTTAACATCATCAATCATTATGTTAGAATTTTCATCAATTTAACATTGTTATATTTTAGCACCAAATCAATATAATTGTAAAGTCATTTTATCATTGAATTATGTGGCGTACTATATATATATTTAAGTTTCATATTGTTGTTTTAAAGCACAAGAGGTACCATTTTGACATCAAAATTACCTAACATTAATCTAAACCTCATTTAGCATTAAAATAATGTTTAGTTGTTTGAATGCCATTTTAATATTAGAATGATAATTCCTTTTAGAATCCAGCTTGTATTAACTTAATTTTAGTTAATATGACATTACATTGACATTATTCCCCACATCAAATTAACAATATATCTTTTTTATGACAATATGGCATCTTATTTATATGCCCTAAATTTCTTAATATATTTGAGACTTGACATAATGTCTTCAAAGTTTGACTTCAGCTTTGACTTCAGCTTTACTTTATATATTGTTAGAGTGAAAGTGTTCTGCTTTGAAAATATACAAGGTATATGGCTACAACTGAAAATGACTTGGAACTAAAAGATGTGAAAGAAAAATATATCTCTCTTGGTCCAATGTAGTATTCAAAACACAGATTGTCTTCAACTACCGAACCTATTTGCACTTAAGACTTGAGGCATCTAATAGTGTCTAATGTCGATTAAGCTTAAAAGCCTCGTTGATATCTACTACCAATCTAAAGCCTTAAATACAAACACCTTCAAGCAGTTTTAATAACTACTTGAGTACCTATAATTATTTATAGGATAAGGGCAATATGCACCTTCACTTGTATTACCATTAAATTTTATAGTTTATTGGTCATCACTTCAGCTTTATCATAAGGGGAAACTAGCACCGCCTACTTGATGCACATTCAATGGTTTCATTGGTCATTAATCCGACCTCACTACCATAATACAACTAAAAATTGAAAGCGCCCAATCATGAACACAAAATAGAACAAAGTCCGCTATGGGGAAGGTATCAAGACAAAATCCAAAAAATCCATACTGGATCTTCTTCCCCAAACAATAGTTAAGTAGAATTTTGAAAAGAGAAAGGATGCACTAAATACATCCACCTGCAAACCTCATTCAAACTCTTTAACTCAAAAGGCTGCAGATCTTCCTTCATTCAAATTCTCATAATTTTCACTAAAATAATTTAAATGTCTTGAAATTTAAACTCATAGCAAGATATAAAAGATTTTTCTCATGCTTCTAAATTTCAAAAATAGAAGTAAATTCTACAAGTCATAGTATTCACTCAAATCTCTATTCCTCTTTATTTGGATAGCAACAGATCCTCTCTTACTCCCATGCTCATAACTTTTCATTCACAAATCCAAATCAAGCAAATTTAGTCTCTTTGAAAGCACAAAAATTTGAAAAATCAATCGTTTGAATTTCATTGCAAAATTTCATGTACATTAAAAGTTCTCTCTCCTCAAAGTCCCCGTACTCTCCCAACAAAACTATCTATCTCCTCCGAGAAAAATCCCCGAACCCTCTTTAATTTCAAGGCTACATTAACCCATGTTTAAGCCATATAGACCTCTTTTCTCTAATTGGTTCTTCTATTTGACTTCTCTAAAATCCTATCTACCTTTTCATTTAAGCTAAAATGCCCTTTCGGTCAGCGAAAGGGCATTTAAGATACGAATGTCTCTTTAATCCATGAAAGGGCAGTTTAAATCTACTCCTTTTTCTTCCCAACACACCAAACAATTTTTAAAAGTATTTCTATATACAAAATAAAGTCTAATATTTAAACAAATGTTTATTAGAGGTAAAAACCTATAGTCTTAAGAAAAAGATCATTCCATCTGTAAGAATTTGAAGATGTATTTGATAGTGGTGGCAACATAATTTGCATGATTGGCTTTAGTTAAGGGACTAACTGGCCTTTCTAACCATCGTTGATGACCGCCACTTCCCTTCATAGGCCTGACCATGTAGTAATACTGGTCCTCATTTAGTTCTTCAAAACTCCCTTTGAACATCAACTCTCAACTACTGGGTTCAACACATCCGATTTGTAACAAAATCAGTAGTGCTTGAATGTCCCGTTAGAGATTCTCATATAATTGCTATTCTAAACATGGTTGTTTGAACTTTGAACAATCAAGAAGGACTAGCCTCGTCTTGCGGGCACTCATAAAATGGTTCAAAAATTGATGGCAAAAGAAGCTAATCCAGTAATTGAAATAAAGAAAACTCCAATTCAGAATCTAGTTGAGGTTCTTCATCTTGAGATTCAAAAAACCTCCTGTAGTTTGACATTGAAAAATCAAACTTTACACCAAAATATAAACTCTATAGAATCGAGAAGACTACTTCAAATTGATGAAGCTTTTCTAGGACTGAGTCTTTTTTATTAGCTTTGTCAATTACAAGCGTCATCTTGAAGCCACTCGAAGCGTCATCAAGAAGTTTCTTTGTTTTGAATAAAAAAATCTTATCATAGTAGTAAATTAGTACAAATTTATGATATGTACAAATTTACAGCACGATAACGTACTATTTAAGACAATAAATACAAAAAGAAGGTTTTTGTAATCTATCTTATATTAGAATTCAACGATTAGATTGTTGAGGCTCCCACCTAATACTTCCTCTTTTACCATATTTTCTTGAAATTAATCATCAATCCTTGGAATACACTTATATAATCAAGTTGGTACATCTTTTGAATCCTACCCACCTTCTATCTTCTACTAGTTTCTACTTTTCTTTCTTCACCTTTTTTTTTCTTCTAGTCTACTTTTTCTTCCTTCCGCATTATTTCTATTTGTCTTCTATAATATTTCTTTTACACTTATATGACATTTATGTCCCCCTGCTATATATTTCAAAGTAGGTTTTAAAAGTTCACCTTTCCCCTTACATTTAAGCTACTCCCATAATTATCCAATCCTAATTTGATGGTCAAGAGGATATTCTCTAGATTTCCTCCTAATTCTATTGATATCCAATAAACTTCATCCTAAATTCTCTTTCTTCTCCCTTTTCTTCCATTAATCTTCCTTAATTTTAAGTTGAAATCATAGTAGTGTATGGCAAGAGTGAAGGAAATAAAAAGCTTGAGTGTATGCTATTAGTTTTTCACAAACAACTGCCTTGGGTTATGTTTGTTTCTATAATTTTTTCACTATCCTATTCTCTATTTCTCCCTCATCCCTTATTTCTCCACCCTTCTTTGATGTCAATACTAGAAATGCACGATCAAAACAACAAAAATTCAATTGATTTATGTTATTTGGGACAATAGAATGATCATTTTGTAACTTTTTGTGAAAATTAACAAAATGGCAAATTCTTTTTGTTGATTTAGATAAAGCAATGACCAAATTAACAAGTTTTTGTTGATTTTGGAATCTTTTAATAATATTTGTGGAATTTGTGGAATCTTTTTGGATTATTTGAGAATTTAAGTATAATGATTTAAAAAAAAATTAATCATGTAAAATTTAGTCTTTTTTCAATTCAGTAGACATTGGAGTCCATTCTCGTATAGTAGAATAAAAAGTTTCAAAAAACTTAAAACAATGAAAAGATGTAAATTCAAGCTAATTTTCACTTCTAAAAATCCGTTTGTGATTTTGATCCTCCAATAAAAAGTTATAGACAAAAACTAAAGAGGGGTAGTTAGAAACATTTATTTTGACATTTTCAAATATACTCTCTGATTTTTGTCCATAACTTTTTATTGAAGACTCAAAATTACAAAAGGATTTTTGGAGGTGAAATTTTCTTTGAATTTACAAATTTTCTTAGTTCCAAGTTTTAAGAAAAAAGTGTTTTACTATGACTAAATGACCTCTGAAGTCCGCTAAAAATACAAAACACATGAAAAAACAATGAAAAAACTAAATATATAAAATTTTAGTTCTTGTATGATCACTTAAGTATTTAAGTGGTTTAGTGGTTGGAACCTTAAACTTTCAAACATGAGGTTGAAGGTTCAAATCTCCTTAGTGGCACTCGTCCATGTGGTGGGTGGCCTTTGCTCGCATGGCTAGTCGTCTAGGTGGCCCTGCCCATGTGGCTACTCAAGCAAAAAAAATTAAATGTTGCAAAGTTAAAAATGTCATTACCACTAAATATCAAATATGGATTTAAAATTTCATTTCATTTTTTTGATTTGTCCAAAACAATTGGAAAAACCAATAGATTTCAGTTTGATTTTATCCAAAACAACACTTCTAAAATGATTGAATCATTCATTACATTTGAGTTGAAATTCTGTTGTTTTGGTCATGAATTTTCTAGTAGTGTGTGTGCTAATTTTCCATCTCCTCCTCCCAATCAAAACCTAATTTTTGCAAAAATGTAATAGTAGGCCCATCTCAAGGAAGTCCAAGCTGCCAAGCTAGGCTACTTGGACCTTGGACTATTGGGTTGAGCTACTAAATGAGCTACCTTGGACAATCACCCAAATATCTGAGTTTCCCTTGTAGGAATTCACCCTATACAATTCAAACTAGACACGTGGAGTTTTGGCTAGGGGTGAAGCTTTGTTGTCGGTGTGTGTATGTTAAGCATAAACTTGGGGCAATTTAGTCATGGATCAGTGGAAAATAACAAGAATAGTATTAGAATGTCTCTTCTTCTACTCAAATAATTTCTCACTAAGTTGAAGCTTTCTTTAAAGCCATAAACTTGCATACCAAACCTTTAATACATATATTAATTTGGAGTTTGGACGATTAGAAACTTGGCTTGACTAATACAAATTAGTACTAGTATCACAAGTTCAAAGAACTAAAACTTACAGCGTGAAACACCAAAAGCCCCTCCAAAGCAACATCGCCAAGGTATAGTCAAGTCTAGCTCATTTACAAATTTTTGCCTTGTGCTTGGCTTTGACTATGCAAATTTTGATCAATCTTGCCCCCATTGTAGTTGCTTCATTAGGTCTTTGGCCCTCTAATTTTGCACATTCATCCCTACCCTAGTCTACTACATAATCCTTCACCATGCCTCCTCTATTATTGCCTCAATTTGCTACATTTGGGGGGAGGAGGGGAAAGGGGGGCTTATACTTATCCAATCGTTCTTATCTCTAGTAGATGCAACAAATGTTATGGTTTATGTCCCACCATGCAAACTAGAACATTGAGCGACCATGAGGGGGGATTGATAGTCAGGATGGAGGAAGTGGAACTCAAATTTGGACGCATTGCCAAGTTATTAGGGATGCGTTAGTCCATTATTTCTACTCTTTTGACAAAATGTAAAGTGTCCAGATGCTTGACTAATGCTAAGCCAAAATCCAAACTTAGAAAGCTCTCTAATCATGCAATCTAAGACCTCGCTTGATTTGTTAACCAAGATCACCGACTTACTTTGGCCACGCTTGCAAATACATTTCATGTTCATTGAAATACCATTCACAAGCACATACGCATTCTAGGATTTGGAAATTGTATACCTCCTAGAAAACCCTATCTCAGTCTAGCTTATAGAAATCAGAGTTTGATTTTTGCTCGCAAACACAAACATTGAACAACTGAAGATTGGAAAAATGTCATTTGGACAGATGAATCATTGTTTGAGCTTAGTAAAGACTGTTGCCAAATTTGTGTTTGAAGAAAAGTTCACAAAAAATGTTCATTACATTGTCTCATGTCTACTTTCAAATCAGGGAGAACATTAGTAATGGTATAGGATGCATTCACAGGATTTGACAAAAAGTCCTTTGGTTTTTCTGACTCTAGGTGAGCAGAACTACAATAGATTTTGTCAAGCATGTTTATGATGGCATTTTATCCACATTCTATTTCATGCATGATGCTCTACATCAACTAATACTTATGGAGGACAATCCTTTAGTACATCAGGGCAAACTTTCTAAATTGTAGAGGCAATTTTATAGGATACAAAAGTTACAAAGGCCTCCAAACTTACTTGACTTGAATCCCATGGAGAACCTCTAGAAGATCATAAAAAATTTGTTACATTGCCACAAGAGACCAAATAGCAAGGAAGAAATGATCCAAACCATTCAAGCAATAATTATGGGATATAGTTCATCTTAAGCAACTACAGAAGTTGATAGCAAACATGCCCAACCGATTGCAAGCTATGATTTTGGTAAGAGGTGGTAGCACTAGATGATAGATAGTATGCACAAAAATTTCAAAATGTTATATGATTTTGAGGTTCATATGTAATTATTTTCTGATTATAAAACACTCTTTACTACAATTCCAATGCAATTTGTATTTTGAAAATCAAATCATTTTTTAACATGCTACAACTCTTAGAACTTTTGGAACTTTTAGGTGATTGAGAAATTGAGACTTAACAAAACTTATCTACTAAACAAATGACTCAACAAACATAGTTAGTTACACCACCTGTATATTCAAGCCAACAAAAACAACTTACAAGGGACTTCACATCTTTCAAAGGAATTTGAAAACCAGCAATAAGGGATCTCAAAAGGCTCCTAAAGACACCCGTTCAAGTAATTTGGCACAAAAATGGTCAAAATTCACATAAATAGACCTACTAATGTAAGTGCCATAAATATGGCAACAAGGGGGCTTTTTGATGGGGAAATGGGTGCCCTTTTATACATTTCCAGGGCACCCACCTCCTCTTATTTTTCCTACGGTAACCCTATCAAGTAGAACTTTCAGCTTAATCCACAAGGATTTTCACCCTATTTTTCTAGGATTTACTTTCTATGCTAGTCTAAATTTTAACTTTCGGAGATTAACTCCAAATCACAAATGAATTGCACCATTGACTTCTAAGGGCCATTTTTTGTCTTGCAAACAAATCCTTCACCTTTTTCCTTTGCCAAAAAAATATTGAAACCCATCACCAACTAAAGTCAATATAAAGCTAAAAATGTAACTTTTGAAAATCACCTTTTCTAACAAAGGTGATGGGCTAGGGTTGTCAAGAAGGTCCAAAAGGATAAGAAAAAACTCTTCTTTGACTTCTTTCTGTTTTTATGTGCTCTCGGGACGTTGGTCAACTTTGCATAAATTCTACAATGGCGTTAATTTGGAGAGATCTTCCTCATTTAGGCACCTTCTACTATCAGAATGCCTCAAAATTTGTTGGAGTGTGATACTAATGTAAAAAGTATTATAATAATTTTTAGTGAGATTTTACCACCCTCTACATAATTTCTAGGAATTTTTTGTCGTGGGTCTTGGCGGTTGGCTATCCAAAATGGACATCTCTGCAAGTTACATAATTCCAAATTTTTTTGTAGAGCCTCTCATGGAATCTTCCAACAAGGATGCAAGATTTTATTTTTACTTTGCACAAGTGATAATTTTTGATAAATAAAGAATCCTCCACTAATGAAGAAATCTTTGCAAACAGACTTTGCATCTAACTCTCTAGCATGCTTCCAACTCTAGGTCACTGTTCCTTGGCCATAGATTCTTCCATTGATCGTCTCGATATGGTAACCTTTCTTATGCTAACAATTAGAGCTTTTATGGTTTCATTAATGGAATGGAAAAACTGAGATCTACCTATGGAAACATACTGAAGGACCTCACTAGAACTCTTTGGGACCTAATTAGCAAGGCTTGATTGCTAATTTAGTAGGTTAAGGCTATTTTCTGTCAATAACTCTCAAACCTCCTAACTTCCACCATTTTTGGTTCTAATCTATATACATGTGGGCATCTAAGGTATTTTAAATATAAAATCTTATTTTAAACTAGATACTTGTTTTGGTATGTCACATTGCATTCTGGTCTTTCCATCCTTTTCAGGCTTTCTACATAGACATAACACTTAAATTACAAAATTTGAAAAACAAAAACAAAACTATAAGTCCCAAGTAATAAATTAGGAGCTCTAGAGCTCTTTAAATTCTAAAAAGTCCTTCTTTGCCAATGCCAACTAGCAAGAGAAGGCTCTTTGATTTTGAAGAGCCCTTTTTTGGTGCCAAAAAAAATTGTTTAGGGGGTATTTAAAAGTCTTTAGTTCTTGGTAAAGGTCCCTTTGCACCAATAGAATGCTTTTCAAAGTCCAAAAAAACCTTTTCAAATTCCGAAGAGCCATGAGTTGAATAATTTTATTTATTTCTAAATTATTTTTTTATTTTTTTAAATGGAATGAAATTGCAGTTCAAATATTCTTTAAATCACTAGAAGGAAGGTGTATCTAGCAATAAGAAATCACTCATTAGATCTAAGGATCCATTTTATAATTTAAAAAAATTTGACCAAAAAAAATAATTTTTTTAAAAATCTTTTTTTATCAAAAAATTTCTTTTGGAAAAAAATAATTTTGAATTGTTTTTGTTTGAAATCACAATTCAAATAATCCCCAAAATTAATAGAAGGAAGGTCTTTTGGCAATAAAAAATGTCTCTTTGGATTTGAAAAATTGTCTGCTATATAGAAAAATATCTTTTTTTTATTCATTGATTCATATAGTATTTAGAATTATTTTCTAATTATCCACAAAAATGAATGGATGTCAAGGATGAAATTCATTCACACATCAATTTGATGGTAGTACCTTTTATGTTGTGGGAGAGGCCAAGCTATCATTCTTGGCCCTACCTACAACATTTGAGTGCTAAATAACTACCTTAAATTAAACATTTTTTTAGAAATAAGTTAATTTTTGGAAAATTTTACTTCAGTAATTTTTCTTTTGGTAATTTTGACATTATTGTTTTTAGAACTAACATCACTATTTATGACTTAGATATGTCTATTTTTAGCCAAGAAAATCTTAGTGAACATTCAAGTCTAAATGCTTATCATTGATCGCTCCTCGCACACACTCTAGCATTATTGCCAAATAATGGTGGGGGATGGTTCAAGAGGTTTCTCTCCCTAAGCTAGTCCTTCCTATTAAACCATCTCTTTGTCTTCCTCTTTCTTCATTTGCTACGGATGGTTTTGCTTGAGAGCTCCAAGGTAGGAGGTGGTGAGTTTTAGAGAGGTGTATGGAGGTAAGGAAGCTTGGAGATTGTAGCCTTTGATATGTTCATCCTTCTATTTTGCTTACCTCCCTTATATCTCTTCCTATTTTCCTACATATTCCTCTTATCTATTTCTTCCTTCTTCTTTATAATTCCTCTACTTTCCTACCTATTCCTCTGTCTATTTTTTTCAAAAAATCCTAAAAAGCTAGAAAACTACCACTATTTATCCTAAAGGATCTTTTTTCCATTTGCTGCACCAAGGGATCCAAAGACTCTAAGGTCTTAGTATTTTAAAGTATGATGCTGCTTGGGGTCCAAGTAGCCTTAGGACACCAACATCGCCTTAAGGCCCAATGGTCCTAGGATCCACCCTTGTCCTAGAATCCGACAACCTTGAGGTACCCAGTTGCTACCTAGATTCCGACCCACCTTAAGATACTTGGATGTGACCTGGAAGTACTAGTATAGCCCTAGAGTCTAATCCTACTCTATGATGCAATGTTGCCCTCATGTATTTTGATGTTATCCTCAAGTTTATAACTAATTTTTGACACTATAATAGGGCTTAAAACAAAAACTCCAAATTTTCTAATGCCATGGGAGCTTGAGCTATCAAGAGATACTAGTGTTTTAAATATTAGAGGACTTGGAACCTAGACAAGTGCACCATATTTCTAACACCAAGGACACTTTAGGGGCTAAGCTCCTTTTGAATACTAAACTTTCATTCATTTCCAACACATTTTGGGAACTAAAATTTGGAATTAACTATTAGGGGGGATTCAAAGCTTTGCCATAAAAATGATTTTAACACCAAATCTATGATTTTCTATAGCCACTAATATTCAAAGTCTAGTTGTTCAAGGTCCAACGATTTTTTGATACACAATCTAAGACTTTTGGACCTAAGGGGACTCAAAGCTTTGTTGTCCCAATAGAACCTACAACAACACGTGCAAAATTTCTACTTGAGCTACTATAACACGTTAATACAAGACTTAAGATCCCACACTAAAGGCCCTCTAAAGAAGCATTGTCAAGGTATAGTGGAGGACTGCTTTAGGATTAGTACAAAGATAATTAAAACTTCAAATACCCAAAAGAATTTGATAATAACAACCTCCTCTGATGCTGGTATAAACTAGACACTTAAACTTTAACAACATAGACACAAGTAACACAAGAACAGAAGATTTTGTAAACATGAGAAATATATGAATAAACATTTGTTTTGTTGTGTGAATAGAATCCAAATAAGACTTAGTTTTAAGAATATATGGTGATAGGAGCTTAAATAATATTGATTTGAAGTATTGTCGTGGAATTCCAACAGTGTACAAATGTTGAGTTCTTAATAGTTTTAACCATGTTAGATTTAGAAGGATGCTTCAAGCTAAAGGAGTTAAAAGCTTGAAGTCTCATTATTTTTTAGGCGCACTCTACTTCTTTGTTCTCTCGGTATTCTGTGTATGCGTGCCAAAAAATTTCAATTTTATTGTTGTTCTACAAACAATCTTTTGTAATACAAGCTTTAAGAACATATTTTTGTAAATTTTGTGTAATACCCAATGATTGAACATCTTTCTATGTATATTTAAATTGGATTCAAGTCCCAAAGATTGGGCATTTATTTTGTATGTGTAATTTCTTGTGAAAAGAATTAATGATTATTTGTACTTAAAATTGTTAATTGTATATCTAATTTTGATTGAATCATACTAGTTATTATGTTTGCTTGGAGCAATGTGTGTGATTGTGTGGAGGCTTGAAGCAAATTGTTGAGTAGAAGGATTGTAGCTTAAAGCTATTAATTGTAATGTATGTTATTAGAATGGTTGAACTAGTTTGTGTCCACTTAAGTATATTTGTTCTTGAATATGCTTCAAGCAAATTTGTGTATGTGTGTTGTACACTTTAAGTGATTTACATTGAGTTTATTATTGTGAGATAGCTTTAAATGTTTATACTGTAATAGGTTTATGGCTTGAAGTTGGATATTATATATTTATATGAGTGTATCAAAAAAGATTTAGATTGTATATCTAATATAGAAATCCCAATAATTGGATGAAAGTATGAATTATTTATGTATATCCAGTGATTAAATAATCATGTTCTAAGTTATAGCTTGAAGTTGTATTAGTATTTGTAAGACTAAATTTAAATTGATTAAAGAAGTATAATATAAAATTAATAAAGACTATGACCTTGTGTTTAGAAATGCTAAAAGCAATTGTAGAGCTTTACAACAAAGTGGAAAGATATACAGTTAAACTATTTAGATAGAATGGCTTTAAGCAATTTAATATAATATGCTATAAGCGATATTGAAACATTAAAGTGTAGATGAACTTGTTTGTACTAATTGTATCTTGTTGAGTGATGAGTGACACTTTAAGTAATTATTGTGAGCTTACGCTTTAAGTGAATACAATAGGAAATGAAGACTTGTATGCTTAAAGTTGCATGTTATGTTTTCCTTTGCTTAAGTGTGCTTCTTGTTTGAGCCAACATACTAGAATTAGACAGGGATTGCAAAGTAATTGCAAGAAAGGGTGGTCCTATTTTCACCTTGAGTTATAGAATTTAATTTGGCCATAACATTTGGAGAATGAAGCCAATAAATTTGAATTTTTTTATTGAAGATGACCAACTTGTTCATAAAAAGAATTTTTATTTTTTTTAAATTAAAAAATAATAATTATTATATTTCAATTAAGCTAATTTGTCACACTTTGCAATTTAGGAATTTTTAGTATTGTGGAGTACCTATAATTAATGATGTAGAACTTAAATTTTAGTGGGATATTTTCATACTAGAGAGGCATGTGTGTGAGCGCCAAGGATGTCACCTAGGACTCAAGGTCTACTTTTTGCTAATTTTATTCATTTTATGTGTAAATTGTGGTTAAAATGGCCATTTGAGTGACTTTACGAGAAATTGGTACAAAATCACATGTAATGGGGTTAACCTCCAAGGGTATTGAAAATGTCCCAAACATACTCTTTATAAGTATTAAGTATCTAGAATAGGTGTTTAAGTGTTAGATTATGGTTTGGAAGCAATTTCAATTTTAGTCAATATACAAAGACCAAAAATTCAATAAAAGCCATATAGAGTTTTGATAGTAAAGGTGCATGTGACAAAGAATGGTTAAAATTAGTGGAATTGGAGTTTCTCTAGCTTCCTTGGTAACTTAAAAGCCCGTAGTAAAAGATTAGGGGAAAATCACAATGAAAGATGAAGAATGGAAAAAAGCCATTAAGTATAACTTTACAAGTCAAAATCCATGGAGGTGACAAGTAGGCAATCATGACAAGCAGAGAGGTGTTTCTAGCTTAGAGACATGCCAAAAACATAATGGTGAAGCCAGATCGTCAAGATTTCCTATTATGGGAATGATTCCTCTTCAGAAGAATAAAAATCAAGAAAGAGTAAATTCTTTCTCCTAGGCAAAGTACAAGTTGGACCCGGATTTTTGTATGAAGTATTTGGAAACTTCCTAAAAGTTGCCCAAAAAGTTTCGTAATTTTTCGGATTACGGAACCTAATTCCATGGGAAGTCAACCGAAATCACTAAAAATTGGGAAATTCATAGAAATTCATTTGGTAATGGTAAAATCCCACTAAAAATTAAGATGTTATGTTTTAGCTTAAATAAGAGACTACCCAAACAGATGACGCTAACAAAATTTAACGACATTCTAAGAACATTCTACAATTGACCAACAAACCATGATCATATAGAGTCCAAATTAAGTCATCTTGGACTCTTTTTTTACATTCTTGGATATTTTGGTCAACTTTGGCTAGTCAAAATTAGCAAAAAAACACAAACTCCAAAAGTTAGTTTTTTCATTCTTTTCACTAGGTTGAGAAACGTTGTCTTTTGTGAGAAATTTGACTTGGGTATTTGGGATTGTAAGGTCCCCGAGCTAGAAAAGGTCTTTTGAAGCCAATAATAAAGTCCATTTTTTATATGGAATTTTTCTCCAAAATTTATAGAACATTCAACAGTAGGATAAAATTAGGCGTAGTAATTGTTAGTTTGGTGATTTTTAGTTTACTTAGGTAGTTTTTATCGTAAAAAGAGGTAAGTAGAAGCCCCAAAAACATATAAAAGGACTCCCACCAACTCCTTTTGCACCTCTTTTCTTTCATTCTAAGTTTGTTTTGTGTCCTTGATTGCTTGAGACCAAATCTCTCTAGTAGTTTGAGACCCATCAATACAAAGCAAACCCCCTTATTGAGTTTTTTTGATGCCACATGCGATATGTGTTAAGTTCTTTGGTATTTTGCCTAAACCCTCTTGTTTTCTTGTGCTCGAGCTTTGTTTGTATCTTTTCTTTGAGTTTTGATGTTATAAATTGTTGCAAAGGATGTGGGGGGTCCTTTTGTGCTCACTTATGCTCTTGTTGTACTAACACTAAGAGTTCTTGGCGAAATTCTAGCGATGCCATTAGTTGAGAACTCTTAAATTCTGATTATCTTTGCAATTTTGGTGTTACACTAATTCCTTCTAAAGTGTGGTGCTTTGTGTGGGATTTTACAACCTAGAGTTGTAGAAAATCCCTTAGATATCCATTTTGGGATCTCATAGTCCATGTATTATTTGAGTCCTGGTTCATTTATGGGACTTAGGTTAGAAACCAAGCACAACATTTGTGTGTTTACAGGGAACCTTTGCTCAAAATTTGGGGCCAACTGTCCCATACGACGAAGCTTTGCTTTTCCTTTAAACTTTTAACATTTCATTTTTTTTAAACAATTCGTGCTTTTCAATTTAAATTGCTTGTAAAAGGGTCTCCGAAGGGGATCCAGAAGATGAACAACGGCCTTAATAACAAATTCCTTGTCTGTGCAAAAAATCAGTGAAGGCCTTCCAAAATCACTCAATTGATTCAGTCCAACCATGGACTTCCTCCATCTAGGTACCACAACCTAATAGTCTCTCAAATCTTAGGGGATAATGCCTTGAGGCTTCAAATTTTCTTAATTTGATTATATCTTGCTTTACAGTTAACACGAGTATATGTGAAAACCCCTTAGAGAAATGGCCTTATCAAGCCACCTTAAACTTCGATCTAACTCTAGTAAAGGTTGACTTTCCTACGAATTAGTAGTTCTAGGTCACAATCCACAAGGGACTACCTCGTAGTCGTTTCATTCTTTTATTTTTATTTTATTTTATCTTTTTCATTTTTTATTTATTTATTTTCCTCTATATTACTACCAACTAGGATCGATCTCTCACCAACCAAATAGCTCTGAATTTGACCTAGTAGGGATCTGGTCCAATTAAAAGCAAACAAAATTATCTTTGAAGCCAATCCAGTAAGGGCTACTTTATTAAGTAGACCCTTCCATTTTGTATCAACCCCCAGTAAGAGTTGTCTTCCCACTAGCGACCATATTAATAACAATTAAAAGCCCAATAAAGGTTGACTTCCCTATTAACACATTTAGATTTGTAAAAAAAATCATTAAAGAGAGAATATTAAATTAAATCATTTAGCCTTGTTTACTTCCAACATGGACTGATTTCCTCTCAAATGATCAAAATTAGTCCCAGTTGCATACCATAGAGTTGACTGTCCCCACAACCCATTTCTTCTACGTTACATTCCAATTAGTGTTGAATCCCCATCAAATTAGTTTGAGATTAGAACCCAAAAGGGTTGTATGTCCTTTAAACAACTAAAATTGATTTTGGTTGGTTGCCAATAAGGGTGATTGATTACTCAAACCCTCTAGTTTCGTATTAAGGCTCACGAGGGTTATGCCATCCTTAACCACACTAAAGTAGGCTTGTATTGGAACCAATAAGGGTTGCCTATCTACTCCTTCCATCGATCCTAGTATTATAACTAGTAAAGGCTTATTTCCCCTAAAACTAATTAATTTGGATTGAACTCAACAAAGGTTGTCCTCCTTTCAATCAACCCAATTAATTTGTATTAAGGCTAACGGAAGACTTAAACATGTTTAATGATTCCTTAATAAGGAAATCCCGAAGGAATTGACCCCCTAATTAGACCATGTAGCTCCTTATCGAAATTCGGAAGGGGTTGATTTTTTCCAAATAGATTATTTAGCTTTGTAATAAAGCCTCAAAGATTGAACCTTCTTGAATAACTTGGTACCAAGGCCGATAAGGACTGATTTCACATCAAACCATTTAGCTTGACTTCATATTCATCATACCAAGCCAAAATCACATGCTAATTGGGAGCCATCATACACCATTCCCTATGCTGATTTAGAGGTTGGATTCAACCAAAATGTTTGCTAAAAACAAAATCTAGCATAGGAAGAATCCAATTAAATAACCAATTGAGAGAACTAGAGAGTCAAAACAAAACCTCCTCAGATTGGCTTCAACGAACTAAATTAATTTTGAACTAAATTAATAAATATTAAGAGCTAAACAACCAACTTGAGCAAGAGGAAAACCATTATAAAAAGTCCTATGGCAACAGAGAATCCAATACAAAACCAATATAACTTCAAGTACAAACTGCGATGAATTAAGTCTCAAAGTATTAGCTTCCAAAGCATAATTGCTCAATTTCAACCCTCGAGAACAGGTCCTATTTAGCTTCAATTGCAAACTTGTTGAGTCAAGTTCCAGAGCACCAACATCTAGAGTCTAGTTGCTCCACATCAACTTGAAGCACAGTGGGCTGGTGAGCTTGTAATTTACTACACATTCATGTTGTAAATTGAGTTTGGCAGAGGTAGTTGGGGAAAGAAAGCATACCCAAGGGAACATAAGTTCTTCACAGCTCAACCATCGTGAGCAAGTTGAAGACATTCCACTCAAACTCTCAAGAATATGAGCACTTCAAAATCACGACAAGTTGTGAAGAAGACTCTTCTAGGATCTATGCTAGAATAGGTTTGATTTCTAAGAGAATATTAGTGCCTCTACCACTTGTAGGTCAACTAGAATAAAGACAAAAGGGTGGAATCAAGTGACTCAACGAATATTTTATTATTAGACTTCTTAGCAATTAGCAAGAAAAGTTAGTGAAGGGAATAATTAGGCTCTTAAAATTAGCTCTTATAGTTTGGAAAAGGTAAGATTTCTTGAAATTTGGATCTAAGAAGGATCACCAAATGGGGGATAATTTGTACTTGGGGAAAAATCATAAAAAAATTTAGTATAGAAGTAAATAAATGTAGAATTAGAATAAAATATAATTGTGGGTTTGAAAAAAATTCCATAAAAACCAAGAAAAAATAGAAGAATGAAAAAGAACAAAAGAAAACTAAATACGAACAAGGAATGGAAGAATTGTACACAAAATCAACAGGGTTGCACATGTAGATCACCCATGAAGAAAATAACAATGTGGAGGTAAGTATTTGAATTTAAGTGTTTGATTACCTTTCAAAAATTATTCCATTATTATTAAATCATAATAGGAAGTAGAAAAAATTAACGAACACAACCATCGAATTAATAAAATAAAATAAACAATTAATTGAGAAAAATTTATCTACATGCTATAGAACAAATAATTCAACAATTACCAAGGGATAACAATACAATAAAATAAGAGGCATAGAATTGAATTAATGGAATTTCTTAGAAAATATTCTTTGATACCAAGAATCCTTTTTTAAATTACACTATCATTTAAAACCCTAGATTGAAACAAGTCTTACTAAAGGGAATTTGAAGAGGTCAACCAAAATTGACTAGAATTTGTCAAATTCACAACTAAGCTAAAAGATAAAAAAATAGAGTCTTAATCATCAAACAAAATCTAGTTTTGATAGTTAGATTGTCCACAATTAGCAAATGAAGTTTTGAAGCAAAAAAGCATCCAAACTTCATCCATTAAAATCTTTTAGGAAACATGGTGAAATTGCTAACTTTTTATCATCTTGGAAAGAGCGTAAAAAACTCTACAAATTAGCTTAGGTACTTTTCTCCTTAATTATCAGGCCCTTCAGTTTTCGAAGGCCCGAATTTGCTAAAAATCAACATAAGTACTAACAAATCAAAGCTAAAACTAAACATAGGAAAACAAAAAGCTCCAATGCTTGAAAGGCATCTTGTTAATACAAACCACAATCACCCATAGCATTATTTACCAGAATCTGGTTGTACATGTTTGGTCTCAAGGGTGGAGATCAAAACACTCACAATATGCCTACTGAAAAAAATTTAAAAACATTATTTTATATTGCCCATAGGTATGTGAATAAGGGTCCCTTGCGCATGCACTTCTGAACAATGAAGATGGTTTTAGCTTCATTTTTTGATGAAATTTGATTACTATCAAGTCTTCACAAATGGCGAATTTTTAAATTTTTTTTGTTCATGATTTTTTATTTATTACTAATTTATACCTCATTGTATCTATTTTCTGTGACAATCTGGATTTTTTTCAAATGGTACTATTTCAATATTTACAAATACTCATAGTACTCAAAACAATACTCTTAGCCATCAATTTTTTTGATCAATAGTTGAGATTGTTTTGTTCCATAGTACTCGTAGTATTAAGTGCAAAAACTATTTTTTTAGCAAAATGCTACAAAAAACAGACATCTTTTTTTGCAACTACCCTGCATACTTGTATTATTGCATCCATACAAGTTGGATAGAAATTAGTTATTGGATAAATGAATGATTCCTATTCCTAGAACCAATAGGATATTTTAACTTTATTTTCATTTAGGATTGAAATTATAAGTTATTTCTATCTGTAAATGTGACTTTAGCTATAATACATTAAACTATTTGATCATTCCTTAGATATTGAACCTCCATACTATATCCGTGGGTTTTTGCAAGAAAGGCAAAATCTAAATTACAGACTTAGAGACAAACAATATGGTAAAGACTTAGAACCAAAAAACACAAGAAGATGCAAGATGCAAAGGACCTCCAAAACCCTCACAAGCTTAAAATACAACAATAATGGCTCAAAAGGGCCTAGAAATATTGTTCAAGATTTTTGGCTAACAATGATAAAATCTCCAATACCAATCGGGACATAACAAATACAAATACAAAAATAGGGTGTTTTGAAAGAAGAAGAGGTGCCCTATTTATAAGCAACCAAGAACCCACTTCTTCTCTAAATTACCTATTGAGAACTTTGTTCTAATCATGGGAATCCTAGAACTCTAGATTTCTTCAAAATTTTCACCTATTGTGAACTCCCATTTCGTCTCTTAGATCTCATTGTTTTTTTTGTTATAGTTAGTGTTTTGAGTGTAGCTTATTATATAAAAAAAAAAAGAACTAAAAAGAGTGTGAAGCTAAAATAGATATGTCACATGTCATTATAGTATTTGGTCCTAAATAGCATGTTTTTCCTAAACTAAATCCACATCTTGAATGGAAATAAGATGGATATTTAAAAGTTGTACATATTATAGTAGTTAAGTAAAAAATTTCAAATTGTCTAGATATGCCTTGCATGTGTGCCAAAACATGGTTGAATTGGTTCGAAGAAACCTCTATAAGAATCCTAAATCAATCCTATAATGAAGTTTTAATTTTCCCATTGTATCGACAAAATAGTGAAACCCCCAATTGCTAATCTACAAATGAAGAAAATTCAAGATAGACCAAAAGAGGAAATTTACAACATTAGTACAATGGTTCTAGGTGGAAATTACACTAAAAGTTCATTGACAAAGTCAATTTGTTAAAATTTTCTTTCGTGTGAAAGATTCTATATTCACCAAAAGTTAAAAGAGATAGTGGGATTTTATTCTCCTTATTTAAATGAGCAAAGTAATAATATGAGCTTGCACATTTTTTGTAAAATTCTATAAGAGGTTTTAAGAAAAGTTTTGAAATTTTTTAGTAGTTAGAAGGTATTTTTTCAAACAGTCAACTACTAAAATTCAAGATAAAAAATTCATGAGAATTATCCAAGGCTTAGTAAAATATCATTAAAATTTAGTATAGCTTTTTTATGCTAATAACATGCTTTAATAAAATTCAAGACATTTTTATAGCTAAAAGACTCAACTCTGTCAAGATTCTTCCAAGACTAACAAATTTGAAGAATATGATAGAATTGACCCACATATCAAGAGCGTAAAAAGTCAACCTTCAAAAATTAGGTCATTCTTATTCCCTCATACCTATTTCAAAGTTCAAACTAGGCTAGTTACTTTCCATCCAAAAGTCAACCTTCAAAGATTAGGTCTTTTAACTATTTTTAAGTTGACACTAGCTTTTGATGAGTTCTTAGTGTAAGAAAAAAGGGTGCAAACTCATAGAGTTTAGAATTGGCCTTTTACAGCCAATGGCACAATCTGTTTGTGATTTGAAATTTTTCTTCAAAATTTAAAATTTAAGATCAATGTAGAGAGTCAAAACTTTAAAATTAGAATGAAAATTTTAAATGATAAGATTATTATGTAGGAAAAGAGAGGTTGAGTGCCCTTAGAAACATATATAAGAACACTCATTTTCCTCTCCAAACACCCCTTTCTAGCCAATTTTTGGCTTTGTTATACTATTGGATTCATTTAATTGGATTTTGGCGAATTTGGACCAAGTTGTCAATTTCTTGTGTTTTTGGAGCCTTTCAAGTTCCATTGTAGTTTTTTCAAGTTTTTTCTGATGGACATTAGGGTTCCTTCAACCTTTTGCTCTTATATCCACTTGTTTGAGTTGTTGTCACTAACTTCTTAAGTTTTTTTGTTGAGTTTATTTGTACTAATTCTAGAAATATCCCTCACCATACCTTAGCAACCATACCTTAGCAATGCCGCTTAATTTGAGGGTCTTTTAGTTCATTTTTGTGATTTTCTAAACTTCTAAGTGGAAAATTCCTTAATTAAAATTTTTTCTAGAGTTTGGATGTGGTTGTACCAACACATTTGTCTTACATTCTTGAAGTAACAAGAGGTTGATTATACTAATTTCCTCACTCCAACGTGTTATTGTTTGGGTTTTGACAAGTTAACTTTGTTGAAATTATTTTGTATACTTATGGTCTCATTTTACATGGCAAAGCTTTGGCTTTGGGTCTTTAGAAGTTGATCGAAAATTTATATGTTTCCAAAAGTTTGGTGAAGGCATGAAGCTTTGACTTTGGGTATGTACATGTTGATAGAAATTTTGTGTATTTTCAAAAATATGGCGAAGCTTCAAAGTAAAGAGTATTAAAAAATTCCCCCCCAAAATAGAATGTTTACTATTTCACCAAGTTTAGTTTTCAAAATATTAGTTTTGGAAATCTCATTTTAGTGTCTAGAAGATTTCATGTCAAATGCCCAACATTTAGTCTTCAAAAGTTTCATGTTTTACTTTTAGTATGTAACATCCAAAAAGAAAATTTTCGATGTTAAAAAATTCCAAGAAAAACAATTGCAAGAGGTCAAAATTTGGCCCAACCGGCCCAAAAAAGGCTATTGCCTAGTCCAAAGAACCAACTGCCAATCCAATAGGAGCCCCCAATACCACATTGAATAAGTACTAGGATGGATTCAACCAATCAAAAAGCGCCATGTTGGTAGGCCTTATCAATAGGGCCACATAAGCTAAAGGACATGTCCGACCAATCAAAAGGTGCCATGTAGCATCAAGAAGGAAAAGATCCAATCACCCTCATGAGTCCCAACTAGTGGTAGTTTGTCGCATAGCAAGATCTACCAAAAGAAATGCTAAGCATGAGGGGCTAGTATTGAATGGTCTAAATGGGTTCTAGCCTAGATTGAGCAGCCCAAGATGGGGTCTGTAGTAGACAAAACGGCCTCAGAGCTAGGATTTGGTTTTTGTTTTGTTTTCAAAACTTACCCCCTAAAGGTATGGCTCATGATTTACAAGAGAGTAGTAAAAAAAGGGATGTATATTGAAAGGGAAAAGTGGACAATAAATTACAAATTTTTTGGAATTTTCAATTGTAAGATCTTGAACTTATCTTTAGTTTTTAGCTACCTACCAATTTCCACTAGTAGATTCTTCAAATTGAGTGAGATCTAGAGGCTCAAAGTTGGAAGTTCTTTTTTTTCTTAGACAAAAATTTCGGGCAGTTTCACTTTAATTGCTCAATTTGACATGTATACAATTTCATTTTGATGATGTCTTTTGGATTTGGGTTCTCATGTGAGTTAGGAACATGCTCAAAAATTTTCAAAGTCATTGCACTTATAAAACAAAACCAAAATTGGATAATTGTAGACATAGGTTTGACAAAAGTAGTTTATATAGGGCATTTTTTCATGAATGAGTTCCTCATAAAAATGGGGTCCGATTTGAAAATTGAACAGTACAAACAATGACATAAACCTTCTTGACCATGTGAAATCATCCTTACTTAAAAATGTCATGATCTATAAATTTTATCCTACTAATTTGCTCACAGTCTTTTGTACATGAAACAAGATTGAGAGCAGCTCTCATATATTGGGTTGCCCTCCAAGCAAGCAAGGGCACCGCTGACACCCCACAAGTTTAGGTAGGTAAAAAGAAAGATGGCAAGCAATTGAAAAGGCAGCCTTCAGTGAAAAAACAAATGATGTAGCTTGGAAGCTAGCATTTTGAGTCTTAATTAACTGACGTGGTTTAGAATAATGCTGAGGTGGCAAGACACATCAACATGGCGGGTTAGGGCTTCAAGTACTACATGAAGAAATCCATGACATTAGTTTAAATATTGGGATGTTGTCGTAGACATCATCAAGGACTTTGGAATGGCCTCCTAGACATTAAGAGACATGTAGATGCTTTGTCGAACATACAATTAGACATAATCATGTTATACAAGACATTTGTGTACAACGTTAGATGCTTTTGGAGATAGTACAAGAATCATCTTAGTGTTTATAAAAGATTGCAAACTTCAACGTTATGTTATTTTTTGTACACAACATGACTGTTATAAATAGAGAAGACTTCAATGCGGACATGCTACACAGATCTTTTTATGACCAACAATGTATGATACAAATTCTTGTTGTCCTTTAATGCACTTGTGGATCCATAGCGAGGGTTGGAGTGTGCGCTATACTTGGCAACCTATATATAGGTATTATCATTGTCTTTCTTTAGATAGATGTATGCCCTTGTGTATTCCCTAATTGAAAAAACAAACCATTATTGCTACATGATACTTTCAATAGCCAAAGGAAAAAATATTTTTAGAAGGTAGTGTGTGCATTTGGTATAGAAAAAAAATGAGATACAGAGTCTTCTCTATACAAATTTAATAGTTGTAGACAACATAAAGTTCTAGTTATTTAAGTTTCTTCTGCTTGCGTACCATACTAGGAACACTAGATGAATGCCAATGTTGTATATTGCATGTTACAGACAACATAAAATGCTGCAACCTTTGTCCCCTAAAGAATTTTTGAAAGACAATGTACATTGTCGAAGTGACATAGACTTTGACAACACTCTACATGTTGTTAATGTCCTCATAGACTTCTACATGCTAAAAAAAATGATCTTAGAAGAACTAATCTTTATCCTCTAATTGAACAAGTTTGCCAAGCTAAGGCCAATAGGCCATTCTTATCTCGTTGAATGTTGAAATATCAAACATCATATGTTTCTCTTATCCAATTGTACAACAATATGGTCACGCAATAGTTTCGGTAATCTAAAACCAAGATTTCCTCAATGTATCCCATGTACTCTTGAGTGTCTTCTATTGGTCTCTCGTTCACTACATTCCATCGAAGTTGGCGGGTGAAGTTTGCAACTACACTTGAATCACGTGTGATAAGACTATCTTCATAGCTACATACACATAGGTGCATATTGTGACTGTACATCTAATGATGCAATGTACTTGCATTTTGGTATGGAGGTTGGGCATAGTGCTTAATATTGTCTTTTACTAAACATTTGGAACACTTTGCTTCTTTCAACATTGACATCAACCACTCCCCAAAAGGAGGAAAATCACATAATTCCAATGGATATTGCATGTTGCTTTATGGATGCATGTGCTATGATTGTTGTCGAAAAGCTTCACGTTCTTCCCACAGTTGAGTCCAAGACAAGATGTATTTTGTATATGATGCACTATGAGAGGTTTTTTTAGTGCTCAGTTGTAAACCATTGCATACAAAATAGCTACAATTCTTACAAAATGAATATGTTTACGTTGACATTGACTTGTTCTCGATGTTCTGACATTTATCAAAGGTAGTCTTTTTACAATGTTTCGTCTTACATTACTCCAAACAGAAAATGCTTAGAGGGCATGCACATTTTGTAATCCTCAATCACACGACAGTACAAAAGGTTGTGCGTGGCATAGTCCAAAATGCTCAATTTCTTTCACTATCAATATTATATAGCATATGACTTCATTAGTACAAAAGTTTTAGTGTGAATGTCATGAACAACACCAACATGCCTATTGGAACATTTTATATGGCAATATGATAAGGAAATATGTGTCCTCCATAATATTGCCAAGCAACTATGATGTTTCTAAAGATGTTGATATAATAGAAACAAACATATTCAATCAATATTTAATCTACTTCAAGATTACCATTTTTATATAATATATTTTCATGTACACCATATACAATGAAGATGTTAAAAAAATGTCAAAAAAAATGTCCTTTCCAACTACTCTTTGAAAATTTGTCTATAACTTTTGATATAAGGCTTGAAATCTCAAATAGATTTTTGAACTTCAAAGTTTGGTTGTTAACTCAACTTTTTTTCGTTTAAAGTTTTCTAAAAAAAAGTCAATCTTCTATACCTAAATGCAATTTGAAATTGAACATGATATTAATTCCTACGTTTTACGAATCCCATATTCTTTGTCATACCTCCTACCACCCTGCTTGTATAAATATCTCATCTTCTCAACTTTCTAGTATTTCATTGAGTAGCAATTGATGCAATTTGATATAATTGTCAATAATAATGTATTTTATATGGTGTACTATATACTTTATATAGTGTATTATATATGGTACTTTTTGTATGATGTATTATGTATGACATGTTGTATGGGACATTATGTTTGCATTAGACATCATAACATGCATAGTATGTAAGACATGTGATTGTTTTTATAGACATCATATTGGATAGTGTTCTATTTTGCTTAACACATAGACATCAAAATTGACATCATTTTGTTCACATGTATTATATTGAATGTTTGAGAAAGTGTGCATAGTGCATCTATTGTGATGCTACAAAACATGTGAATGTTGAAGTTGATGTCTCAAAAAGCATCTGGTCTCAAAGTTGACATCTTAGAAGATGTCCTCAGAAACATTTGGACATCTATATTGACGTCTTAGAAGACATTCGGATGTTTATGTTGACATCTCAAAAGACATTTGGATGTCTATGTTGACATTACAAAAAAAAATATGAAAATACCCATACAAAAAAAAACTATACTAACATAGCATGCCATGTCAACCTCTTAGTCTACCACGTCATTTTTTTTCCACTGCCACATTAGATGCCATGTCATAGATGAAAAAAAATCCGATATGGCTATCCACTCCTGCATGGCACCTAAGTAGCAGCCACATGGCAAGCTTTAAAGATCCTGTTGACCCTTGTTTTCTGGGATGTTTGGAACAAAATATAGGGATGTTTGACTCGATTCTTGATGTTTTTGGCACATCTCCTAGAGACACTATTTTTTGGATGTTTATGTTGACGTCTCAAAACGTCAATAGTGACATCTAGATGTCAAATTTCTAATGTCCAAAAAAACACTATTTTCTTATAGTACCGGTACGAGCTCCACCAGTATACCACGCCTTCCATCAAAACTTTGTTTCCATTTGCCTCAAAACAAGGAGTTTCAAGTAACACACACACACAATAAATAAATAAATAAATAAATAAAAGATAAGCAACCAAGCATAAGTTCTAGGTATCCACCAAAATGAAGAAGATTGAGAACATATTTTAGGCAACATTAGCAAAGAGGTACATAAGGTATAAATAAAATATTGAACCCACAAAAAAAATTCAGCTAGGAAACGTATTGAAGACAATAAAAAAATTAGGGAAGATAAAAAAAAATTATAGGAGATGAAAAAAAAATAGGGAAGATGAAAAAAATAGGGAGGCTAGAAATGTGTAGGGAAGAATAAAAAAAACTAAGAAGATAAAATGTGTAGGGAAGATTAAAAAAATGGAATTAAAATAAAATTATAGAAGATAAAAAAAATATATAGAAGATAAGAAATAAAATATAAAACATAAGAATAAAATGATGGAAGGTTCATTACTATTATGCAAGGATTGCAAGCTTCTCCAAGAAAATGTAGAATGTGATATTAAAAAATAGGAAGTGAAGACTACTTCAAATAAGATAAATAAACAATTTGTAGAAGGTAAGGGAAAAATATAAAAGGTTTAGAAAAGAATTTATGGTGAAAAGAAAAAATCTATATATCACAAAGCCCATTTGCACACACAATTCACAAACAACATATTCAATTCACCTATTTGCTTTATGCATGGTTGCCTCTATTCTGATTTGGAGGCCTATAATAGTATTTTTCAAAACATCCCTAGTTTAGGCACAAAAAAATTTGATTGCAAGCCCGGCAATAGTAGCTACAATTTGATTCTCCACATACTATGCATGCACACCTCAATCGACTTGAGGTTGGCAAGTGGGGGCGTGCTTCTTCTTCATCCACATTTGTGCCGTTGCCACACCAACCATATGTGAGAGCATCACACAAGTTGGCCTGGAATTGGAAGTGAGTTATACCTTTTCGTGGACACCAACATTGATGCAAGCTCCCTAGGTAGATTATGTATATGTTCACCATCATCGTGTCCAAAAAGAAATAAAACACTCGGTCCACCATTTGTGTGACCTTGTTTGGCTAGAATATGAGGCTCTCAATTGATCTGTTACATCCATTCCCCTCATATGGGTGGTATATTCCAAATGCATAGGAGAAGTTTGAATTGGATCCCTCCTTATCCCATTCCTACGTGGAACTGCACATTTGAGAACTTGATTAGCATCGCATGAGTGGAAATTAGAAGGACTAGACATCTATCCTTCCACAATACACATGCAATGCCACGAGATTTATGCATGTTCCATTGCAATGTACCTTGAGGTGAGTGGGTCCAATTTTGTACCATCTTCAATTCACTTGGTAGGCCCACCCAGGCACCCACTAGAAGAATCCCTTGTTTATTTAGACATGGGATGTCTAAATTGACGTTGTTTACTTGTATGTTCAATGCAGTAACCCCATGTTTTAATGTCAACACTAACGTCTACTAACATTAATTACAACATCTTCAATGACAGAAAAACACAGTGATGCTACATTGAACATACAAGTAAACAACATCAACTTAGACATCCCATGTCTAAATAAACAAGGGATTCTTCTAGTGACGTGATTTGACCTCATAGTGCTAGTGGTGTATATTTCTCGTATGGCCAACTTTGTAAATAATCCAATGCTTGAGAAGTAGTTGTTCATTACAACTACATGTTCTTTTCCCTCTTGATCATTCAACAACCTCATCACCACATTGTGCGTTGCATTGGCCTCTCCATAAACTCATACTTCTAGTTCTTCTTCTCCAAAATAGTTGGTTGTAGACATATTTTGAATAAGAATCAGTTAAGCACCAAACCTTGATTCCCCATTTTTGTGGCTTTTTAGGCATGTATTGTCTAGCAAGACAATAAAAACCCTTATACCGTATTATCATTTCATCTATGGTAAGAAATTTGCCCAAACTCCACTCACGCTTGAAACTATCTCTAATATCATGTATTAGCCAACAGACTTGGCCCATCTTGTCATAATTGGGCATATCTCTCTCCCAAACATAGCTAGATGGATTCGTGACATGTAAACATCTAGTAATTGCTTCAAACCTCACTCTACCCAAAATTTTAGAAATTCAAGGACAACAAAAGAATGAACCCTCTTTGTTCCAATATAACCTAGTGTTTGGTTGTTTTTCAACCCCATCAACATGTAAAATGCTAAATAGGCCTTCAAAGTTCTTACGGTCAAAGGCAACCATGATTGTCCTTCCCTTGTTCTTCTATGCTCTTCCAGTGTAGTTGCATAACAATTACTCTCCATTACTATTTTACGCAGGAGAGAGAAAGGCCAAAACAACAAAAATAATCTTATAAAAGTAGGCATGGTAAGGAAAATTCCCATAGGTCCCCTTGCACCTACAAAGATTTTGGATTTTGGAAAAAAAGTGAATTCTAATCATGACTACATTGAGTCATGAAACCTATGTTTTACACTATTTGGATTGTTTGTGTCCCCTCCTTCACTTGAATCATCCCCCTCATATACATCCTCACTTGCAAATGAATTACTCAACATTGAGCAACATTTTCTACCCTCTTTTTTTGAACCCTATCTCTCTATTGCAACCTAGGAGACCTAATAAATACCTTGATGGCCGATATGTTGTCTCTTTGTTGCACAAGAGTTAGATCGCCATGTCCTCCCTCACAAAAAAATCGTTGCCATCTTCATCCATCCAATCGGTGTGACAAGTTAGAGCCTCCAAAAGTGTTGCATCCTTGAAAATATCATCATTAGTATATATACATCTCTAAATTGAGCATATATCCAAAGTGACAATCCATTTATTCTAGCCTCCCAAAAATGATAATTTAGACTAATCTAATAACAATAACTGAACCAAACAAGGAATTTTGTAAACATACTTTAGCCTATCTTCTAGCATTGGATCATCTTTGCTCTGAAGTGGGAGAATTCTAAGTGCTAAACTATCCCCGCCCTGCTATACCAAGTGGTGTGTCTCTATTGGCAATTGCATCTCTACTAGCCACCCCTTGTTGTTGTGCAACTACTACAAGAGAAAGGGGTGTTTTAGATGAGTTTTTAAGTATAGTCATAAACATAAGTTTTAAGTAATAATCTTTAAAAAAAATTTAGCAGAATTTTACTAGAAATACATGTATTTTTAGTAAAATTTTGCTAAAAATCTCTTTAAAGGTCATTATTTAAATCTTATGTTTAGGACTATATTTAAAAACTCACTTAAAACACTCCTTTCTTTTGTAGTGAACAATGTCTCTAATTGTAGCTATGTTTCCACCGCTGTACCTTGAGGGTGCTAAAATCCGGCATTTGAAGTTGTGCCGCTTTCCTTGCCACATTAGTCGTCGCTGGCCATCCAATCGAGTGATCCCAATGCCCAATCTCCCTCCTATATAGCGACCCATTGGCTTGAGCTTTGAATCTATTGCCCTTAGAAACAATCAATAGGGCCTTGAATTGGTGCGTACCCCTCGCATAATTTGCCGCTATTACAACTTGGTGGTCTTCCCTCCCTCTTTTGCCATGGTTTTCGCTCCCTCTCCCACTTTGCATTTTTTTTTCAAAAAATTTCAACACATGCAACATCTCATCTGGCCAAGTAAATACATCTATGTAGTAGCCATCTTCTTCTTCTTCATCCGAGTCTGAAGAGTATCCCTCCTTGCTTAAAGATTGCATCTCTGCAATATCTTCATCTAGTATTTCCAAACCTTCTAAAAGGTCTGGATGTGGTGAACCAATTCGCATTTTCCTATAAACATTGGAGTCTTTGAGGAGAACAGAACTTGGTACATTTTGTTGTGCTACTATTGCTTGTCCCTCGTTGCTATTGGAGGAGAAGTCAATCGATGGTATCTCTGGACTTCTGCACCCAAGATCTACAACCTTGCGCTACTTCGTGGAGGCACATCTTCACTTGCAAGCTACAAAGACAAGCAAATCTGAATATAAATCATCTTCTCATCAATGGAAGTCATTTGGTTTTACAAAGCAAGAAAAATATGTCTAGTTTATGACTTGTAGAAATAGAATGTAAAAATACAACTTATCCATTTTCCCTTCTGGAAACAAAAGATCTTGGGCATCGCGTTTGAAAGTCGTCCTGGTTGATGTAATTGTAGAATCAGGCTACACACGCTCTTTTATGAGCATATTAATATCCGGATTGAATTGTTGTCACTTACACCAACCTAAATATAGTGCAACTTGTTTGTAAAAATGATGATGCTAGTTATGGGCTTTTGAATAGCTAGGCCACTTGGTAGTCCCTCTAGGAATAGGCAACAAATGCAAATGTGTTTCATTCAATAATGCAACCATTCTACAAGCTTGCAAGTATGACACTTGTTCCTTGTTAGTTAGAAGTTGTAGCAACTAATCAACAATAGTTTGCTTGTAAGGTTCTACAAGATTGGTGATGTCATGACTCTCTATTGAATCAACTACTCATATAGTAGACGGGTCACTCATGCACAATCCTGATGCCAGTAACACATCATGGTTGTTTTTTCCAAGTTCAAATAGCACATCCATACACTTCTTTAGCCCCTCCTTGCACTGAGATGTAGGACCCGAGACAAGCTCGTCGTTGATGACCGCAATCTAACTGACCCGCATATCTGAGCAAACCACCGAATGTCCACTGTTTTTGTCCAAGGATAATGTACACTAATTTGATGTCGTAGTTGAGCATGGAGTTAACTCGGTCTTGGTCCAATGAAGTTGCCTCCTCTCTACTCGGCCAACATGTTGCTCATGTTCAATTTTTGCATCTACCCCTCCTTTGCTCTCCACGGAAGAATTTGGGAAGCCTTTTGTATTTGTTGTTTGGCTAATCCTCTCCACAATAGCAATGTTGTATTCTTCTCCATGAATCTCACTCTTTGTATTCATGCTTGCAGTCATGGTAGAGTTTAGAATGTGTTGTAAACTTGTTGGAATGTCTTGAGTTTGAAGTATTTTGAATTATGTGGGGATTAGTTATGGATGATGAATGCAGCTAGAAAGCAGACTAGTTCATGATTTTTAGTATCTATATTTTTTTGAACTTTGTAAAAATGGAATTTGGATGATGTTATGAGTTTCAAATTTTGACGGTTCATTAGGATTTCTTGCACTTAGATAGGTACAAGAAATAAACTCATGAAATCTTTATGGTGATTTGATGTTCTTAAAGTTTCTGCAAATCTTGTCTATCATGAAATAGACGTTGAAGATCACAAATTTCAACCAAAGTTGAGTCTGTTGCATAGTATTTTTGGAGATGATACTTCCATAATAATATTTTTTAAATAATGTTGTCATGAATTTCTTATTGCAACAACAATTTAGATTGAAAGAACCTTGGCTCAATTACTTTTATAGTTTTATAATTGCATGATCACTACAACGGTTCAAATTCTAACCGTCACAAAGCCAATTGCCTTCCCTCCATTGTGAATTGTGTCAGCTTGTCAATTTTTACTCCACCAACACAACCCTTTATTAGGTATGGGGTCATTGCCAACACCAATGTCTGATAAAAAAATTAAAAAAAACATTTTCTACCAAGCTCCATTCCCTATCCTTACTCCTACCCTATTAGTTTTGGGCAAGATCTCAAAATTTTACCCACAATGTAAATGAACAAGCCCGTGTTGCCCTTTGAGCAAACAAATCCACTTGTCCCTTAATAACTTTTTTCCTAGCTATTGAAATTATTTGAAAATCATTTCTCCTAAAAGGGTATTCCTCAGGCTCATATACTCTAAAAATTTCAGCCCTAAATACCCATAATTTTACAAGTGATGGCCTGCCCCCAAATGCTATGTTGTCAAAAAAATGTTGTTCTAACCTTTAGGGGTTAAAAATCAAAACTAGAACTTATACAAAAGATGTAGGTGCTTGCCAAAACATAAAACTAGGATAGGAATAGATATAAAAGTAGAATAGAAGGAGAAGTTAGAAGTGGAATAGAAAATTGCAAAGACTAGAACTAGGAGTAGAAGGTAGTGAAAATCAAAGTTCTACTTGAACTTGGAACCTCTCACACTTAGAGCCAAATAGAAAATACTACAACTACATTAGATAGAGGAAGGTGAGGAGTTGTTGAAGTGACACTTTTAGTTTAGTAGGATTTGTATTTGGAACTTAGAAGGTTAACAATGGTTCATTATGGTTGAAGATTAGAAGGAAATGTCTTGGGAGTATTGTAAACCATTAGAATAGAGATAAACTAATAACTCACTTGGATAGGAATAAAAGATTTCCAAAGATAAATTATTATTTGAAAATTTCAAGCATTAGGATTCTAATCCATCAAATGTCAATCATTTGAATCAAATAATTAAGATAGGATAGTGTGGAAGTAAAAGAGGAATAGAAAAGGAAAAGAAATGGGAACTTAAAGAGTTTGAGAGTTTGAACTTGTATTAAACATACAACGTTAGGTGATGAACAAAATTATAAAAAAAGTCCAAATATGGCAAATGATCATAACTTTGAAAGCATTTTTGACCACCTTCTAGACGAGATACACTTCAAGATGAAGTACTTTCCCTTTTTTTGAATTATCTAAATTAACCATTTAAAAACATAGCCAAAACACAATTGCAAGTCAAAGTGTTAAGATTAGGTTTTTCTAAAGTATAGATAGAAAATCTTATAGAGCTTATCTAGAGGTTTCAAAAAACGTACGACACTTAGAAATTATAATTAATTTAAGAGAGATATTAGTGGATGAAGTTTAGGAGTCATATTAGATGAAAATTAGTCAATTTCATCTATGGGGAACAAGAACAAAAACTTAGATAAGGTTAGTAATTTAGAAATCAAAAACGAAAACAAAAATGGATTTTGAATTGTAGATTGGTAGAAAATAATGAATGAAGATTGAAGTATCAATTAGTAGTTAAACTTCATTCATTCATAACTTTCACTAAAAAGATCCAATTCTGTAAATCTTTAGCAATCTAGATCGTTTTAAAATCTATAAGAAACCAAATTCTAAATTTTAAAATAATAAATTGACTATAGAAGTCTCAAACTTTACAAACAAAGTAGGAAGTAGAATAGAACCTTATAAAGGCAACCAAATAAAACTTAAAATTAGAATTAGATAGAAAAATCTTAAAGACGTTAAAAAATAATTCAATCTTAAGAAAATAACCAAATATTCAATAATTATAGAAAGATGAAATTTAGGTCAAAAAAAGGATGAAGTCAATTGAAAATTGTCCATTCAAGTCTAAACTTGAAATATAATTGGAGGCTAGTAATCTGAGTTTAGGGTCTAAAATTTGAGATCAAGTACAATAGAAAAAGAGTCTAAAGTCATGAATGAAGTTTAGATAGCCTCTTAAAGGCTCAAACTTCATCCAGTCAATAAAAACATTCAAATTTTACAAGTCTTCTTTTTTGAAAATGGCATGGTCTAAAATATAATTAAGACGGATTAAATTTAGACTGTAGCTTTTTTTAATTAGAAAACCACAACAACCTAGAGATTTCAAGTTGTTTAGGATTAGTCTTTGCAAATTAGGGTAGTTTTTGGTGAATTCTTGTGAAGTTGTAGAACTTTAGGAACTTAAAAAAGACCCATTACTTGGTAGTCACAGTGGATTGACACTAGGCTTTCATTAGAACAAAAACCCAAATACAAGAACTTAGTTGTGCTTGCATATTTGCCAAGGGTGTATAAATAAGTGTTTACACCTATCCAATAGGGAACATGGAAACCTTTAGAACTTTAGATGTCTTTACAATTTTCACTTATCTTCTGGGGAACTTTGTTTTAACCAAGGAAATCCTACATTCTAATTTTTTTGACAATTTTTGCTTATCTCTTCAGTGTTGACTTCCTAATTTTTCTATTTATCCAATTTTAACTTATGGAGATTAATTCCAAATCACAAACAGATTGCACCATTGGCTTTAAAAGGTCATTTTTCATTTCAAGCAATTTCAAAACTCATCGATGAGTGTTACTAACATAAAAGAATATAACCAAATTTTTGTGAGATTTTATAGCCCTCTGGGTAATTACTAAGAATAATTCATCATGGATTTCAATAGTTGACCATTTAGAAAAGGCACCTTTATAAGTTAGAATATTTTGAAATTTTTTGTGGGACCTCTTATAGAATCCTCCAACAAATGTACAAACTCATATTCTTACTTGCACATATAAGGGAAGGGAAGATAAAATCCTATTCCTCACTAATCACTAGTAAATAGGAAATCCTTCACAAATGAGAGAATCTAGGCGAAAGGACTTTGCTTTTAATTCCCTAGGATGCTCTTGACCTTAGATCATTATTTGTTGGCTATATATTTTTCTATTAGTCGATCTTAATGTGATAACCCCTACAATGCTAACAATTCGAGCTTCTATTGATTTGTCAATGTAATGGAGAAACTAACACCTTGTAGATAGCCTTTTCGGTACTTAATTTTGATTTTTTGAAGTGTTTTTGAATGAATTTTGAATGTATTTTTGTGTGTTTGGATGGTATTTCATGATGTTTTCTTGTGTATTTGCCAAATTGGATAAATAATTTGATTGCAAAAAATTTGATAAAAAGGAAGTATAGTTTGAAGATAGAATGAGTGAAACCAAGTCGACATGAAGGTTTGCAGATGAATCCAAGTCGAAGTGAGTGTAAAAGGAGCTGGAGCCATGTCAAATAGGAGTAAGTTGGTAGGGTATTAATGAACTAGTTGGATGTGAATGTTGGTTCTAAGTCGGGCAACGGTTAAGCAAGTTGGTTCAATTATGCTGACATGTTAGTTAGTGTGGTTCTAAGTGGGAGAAAGCCTAACTGTTGGTTGAGTCCTATTTGGGTTGATTTTGGTCTCATATTTTCTTATTCATTGTAAGATTGAGTCTAGTGTGAGTCCCAACCGTGTGTGTTGTGTACTTTCTTTGTTTCTGTGTATGTGTTTGTGTGCTTTGAGGTGTGTGGGTTCAAGTTCAAGTTGGTGTTATGGGGATGTGTCATGTTTTGGTTATAAGAGTGCTAATTGTAAATTTGTTGTGATTGCATGGAGATGAAGATTTACTATTGGAGCAGTTGATGGATTTGTAGCTGAGTTCAAATCGGTGTTTGATCTGTGTCTAAATTCGAGTCAAATCCGAATCGGAAGTGGAAGTGGTATTTGTGTGATGTACCTAGTGCAAGAAGTTGAAGAGTCCACCTAAGTAGATGAGATGTTTATGAGCTATGAGCAGAGTGAGTTCAAATTGGTGACATGAAGATTTAGTTGGCAAAATAAGCGCAGTCAATGATCAGTGATAAGTCCTAGTTGGAAATTCAAATAAAGGACTTAAAGGAAGATAGAGTTGTAGTGAAAGTAGGAGACATTGAAAATTTTTGAGTTGTTGAGCTTGATTCATATATTAACGTTGAATTTGTTCACCAATTCGGAGTAGGAAAAGGTTGATATATCAAATGTGTAATGGATGTATTATGATGAATGGGTGAAAATTGGAAGTTATTGAATGTGGTTTGTATCAATTCAAATTGGTTGAACATTATTGGTGTGTAATTGAGATATTGGTATGTGACTAAAGGCCAAATCAGAAGTTTAAAGCGTGAATGTTGTTTGTTTAATCATCCAAATTGTGGTTATGAGTTCCGGTGTAATGCCTATTTAATGAGAGGTTAATTTGGAAATGGGAAATTGAAAGGCATATTCAATTATGGAGAATCCAAGGAGCAAAGTGAGTAAGTCTAAGGCGGGATACAAGAGGTGTCAATTTTGCTTTATCAAAAGTATGAGAGACCAAATTGTGAAGTTAAAGACAATCAAAGTAAATCTGTGAAAGAAGATTTGGTTGCTACTAAAGTAGAAGACAATAATTTAAAGTCAAAGTGAGTAAGTTCAAGTTGAAAATTGAAAGGCCAAAGTAAAGAGAAGTTGTACGTGTAGAAAGCTAATTGGAGAGAAGTCTGGCTTGGTTGATGGCTACACCCAAAATGTATCCGGGTGGTGTGAAGAAGAGTAAAACTCGAGTTGGAGATAAAAGAAAATTAAAGATAATTACAAAAAGATAATTTGGGAGTTGCTTAATTCTTGTGGCCAATTAAGAGTGGAGAGTCCAAATTGTGGAATTAGAATTATATTGTGAAAAAAAAACATGTTTGCTGTGGTAAAGGAACTTGTTCTCTTCTTGTTTATGGTTGCAATATCCTATTAGGATTATTATTGATTAATTTAGAGGCATTCCTATTTAAAAGACCTCCCTTGAAACAAACATAACTATTGTTGGGTAATTCCAAATTGGTACCAACATAATCTACTCACCTATTCGTGGAAATGCACCTATTGACCTTGTTCAACCTCCTTTGAACCAAATTAGCTAAACTAGTTTACTAGTTTGGTAGATTTAGGCTAATCTTTGCAATATACTCAAACCTCCTAACTTCTACCATTCTTGGGTTTTAACCTATGTATAGGTATATATTTGGATTATCCTAAATCTAAAATTCTATTTAAGGCCAAATTCCTACTTTGGCATGTAACATTTTATTTTAATCTTATAATCTTTGGAGGCTTTTGCACATTATTATAACCTAAATTGCGAAATTTGAAGGAAAAAAATTATGAGTCCCAAGTAGCAAATTGGTAGCTCACAATAGTCCACTTACATCCTACTCAGGAAAAAAAAGACCACAAAATTAATCAATTGGTACTAATTCTCATTAACCTACCTCTACACCCATTACATTCAACCGGTGTGTACCAAATCTTCATAATCACTTTCATCAATTCAAATATTCCACCACATAGTAGCAATATACACCCACAACAATCCCCATCTTGTTAAATGTCTACCTAACCTTCTTAAACATATGAAAACACAATACTATAATAATCTAATACTCCCTCCATCCCAAAATTTTCTTTCGATTGACCTTAGTTTTTTTATTCCCAAATGATATTCTGATTGTAACTAGGACAAATAGCCTACAAAATGAGTTCTCCCATAATAGACAATTTAGGTAGATATTTTTGGTGAATGCAATCATCATAACAACAAGAGTTAGTTGGGTCCAAAAATTATTTCATACAAAGTATTCTAATGGCAATCATAGATTTGCAATTACTTGAAAATATTTATGTCAATCCTTTTCCAATGAAATTTTATTTCCTTATTGAGCACTTTCAAGTTTCAACTAAAAAAACAAAAAAAGACTCAAGAACTAGCTCTACTACTATTTCCCAATTGCTTTTGGTTGGTTATTATTCAAGCTTGGTTGGATTGGTTATTATTTAGGCTTGTTCAAGCTTGGTTGTTGGTTGGTTATTATCCAGGTTTGGTTGCTAGTCAATTTTTATTTTCATCTATACACTCACAAGGCAACACTAAAGCAGGAATCACAAATCGAGAAGAAAAAACGTCACAAGAAACAATGCACAAAGTATTCAATCGAGTGGCTATTAGTGCTCTTGTAGATAATCGAATAGGAAGTAAATTTTGGTTTTTATTTTGTACTAATCGGAGTGTAATTTGCAATTTGTTGCAAACAATTGGTTAATTGAGAGTGCTATTTTGTTGTTTTAGAGCATTGAATGGTGTCCAATTCGGAGTTGAATGGGTCAATTAGGGTGGTTTGGAGTCCAAGTCGGAAGGTTGGTCATGGCTGGTTGATGGTCTGCTTGCCTATTAGGATGCTGTTTGTTGACTCTGAGTTGGCAAGTCAGGAGGTGTGAGGGGTCCAAGTAGGAATGTCAGTTGTTCCGGTTGAAGCTGCCGAGTTGGTTGGGCAATTGCGAGTTGTCGTCTCTGGTTCCTATTTGGGTTGTTTTTGCTGTCATTTCTTTTTACCCACTGTTTGAGCGAAGTCCAATGCGAGTCCCAGTCGGTGCAGGTTGTGTATTTTCGTTTTTCTTTGTGTTTTCTGTTCGTGTTCTTGTGTGTGTATGTGAATTCCGAGTTGGGAATTGTGAGTGCGCAGTACGGTGTCGAGTCAGAGTATTTGAGATTGTGTCCGAATCGGAGTGTTGTTGGGCAATGAATGTTGATGCAGATGTGGAAGAGGAAAGATGAATGTTGAAGATTTACCAAATCGGGTGATGGTTTGGTGCGTATGTTATGGAAGATTTATGTTAGTGTGTGCTTCAAGGAAGTGAGATGCAGTGAATGCAAGAGATTCCAAGTTGGTGCAAAAATCTGAATTAGATTTGAGCTTGGATTGTAGTGTGTAGAAAAGATGAGATCAATTCGGAAGAATAGTGGTTGTAATGTTCAATCAGGCAGATTAGTGCGGAAGTGTGAAAATTTGATTTGAACTTGATTGCAATATATAGTTGAGATATTACGAGCCTAGTCGGAGTTATTTATTTGATTGCCAACAAGAGAGATTAGAGATATATTTTGAGTAATTATGAGATAGTTTGTGTGAGCATGAACAATTAAAATAACAATTTGTAATGGTGATGTTGATTGCCGATTTGGCATGATGAATATAATGGAGTTGATTTACAAATTGTCTTCCTGTATGTGTGGAGTGTCATTGTAGTAAACTGGAGCAACCAAGTTGTGAATTTGATGAGTAAATGTTTATTGTGTATTGATATGCATATTATTGAGAAATTGAGAGTGTATGGTTGAAACCAATTTGGAGCATTGTAGAGAGTCTGACTGAAATCGATTGCCGAGTTGGTATGTCTGTGAATAGGCCGAATACCGAATAGGGAGTAGGAGTCTAGACTGTCCTGCGACAGTGCTGTGACAATCTTGTAATCCGAATTGGAAGCAAGCGGCCCAAGTGGCTGGTGGAGATCCTAGTTGGAAAGATAAAGACCCAAGTTGCTGGAAGATAAAGGTTGGAGGAATTCAAGCGTAATAAATAAGATAATTAAAGATACAATTTGGGAGCATTTCTTACCTTTGTGGCCATTAAGAGTGGAGTGACAAATTGTGTAATTAGATATCATGTGAGGAAAACATAGTTATAGTTGGTTAAAGGAACTTTATTTTTCTCAAAATACCATGTTGCAATGACTCATTAGTAATTAATTTAGATTCAATTAGAAACAATCCTATTTAGCTAGCCTCCTCCGGAACGAACTATACTAGTTGGGTAAATCCAAATTAGGTTCCGACATCCTTCTACAGCTCCTCTCCAAAAGCCCTCCAAACCATATTTCAAATCTCCATAAGTTTTAATTGCAAATAAATCTCAAACCCAAATTTAGAGAATAATAGAAGAGCATCAATTTTTATTTTTAGCTCAAGACAAATTAAAAAATATTGACTTTTGACCTTAACTCAAAACATTTAATCAAAGAAGAAGATTTATGTGATAGAGGGAGTATTAAAGTACTACCAATGTTGTATCTTCATCACTGTAAATAATATAGAGTCTTCTTTTTAACCAAAGTATGAAGTATTGGTGTCACTCATACAATTACTTGTAATTATATGTGGGATTTGATATGAATAGGCTCTTAGTTCACATTAGCCTTTATGGATTGGAATTTTTTTTTTCTAAACATACCTTCTTCGACAACATTCATGATATTTTTTTAAGTTTTACCAACTATTTTCTTCAAATTCTCATATTGAAGTGATTTTTAAAGTCTAGAGTCCACGATTTTTTTTTCGATTTTTTACTCTAAATAGAAAATTTATAGATTTTTGATTGGAGGGGCCAATGTCTTCAAATTTCTAATTTTCTTCTCTTGATTCCATTGACTAACAAGGAACTCACATTACAAAAAAATTTAGCCCTCCATAAAGCTACAAGTTTTGAACCCCCCGGTGTAATTAGAGAGGAATTCAAACTATTTTTTATCTTTTATTATTTTTGAATGAAATTAATTGACGTGGCACTACTTGTACCACGTCAACACTACATCAGATTTTAATATATTTAAAATTTTTTATTTTTATTTTTTTGTACTTGCATTGCTACATGCCAAAAAACAAACCTTAACGACCCTCCCAGCGCTCAGATTTTTCCTAATAAAATGGCATTTTTTCTTTAATATTGCTACCATATATTGAACTCAAAATTTGTTAGATCCTAGCTGAAATCATTTTTTTTTAGTTGAATTTGCATTCATTAACTCCATTTAGAATTTTTTTAATTTCATATTACAAGTTTTGGAATACTTTGTGACCTTAACCCCTAAAGGTCCAAACTGTGTTTTTTGGCAACATAGCAATTTTAGGCAGCTCACTACAAATGGAGTTTTTAGTTTTTTTTGCTGAAATTTTCACACAACACGTGTTTGAAGGGTAGCTTTAAGGCCCAACAATTTTCATAAATTTTGACTACATAATTCAAAATTTATTGCATGATATGTAGTTTTCAATGCTCGGCGGGCAACCCAAAAATTTCTTAAAATATCACTTTTTTCAAAAATAAAAATTTGAAATTGATTTTCTAAGTTTATATATATGTGAAAAGCTTTGAATAATTCCATTTTGATTTACAAGATGAAAGTTATGAGGTGTTCTAGTTTGTGAGCAGTCATGGATTCCCTACTGAAAAATAAACTATGGAGTCCTTTATTTAACCCATTTTTTAATATTTTTTGAAAAAAATAAAAAGATATGATGTATATTTTTATTACTACATTACCATTGTTGGGATTGGAATTTTTCAATTCCATAATTAAATTCTTAACAATTTAGAGTTTTAAATCACTTTGTACTTTTTTCTATTTACTATTGTTTTCCAATACGTTGTGCGATTCCAAATGATCTAAAATTTTTTAAGCATGTAGCCAACTTACCTTGAAGAATGAATCCAAAGTCTAAACATCATTTTGAACATTTTTTCATATAAATGTGACCTTGTGAGGTGCAGCAGCCTGTATTTTCACAAGGTAAAAAAAAATGGTTTTTGTCACTTCAAACGTTAATATCTTGCAATCTACAAAGTAGAAAATTCTGAAATTTTTTCCACATATTTTCAAAATAGTTTACTGCAAGATCTTGTGGTTATATGTGTCCAAAAATGTTTTTCATCTAAAATTTGATGCTTGTATCAAAAATGGCAGTTTTGGAGTGTTTTTGGTGAAAACATAGTCTTCCAACCTTTAGGAGTTGAGCACAATCCAAACAATATCCCATGACTTTTAGCAATATTTACAATTGTATCAATTCTCAAGGCTTTATCAACACTTGCGGCTTCACCAATACCTACAACTTCATCTTCATAGGTTTTTTGAGGATTAAGATAATTTTTATTAATACCAGTGTGGCCCATGCCATTGCTATAGAAAAAAAAATAACTTTCAAAATTTTTAATTCATAAAAACTTCAAAATTTAATAACTTTCACACTGTGAGTTTAAACGCTAGAAAACAAAGTTAGTACACCCCTCCTTGCCAAGAGCTTTTCAACAATACCAAGAATACAACCAAGAGACAGATAGTCTAGAAGTTTCAATGTATCAAACAAACAAACAAACAAAACAAATAGCCTATCTTAAGGTATTGATTTTCTACACTATAAATCAATCATGATGTCACATTTTAATAATTTTTGAGGATTTTTCATTAAATGTCATATTTCATAGTATTTTGAATTATTTTTTTGAATGAATTTGATCCTAGCATAGGCATAAAGGAATCGACCCATTTCCAACCAACATCCCATTTTCACAACTTAAATTGCTACATATTTGATTAGTTGTGCTATAGGTGACAGCTCACATACAACAGGAATAGCACAAATGTTTGGGATGTATACATTGAAAGCATAAAATGATCACATCATATATAGTACCCACCAACAAGTTTACGTTCAAATTTCTGAATTCTAAGTGCCAGTGAAAAAATAAATGCAACTTTGAAAAATGATATCTCCCAATTTACAATTCCCAACTTCATAAAACTGCCACATGTTTGTTTAGAAACAAGTTAACTACATTCTAGGTGTCATTAGTATGCAAATTTCAGCCATGTATCTAAGAAAAATTAGATTGCATTAATTGTACTCCACGTTGTATTTGTAGCTTCTACACTAAGAAGACAACATCCATCCTTCTTGAGCCAACATACTTCAAATTTTTGTGAGTTTGAGCATCATATACGGATCTCCAACAACCTTCAACAAAAACAATACTTCGTTCAAGCAATGTGGTAGCTTGTGTATGCATTGTGTGAGTATTTTGGGTGAGTAGTTGCAATTCTAGTGGTTTTGTTTTTTGAGCTTGTAACTTTGCTCAAAGAGTAGAATTGGAAGGAATCTTTGCTTTTTTAGGATTTTAGTGGACATAACATCAACTCAAAAAAATTCATTCAAATTTGTAAGTGCTAATGCTCCAATATGGCCTGCAAACTCTCTTGACTTAAACCCCATTGAAAACCTATAGAAGATTGTGAAAGATACTATCCAAAAGAAAGAGCTACCGCAAAACAAAGAAGAATTAGTCAACACCATTCAAAGGGCATGGAAAGAGGTGTCTTTAGAGATGATTGAAGTTCTCCTTGCTAGCATGCTTTACTGTATGAAGGCTGTAATCAAAGCTAATGGCAGTAGCACTAAATGGTAGATAGTTTGTCAAAAAATGCTATATTTACATATAAATCTAAAAGTTTTTTTGTAAATGCCTAATGTATTGGTAAAGTAGATTTCATTATCTCTCCAATGCACTTTGTGGTTTGTGATTTGAATCATTTTTGAAGAAATGGTAGTAATTTGAAATTGGAGATATGTACTTGTTTCTGTAGAATGACTACTAATGAATGTAAATTTGTTGGTGGGTACTATACATTGAAAGCCACAATGATCACCTACATCGGCTTTGAAACCAATTTACTTTTGAAAATTGGTTTGCCTATTCATTAAGAATACAACAAATAGAATCTTCACAAAAAAAAATTTATAATAATTTTATTTTGAGGAAAAAATTGTCAAAAATTATGAAATACTTCTTCAATCTATTTTTCTTTACGAAGAAATTTTTTCCTCAACCTTCCCTATACCGCAAATATACTAAATTGCTTAAGTGGTTGGAAATAGGCCATCATCCTCATAATCCTCGCATTCACACTCCCCTTTTTCTCCCCTAAATCTGGCAGAAGTGTGTTCAAAAGCAGCTCGGAGTTGCAGTCGAATCCCTGTTCTCCACGTGCCCCTGACCTCCAACGACGAATTCCACTGAAAGCAGGGGAGCCTTACCTTGATGATCAATTTCATAAGGAAAGCCCCTCGTGAGGGCCTTTATATATATATATATATATATATATATATATATTTATTTATTTATTTAAAACAAATGAAGGGCCTTTATTCTAAATTCTAACTTTTATTGTCAGCCATACGCGTTGCACCCCGTGGTACTGCAGGGATTGCCAGCTGACCTGGCAATGGAATCAATTTTACAACTCCTACAACACGGGTGGGGGTGCGTGGATGTAAAAAAAGCCTCTTAGCAACTGAAATCGAGGATCATCCATCATCCTGTCAGTCTTCATCCCATTTTGCACAGAAGTGTGGAACGGTCATGTGAATTGGCTCATAAGGGGGGGGGGGGCCTACAGGGGTAAAACATGGGGCAGTAGAGGGTAAATGTCAAAATTGCCCCCTACTTTGTGCCGCTTAAGTTTTGTATTTCATCATGTCTCATGGCTAGGTCAGGGTCTCTAATTGCAAATATGAATTCAGAATTTGCTAATTTTATCATATTTGGCAAAAAAAAAATTTAGGATTTTCTACAAGGGTAAAACATGGGGCAATAGAGGGAATCAATCTTCCCTGGTCTTTTGGAGGGGGAGAGTCAATTTTAAAGATGTAAAGAGAAGAGCATGGCCATCTTTAATTATTTGCCAAACTTGGCACACTGAAATTTTCCATCTAAATGATTTTAAAGGATCTCAATCAATTTCTTTATCTTTTATCTTTGTTCACCAGAGATGACCTATAAGTAATCGAATGGCCACTTATTGAAGTAGAATAAAGAATAAAGTAACTAAACTTAAGATAAGCAATGATTTTAAGGGATATTCTTGAATACACTAGGATGAAATCTTTTGAAGATATTGTGAAGCGCATGTTAATAGCACTTTCCATTCATATTTGAAAAATGTTAGATCCCTAGCAAATAAAGGGGGCCATTAGCTTGAAGATGTCATGGTTTTAGCACCTTAAGATAGAAACATCCAAAAGCATCCTATATCCATTCATGCACAATAGATTTTCTTTAAAGTGTTTTTCAACTTCTATTAAAGTGTCCTTTTTATAGTGTCATTAGAAGCTCTTTTATTCAACTACAACTAGTTGCTTATTGATTTTTGTCAAATTTTAGTTTCAAATCCAACTGTGTAATAATTTAAGTGGTTTAGAGAACTTCCACTTTGAAAATTCATAGAAATCACATGTCATATTTGATTTTTTCTTAAATGTATAATTTTCGATAGCAAATATTACACAAATATTTTTTCTAGGAAAAGGTTCCTTCAACTTCGTTGAATTGCTTACATTGATATTTCTAGGTGTTTCCACCGTATTGGTTATGCAATCCCTAAAAACTCGCTACCTTAATATTGATATCCGGATATACGAATCAGGCCCGATTCATTCCACAGCCAGGCTAACTGAAGTAAGCGAACGAACAGAAATCATCCAAAGGCATCCTCAGTCAATCCTCCCCGATTCCGCTCCGCTCCCGCCGACAGGCCCAGCTGGATCCCGGATGAACCCTCCCGGAGGGAGCCCTCCCCCTCTCCCGCGATTACAGTGCCACGCGTCATCCAAATGGCTTCTGACGCGTCACTTCCGCCCAATCAACCGACAGCTGCCCTAGCGCCTTCACCGCCCGTCCACCCCCCCGGGCAATTCGAACGTCCAACGGGAACCAGATATTCCCGGACTGGAACCCCAATCAAACCGACGGGAACCCGGGGGAACCCGAGGGAGGCGAACAGAAAACGTTCCCTTACACGTCCCCATCGAGCGTTCCCATTCGACGCCGATAGCCCGAAACGCGGACACTTGGCAGCGGCAGCATTAAACACTCGCGCTGTAGAATGATTCAATCCTAACCATGTGCTTAGCTTAGCTTAGCTTGATTGAGATTCACGGCGCCCCTGCTCTCACACCTCCTTATTGCTAGTCTCCAGTTCACGAGCTTCTCTCTGATGCAGCAGCCAGCCCTCATGCTCTGATCGAAGCGCCTGCAGGGTAAGCTGCCAATGCTGTGGACTTGTTGCAAATTTCTCTCGTTTCATGCAATCTGGGGTTGTTTTCGGAAGGTTAAGCTTCTTCTCGTTTTAAGAAAGAGTTGAGAGTTTGTGAGAGTGTCAGCTGGAGAGCGAGCTAGGATTGGAAATGAAGTCATTGTGGGTGGTCTTGTAGAGGGTGTCATCTTGAGCACAAGATATTTCAGAAGTACTGGTTCCTGTTGCGGAGAATGTTTGGTTTCACCGAGGTTGTTGCAATGGATCTGGGGTTCTCTGTTGATGCAATGAGGTTGTGGGCTATGTTTCCGGAGACTTGAAAGGTGGGAGTTCAGATTTGCAGTCGGTGTTCTGGGATGAGGGGAGGGTGATTAGCAAGATTATGAGTGGGTGGCTGGAGTTTGAGCATGTGATTTGGCTGTAGTTTGTACTTTGCCGCGCATTGTATGCCCATTACTTCGGGACGACGTTGTTTCATGGTTGCTCCGTAACGTGTTGGAAACATATGTAATAGTAGCCTTTTAGCGAGCCCTGGATCAAGGCCGTTTCTTCACTTACGTTCATGTCACACAGAAACTCCCGGCTATGGTGCCCGATGGTAAGGTTTTTGGTTTCTCTCTCAGTATGAGTTTCTGAGAGTCTTTGTTACTGTTTTTGTGGCAGACTGGGTGTAGTTGCGAAAGCAACAGCGGGGACTTGAGGATCAGTTTGCTGCAACAGGGGATCGACATGGACCACGGTAATGGCTCTTATCCGGGTCTAACTTCTGTAGTTTTCAGTTTCTGCTGTTTGAAAAAACATTTATGAAGCTGCTAGTTTTCTTTTCCTTTTTGTAAATGTGAAAGATCACCAAATCAACACTTGCGATTGCTTGATTTTGGAGCTGAATAGAGATTTCTTTTTTCTCAATATTTCATTATATTTTTATTTGCAGGACGGCATGATGCGAATGGTTACGATGGCTCTGGTCGCAAAGTGACCCTGGTGTCGCTGATCAAGCACCACTTGCGAGATTGGATTGCGATCGTGATTATGGGCATCCTGGAGCTTGTGGATTACCTCTTGGTTCCCCCGTTCAAGCGCTTCGTGAATGAGCCCATGATGGCAAACCTTCGGTATCCACAAAAAGGGGAGACCGTGCCAACTTGGAGTGTGGGGGTATGTTTGTATTCTCCCTTCTGAATGTGGGCATAATTTTGATATATTTAATTTATTTGTGGGGTGGAATTGAAGAATTTTAGTGTAATTTCATGTGATAGACTTGGCATTTGGAAGCATGTCAGTTCTCGAGTAAGTAAAACTGCTGCAGTAGCTCTGTTTTGTTGATGAGCTGAGGGCCAATGTTACTCTTTCGAAGGCACGATTGAGACTTGGTTTTTCTTGGTTGTGTGAATCAGGTTATTGCCGTTGCCGGACCGTTCTTCCTTTTCTTAGCGGTCTATTTTAAGAAGAGGAGTATCCGTGATTTCCACGGTGCCTTCCTTGGTGAGTACTTCATTGACAGCACCTGTGATATCATTTGGAGAGCAGTAGTGTTTGTGCTATTGCCCAAGTGTGCAATTCCCGCGGCGCAACGAATCCTATCAAGCTTCACTTTAATCCTACTAATCCTGAAAATTTGTACTTCAAAGTTCTTTGTCAGCTGATGGGAAGACACTAAAAAATGATGTAGATTACAGTGTGCAAGTCCATAGCCATTGCACTTTCTGGTTTTGTGCCATTATACACACGCAATGCAATTTCGTCTTTCCTTGTACCTTTTGCTACTGTTTTTTGTCTGCAATCTTTTTGAAGATCTCCTTTCTTCGAATTAGATGATCTTAAAGCGTTTTGTTCATTCTGAGGCTAACATGGGGGGTTCATTGATAAATATCTGGTATTGCTATGAAGTTGTCGGATCTACACTAGTATTTTAACATTTTAATTTATTTCTATTCTTCCTGTGCAGGTCTTGCAATGGCAATCGTGATCACAGCTCTCTTCACAGATGGTATCAAGAACCTGGTTGGGTACCCTCGACCTGACTTCTTCCACCGGTGCTTTCCCGATGGTGTTGCGGTAAATTACAACACTCAGCTCATCACAAGCCTATCATGATACTTTCGTTGCTTTCATTGCCACATAGTGCTTTGCAGTTAGAAGAGACGAAGGTCTTGAGTCTCTCCTTGTAGAGTCACAAAACTCTAAGATCTAACATTCCTGACTCAGTTGAAAGGAGAACGTAATATCCGGGAACCCTCTCAGACCACCTAGTCCTTCCACCTGTTATTTAGTACATAAGACTATCCATGGCACATTACGTTTTTAGAAAAAGGATGGTCTAAAGGCAAAACCCTCTCCTGTAAACTAGATCAAGACTGTCAATTCTTGGAGATCTATTGCTCTCTATGGAGGATTGGGTTATGAATTTAGGGTTTCCAATTGTCCGCGGCTCGAATGGTTACCTAGTACTTGGTCTCTGTTCTCCTTGCCGTAGATCTTCAAGATGTGACTGTCCTGATTTAGTCTTTAGGAGAGGCTTTTATGTCCAGGTTCACTGATTTTCACGTAAACTTGCCATCTCCTCCCATTCAGTTTTTTGTGAAGTTTGAACTTCTGGATCTCACGAGTGATCTTGGAATGTTCCGCAGGTTTACACCGATGACGCCGATCGGCGAGTCATCTGTCATCCCAATGTGTCGAAACAGAAATTCCGTGATGCTTTCAAGAGCTTCCCAAGTGGACATGTAGCATGTATGTCCTTCCCATGAACTCACTCCTTGGTAGCTATTGAGAATTCAATGTTGTGATAGCTACATCGTGTCATCATGATTTGATAGGATTTAATATGTCAGTCAAATAGTGACTCAAACGATAGTAAATGAACTCTTTTTTTTTGTAATTTCTGTGCTTAGTTTAACCTAGGATTCACCATGAGGACAGGTAAGCTTTTGAGTGATTCGTGAGTTGGATTTCCTGTGTTGATCAACGAGTGGTCAACTTAGTGAATCCAACATAGTATTGAACTTTTTTTTATTGTTGTTTTAATCTCATGTAATTCATAGCTTGAATCGAAACCTGAAAATTGGACCCAAAGCAATGGGGAATGTGATGATTTCGGCTGTTTAAAGTCCTTCGAAGTCCCCACTTTTCATGTGTGAGGTCCTGGATTTGTCATCCGAGAGATGTACAAATACTTGATGCGTACTACTTAACATTAAACCTATGAAATAGTGTATCGATACACTAAATGCAGTGAATACTCCATGCAGTGTTCGTAGGGGTTGATGGTTACTTTTTAATCCTTAGAAATGGGCTATTGTTTAATTTTTTTTGGTTTCTGGGGCTATGGCAGGGGCATTTGCTGGTCTTGGATACACCTCCTTCTACCTCGCTGGGAAAATGTCTCTGTTCGACAGAAGGGCATACGCGTCCAGAGTGTTTTGGGTTCTTCTGCCTCTTTTCGTGGCCACTCTAATTGCAATCTCTCGGGTGAACGACTATCAGCATAGTTGGTATGATATCATTGCTGCAGCCCTCCTTGGTAAGCCCTCATAACCCTCCCCCTTTGCCTGTGATCGCATTGCAATTGAAAAACAAAACCTAAAGCTGTATCCTTGCACTCCCTTGCTCTCAGAGAACTGGAGATTTTTCAACATCTGAAGGACTTGATTAGAGGGTTATGTCTGATAATAGTCTCAACCTAACCTACTGGCTCTTAGAAAAGATTGCTTTGAAAGAGTATACTGTGAAAGTAATATATTTATTGCTAGATTTTAGGAGTAGTTTTTTTTTCTTTCATCAGCGATTGTAACGCAGGTTTGGGTGAACTGTGCAGGGACTCCTATTGCCTACATGTGCTACAGACAGTTCTACCCAAGTTTCTACGCAAGGGAATGGGGTAAGTGCACACAATCAGAAACCTTGTTAGAAGTAAATCATACCGAGATTTCAAATCACCACTTGCCATTCTTAATGTGAAAATTCCATTTCCGATTAATTTATATCACCAGAATCAGTGAACAACGTTGCATGTGTTCAAAAGATAACAACAAAATCGAGCAAAAGAATTTTCCACCAACTCTTTTGTGCTTCTTGTTCCTCGAGGGGAAGGAAAAGAGTTCCGCAGCTTCATCAGTTGCCAACCCTGCCTTCAGTTTGCTATCAGTGTTAATCTCAATTAGAAAAGAAATAACGAGCTTTGCTTGAATTGAACCTATCCAATGGTGAAATTGCAAACTTGTCACCTCCAAATTGTGTTGCCAAAACGCAATGCTGGCATAGTTATAGAAGCACGGTTGCTGGAAGGTGTAATTCTTTGATATGCATAACTTATTTTTCAGGCAGTGAACATTGTTGTTGTAATTTACGCTTCTGACATAACATTTTTCTCTTTGTTTGCAGCTGGATACCCATACGAGTATCAACCTCAAGGAATCTTCAGTCACGGTTTACATGGTCCCTATGCTTTGCCGATGATGGATTCCCAGGTGAATAGCACGGTAACCCCCCTCGGCCTTGGAGGAAATGCATACGACCCCCGACGTGTTCCCAATGATGTGGAGACTGGACGAGGTTGATTTGGATTTCGTGGTTCCAGCTACAAATTTGTGGACAATTCGCAGCAGCAGCAGCAGCAGCAGCAGCATTGTGAACAATTCTCCGCATCATCGTGTATCATAGAACACTGTCTAGTTGGGTTTTTCTTTTTTGGATTCTGTAAGGAGTTTCAGATTGTAAGAATAGGTATTAGAAAAAACAAGAGGCATGTTTTTTTTCTCAGGGCTATCTTTTGAATTTGAAAGCAAGGTGAAGAGAGGTTATGATGACGTAACTTAGGCTGTCAACTTTATAGACGGGTAGTGGTCGATTGTGGTGGGTCAAAGCTCTGATGAAATTGCTGCCAGGTTATTATAAGGTAGTGAGGAGAATCTAGTTTCTGGATTGGAAAAACAACGTTTTGGGAGGGGGCAGATGTTTACTCTCTCAGGACCTGTATCTCGGCAAGCACATGTAATGAATTTGTTTTGCTTACGTCAACTATCTTTACACTTACTCTACCGTACAATGCATAGTTGCCATAGAATCTACACGAGAATCTCCCTACCTCTTCATTTACACATCTGCAAGTAGTTCCTCGTTAATATTATGTTTGAATATCTGAATTGTCAAAACCTACCCATAGTTGTGAACATCTTATGGAAAAGTTTGAAAAATTCATTAATTCACTCAGCTATTTTTACTATTGAATTTTGAAGTTTTTACAAATTAGAAAAGCTAAAAAAGTACTAGTATTTTTATATTATTAGTCACAAGGCATTACTAATGAGTAGAGTGACAATTGAAAGTAAGATACTTTGTATTTTTGGCAAGCAAGCTTTTGTTGTGCCTTACTTTTTGATTATAGGACTGGACTTCAACTAACACTTGAAGTGGGTCTCAACTAATTCTTCATAATTCAAGAGAAAGCTCCAAGCTTGTGTATGTCTTCCCCTACAAATTGCAAAGCACAAAATGCATGTACTATTTTATTTCTACAATTATACATTTTATTGATTGTTGAATTCTATGCATACAACTGTGCAAATTCACACTCAAGCATGTATGATTTTGTTGTGGCTGTGACAACATTCATAAAAAGCATCTCCAAACATGAGTGTGGCATTACACACCCAATTAAGCCTCTTCAAGGAGTGTGGCATATGTAGGGAGAGATTTTGGTACTCCTCCTTCATCAGCACAAAGGGTGAGTTTAAATTCAATACCTTGATCATGAATTACATCAAAGTACATTGTAAATAGCAATTGCCCTTTCTTCCAAAACAAAAATCTTAGTATGGAATTGAAAATTTTCTGATTATAGAAAGTTGATTTTGTAATCATTGTTTATTCCTAGACAAAGCAAACTACATAGCATTGTATCTACTTGAAATATTGAAAAAATCTATATGGTTTGTCTAATTGAGACAATCTTAGTATTGAATTGGAAAATGAAAAATAAGAACTACCATCTTTAGTTTGTCTTGTAAAAAAAATTACAAATCAATTTACAATACTTGCATGATCTCCTTAGTAACCCCCTTGTTGTTTCGCAGACTATGCCCACAAATATTGCATCCCATGCAACAGACAACATTCTAAAGTGAAACTCTTGATGGGAAACTCTCACATTCAATGCCCTCATGAGAGTTGTGAGCGGAATTACAGCTCCCCTTAGTGCCAAGCCCTACTATCCAAGTCCAACTATATCATTCTAAAAAAGAGGCAAGAAAAAGTGGGACAAGTTTTAAGTGCGTTTCATGTCACTAGCAAATCTGTCTTAAGTGCAACATCCGATGGCATGAAAAAAAGACTTGTGGCGAGAATCGTGTAGAGGAAGAGAATTCAAGAGTGTGCAGGGATCAAAAATTGCAAGACCTCATCAAGAAGAACCAATGGCAGATTTGCGAGGTTTATAAGCGCATCATGGACCGCAAAGATGGATGCAATTACATAATTTGCTTGTAAGAGACAATGAAACCGTAAACCCTAAACCTAGTAATGCCCAAATCTTTCTTGAATTTTGACATTGAAATATGTAAGGTAGGATAAGTGCATCAATTATGACCCATGTTTAAAACTAACTCCTAAAGATTCTTGCCTATAGTATACTACCTTTGTTCATAAGTCTACGGTTTTAGGATCAATTTTTAAAATATCTATTTTAAGCACTTTAAAATTTCATTTGATATCCAATAAATGAAAAATATGAGAGAATCTAGAATATTCACTTAAGCACAATCAATATATGGACATAAATTCATTGGCATCTATTAAATTCTAAATACTAAAATAAACAAGTTGTATAGATGATAGTATGATTTCACTTGTCATGAACAAGTCTAGTTATAGCTCATAAGCTATAAGTCCTTCATTTTTATTTCTAAAACTTGGTATTATACAAAGGAAGTTTATAGAAAAAAAGAACAACAAGTTTTTTAAGGATTGGTGTATATATAAAGAGTTTGTTCATCTAATGTCCCATATAGAACTCCAAAAGAACTCTTATTTAAGAATTGAGTGAAGGAGGCTCATATTCTTGCTTAAATAATGGTTCTAATATATATGAAACACACATTCAAAAAGGACATGTAGAAATGTGCATTATGGTTTGTCTTAAATAATGGTAGAAAATTCTATTACATAAGAGATTAATGGGCAATAGTACCTACCCCTTATCACTCCCAAATTGAATTATCTAGTACATATCAATATATGCACAAATAGATGAATGAATGTTAATCGCAATAAATATGCACCTATGTCGCAATTTTCTTCTAAATGTAATAAGGCACATAAAGTATAAAAATAGTTCAATTTCTAAAAGCATTCTCTAACTCAAAGGTAAATATTGCATTCTTCTACATAACAACAATGTAAACATGACAAGGTGGTGAAGCTTTTAGACAAAAATTTAACACATCCTACTTTGTTCTAGCGTGTTGGGCTTCTATCTTGACCAATCTATTGTTTCATTGTTATATAGATGCAATAATTGATTTTCTATGTGTGTGGAGTCAAGTAGAGTTCACATTATTTGAAGTGCCAATATTATTAAGAAGAAACAATAGGTGTCTTCACCCTCAAGACATGATGGCAAAGTTTTGTTGCATCATTGGATTTTAGATAATAGTCATGAGATTTATCCTTTGATTATGTCAATGTATCGATAGTAGTGTTACCAAGATCAAATAATGTGAACTCCACTTGTGAATTAGTCAAGTACAGTTCACATGATTAAAGATCAATTCAAGAGTTTCTAATAAAATTGACTAATAAAATCTAGAATCTACTTTTGATTTTCAATCAAATCCAATAAGAATTTAGAGAGTTTAACAATGAAAACTATATTGAAATTGTTTCTTGAGACAATTTTAGGTGTGAGTTCATTATGTAGAGGACATAAATGTTCAAAATTCTCACCTTAGAAGATAAATGTAAAAACTTTTCTTACTTTGACAAATAGTCAATTTTGTGTACTAATATCTCAAATATTCCTATATATTGTGGGATCTTTGAGCCCAATTTGAATTTTCTAAATTTGAATATGTGATGGTACTTAAAATCCCCTCTGTCTATCTGTTATTTGAAAATTTTGAAATTGTACATCTTTAGTATAGAATTATCAATTATGTAGTGTTTGATTGGCAAAGTGGTACATAGAGAAGCTCACCTTTTTTCCTTGAAGGTCCCTGTTTATATAAACCTTAGTTTTTATCTTCAACACATTCCATATGACATTCAATCACTTACAACAAGCATTTTATCAAACATGTATTTGACTATATTAAAATCATATCAATAGTAATATAGTTTTCTAGTAATGCAAATTGGTATCCTCAACCTAGTTTTGGGACTCAATGGGGCAAGTTTCATTAACCTCTAAATATATGAGTAGCGCAACCATTTTGTGATTGTAGCCAATTTTGTAGTTGCATTTTTAGATGGTAAATTTACTTATTTTTAATGCATAGTAGGATACATTATCCTAAAATGGGTGGCTACAATTTGCTATTGACTAGCATTTTATTATAAAGAAATGAATACAAAGTGCACAATTTCATTGAAGTATTAAAAAATTTACTATTAGGAAAATATATTGCTAGTTTCATGATCAAATTATTGAATATTTTATACTAATTGACTTCAAAATTGATTCTTTCTATTCAAATTTGACATTGTAGATCATTTATATTCATGGCACACAACATTTTTTTTTTGGGATAAGAATCTCAATTCTCTCTGTAAAAGATTATTTTATAGCACATTTAAGTTTTGTCCATGACTCCTTAAAGAATCATAGATTTGTAAGTTTTGTCTACAATTAATAGAATTTTTTCTCACAATTTGTACCCAAATACTTCTAATTAATCATTAACTTAAGAGGGAATTTGAGGGCAACAGAAGCCTATTCCAAGCTTGTTTTCCTTGTAGTGAACTCTTAAAATGGAAAAAAAAACTGAAAATTTTTTTTTTTTTTTTTTTCAAAAGAAATAAAATTATATGACATTGTAGGGACTCATCTACATTGTAGGGACTCATCCACATTATAGTGTTGCAATGGTGCAATTTGCTTGTTCTGTGCAATTCGGGAACTTATGGACTTTGGTTGCCCTCAAATCATTTCAAATGAGGATAGAGTGGTGACTATGAAAATCACCCCCTTTTGCTACTACCGTACGTTGAAGTTAGGTTTGATAAAGCCCAGATGAAATCATTTCTTTTTTAATTGAATTACCTTTCATTAAGTGCATTTTGAATTTTCAAGATTTAGTGTATTATGCTTGAGAATATTTAGTTAACTATAGCTATAGTCTTCCTTTAATATGGAATCGCAAGCTCAACATGATACAAGACTTCACAAAATCTTGCTTTAGGAGGCTAAATTCAAGGTATACTTTTCAAAATCTTGTTTTATTTAAGCTAAATCAAGCCATACTGCAATGAAGGCTAGTAATCTATTTTAGGATCCAATCTAAGTTACCATGAGTTTTGAAGCCAAAATTAAAGCTTGACAATCAGGTTTACAATTAAGTAATCAGGCTTCACAAGCAAGGCTTTACAACATAGTACTCTCTATATAGAACATTATTTTATATTATTATTTTTATTTTTTGAAACACATGGACAATATTATTTTTCATCATTTATCAAGATCTTTTTGAGATTTGAATTTTTTTTCATCAATATTTTTTGAGATTTCAACTTATGTCCTGTTAGAATTTTTGAAAATTTCACTTCATGCCATATTTATTTTATTTTTGAATTAATTTTTAACAAATTTGACTTGAGCGTAGGGTATGTGAATCATTGGTTTAACTAGAAAAAGAAATCCAAAAGCACTCATTGGAAGTCAAACAATTGTATAAGACCTCCGCCACTAGAAGAGTTTTGAGGGGTCCAAAAGCCTGTTTAAGGCCTGTTCCCTTGCAACTGTTCCCACAGCGAGGGGAATGGCCCATTGTCAGAATTTTCTTTTTCATAAATTTAAAAAAAAAAAAAATGGTCAATGATGTGGCAAGGTCTTGGCCACATCAGACCACTGCACCAAACCTGTTCCTTGTGTTCATAGGCTGTGATAACTTGCAGGCATCTGGAGGCCCCAAAAATCTTCTAATGTTTTCACAAAAAACTTCAAAGATGAATAGTTGCACTTCTATCCTACATAAGGTAGAAGTACCTATTTGTGATAATTTAAGCAATTCAACTTGTAGGATATGGGAAATATGTGGAGAAATTGAGGTCAATGTGTGCAAACACAAGCATGAGGAAGAATCTAGAATTTTTTTTCCTCCTAAGAATTCATATTTTATTGAATATAAATGTGAAATTTTCATTTGAATCCATTTCAACCTCATAGATTCACCTATTACAATAACCTTTGGCACTTCTTCCTAAATCAAGAAGGAAGAGAAATGAATGGAAGAAAACTCAAGGTACAAACACAAAATCTTTTTCAATGAGTACTACATCCAATTCTTGTCCACAATAGGTAAGCCTATAAAACCATTATAGTGGACTTGTCCGAAATAGGTACTTCTACCATAGAAAGATTAATATGTAAAATTCATCGGCCCCCAAAAGGCCACGGCATCCTTTAAGGGTTAAAATTTTTTTTTTATAATAAGTGGCAAATGTTTTCAATCCTTTGTTGTCAGTGCATTTTTAGGCATGATGAACAACTTTATATTTATGGCTTCTGCATCTCAGCCTTTGTAATTGTTTTCATTGCAACAAAGTTAGAATGTTTTGTCACATCTAGTGTTGGGCATGTTAACCCTAAAAGGACAGACAGACCCATGACCACTGATCTCAAAGCCTCACTGTCCATCACAGGCTCTATTTGCAGCCATTTTTGCAACGAGATATGAATGAAACTTTTTATAATTACTTTTTTAAGACAAAAGCATATGACTTTTACAAGTCATAAATTTTATTCATTTTTTATTTGGGGGGAATTTGAAAATACTGTGAATTTCTTAAGAAAAAAAATGACAAAAGTTCATATCAAATACAAAAATATACTCAAAAAATCTGAAATTTTCACCATAGATGTATATTACAATGTAAAACATCATGGTATAAATCTTGGAAGCTACCTTGTTACTCTAAAATATCACTCTTTAGACTAAAAAAATGAAGAAAATTTAATGAAACTAATTTTGGATAAAAAAAGATTATAATCATTGATTAGAAAAAAGATGATGTTGACTATGTCATGTAGTATGGCATCTAATATAAATTGTACAATATATATCACCATTTGGGGGGATGCAAAATTATAAGAAAAATTTAGTAGCAAAACCCAACCTTTATCTTGTAGAACACAAAATTTCCTAAACCCTTAAAAAATGTCCTTTGAAGGTTAAAGGTTGAAACTTATGAATTTATAGTCAAACTTTTATAGACTCCATTCTAATATTGGTGGAAGCTTGGACCACAAAGACTACAAGAAGATCCTATAGTAGTCAAATTTGTCATATGGGTCTTCTTGTGGATCATTTTTGTAGTGTACGTGGCCCAAGTTTTTACTAGTGTGTATACTCTATTTGGACATCACAATTTAATAAAATCATATTTATTTTATATTTTTCATAAACAATGTCATGTATTTGATATAACTTAATTGTAAATTTAGTGTTATCCATACAAATTGATTTAAAAATGTCATAAGTTCTTGTAGGTGATGAATATTTTTATTTAGAGTATGGATAGAAATACTATTGCAAGAAAAAAAATTCCATAAATATAATTGATAAAAAATATATATGGAAAGTGGAAAGATATTGCTTTAAAAATAAATTAGTATAGATAACACTAAATATCATTATTAGTATACTTGTTTATTTTGAAAAATATGAACTATGTATTTTCATATATAGGATGAGGTTTGAGATTCTTGTTTTCTCTTAAGACTTATCCAATAAAATGATTCAAAAGCTTAACTTCTAAATATTTTGGACTATGTTGTCACCAAAAACACTCCAAAATTGTTATTTCTAATGCAAGTACCAAACTTTGGAAAAACGCACACTTTTTGACACATGTAACCATGAGATCTTGTAGTAATTTGATTTGAGAAGAGGCAGAAAACATTTCTAAAATTTCAACCATGTAGATTGCAAGACATTAGCATTTGAAGTGACAAAAATCCTTTTGGGGCCTTGTAAAAAATCAAGCAACTGCACTTCACAAGGTCACATTTGCATGAAAAAATGTCCAAAATAGTGGTGCTTCTTTGGATTCATTCTTCAAGTCAAGTTGGTTGCATGCTTGAAAAATTTTAGATCATTTAGAATTGTACAACATATTAGAAAAAGATAGTGAATAGAAAGAAGTAGAGAATGAATCAAAATACTAATTGTTAAGAATTTATTTATGGAATTGAAAAATTCCAATCCCAATGGTTGTAATGTTATAATAAAAAAATTTCATCCAATGATTTTATTTTATTTAAAAAAAATTGAAGATTGAGTTAAATAAAGTACCTCAAAGTCTATTTTAGCATAGGGAATCTATAATTGCTTGCAAATTTAAACTCCTCATAACTTTCATTTCATTAATCAAAATGGAATGATTCAAAGCTTTCCATGCATATATAAATCTAAAAAATTATTTTTTGGGGCTGCCCACCGAGCATTGAAAATTACATATCATGCAATAACTTTTTAACCATATCAAAAGTTATGAAAATTGTTGGGCCTTTAAGCTACTCCTTGGATACATGTTGTGTGAAAATTTTTAAAGAATAAAATAAAAATTCCATTTGTAGTGAGCTACCAAAATTTTCTTTGTTGCCAAAAAATGAAGTTTAGGCATTTAGGGATTAATAATTAGTCTATTTTCTAGTCTCATTGCATCAAACTCTTTGAAAAATTTCTAACCTCAATAATTTGTTGCAATTCCAAATTGATTAGATAACACTAATCCTTCTTAAAAACACCATGCACAACATTTCAAATAGGTTAGCCGAGGGTCCAAATATTAAAATTAAAAATGCCGACTATGTCAACCACGTTCCATATGAATATGGATACATGGATACATGGATATAAATACTTGGATATGTATACAAGGATATGGGTGTGGATATAAGTACATAAATATGAATAAATTGGATACTAAAATTATTTCATATTGTTTGGAACTATTAAACTTTGAATCATGGTATAAATCAATAATTGAGGCATGTTTCAAAAATAGATCAATTCAAAAATGCTCATATGTAACTCATAGTATTCATTCATGGTCTCTTCACCATGCACTTAAAAATATGGTTATCACAATTATGGCATTGTGATAGATAAGACTATTGAATTCCAAATATAACTATAATTTTTTTCAAAATTGTCAATTTGATATTCTTTAAGGGAGAGGAGTATTTTGGAGTATTTCAAGAACATTGATGTACTTATTTTCTCTAAAAAACTTCTAAAATAAGACAAAATATTGTAGTCACTACCACACATTCAATACAATTATTATAAATCATATATGATAATTTCAAATATTATTATGTAAATGAGTTAAAAATTCAAGGTATCTTTGGTCTTCAAAATCAAAAAAATTTAAATCCACAATATATTGTATCCCATGGTTGATTTTAATAGGCATATCAAGAAAATCTACAAATGTTATTTTTGCCTCCAAATATGGAGCCCATTGGAAGGCATGTATATTTTTTTTTGTCTTTGAGATATTTTCACTATTTGATCAAGGTGGAGTTTGCACACCAACTTATTGCACTTGTTGCTTTGCCGCACATATCAAAAATTTTAATTCAATAAAGAGAATCTAGTTTGTGAATTTGTAGGGTACATGTCATTTTTTCTTGTTTAGAAAGTACATTAGAAGATTTTTGGGGCCTCTGGATGCCTGTGAGTTATTACAACCTGCAAACAGGTTTGGTGTAGCGGTTTGATGTGTCCGAGACCCTGCCAAGTCATTGACCAATTTTTTTTAAAATTTTTAAATTTTTTGCATTTAGAGACTAAAAAAATTTATTTTTATGAAAAAAAATTCTGATAGCGGGACATTTCCCTCGCTGCGGGGAATAGCTACAGAGGAACAGTCTTGAAACAAACTTCTAGACCCCCCAAAACTCTTCTAATGGAATGTCTTGTTTTCAAAGTAGTTACACAATGTATTGGTTGTCAAGTAAATTATTGCAATCTATTGTAACTTGAAATTAACTAGAGCACTTGATGTTGTATACGCCATTTAAGAGAAGGTGAGAAATGTGAATATAGATATGTCAAATGTACCTTGTCATATCTTTTTGCAAATATAGAAAAAAAAAAAAAAATCTAGATTATATTGATAGTAATGATGTTAAGAATTGAATTGTTGGAAATATAGTTGAAAATTTCATAAATCTAGGACATGATTTTTGCCTTTGTATTTAATTCAGAAGAAATATTTTGAAGAATCTCTCTCATCAAAGAAAATGAATACTTTCTGCTATTAGTGTTTACAAGTATCCAAACTAATATCAAAGCTTCATAATTATATATTAAAATTTTCAAAATTTGAGCATGATTCAACATTCACTCTTTTTGTACTTTCAAACAACCATAATTGATAATTTTTCAAAATATTTAGCAACCTCAATTTCAATTAACCCCTAAACGTCTTGATCCATTTCCAAAATCGACAATTTGGAAAAACCCATTATAAAGTGCTATTTGGAAGAATATTTTGGAATTGACATACAAATAAAAGTTGTAGATTTTGAATTTTAGATTCTATCCATATGGTTATATTCACTAGTGCTATTATCAATATTATTTTTTTATAAATTTTAAAAGGAAAATTTCAAAATTTCTTCTAAATTCAATTACAAATAAAATATTATCATTTTTTGAGTAAAACTTGTTGGGATGGATTCGAAATGAGGATCACTTGATATGGTGATTTTTTGAAATTTTTGGGTTCTTTATATCTATAACTTCATTTTTGCAAATTGAGTTTTGAACTAAAATCAATGCAATTTTTGGCTTGACATACTTCCACATTTGTAATTTTAGAAAAATATGCACTCTAATAACACTAAATCCAACCATTGGATAGGACAAGAACTTGATAAGGAACCTCCACAAATTAGATGACTTTCATCCAAATAGAATTGAGAAAGAAAACTGAATTTCAATCTATTCGTTGTCTAGAAATTGGACATCGGAGCATTCCAAGGTTAATATGGTGTAGGGTAAATTGATCACCAATGATTCCTTCTTACAATAATCAAATGTAAAATAATACTATTGTAATCTTTCTGCAACAAGATCTACAATTAACCCTTAATGCATTTAAGGTAGGAGGCTTATAAGTCGACCACTTAAGCACTGGAACTGAATTTTGGGTGAGTGAAACTTATCAAATAATTTTCAGTAAATTTTCCTTAAAAGACAAGAGGAATTGGCATCTAATCCAAGTTGTTTCATATTTTTTGGATTATTTCTGATTTAGTTATGAATTTTCAAACGAGAAGTGTCATAGGTCCCTATTTATGATCCTAGGTTTTTCATAAAGTGTTCACTGCAACTTCTAAAGAAAAATGGAAAAAGCAAAGAGATTGATTGGCTTTTGCAATAATGAATAATATTTTTTCTCAATTTTTTCAATGACTAGGAGGTCAATTTAAGAACCACCTCCAATCCATTCCAATGCCATTTATAAGGGCGGTTGTAAATGCCCAATCAGAGTTCGAGCCTCCTACCTTAGGAACCACAATGTAGTCTATTGTTTTTTGTGTTATTTCATTGTAAGGCTAAATACAAGAAAATCTTTCACAATTCTTTGCTTATTGCTTGCCAAAAAATTAAGCAAATTTGATAACATGCTCTCCTATCGTTTTTGTAAAGACTACAAAAAAAATAGCCCCATACAACACACTATGCTACAATAAATGCCACTTTTATTTTTAGATCCTCTATGTATTTTCACCAAATGAATAGGGACAATTCTTTTATAGGTTAAACTAATAATAAAACAAAACAAAAAATCAATTTCAGTTCAGCATAGGATAAATTGATTCCTCCTTACAGTAATCAAATGTTAAATAATAAGCTAGGAGGCTCAAACTTTGACTAGCATTAACCCCTAAAGGATTAAGTTGCGTTTTTTGGCAACATCATATTTTGGGCACGTGCATGTGAGCAAAGATTTCCATATTCTTGGCCCAAATTTTAATAGAAAGTGTGGACAAGGAATATCTATCATGTGCACTAAATTTCAGGACATTTGGAAATATGAGTCAAAAGTTATGGCCTAATATGTAGTTTATTTTTCAACTCGGGCGGTTTGTGCAGATTTGAAAAATCACTTTTTTCCAAAATAAAAATTTGAAATTAATTTTTTAGGTTTATATATACATAGAAAGCTTTGAATCATTCCATTTTGATCAATGAGTCAAAAGTTATGAGGTGTTTGTGATCAGTCATGGATTCTCTACTTTAAAATAAATAGCTTTGAAATTCTTTATTGAACTCAATTTTCAATATTTTTGAAAGAAATAAAAATGTTAGGTGAAAATTGTTTATTACAACATTACAACTATTGGAATTGGTATTTTTCAATTCCATAATTAAATTATTAACAATTTAGTATTTTGATTCATTCTCTACTTCTTTCTACTTACTATTTTTTTCCTATATGTTGTACAAATCCAAATGATTTGAAAATTTTCAAGCATATAGCCAAATTGCCTTGAAGAATTAATCCAAAGAGTTGAAACCATTTTGGACATTTTTTCATACAAATGTGACTTTGTGAAGTGTAGTTGCCTGGTTTTTTGCAAGGCCAAAAAAAAAGGCTTTTTGTCAATTCAAATGCTAATGTCTTGCAATCTACATAGTGGAAATTTTTTGAAATTTTTTCCACATCTTATCAAATTATCATACTACAAGATCCTATGGTTAGATGTGTTCAAAAATGTTTTAAATTTTTTTGATACTTGTCCTAAAAATGGCAGTTTTGAAGTGTTTTTGGTGAAAACATAGTCAAGGAACTTTAGGGGTTAAAAAACAAGCACAACTCATAGGTACATTTTGCTTTCTTCAATGTACCAACTATGCACATTTCAAGAGGTGGTCGCTTTTGATGACTAGAAATGATTACTTTTTTTCAACTTCAAGAATTTGTAACTAAATCCACAAAGATCGAAAAATATGAAACAACTTAGGTTAGATGTCAATTCCACTTGTCTTTCAAAGAAAATTTACTGAATTTTTTTTTCAAGATATGTAGCCTCCCCAAAATTCAGTTCCAGCCTTGAGATGGTCCATTTATGAACCTCCTACCCTTAGTACTCTTTCAACGACAAGATCTACAGTGAAACAAACAGAAAAAACAAAACAGAAAACAAAGCAATAACTTACTTGTCATTTCAAGGGCGGAGACTGAAAATCTGCTGAAAAATTCAAAACATTCAAACATATTCAAGCACCTAATAATTCAAACCGTGAGTGTCATTGTATGTTAGTGTGAAACAGAGATTGCCGAGATTCACCATCGTACATGGAATCAGTTCTTAACTCCCACAAGCTCAAAGGAAACTTTGTACTGTACCTTCTCAAAAGACTATTAATTATTACACGAAGAATCCTTTATTCTAACCTGGGTACCACAATATTTAATCATAAAAGAATAGAAGTAACTACTGGACAGTGGAGTAGTGGACACAATTTAATTTTAAATTTTTTTCCACCTCAATTGAAAGATTGACGTTGACAAAAAGCATGTCTCTATACTACAAAACAACAGACCTACAGTACTCAACTCAAAAGTCTTGTTGTTATTGATACAGTAACCCACATCAGACCAGGTCTCCTCAACTACAGTACGGCAACTACACAAATAAGCCAAACCCACCCTCTTTTGGTTTTATATTTAGCTTCCTAAAAGTGCACTATCACAAGTAAATATAAAAATAATTGTTCACGACACGATCTGAACCCTAAAATCATGGAACTAAATTTGACCCTGATTTCTCCTAAGAACGGTAACCTCCATCAAATTGCAGCGTTAGTAATGAATGAAGCCTTCCCCGCATGTTCTCACGACCGGCAAGTCTACAGATTCTCTAGATTGTGGAACTGGAATGTACGTTTCGGATGAATTGGAGAATTATCCTGCATTGGCGTAGATTTAAGAAAGCGTAGATTATGCTACCAGGATGTACGCTTTAGTTGGATTTGAGAGCGGGGGGCGGGGGCTTCAATCACGGCGTTAATTATTAACTTAGCGATGGCGGAGTGTCGAAGTCGGGGACAGAAAATTGTGCCGCGGACGGACTGCCGTAGCTTTCCTAGTCGAAACGGAAGACGACGATCCGCAACAGCGGAAGACGATCCGCTAGAAGTAGTGTGTGGACAGAGCTTTTGATGAGAAGTTTACATTGTTTGGTTTGCAGTGGGGGACGGAGTTTCTTTCGGTGACGAAGTGCTGCTTAACTTTAACTTAGCGCTTGTCTCGAAGCGGACGGAAGCAAATAATGCACCACGACTTGAGGAAGTGGCCGGAGGCGCATTCACTCCTACTATTGTCGGGCCCTACCATACCAGCGCGTGGTGAATGAAGCCAGAGGAGGAGACTAGAAGAGGTCGTTTGTGGTGGCAGCTGATGATGGAGAGAGAGAGAGACGGAGGGGGAACGGGCATTAATAATTTAGTCTTAGGGTGTGGATGCGAGTCTCCGTCATTTCAAAGCTTTATTATTAACTCTGGCAGAGGTTTGTGAATTGGATTTCGTTTGTATATAAGCTTTGATTCCTGCGGCGACGGTGAATGTTGTATCGGAGAATCAGGTTTGTGAGGAAGGAGTGCGGAAAGGAGGAGTGGTGGAGGTTGTCAGAGTGGTAGTTAAGCGGCGCTTTAGTGTTTTGTAGAGTATCGTAGGGACGGAAAAGGTGTGTGAGTGTTTTTTGAGGCGGAGCAGAGAAGTCGCTGGAAAAGCTCCAGGGATTGGAACTGTGAATAAGAGGCGGAATTCTGGAATGCGAGCCTCGTTTTGCTGGCGTCAAGGTTGTGAACGTTAGGAGAGGTTCGGAGGAGGTGAATTGAATTGTGTTTGTGATGTTGAAACTTTGGATTGCTAGCTCTGGCGAAGGCGACCGTTGCATTGGAGAAGCAGGTCGTGGCGACGTTGTGAGGAAAAGGAGTGACAGAGGATGTCAGGGTTGTCGTTAAGCGGCTTGTCATGTCGCTTATTGTTTTTTAGAGTATTGTAGCGAGTGTGAGTTTTTTTGAAGGGGAGGTTCAGAGGCGATGGAGGAGCGCGGGGATTGGAGACTGTGAATAAGAGGCCGAATTTTGGTAATGACGATGTGGATATCCGTTGCATTGGAGATTTTCGGACTGGCGAATGTTCTTATTCGGGATTGCGGTGGAGGAGATCGTGGAAACTGGCGAACAGTTGTTACAGGACCAGGAACCTTAGCGAGAACTTGAGGCCTGTTTCGGCACTGCGATCGAGCATTCCCGGAGTAGTGTGAATTCCTCATAATCGTCGCGCTTTTGTTTTGAATGATTGTGGCATTGCGCTCGCGTGCATGCTCAGCACGCGTTTTCTTCTCTTGTAGTCATGGTGCGGCGCCATGGCTGGCAGCTTCCTGCTCACACTCTTCAGGTGGCTTCGCATTCCTCTAGAGTGTTGCTTCACCAGGAATTTTTTCCCCCAGGGTTGACTTTGTTCTCGTAATCCACGCAAGTGTTGGCATTCTCAATGTGTTTGGTCTTGCTATTCGGGGTCCAAGCGCTTTGTGATTCTGTTGGTTTTAGTATAGTTGAACCTATTTTCTAGCATAATTGTGAAAACGTATATTACTTACACTGTGACATGATGTCCCTTCTAAGCGAAACGCAAACGATTTAAATTGCAGAGCGTCGTAGGTAGATCGCTTTCCACGTGAGGGTCCTCTGTACTAGTTATAGTGAGATTTATATAACCAAGAGAATACAGCATTTTCAAGTTATTGAGAATTACAATCAAATCATATAATTTGCATCATTGAGAATATTCCAGCGACGAACGTTGCCTGCTTCATTTCTAACTTTTAGGTTTCTCACCTCAGGTGGCGGCAATTACGGTCTTCTTTCTACTTGCGATCGCCTTCTATATATTTTTGGCACCATTTCTGTGGTATAGAGGATTAGTAATCGCTGCATATGCAGTCTACTCTCCTGTGGTAAGTTTTCTCAATTACATCTTGGATACAATGGAAATGCTACTTTGGATTCAAATTGTTGACTGCCTGTCCTACAAGCTTAAATTGATTGTAGGACAATTTTTGACAAATTTCGGAGTTGCTGAATGCTTGAGACATGGTGCCTTTAGAGCCAATAGTGTTTGTGCGTATTGCTCATCTGCTGGTGGTTGGATAGTTCTCTTGAGAATTGACTTTTTGACGAAAGAGGTCTATTAAGTAAAGTACTGATGTGCTTTTCCGATTAACTAAACCATTCAGTGAACTTCTATAAATTCATCGATTGAGTTCCTTGAATAATACACGATTCATGTTGGCCCTTCATTCTTTGCAGGCTTTTGCGGTGTTTACATTATATGTTCGATGCACGGCAATCGATCCTGCTGATCCCGGTGTGATGAATTACAAGCAACGTTGGAAACATAATGAAAAGGACCTGTCGGAGTCGTCATTGGGGATCATGCCAGGGCCCTTGTCCCTCCACCCATCCGACCCTTCATCCGTGGCGCCATCTGTGAAAGGAGCTGAAAATAAGGAGGCTTCATTGGAGGAAGGGCAGCTGCAACGACAGAGACCGGCTAGGATTTGCAGTTGTGCCGGCCTGTGTGGTTTGCTGTGTGGCTGGACGGTAGCCCCAGATGACTGTTGCAATTTTTCCGATCCACCGCAGCCTGTTATGGAGGACGAGATATTGTTTTGCACACTTTGTAACGCCGAGGTAAGGTTTTGTCTCGAAACTCTGAAGACACCGAACGGTTTATCGAATGCAGTATGTAGAGGTGTAAGTCAAAAAATATTTCGCACTAAGCAGTGTGACTCTGTACGAATTTTGAATTGCTGTTGAGCAATAACTGATGAAAAAATTCTCTTATAATGCTGAACCACGGGTTTTATCTAGAGGTGTTTGGCCTTCCTTGATCCGATATCCCTCGACGGCGCGAGTTGCATCTGGGAGCGTGACGATACGCTACGCGCCAGCCTCTAGGTTGGAGCAGTTGATATCCTATCAAGTGACCATTATGATGCGGGGGAATGAGACTCGAACATCTCGCAATGGGATTGGCAAATACGAGAGTTAAGTGTGATTTGTTTGTATCAGGTTGATTTTTAATCTTGTTGAGAAAATGTATATGACAGGTTCGCAGGTTCAGCAAGCACTGTCGAAGTTGTGATAAGTGCGTGGATGGTTTTGATCATCACTGTCGAGTAAGCTTGTTCTCTCATGAAATTAAATTCAGTCGGTATAAATTTTGATCCTCGTGAAGATTGGTACGTGCAGATAGTACCATTTGAGTTCATTATCGATCGTCCACAACAGCTGTAGACTATTCGTTAGTATTTTATCACACAAGATTTTCCAGTGACTTAGAGAAGTCTGACTGTCTACTTTAGGTCGATTGCAGAATTGCCCGACATTCAACATTGTTTACATAGCTAAGACATTCCAATTTTATCTTGTTTGAGCGTGCAGTGGTTAAACAACTGCATTGGGAAGAAAAATTACAAGACATTTGTAGCGCTGATGTCCTCGAGCCTAATTCTGGTAATTGTACCTTCCGATCGCCCCAGTGAGCTGTGATTATGGGATATTCTTACCATCATCAAATGAACCTAGATCTTACATTGTGGAAATCATGTACACGTTGGAGGTGTTTTCTAGCGGTGTCAGTGGGCTTAATCCCCTTATGGCATGCTCTGAAGTGAAATGACCTCATCCTTCTCCGCAACCTGAAGTCTTTCGGTTGATTACAGCTTGATACCGTATATGAGAGACTCTGCTTCTACTCGAGATCTGAGTTGGTAGGATGTTCAGTAACGAGTTTTAATCTCTCTTTTTGTTGTGCAGCTTATAGTGGAAGGGATCGTTGGAACAGCAGTGTTTGTACGCTGCTTTGTGGATAAGCAACGTCTAGTGGAGCAAGTAATGGATAAACTTGGGAATGGTTTTACAAGGGCCCCGTTCGCATCTGTAGTGGTATGATCTCATATAAAGGGGTTATAGTTTGTATTCAACCAGGCCAATGACTTGGTGGCTGGTTTTCTACGTTTTTTCTGAGGGAGTGCTCCATTTCCTGATTTTTTTGTTGCTAAATGAATCAACAGTTATATTCTGGAAGCGTTTGAGGATGGAGAAGAGTAAGATCTTAGATGTCTAACAATTGAAGTTAGTCAAGGTGATTGCTTTGGTAATAGTGCCAGGACTTGTGCCTTTGAATCCTGAGGACTGAAGACAGTGAGAGGGATCAGAGCTAATGGAACAGTTCCATCCCATACAGAGTTTTAACCGGAGTGCTGTTCAGCTTAGGACATGCCATTATTTTCTCAAGAACTGCTGCAATTTTGCACATTAATGGGACATGGAATGTGCGTGCTTGTTAGTGCTCTTAAAGCTGCAAGCTTGTGAAGTACTTGACATGTCCATGTTTAATGCAGGCTGTATGCACTGCGGTGACCTTGTTAGCGTGTATTCCATTGGGCGAGCTTTTCTTTTTCCATCTTATCCTTATCAAGAAGGTGAGTTGAATTGCTACTTTTCTACGAGAAAATCTCAGTTTGCTTATTGCTCTGTACGGCATGGCTTAGGGTGTAAGAACATCTCTACAAATTGAATTTGTTGTCGTGAAGATAAAGCTCTTTTATTGCCAGCGATTTGTTTGCTGTATAGAGTGTTCCAAGACAATACTTTCGCGATGCTCGCTCTTTCTCTCACTCTTCAGTTAGACTATCAGTGGGGACCGCGCATCTTCTGAGGGCTACTTTGATGTTCCATCAGGGAATCACCACGTATGAATATGTAGTGGCTGTGCGGGCACAACCGGGAGAGTCACCTGTTGAGGATGGGGTAACCACATCTACCAGCGGGTCAACAGTTCCTGATGTGAGCAGATCAAGCTCGCTAGGACGTCAACAACATGGTTGGTGTACGCCACCTCGCATATTTGTAGAGCATCAGGTAAGCATCTCTTTTTTATTTAATTCTATTCTCTGGAGGCCTGGACTCTTTCCTAACTATGAATGAAATGAAAAGGTGCTGATAACCCTTTCAATCATCAAGTGTTTTGTGGTAAATTGAGGATCATAAGTTGGTAGCATTAGTTGAGTTGGAGATTATTTTCTGCGTTGGTTAATATGTTATTTTGTGTCTAATACGATCTGCAACTCCCCAACTGGCTATCGATCGTAAGGTTGGCGTTGCTCTCGTCTGTGCTCCACCCTTGTTTGTGTGCTTAGGTAGATTTTTGGAATTTATACAAAATGCTCCACTCTTGATCGTCCTGGATATTAGCATACAAGTAAATATAGGAGATTGCTAAGTATTCAGATTGCTAAATGACCTAAGAGAATTGCATGATGACTTTCCAGTAGAGAAACGTGGTATCGCTAAATTATGGCTATTTGCAGGATGAAGCGATTCCACATCCAGCACCTGGCACATTGTCTGCCACCGTACGCCCTGAACAGCAGAATAATCCTCCAAAGAACAAGCCTGGAAATGTGAGAATCAGTGCTTGGAGACTTGCGAAGCTTAACAAAGCGGAGGCTACTCGGGCAGCAGCAAGCGCCCGAAAAGCTTCGTCTGTATTACGACCAGTACCACCTCCTGATGTGGAAGTATTAAATGAGTCCGATGAAAGCTACACCAGTAATAGCAGTCAACATAGTATTGCGAGCACCGAATTCGGTACACCGCTTGAACTATCCCAGAGAAATAGTGATGATGTCAGGAGTTCCATGTCCTTGTCTCCCTACAAGTCGGAGCTTCCAAAGATACGCACGGGCAGGGAGCCAGAAGTATTTGGGGCGTGGTCCAAGAGCCTGGGAGTGGATTTGAAGAGTTCTGGCAGCCAGACGTCGTCATCGAGATCTTCTTTTATTGGCCGACGCCTTGTGGATGCTGCCTCAAGGTTTTCTGCATCGTCAGAAGCTTCTGCACCAAAACAGCCGGAAGCAGATTTCACGTCTCACCCGGTTGGTCCTTCCGGCAGCAGGGTTGAGACCCTCCCCAAAATTGGTAGAGCAATTGGAGCTACCCTGAGTGATGGATATGACGCCTCTGCCGGAGAGACCACTGATGACATGAGACGTCCTGGAAAGGGAAGAATGATGTTTATCCGAGAAAGTAAGCTCTCACCAGGAGGTTCTATAAGTGGACCTAGTTTAGATCCTAGACCAACGAGTCAGTTCAGAGGAGTGAGATCGGCATCAAGGACTATCCAGTTCAGGGGTCGAGGAATAAGCACTTCCGTCTTGTCTGCATATCAAAGCAGATCAAGCAGAAGGCCTGCATCCTCATCCTTCTCATCAGAATCAGACGCTGATCTTACCCACCCAGACGTAGGACCGTATTCCCCAACAGGTTTAGGAGTAGTTTCTTCTCAAAGATTTCCAAATAGACACACAGGGAATTTGCAAGTAAACGAGCCCTCTATCTTTTTTAGTAGCCCACTCATGCCTATTGGGGAGGCAATTAGGAGACCCCCGTCGACAAGTAACCAACCTCCCAGACCCCCCTTACCATTAAGGTCTGGCATTCCAGGAAATCCGGGACCCGCAAGCAGTTCCAGAACACATTCGCGAGTGATTATGTTGCCTTCTCATGGCTTAGATCCCAGTGACAGGTGATAGTGTGTTTGAATCATTCCTTGTAGCGTAGCTCTCACATCTACAGTCGTCATTGATGTATTTTTAAACCAATTTCCAATGTAACAGGGGAAGCCCTACATAAGCATAAGTTAAAGGATTTCAAGTCTGGAAGGAAAAATACTGGCGAGGAGCACGTTCATTGTGCGTATGACATTCAGTGTCGAGGGAGTATCCCAGCAGCCTTGGAAAAGGAAATCGGTTTCATTTTGTGGACAATCTGGAGCTCATCTCATGAGAATAATGAGCATTGGCCTTTCAATGAGTATCAAGAATTCAATCTACTCTACAGTCAGTGCCAAACTTTTGAATTCTTTTCACGAGTGGCACACTTGTCACAACAGCACCCCACCCAAGTCACATATTCCAACTCTGTCATTCAATCATTGGTGATCCCATACAATCAGTTAGATTAACGAGGACAGGGTGTGAAGGCTCGGAACTAAAACAGTGGATACCTTGAAGTAGCCAATCCGTGCATGTAATTACAATAGTAAATCCAGGGTTCATGAGCCCTTCTCAATTGCTAATCCAGTGCTTCTCAAGAACACATCAAGGGTCTTACAATTTTGTACAGAAGCAGTGTCTCTAAACCCACTCTTCTCAATTTCACCATGCAAACAGTTGTTGTTTTATAAATACAGGAAATCCTCTTACTACATTCTTCTAGGACTTATTTGCGGGAGTGAATTTCAAGGAGACGCTGTTCACACAGTGCCTGGCATCAGTTGGGGTCGAGAACCCCTCGCCCTTGAACACATGACCCAAGTGTCCTCCACAAGCTGCGCATGTAATCTCCACACGACGCCCATCTGGATCACGCTGGAATGACACAATACTCCAAACCGTTAGTGACACAACACTCCAAACCGTTTGCATACGAATGCGCAGACATCACTGAGAGAAGGCGGGTTACAGTTGCATTATTGCATCATAATAGTGATCCAACTTCATAGCAATTGAGAAGTGCCAATGTAGGTGAAGTTTCTCAATGTTGACACCAAAGTTTGATTACTGTTTACTTGACCTACTCAGGTGAAGATGCCCCAAATATGTCAAATCTCAGCCAAATTCCTACTTGATATAAGAGACGTAGGAACATAGCACTAGGGGATATCAGGGTTTGTGATTTCAGAGTTCGTTTGATTCCATAATTTGTCTCTTAATCCGGCCACGTTCGGACCAATTTGAACTCCTGGTCGAAATTTCAAATCACTATTCCCAGATTGTCATAAAAATTCTCGGACCACAAATCTTGAACCCTGACAACCCCTACTTGAACCTCAAAAAACTCATACATAACCTTACCATGATATGCCACACGACATGTTTATGAATATGACGAATCCACCAAACACGGGAGAAAATGAATGGCCAAGGAATAAGTGCACTTACAGTCTCATTGATGGCACCGGGGATGCCCTCGTAGAAGGCGGGCCATCCACAGCCGGAGTCGAACTTCGTGGTGGACTTGTAAAGCGGCGTTTTGCAGCCTGCACATTCGTACACTCCTTCGTCTTTCGTCTTGTTGTACTCACCGGTGTTAGGATACCTGCTCATCGCCATTCACACGACTGTCATTCCTCCTCCCTCGATAAACCCTATTTGCCTCTAAACCTCTCAACTTCGCCATGTAGTGTCATCGACCAATCACCCCCAACACTGAGCATATTTTAAATTGTGATGAAACTCCTCAACACTATCGACAATTCAGTCATAAATACCCTCAATACTCCTCCCAAGTACCCAAATCTCAAACCCCATTCCAATTGCATCAAAATCCACCCACAGGACCCCCAATTGCACCCCAATGACAAGTCTCACCCTAACACAAGCACAAACACAAACACAAACACAAGACTCATGGTCACCCAACAATCACATTCTCAATCCTCTCTCAAAACAAACCTTCTCCTCAATACCAAATCAGAAAGCCAATTTTCAGCGTGGCCACTCACTCTGTGCCCTTCTGTCGCAGGATGCGGAACTGCTCAGGACTGAGCACTGCCTGCCACTCGTCCTCGGATTTGACGACTTGGTTGGTGTTGGGTCCTCCTGCGGATGCCATAGCTAAAGCTTTGCGTTGCGAGGTCTGAAAAGAGGTCTGAAGAGAGAGACGAGCGGGTCGGAAGGATACAGTCCAAGCTTTGGGCGTGGCGAGAGCAAGACGAGAAGTGGAGACGGCGGTGGTGAGCGTGGTGATGAGTGTGGCTGCCATTGTGGCTTATATTGCAAGAGGATTGGCGAGTGAGGCAAGAAATCGATGGGGAAGGGAGCAGGGAGAAATTGCGGTGAATTGCAGATGAGGTGGGATGATGTACAGTGTCACACGCATGGATGCCGAGTGTATCTTCGGCTTGGGTTTCCTGGGGGGCGACACGAGGTCACTGCGTTCGTCACGAACGTAAGGTCGGAGGTTCCATTTATCAGCTGATTCGCAATTTGGGGGAGTTTGATTTTTTGGAATACTTTTCAGAATTTTATTCCTTGAAAGATTCGTTGAAAGATAATTGGAATTGGCATCTCACACAAGATTGTTAACCCAGGATGGACATTGAGATTGGAAAGTATCAATTGGGTGATTTTCTAGATCACCATAGAAATGAAGAATGCATGTGTTGATTAAAAAATCAAATCATTTTTTAATAAAGCAACTTAGTAGTAGGTCTTGTCCTTTTAGGGGTAAACTTGAAATGCCTAATCACCTTGAAAGTGGGTGATGAATGCCTTAGAGAGAAACTAAACTATAGAAACGATGAACACACCTATTCATCATGAAATTTACAAATTTTGGAGTTGACTATCTAAGTTGAAGGTTTCGTCCTTTCAGATTTAAACATGGCATTTGATTTCAACAATACTATAAATAGCCTAAGATTTTTGACTCAAAGGAAGGGAATCATCCCTAATGTGACCTTAATGAGGTTTGATATCCTAATGACATTTTATTGTGGATTCTTTTTTTTCCCTAGCTATTCCTTCAATTTGATTGTCTTAATGACTTTGGATTTTTTTTCTAACTAGGCGTGTCTTTAGCCCTTAAAGGTCTAGAAGTGTAATTTTGGAATTGACATTATTTTTTAGTGTATGTGATATAGAATGTGTATGAATTGATATATAAAATAGTAACAATTGTTTATCTTCTTGTTGAGTTGGATAATTGACAACTTTTCGAATTAGGATTATTATTGCACCTTCAAGATGTCTCAAAAGCTACAAAATGGTCACATATTTTGCACATATAGTGTCATATTTGAGCATGATAAAGTTTAGATTGTAAAATGACATCCAAGTGAAAGATGCTAATTGTTAAATTATCATGCAATTGTTTGGTCCTTAAAAGGTCAAAGGTTAACCATCACTATAAGAAAACCTTGTTTTAGGTGACGGATTGGCATCAAAAAGAACAAATTTTAGGTGACATCTGAGGTGACTTCAAGAAACTACACCATGTTTTTATGTCAACAATGATGTCCATTGATGTTATATTGAACATCATTGTTGACATAAAAACATGGTGTGGTTTATTGAAGTCACGGCGGATGTCACCTAAAATCCGTTATTTTTGACATCAATAAACTTTGGTTTCTTTTAGTACATAAAATGACCTAGGGTGATGAATGAATATATGCCTTTTTCATTCTACAATTACTATGAAAGTCACACAAAAAATCGAAGAATAAAAAGGCACATATTCATTCTAGAATTGATAGGGTTGTCTTTTCGGCCATCATGTCAATCAATGCTTTTATTTGGGTGAAATTTCTCTAGCTTTGACAAAAAGGAGCTAATATGCTCATGTCTATCCAAATTTAACTCAATAGCATGTTGCTAGGAATACAATCTTGAGCTTTAGTAAATAAAAAGGGTCAATTTAAATAGTTACTTCACTAGTGGTAGTATTTATTTGATGACATTACTTGTATGAACCATAGTTATTTAGTCATTTCAACCTCAAGTGAAGCTTTGAAAATTGAAAAACAAGAGGTTTGCAACATTCAAGTACGACCACTCTTTTCACTTCATATTGTATTGAGGCTAGGAGTGCCACAATACATTCATGGCTAGGTAATAGACCTATGTAGGCTAATGATCCAACCTACTTGATCATTAAAGACAAAATTTGTAATTTTATATTATATTTTTTGCCACTAAAAATTTAAGATATGCGCACCTATAATTGTTACTAATTGCAATTGAGCATAATTACTACTCCTTTTGTTTCTTAAAAAGTCTCTTGTTTTCTTTATATTTTACAAAGAAAACATGGGTCTTTTTCAAAAACAAAGGTATTACTATTAAATATAATTCATTTTTAATGAAATTGAAAGTGGATTTCAATGTAGTTTACCATGCATTATTTGGACACTATTTGAATAAAAATTATAAATTTTCGATGTATTGTTTCTAGGTGTACCACAAAATGACACAAAATATAGCTAGGCTCTCTTGTTCTGATTGTGTACATTTTGTGCCATCAAAATCCAGATTTTTGTGACACTTTTTGGTCCCAATGTAATTGTTGCATTTTGGGCACTATTGATTTGTTGATTAGGGGTGTCCATACCTTCAAAACTTTCTTGGTTATTTCTTAATCCTCTATGGCTACTTCCGAAGCAATATTGTACCTGTCTTCAAGCCAATTTGAGCAGTTGACAACAAAATCAAGCGACTATCAATTTCTGCAGGCAAGACTCGCATTTTCAAGGAATCCCAAGTGTGAATGAAGGTGGATTTGGCATTGAGTGACGACTTCCCATGAATAGGAGAAACTGAGCAAGTCTCAAGTAACTTTGTTCCATTGAGTTCTTGTAACCAACGCTAACCTTGATCACAAGTAAACAGGAAGTATCTTGCCTGATTTGTATGTTACATTGAAGGATAGCATTTGATATTGGTCGTGAATCCTTGTGTGAGACCTGGAACATCCTCGTCCTTCTACCTGAGAAATAGCTCTGCATGATGTTTCCGAGGTTCAATTTACATCAGCAGCATGAATTCTACACTCACTAGAGATGTCCTGCAAATTGTCAATCGATAATGATAAGGCAGCTAATTTTACACTCTTTCACTGATAGTCCCACTCTTCTTCGTAATCATCACCAGTTTCAGCGTCTTCCGTTGAGTCAGGTTTGTCAGCTTCTTCTCTTACTCGTGCTTCTTCTTCTTCTACTGCTGCCTTCCATTCTGTTTCCAAAAATTGAATAAGTCTTACAACACAAGAAAGAATACGTGCAAAACACAAGGGCATGAGGATAACCAAGGTTTACAGAAAATTTAGTCTGTTTCATATGTTACCTCCCCGTATGAAGGCTTCTCCACGTATCATGGAGAGGGCTCTGCATGATCACTGTGACCGAGGGAGACCTCTCCATGAATCACGAAGAAGATTTGTTTCATAATGTTAGCTTAAGCTCCAGAAACAGTCTAACTTGACTGAAAACCTTGGTGTTGAACACTTGCGGAATTGGATACAGATGCAGGCTAATACTCTCTAGCATAAAATTTACGGTAACAGTAACGGCATGGGATATAACGATTTGTACCTGGTGGAAATATTCTCGCCACAGCTCTAGTCAAATCACCGGGTTGCCTCTCAGCTTTGATCAAAAACCTCTGCCAGTGCTTGGCAGTGGCAAAATCGACACATATACCTTGGTCCACCATTTCGGACGTCACTCTTAACACACCATCAAATACTGTCTCACGCGCAACTGCAGCTCTTGAAAGAAGGGAAGTCATGATGCAGTGGTAAAGTGGTTTGTCAGGTTCCATCCCAGCGGCTTTCATTTCGTCGTAGCAAACCAAAGCTTTCTCAGGGTACGATGCGGATGCCCATCCATGCACAAGAGTTGTATAGGTTTGCAGATTAGGTTGTACACCTTTCTGCTTCATCTGCTCAATTGTCTCTGTTGCTTTCTGCACACAACACCCAGCCACATGTTGATGTACTTTCTTCTTCCTCTATTGAATTTCTGGTCTTCCAAAGCTATAGCATGTTCAAAAACCCCATTACTGTCTTCTGAATTCACCGATAAAAAAATCATGGAGATGACGTAAAATATTCCCAGAGAACCAAGTATACAGTGCTAACTGCAAACACGTCCAACATAACTATATATGGAGTACATCCCTCGAGGGAAACTGGATCAAAAGATTCAAAGAAATGATACCTGCATGTCTCCTGCCTTACAACATGCATTGGTGAAGGAGGTGTACGAATGAACGTCTGGTGTATAGCCGTCTTGACGCATCTTTTGCATTATATCAGATGCCTCCCACATGTCCCCTCTCTGAGCCCACCTGCAACCATCGACCTCCTAATCAGCACCCACTACTAAAATGTTCACCATGAAACCATACACCAAAAAAAAAGATTAACCCCCATGTGCACAAGATAATAATAGAAAATATGCTTTGAAAGCTAATAGTACATTTCAAAACATAACTCTATTGTTAACCCCTAAAGGACCAAGTAGCATTTTTTTTGGCTACAAAGCATTTTTGGTCATCCATTTATGCTTGGAATTTTCATTTTTTTTCTTTGAAATTTTCACACAATATGTGGTTGAGGAGTAACTTTAAAGGCACAACAATTTTCGTAACATATGACCACATGGTTAAAAACTTATTGCATGACATGTAGTTTCTTTTTCAATATGGACAGACTAGGTAGCAACTAAAAAATCACTTTTAAAAAAAAAAAAATTTGAACTTGTTTTTTCAGATTTATATATGCATGAAAAGCTTTTCATCATCCCATTTTGATTGACATGAGGAATTCTAGTTTGTGGGCAATTATGGAATCTCTACTCTAAAATAAACTTTGAAATCCTTTATTTGACTCAATGTTCAATATTTTTGGAAAAAAATAAAAATCATATGTAGATTGTTTATTACAACATTACAACCATTAGAATTGGAATCTTTCATTCCATAACTAAATTCTTAACAATTTAGTATTTTACATTATACTTTACCTTTTTCTACTTTCTATTTTTTTCAAGCATGAAAATGAAATTCTTTGTGTTGAATTTTTTTTATGTATTCCCAACTTATTTCTTCAACATATTATGAAGAGTTTGCAAGTTTTAGGATTTGCACATTGAAAGATGAAACCTAACCATTTGGGAAGATCTGAAAATACATCTTTTTGAAATCCAAACATCATGATCTTGCAATTGGAAAGGTTTCCTATTCTGAAATTTTAGGAGGGTGCACTTTAACAAGTTAACTAAAGATCCTATTGTTGGATTTGTTAATAAATAAATATAGATGAAGATTTTAGCCTTGCTTTGGGTATGAGTACTTTGAAGTAGTTTAGGGCCTAAAAACATCAAATTCCTTTAAAGGTTAAGTAAACTTTGTAGTATGTCATTAAATTTTGTTAAACCTTCTTAATGATTTATTTATGCAGCTATAGATATGAAAGCAACCACATGTAGGGCACTTCAAGGTAAGGTAGGAGGTCCATAAAGCAACCACTTACCAAGCCATTTCACAATTTTCGGGAGTTTGACTTTTTGAATTACATTTCAGTAAATTTTCCTTAAAGGATAAATGGGATTGACATCTAACCCAAGCCATTTCATATTTTCCAGACCTTTGTGGAATTAGTGATGAATTTTGAAGTTGGAGTCACACAAGGTTCTAAAAGTGTCCACCCCTGATTTGTTCATTGCTTGATACATTGGCGAATTCAATTGCTACATTGAGGAAAGCAAAGCAATACGTACCTCTGTGTTAGAGAAGTGTGTGGAGCCTGTTTGCTTTATGGACCTCCTACCTTAATAAGAGAGAATTTACTTTCATACACATTAAGAAGGATGAAGAAAATATCACATACCCATCGAGGAGAATGTTGTAGATGTACTGGTTCATAGGGACACCTGCAGCTGCCATCTCTGTCGTCACTGCAACTGCACTCTGCATGCGTCCTGCCTTGCAACAAGCCTTCAAAAGAGACGCATATGAAATCACGTCTGGCTTCAGCCCTATTTCATTGATGCGCTTGAAGTATTTGAAAGCCAGGCCAATCTCTCCGACGCAAGCATACCCCTCCATAAGGGTAGTGTAACTGCGTTCGTTTGGATGAACTCCAGCCAACGCCATTTCATCAATGATAGACGCAGCCCTATCCATCTGTACCGATCTTTTTAACAGTTAGCAGCAATTCCAATGTTAACTCCAAACTGCCCAAATGGCCTAATTCCATCTCTAGGAATTGAAATAAATTATTCAAGAAGCATCAACGAAGCTAACAAAATGCACTAATAGAAAGTAGAAATCATAACCCACATTTCTTAACAATAGACATATGTCTAGAAGTTACTATTAGCTTCTAAAGTGGGCTTCTTGTTTGAAGCTTGCAATCTGAGGATTAACCATAGAGTACTACACTTTTCAGTGCAATTACAGTAGGCCACACGATAATTCTACAGATACTAAAGTTGATGAGTCCAGAATCTTCATAAAAGATATCTTCAGAACTTGGGAGGTATTTCAACCCACATTATAATTAGACAGCACTAATTTCTCCTCACAGTAATTGCACGGGAAGGTGTCGCTATATTCGATCACAAATCTCAATTCAATATTCAGTTTTCAGGCATCACTAGGATGCAAGTTACGTCTAATACATAAGAGCAAATTTACAAGATTAGTTTGTGAAAGTAGATAGGATTGGTTAAAGGTAATGATAGACCTGGCCAGCTTGAACAAGGCCATGCATGATGACATTATACGTCGTAGCACTTGGGCGGCAACCAGCCAGCTTCATGTCCCGAACTGTTTCAAGTGCCATCCGCACATCTCCAACTTTCATAAAGCCAGAAATGATCGTGGTATATGTTTGCAGTGTGGGTGGGTAACCCCCTTCCTCCATGCGCGCAAGCAGCTGTACAGCTCGCTTCATTTGTTTATTTTTGCAGAAGGCATTCACTAGAATATTGTAGGTAACCCCATCCGGTTTAATGCCTGCTTTGGACATGTCTTCGAAGACAGAGAATGCATTTACCGTATCACCTAGATGTACATATCCATCAATGATCATCGAATACGTCTTGCGGTTGTGCATGATTCCTTGAGCCTCCATTTCGTTGCAAATCTCCAATGCCTTGGTCATCTTCCCAAGCTGCAGTGTCCAGGGACGATAATAAATTAGATTGACTGGATGGAGCACATAGTCACAAAGTGTTAGAAAATTCAGCGGACGTGTGGATGTACCTTTGAGTACAGATTTATGAGACAACCGTAGCTTACAACAGTTGGAGACATGCCCGTGTCCTGAAACCAAAGGAAAAGTGCAGGTGAGAATAAACAATCTGCGTTTACTTGTACTGCATGGTTTTGATCATGAAACATTTAATTAAAAAACATGTCACAAACGATCCCCCATTTGATTTTGCCAAAGTTATTGATGTAAATTGATGTTAATCTATTAGGACATAGATCAATATTAAAACTCTGACAAGTTCATGTTAATAGTTGCCAATGAAAAATCGAGTGCTAATAACACTACCATCAGACTAATATTAAGTTAACACCATTTGTGTTGCACTAACCTTGACTTAAAATTAACTCTACAGGAGGATTATATGAATTTAAAGCCTATTAACTTAACACTACGAAGTTTGTTAATGCCGGGACGAACAGGCATTGTAATGAGAGTCTGTGAACCAAAACATAAAAAGAGCATCAACTTCTAAGGAAGTGAAGACTTGCCTTCAATTTGCGAAAGACATTCAAGCATTGGACCTCAGCACGACAATGAGCATAGCCGTCCAACATCATGTTGTAAAGACCAAGCGTTGCCCCTAGACCATGTTCCTCCATATCTACCACTAAAGCTTCAGCCCGCTCCATATTGCCTGCTTTGCTGCACTTCCCCCAAAATCATTAGTGGTCTTCGGAGAAGCATGACAAATCCGATGATGCTTACATTCACAACAAGAAAAATTAGCTATTGACCAAAGAGACAAGAATGACAAATAGAACGAATCGTACCAGTGAGCGTTGATGATGTTGTTGTAAATAACACCATTATGATGGCAACTCTCGCTCAGTGCTCTTTGAAACCAAATCTCTGCAGCTCTTCAACATGCAACAAGCTCGTAAATGCGAGAAGCTCTACATAAGGTCTATGAATAATCACGTCTTTGTCCACCTTAGAAATCAGAAAAGATAATAATTCGATGCAGACACATTGGAATTATGGGACGCGGACCACAGGGACCACAGTTCATGCTGTGAAGAAATTAAGTGATGAACTGACTTAAAAAGATGCCCGAAACGAAATCCTGGGAAGGAGGCTACAACCAAAGTGCCCAAATGGTCAAAAGTGGTCGTTTGCATATTGAAGTATATCATTTAGGAGGCTTCAAGGAAGCCAAAAATGCACCAATAGAAGAATAAATCATAACCTACATTTTTGAGCAAAAGAAACATTCTTTGAAAGTTAATATGATCTGCCAAAGTGGAATTACTATTTTTAGCTTGCACAACCCATTGAGATTTACTAGATTAGTGAAATTCACAAATGTTATACATTGTGAGACAGAGATACATACTTGACATCTCCCAATCTTCCGTAGCCCGAAATAATCACACTAAAAGTTGCTTCGTTTGGAACGATTCCGTCAGCTTCCATCTCCTCAACACAAGCCACTGCTCCTCGCAAATCGCGGGCCACTGCGTATGCATGTACCAAGCTGGTTTCACACAAAAAGAAACTTAGTTTGTTACAAGGGAGAACGGATAGAATTCCATACGAAATGATCATACGCGAAACAGTAGTCTAGAGAATTACAACAAGAGTCCAAAACTGTGACGTTGGGTTTACTTGGTGTAAGCATGGACGTTTGGGTCAATGCCTGCAGCTCGCATACTCTCGAATACAGCCCGAGCGCTGTGCTTATCCCCACGCTTTCCATAGTAATTTACTAGCAATGTGTAATCTCGACGCTTTGGCTGTAAAAAATCCATCAACTCTTCAGTACACGCTACCAAGAACTATATTTGTGAGTATAGAGGGTCAAATAAGAAAACCTAAAATCTGCACAAACTCAGCATGCAACGGATGAAATGGAGGGTATAGATTCGATTACAAACCTTTTCAATCTTATTGAAAGCACCAACTACCTTCCGCACATCTTTGGGGCGATCTTCTACCAATTTTCGAAAATCATTCGACGCTTTCTCTCTCTCTTCATGCCATTCTGATTGAGGCTCCCTCTCCTGCCACACATGATTCTAATCCGCTCAAGAGGGTGGCTTGTATGAAATCAAACAACTCTAGTAGTTACATTCTGTCGCTCCTTTGCAGAGACTCGGGATCAGTGACATTGTAAACCTCACACTCAGCCAAGAACGAGCTAATGACCTAACGTTGACACCTAGCAATAGCTGTAAAGCTCCCTGACAACAACCCCACTAAACCAGGGACGTTATATATTGAAAGCTTAAGGTGAGGTAGAGGCTCCATTCACCATACAGTACATTAGATGCTCCATTGATTGTACAGGTTTACTATGATTTGTATTAAGTGTGTAAACACTTAATCTATTGACATCTAGTTTTTTGCAATTGATTTTTAGCTTGACACAGGATAAATGTACAATTTTTTTGATGACACACGTTTCTAGATTGTTAAAGGTAAAGGCTCAAAGTTCACCTGTATGGTGAATGGAACCTCCCCTTACTATGTGATGAATGGAGACTTTACATTACTATCAGGTCATGAGCTCGTTGTTCATTTCTAGATTTACAGTGCCACAGGACTCGTAACGATAACTACAGAACTCCCTAACAACCTAGGTAAACAGGGTGACTGGTAGTGTTCGTTCATTAGCTCATTGTGAGGTTTCCACATTGCTTCAGTGCTCAAACTCTTTAAATTTCAGGGACCATGCTAAAACCCTAACCCCTCGCACAATCCAAACTACCTAAGAATATGAACAACAGACAACCATAACCAAATTGAAGCCATAACCATATCTATCTCCCAAGACCGAATGTCTCCCAAGACTCAAGGTGTTGAAGAATTTTCAAACCGCCGTCGTGAAAAACTTTCACGTATTATCTTTGAATAATATGTTTCATAGTGTGAAATTGCGAGCTTAAGGTACTATCAGGTCATGAGCTAATTGTTAATTGCTAGATTTATAGTGCCACAGGACTTGTAACAATACCTACAGAACTCCTAACAACCCAAGTAAACAGAGGACTTGTGGTAGTGTCAGCTCAAGAGCTCATTGCTGGCAATGTGAAGTTTACAATGAGGTTGCTTCAGTCCTAAAACTCCTTAAATTTCAAAGACCATGCTAAAACCCTAACCCCTCGCACAATCACAACTGCCAATGAATTTTGAACAGACGGCCATAACAAAATTGAAGTCATAACATATCAATCTTCTTAGACCGAATGTCTCCAAGACTCAAGATGTCGAAGAAATTTCAAAGCACTGTAACGAAGAAAAACGAAGACCTACCGCGCCAGACTCGACCCATCGCTCGCGCTGCTCACGCCGCTCACGCTCCCATCGCCCATCGTCAATTTTCACTCTCAGCATCTTCCCACAAAAATCCGCCCCATCAAGTTCCTCCGCAGCTCGCACAGCTGCCGCATTCGGATCCTCTCCCCCGAAAAACAAAAAACAATAGCCCTTATTCCGCTCGGGATCGTCATGACTTCGTATGAAAATGATGTCGCGCACAGGCCCGCATTGCGAGAAAAACTCCTTCACGACATCTCGTTTCACGTGGTACCCTAAATTTCCCACGAACACCTTCCCGGGGTCACCAGTCAACGCTCGTGGCTCTTCCTTTGCAAATTCTGTGGCTTCTTTCAATAAAACATTCCTGCTGCTGGAATTGGTAGACAATTCTTGCTTTGGTTTGCTCGGCAAAGTAGCGGAATTGGGCGTAAATGCAACCGAACAGCTCACATTCGACCAGGCTTGCAACCGTGAAGCTCCAGGGTTTAGAGCAATCTGATTAGGATTGAACTTACAAGCGTCTGCCTCTCGCAACAAATTGCTCCAGCAGAATAGTTGCGAGTTGGACGCACGACTGCAAGCTCGAGTGAGACAGTCCGGCACATAATGCCCCATAGTGCCAACCAAAGGCTGTCTAAGCTCTGCAATTCAGTACAACATTGCTCTGCTACGACCATCTACCCTAATTACCTCAGTGGCCCTGTTTTGCATTTGTAGGGTTTCAAATGCAAAACTCTGCCCCCTCAACAATTCATAAAGACCTCAAAACACCAATTGCCGAAAAAAAATTTCACAAAATTTTCACAAATTCTTCACAATTTCGGAACGTGGAGAGAGCAAGCAAGCTCACAAAGAGCCAGAGAGAAACCCCAAGACCCGGAGAGAAGACCAATTACCAACAGGGGCTTATCCTCTTCAGCATCGACGGTCTTAGACTCCTCATCCATCCCGGTCACAGACTCTTCTTCTTCTTCCGCAACAAAACCTTCCTCTCTGTAACTTTAGTATCGAACCAAGCCTCTTGATTCGAAATTTGGGCGACAAGGCTGTGTATATCGAACCCTAAATTCTGAATAACAAGAGGAGGGCGCGGAATTTGAAAGAAGGTCTCTGGGATTTTGCCATTTGTAGCTGGGATGTGAGATTCTATGGAGCCGTCAATTTTGTCCCCACGAACTCCGACGCATATGTCGCGAAGCAGTTCAGGGAGCTTCGATGCAAATTCCATTACCTTTCGAGATTTCGAAGCGAGGTCGCCGGGTGCTCATGAAAGCTTCAGTTTAGGCGAGAGCTACAACGAAACTGGAAGCTACAATGGGGACGCTATGAATAGAAGGTATAACAATAATGCGAGTGGTGGGGGTGGCAGTGGAAAATGGCGAGGATGGGTAATCAAAGCGGTTTGTATGATCGGAGGCGTTTTTCTTCTGCGCAAGTTGACGAAGCGGCCCACGCGGTGGGATCATGCTCGCGTGGTGGCGCAGGCTCTCAGCGGGGAGAAGGTGATTTTGAGCTGCAATTGCAGGAATTGCAAGTGTATTTTAGGGAGCGTGAATGCTCTTGACTAGGTTCCAATGTGAGCTTCAATTGCTTGAATTAGAGAGAGCAAGTGTTTTTAGGGATTTTTTGGTGTTTTCGGACATGAGTTTGCTTGACGAGTTTGCAGCGCCATTGTGAGCTTCCATTGCTAGAATTTCAGAGAGCAGTGTGTATTGGGGATTCGTTTGTGTTTTTCGTGCTTGAATTTGTTTGACGAGTCTTACAGACACGCCAGTGTGAGCTCAAATTGCAGGAATTTCTGAGAGCAAATGTATTTTAGGGGTTTGTTTTGTGTTTTTCATGCACGAAATTTTGCTGACGTCATTATGAGCTTCAATTGCAGTTTACCACGGAGCAAGCAGCTCGAGATCCAATGACATACTTCAACCTCAGGTATTCATTCTGCAGCTCCTGTGAGTTATTGCTGCTCTCTAGAAAAGAGTACTAGAAAGTTTCAGTACTAAGGAACAGTTTACTACATCCAATGTTGTAATGAAGTGTCTGTATATTCACTGTGTCCATAAGGACACCTCCCCATGAAGAAAGTTCACTTTATAATGTTGCCTAGAACTTTTGAAACAGTTGAAGTTTCCTGAAAACCCTGTTTTATGCTATCAACATGACTTTGAAATTTTGTGGAGCTCTGATCCACTGAGGCTTACTTGATGTGCACTGTCGAAGGAGGTTACTCACTTGCCCAGCTACTGTTTTTTCAAATGGACACCATAAGGAGACCTCATTTTTATGGAGACAATTCCCATTTCAATGCTGTCTGAAAGTTTTTGAAACAATCTCATTTCCTGGAAACCATGCGTTGTGCCATCAGTATGAAATTTTAAATGTTGGGAAACTTCCCCATAAATCATGGAGAAAACTCTGAGTATGATGTTGTCTAAAAGTTCGTGAAAGAGCTTAATTTCACTGATCATAGTCCTCATGCCATCAATAGAAATTTGAAATTTTGTGGAACTGTGACCTACTCAAGCGTGGTTGAATGCCATTGTGAAAGCAGGTTACTCGCTTGCCCAGCCACCATTTTAGCAGATGGAGGAAGAGTTCTGTATTTCGAGCAGGTATTTGAGCTTGTATTGCTTGTCTTGTGTGACTTTAATTACCAGTTTTCTGAAATGCGCTTGATCATGTGAGAAAAGCGTAGCTATTGAGTTCTTGAGGCATTTTCAGTCTTATATTTTTTTCTGATGGCACTACAGGCCTTTTGGAGGACCCCAGAGAGGCCCTTTCGTCAGGTATCATTTTTTTTCCAATCACTGGACTTCAGTTCAGATTATCTGTCCGTAGGGGTCAGGAAGTTTGGTTTAGAAATGTTTGTGGAATAGGAATGCACTACCTGGTACCTAATTGGTTTTGTGGTTTTTTTTTTGCAGAGGTTCTACGGTGTGAAGCCCTGTCCAAAGGAGATGAAGTGTGACGTGGAGGTCAGCTTTGGGCTAAATTCGTTCTCCATATTTTTTCCAAGTTATCTCTTAACACAACAACAAAGATTTAGAGAATATTAGACTCTTTCAAGAACTTTTAGACATCGCGAAGAGAATCTTCCCCATGTGCATGGAAAAGTCTCCCTGAGGTCTTCAGATGTATCATGGGGAAGATGTTCTTTATGATAATGTCTAACATTCTTTGAAATAGTCTAATTTTACGAAAAAATATTCTATACTGTGATCACTTCTGGCTGTTATTGTTGAGATAATTCTGGCTTCTGGACACTTGGAGTTAAGTGTTTTAGTTCGAGATGCAGGTCAGTTCCTATGCTGTGCGGGATATTGAAGAATACCGAAAGTTTTGTGAGCGGCCTAAAGATCAAAGACCTCAACCTGATGAGGTGGTTAAGGTAAAGAGAACCTAGCTTGCATAATCTTTTGATTTGGTTCGATTGTCTTTCCTTTCTCGCATTAAAAATGTAAATTCGTGACTACGCTGAAGATCCAATTTTTTTCAATCTTTTGTGTGGAATTTGTGCTGAGTGGTGTTCTGCTGTGAAATGCAGGATATGGCGGAGCATCTGAGCACCGTCTATCTTTCAGCCTGTGACCGAGGACGGCGTTGCTTGTATGCAGGGTCTACTCCGCCAGGAGGCTTTCCGAACGCTTGGGTATGTGACGACGGAATCGATCTTTGTTAATGACCATATCGAGCTCTGTCATATCATTTTTGTAGAAAGTGTTTAGACAATTATCAAAGTGAGACCTCATCAGAATACTTCGTGACTTTCTCCGCTCATGCCACCTAGCTTTACAGCTTTACTGCTTAACGCTTGTTGCAGAAAATATTGCCCAACTTGTGGATTACTTGGATTTGAAACAGACGTACACTACATAGAGTACTCCAGTTCTTGGTTTTTGATCCTGTTTCACGCATATGATTTTTTCTTATGAATCTTGCGTTGTTGCAGAATGGAGCGTCTACATGCACGTCAGAGCTCAGCATCTATAAAAATGGAGAAGTTCACTGCTGGGACCGTGCATATGATGATGCTGGCAAGCAGGTATAAAGTCTCCTTCAAGTGCACATGTGGCCCGATACAATTTTTATTTGGGTGTTGAATCTTGTGAGCTTAAATTTACAGTACACCTTATGAGATATGAAACTCTTTCTTACTGGTACCTGCAATTTACAGGTTTGGGGGCTGAAGCAAGGGCCTTATGAATTCAAGCCTGCCACTTCCTCAAGCTCAAATGGATCACTCAAGCAGTCGGACTTTCCTGGCTCATTCAAACCCAAGTCAATTGATGATGCAGCCTCGACTAGTTTGATTAAGGATTGAGTATTTTCTCAAGCTACTTTCGTTGTTTTTGTACCTATTATGTAGTTGACAAAAGGCCAATTGTTCCTGTACATGAGTTGTGTTGAATCTCAGTTTGCTAGTACATTCCAATCTAGCTTCCGAATATGATAGCAGCAGATATGTGGGCAGTTCTCTTAAAGAAAGATTGTATTAAAACCCTCCAAATTACTGTAGCTACAGTGTATCAGCGCTGGTGACTTTGTACTGAAGCGGAACCTCCCCTTTTGGAAGATATCTGGCATTTTTGTAGAAAAATTATATGTTTTGAAAATATTGGAGTCCGCAATAGTGTCGATGTAGAGTACCTGTAAAATGTTTCTTTCACAAAACTACGTAAAGATTTTGAGCATCTTCTCTGTTTTAACATCTTTTTGCTTTCTCTTCATATTGCTTCCCTTTCTTTCACCTCTATCTTGTGCAAATTATGAATATTCTATATGAGTGTAGCTTGTAGCTTAGGTCTTTGAAATACAAATGAAGCACCAAAGACTGTAGGCTCAAATAAATAATCATCTTTATTGTGAGTAGGTGCAATCAACTCATTTATTTGAAGGCACATTCTTCTTACATATCTAAGCTCTTTTTAATATACTTGAATTTTTTAGAGCTTAAATAGAAGATTCCTAAGATTTTTGAATTCATTTTTTTTAAGCAGTCTAGAAAGTGATCTTCACTAGAGTCATGAAACTCATTACATCCATATATAGATATAGGTGCAATATGCAAAATGCAGATCCAAATGAATACATTCATTCAAAATAAAGCTATGTTCTTTGAAGTTTTTGTAACAATATAGCAATTTCATCCATTGCAAAGCAAAGAACTCATTTCCAAACACCCTCAAAAAAATTTGTATTGCTTTTTAGCAATAAAGCATACAAACTACAACCCAAAGAGTTTCTTAGATTGGTCAAGAAAGTTATTAGTTGAGTATAAAGTCTTTGAAGGCATCAAACCTTTAACTTTATTTGTTCTTCATAAAGTAATAAACATAAAAAAAACAAATCGAAAATCCACTCCACCATCTAATCTTAACACCAACAACTTTATGGAAATTTAGGAAGATCTACACATCTATAATCATCACTATTTCCAACTAAGTTAGTTAGTTAGTCACTATTATTAAACATAGTTCTTAGATAGTTATCACTATTAAATATAACTTATTTTGATTAAATCTAATTTTGGTTACCAAAAGAGTATTTCGTTGTACCTCAACATGCATTATTTAAACACCATATGAATAAGTTACTAATTTTTTTAACCCTTAAATGTTGAATCGGTGACTTTGGAAATCATCCATTTCTATTACCGTGTAAATTACTAGCTTCCAAAATTACAAAAGTAGTCATTGTAAGTCAAACCACTATAGAAGATCTTCCCTTTCCAAAACAAATTTTGAGGATGAATAGTTGTACTTCTCTCCTATACAGTTTGATTCCTTGTCATCCATTAGACACAAAATGTCCACCTCGACGTCTAAGGGTTAAAGTGTTGTCTCTAGATACACCTAAAATCAATACTAAACTATCTTAGACTCTCATGTTTTGATGGTGTACATCTTATGCAATCAATATCTATTTTTTTTAACCTTTTTTTCCAAAAGTGTCAGCACTTGGCGCACTGTTGAGTATGGGTGTGCATCCCTTACTGAGCCTCCCAAAAGAATGTAATGAACGCGCTCATATATTCTTTGAGCCACACATGAGTGCCGTGCCTTCCATGGAATCCATTTCACGAACTTATTATTCCACGTCCTTGTCGCTCCTCTGCTTACCGTTCATAATCGAATCTTTTTCCTCAAGGCAGTACAAAGCTTTTGTAACAAACATCTCAGTAACGTACTCCAAATTTCCATTACCCATACAAGCAAGAAGGGCTCCCTTCCCAACTTGCTCTTGGCTCGCACATTCTTCTTCTTCTTCTTGGTTTTGTGGTTGTTGAATTTGGGCCTTGATCGCATTGCATTGCAGGAGAATCCAAAGGAAACGTGGCTATGGCGACCACCACAGCTACGCTCGCCTCCCACGCCACGCACCAGCTTTCCAGGTACGAAGTTACGATGTCTTCCGTCTCTTCTTCATGAGATTTTGCAAAGGACTCTTGATGTGCGGGAGTTTCGAACTTTTCTCACGGTTGGGTTTTGACCAGAATTCGGTCTTCTGGTGCTGCAAAGGAGAATTCATCGCTTAGAGTCTCCGTTGCGACCCAATTTGGTCCATGGGTGAGGATCACGAGGGCAGTGCGTCAGCCCCGCCGGCCTTCTCTCTGGGTAAGTTAACAATTTTCAAAATGGGCCGCATTTCACCGCAACGGCTTCTTTTGTGGATGCTTTCACTGGTGGGCATTGCTCTTGGTATCAGAGTGGTCGAATTTTGAGATTTTGTTGTTTGAAAGTGGATCGGAATGCATTATCCAGGAATGCATTATTTGGACACCTAATGCAGGGTCAATATCTGAACCGGTTGATGTTTTGAAAGAAACTCTTCAAGAATTTGTTGATTAAGGAGATGTGCACTGATTAGCTGAATGCGTGATCAAGTGATGGTTGGAGGGCCTGTTGATTTTGGATGTCCCTACTTTAAAATCCTGGTCCTATCTTGGAAATGGTGTTTGGTGATGCAGATTGCAGCCACTGGAGAAAAGACCGTGGCTAAGACGGAGGAGAAGACGGAGGAAACGGAGATGAAGACGGAGGAGTACAGTGCCTCCATGCAGCAAGCCATGGGTACAAGTAAGTTGCATCATTCTAAGGCATACTAGTTGCTCTACTTTTTAATGCTCATGTGAGTTTCTGATCTAATAGTTGAATCATTAGCTTACAATTTGGGATTCATCTTCGAATCCCTAATTTTGGACATTCTTGAGTGCTGCAAGCAACAGGGTTTTCAGTTATAAATTAGACTGTTTCACCAGGGACTTTAAGACACCATCGTATAGAGAAGCTTCACCGTTATTCTTAGAGAGGTGTCCCTATGGGCACATTGATGATATTAAGGCTTCCATATGATCACAGCGATTGGGAGACGTCCCCATTAATCATGGCTAAGATTCTCTTTATGTTGTTGCCTAAAAGCTGTTGAAACATTTGAAAATCCTACCTTTAACGTTGTTCAATTTGGATCACCATTTGCTGACCACGGAGATGTTTGATTGGACAATGTTTCGTGAATGCAGCCCTGGAGTATAGGCATGATCTAGGAATCAATTACGCCTATGTGTTACCAGACCTCATTGTGGGCTCATGCCTTCAGGTCAGTTCCTTATGTGCACTCTTTTGATAGACCTAAGTTTTTTCGTTCATTTTTCATTGTCACAACTGTTTGCTATATTTATGCAGACTCTCCTTCTTTATTTATGCTTCTTCAGTGAACCCTACGGATTGGTGAAGTCGTTAACCCCTAATGTTGGCATCTCATGAACTTGGCGTTCACTTAGACTCCTGCAGATGCAGATAAGCTGAAGGATGCAGGTGTTGGAGTCATATTCTGCCTACAACAAGATCCCGACCTTGCGTATCCTTGATAATTGAGGTAGAGGATACTGTTTGTGTCGCTTTAAGCATTTTAACATATGCAGGAGTGTGATATTGGGACGTATGTATAAATTTGTGGAGAGATCTTTGGGTATGAGAGCCAAATCTATTGAGATCAGAGATCAGTGATCATAGACATTTAGAAATTTAGCCAAGTCATGCTCACGTCACTTGTTAATAAGTCCAATCAAATAGATCCGGATCAGTTCCTTAATGGTTTTAGTATTACCTACCTTCTTCCTTTAGTGCTGCTTGAGCTTTTTAATAGACTTTGCATTGATGTTTATTGCAAGTATCTCTCCCTTAACTGGAAGTTCCTAGATACTTTGGAGTGGATCTTCCAGCCATCCAAGCGCATGTGAATGAACTGGATGGGATCATGCACTACCGATGCCAGATAAGGTACTCAATGGATTTCCAATTAAGTTGTTCGTTGTCATGGCTATGGTGAGCTTAAAGCTAATCAAGTGAAGGGATGTGAGGTCAAAAGCTGAGTTCTAACTTTTTCAATGTTGCGCAGGGACTTTGATCCATTTGATTTACGCATGAGATTACCAGTTGCTGTTGCTCAATTGCATAAAGCAATTGAAGCGAATAAGGGGACGACTGCCTATGTTCATTGCACTGCTGGTCTTGGTCGGGCTCCTGGTGTTGCGGTGAGAAGATAATTTCTTTTTTCAGAATTATGCCAAGTTTTTGATGATTATGCAGAAGCTGTGTTTTTTGCATTGAGGATTTTCCCTTTTTATACCCTGAGGCCTGTTAAATGAACGTGCAGTTGGCTTACATGTATTGGCTGCGTGGATTGTCACTGAAAGAAGCAAACGTTCTTCTACAGGTAAAGCTAAGCAACCAGTCTCTTACTTATCTTCCAAGTGCCCAAACTGAACATCACAAGTCCACTTTGGACGCTTATAGTTGATTTTAGTAATTTTTAAAATATATTTTCTAATCATTCAAAAGTGTTGGCCATGGTTTCTTCTTCCTATTGTTACGTATTATTCCATTCTTTGAAACTTCCAAAATGACATTCCTATGGATACAGAAGCAGTTGCTCTTGGACGTTTGGACACTTAGGTGTTAAACCCATACAGTGTTGTTGCTGAGGGTTTTAACCAACGGAAACTTCTGTTGAAGACTTCATAGTTTGTTGCAGCCTTTTTTGAGGCTAATTTCTTAATCTCATGGATTTACACTTTTTTGTAAATGTTTGCAGAAAGTGAGGCGTTGTCATCCCAAACTCGAGTCAATCAGAGCTGCTACAGCTGATCTGGTTTGCTCTCTACATCCTTCTCTTACTTTGCAATTTTTCACGATGTTGGGTTGTTGCTTTTCTTGACTAAAGTTGCAGTTTTAATTGTCACGAAAAGCTTGGTAGCTACATTCTTCCCTCAATTCTGATTAGATTTTTCCTTGTGCTAATTAGTTGACAGAAGGATCAAAGCAACTCATAGAGCTGAATTGGTCGGGTGAAGCTGAAAGCGTGGAAATTGCTGGTCTTGATGTAGGCTGGGGTAGTGAGGTATATTCTTTCTTTCTCATGTTCCAACTATCTTATAACGATGTTCCATCAGGCTTTCATCCTTGAAAAACTGCTGTAGAATAACATGATTTCGTGTTTCATGAGCTGCTTTTATGAGCTGATGTGCGACGTGACTCCTGCAGAAAATTCCAATGGAATATGATGAAAGTGAAAATCAGTGGATTCTAAGACGTAAAGTGCCTGTAAGATTTCATAACCCGTATGTGATGGTTGTGTTTCTGACTTATATTGCCTCCCTTGGTCCTCATGACATTGTTTAACCCAGAGATTTCCTCTCTTTGATGCTTATGCACCCTTTACGTTATCTGATTTTTGTGAGTGTTTGAGGTGTAGGTTGGAAAGTACGAGTACAAGTACGTGGTGGACGGTGATTGGTTGACGGATTCACAATTGCCGTTATCTGAACCAAATAGAGAAGGGCAAGTTAACAACGTCATTGAGGTACCAGATCATTCCATTAATCTCTTGCAGGGGCATCTACCTTCACTTCGTTCCACCTTGAAAGGGCAATTACTCAGTTTCTCTGGAGGAATGCACTAATATATACCTAGTTGTCAGTGAAATAATGTAAAAAGCGCCTGTACCCTGACACGTTGTCAGTGAACAATTTAGAAAGATATTTTTACTTTTCTTAGGCTTTCATTATATGGAGGCCTCCGTAAGCATCATGAGCAGCAACCCAATTATTGGCTCTGGACCAAAGGAGAGGAATCTTTGCATGGACAAAAGCCACATTTTTACAAAGAATGTGAGGAAGTTTTAGTAGGACCTGTCTCGAAAAGCGAGCCATTACTGCAGGCACAGAGAGCCTATCGAAGCGTCATTGCTTGTACCTGAGGTTTCATCGTGCAAGCCGTTTGTTGCTCATTCTGTTGCCCTTTTTGGAAGTGCAGGTAACAGACAGTGCACAGAATGGGGCGACAAAGGAATTGCGTGAGCGACTGATGCAGGAGGATGCAGACCTGACTTCAGAGGAACGCACCCAAATTCGCGCAAAGCTGGAAGAGATCGCCAACAGTGGTCAATGGTGAAAGAAGAGATTTGCAAGCACGTGATTACCGGTATTGTTGTGTACATTGCAGGTTCACGATATAGGAAACTTTAAAAAGCCGTTAAGCAGTTATTATTATACAACGATTTTGGTATCATTTTCTCTGTTTATAAGTCTCATCAATCCTTAGGTATAACACTGGTAGTACTTTCCTGGCAATGGGGCCTACAGTCTGGAGCTTACGCACTTCTGCGCCCAGGGTGACTTACAAATGCACTACACTTTGACAATCAATAAGTGAACGCTGTAGCACATTGAAAACGGCACCAATGCATGAGATGTGCACCGAAGTGTCCTATTAAGCTTCTGAGAATGGTCCCTATACTTGGATTGCTTTTCACTTTTGTTAGATTTTGATTGTCATTAGAGGTATTTGAAATTGTCATATTGTGTTTTGGTTTGTGACCTCTCTTTGCCTCCGTGTTGAACAAATCTTTTCTTTTTTGAAATAAATGGGGGAAGACCCACTAAAAGGGTGAAGAGCTCAGAATTGGAAGCATGTAGGGTTGGCTAGTAGACCTAACCAATACTTGCAATAGAGGTTGTAATAGTGCTAGGACATTATCAAGGTATTTTACAAGTACAAGGTTGAAAATATAGCCCAATGGATGTCAAGTTTTCACCCCATTGATTGCACCAAATCTAAAGATTTGGTGATAGAATGGCAACATTTTTGCCAAGTTACTACACCTTACTCTATAATATTTTTGCAAATGAGGTTAGTAATAAATTTACACCCCCTATATTAACCTCTTGGAAGATTCAAAGATTTCAAATTGTCTAAATTTGTCAAAGAATAGTTCCCTTAAGCAACATCCAAGTATAAGTGAAGGGGTGAAATAGATCTTGGATTTCACTATAGAAGATTTGATTGTAAAACAAGTTGATGAAAGGAAGGCCATCCATTTGGCCTACAATTTGATCAAAGATGCAACAATTGACACTCAAATTCTTTATCTAAATTGCTATTAAATTCTTGTTCAACTAAAGTATGCATTTTCGGAATGACAACTCATGATGGCATAAATTTTGATTTGTTCATTTCCCAAAGAATATTGGTCCTACCCTTGCAACTCTAAACCTAAACAAGGGACAAAAAAGGCTTTGCAATTCATTAAACCTATCCCACCAAACAATCCAAAGGACAAAGTATTTTAGCAACCATTATTAAGCTATACTAAGCCATTAGTTGGGTTTTGTCCCAACACTTCAATAATGACTTTAATAAGTGCATACATCCAAATTTGGGTTTAAAATAAACACCATCAAACACACAATAGCTTTATATATACCTCTATTACATGAAAGATACTATATAATTAACTATGAATTATGTTGATTTTTTCATAGTTGATTATGTAGGTGTATCCAAAATCAACCAGAGGCTCTCATGTTCCAAAGAATGTACATTTTAGTGAGTCAGCTAGAAGGAACGCCACAAGATGCAGTTACCGGATGATAATAAATCCTGAATATGGTACATTAAATCTGACTCAAAGAAACATTATCACTCTGAACTATCAAAACTGCAAGTACAGTTGTAAGGAAATCTCGAGGTTGACGTTGCAGCTTGAAGACATTTCCAGTTCTAAGGTAATGCGTTAAATATACAAAAAAGATGTATAGTCATTAGTACTATCCCGAAAACGACATGCATTAACATGAAACTACAGCTTCGTTTGAAATTCTTTGAAGTCACACCCACACAACATCAACAGAAGTAGATAAACCTCAGCCGCTTACTTGCAGCAAGTCTCACAATTTTCATGCTGATAAGTATGCCAGTGAAAAACAATTCAAGCTGTAAACCTTTTTTTATTACTTAGAATCTTTTTGTGTTTCAACATTGTCAGCCAATTTATCGTGCTTATGGAACCGCTCACATAAAAGTGAAAGCGCTCCAGGCGGGTGCTGCATCCGATTCAACTTGATGTCCTTTGACATTGCCTGCAAAAAATTCTCGGTATCAATGAACTCCGTTTCTAAAACAAGAACAAGAGAGACATAAACCAAGCGGAACAAAACAGTAAACAATATGACCGCCATGATGCAGAAACAACAGAGATCCACACAAAGCATGGATTGGTTCGAGGGATGACATCTGACCACATAGTTGTCCCCGTGTTTCAATATAAGTCGACTAATATAAACCCTCTGCATTGTTGTAAGCCTCTGAAGTGGTGCCTTTTTCCCATCCGACCTCTTTTTGTGGAGAGCAGACTTTACATCTGCAAGAATACAGGAGGAAGCACAACCCAATATTGCTTGGTGACATTCAAGGGAATAGTGGTATAATAATGCAATTCTTTATAGCTCTGGAAATAGAGAGCGAACATTCTCTGATACACATTGGAATTGACTTGACCTCAATCACAGAAAAAAACACTCAGCGAACGCTTCCATTACGACAATCACTAACTTGCTTGGTAAAGGTCCTGCCCGTTGCAACCAGGTATCGCCAACTACCGAACTCAGGTAATGAGGCCATTAGCTAACTCAGGTGTTGAGGCCCATTTGCGAGTTGGAAATTAACTAACCTATTGCGTGCCCGCACTTGCAGGTTTCTAATGGGGAGTAAGGCTTTCAAGTTGGCTACCTGTCGCTACTTGGGGTAGGCGGGTTTAGCAATTCAAACCTTTAGTATAGCCAGAGTCCAAGTTCAGGGAGTTGAACATGAAGGTAAATTCATTGCAAGTTAGCCAGCAGGAGTTAGCACCAAGTTACTGACAGACACAAATTGGACAATGCGACAATTTAGTCGTTAATTCCCGGAAAATAATCGGTGTTACTTGATTGGTTCAAACTGTGTAAGAATGCAGAGTATTACAGCAAACATCAGAAAACCTTGCAATCTTATAAACCCTAAACCATTACAACCATGTTTGGGAAGGCCGTTAGCTTACCGTCAGGCTCGTCATCGCTTCCATACACCTCATCCCCGTCAGCTGACAATGGTTTCTGTAAGCTCACTAGCTGTACGAGATGCTGAGTACCCGACCGCGCTCCCGTCACATTCGGATTCGCCACGATTCCCATCGATTTGTAATTGCTAATTAACGATGCCTTTCCATCCCACTCCAACCTGCGACATAGCCAATAACGATGCATTTCAGACAAGAAGAAGGAATAGATGGCACAAAAAACATTAGGGTGGAAAGAGAGCTGAATTACAGAGGGCCACGCCCTCCTCTCACGAAGTCAAGAGAACAGAAAATAAAATAAGTTAAAAAGAAGACCTACAAAACCATCAGTCTTTTGAGATTCAACTCTCCACTTTCAAAAAAGAATGCCACTAGAACCAGATTGAAACTAACTCTGTAAATCCTAAAGAGTATCAGAAACAGAGGTTAGAGCCGTTCTCTCGTGAAGTCCTAGAGAAGAGTAAATCACTATCATCAAAAGTCAGACTTGCAAACTTGCAATATTATCAAAGCTTTTGGGATGCAACTCTGCGCTTTCTAAAAGATTGCAACCTGACAGTTTGGTTGTTTCTACCCTAAACTCATTCAAATTCTAAAATCAATACAAAAACAATTCTCTATGCCACCCGAACAATTCTCTGCGAAAACTCTCAAGTAGTACAAAAAGTGTTATCCAACTAGGAGGCGAAATATTGCGCAGGAATCATATGACCAAATTGAAAGAACTAAATTTATCAGAACAAAAGATTCATTACTTCGTGTTAGTTCCTGGCAAAATCAGGGTCTCCGGGCCGACCGACTTGGCGTTCCTGCGCTTCGGCAAGCCTACGCGCACAGTCGGATTGCTCTTCCTGAACGCTCTTCGAGATCTCCCCATCGCAACCGCACTTGACACGGATAGAGCTTGCTGCTCAATCGCTATGCAGAGGTTGCTCTTTGTCTCTCACAATCAGCAATTTTAGGGTTTCGCCTAGGGCTTCTATCAGGGTTTAAGCAAACGAACGAAACTTCAAACCGGTCATCCAAACTTGTTCATCCGTTATTCATCCAAATAAATAAAGAAGCTCCTCTTCTGGTCTGTCAACTCTCGGATGTAAGGGCCTAGAGGCTGGGCCAATTTTCCTTTGAGGCTGATTTCACTAGAATAAGATTATAATGGGGGTTTATTCTCCCATATGTAAAGGTCTTGAGGCCAAGAAGTCAAGTTGATTCAATAAAACCTAGGAAATTTCAGCCTCTCTCTCTCTTACAAAGGCGTTTTACACCTAGAGCTTGGGCCAATTCCCCTTAAGATAATTATACAAAATCCAACAAATCTCATTTGTTGGAAAAAACAGTATTTTGTAAAAATAAATGAATTAACCCTTAAAGCTCCAAAACTATGTTTTCACCAAAAACGCTTGAAACTGCCATTTTTAGTACAAGTAACAATTTTTTGGAAAAAAATTTATTTTTGACACATGTATATGTAGGATCTTCTAGTAGGTTGACTTCAAAACATGTGATAAAAATTTTAAGACATTTTCACTACGTGGATTGCAAGATATAAGCATTCAAATCATTTTTTCTACCTTGCGAAAAGTAAGACAGCTGCACTTCGCAAGCTAACTTTTTTGTGAAAAAAGGTCCAATATGGTGGTGCTTCTTTGAATTTATTTTTCTAGTCAAGTTTGGCCACATTCTTGAAAAATTTTCAGATCATTTTGAATTGTACAACATATAGGAAAAGAATAGTAAGTAGATAGTAATAGAGAATGATTCAAAATACTAAATTGTTAAGAATTTAATCATAGAAAAAAAAATGCCAATCCAATGGTTGTAATGTTTTATTAAACAATCTAAATCCTATGATTTTATTTTTTATCAAAAATATTGAAAATTGAGTAAGATAAAAAAAAAACTTCAAAGTTTATTTTAGAGTAAAAATCCATAACTGTCTATAAACAAAATATCCTCATAATTTTTGACTCATTAATCCAAATGGAATAATTCAAAGCTTTATATATACATATAACTCTAAAAAATAAAAATCAATTTAATTTCCTAAAAAAATTTCATTTTTTTATCTACAAAGGCTGCCCATTTACAAAAAAAAGTAACATATTAGGCCATAATTACTAGAAAAAAAATGAGGGTCTTTGCAACTACAATGTACAACTCATTTTGTAGTTGTATAGGACGTTTACACCTAAGTGACTAAGTGATAATTTAGAGTCCACAGTTGCAATGGACAAGTTGCATTAGTTGCACTCTAGTTGCAGGATTTTTTGTCATCCAATAGCATGCAAAGAACTTCATCAACAAATTAGTCTTATTTGCAACATGTAGATTTGTAGATTTTAAAATATTAAACTTAATGGTTTGTAAATTCCAAAAATTTCATATCCACCTTTTTCTAAATTTTTGAATTTTAAGTCTAATTTTTTCTAGATTTCAAAAATTCAATTTCATAGATTTTATAAATTTCTTTAATTTTAATTATTTTTTTATTTCTACATATTGTAAAAATCTACAAATTGTAAAAAATTTAGAATTCTATAAAAGAAATTCATTATATAAGTCTACAACAATTTATGAATCTTATATGTTTAATCTAATGGTACTCTTTACAAATGATATGGGACAATTGATGTAAAAAGAATGAAAATAAACTTTGAAAGCAACTAAGAAACAACTAAGAAATAACTAAAGAAGCAACTAGTGTACAATTAAAAAACAACTAGAAAACAACTAAAGTCATTTTACAATTGCAATCTTTTCCTAATTGTTTTCTAGTCATTTTTTTCAATTATAGAATGATTGCTTTGCAACTAAAACAATGTATCAATGTTGTAAAGCAGCAACATAAAAAAATTACATTAGATTTCAATTGGTATTAATAGAAAGGATTTTAATTGCGTGATAGTTGTATAGGACACTAGTTGCATAGTAGTCAGTTGTGCCGGACATGTTTTTCTTCTAATGAACTTTAATTTGACTCACATTTCCAAATGTCATGAAATTTAGTGCATATGAAAAACATTCCACATCCATACCTTCTATTAAAACTTCAGCCTTAAATATACATATACTTATTCACACTAGCCTATCTAAAATTTATGTATAGCCCAGGAACAGATGTTGGTCTTTTGGGATTAATTAAAATCTAACATTGACCCCAAGGCCAAGAAATGGCCTCCCATTTTTGGTGCAATCAATCAATCAAGCTCAAGCCATGTCAAATCATGTCTTTTTTAATAAAAAGTTCATTCTACCAAATTGGCCTAGCCTTTAGGTTTAAAGGGTTGGTACTAGTTTCAACAACCTTTTGTCCAATCACAAGTGAGGATTTGGAGTCTCTTATACAACAAATTGTCCTAGCCTCTACATGTAAAGCAACCTTAAGGTAAAAGTTTTTGTGAAATCCTCTACAAGTCTTCTTGGCTACATATAGAATAATTTATGCAAATACCATACAATCAAAATATCACATTATAGAAATTTTCTTCAACATGATTTAGAATGTATAAAGCACCCCACTCTCAAGACTTACTTTGAAAAAGGTGCCATGCACCTTCTAGGTCTCTTTTTTTTAGAAAGGCTCTAGGGTAGGCATTTAATTTTTGATAGATAATATTGTATAACTTTGCACTTTTATCCCACCTACCTAGCATTTAAAATATAATTGTAATTCACTTTAGAAGGCCTTTTTTTAAAGATAAAAAGAAATCCTCCCTCAACATTAGGTTGACAATGTTAAACATTTGCCCTACAATTCTACTATATGGGATATTATAAATCCCTTAGAACAATGATGTTTAATATCCTATAGATGACTTTAGGAAAGATTAGAAGCCAAAAAAAGAAAAATTTTGTTTAATTTTTGGAAAGAGTTGTTTGAACACATTTGCAACAATTTGTATTGGAAATTCCTTATTATGGTATTATTGACTTCTCTAATTTTGGAAAATACTCAAATTTTGAATCACCTTCTAGTGTGTTTTGGAATCTTTTCTACTATAATATTTGTCAATTCTTGATTTAATATTGGATTTTTGCTTGATAACCAACAAATAACCAATATATTTTAGTACTTTTTTGTTTTTTTGTTTTTGTATTTTTGTATTCCAAAAATTGATTTTTCTTTATACTTTTGAAGTCTTGAATCTACTCTACTTATAAACTTTGGAAAAATTCTTTACAAAGAAATTTGCATTGCAATTTGCAATTAAGGACTACAATTGAGTTTTCAAATATAGTTTAATTTGATAAATATGATGTTGTATAATACAATATACACCTAAGATGAAAATTTTTGATGATTTTAGTAGATTTCTTATTTTATGTGAAGTTTCATCACTTTTTGTTCAAAAATTCACATTATTTTCAAATCCCAAGTAAAAAATTTTGAAATATTTATAACTCACAAATGACATGTTATTAAATTTATGAAAAATGAACAAGCCTTTAGTCAATGCCTGGAGGTGTTTATAAAATATACAAAGTAGATGACATGTTATTAAATCTATGAAAAATGAACAAGCCTTTAGTAGGTGCCTTGAAGTGTTTATAAAACATACTAAGTACTTATTAGCAAAAGACCTAACACAATTATAAAATCAGGTTTTCATGAAATGTGCTTTCTAATCTTAATCTAAATCTTCTAACCTCAAAACATTTTCAATCAATTTCCCTTTAACCCATAAATGATGCCATAGATGTTTTATGTCAAGTAAATGATGGAGAATCCTTCTATGTAGGACAAAAGTGAAACTATACATCCTCATAATTTTGTTGTGAAAGGGGAAGTCTTCTCCATTAGTTTGACTTCCAATGACTTTCAATGAATGCTTTTTGCATTTTTTTTTAAGCCAATGATTCCCACAGCACCCAAAGAGATGATTTCCTTGGTCATCTGTCCTTCAGGGTTAAGAAAGTAAAAGTTGCATCTAGTCTGCTTTGATTCATTTTTAAAAAACAACTCTGCTTGAATAAATTATGAACATTTTTGAGGTTGGAATTATAGAGAATCTAAAAACATCCTCTACTTTCAACACAGCATAGGTACATTGAAAATTCCAGTATGTACCCTTCGATAGAGAAGGGACAATTTTGGCACCCCACCTTCAGTTTCTCCAAAATTCAAGAATAAGAGAATGCCACCTTCCTTCATAAAGACGATGCAAACAATCAACCTCATGGAACCACAACTTGTCACTGTTCAGCTTGGGTTTCCCATTCAGATACTCTTGGCATGTACAGACATTTCTGTCTCGATTTCAATAAAGGCCGCAAGCTTATCCACTACAAAAAAGAGACAGGGCTAATCTCTTCCATGACCTAAACTCTCAAGTACTAATAATGTTCTAATACAATAATCATTCACGGACCTAATTGAATTCTAATGCAATCAAAGCAATCAAAGCAGTCAGCTCGATCCGTGCCTTCTGCATGATTCCTGATATTTAACATTGTCCTGATGATCTACCGCACTCTCGCGACACAAAACTATGAATATTCTTTCGACTTGTGACACCGATGAAGGAGCACCTAATGCTTTTTCATTACAAATATGGAGACAGTGAGGGCTTATCTCTCTTATGTAACCGGAAGTAACGCTATAGTAACAACGTGCTATATAATCATCCATGGGCCAAGTACTCAAAACGATCCCTAGCTTGTGCATAATTCCTGACAAAAACAGTGTCCTGAATGAATAATTATAAAATACCTATGAAGGAGCACCCAAGTAGGAAGCCAACCTCAACAAATCGCTGAACACCCCAGCGGCAGTAACTTCCGCACCAGCTCCAGGGCCCCTCACAATCAGACGCTGCTCCTTGGAGTATCTCGAGGACGTGAAGGCAATAATGTTATCTGTGCCAGAAAGCTGAGCAAAAGGATCTGATTTTGGGAGACTGACCAGTCTCACTGATCCCTCGTTGGCTGCCACGTCTACTATTCCTACAAATCGCAACACCTGTGCAACCAGAAGTCAACAGTCTCAGTCTATGAATCACTAGCTAGGTCCATTCCGAACACCAGCCCAGAAACAGTTGAAAGTACTCCCATGCGTAGGACCATACACAGAAGAAATGAGAAAACTAACACCCGGGCTGACTTACTATTTAAAGTATAAAGAAAACTCGAAGGCATAGTAAATTCTATGGAAGCTGTCAAGGAAATAAACCAAAAATAAAGTAGAATTAGAAGTAGGGGTCAAAGCCCTGATTCCATACAGAACTGCCCTACAATTACAAACACATGATATATGGAATCTATGAATCGTTTCAAACGACTTTTGGGGAAGCCAGATACATGGTGTGAATTAGAGGGCATTCAAGTGCAATGCGCTGGTCTACTCACCTTTCCAGATGCCTCAGCATCGTTCCTCTTCGCTTCAATCTCTGCGTCAAAACTGGGAAGCTTGTCCAGAAACTCGTCAACAGAGTCAATTGCCTGATGTGCAAGTCATATAATGGGCTTAGTCATTCTAAGTTATTCTCAGTAGGGCTTTAGCAAATAACTAGTTTGGCCTGTCTGTTGTTGTCACAACTATGACGGCCCAACCTGTTCTAAATGCTTTCTTACGTGGTACCCCACGTGCCCGTCTTCATACTTATTTTCAGTGATTTTTTGAATGAAAAATACTTCGAAATTCAATACCTCTCGGTCTGTAAGTCCAAATCGTTCAAAATCAATACTATGCACCCCTCTCATAGAGAGCTACCAAACAATAACTCATGCCACATCTCAATGTGAAAAACAAAACAGAAACAAGATAAACAGAATAACAAACTAGTGAACTTAGTAGTATCAATTGAACAATTTGATAGGGTGTGGACAAGCTAGGTACCTGAAGAGACTCTGGAAGCAACTGGTCTATTTTAATATCATCAAGCTCCAACTGCAATCCACACTCCCGAGCCAGGATGATGACCTGATCGAAACAGTCACACGCCATCACGCATTAATGAATGTCGTTTGAAGAAACTCAGAACCTTGCACCAGTACAACTAAACTTAAAGATACATTCACGGCACTTTCTTACACAAATGAACCTTCATGCAACACTCATACCAATGAATGTAACATTACAAATTAACGACTTCCATACCTTGCGGGCAACGTCCATGCCAGAGAGGTCATCCCTAGGATCAGGTTCAGTGTAACCAGCAGCCTTTGCCTCCGTAACAATTTGACTAAACGTCTTCTCTCCATTGAAGCTGTTGAATATGTAGCTCAATGTACCGCTGCATCAAATGACAAGTTTTTTATTTTAAGAAGTAGTCCAATTTTCTGATATATTTTAGATCAATATGAGTTATGGCCAGTGGTAAAGTGATTTTAATAAACTTTGATCAGCCTTGAAACATCAGATAAAATCCCCAGCGAAAGATTAGAAGAGAGAAGGCCAAGCAGACTATTTCTGACCTGAAAATACCCTCCACCTTCACAATCTTGTCGCCAGTTTCAAGAAGTCCCCGCACAGTGCTGATAATTGGCAGGCCGGCCCCAACAGTGGCCTCGTAAAAATAATGTATATACGACTGGCGCTGAAGATCCTTCAACAGAGCATACTGAAACAGACCACGCGCAGTAACAAGAAATTATTAATCTCAGGTTGATACAGTCATTCTAAACAAAAAGATTGACTCATGACCTCCTAGAGGACCAAAGCATCCAATGGCACGCCACATTACCATTACCGACGAAACCAGAAATTTTATTAGTGCCGATATACAATCCCTTGAAGAAACAAGAGCACTAAGGTAAAAGTGAACGATCATCGACAAATTACGAATGCGAGGGACGAACAGAATGGGAGAAGACCAGCACCTGGTCAAATGGTCCCGAATTGGCCTTTTTATTCGGGGTTATGATGTGGATTCCCTTCTTTACCCACTCATAATACTTTTCAGCAACTTTAGCGCTCGCGGTGCAGTCTATCATTACAGAATTCGGCAAAGAGTGACTTTGCATATGCGCTGTGAATTTCTTCATATCCGCTGAAACTCCTTTCGTTTCGATCAGCTCCCTCCATTTGGACAAGTCCAGACCCCTGCGAGACGGGACTCTCAATAGCTGTTAAAAGGCAATCCCTCTTGGGTTTACAAAAGTTTGGTTGTCGACTTGATAATAAAATCTGAAGGTAGGAGTCATTCTTGAATCATGATACATGGATGAGCATCGTTCTGAAAATAAGAAGACCTTCGTATGATGTTTTGGTATCACGAGTGCATAGCCACCAACATATCTTAAGATGACATGACATTACAAGACTACAACAGATCTCTTTACAGTACGCAAAAAAGAGAACCAATGTTACTTACGATTCATCTAAATACATGGTCTTTGAGTCTATGATACCCATCACACGCAGGTCGATGTTAAAATTCTCCTTCAATGCCGCCGCCTGGTTCCATCGAAGCAACCAAATCAATAAATGGCAATGAGAGAGGGGTTAACGAAAAGTCGGCTACAACAGAATATATAAATTGATCAAAGAGATTGTAATACTGACCTGATCCTTGAATTGGTCGAGAAGAGTCTTTCCAATGAGACCAGGCCCAACGAGCCCAACAGCTAAAGGAGTTTTTGAAAGATAAAATCGTGAATGCACAGCCTTGAGAGCCCTGATGGAGTCATCTTGATCCACCACCACTGTGATGTTGTACTCTGAGCATCCCTGTGCAATTGCCCTCACATTGATGTTGGCCTGAAACATGCAACAAACATGGAGAGGTGCACTCACATTGATGTTATGCCTGAGATAAGTGAAGCATGACAAAAATCCACCACTTTAAAGACATGCAATACACTCAACGTTAGCGAGCCTAACAGAAACTAGACAACTATCTCATGAGATTTGCAGAATTCACGGCAATTTAATAGATCAAGGTACAGCATATGAGATTTCCCTTAAGTGCATTTACACGCACCTTAGCAAGTGCAGTAAAAAGGGTAGCACTAACTCCAGGAGTGCTGGCCATTCGTTGCCCAACAGCTGCAAGTATACAGCAATTCTTTACCACGTCCACCTGTGGAACAACAAATCCCACATATTTGTTGTTCTGTCACATACAATTGGCTGCAAACAAATATTTGAAACAAGATACCTCTAACCACAAATGTGTTAAGCATTATGTTCAAGGCAACTAATACCTTCGATAAGCGTCCGGCATCGAGATCTCTGCGAAACTTTTTCTCCAATGCTCGGCGAACTGTGTCCGCTTCGGTCTCCGGAACCGCAAAGCACACTGAGTGTTCACTACTGGCCTGCAAAAACGAAAGGAAAGTTGTCAGATGACTGCAGAGAAGTCCTCATCCCTTAGGGTCACTTCGGATTACGCAGGTCGCAACAGCAAGCTTACGATAACAAAAAATCCATTACCTACACCTTGATTGGTACGAAAATCATTTTACCTCGTTTGTTCAATGTCGACTTAACTCTAGTCCACGTAACAGAATTGAGCACGAAGAGATGGCACTCGAATGGCTCCTATGTAGCATGCTTATAAATAATTGAGATAATAAGCTAACTCTCTGGATTGCACACTTGTCACCTCAAATTCATCATAACGTGTCATAAATGGAATGGATTATTTTAAGCTTGTTACGTACCCCTAGTTGCAAATGATGTTGATTAAAATTTTAAACCTCTCGCTTCAACGTGAGCAATCAAAAGGGGTGCATATTCTACATAAAATCAGTGGCTCAAACAGCAAGTGTTACATGCCCGATTATTCAAGGCTGACTCATCAAACAGTATACGTCTTCGAGACAAGAGAATGATCTCACCTGTGAGATCATCACCACATTGGCACCCACACTTTTCACAGTCTCAAAAATATCACTTGCTGTTCCGGGAACTCCAGCCATGCCTGTCCTGCAGCATCACGATTAAATTTTGGTACCACAATAAGAACATTTTCCGAGGAGAACTGACTCGAGGAAAACACTTTTATGGACGTCCAGCGACAAATAGTAACTCTGAACAACACTCATTCCAACACGCATGGTACTCGGAAGGTCTATGAGGCCGGGTGACAGATTCTAACTCTAAGACTCATGATGAAAAATATGGCATTATATCCCTAATAATTCAGAAACCATGTATGAAAGAATTTTGCCAAGTACCCCTCCACGTTCACAAGAGCGACGTTGTCCACAGTTGCAAATCCTTTGACGAAATCAGCGTGAAAATCAGCAGGTTTCAAGTCTGAAAATCTTCCAATTTCAGTCCCTGGAGCCGCAACATTAAAGACATTGCGGATGATTATAGGGATGTTGTGCCTCATTACAGGTATTGTTGTCCTTGGGTGAAGTACATTAGCCCCGAAATATGACTGTCAAAAGCAAAACATTAGGTTATAAGCAATACGAAGGTTCGTATCCCTCCCTTACTTCAGAAATTAAAATCAGACTGCGAAACTTTCTCTAAGAAAAGGCACAAAAGGGAAAAAAAACTGCAAAATGCATGAACATTATTGCTGATATAAAGCTTCTATAATCCCTAGTTGACGACAATGGTTTGTTAAAGATCGAACTTACCATCTCCCAGGCCTCCTGATAAGACAAGTATCGGAGGACCACTGCTTCGCCGACTGCATGCACAAGGATAAGGCATTAGAATCCCCAGAATGTGTTCAAAATTATATACAAGGACCGCAATTTCGAAGTAAACTGAACAGAAACTCTACCTCGTGAAGACTTCTTACTGAAAGTGGACACAATACTTGGAGCACGATACCTTTCCTTGGATCCGCACTGTAGACACCATCCACATCAGTCCAAATGGTGACCTTGGACGACTGCAGGAGTGTACCCATAATGGTTGCTGACAAATCACTACCATCTCGTTTCAAGGTCGTGGGAATATTGTCTGGGGTGCTAGCAATGAAGCCGGTCACAATGACAGTGTCCGATGGAAACCGTGAATACCACTTGTCAAGCTTCTCTTCAGACGCTTCATAATCAGGGTCAACTTGCTGCCTTCCACTTGGCGTGACCACTAACACATCTCTAGCATCCATCCAGACACACGGTAAACCTCTCTGCAATCAAAACACACGTTTATCAAATTAACTTCAAAATTTTCTTCATATTTCACTACAAAACTGTAAAAGTTTCATTATTTCACTAAAATCATTTGAAAATTTGTATACTCGTAGAAAACATTTGATCCTCTGTCAAAGTTGTAAACATGAAGTTTTTACGAAATTTAAGGGTGATCATCACTGTCAAAATAAGGGCGGGAACCTGTAGAGGTTAAGTCCTTGCTCACACCTTTCGAACAGCTGCGGCAAGCAACTGTGCCGACCACAACTCACCATGCCCCACAACCCAATCTTCGAAGGTCTCGGTCGCATGACCAGCTGCGTTCCATATCAAGTGATATCAGTGAGACAGACCCTTATAATGGCTTGCACGACCTAGGTCCGCTCATCTACAAAGCTATATTCAAGGAGGAAAAAGAAGACAGTATGATAATTTTCAGAGAATGAAAACTAACAGACATTAGACTTATCCTATAAGATATAGCGTGTCATCTTTCTTTTGACTCCACTTTGAACGCATGCAAACTAGGTGGAGGCAAACGAAGGACGACACATCACTACTTACAGAGTTACAAGATAGAGGTATGTGTGCACTAGGTGAAGGGAGTTGCGTCAGCAAAGGGGATCTAGTTCAAAAGTATAAGTAATCTCGTTCCTAAGACTCTCGCTAACATCACTCTTAACACATAAGTGCAAACTCACCTTAACTCTATTAGATAAAGGGAAGGGATTCTAATTTACCGATACAAATAGCTCGAAGCATAGCTCGAAGGTTGAGAACGTCAGCTTCCAAAATTCCAAGGAACTCCTCGAGATCATCCCCGTCCTCAAGAAGAGCCATAGCTGTCTCCCTGTGCTTCGTATGAACCATATCCAAAGCAGCCATGTAAGACTCATCACGAGCCTGGGCTTTGCGCAGCAGATCATACATCATGTCCGTGACCTTGGACATGGCTGACACCACTGCCACCTTGCGTTCTGAAGCCTCCTCCACAATGATCTTCGCCACATTTTGTATGCGCTCGGGTGTGCCAACACACGTCCCTCCGAACTTGTGAACAGACCATGAGGCCCCTCGAGGAAGAATCTGTTCCTGCCGCTCCTCTACTAAACCAATGCCTGCAGCGCAAGATCGACTCTCATATTAAGGTCAGCCAGACTTAATTTTTTACTATTAAAATGATCAGACTTCTAATTAGCAAATCAAAGAGGATTCTAGCTCACCAGAGAATGCAATTTATAAAGGTCATAGGGATTCAAAGTGATACTGGTAGATGACTTATAACTAACCCAAGTTCTGATGTTGAGGTGGTAAACATTCTCTAAATCATTGTGCAAAATTTTAGAGTATTGCATTTAGGTAAGAATCACAAGTAGAAATGATTACTTAAGACCCTGATATGTTTTACGTTCACTATAACTAATATTTAAGTAATTCTAGACCAAATCATAGTCTAGAAATAATAAGGTTCAAGTGTTAGGCAGCCATCAGGCCGTCAATAGTGCAGCTCAACAGATAACAAATGCTTGCAAGCAAATAACAATGACTAATAAATACATGGAATCAGCCGGAAAACAATCAATGCATACCCGATATCAAAAACTTGAATAATGAAATGACCGCTAGGAGGTGATTTTTGACCAAAAATTTTCTAGTTTTTAGCAAGGATTGACCATGGTCTGTATTCAACGAAATAGTCGAGAAAATAATCTAGATTTAATGAAATACTCTAGAGTTGGATAAATCTGAGTTCAATGCACGCATCTAATACTCTAGAGGAAAGTGGCTGGTGCAAACCTGTAACAGCAGTTGCCTGAATTCCTTTACTCCTTTCCCTCCGACATTTCAATCTGCGACAGAAAACACACTCCTATCATTTGCGACACAATCTCAACACAAGGTATCAACACTTTCCAAAACAACGACGAAAATCATGAAAACTAGAAGAATTAATTAACAGGCGTCCAAATCCTCGTGACAGTACATTTCATTTCACTTTCCTCACACACACAGAAGAAATGCAATGTCGCTGTATTAATCGAGATCAATAACAAAGGCAGGGATTGACATTCTAAAATCGGGACACAATCTGTCACTACCAACACAATCTCCTTTCCAGAAATCTCAGATCTCACGTTCACATCCGAGCCATCAAATACTTTACACTTAATGACGAAAACCACGAAAAAGCCAAGAATTCCGGTGACAGACACCAAAAGCGTCGTGAAAGCAATGTTTCTTTTTTTATTTCCTTTCTCACACGCAGAAGGAATACAATCTCGTTGAATCACTCAAGAACAAAAAAAATGACAAGGATCGAAATTCCTGAAGTCTGCCGCTACCAAGACACGTTCCTTTCCAGAAATCTCAAGTGTCACTCACGCATAAATTCTTTTCTGAACTTCATAATTGAAACTCTCAAGCAATCATTTCCTCGTCCAGAAATCTCAGGTCGCACACATGATTGAAAAAGGAAATTCAATATGGAATCTCTGGAGAAAAATTGAACGATGAAGAGCACCAGACACCGAAAACCTAGCAAAAGCAAAATTTCTGTTTTCCTCACAAGCTGAAGAAATGTAATCTCATTGAATCACACAAAATCAACAAGGATGGAATCTCTGAAATCTGTCGTTACCGGCACCATTTCTATCTCCAGATATCGCAGGTCGCACACAAACATGATTGAAAATGGAAATTTAAAATGGAAACTCTCAAGACAAAATTGAACGCTCAAGAGCACCAGACACCGAAAACCTACGAAAGCAAAATTTATATTCTTACGCACGCTAAAGAACTGCAATATCGTTGAATCACACAAGATCAACAGCGAAGGCCAGACTCGAATTTCTGAAATCTGTCGTTACCGGCACCATTTCTATCTCCAGATATCGCAGGTCGCACACAAACATGATTGGAGAAGAAAATTCAAAATGGAAACTCTCAAGACAAAATTGAACGCTCAAGAGCACCAGACACCGGAAACCTACTGAAAGCAAAATCTCTATTCTTAAGCACGCTAAAGAGATGCAATGTCGTTGAATCGCTAAAGATCAACAAAAAAGACGAGGCTCGAATTCCTGAAATCTGTCGCTACCGGCACCATTTCCCTCTCCAGAAATATCAGGTAGCACAGACACATAATTAGAAAGATACATTCAAAAGTCAAATTCTCAAGAGAAAGTTAAACGCTGAAGAGTACCAGACACCGAAAACCTAGCAGAAGCAAACTTCTGTTTTCCTCACAAGCTAAAGAAATGCAATGTCGTTGATCACTCAAGAATAACAAGGTTCGAATATCTGAAATCTGTCGCTACCGGTTACCATTTCCTTCTCCAGGAATCTCAGGACGCACATACACATGATTTCAAAAGAGAAATTCAAAACTGGAAACATTCAAGAGTCAGTTGAACGTTTCAGGGGACCAGATGATTTGGGATGTGCTTACTTGCAATGTGCGGGCTGAGGCAAGCGGGTGAATGAGCCAGAACTGGATGCAGCTAGAGATTCGATTTTGTCCTTGTGAGAGACGAGCTGCGGCGCCGATGCCAGTCTCGGTAGTGAAGAGGACAGCGAGAACGCCATCGCCATCGCCATGGCTGCAGCTGCGAATTTGCAAAACCCCTAATTGGGCCACTTTCCGAAGGGTTTATCTTTAAATACTTCCACCGGGCGGCGACCGTTGGACGGCCGATTTTTGTTCTCTTTCTTTGTACGGGGGCTTTCTTCTGTTCACGCAGAAGGGTAATGCAGATCCAAAATCGCCCCCAGCCCAATTGCGTTCTCTACTTTTGGTGCCTGCTGTTCTTGGAGCATGGGCAGAATATGGACAAGTTTACCTACCTTGGGGCCAATTCTAAGAGGGACATAATATTTGTCAGAGGTGTGTGCTTGTTTCACGAATCAAACCCAAGTGGAATTATAATTTTTCAATCAAAATTGTAATTTTTGTGAATTTCTAAAGTGGTCTGCCTTACAATTACAAAACCGCCCATAGGATGGAGTCATAAACATCCCATAAACAACCCATAGCTGCATTTTCATGTATCTAATGGCATTTAAGTACTCACAAACAAAGGATTGACATGTTACTCTATTTTGGCATTAATGCATTGAATCTATTAGAAAATAAATGGATTTGGATGTTTTTCTAAACAGAATTGGGGCCAAAAGTAGGATGACCAAATTGGGCAATGAATGGAAATGGATTGGTCTACTTTATAGGAATGAAAAATTGTCCAATAATGAATTGGTGTCAATTTGAGATTATTGTTGCACAATTTTATAAGTGTTTGGGACTAAGTTTGATTTGGAAGTAGATGGCAGATTTTCAATGTAAGTAATTGGAGGTTATAAATGGTGGGATACTTTGTGCCATCTTATGCAATTACGTGCACCATGTTGTTCAAGTTTAAGTTTTTTACACCTTCATTTTTTTAACTCTATTTGCACCATTGATAGATGATTGTTTGACATTTAACGGCAATACCATGTGGCCTTTAGTAGCATCCTACTACTATGAGCTTTAGAAAATCACATCTAATTCAATTTAAGTCTAAAAATCATGAATCAAAATGTGATGCATGTATGTGTCTTTTTTTCTTCTTTCCTTGAAAATTTGTTAGAAAATGCTTCGATTCACTTAGAAGGGATCCTAAGCCAATATGCTCTAAAATGGGCAATTTTTGCACCTCCTATCTTAGTGGAAAGTGGAAAGGATTGCCACTATGACAACTTTAAAGTGGGATTGGGATTGAAAGTGTTGGAAATGAGTTGAATAGTCATCATTTTATTACTTCATTGAACACCACTATGTGGATTCTACCATTTATTTAATAAAAACATCATTTACAAAGACTAAGCTTTAAGACCTACACTTGATCTAATTCATCATTAAAATGACAAGTTAAACCAAGTGTAAGTCTCTAGGTGTGAGTCTCTAAGTGGATTATGTTGCTACTATAGTAGTGTACACATGCCAAAAGGTTCAATCATTATTCTATAACCTTGAGGAATACTTTTGGATTACCATTGCAATCATGTAGGAAGTTTAAAGAATCATATTTGAATCTAGATGGACTAGAATGATTCTTCCAAGGGACAACAATGGAAAGCTATATGCTTTTGCTTTGACTAAATATAGTGTGTGTGCTTTTGCTCATCTCTAATTTGCCTTTTTATTGCACCCAAAAAATTGTGAATTCAATCAATCTTAATATGTGTAGCAAGCAAAGGGACAACAATGAATCACTCTACCTTCTAAGAACTCTAATGTACATTGATTTATTCTAATGCCATGAAGGTCAATTTAGTCAAGGAAGTGTTGAAATTGAAGTCAACTTTTGTCTTTCTTTTTTTCAATTTTCTATCCCTTTATAAACTAATTCAAGACCTTACACAAAAATCATGAAGAATTGAAAGACCAAGCAATGATTGTATTGCTAAAGATCAAATAGAAATTGTCTTTTCAACATACCTAGATGGACTTCATCTATTTCAAATAGCTCTAGTATTAAACAGTCTTAAAAATGTTCATAATCCATGTAATGGATGCAAAGATTGCTACTTGATGATGTTTTAATAAGATTTTTGGTTTGAAATCTTGGATAAATGTAGAGCCTACAATCAATGCGCAATAAATAAAATACAATTAACTACTATATAAAATTAACCCCTTTAAGAACCAAAGAGTAATCCACATTTTCAAAATTTTAAAGATGTATCATAAAATGTAACTTAGAATAATAATTTAATAATGAGATTCAAAAAATGTTTGTAAAATATGATATGTAGATCATATATATAATTAGATCAATTGCTATACAAACCAATATTTTTCAAAAAAATTGAAGTAAGATATTGAAAGCTCCTTCTAAAATTGGTAGTCAATTAATTTTCTATTACTCAAAAATTATTTTTCTTTTAATTCAAATTTCTAAGTTCAAATCATAGTGATTTTTGAATATTTTTTTATTTTTTGAATAAAATTTTTTGGAGGGTTTTGAATTGAAGTTATTTTTCAAGGCTAAAAATTATTAGTTTTTTTTAATTATAGAATATTTTCTATATAGAGTCTTCAAAATCTATCCTATAAAAATGTTAAAGAACTAATGCAAGAATATTCAAAAATTAATTGATGAAAAACTCATTTTTGTGCGCTTCAAGGGATGTGTTTGCCTTCATTTGTTGTTCAAAATTTGAATGTAAGGTCCTTTTGGGGTTAAGTAGTTGAAAGATTTGTACAATATTCCCAAAGAATCAAATCTCAATTTATGCAAATAATTTTTTTGCTATACAACATAATGACTAAAAATAAAGGTATATTGATCATGGAGAAAAAATCCATTCATAATGTATAAACTATATCATTCTTGCTTAATATTATGTACTAATTGACTTTCAAAAAAAGAATCTAAAATGTGAAATTTTGATACAATAATAAAATAGAATACATTTGTTGAATGATTATAAAGTCTCAATTGATGACATTTAGGTCCAATTCTTATTAGCAAGTGTGTACAAAATTCTAGTTTGTGTCCTTACAATTTTATCTTGGGAATTGGTACTATAAAATAATATTTCAACATACAAATTTAGGATTTAAATATTACAACTTTGATAAATTAGTGTTACTTACAATAATACAATATATCAATGCACATCTGCAAAGGCTCCTAAAAATTTAAAGCAAAATAGGTTAAATGTAGAAGTTTAGTTTGTCCTTTGAAGAAAATGTACAAGAAATTTGTTAATTTTTTTTCCATGGATTCAATCCCTTCAACCAATTTAACATGTAAGAATAAGCTTACCCATTACGTCTCTCTCCCAATTGCACCCCTTATCTACCTGTGCCCAACATTTCAATCAACAAATCTTCAATGAGAGACACAATTATGAGACACAATTAGGTGAGGGACCATGATGAATTCTATTAATGGAATTCAATTGAAGTGTTTATAATGCATCCTTTTGATTGGACAAAATCTCCCCAATGCATCCAAATCTCTCAAAATCAGGTGACACTGCCGGTAACCACATTCGGGCAAAGAATGTCTAGAATTTCAGATGAACAAATAACATTCATCCATGTCCTTCAAATTTGTGGATGAAAAATATCATACGCAAAATCGCAAGTTCAATTGCCTGGGAAAACTGAACCTTGGAATCCTCGGCCAAGCTCCTCTGGTTCTCCAATTTCTTTTGCTTCTTTCGTGGTCTTGTTTCTCTTGGCCGATCTAAGCCAGTTTCCGAGCTTGTATGAATTCGACCGAAGTCTTCTTCGCTACGGGTTTGGCAAGAAACAAGATGAAGGTGGAGGATTGAGAGGATTCTCAAAAATGTTTGTTAGCAGGGGTCTGTGATGTTGTGCACGCCATTTATCTTTTGTAGTGAGGCACAGAATACCTCAGACCGAAGATTTTTGGACTTCCACCGCTGTTGTCACGATTCAGGAGATTTTGTATCGTAAAATTGGACTTATCAGCACCAGCAACAAGTCTCGTGCACGTAGCTCCGGAGCAGGATCATCAAAACCCTAAAATTCTAAAACCCTAATCAAGTACAGTATTCAACCTCCGAAATGTGGTGTCTCGACACCAGATTTCCTTGTCCTCTCGTTGAGTTTTCATTCCCTGGTCAAAATTTGCAACGGAGCAGGAGACTTTCAGGGCTCGAAGCTTCTTGCGTACATGGAGTTTTCAGAGTGCTCCGTGATTGGAGGCTTTCTCGACGAGGGTTTAGCAATTTGGAGCTGAGAACAGATGCAGTTGGAAGGGAGCTGAAGAATTCGCAGAGATTGATTCATATATGATAGACTGAGGTTAGCATATATCGGGCGTTGTTCACATCAAGCTGTTGAGGGTGTTCTCCACTTTATAGCTTGGGTTTGGTAATTTGGTGGCAAAGCAGACGCAATTGCAGGGGGCAGAGAGTTTGAAGAGATTGATCTGGCACAATGCTTTGTGTCTAGGTTAAAATCAAGGTTTAGTCAAAGTTTTGGACGCTGTAGATATTGGGGTTATTGATGTGGAGGTGTTGCGGTTTAGTTTTTTTGTGCTTTTCTTGAGTTGCAGTTTTCGGTAGAAGCTTGTATCTGCACAAATTTCTGTATCTGTAGCAGCGATTTTGCTCGCTTTAGCAGAACGAAGAGGGACTAGAGGAGCCTTAGGGATTGACACTTTCTCTGGACCAAAGTCAAACTCCATTCAAGTTTTCGGAAGCTGGATTCATTAGAAATTGTTGATCTTGATGTCGACCTGTTGTTCTTGTTTCTTACCGCCTGCTTGGAGTGGAGTGGAAACTTGAAGAGATGGATTCGTGCATGAAAATTTGTGTGGACCGAAGTGAAGGTCTAGTCACTTTGGGGGAAGCTGCATACATTGGAAGTTATTCCGACTGAAGACAAAGAAGGAGCTATGCAAGACAGACGAGGAACGGACTCAACTGAATAGACTTGAAGATATTGACGATCATACATGATTCTTCGTGTATGCTGAAGTCGAGTTTTGAAACTTGCTGTATACGTTGGACGTTGATGATGTTGAGGTTAGGGTTGGGGTCGGTGAATCAAACTAGAAAGGTTCCTTTTCCTGCCTGGAGGTCTAGATTTTGGAGAAGAGAACAAACCTCAACCAGGTTGAAAGGAGCAGATTGACAATTATAGACCACAAAATGTCTTCAATCATGCCCCTTTTGTTGCGTCGTAGGCAACAAACGGGAAGCTATTTGATGCGTGGAGCTGGTGCACGGGTGAGTGAGTGTTGACTTATGGCCACACACATGTTATACAGAATTCGTCGGATGACGACTGACTTGTGTCTACTGAACCACTCTGGTTATTGTAGCTTTATACTTATTTAATATTAATAATATTCAAGGCTTCTCCACAGCAATATTTGACGAGTAGGGTGTTACGTTTTCCCCCCATTTAACAGGGTGTGAACGTGGTTGGTTGAACGTTAAACATTAAATATTAGTTCTGATGAGTTCCTTCTGATCCTACTGCTACCAATGTGTTTTTGACGCACTGTTGGGATTTGTGTGACTAGGATGCCTGTGTGATCACACTCTTGAAGTCTCCATGGCTTATACACCCTTCTTTATTATTGGTGTCGCCGTCCCGTGGAGTAGGGAGCAGCAGCGAAATTAGGTGCTCATCGTCATCAGTTTGTAGTGAACCAACTGTGAGTACCAATGCTATAGGTATGTATCAGATTCTTGTTCTCATGAAAGAAGTGGGTGATGTTTATCTTTCTCAGAAAGAATGTGATTGACACACATGAAATATGTTCCATTGAATCAGGTGAAGCTCAAACAATTGAAGAAGATTGGGAGGAGTACTTTGCGGATCCTCTGCAATGGTGGGACAACAGAGTTTACAAGGTATCTCTAGGACTATCTCTAGAAGTATCCGTTAGTTGGTGTTCGAGAGTTGCAAAACAACAATGAGGAGATTATTTATTACTTGTACAGTGTCATGGGCGCTTTGGGAAACAATTAGCATATTGCATTCTTTATGTGTTTTGGAGTGGAGTGAAGGCTTATTAGATCATTGCATATTAGATCATTGCAATGTTTAACGACATATATATTCCTTATGGGTTTTCATATATGATCATGGGTTGTGGTGTCTGTAGATGAATCCCAAATCACCTGACTTTGAACACAAGGTGAAAAAGAAAGCGCTCTGGGTAGACTCAACTCCATTGTGGGTGAAGGCGATGCTCAGATTGGTGACTCAAACGAAATGCCCATCCCATGTTGGTTATCATACGAGTGATTCTAAAGAGATTGCAGAATCAAATAGGTATTGGCGTGAGCATGAGTTGTCTTCCTTTGTGACAAGAAGTAGGTGCAAATAGCTTTGCTATAGGGTGAAGCTTTCAAATTTGAGGTGGATGTCACTCCACACTTTGTTATTTGTTTGTTTGATGCAGCGTGAAACTTGTGATTTGGATTGGTTTGAGGATTTGGTTTGTGCAACTTTCTTTTCTTTGTTTGCATCGTGAGATTCACTATGCAAGTGTTGATTAGGTGCATTTAAAGTGACTTTTTCTAAAATACTATGCATATTAAGAGCTATATAGACTGCATTGATGTCTATGTATGTAAATTGATCGAGTAGCGTTTCCACGATATGAAGATGGTTCTCACGATGAATGTATTGATGAATTAGGTCACCGAAGTGCAATTTTGGAACAAGAAACTCTTTTCCCACTAGAGCAAGAGAGTCGAAGCAAACTATTGAAGTTATTGGTGGCCGTATGCACATGAAAAGCGCAAAAAACTCGACTGAAGCGATTGACGTATTGAAGAACCGACTACAGCGAGGCTTTGCTATAGACTCGTACATGTATTGTGCAGTTCTGAAGCGGTGCGTGAAGCAGGAGGACCTTGCAGTAGTCAAGCAAGTTCATGAATGGATGGTTGAGAATGGAATGCAGCAGAATGTGTATGTGGCAAACAACCTACTAAGCGCCTACATCAGATGTGGAAGATTGGAAGATGCATGCCGAGTGTTTGATGAACTTGTGAAGAAGGATGCATTTATTTGGACCAATATGATTGGAGGTTATGCTCTGCACAATCGTGCAAAAGATGCGATTGACGTTTTCCATCAAATGCGCCAAGAAGGTGTGCTGCCGGATGCAGTCACTTACTTGAGCATCCTGAAGGCATGTGCCAGCCCATCAGCCTTAAAATGGGGCAAAGAAGTTCATGACTGTATCAGACATAGTGGCTTTGAATCAGATGTGCGTGTAGGGACTGCGCTCTTTAAAATGTACGCTGAGTGTGGGAGCATACTTGAGGCAAGGAGAACTTTTGATAAGTTGACCAGTCGTAATGTCATCTCCTGGACTGTGATGATTGGAGCATATGCAGAAAGTGGTTGTGGTGAGGAAGCATATCGATTGTTTCTCCAAATGAAGGGAGAAGGCCTCAAGGCAGATGCAGTCACCTATATGAGCATTCTGAATGCATGTGCAAGCGCGGGGGCTTTGGAGTGGGTGAAGGAGGTTCACAGGCATGCCCGTCTAGAGGGATTTGAGTCAGATGTGCGTGTGGGCAATGCTCTGGTCCATATGTATGCAAAGTGTGGCAGTATTGATGATGCGCTACTAGTTTTTGACAGAATGGAGGAACGGGATGTTATTACATGGAACGCGATAATCGGCGCTTACGCTGAAAGTGGGTTTGGTGAGGAAGCATATCGATTGTTCCTCCGAATGATGCGCGAAGGCTTCAAACCAGATGCAGTCACCTACTTGAGCATCCTGAATGCTTGTGCAAGCGCAGGGGCTTTGGAGTGGGTGAGGGAGGTACACAGGCATGCCAGTGAAGGAGGATTTGCGTCAGATGTGCGTGTGGGCAATGCGCTGGTCCATATGTATGCAAAGTGTGGCAGTGTTGATGATGCTAGACTGGTTTTCGACGGAATGGAGCAACGTGATGTAATTACATGGAATGCGATAATTAGAGGACTTGCACAACATGGGTGTGAGCGTGAAGCATATGAGCTTATTCTCCGAATGAAACAAGGAGGCTTAAAACCTGACGCGTTCACGTATGCGAGTGTCCTGACTGCATGTGCAAGTGCAGGGGCTTTGGAGTTGGTGAAGGAGGTTCACAGCCATGCCTGGGATGCGGGATTTGAGTCAGATGTTCATGTTGGGAATGCGCTGGTTCACATTTATGCAAAGTGCGGTAGTATAGCTGATGCGCTACTAGTTTTTGACAGAATGGAGCAACGCGATGTAAGGACATGGACTGTGATAATTGGCGCATATGCTGAAAGTGGGTGTGGTGAGGAAGCATATCGATTGTTCCTCCGAATGATGCGCGAAGGCTTCAAACCAGATGCAGTCACTTATATGAGCATCCTGAATGCTTGTGCAAGCGCAGGTGCTTTGGAGTGGGTAAAGGAGGTTCATAGGCATGCCTTTGAAGGAGGATTTGCGTCAGATGTGGGTGTGGGCAATGCGCTGGTCCATATGTATGCAAAGTGTGGCAGTATTGATGATGCTAGACTGGTTTTCGATAGAATGGAGCAACGGGATGTTATTACACGGAACACGATAATTGGTGCTTACGCTGAAAGTGGGTGTGGTGAAGAAGCATATCAATTGTTCCTCCGAATGACGTGCGAAGGCTTCAAACCGGATGCAGTCACCTACTTGAGCATTCTGAATGCATGTGCAAGTGTAGGGGCTTTGGAGTGGGTGAAGGAGGTACACAGGCATGCCCATGAAGGAGGATTTGCGTCAGATGTGCGTGTGGGCAATGCGCTGGTCCATATGTATGCAAAGTGTGGCAGTGTTGATGATGCCAGACTGGTTTTTGACAGAATGGAGCAACGCGATGTAAGGACCTGGACTGTGATGATTGGCGGACTTGCGCAACATGGATTTGGATCTGAAGCTTTAGAAGTCTTCAGAAAAATGAATGCAGCCGGTGTGAAACCTGATTGGCATTCATTTCTGGCAGTGTTATCAGCCTGTAGTCATGCAGGCCTTGTAGAAGAAGGCCGGCAACTCTTCCGGGCTATGTCGCAAGATTATGGCATCGTTCCCAACGTGCTGCATTGGAACTGCATGGTGGATATTCTTGGGCGAGCAGGGCATGTGGAGGAAGCCAAGCGCTTGATTGATAGTATGCCAGTTAAACCAGATGGAGCAACTTGGGGAGCCTTACTCGCTGCTTGTAGATCACATAATAATGTGGAGTTGGGTGAACTTGCGGCTAGAGAGCGTGTGAAGTTGGAACCCAAGGAGGCCTCTACTTACGTGCTCCTGTCCAACATCTATGCTGCAGCTGGGATGTGGGAGGAGGTATCATTGATGCGCACTATGATGCAGGAGAGAGGTGTACGCAAGGAACCAGGGTGTAGCTGGATCAAAGTTGATAGCAAGATTCATGCCTTCGTTGGAGGGGATACATCTCACTCAGAAACAAAGGAGATATATGAGGAGCTGAGCAGATTGACCGAGGAAATCAAGGCTGAAGGCTACCTTCCAGATACCCAGCTTGTGTTGCATGATATTGACGAGAAGGATAAAGAGTTTTCTCTTTGCTCTCATAGTGAGAAGTTGGCTATTGCATATGGACTTATCTGCTCATCTAGTAGTAGTAAAGTGATTCGTGTTTACAAGAATCTTCGGGTGTGCTCAGATTGTCATACAGCAACCAAATTGATCTCCAAAGTGACTAGAAAAGAAATTGTGGTTAAGGATGCAAATCGCTTTCATCACTTTAAGAATGGCTTGTGTTCTTGCAAAGATTACTGGTGATCAATTCGGGAATCTGGATTAATTGTGACAGCATATGTGGAGCACAAAGCAAATTTCTGGAAAATTTGATTATCATTTATGATGTTTGATTGTCTCTGACTACCTTTGCATGTTCATATTTCACTATCTTTGATGATCAATGATGTATACAGAAAAGATTATCTTATCCCTAGCTACCTTCTCAGTTTGAAGTGCTTATCTCGCTTGTTGGTAGCTGCAATTTGCTTCTCTGAAGTGTTTCGTCTAGTTTTTCCATTGGCACAAATGACTTCTAAAATATTTAATCAAATAATCTCAATTTATTTGAAGTGCTCACTTTCAATACAAATTGCAAGTTCCTTTAGTTAATTTTCATCCAATCTTTTAAGAAATAATTGGAAAAAGTGTTCAAGTTCTTGACAATTTGGGCCTTGAATAGCTACCCATGATAAGTTTTCAAGAGCAACCAATGAAATGACTTGGATTAGATAAATTTATCTTTAGGTAGCTAATCAAGACTCATAGAAAATGCAAAACCAAAAAAAATAGTACTCATTGAAATTTACATCTTAGTTGTTTGAAATTTAGGAGCAGTAGCATTATCACATTCTTTGCTATAGATTCACCCTTCAAAACAAGGCTTGGTTGTCCTATTAGAATAGATGTTAATCTTTATTAACATTTTAAGTATATAATAATTCAATTTTTAAGAATCAACTTGAACATTTATATATCAATTCATCAAAAATAAAAAATTAATCATTCAATATTGAAAGAATCATTTCCATCTAAAATTTCTAAAGTCCAAACCCTAAGTTGGTAGTCAATAGTAACTTAATGAACAACAAATCTCTAATTCATGCACAATAAATACTCCACAAATTAAGCATTTCAATGAAGGAATGGTGGTAAGTATCTAAACCGAATGACAAAGTTTTGGTTAACTTTCTATATATGATGCTTAAAAGGAAATCGTCATGTAAAGCAAGTACACCCATAATAAACACTAATAACAAATGAGCATATTTCCTACTATTGAACATAAATGATGTCTATTGGATTCTTCAATAAATGACAAGTGAAATAGGGATTCAATGCACTTGTAACATTTGAATAAGCTATGAACTTTCAAAATTCAACACTAGACTTTCCTAAGCTTTCATACTTTGATTGTGTGCATCTTGATTCCTCACTATCTACGGTAACCTTCAGTGCCGCTTTAATCAATTAGGGTTCCATTGCGCATGAATGTATCAAGGCTGGCATTGCATCCATTTGTAGTTCTTTTTTTGTCTCATGGATATCCTGTAGAAGAATTTGTCTCTTCCATTTATTGGTTACATAAGTCGATGCGCTTGCAAAAAAATTTCAGTATTCTTTCGGCAGAGTTTCGTTTGAAGTTTTTCATTTTTTTCATTTTTTTCCTTTCTTGAGTTGGTGGAGTGGATGCGTCAACATAATTCAGAAGACAAGGAAGTGAAGAAACAAAGCTATCAACATGGGGAAGCAATCGGAGTCGTCGCCTTCGTCAGGAAAACCCGCAACTCCGCCATGTAAGTTTTATGAATCCTTTGACCTGATGTTCTTTGTTGTTGTTTTATTTCGTAATCTGAGTATGCAATTTTGAATTCTCTTCTTTCTCCGATTCTGCATATTTAGTCAAACCGAATAAGACCTAATGCAAATCTGAAAGAGTTGACAATTTAGTTAACCCTAATCCTTCAATTCCATATGCCGGTGAAGTTTATTTGAATCTATTTTCTCCATTTCAAAATGCTTTGAAATGAATTGAAAACAATTTGCCTCAGTGAAAAAACCAAGCATGGAGAAGATCAAAGCTCGGATGGTGGAGTGCCGTCGCAGTTTCAAACTCAATTTCAGGTGTCTTGAACTCCTACCGATTTTTGCATTCTACGGTATTTCACGGTTACAGCACCTTGCTTGTTTTCATCGTTCTCGATTGTTGCAAGCTGATCGTCAATTACATAATTTTGTCAACAAATTGTAGTACTTGACGCTTTTCTAATCCTAGGGTTTATATATTAGACTGCACAAGTGAATTTCAGTGTTCCATTTCCTGATTACATGTATTTTGTGCCACTCTAAGCTTGAATATGTGTTGTGTGTTGGTTTAAACCTTGACTTGTGTATTACAGCAACATGAACATGTGGGAAATTCCACCAAAATTCATACAAGCAGCGAAGTACATTGGTATCACAGCGATACACGAGATTAATCTTACGAAGTACATCTGCAACCTTCAATGTGTATCTGGATCATTTTTGTGGATCGTCTTTATAATATGTTCAATTATTCATTGTAAAATGATAGCAGAGAGTAGAGTTGAACTATGAAAATATTTAGGTTTGAGCAGGGTGTGTGTGTGTGTCTAACATCTCTCCATTAGGAGTCCACAATTTAGGACTGAAAGCTCTAGATCTGAGCTTCATTGCGCATTTTCCTTCTGAATTTGCAGAAACATCTTCCAAGTTTTACCCCTGGATATGGGAGAGTCGAAACATATGAAGGTCCTGATATTAAAGAATAATCGCTTTACAGATCTTCCTCGCCTTGCTTTTACATTCAGAAACCTCCAGGTCATTCCCTGACTTATAATACATTGTGTGACTACAACTGATGAATGTTCTAATAAGTAGGAAGCCAAAATAATCCTAATCGTGTAATTCTGACAGTCTATTCGCTATGAACCTGGGTCATTTGAAATTGACAACCATCAATTTGTACGTATAATTTCAATAGCTATTTTATGATTAATTAGCTTGGAATGTTTGAAAATGGCAGGTTCTTGACGCATCAGATAATTTCGTAAAGGAGATTGACATGGCATTGAGTACTTTGTCAAATATGAAAGAAATTGATATCACCAATAATCTTCTCTCAGGATCATTACCGTGCTTCTGGTCCAACATGCCCCACCTTATCAGCCTCAATGTTTGTAAGTATTGCTAATCTCATAACCTCAATGGAGCCCATGTCAAGATAAATGAAACTCTCTCATTGAATGAAGAGAGGCATGTTTTTTTCCATAACATGGAGTTACTTTAGTGTTATGATGCCCTTCTTTTGAACCCTTGATTTAAGTATAGTTGACCAAGATTCAACCATCCAACATTCAAGTTGTGTCTAGTAATGTGAAAACAAAGCCTTATTAACATTCCTTGCCACTCCCATAACTTGGTATGTTATTTCTCATAATGAGGCTTTACTTTCACATTAACTAATCCATAATAACGTGGTTGTTTACAACTAATTAAGGTGGTAATCATCTACTATTATTGAGTTGAAAGACATAATCAGGCTTGTAATATGAGTATTTGACTTATAGCAATCTTTGTGGTTGATTAGCCAAAAACAAGATAACTACTATTCCGGCTTCAATTGAATTGGCAAAATCTCTTATGAAGTTGAATCTTAGTGAAAATGAGATCTCAAGTTTGCCTGTATCAATTGGGAAGTTGAGTGAGTTGGTGGAATTGGATGTTCATGTTAACAAGATATCTGTTTTGCCATCAACTATTGGTCATTTAAAAAACATACAACGCTTGGAATGTTTGGGTAATCCATTGGTTGAGCCTGGCTTACAACTCTATTTGCAGGTTAACTATTTTGGTTCAGGCATAATAACTATTTTCTTACAATCTAGAGTTGTATGATGTAAAATAATGATTGGAGTGTTTTACATAGGATTTGTTTGTTTGTTCATAATATTTTGTTTTGATATTTGTTACTTTTTGTAATAGGGTTTCTTTTCATTTATGGGATACCTTCGTACACAATTCCAAGAAGAGCAACTTGAATTCAAGGCAACAAATAGACCTATGGCACAAAGTGTTGGTACTAAAGTAATTGGTCATCAATTTTTTTGCAAGTTTTGTGATATTTAAAAGAAACTTTTTTCCTAATAAATCATTATAGTTATAGTTGACACATTAAGAACTCAATGATTAGGTTCATATAAGCAATATTATACAACAAGTGAGTACAATAATTGGCCGATAGCAAGGATAGGACATTCCATCACTCAAGCTCTCAATGTCACTTATATGTTTGGAGGTTTCATTGGCAAATATGGCAAGGTAACATATAACGAACTAAAGGAAGGCCCTAAAATTATTTTATTTACTTAGTTATAGTATAGTTGAACACATTATATGATGTTGGACTTCATAAAAAAGTAAAGTTTTTTTTTTAATATCTAATCTTTGTTTAACAATTGACTTCATGGATTTGTGGATTGACAGGTGGATGAGTTGTTTAGTATCAATTATTTGACTTTGATATGGGAACGACCAATAACCAATGGAAGTCCACCATCTTGTCGTGATGGACATGCAGCTGCCTTTGATGGTACACATCGGTAATTCCAAAAATGTACAAAAATCAACTCCATGGTTTTCATCTTTTATAATGGAATTTTATTCTAGTGAACTAAATAGTACTTTGTAATATTTATTTACAATTTGTGATCATGTATAGATATAGAATTTGACTTAGTACATGCTTATAATAACTTACAAAATTGTATGATGTCAATGTTGCAAAACATAGTAAAGCTTGCTCACAAAGTTTATTGTCTATTATTAGAGTAGTATCAATTTTATACTCCAATTGATAAAACTCAAGAGAATTTGTTGTTTAGTATCATTCTATTCAATTTCTTGTATAATTATAAATAGATTATTCATTTTTGGAGGAAGAAATGAGGAGCAAAAATTGTTGAATGATTTTTACTACATTGATCTCCGAAGCATGTCATGGGTCAAGGTAAGTACTTGTACCTTATAAGAGTTTAGATCTTAAATCTCTAAAGGAACAGAATGGAAGGTGCATTTATCAAACTTGATCAATATTTAACCAAACCTTTGTGATGAAAATTAATGTAGTGTGATTTTTGTAGCCACTATTAGAAGGGCCCCAACCACATGTAAGAGAGGGAGCAAGCATGGTAGCAATTGGAGATAAAATTATAATCTTTGGAGGTCAAGGTATTCGTCAACGATTTAATGATCTCTATATCCTAGATGCCAAGGTGAACATTCTTATATTGCAATTGGGATAATTATATGTAAGTATGAATTTGGATGATTTAGAAACCAGTGCATTGCAATGATCATTTCAATTGTGAATAAGTAGCTTAGCTACTTAGATAATGAGAAAATAAATTGTAATCAAGCTATTGATTTGTTTGCTTTTAATCTTCATCTAGGACATAGGTTGTTTGCTAATGGTTGTTGGTGCTAGTGATTTAGACATGGACGTGGAATCCACAAAGCACAAAAGGATCAAAGCCAAACCCCCGTCAAAATGCAGCAATGGTAGTAGAAGACAATGTTTTATATATTCATGGAGGAAAGGCTGAGCTAATTTTGGATGACATGTATATCATGAGCACTATTAATTTCATATGGATCAAGGTGGTTGTCTTGTTTTTTCTATACTTTTTCTAATTCAATATGTGCATGTAATTGTAGTGTGTTTTTTCTAAGATTTTGAATATTTTATCTTCATTCTATCAATATCCTATCATTTTTTGTTAAATGTAAATCATGCATGTATGCCCCACAGATAAATCAAATAGGATTGGAACCAAGATATGGACACATTCCAAAAATAATGAATAACAAGTATGAAATTTAAGTAGTATTCTACATACAAATAGTGTTATAAGTGCACATAGAATACCATTAATTTGATATTAACATATATAGGATATTAATGAAATATTTTATGACAGAAAAATCAAAAAATGAAAGTTATATATAGGATATTAATGAAATATTTTATAAAGGAAGTTTTTTTAAATGGAATCTTATTTAGGTTCTATATTGTTGGGGGCACAAGCTCAAGTGGAGCAGCAAAGATAAGCATGTTTTTTATGTCATTACTACTTGTGGACAATCTTGAAGAGGTCACAAGGTACAAAAGATATCCAACATTTATATTTACTCTTTTCCTTTGAATAATATTGGAAGGCAGACTTCCAAATTAGTAGCTCAAGATCCATTGCTAATATAACAATATGTTGCAAGAATATCTTTATAAATTGTTAGCAATTGTCATGCCAAAATATGTGGAATTTCTTATTTCTACTAATCTAGATATCCAAGATAATGACTTGTATGTTGCACATGCAGCCAGCAAGCAATGTTATTGCCACTTGTTGATAAAATGGAACTTCAATTCCATGGTAAGTTATGGAGTTCATTCTCATGCAAAATTTTTTCATATTTAAATTCTTCAGATTCCACTTAGGATAAATTTAATTCTTGTGAATAGATTCAACAATATATATCATCATCAATTAGTTCATCAATAGCCAATGAAATCCTCTTCACATTTACATTGAAAAAGATTTATTGTCACTTATTTAAACAGAACAACATAAATGGGTTGAAATCAAGACTGAGCTTTCTCCAACACCAATTTCTAGGTGAACTTTTTTTTTGGCAATTACTAGAAATTTGAAATCAATGTAAACAATACAAAGGATTGTAATTAAGAAATGTTTTATTTTTGAAGGATTTGTGATTGAGATTTTAATGTCATTCATACAATATTGATGTTTAAAGATCATTGTTGAAATAACTAAGGTGATTATGTTGCATGTTGGAGCAGTTTCTGTTTTCATAAGAACTTGCTTCTCATAGTGCAAAACCGTGATGCAATGGAGGAACAAGTCACAATTGAAGGCCTTGCAAATTCATGTGTTTGGGATGTTTATTTAGAGGCCAACATTGAGAATTTGGAGCTAAAGGTATGATAAATAATGCTTTTTAACACTCATGAATTCCATATAATTCATCTTCATTGATAAGTATTGTTAACTAAATGGTTGAACATGTAAATTAGGTGCTTCCGGTAGTAAAGCCTAAACCACCTGACACAAAATCAAATCGTGTGGCAAAAATATTGGAAAACGATACTAAAGTACATTCAATAAGCTTTTGGAACTTTGGAATGTATACCTTAGACAATTAATTTACTTTACTTACAAATTATTTTCAAGAAATTATCTTGTATTTAATGAAGCTAAAGGTCATAGTGATTTTTTTTCAAGTTACAATAGGATTTAAGAAGTTGATCTCACTACACATGTTCTAAGTTATTTTTGGCTTGAATATACATGTAGCTACGTGGACTTCCAAGATCTTATCAATTTTTAACAAATGTTGATGTGTGCCTTCAAGACCACCTTCAAAAGTGGCAAAAACGGGTGCATTCCTCATCCCTTAATCTACATTTTTTTGTGATTGATTTCATTTTTTATAAACTCTTATTATAAATATGAAAACATGATTGACATGATCATATATAACATTGCACATTGAATTGGTTGGACAGTTTGAGCAATTGTATCATGAGAGGAGAGTGTTGGATCTTGTGATACCTAATGAGGCTGGAATTCCAAAGTTCCTAAGTAGTACAATTAGACCCTCACAATTGAAATTCCCTGAATTCTTCTATTGGGAAGGAGTTGCAAACTTCCTCCCCGGCTTCTTAAAATACGAGCCTTTAGAAAACCCACTCGATTTTCCAAAGTATCTGCCGTCTCCTTTGACTATCCTTCAGGTCCGTACCAAATTACAACTTACTTACACCTTTGTTTCATAACATTGAGAAGATGTTGTGGTTGTTTTTTAGTTGACAAATGACAAATAATCCTTTTATATAGGACATAAGTGCAATTGTTCATCCTCATAAAAATTGTCTGAAAAAGAAACGTCTTATACAATAGTTTGACTTTGAATGAGTGCTTTTGGATTTTTTTTGAACCAATGATTCACACGGTACAAAAAGGGATGATTTTCAAGGTTACTAGTCCATCATTTTAAGGGTTAAGATGTATTGATAAATTTGAATGCAAAAGTTCATGAACTTGTTTTTTTAGTATTCTATTCTATGTAAGATGAGGTGAAAAGCACTATTGATTTAATTAATATTGTACATTCTATAAATGATAGTGGGCCAAAGCTGATTCATTTGACTACTCCATAGTATTGGTTTCACTACTCTTGGGTGTTGGATACAATGCAATGTGTGTGTGCGGTTATGCACCTGAACACATCACAACTAACGATGAGGTCCTCTATGAAGCCCAACCAAACCTAATATTTCCTCTAAATATACGAGATACATCAATATTTTTTTAACATTTGTGCAATACAACCAAGAAATTAATTAGCTACTTTGTGACATATTGATTCTCTTAACTTTTTTATTTATTTACCTTATCAACAAATAAAAATTGCAGAAAAAGATGAATATTGACATGACTAAAATAGAAACACCACCTAAAAAGATCACAATAGCTGAGAAACCTGGACATTACAACAAATATACAGTAAGCTCTCAATACATTCTAAAGACCCTCCAAAAATACATTTCAATTTTATATTACATATTGTAAAAACATTAGTTCTAGTATTTTTTTTATTGAAGAACATTGAACCAATTGAGAATTAAGTATTTTCATTATGAACTAATATGTCAAACATGTACTACAGTCATAGTCATAATATATTAAAATTAAAATTAAAGTCATTTCCTAATTTTTTAACACATCAAAACTTCAAAATTCAATATCTTTTCTGTTGTGAGTTGGAAGACCACAAGACAAAGCTTGTGCATCTCTCCTTGTAGAGGATATTTTTATTGTATCAAGAATGAAACTAGAGGGATGCATAGTTTTAGAGATCTTATTGTAACAAACAAAACAAATAGCCTAATTTAATGTATGGAATGGCATTGCAGCCAATTGTGGAAGTTGTAGCTCCAAAAAAGTATGAGATTGTTGTTCAACCTGTTTATAATCGAACATATTTGGCAACAAAACAAGTGGATCGACTTCATCTTGGACAACTATTTGTAGCCGGTTTTAATAGCATCAATACTGAAGTATAGTGACCTTAATATTCCATCTTCTTTTGTAAAGTTGAAAATTTTATTCCCATCAATTTGATCAAAATTCTCAATTACAAATGCAAATTTTGTTGTCACTGTTGTTGTTCTAGGTACTTGTTCGAGGACGAACTGATGATGATGACACTCTAATTGACTACTTAGAAAAGCATGCTCCTCCTCCACCAAAAAAAGAAGAACCTCTTCCCCCTCCTTCACCAGACAATACACCTCCTGATCCTTTGGACAAATTTCGATTACATTGTTGGGTCATAATGTTCAAGGGTGACCGGGAAGTCCCTGATACTTTTTACATTGAACCGACTACAGGTATTTCAATGACTTATGTAACTTCTTTCACTATAAGAATTCCATGTTTTTGTTGACACATTTTTATGGTCAACTTCTACCTTGGTTTTATGTTAACAATGATATGATACATAACTTCAAGATGTTAGTTGTAACATCAAATGTAATATAAAAACAAGTTGACATCTATAAGAATGCATCAATGAAAACATGAGATTCTTATAATGGTCTATAGATATTAACACTAAAAATTAGTGTTATAAATCAATCTAAATCATTCTAGTCAATTTTTAAAAACCAATTTAGTCAATTCTAGATGTGATGTTGAAATGTTTGTAGGAAGGAGGTATGCCCTTAATAAATCACCATATCAAGCTATTGAATTTGTGTGGAACCCATTCAACTTGTGGGTCAACATGCAACCAAATCCAAAAAAGTATGGTTTTTTGAGGCAAATTTATTGGTTTAAGGTTTGTCAAGTTTCAAAACATGTAATATATTTATCTACTATTTAGTATAGGAAGTAATGTACTAGAGGTATTTAAAGAGAAGAATACATAGAAGTTTTACCAATTATTGTTTTTAGAGAAGGAATTGCAAACGTATCATGGGACTTCAAAAATATAAATTTGTGGGAGAGTGTATTGGACCTCGATCGAGCAACACCACATGTAGAAGATCCTTCAACTGATCCAGCTATAGCTTTTGGCAAGAAGGTTGAGGAAGAACTTGTTGAAGAACAACCTACTTCAAAAGCTAAAAAAAGAGAGATAATTGTGAAGGACATCCGTGGTGACATTGCTAGCTACCATTGGTTCCTTGGTCTATCTTGGGTTCCTAAACTTGACATTCCTATTGATAATTATGTCACAAGGTTTGCATACTATTTTTTTTTTAATTTTTTTTGTTTTGTTTTGTTTTTGTTTCAAATTATAATATTGTTCATTTTCACGTATACTAATCCTAAACACAAAATGGTAGTTGATGAATACATACTAGAAGTGCCTCTACTTTGCTTGCTTTCAAAGAAAGGAAAAACATATGAGTATATATTTTTTCAATATTTATTCAACTTCTATTGGAACCGATTTCATTTGTCAACAAATGTTGTTTGAATTATATACATTTTGGGTGTGATAAAGGTGTCCAAAAGGTTGCAAAAAGACTCTATACAACCATTGTGTGCATATTATGTTTGCCTTTTATGGAGATTACATGCGATGGGATGGCCTAATAGAGCGCCTAGTATACTATAAAGATGACAATTATAAAGATTTACTTGAATGTCATGATTTCTATCAACAAAGAAAAGATATGTTGAAAAAACGAATATATTACCTCAAGGAAATGAAGGTATTACCTATGGATGCAATTCATAGCAATGAAGTACTTTTAATCTTAAAACAAATATTTATGAATGAACTAGTATGGTATCTTTTCCCTACTTTTGATTGACATTTGTTTCTATTCTATGTTCTAGGTGCAAGAACAATTTGGAGCAGGGACAACTTCAGGTGTAAAAACAATTACAATTATTGAAGGAACTTCTCGATATTTTGAATACTATCCTTGTGCACGTATTGATGGACTTCAAACACGTGAAGAGGTATGTCTTTATTTTTTATAAATTCATTGAAAAACTTACATGCTATTTTTGAAATCTTATTAGAGATTCAATCATTGTACAATAGAAGAAATACTTAGGTTTAGAACAAATGTCCATACCAGATTATTGGGAAACAAGTGACGGAAACATATGCGAATACAGAGAATGCGATGATTTATCGTTGTGTTGTCTATGCTCCACCTTTGCCAATAGTAGAAGATAGTATATCATGTTCAATAAGAAGCTTTGATATGTCTACTATTGATATGACAACTGAAAGAAGTGATTCTATTAGTAGTATTCAACATGGAAGCGTTGTTAGTCGAAGATCTAGATCTAGTTTATACGGCCATAAGTCTTTGCAAGGGAGTGCTAAGCACAGGGCTAGCAAAGGAAAAATCCGGTAATATGCTTCTTATAATTTAAGGTAGACATGTCAATAACCAACATGCTTTTCAATAATGTTGTTGATAATGGCTAGTTGGGTTAGATATCCTTTTGAATCAAATGATAATATGCTTTATCTTTTCTAATAATAGACACTACCTTTGGAAAAAAATGAGTTTAATTTAGCACTATGGCTATGATTCATGAATGCATGTTGACAACTTGAAATCAAAATTCTCCAATTACATTTGTAACCAACATGACAAATCATGAGGATATATAAGAAATGTGTAAATGTAGGATGTGTAATGAGAGCTTCATTAGAAGATTGAAAAAACAATGCCAATAGTGTATGAGTCTAGACATGCAAGCCTATAAGCCTTCTCAGTATTTGCAAGTATCCTACAACCATTGAAGGTACCTATAGTATACATACCTATAACATAGATATTCTATAACCTATGAGCTAGGTGCCTACAATATAAGTACTGAGGCTCATGGGCTCAAGATCTTAAACTCGCATACTAGCAACTTTTGTTGAAAGCATTAGTATAGCAATTCTTCATGTGATGATGAAGTTCCTCTATGCATCTTCCTCTCGTAAAGAAATGTCTTGTTCAAAAAGTAGGCAAATTGTTTCTAATAATATCCTCGTAACATATAACATTTGTGTAATTAGTGATTATGGATTTTTCATTTATTAATCACATATTTCATCAATTTTTGGATGGATGTTCACATTAGGCAATCTCATTGTTATTAGGAATTCCAAAAAAACCCAGGCATTCCTTATTAGCCTTTGCCTTCCTTATCTAGGTTTTATTTTTTTTCAAAATTCCCTCCACCTCAATGATTGCCCTACACATAAATTTGTTGCATATTGTAGGCTGATGCTAAGTATCATTTAGAAAGATTTGATTGATTCACCTCATGAATTGTAGGGTGAAACGAGGGAAGCAACAACCCTCAGTTGTTGAAAGACTTCAGCATCTTCAAGATAAGAAGAATAACCAAATGACAAATATTCAGAGAAGAACGGTCAATGATAAGCAACTTACAATCACTAAGGTCACACAAAAGTAAGTTTTTTCTCTCTAATAAATCCTAGCAGTTTGTGCATAATGTTATTCTACAAATGCCAAATGGCAGCAAGTAATCTTTGGGATTTACGTAAAGAAAAAAAATTATGCACCCAAAAAAGAAAAAATTGTAGAGAACTCACTATATATTTAAAATTTGTCTTTGCATCGGTCTCAATTTCAATAGCTCTTTTCTTTAATGACATTTTCACATCCATAATACCTATTTCTTACTTTGATAGGCTGAATATTCTAACTATTTAAAAAAAATTTAGAATCCTTGTCTTTTGGCTTTGTAAATTTTATTGTAACAAGACCATTTAAGATTTGAATAATTCATTAATATTGAAATGGTTTCTATTGTCAACCATATATCTCTTTGAAATCACTTACTAAACACTAATAGATGGTATCTACCATATCCCTCAGGTATAGTTTCCAAGACGATGTAAAACCATCAGATAATGTTGCAAAACGAGTTTTCAAGATTCCTTTACAAGAAATTAGAGTTGATTATCATTTTTTTAATGGACGTATCACCAATAATACCAAAGTCTACAAAAGAGATGGTTCTTACACATCAATGCATGTATGTTTGAACTTTTTCCATGTACCAATTTAAGAACCTTGTTAAAAATGAAATGAACTAAAAAAAAACTTAAAAAAGAATTATATGAGCAACAACAACGACATTGCAATCACATCACAAACCACACCCACGGTATTGCAATTGCACTCTAGATTTTCATCATGAACAATTGAACATTATATGAATCAAAGGGTTATATATTTCCAAGATGAAAACCTAATGGATTTTGTAGCAAGAGTTGTGACAAGGGTGGTGATACTATATACTTAATACAATAGATGAACCTAAAAAAATGAACTTCAAATTGCACTTTAGAAATCGAACTCTAAAAACTTAATGTTTGTATAGGTTGATCCATTTTTAGAAAAGATAGAGGGTTTTGCCCAAATAGATGAATTCCATCATCTACAAATAGTAGAAAAGAAAAGCATTCAAGGAATTCATGAAGCAGAACAAGATGTCGTGGAGCTCTTGGAACAAAGAGCTAGGGAAGAACAATGTATTGTGATAATGACACCATTCTCAGATATTGCACAAGTAAAGAAGGATCAAGATGTTCAAGAAGTTTCAAAGGTAATGTATCATTACTCTCTAGTTTTTACTTACAAATTTCAAAGCAAAAAAGCACAACCAACACAAATGAGGTGAGTACATCTAATTGCAACTCATACTTGCAAATTTTGAAGCAAAATGGTACAACAAATACAAATAAGGTAAGTACATCTAATTGCAACTTTTACAAATTCTTTCCCTAATAAATGAATGTTTTAAAGATGTATATTATTTGAATACGAGAGATTAGAAGACAACTATAATTAAAAAGTTCAAAACTCATCATTTATTTTCACAGTGGACACCGAGAAATGCATTGGAGTCTTCCTTCAATTATTTACAAGATACAACAAATTTAAATAATGTAACTATTAGTTACATGATTTGCAATCGTACTCTTAGTTTACAATTGAACTAAAAACTAATTATCATGATTTTTATCTTCACAGATTGAAACGGATTATCTATCACCATATTTTCCTCTTGGAATCAAACCAAGACAACATCTAACACGCCCACAAATGATAGCTATTCGAGACAATTGCATGAATACTTTGAGAGACAAGCTTGTGGCACGTGCTACTATTATCCAGGCAAGCAATAAAAAAACCACAACCCTAATTTATGAAAATTTCAAACTAAATGTAGTAGTATATATTCATCACCATATTTTAAATCTAGTCATATGTAGTTAGTTTCAAATGTCAAGATGTCCAATCTCAAGAGTACATCTTTATCTCGGTGTTTAAATGACCAAAAAGTGACCATTTCCGTTCCTAAAAATGTTGAAATAAATAACAAGGAAAGCCTCAACCAAGAAAATGTATCAACAGAGAAAAACAAAACATAATCTATATGTTTGAAAAATAGAAAATGTTTAGGAAGTAACCACAATGGATTATGAGCTTCCAAAATAGATTATTTATTTAAAGCTTGGTTCTAGTACAAACATAACAATATGGGGCTTTGTTTTTTTCTTATATAACTATGGAATTGGCAGGGGCACTACGAAGAAGAAACTTCACAGCTTGCTAAGGCACGAGCCAATTTTGAACGAGATCGTGAAGGGATGATTGTTGCTGAGGAAGAAGAGTATGAAAAGGCTTGTGAGCAAGCTGTTTTCCGCATTCGCATTTTAGAAGAACGGCATGCATACCATGAAGAGCAATCTTTGAAAAAGTAAGTTCATTTTCATATGTTTAAGATTTGATCGACCATCACATAACATTGTTAACCCTTCAAGGATTCAATCCCCCTATGATCAAGGTACTCACCAAAATGCTTTGTATATTGGACCAAATAGGTGCATTCTTTGCTTCTATAATAAAACAATGAAGTCAACCATTGGATACTTTTGGTCCTCATTGTCCTTTTAGAGGTTAACCAGCCTAAACCATTTTCTTTTGATGATTGACTAATAATCTCCCTCTAAACCCCTAGAAGTGAATTTAGCTTAATTTGCAAAGAATCATTGGTTGATTGGAAAGTTGCAACACAAAAAGCTCCTATTTTTTGGTCGAGGGAGTAAAAGGGATCCTAAACCCTAAAACACCCTCAACCCTAATGTTGGTTAATAATATTATGCAAGGTTTGATTGATTATCACATAACATTGTTAACCACCCTAAACAATTCCCCTTAGAAATTGGAATAATCTCTCCTACAATCCCTAGGACTAAACTTAGTTTATTCTATAGCAAATCATTGACTAGTTGGAAAGTTGCAACTTTAGTATCATTTGCTGATTGGAAAGTTGCAAAGAGTCATTGACTTGGCTAGGAAGTTGCAATGCTAGGGGCTCCTACTTTCTAGGGGAACAAAAAAATCCCCACCAATATTGATTAACCCTTGAAAAACACACTAGTGGCTATAGATATCATTCCTTTTACTATAGTGTAAATCATTAGCTTAAAAAAAAAATTGCAAAAGCACTTATTGGAAATCAAACTACTATATAAGACATCCCCTTTTCACACAAAATTGAAAAGATGAATAGTGGCATTTCTATCCTACATAGAAGGATTATTTATCATTCATCAGACAAAAAACAGCCATGGCATCCTTTACAGGTTTAACAATTTTACACAAGCTCCCCAAAAATCACCCCACTGCTCAATACACTCAGAAAATCATACCCTAATGCTTGAATTTCTTATGAGAAGATATGAAATAGGAGTAACATCCAATGTGCTGAATCTGACACGAAATCCAATGCCTTCTGTCCTTGTTCAGGGTTGCTGAGATGAATGAAAAGCTTCGAAATGATCCTCGTCTTCACGAACTATACATAAAACGTGATCCATGACGACTTTATCAGAACTGCATAAAATTTATCAACATTGTTGCAGGGTTTTCCCCACAACTAAAAATTGAGAATTAAACTTGAATTTCTATAATTTAGCAGCATTTTTAGCCACATGAGCTGATTCGAAACTTCATGTATAAAAATCACCGGTGAGGTTTCAAAATTGAAGATTTCTATGACTGAATTTCAATGACAGATTCTGCCTTTCACGAATTAAAAAAAGTAAGTAAACACCACTCTCAACACTCTGATAGATGTGTCACTCTATGAGCAGAAAAAAATTACCTCCGCTGAGTACATAGGGTTTTGAGCAAAACGACGAAGTAATGAAGTATACAGACATTCCCATCCCCTGAGACTCTTCATCAGATTGATAGGATCATTTTCAAAAAAATACTATTAAAAGCGTCAGATACTAACACGTGCCCAACTCAAAATTCAGAAACTCGAAGTACCGACTGGGTAGCAGCTCTGCATGAAGCATACAATATATGAATGCCGGTACCGGATCTCAATTCTCCACTAAAGATATAGCAGCTCACAAGTAACTTTCAAGACTGCGAGCTCTGTACAAAAAATCAGTTAAGTACCAAAGAGTATAACAGCCATAACCAAGAAGCCTCCCACATAATTCAGAGGGCTGCATGTCCACATCCCATCATTGGTGATGCGACCCATGAAAAACAGTGCAATAATCAGGAACTTACAAAAATGAATAGTAGTGCACTTATCAAAACCTGTCAGACAGACTTATGAAGGCACACCCAAGTAGGATGCCACCCGTAAAAGATCACTGAATACTCCCGCAGCCGTAACTTCTGGACCAGCACCTGGGCCCCTCACAATAAGGGGCTGCCTCAAGTACCTCGATGTTGTGAAAGAGATCAAATTGTCAGACCCGGACAGTTGAGCGAAAGCATTTGACTTCGAGAAACTTTGCAGCTCTACTCTTCCCGCATTGGCCCCAACGTCGACTACACCGACATACCGCAACACCTGTAAAGTATTTGGGTTGCAAGTCAGCGCAAGTTTTCCAAACACTTGGAAACTTGCGATATAAGATAACACCATGCTCGCCAAAAAAAATAATGAAAAATCACCCAACCCACCTTCCCTGATGCTTCAGCATCTTTTCTTTGTGATTCCATCTCCTGGTCGAAATTGGGGAGTTCATTCAAAAACTCGTCAATAGAGCTCAAATCCTGCAACACGCAAGCCATAAATCATCATCCAAGCATGGTTAAGAGAAAGCTCAACATAAGAGGATGCCTGAGAAGAAACATTACCTGAAGTGGTTTTGGAACCAGACTCTGAACCTTGATGTCATCAAGTTCCAACTGCAATCCACACTCCCGTGCAAGAATGACAACCTGAAACGTTCAACCAGGAGCTTAGTCACTACAACGCAAAAGAACATCTTTGATAGAGCCACAAAGTAAGATCTATCAACTGAAGCACTAGAATAGGCATGCAATTTGCACAACCTGCAATTTCATGTGAGCACTGTCCTTATAAGGGCATACCTTCCGTGCAACATCCATGCCAGAAAGGTCATCTCTGGGATCAGGCTCCGTATATCCAGCCGCCTTTGCTTCAGTCACAATCTGACTGAAAGACTTTTCACCGTTGAAGCTGTTAAAAATATAACTGAGAGTGCCACTGCATCAAACATGATACCATGTAAGTCTCGGTTCAACAAAAAATCCGGATGACGTAAAACTTATCATTCAACTCAGAAAGCTCGTGAAGAAGCATGTCTGCTTGCTGACCTGAAAACACCCTCCACCTTCACAATTTTGTCACCAGTTTCAACGAGACTACGTAGGGTGCAGATTATAGGCAGCCCAGCCCCTACCGTGGCCTCATAAAAATAATGGGTGTGTGATTTCCGCTGGAGCTCTCTTACTCGCTTATACTGCAACAAAACAGGTTCAAGATACACCGTCTCTTATCATGCTGCTATGACACAATTCACACAGAAGCTCTGACATAATCACAGCCCGAATAACCCTGAAAGGACGGGACCTATCCTTCCCGGGTTAACAGTGAGCGAAAAACAAAGAGATCTGTAGCTTCAATGCTAAAACATTGTGAAACCGGATAATTCACAGAAGTTATCACTAATTCGACCTCCAGTAACTTTGACTCGTACAATGAAATTAATACACATCAATACGCTGGCTACAGGCGAGAGTGCACCTGGTCGAAGGGACCTGAATTGGTCTTTTTATTAGGAGTCACAACATGTATGCCCTTGTTGATCCACTCATAGTACATCTGAGAAACTTGGGCGCTTGCTGTGCAGTCTATTATCACAGCATTAGGAAAATCCTGACTCTCAAAATGTGCTGTGAACTTTGACATGTCTGCCGAAACTCCATGCGTGTCAAGCAACTCCTTCCATTTCGACAAGTCTAGACCTCTGCGGAGACCATTTAACTCAGGCAAAAGACTTGTGGCAATCCATATCCAAAATATTTTAGTATACCATCCCTCGCGAAATGCTAGAACAATCAGAACAGGTGTATACCGAGTCCTTACACTTAGGGACTAGATCTAAGTAATCACCTCTTTGCTTTCTTGTAGAATTAGAATTTCTGCATAGCTTATTTCTACAAAAAAGATACCTGAAGTCTCCATTGTAAATGAGACATGCTCAAGCTATGCTCTTTACTAATTGATCAACCGTAGAACAACGTAAGCATCGATACAAAAGGAGCTCTCACAAGTATACTTACAGGTGATCACGGTACATCTTCTTCGAGTCCATGATTCCCATGACGCGCAGGTCGATTTGGAATTCCTTTTTCAATGTTGCCACCTGAGGAAATCAATGAACGAAATCGTGTAACTATAAACCAACAAGGGATGGAGATGCCTAGTAATATGTAGCACTTGTGTGGGCCATTCCAAGTCGACAAGTGGACGACAAGAGGACGAACTGCTGAATTAAAACAATAGTAAGAACGAAAAGAAGAATAGCAATACCTGGTCTTTGAATTGGTCGAGGAGAGTTTTGCCTATCAGACCGGGGCCAATAAGTCCAACTGACAACTGAGTGCCGACAACATTGCCCTAAAATCATGCAATCAAGCAGAACTTCTAGATAAGCTCCCCTATACATACGAAAACACTAACCTCACAGTGAAATATATGAATCCAAGCAAAAGTTCCTATATAGTTTGAAAGTAACATTGTACTGAAGCAACACTGCTTTGATGCATAGTAGAAACCAGCAGTAAAGGAGCTAAAGTCACAAGCAGACACCAGACTAGGCCACCGGATTAGTCTCAATTTTCACACTCAAATTCGAATTTCTGAGTACAACTACAAGCTCACCTTCAGAGGTTTCGCCGCGGCAATTTCATCGACTCCTTGAACACCAGCCATCCTTTCACGACAAACGCAAGCACGCCACAAACGCCTCACAAACTTCGCCTGCGAAAGATTAGTACCGAATTAATACCCCTAATTCCAGCTCCCCTCTTCAGAATATTCCAAAGCAGAAATTCTCTCATATCACCACAAACGAGAAAACTCCAGCAAAGCACGCTCTATAGACATATTCATTCGACAATGAGATTCCTAACAAATGAGATTACCAAGCAATCAAACACTCGTTCCAAGCATGGATAACACCGGCCTGCCCTATTATTCTCCTCACTTAATTAAAATAATTCGAAATGCTTCGCCCTCCACACGTAATTTCACTTGGTCACGGTCACAAAGGCAAGAAAGATCATCGTAGAGTTCATGGTGTGATTGACTCCGAAATTCACTCCCTAAATGCGATGTTTCCAAGCAAAATGTAAACCTCAAGCCCTAAAATTAAGATTCTTCACCAGAATGCAGAGTGTTTCAACTTACCGCACGACGACGACGAATCTATGCCTGATGAAACTCTAATGAAACTCTGATGAAGCTCGAGCTCCAGCTCCAGCTAAGTTAAAGTGAATTCGAATTGAGCTCCAAAGCTCTCAAGCTCTGATGCAATCGGAGTTGGGCGAGAATGCGGCGCATTGCCGTTTTGTTAGATTTGCCAAATCTAAGATTTTCCTAGATAACCCGAAGCTTGATGTCATTCAATGGACTACTCACACCTCTCTAATTGCACTGTTTCTAAACACTGTTGTATTCCACGGGGTCCACTAAATTTAGTTCTAAAATAAATGTTTAATTCTTTGGATTTTTTTGAGAAAAATAGTATGGAATTTTCTTGATTTCAGAATTTTTTTTTCAATTTTTTTTCTTAAGAGATTACTATTCAGGAAGAACTAAATATGTCAACCCTACTTTCCACTTATGGTAATAATATGACAATTTTAAAAACTTTTTACTATCATAGACCATTATTTACACCATCTCAAACCCCAATGTGACACAAGAGCATGATTTCATATATTTAAATGACTTTACATTGTCATTAAGAGATTTATATGATTGTTTGTAAACTATTGGAATGACTAGCTTAATAATTCATTGATTTAAAGATAAATAGGTTAAAAGGTGATTAGGGAGATACATAGTAGAGATTTACAAATATACAAATAATTGATTCAGTGACTAAATTAGAAGTTAGTAAGGTAATCAATTTAGAAAAATATTTAACTAATTTTTTTATTTTCACAATCCTTGAAGACAATTAGAGTTATAAATATGATTTGAAACCCACAAATCATAAGTCATTGGAGTTGTGGTAACTATAAAGTTTGCATAAGCTCATACCATAGTATGTTTAGGCAATTTTTATTTATGTCACAAAACAATATTTATCATAGCTCAATTGTGCGGGCCATAGTCAATACTAAGAAGTAGAGTTGCTACTACCAAATGTTAAAATTCAATTGGCAAGTGAAGCTTGTAGAAGTAATAGTCATTGAGAAGTTTAACACAATTATCTAGACATAAAAAGGAAGAAAGTCAATGGGCTTGAAAAAGAATTGGACGTTGTTATCATGTAAAATAGAAAAGAGCTATTGTTTAATGAAAAGCCACTTCAAATTAGATTATTTTGATCATATAGACTCACATGGTAATATGCTTCAATCCTAAATAACATTATGCATTATACATAACAATTTGAATTACATGTCCAAAAACTCAAACAATATATTGATGTCAACAAGACTTTTTTACTCTTGCAATGTCTCAAATCTGACCCAACCTCAACTTTTAGTAGCCTCAAAGTGTACAAACCTTTGGCCTTCTATTCTAAGTCAAAGAATGTAACATATTTTAACTTGAGCAAAGCAAATCAATTCTTTTTCAAAGTCACTTCAATATTGCTTGATGGACTAAATCATTATGAAAGAGGCCCAAAATCCTCTAAATATGTCATAAATGACTATGTACATAACTCAATTGGCCCTTATTATCAACAAGTAAATCATGTCATTGTATTGCCTTTGTGTTTTGAAGCAAAAAAAATCTTATCTAAGGTTGTCTCAAGATTTGGACATTCAAAGGACTCCAAAGAGCGTTTGTAGTTTAACTTAGTCCGTACACCTATTTGCTACATTTCAATCACTTTGTGCCTTTTTGTGCAAATTAATTCACATTTGTCTATTTTTTGTCCCCATCATTTGTCAAAGCTATCAATACTAAATTTGACTTTTAGAAGGTACAACCAAATTTATCTTCTTGGTAGTGTGTTTAGATGTAAATTTAGATGTCTGTCCACATCCCAATAGTCCATCCACCCATTTGGCACTTGACACTAGGGTTTTGATTCCATATTTATACCTACAACATTTTGGAGTTTAATGAGAGTTATCATTGAATGTGAAGACATGAGATAAAAGATAGCTGTACAAAATCTTGAGGGTTTTATTTTATCAAGTGGTTTGAAAATAGATTTGTACATATTACTTGAGTTTCAAAAAAGAGTTTGAGCTTGGGAGCACACATAGAATATTAATTAAAACATTGCGGCATATTCGTAGGAATGTTTTGCCACAGCCCTTAGTGATACTTCCTATCTTTAGCTTGCCTCAAAATGCTCCTTATAGCACTTAACTCTTAAGGACATCAAGGGTCGCAATGTTTTAACACTACACATGCCACGCACATACAACATTTGGTTCAAATTCAAGTTACAAGTTCCCCATTCCTCCATAACTTCCAATACTTAATTCCCACGAAACACTAGGCATGTCATTTGATAACATGGGACAGAACTTCCATTGATGTCCAAGCACTTAGTGGCGGCATTATTCCCCACTAATGTTTACCGCCCTTGTATGGACCCCAACTCTACAATAGATCTAAGCACTTTCGCATTAGGACTCATCACAAGACTCACTTGGCGGAATTCACAACATGGCATAGTATAGAGCGGGACACACCCAATTGATATGAAAGAATGCACAAGCACTCCATGGTAATATACAAGTAATAGTGAGTTTCCAACACCAACCTCACCACTCGTGGTCACTTTGGCTCACCACAGCACCATTTGGGAAGGACAAGGGAGACTACCCCTCCTCATAGTAGTCTTGAAGACTACCGAATTCCAAGTGGTTTCTCTAAAACTGGGCCCCAAAGGACTCCCAATCTTCCTAAAGAAATAATTGTTTGCTCCAAGTTTCAAATCCAAAGTGCAAGACCATTTTTATGATGAATTCTTTCCATAGATCACCTTTGGCTACTCACTTTTCTAATTTCAATAGGTTACAAGGAAGTTATGACCCTCCAAAGATCCAAGTCCCTCCAAAGAGTAATACTTTGGGATTCAATTCTCTTTGAATGGCCATAACTTTTAGCTCCCAACTCACTATAAGAAACCAAAGTTTATTGATGTCAAAAAGAACGGATTTTAGGTGACATTGAAAAAACAAACCATGTTTTTATATCAACAATGATGTCCAATATAACATCAATGGATATCATTGTTGATATAAAAGCATAGGTTTTTTTTTTTGATATCACCTCTAATGTCACCTAAAATTCATTCCTTTTGATGTCAATCCATCACCTAAAATAAGGTTTTCTTATAGTAATTGACCTCCTTGTGATCCTTAGCATTCTAGAAAATGAATCTTCTAAGCTTTCTAACAATATGCAACATGTTCCATTTGGCTTAAATCATCCCTAAATCCCTATTTCCATGTCCCACACTTTAAGATATGATTGTGATGCGCTAGGACACTACCATTTGAGAGGAGCTATAATTTTTGACTCACAACTCGGATCCTTGGGATTTGCATTCTTTAGACCTATGGATACATCTATTTACAAGCTTTTCAAGCATGTATAACATGTTATCCAATTCGTCTTGAACACAGTGCTCTAATCACTTAAGACTCCCAATTCCCCACATCTCATCTCTTACAAAGCTTGGGGGGTCACCTTCAACGTCCCCCTTGCTCACCAAGGTGGCATGGGCATATGCTTCAAGATGAGGGTTGTGACATGTTTAGTACAAAAAAAAGGTTTGAAATTGTTAATTTTTTTAAGAAGAAAAAGATTATGTGACTACAATGCAATAGAAAGCAAGGAAACTATCTTAACAATGGACAATTGTTCATTTAACAAATATATGAAAATTCAAATAGCTTCCTACAAAATCAATTTTGAATGAATGTTTCCAATTTTTTAACACAAATTGTGGAATCTTAGCACTTTCACGGAAATATGAAAAAAACACTTTAATCCCTAAACGCCCAAACTGCATTTTTTGGCAACATAGAAATTTTGGGCAGCTCATTGCAGATGGAGTTTTTATTTATTTTTGCTGAAATTTTAATATAACATGTGCCCAAGGAGTAGCTTTAAGGCCCAACATTTTTCATAACATTTGACTTCATGGTTAAAAAGTTATTGTATAATATATACTTTTCATTACTTAACGGGCAACCCAGGCAACAAAAAAAACTTCTTTAAAAATCATTTTCTTAAGATATTAAAAATTGAAATTGGTTCTTTTGATTTATATGTACTTGAAAAACTTTGAATCATTCCATTTGAATCAATGAGTCAAAAGTTATGAGGAAAATTAGTTTGTGGGAGTTTGCGAGTCATTATAAAATCCCTACTCTAAAATAAACTTTGAAGTCCTTTATTTAACTCAATTTTCAATATTTTTGGGAAAAAATAAAAATACTGGGAGTAGATTGTTTATTAAAACATTACAACCATTGAGATTGGCATTTTTCAATTCTATAAATAAATTGTTAACAATTTAGTATTTTGAATCATTCTCTATTCCTTTCTACTTACTATTTTTTCCCCATATGTTGTATAATTCTAAATGATCTAAAAATTTTCAAGCATGTAGCCAACTTGATTTGAAAAATTAATTCAAAGAGTAACCACCATTTTGGACATTTTTTCATATAAATGTGACCTTCTGAAGTGCAATTGCCTGGATTTTCACAAGGCCAAAAAAAGGAAACTTGTCACTTCAAATGCTATTATCTTGCAATCTACACGGTGGAAATTTCTAAAAAAAAACTTTAAAATGTTTTCAAACAAGCTTACTACAAGATCCTACAATTACATGTGTCCAAAAATGTTTTTCATTTAAAATTTGGTGCTTGTATTAGAAATGGCAGTTTTGGAGTGTTTTTGGTGAAAACATAGTCTCCAACCTTTAGGGGTTAATCAAGAGTATGGGGGAGAAGTTATGCTACCCCCCAAAACCAAGCAACATTAGGTAGCCTTTAGGACAATGTTGGGTAGAAAAAATTTAACTTGACCTAACTTGCCAATCTTTGCCTTGAAACCCATAATTGCATCCTAGATAAATTGACCTAACCTACCAATCTCTACTTTGAAACCTGCAATTGCATTCTACAAGGGCTTGGCTAGCACAGATTTTAAGAAGGGATCTTCAACAACAGAACTTGGGGGGGCAGTCTTGGAAGAGAGTCTTATATGGGAGACTTAAAGGAGTGGCAATCTTGAGGGGGCAGTTACTTCTCTCTACAATTACTTTTTGTGAGTAAAGGCCTATTTATATATTAGCTCAGTAGGTGACTCTGTGCTTTACCCAAGTAATAAGACAAAATAGGCTCACCCAATTGTATTGCTAGGGTGGGCAAGTGGAAAAAGGGGCAACTACAATATTAGTGGACAACCATGTTGGTAGAGGCTAATCAATCTTGAGGGAATCAATTATGTGTGGATTTTTTATTGTATTGCTCTCCATCAACCAAATTCACATGAAAGCGCAAATTGCTATTTGCACCTATAGCATCCATTGTTGTATTTTGCCCATCGGTCCAACATGAAAATAGGCCCTAAGTTATGTAGAGATAGAGAAAGGTGGCAAAGAGAACCTAGTTCCGAAAAAATAATTTAGGGACTCTAAAATAATTTGCAAATTCCTATCTAGTGCCACCTTAAAATCAAATACAACAATCTAATGTACAAAATTTCCATCTCCAATCACATTGACCCTCTAATCCTAATAAACTGACACAAAGAAAAATATACCCATTTTGACTTTTTGAAAAGCCACTATTCTAAGTAACATCAAAATCATCTGAAGTACATCCAATCACATAGAGCACATAATGTCCTAATCAAATTAATACAAAGAAAGATCTATTTTGAGAAGCTACTATCCTAACAATAAAATTGTATAGTCAATTACATAGTTATAGGAAATAATGCTAATAAAAAAAATGCTATGCAAATTGCCTTCTAGAGGATAGAATTAGAAGTAATTACGTGTCAATGGCTCAAAGTTAAGCCCACCTTTCTTCACTTTTGTAGTTTATACACCTATTAGTAAAACAATTACTTCAAAACTAACAAGAATTTAGACTAAGTTTTGGAGGGCTTTTTTGTGTCCACAAAAAATTTCCTACATATAAAAGATAATAGGTTATATACTTTTATATTTTATATTTGTATTTTGATTATTGTGTGTCTACTAAAAATTGCTTAGAGTTGCCAAAAATTAGCTAGTATATTTACTCCTTTTGTATTGCAAGGTAGTTTAGGATAAGGTAGATCATTAATATGCTTCTAAAATTTAGCATGCTTGTACTAAATACAATATAAAGTTAAAAGATATAAAGAATCACTTTTGGGGGGAGAAAAAAAATTCACTCCAAAAGGGCTCAAAGTCTATCTCTATTCAACATGGCCCAAAAAAAATTCATTTTGAAACTCCAAATGTTATATGAGCTTTCAAATCCACAAAGTCAAATGGTATAAAACATTCTTTACATTTTTCCACATTGATATATTTCTTATTGTTGTTAATTAAACTTGAGGAGGGGTGTAATTGAAAAAATAAGTTTTAATTTTCAATTTTGGTCAATGCACTAAGACTTGATAATTTTTGGCAATTTCTATTCTTAAACACATTCCATCTTTTAGAATTAAGGATTTATATTTTGTACCATTCAAACATATTCAATGGAAAGGATAATAACATGTGTTATAATGGTAGGTGTTTAATAAGATAAGCAAAAGATAATAGTTGCTAGATAGGAATTTAGAATCAATCCAAAATTTTTTACAAATAAAATAAAAATTAATGTACTTTCATTTTAATAACTATAAACAAGATTGACAATTGGGCATGATAGAAAGGTATATAAGAGCTTCAAAATAAGAAAAAAAAATGTTGATCTTATCTTTTGCTACTGGTTATTAGATTTGTATCTCCAATATATTCATCAAAGTGAATAAATAGTGGACAAGAGCATGGAAGGTGACTTTGTGCATGGTTGAAAGGTTCATGCCTAATCTCTAGTTGACTTACCATAGTCAAACTTTTAGGATCTCTTTGTGACCAACATATATACTAAACTTTAAATTTGAGTGACTGGCTTGCATTGTCCAAAAAATTCATAAGATATCTTATTGCCTCCACACATTGTGACTCTAAATTAGAATAGTTTCTAATAAATTGCAATGACTCATGAACTATTTAGAAAAGTGGTAGCTAATGTTTTCCTGCAAGTTGGCAGTGTTTATATTCGCACATGTTTTTGTACTATGAGTATGTGGACCATGCATATGAAGAGAAAGGAGCCAAAAGAAATTGTTGTAGAGTTGTTTCACAATGTGAGATGGTCGCCGCATAAGCGTCTATGCATCATGAATTTATTAGTGTCAACAAATTCACGGCCCATACCAAGTTTTGAACTCCAAATAGAAGGACAATTAACACCTCCACAAGTAGATCTATTGAGAAATGGTGAAGTCTTGAAATCATCTCTTCTATTGCCACCACCAGCACTACTTCTTGCAATTGTAGTCAATGCAAACCATGAAACACGTGGAATGGAAGAAAAATTTATAATATTGTATAAGCTAGTCAATCACCCCCTTTTTCCTGGAGGTCCTCCAATAGGTTCACCAAAATTGCCATTTATAATAATACTATGGGAGTGTTGGTTGCTTGCAAGGCTCTTCATCTTCAAGATAGGAAATCAATGCTACCAACAACAAGAAAGATCCAAATTGTCAAGTTCATGCCTTCCTCAATTTTCTTCTCCTATAGAAGCTGGTTTTATGGAAGAAGACAATATCATGGAAGAAGACAATTTAATGGAGGAAGACAATGATTTTCAACCTATGAACAACAATAGACATTTAACTCTCATACAATATTCTCATTCTCCATTCCTAGATACTGCAACCAATATGTTATTCAACCTTCAACCAATATGGTATCAAATACTCTTGGAACAAACCTTGACACAAAAATGATCAATGATGTTGACGCTATGGACATGACTTAAGACAACATGTCAACTACAAATATAATTCCCACTAAATTTGGTTCTCAGTTTCAAAGTCCCATACCAACCTTTAATTTGGAGTAGTATAATAGAAGCCCTATGATGTATTCAAAACATTATTTTTGATAGTTAAATATGATATCAAATTGAAGCTTTAGGAAAACCTTATCATCTTCCTATGCATTTCAAAACATTTTGCATCTATTGGGCCTTACAATTGATAAATTCAAATTATAGTTTGATTGTTTGAGGGTTTGAGGTCCAATCTAGAATCAATTCATTTTCAATTTAGAGTTGTTGAACTTATAATGTCATACTGTAGAGAAGGAAATCGATCATTTTCTAGTAGCACTGCAAAATTGATTACTATATTGAATCATTACAAATGAACAAGATTATAATTCTCTTAGAAAATTTTATGTGTGACTAAAGTAGAGTGGGCACACAATATCAATTTGTATTGTTCATTTGTTTTAAGGCAAAAGACAATCAACCACCACAATGAGCCTAGTATCAACTTGTTGTTTATTGCAATACTACTAGTCAAAAGTCTCATGATAAGTTCATTTTTCCAATGACAAGATGATATTTGTTGATGGAAGCATGGTTTTCAATATTTTGGTTTGAAAATTTTGTAACAAATCAAATTGTATATCCAATCTTTGTAATGGCATAATGGCCACTCACAATGACATCACTTTTTTCATACTTTTATTCAAAAGTTGTAACAAATCATACTCCATGTTCAATCCATGTAAATAAACACACTTTAATAAAAGGATGAATGCATGGTTGAGTGAAACAAAATCATTGTCACAAAGACATTTTCAGGGACCACTTCTTACTACAAGTACTATTGCGTATAATAAAAAATAAATTTTTTCATAAAAAATCATACACTTTATTATATATTTGGTTGCTTAAGCAATTGTATAATTAAAGTTTAGAAAATCAATTTACATTAAGTATAGAGGGACTTTTGTATCAATTATTATCAATTGCCACAATGTCAACACCATAAATTTAAGCTTTTTTTTGTATATATAAACTTTTGCAAGAAAACAAAAAGACTCTCTCATATATAGATTTGATAATAAGTGTTCCAAATTGATGTTGTAGACAATTATCATTGATGTAAATTTGTAATTGTGAGTTAGAGACTTTTTATAGTCTAAAATGGTATATATTTTTAAATGTCCTTTTCAAAGCCTTAATTTATTATTTCATCATTTTTGGCTAATCCTCTTGGTATGGAATCTTCTACATGGGTGTATTTTTCAATAGAATGTTATATAAAAATATGGGATCATTCTAAAATATAGATTTTTGTAGAATTTCCCCACTTATAGGATCACCTAATTTGTAAATTAAAACTCCAACTAAGATTCATGGCATACATTATCCATACTGATCTAATTCTAATATTTACATTCTCCCATTTCTAGCATGTAAAATGGCTACTATTTAAAACTTGCCTATGGACTTTGAGGAACTTCTAGAGAGTCACCAAGTACTGCTCTTGGTTCACTCAACTATGCATTCACCCAAAAAGGTTCTTAAAAAAACTACTATAGAATTTACTAACTTAATATTTTAAAATTATTGCACTCCAAGTGAGAAGTTGAAAAGTTATTATTTTTTAAAGTTTAATTGAATAGATTGATATTTGTATCTAAAGCTTTAATCATTTTATTCTTATTAATGAGATGAAAGATATGAATAGTTTTGTTTTGGTCTATTGAGGGCAAAAATAATATAAAAGCTCTCTTTTAAACTCAATTTTTTTAATTATAAGAAAAACTATTAGGAAATTTCATTTTACTTATAAAAACAATTATTACTTATAGAAAATTGTAGGCATTATAGTCTTGTAAATAGAATTATACTTCAATATAAAGAATAGACTAATAACTAAGAATAGTCTATTCATTATTAGAATCCACTATCCTATGGTGGAATGCCTCTCATCCTCATTCTTCTTAAAAGCTACAAAGGCAAATGATTTGCATAGTAGGGTATTGTAAGGAGTAGGTTGCGTATGCACATATGAGTTGCTAAGGCTACAATCTAACCTTGAATTAGGAAAAGAGTCCTACAATTAATGGATAACAATGTTAATGAGTGTAGAGATATTCAACCCCCAAAAGATGGCTAGCTAGCATCCATTGGATGGATTATGAATGCCTTTCAGAACTTATTGTACGAGCTACATGAAAATGGATGATGTGCATAGAAGTATGTTGAAAATATAATACCCGCCTATTCATTCAAGAAAGATATCACTAATATAGTTTCTTATTCCTTCATGATTTTTAAACAAGATTAGAACTAATCATTAGAAGATTTTTAGCCGCATTGGAGGACTACGTGTTCCCTAAGATTTTAAGACCTTGGGAACTTGCTGCACTTGCTTTATGACGTGGCACAACAATTGCCACATCATTAAAAAAATTAATTTTTTTCATTATTTTAAAAAATTTCAAAAAATAAATAAATTCTGAAAGCGGACATTCCTTGGTTGTCAGGGGAACAACAATGGGAATGGCCTTGAAATGGCCCTCCACCCCCCCAAAATCCTCTAATGTTTTATATACCTCGGATAGTAAAAAAATAAGCTTTGAAAAATAGAGATTGTACTATTAGATTCTTTTTAGGCCATAATTTACCTTCTATCAAAAACTCTAGATCTTCATTGCTCTTAGTACCATCCTTTTTTAAGGTTTAACCTTTAAAGTCCCAAGGCCATTTTTCTGTCAAAAAACACTCAAAACTGTCATTTTTGTTGCATTCATCCAAGAAAACAAAAAAATCTTTTTTTTAGAATCTAACTATAGGATCTTGTACTTAACTTGTTTTAGTTCATGTGGTAAAACTATCATGAAGTTTGACCATATAGATTGGAAGATATGAGCATTCAAAGTTGAAAAAGAAAGTTTTTTTGAACACTAGCCTGCAATTTCAAATGACTTTGACCGCCAATTGTGAATTTTTTTTGCATTGCAGAATTTGAATTAAAAAAATTTAATGTTGAAGAATTGAGTTGAAAGTCTTGGTAAAAAAATTCAAGAAAAATACACTTGATTTTCATTCTTTAAAAAATTATTAAGTAGAAGTAGGTCCAAGATTGGAAAACCCTCCAAATTGTTGATAACTCCAAGATGGGATTGAAAGGCAATAATCCCAATAGTGAGATTGTTTTAACAAGCAAACACAACATATTAAAAAAAAAATTGTGAAAAATTATGGAAATTGCATTCAAAAATGAATCCTACAAGTTATTTTTTCAAGAAGATGCTAGAATTGCCCGAAAAACAAGATTGTTTGTAACTTTCTCATTATTAGTCCAAATAGAACAAATGAAAGCTCCACATGTAGACACCATAACATTCAGTAGCTATCGCCTTCTCTGCCCTCCTCCCAATGGAATGGTATGGAATATTCCACACCATTCGGTAGTTATGAAAACAAGTGTCAAAATTTGTCAAACTGTAAGTAGCTAGCCAAGTTTACGGCATGCCATGTGATGGAATTCTTGGATGATACCTGAAGAGAGGATGAAAGGCAAACTCTCTATAGGCTACTGAATGTTATGACAAATATAACATTTTAGAAAAAAATTAATTAGAATTTATTTTGATTTTTTGAAATTTTTTTGTGTTGCTTGCTTGCCAAGTTTAGTTTCAGGCTTTTTGTGGTATAACTTTTGCTTTTGGGCGCCAATTGAAATAAAAATTACATTCCCACATAGCTAATTAGTTTTTCTATCTTATAGAAAAGTTTCAAAAAAGCTCACGAAAATTTGAGGTTACAAGAACCTACCCAAAATCTAAATTGTCCCCCAAGGGGACAATGGGACTTTAGGGGTTAAGTGGGTATTGCCAAGTCTACCAACCAACATTCTAGTTATACACTTTATTTTTTTTAGTGTAGTGTAGAGTACATACTAAATACATACCATTACAACAATTGTGATAATTTTATTTAATGTTGCTCCTATGGTTTAAGTAATCCATAGTATTTAGTTATAGAGTTTTTTTCTTTTTTACTTTGAATAGTGTTACAATTACTTGTATTTAATAGTGTTGCTAGGGCTACAAAACAAGTTGAATTGTATAAAAATTAGCAACCCAACAATCAAAGTGACAACCTATCAATCAAAGTGACAACCCATCAATCAAAGTGGTAACCCATCAATCAAAGTGGTAACCCATCAATCAAAGTGGCAATCCATCAATCAAAATAACAACCTCTAAAATACAATACTATTTTACCACCACAAACTTTGGACAAAGTACAATATGTAGCTAGTGATTGATGATCAAACCCTTCTTTTAGTATAGTCTCATATTTGTAGGAGTAACACTATTTTAAAAAGCAACACTAAATACTTAGAATGAAGAGTGTAGTCCTACAGTGTAGTTCTACCTCCACAAGGTAGACCAACTTAGTCTTGTTCACTACCAAATTCCATTCCCTACTTTTGACCCTAATTCCATCTAGAAAACATCCAAATCCATTCATTTTTCTGACAAATCAATGAATTAATGCCTACAAGTGGTAACATGTCAATCCTCTACCAGTGAGTACGTACTTAAGGTGGCTATGAGTTGTTTACGGGACATTTATGATTCCATTGTCTGAGGGCGGTTTGTATTTTAAGGATAGACCACTTCAAAAATTACAATTTTAATCGAAAAATTATAATTCCACTTGGGTTCAATTCGTGAAAGAAGTGCACACCTATGAAAAACCAATGTGCCCCTTCTTGGAGTTGACCCAAAGCTCATATTGCAAAAACCACTGCTCATATTGCAAATCAGGGCGGTAATAGGCTTGCCTACCTTATCATCACATTATTTTTTTTGGCTCCTGGTGATCTTGAGGAAATGAATGCAGGCCTTTTTCTTGCCTTCGTTTCCCTTGCTAGTCAATCATGAGTCCATGACAGACACCTCAGCACTGCAGTAAGTTAATATAGGTAGGTAGGTACCACTAGGAACAATTCGTTTTTGCAGTCCATTTTATTAGAGGTCTTGTAATTAAAATCAGACAACTGATGAAACTAAGTATTTTAATTTCCTCCATACAGATGTAGTAAGAATAATACGGAATGAAAACACATTAATTTATTCTTCCAAATCTATGTAAATTGACAAAAAAACAAACTAAACTAAAATGAAACAGAAAAACAGCAATTAATTCATCCAAACGACGTTCAAAGATAAAATTTCTAAATATTTTAAATTGCTAAGTATTCTCTGAACATACAGGCCCGCCAGGGAGGATGGATTGATTGACCCCTGTCTAATTGCCCCATGGAGTTTTACCCTAGTCGAAAACACTGGAATTTTTTTTTTAATTTGCCACATAAGATAAAATTTTGAAAATTTTGAATTCACATCTGCAATCCAAGGCTCCAAAATTCACGAGGGGCCGTGAAGAAATTAACCAAATCTAAGCGGCACAAACAATAGATGGCAATTTTTTTTATTTTACATTTAAGTTACCCTTTTGACAGGGCAAGATGGGGTGGCTATCCTCAATGGCCAGGGAGGATTGACCCCTCTATTGCCCCATGATTTATCCTTGTAGAGAACACTAAAATTTTTTATTTGCCACATACGATAAAATATGCAAATTCTGACTTTGCAATTAGAGACCCCAAATTAGCTAAGGGTTGTGATTAGATACAAAATTTAAGTGACACAAAATATGATTTTGCAATTAGAGACCCCAAATTAGTTGAGGGTTGTGATCAGATACAAAATTCAAGTGATACAAAATATGACTTTGCAATTAGAGACCCCAAATTAGCTAAGGCTGTGATCAGATACAAAATTGAAGCGACACAAAATAGGGGGCAATTTTGACATTTACCATCTGTCTGGGCAACTAATAGAGGGGTCAATCCTCCCTGGCCATCCTCAAGATCCAACGTGAGTCGCTCGATTACGGATGAATGCACATTATTTTGGATGAATAATGTAGGTTTCATCCGCATTAAATCTGCACGTTTTTCCTCCATTTCCACTCGAGATGCCAACAACAACTCCAATCCTGCAGTGCTCCAAATAAATGAAAACTGAACGAAGTCCCCTGCAAGCAAGCAAGCGAGCGAGCAAGCAAGCAACTCGATCCCACTGTACCGCACTAGCGATCTCAAGGACGACTGCCTGCCTGCCTGCCTGCCTGCCTGCCGTAACTTGCAGCTCGATTGCTCGCTCCTCGTCTGGCCTCAATGCAACCTGGCCAGAGTTCATTGCCAGAGAAAGCTGCATTATAAGAAACCACCAAACCCAGACAGCTCTCTTTCCAAAGGCAGAGGCTCTCTTAGTAGGTGAATGATTTGCACAGGGTCCCACAATCCCTAGCTAGGCGCTGCAGCTTCTCTCCTCACTCTCTCAGTGTCTCCGTCTTTCTCTTTCTCTTTCTCTCGCTTTTTTGGTTTTTTGTTTTTCACTCTCGATCAATCTCCCGCTAGCTAAGCTAAGCTAAGCTAACATGATCGAACCTCATTGATCATTAGTACTACTCCTGCTGCTGCTGCTGCTGCTGAGCTTTACAATGCCATCGCCATGCCATGCTCCACCATCGCCACCACAATCAGTCACTTGGAAGGGTGGGCCACAACAGCCTCCTCTTAGCGATCCTCGTCGTCTTCTTCTCCCCTCTGACAATAAGCCTTCCTCCAGGCTCCGCTGTCAACGCTGCAGCTCGTGCGCATGCTAGCTGTATGTTGCAATCGCGACGTGAGCTGGGTCATCGCGCGTTGCGATGCGGGGCGGGGTTAGCTGCAGCTAGCTTAGCTAGGGTCGCTTCGTGCTTACGTCGTCGTCAATGCTGAAGTCCAAGCTTCAGGTTGGGACGGGGGTAGCTTTCGTGGGCCGGTAGCGTTAAGCTTGGTGCCCAAGGTGCTGGTTTGGGTTTGATTTTGGGGGGAGGGGGAGGGGGGTCTGTCTGTCTGTCTGTCTGGAAGAGCGTTTTGGGTGTGCATTATTGTTGTGTGCATTTGCGAGCGTTGTTGCTAGCAATGGACTGGCGATGGCGGATCGTGGTGTTGCAGTTGGTGATGGCGACAGTGGCGATGGTGGCTGGTGCGCGGCCCGAGTTTATGGAGTCCTCCAAGCGGATGATAGGCTTACGCGAGGTTCGTCTGGGCACGGGCAGCATATTGCAGGCGCTTCTGGACTCGCAATACTCGGAGCTCGTGTTGTACCTCGACAAGGTGGACATGTTGGAGGAGCTGGAGCGTGAAGTTCTCCGTCGCGGCACCATCACCATCTTCGCACCGAAGAACAGTTATCTGGAGCTTCAAGTCGACGCCGATCTGCGTCGTTTTCTAATGCAACCCGGACACGAAGACTCGCTTCGTAGCGTCCTACGGTACCACATCATCTCCGGACGAATCGAAGGCGCGGATTTCAACAACAGAACGGTGGCGACGCTGTCCCCTGGCGACAGCCTGGGGTTACAAAGCTACGGACTCAAACGCTATGTGGAGACTGCGCGTGTCTTCTCGCCGAACAGCATTGTGCGAAAGGACGGCATCGTTCACGGGCTTGATGGGTTTATGGTACCACCAGCCGTCACAACTGCATTTGAACTCTGGAAACAAACGGGAAGATCCCATCTCAAGCCCCACGGCGCCCCAAGAAGACGACCAACCCCAGCAACATCAAAGGCCCGGTACATGCTCGAAAAACCAGCCGTCTCCGCCGCGCTCCTCAAAGCCGTAACAGTCGCAACGCCCGTCACGGCCCCCATCACGGCGCCTGTCGCAGCACCCATTATGGGGCCGTCTATAGCCCCCGCGCCAGGACCCGGCACAGCCGACTTTCTCTACGACGAAGGGGACGAGACTTTGCAGTTCGTCACGGCGTTGTCGAACTACGGCGGGTACAACGACATGGCGGAGCTCTTGGTGAACGCGACTACACTTGGTATGGAGCTCGGGAGGCTGGCGCGAATGGGCTATAAACTGACCATTCTAGCGCCGAATGATCAAGCGATGCTGATGTTGACGTCGGACCAGCTGAATATGCCCATGGAGCCGTTGTTGTATTACCATTTCTTGTCGGAGTATCAGACGGAGGAGAGCATGTACAATGCGGTGAAGAGGCTCGGGAAGCAGTCGTATAGCACGTTGAGGCATCCGCACAAAGTGGTGGCGTCGGAGAGTGATGGGACGGTCAAGTTCGGGGAAGGGGAGGAGGCAGCGCATATCTTTGATCACGATATTTATGTGGATGGGCATATTTCGATTCAAGGGATTAGTCGAGTGCTGGCGCCGCCGCCATAGCGAGGACGAGGATGATGGTGGTGGTGGTGGTGGAGGAGGATTCTTAGGTCAGTTTCTGCCGGTCTGGACTTGGATTCATAATTGCAATTCGGATTTCCGCACTTGCTTGGTTGCTGAAGTTCCTGCTGCTTTGGCTCTTGCTTGTTTCCTGATTCAATCTTTGGAGATCTACATGTTGACATTTGTAAGCCATAGGGGAATTTGTGGTCACTATACATATATCTTGGTGACTGGTTAAACATGTGGTCTTTTTGAAGTCCCAGCTTCATGTACATCGAATGGGAATGGAATGGAAGAAGTTTGCAGGAAACTAAAATGCACTCGACCTTGATGTCTGACCCTTCGTTTTTCTGACTGGATTTGGGATTGGGCATTTTCTCACTTTCGTTTTCTTCGGCTGAAAACAAATTGACGTGTAGAAGAAATTGGGGAGGCTAGTCCTTGTTGTGGGCATTCTATCTCGGTGAATTTGTTATGTGGTAGACTTAATTCATTATTGACATATATATAGAAGGAGTAGTGGTAGGCAGGATTGTGCGTGCACTCTCCCATCTTGACAATTGGAGATGTGACCTCTAGGTAGTGCTTTCAGAGAGAACTGGCTTAAAACCCAATTGGAGACGTGAGATCGAATGAAAGAGGGAACTTTTTGATGGGGAATTGAGTAGAGCTCTCACTTTCTTTGAGCCCTGAGAATAGGGATGTAGTTTCTAGAGTTTCTATACCTTGTGACTTCAATCCGTCTAATATCCATTCAATCCTATTTGTGCAGATCAATTAATCCTAATTCAGATGATTTCTCGGCACCCTCTGCACATTTGAGAAGCACAAGAAGCAAGCACGTAGCTGTGTACAGTGGCTAGCTGCTGCAGCGACCTGGCAGATCAAGCTGGAGCAGAAAGCACTGAATCGAACAACATAGGAGCGAGCGAGTCGATCGGGCTCCTGCGTTGTAATTCTGCTCTGACTGACTTTTGGAGGATGGACTCACTTTTGCAATAAGGGAAATGAAAGCATTAAAAGCTTCAACAGGAAAGGCCAAGCATAAGTTAATTAACCAGGTGGTTCAAGCTCCCCGCGGTCGATCAATTAAGAGCCAGCAATGGGATGTATCGATCGATCGATCAGAGAGGGTTTGATACGACAGGTTCGCTGTGGATATATCAAATCAATAAATTGGACTCGACTCGACTCGATTCGACTCGACTATGGCATTTCTATTGAAATTTGGGAGTAATTACGTTTGGACTCAATTCGTGTACCCGGGTGTGCACAGTTGATTTTCCTCGATTCATATTAAATTAATTAGCCGAAGAGTGATCACACCCCAAGTGACGGTGGTTGCTACCTATTTAGTTGTGAAATAGCAAAGATTCAGGTTGGTCCCCCAAGTGTTTTGCCGTTCACGTTTTTTTGTAAACAATATTGGCACATTGCCCTTTCAGTTTCTTCTGTCCATCCTAGCTTTTTGAATTGCATCAATCTCGATCCCCCATCTGTACGTGGCCATTCCAATAATGTTTTCTTGTCTACCGAATCTTTTGCTACTGCGTTCGTTCTGAAATATAATTCAATTCGCAATTCGTACTTCAGCTTCCATTCTCTTTGCAATATTGGTACAACATGATGAGCTTTTGAACAGAGAAAGCATCAATCAATCAATCAATCATTAATGGTAGAGTGATTGCGTCGAGGTCAACAAGGCCCAATTCGTCGAACTATCGATCCCAACATTCGTTCAAGCTCTTTGTATTTCACACGAGGCTTCTGATGGCCAGTGTTTTTTCTTCTTCTTGCTCTTCTTCAATCTCCTGATGTGCTCAGTAAGTTGCAAAATGTGATTCAAAGTAAGGCTCTGATGAAGTGATAATTGACAACTAAGGTCCATGGCTGTTCAGAAGTCCATTATTAACGAATTCCAGGGCAAATGCCACCGCCCTAGAATTCGTTAATAATGGACTTCTCGACGTGCCATTCAATGCGTTCTGCTTGAAACAGACTCACTGCACTAAGTTACACCCGTCTGTTCCATAGCTTGGATGGTAGTCTAATCATTCAGAATACGGACATGGAATGCTGGTGACATGGGGAACTTCAAAGCAGGAGAATGATCGAGTTGAAAATAAGAATATTCTATTTGGTTGCACTCAGACATCATACAGCACGCACGCACACACACACACAAACACACAATTTTACATGAAAATTCTGAGGCTGCTGTAACTTACACATCATTCAGTCTCACCTTGAACTGCATTATTATTATTTTTTTTCCAGCAACTTCAGTCGGTTGATTGATTGATGCAGTGAAAATTAGGGTATCAATCTGACTGTCGACTGCAGGATCCAGCCTCAATTGTGAACCAATGCCCATGATCATGAATGGCTGCAATTGGTTCCAAAAAATTTCAGCCTTGCAGCTGCAGTCCACTGTAAGGAAGCTGTAAAGAAGGAAGGACGGCTGGCTGGCTTGCAACAAGCTGATTTGGTAGAAGCCAGGGTCAGGTTAGGTTAGCCAAGTAACATGACCGACGTTTTTTCAACACTGAAGAGTTCTTTAGTTTTGACTTCAGGCTATTACAGGTAGAACTTCTCATACTGCAACATCTAGTACTGCATAAATAATATGCAATACGAGAGTTAGCAAAGAGCATTACAAAAATTCTAAATCCTATGCAGAAGGTTGCGAGTTTTTTTATTTTTGGCATCCTAAAATGTAAATACAATAAACATTTAAATCATATATGATTAAAATAGTAATAAAATAATCAATCTAACGTGGCTTTGACATGGCAAGTTAGATTACAAATTTTAAAAAATAAAAAATGATTTTTTTTTTTTTTTCATAATTGCACTACAATGGTACAGAATTGATAGCCCTCCTTTAGCCTCAAAATTTTTGTAATGTAGGTGGTCTATACGTGAAGTTAAGATGGAAAGACATGTGTTCATGTGGCCCCTCTAGGAAAGACATATGTTCCTATGAAATTTCTAACTTCATAAACCTCTCTTCGTACATAAGTCCAAGTAGAAAGAAGTTCTACCTATAGTACACTAGTTGTATTAAGTGGATTGCTTCATATAAGGTAGACAAGCCTATTATCACCTTGATTTGCAATTTGAGTATCTTAGGACTGACTCCACGAGGTGTGTGCTTGTTTCACAAATCAAACCCTGGTGGAATTGTAGTTTTCCGATTAAAATTGTAATTTTTGTGAATTTTTGAAGTAGTCTGCCCTAAAATTACAAAACCGCCCATAGAGTGGTCAACCCATAACTACCTCTAAGTATATCTATTAGCATTTGAGTATTCATCAATCAAGTACTAATACGTTGCCCAAATTAAAATTAATTTTGTCATAAAAATAAATGAATTTGGATGAGTTTTGTAGTGATAATGGGGTCAAAAATAGTATTGCGATAGTAGGCAAGTGGCAAAGGTGGATTGGCTTACCTTCATAGTACAATTGGATCATACTAAACATTTTTGCATGCTTGGATAACCAAAATCAATATTATTTTTTGCTCCTATAGAATCTTTCAACTATCAATGGTATCAAAATCGACAAGAATACCAACAACTCAACTTTTCATACATTCTTCCAAATGATGTGTAAGTTTGGATTCTCGAATGTCTCTCTTTAAAAGAATGGGATATATGAATGGTACGTGTCTGAGTAGGAGTACCCCAACTTTACATACGTTCTTCCAAATGATGTGTAAGTTTGGATTCTTAGGTGTCTCTCTCCATATAAAAGAATAGGATATATAAATGGTATATATCCGAGTAAGAGTTATCCAACTTTACATATGTTCATTCAAATAATATATAAAAATTTGGATTCTTAGGTGTCTCTCTTTAAAAAAGAATGAGATGCATGGATGGTATATGTTTGAGTACTAGGAATCCTACAAACCAAACTTCTAATTTGTGCGTGTGTGCAACAACTAGTACAAGAGAAAGGACCGGAACAAAGATCACAATCCACATATTCCATTGCCCAACTTATTGGTCTTAAAAAAAACCCAGAAGGGAGAGCCCCAAGGGCGGGCGGGGATCATTCCAGTGAGACGGTCAACAAGACGACTATGCATGCCATGCCAAAGCAAAGCAAAGGGTAGGCCATGTATCAGGGCTTTTTGCTTTTGTGTTTTGCTTTTTGCTTTCAAACAGGTCGTCCAGCTAGCTCGCTCACTAGCTGGGGGGCCTGTGTATTGAAATAATGCGCCCTTCTTTCCTTCCTTTCCTTTTTTTTTCTTTTTTCTTTCAGTTCAGTTCAGAGGGCTGGCAATAATGCTCCCCCAAAGCGACCAGCCCGAAGAGAGAGAGCGACAACCAAGGCACACTTGGGACTGGTGAACCCCAGCGTGGCCGTACGTACGTACCCTTCCGTCCCGAATCGGGGTTCTTCCAAGGACACATGCTACATGAGACTGCTGAAGTTTTCCGGGGAACGGACAAGTGGAGGGATGGGAATTGGGGCATTGTCGCGGGCGAGGGCGAGGGGGCGATGGCGAGGGCCTCAAAATAATAATAATCGGTGTCGCAGGGGAAAGGATCGGATCCACTGTCCTCAGCAGTTGGTCTTATAACTGGGCTGCCTGGCACACACACACACCCTGCTGTCATTTATTTATTTTTGAACGAATGAAATGGGATTTTCATTGGAGAGGAAATAAAATACAAGTCCACCAGCCACACTCCCAATCACTTTAAATTCTTTCAGGAGGTAAGGTAGGAGGAACCATTATTTCCAGTGGCTTTTCTGAGGGGGGGTTTTCTTCATTTTTTGAAACCTGGAATTTATTCCTAGAGAATCAAGTGCAAATGTGATGGCGCAAAGCCAAGGGCAGAGATCTGGAGAAAAATAATGGCAGGACAATAAATCCTCCATTTGAAGTGGGCCCATCAAGTTGGATTTACACTAGGGGAAAATGCAGGAATTTTTTTTTTTCACATGAAATTTTTTTTGTAAATTTTGAACTCACATTTACAATCAGAGACCCCAAATTAGCTAGGAGAGGTGTATAATATACCTTAGACATGGTTCAAAATAGGGGGCTTTTTTAAATTTTTATCCTTCGAAAGCCCATAAATTATCCTATTAGGCCCACTTGGAATGGAGGATTTCATGTCTTGCTAAATAACATGTCCAATACTTACTAGGAAGTCACAAAGAATATTAATTTACACAACAAATCCACGCTTGGATTCCTTTAAATGTCAAGTAATAATGTCAATGGGCTACTTGACATTTTGGTTTGTAGCAATATCCGGTTGTAGGCCAATTTGTTGTATAGTGGGGTACCGTTCAAAATGGCATTTTTTGCATTTGCAAGGAAGGAAATTTCACATCTTTTAACTTTGAGAATGAATATTTAGCCCTTGGGATAGTGTCATTTTACAGATAAAGTTTCACATGGATGTAGAAAATCATTCTCACCACAACAAATGTTGGTAGATTTCAAATATCTTTTTTTGTGTACAATTTTTGGACTTGAAATTTGGCACACATGTTATCAACATAGAGATGGTCCTATGACAAAAATTTCACAATTTCAAAAAAAATTCAGTCCTAGTGAAGGTATTAAAATTGGCTACCTTAAAATTGTTTCTTATGATTACACTTGTTGGTAGATTTTGAATATTTTTTTTTTTGAGTGAATCTTTTGGCCTTGAAATTTGGCACACATATTATCAACATAGAGATGATCCTTTTTCAAAAGTTTCATGGTAAGTTAATCCCTAAAGGACCAAGGTGCATTTTTTTGGCAACATAATTTTTTAGGGCAAGTGCATATGAGTGGAGATTTCCATATTTTTGACCCAAATTTTGATAGAAGGTGTGGACAAGGAATATCTTTCAAGCGCACTAAATTTCAAGACATTTGAAAATATGAGTCAAATGATATAGCCTAATATGTAGTTTATTTGTCAACTCAAGCAGTCTGGGTAGATCTGAAAAAATCATTTTTTTCAAAAATAAGAATTTGAAATTAATTTTTTAGATTTATATATACATAGAAAGCTTTGAATCATTCTATTTTGGTCAATGAGTCAAAAATTATGAGGTGTTTTAGTTTGTGGGCGGTCATAGATTTTCTACTCCAAAATAAACTTTGAAGTTCTTTATTGAACTCAATTTTCAATATTTTTGAAAAAAAATAAAAATATTAGGTGAAGATTGTTTATTATAACATTAAAACCATTAAAAATGGCATTTTTCAATTCCTTAGCTAAATGATTAACAATTTAGTGTTTTGATTCATTCTCTATTACTTTTTACTTACTATTTTTTTCCTATATACTATACAATTCCAAATGATCTGAAATTTTCAAGCATGTAGCCAACTTGCCTTGAAGAATGAATCCTAAGAATTGCAACCATTTTGAACATTTTTTTATACGAATGTGACCTTGTAAAGTGCAATTGCCGATTCTTGCAGGGCCATGTGAAGGCTTTTTGTCAATTCAAACACTAATATCTTGCAATCTACATGGTGAAAAATTTTAAAAAATTTTCCACATCTTTTCAAATGATCATAATACAAGATCCTACAATTGGATGTGTCTGAAAATGTTTAAATTTTTTTTTTGATATTTGTCCTAAAAATGGCAGTTTTAAAGTGTTTTTGGTAAAAACATAGTCAAGGAACTTTAGGGATTAACAATTTTTCAACCCTAGGGAGGGTGTCATAGTTGGTAGTAGTGAAATGGTTTCTTTCATTGTTTCCCACAACTACACATGTTGATAGATTTTGAATATCTTTTTTTGTGTAAATCTTGAGGACTTGAAACTTTTCACATATGTAATCCTCAATGTAATAAAAATTTATTTATTTATATATGTGTGTGTGTATATAAATAAATTGCATGGAAAAAAAATTTAGTCCTTAGGATGGTGTCAAAGTTGACAATAGTGAAATTTCTCTTACAACTACATATGTTGGTAGATTTGAAATATCTTTTTTACATAAATCTTTTGGCCTTGAAATTTGGTACACATATAATTAACATAAAGATGAGATCGTGCCAAAAGAATTATGTTCAAAGATCAATTTTTCAACCCTTGGGAGGCTATAAAAGTTGGAAGATGTGAAATTTCTTTCCCTATGAATGCAAGAATGCCATTTTGAATAGTACCCTGCTATACATTTGAATGTTCATGAGCTATCCATGGTAGTGAGTATGCTTAGTTACTATTAGCATCAATTATAAGTGCACATATCTTACCTTTAAATAATAGGCCAAACTCCTTAGTCTTGGTTTGAAGTGAATTTTTGATAAAATATGGATTTATAAACTTTTTGAAATGTTTTAATCTATACTACTAGAGCCACTTCATTAGTGAATAAGAATTGTCACACATTGCATTTTACGTTGCAAAGTCATTGGTCAATTTTACATGCCTTGGGCAATGAGCAAGTCTTGTGTTTTGTTTCAAGGAGAAATTGAATTTCCTTTGAAAATCAATAAGTGTTGTTTATGATAAACCTCCTAAAAAGCATGGTTTTAGAGTCAAATACAAATTTTTATATAGTTTTTGATTTTAAATGTCTTAGAGCTTGACTAAGAAAATGTAGTTCCAATAATCTAATTTTCATTTTTCTTATTTATTTTCCAACTTTATTACAATTTTTATTTTTCTCACACTTTGAAAGTAGCATTTCGAAAGCTTAAAATACACCACTTTTGAACTTTTCTATCAAATTTTTTTAGTATGAACTCAAAGAGTATACCAATTGCACCATGATATTTATCACTATCATTTCCATTTTGCTAAAAGTTGAATACTATTTTAAGCATTATTATAATTTTTACAAAAAGATGAAATCAAAATTTATATATATATATATATATTTCTATATGAAAAAAAAAATTATTTTTTGAAAAGTGTATTTTAATATAGAAAACTAATGAAGTTTGACCAAAGAAGACCATGGAGTGTTGGTTAACTCTTGAAAGATACTAAGGTTGAAAAATGTTTGATGGATGAATTTATTATTCATTGTAGAAACAATGAATGCACCTATTTGTCCAATAATCAAAGCATTTTAGTGACCACCTTAATCATGGGTTTGCAACCTTTAACCTTAAAAGGACACCATAGACACTAGATTTTTGATGGATGACAAAGAGTCTTTCTATAGAAGACCGAAGTGCAAATGTTCATCTGAAAAATTTTGTGTGAAAGGGAAGGTCTTGCATGATAGTTTGACCTCTATTTTTTGCTCTTGGATTTTTTGAAGCAAATGATTTATACGGTACCATAGAAAATTGATTTCCATGGTGACCAACTTAATTATCTGACTAGGATTAACCCTCAAAGGATATGTTGGTCACTATAAAATTCATTGTCTTTAGTATCGTATAAGTCATTTGCTTGTGAAACCCCAAGTACACTAATTGGAGGTCAAATTACTTTGCAAGACCTCCCTTTTTACACAAAATTTCAAGGATGAACATTTGCACTTTGGTCCTACATAAAAGGATTCTTTGTCATCCATTGGAAACCTAGTGTCTGTAGTATCCTTTTAGGTTTAAGGGTTGATGGATGTTGAATGGGAAAACCTCACAAGAAGCACACATGTTTAACTATGGTAGATGACCCATTTTCGACCACTTAAGCAATTATGCATATTTGGAGCATAGATTTCTTGAGTGTAGGAATTTTCCCATGTATAGAAATAGGGTTTAGAAGAATTCCATATTTTTTCAAAACTTTATTACTACAAATTTTTTAGTTGGAGATTCTTGTTCGACCTATTTTTGTCATGTAGGCCTTCCTATTTCCAACCATAGGTTGATTTTAAAATAAACAAAGACTACAACCAATTGTAATGCACCATGACTGCGTTGTAAATTGTGCCATAATTAATCTCCTGCTTTTCTCCTGCTGATTGGAAAGAATGTAGCCTATATGACAGGAATGGGTCCCTGGTTGGAAATGGGTCGGCTACCATAGTTTGTTAATTTGTTTAGATCCAATGAAAAAATGAAAAAAAAATCACTAGTAAGTCCAGTGGCTTACTATTTTGACAACCTAGCGGAGGTCTGGCGGCACAGGGCACACACGAGTTCGGACAAGGCACTCCCATACCCGTCCACGTGGACCACTTATTACATCCGGGGCCCCACCAATTTCAGACGAGCGACTGAGACGACTTCCCGCCCACCCCTACGGCACATCCGAACCACACATCCATCCACAAAGAGTCTAAGGGAACGTCACCGGAGAACGCAAAGGGAACATGCTACGTGAACCTCGCCCCTGTGCTCTTCCACTTGCTCCTCCACGAGGAGTTTCGAGCTTCTAGCGCCCTTTGCATTCAGCTTCCTTCCATCAATCGATCACCTGCAGATGTCCGATCCCACTGGATGTCTGCGTTGAATTCTTTCTGCACGGATTGTTCGATTCTTGAGAGAAGAGAATTTCTTACGATTCTTTTGGGTGTTTCTCGCGTGGAAAATCGTTCTCTGCAGATCGATCGAGGAAGGTCGGGTTGGGAAAGGCGGTAGCGAAGGCCGGCGTGCTGAGCGAGGGGTTCGTCGGGTTTTAGGGTATTATTTTCTGCGTTGGTGCGAAAAGGCGGATTCGTTGCATTGAGGTGGAAGACTTTTTGTAGGGTTTGTAGGGTTTTTTGAGTGGGGTTTTGGTAGCCATGGCGTGGGAGCGGGTTTCTTATGTATGATATTCATGATGATTTGGATTTCTTTCTCAAGGCTAATGAGAAAGTCGGGTCCAGAGGAGTTGTCCGAGTTGAACCCGGGATAGGGTTTTATATAATCATCTGAGGAATTTTTAGGTTTCAGTCAATGGAAACAGGACAGGATTGGGGGACATGGATTGGAGATGCTATTAATGTGTGAAGTTGATTGAGCATACTCATGGTTCGTCTCAGCTTAAAATAATAAGTTTGGGATTTCCTGTCTGTGGAGTGACGCTACAAAATGGCAGGCAGGGAAGTGAAAGATTTCACCAATTTGAGTGACCCTAAAGGTATGATTCCTTCATGCAAGTTAAATTTTGTTGGGATTCTAGTTTCAGATTGACGTAATTTGATACTATGTGAGTTTTGGGAGTGATTATTCACGTATTGCAGTGCTAGAGCAAAGCTGAAATTTCTATTCAGACTTTCAAGCTTCTTAGTACCTAATTTACAAGAGTTATCTCAACCGGATGGGTTTATGCAGATGTCCAAGTTACATTAGTCAATAGCCTTTGCTACTTTGACAAATACTGAGTTCAAGTTATCTCACACGCTTGCGCAATTCAAATTGTACAGATAAGAAATGGGGTTCAAAAGGTGGCAAGGACAAGGCCGACGACGAGGACTTGGCGTTTAAACGTATGGTGGCAAAGGTTAGAACATGCTGCACTGGCATCAATTTTACTCCTTTCTCTGTATAATGGAAACTTACGAAGCGTTTTGGCTCACTCCACGCTTGGGTTTGGCAAGTCATCATTACGTGCACCAGGAGAGTGAGAAATTAGGGTTAGCAATAGGAGGAATCCTGCTGCAGCAAGTCGTACTCAACAAAATTGCAGTGTAGACCGCTCAGCTGTCTTTTTTCGATAGAATGCTTTTCTTGCAGTTTATTATGATGAGCTTGGTGACTTTTGTGCCCAGTTATGGGCGTCAATACGGTAGAGGTGTACTGCAGATGGTCTTCTTATTTGGTACGTGCTACCATAGGTTCGAGACGGAAGTTGGTCCAATTACATTAGGGTTTGGGTTTGGTAAGAAGGATTGAACTATTGATTACTATTGGCTGATTGATGATCCTTGCATGTTATTATGAAGCAGATGCAGGAGGTAGCAGGTGAACGTGGTGGATATCTTCATGGTCGTGGAGGTACAACCCTTTCATAAGTTTGATGCTTGTGGATGTATTGTGGACTCTGCAGGAATTATGGGTCCTTATTGTCATTATTGATCTCCTCATGTCTTTGACAAAATTTGCAGCATTGGATAGCGATGATTTGCTGTACCTGAAAGAACAAATGGAGGCTGAGGAGGATGCTGAGCGGTTGCGGCGACGAACAGAAAAGCGGGCGTTCGCAGCTTTCAAAATATCCTCTTGACCCTTTTATATTCCGTCAGTGCTAAAAGATTTTAGAGAAGTGCTATACAGCGTAAATTACTTTTTGAGAGAAAAAATCAAGTATCTTGACACGTTGAACGAGATACTTTGAGATTCCGGTGTGCCTAGTTTATGTTTTGCCTGTCATTATGGGTGGGTCACCTTCTGACAGGGATCGTTGTAAAAGTTTGCTGTTGAGTCTCATCTTCCGATCTAGTGTTTTCCTTGACGGAAGAGCACAAAGCAGCAAGCTTGGTGGACTCTGCTTCTATCTCAACACTTCCCGCTATACGGGTGGAACCTAAACCTCGGAGTGGGATTCGGTAAGTATCTTCAGAGACTGGTTACAAGAATTTCGTTTCCCAAGTATATACCTTTGCTTCATGCAAGGAAGTAGATTATGGCTTTCTTTCAGGGCGCTGGGAGGTCGATCTGCGTGTTCTCAATGTTATGGAGAAATATCAGTTCTTGTAACAAACAAACTTATTTGGTGTTATGTTAATCACACACAGGCAACAGGTATTGGTGAAGAGCATAGTGAAAGTGAAGCCTGAGCGACCTCGTTCCAGCGAGCCTTTCTCTACCTTGGATTCGGGAAAGTCCAGCACTAGTTCGCAAGACTACGCTGACACACATTCTCAAGAAGCCCCGACTGCAGATACCACTGGAAAGGCTCAAGGAGGTCTTCTGGGCTTGACATACGAGAGCGAAGATGATAGTGATGGAGACCCTGAGGAGATCCCTGCTGCAAAGCGGTCAAAAGAGCAAAGGGGCGAGTAATCAAGAGATTGAAGCGACAAGTAAGGTTTGGCGTGAATTTTTCTCAGAGGTGGTCCCGTTTGAAGATTTTTCAATGTTTTTCAATGCAGAGAGGAGCTCAAGTTTTAGAAGCTGACCACTCCTCTTCCAGGTGCTGCAAGATGTGCTGAATTCACAAGAGATTTATAGCACGTTGAATAGGTAGTAGCTGTGGTGATCAATCATACTGTTGTTTTGTGTTCTTCACGCAGGTCAAGTATCCCTTGTTCCTGCAACCTGCATTGGAAAATTGGAGTCTACCTAGGAATACTCTGCACGTAAGACTTCCATAGGAGCCATCGGAAATCTAAACCAGAATGTTTACATTGTTGGAGGATTTAGTTATAGAATAGTTGCTATTTGAGTAGTGGGTTTGTCTTTGTGAGGAGCCAAAACATTGATTTTTAAGAGATACTTTCAGTGACAACGCTGACCATTTGACGTTTGCTTTATTTGCAAGTGTTGGGCAGATGGCCTATTCTTCTTGGAATTTTAGAGGTTGATGCTGAGACTGCGGATTGCGAATAAGAAAAAGCAGCAAGTTTGGCGGGTGATTCTGTTAGCAATGTTTTCGCATGGAAATCATCCAATAGATTGGCGGCCTAAGTGGTTTCTCTGGCGTTTTGATACCTGCTGTGTAGTAACATCACAAATTCTATAAAGTTTTCCCTTCACGAAGTATGATTGCGAGTGTCTTGTAATGTGAATTAGTTGTTCCGAGTTTTTAGTTTGATTTGTTGTGCGTGGATAATTTTATTGTTATCGAGGATCTTGATAATGTCAAATTCCTATGTTTCAAATATCAGTGCTTTTGGTTTATTTCACATTTTTTTTTGTGACTGCGTGATGTTGAAACTGAAAGATATTCTATCTCTACTTATTTATTAAGTGCCTCTGCATACAAATGCGTTCAGAATTGCTTTTATGTCACACAATTTAACGAAGTAATTGAAGGATCTTGAAGAAGATTCGATTGCTCTCCTCCACAAAGTCGCATCGAGATTCAACGGTGTAATGTTAAGAAAGTAGTGATTAATTGTCACATGTATTGTCAATATGATTTGTGTGGAAGGGAGTAGTGGTCTTTTAACTCCCTTGGTGTTTGAATATTTTCTTGAATTCTTTTTGCATATTTATGCTTATATCTTTATAAATAGGTATGGATTACTATTAACCTCAATTTCATCAAATTCATCGTACAAAAAGTGCATTTTTTCAAAAATCAAGAGCATTGGTTTCGATGAATGAAAAGTATTGTGGTGCAAAAAAATCCTTTAATTTCTTGTTCATCATTTAGATTTGAAAATTGAAATATGAAGGGGTTGAATTCAAAAGATTTGAATTTTTTTCAATCTCCAAACATTGTTGAAATATATTCTTTAATTTTTTGGAAGTAAAGATCTCAAGATCTCAACCAATTAATATTTAAAACTCAACAAGTAAGTTTTAGAAAGGCTTTCAAAGTCACAATTCTATCTTTCAATATTTTTTTTTGTATAAGTATCTTGCAACTTTAGCAAGTTCATAAATGTACTTTTTTTCATTTGTTGGGAAATTGATTTAAGAATCTATAGAAAAAGAAGTGAACCCTTTGAGTACTAAGAATTTATGATTTTAAATTGACCACTTTCATAGATCATATTGTAGAAAGTATAATCTAAATGGAAGATCTTTTTTAATCATTAGCTTGAATGAATAGAGAACATTGCATACATTAGTTCTAAATTTTTTTTTGAAGAAATAGAAATTTCCAACTAAATTCTTCAAAATTGCTTTAAGAAAATGAGGCCCAATGAAAGCTTTTTGATATTTAAAGGGTTAAAAAACAATATCCATGTAAAATGAGCATGCTCCTTCTTATTAAATTGTGAGAAAAAATTGGGTCTCAAAAGAGGATTCTAGATTCTCTTAGAATGTATTTTTTTTCCTAATATTGTAAGAATGAACTATAAATATCCCAATTGCAAAAATAATAGTACACCCAAAACCTTGGTTTTGTTTCTTGCCATTGTGGAGACCAAGGGACTTTCTTGAGGGATATTATCTTTATATGGTTACAGAGGATGGCAAAGGACTCATTGATAAATACATTAATGAATGAAAGTCTATGAATGAGAAAATTGGAAAACAAATATAATTGCTATGTCTCACCCCAGAAGAATAGGGCTTGGAATAGGGACAATAGAAAATCATTTATAATTTTTTTTAAATGTGTAGCAATTCTAAGCAATAATACATATTCTAAAAATGAAAATGGAATGTTTTTTAATGTACTCTCTCTAAATATATAAATAGAATGAATGTTCTCTAATTTTGCATGAGTTAATTGTTAGAAATTATCCAAAATATTTTCAAAGTAGTATGAAATGACACGTCCAATTTCTGAATGAAAGTCCATATATTATATGGGATGAATAAATGATGTTTCATCCATAATCTATATGTCCATGAATGTAAATAGGTTCATCTCTCTAATGAAAAAATTGTAATACCTTGGAAAATGGAGAAATAAACTGTTGAGCGAAAAAATACTGTTGAGGAAGTGAACTGGAGACCAATTCTGGGGACCGATCCTGGGACCAAACCTGGGGACCAATAAAGCAGGACTCTAGGTCCACGTCTCGGACTGCTGTGTGAAGCGGACCTTCCTTATACCCCGCCTTTTTTGGTCGCACTCCAAGACACTCAACACACAGCACAGAGTTGCCATGACGGATTCGCAATCGGGGTGGAGCCTCCACGAAGCGGACGAGTGAATTTTGTGCAGTATGAGCTTCAGTTGTAGGATTTTGTAGAGATTTCGGGTGCGAAATGGAGCCTCAGAAGCTGCCGATGGAGGTGGTGGAAGTGACAGGGTTTGTGGATCCATTGGGAGCCAATTCAGCCATTGGAGGATTCGCTGCAGCAGCAGGAGCAGGCTTGATCTCCAAAGCAGGAACAACGTCTCGCGCTGCGCAGCGTTTGCGGAAAGGGCCTGCGTCGGATGAGCACGCGCACGCTGTGGCGGCCGAATGGGATTCGTATAAATCTTCGGTGATGCAGCGGTTTGCGTCCACGGGGACTATCACGGTCACAACGGTAATGCGCTCCGATTTTTCTTGATTGATTTCACTGCAACCTCGTTAAAGAAAAAGAAGCTATAGAAACAAAATGGGGAAGAGTGGATTGGGGGAGGCTCTTGATGAAATTCTGCGTGCACTTGCTCTAAGCTGGAAATTCGATGAGTCCTTGAAATTCTGGAGGATGCAAGGCAGTTGTTGTAATTATATTGTTATCGCTAATTTTTCCTTTCTACTCATGAGCTCGGATTTGCTTTTGATTACGCTGAAATTCATGATAACGTCGTGAAAAAAGAAACAACACCAAAAAAGGATATCATGAAGTGTGGATTGTAGGAGGTTCTTAATGAAATTCTTCGTGGATATGCTCTTTAGGTGCAATGTGAGGAGTGATTGAAATTTCGTAGGATGCAATCTTGAGGATTATTAATATTTTAATTGCTATTTCACTCTTTTATGTGCTTCTGTTGCAGGGCCTTGACATTTTGTCGAAGGAGCCTAAAGGTGTTGATTCCATTGACCTAGTTTCTTTCTTGTTCCGAGCACTATTGTTGACTTCTGTGCTTGCAATCGTTGAGTGTAGATTTTGAAATAGTAGAGCTCAGGGATGTAAAGAGGAATCAAACTGCGTAAATTCCATGTTAGTTAATTTTATGAATTTTTTCTAGCTAGCATACAGCTTCTAAATTTACGGCCATTTACTAGGGTTGGTATTATTCTGTTTGAAGGGCAAAAAAAGTCCGTTACAGCGGCTCACTTAGAACAGTTGGAGGATTCAGACAAAGAATCTCGTATAGAAAGCAAAATACTCTCACAGCAGGAGTACGTCACCCGTCTACGTGAGCTCAACGATGAGATCGCTCTTGCTTGGATGAATAATGAGCGAGTTGCAGCTCTGAGATTAACAATTAAGGTGTGTGCTTTAGTGTTATCGCGTATATATTGTGTGATTTTTCTTTTTTTGCTTTCTGCCTTCACAGTGAGATCTGTCTAACTATCATGCACCAATGATCTAACGCTTCTACCATTTGTCGAACATGAAATGAGACTGTAATCACTGAAGAGATTTGTTCCTGCATCGAACAATTTGTAGGTGGCCAGGCTGTTGATGGACACCTCTGTTCCTCAATTCTACCCGACACTGTTTGTCTTAGTGACTGACGTGATGGACACCGTCGGCAGTTTAGTTTGGGATCGAATCAAGAGAAAGTCAGAGGCTGATGAATCCGACGATCTGGTGGCCATACTTCCAGGTTAAGCTCCCTGAAACAGTCTTACGCTAAGCTATATGATAGTCTTTATGAGGTTTTGTAAACGCAGACGGAGCGGGCAAAAGAGTTCATAAGTGAAGTTCACCTTGTTTGCTGTGAAACTGTCGTTGCCCTTTTATCATTTTCACGACTTTGTGTCTTGTCAATTTTGACGAGATTTAGAGTCTCACACTTGATTGATTGCATTGTGCAGCTAATTTTACTGCTGACGATGTCCGGCCAGAGGCAAAGGAAACATGCAACAATTGGTTCTACAAAATCGGCTGCATTCGTGAACTTCTTCCGCGAATGTGAGTTATTCCTGCCCTTTCACGTGCTGCTTGGTGAAGGTTACTCGCCACGCGGTTTCGGCCATACCACAAGACCATTCTTGCATGAGTCTCGTGCTCGTGAAATATTTCATTCAGATTCGTTCATGTATTATCACAGCAAGCCTTTCTTCACACTTGGTCGCTGCCTTCTTGTAGTTATTTAGAGATTGCGATATTGCGATGCGTAGTCTTCCTGGAAAAGGATCCACCTGTTGGGAGCATTCAGCGGGTATCTCTTATGCTGAGGGGGATATCCGATCCGTTAGCTTCCGCTTATGCGCATCTCTATCTAGCTCGCCGGGGTCAAGTTCTTCTCCCCTCCGATTCAGGTTTGTTAATGTTTTGGGTGTACATCCAATCTCCACTTTTGAAATAGTTGCGCTTACGTGCTCTCTCGAGATATTAACCATGCTGAATCACATATTGTTATTTTCCTCCTTCCTTTTCTTCCTCTATATAGAGATCAACATTATTTAGTTCTAACCTCTTGTTTGGGTAGACTACTGTTTTTTGTTGACAAGCTTACTTTGAGCATGCTCTCACATCATGGGTGGTTGTTTTATTTTAGGTCCTTCTGATGTCCCAAAGAGTTATGGTGCACTCTCGAGCTTCTTGCAGATGCCTATACCATCAGCAGTCCCTCCCGGTCGAGGTCCTCCGATTCAAATTCTCACTCTGAAGTTCACCAAAACAGACTGCTTTACTGGAACAATATTCTTCGTTTGAGATTAGTTCTTGCATTTTCAAAACCAAGTAGCATTGTCAAGTTTAAAGATACGCAAATGCCAAGTCTGGTACTTGGAGTAACAATCGTTAACCTCTTTTTAACCTCTTTTTATGCAGGTTATCTAATCAATGGTTTGAATGACTACTTAATTCAATACCGACGGGTGCTTTATGGAGATTTCGACAAGAAAATTGGTGCATCCGGGGTGGATCGTCGTTTGTATATAACACTGGTGGAGCCTGTGTTCGAGTGGATTATGAAATGTATTTTTAAAGGCGCGAATAAGGTTCCCTCCACATCTCATGTCATCTATATGTTGCATTGACTACACTCTCTAAATGTGAATCGAGAAGTGAACGTGCATATCCTTAGATATTTTGGTATTGTGGCTGACCCTGCATGTGTGGTGTAAGAGTACGGAGCTGCTATTCATTAAGGTTTGAACGAGGTTTGTACTGCTTTGGTTGTTGGTGAACAGGATGAGATGGCGTTTGTTGTTCATAGGTTCGGAGAGCCTCAGCCCTTGACTCCTAGACGTAGAGGTGCTAATGGTGGCCAAGAGGATCAGGAGCCAGTCTCTGTCATCGTGCATTACATGCTGAAGCAGTTGCCCCCAGATTATATTTCTGGCGAGGCTTTGAACATGTTGAGGCTGGTAAAATCTTGCAAGGATGTGTCACTCTCTCAGGTGAGTTACGACGTCATTCCTCTCTGTGCAGACTCGGCATGAATATCGTCACTAGTTTTGTTTGTAGTATACAAAAACAATAAACCCGTTATACTGCTGTTACTGCATCATGTAGTTTGTATACAGTACCCCCAAATTTGGGAAGGTGTCCGGTATTTCTTGAATCCCTGCTTGCTTGACGTAGTTAGAGCTATGTCCTGGAGCTATAATTTCTATGCCCTGTGTTGTACCAGCACCTTAACTACAAGTTGCTAGGGGAAAAGTTTTGTGAGTGCAACCCTCCTTATGAAGATCAACTAGCCATCCTTGATGAAGCATGGAAGGTAAGTAAATCTGAAATTTAGAGAAACAAGCGTTTATTGCCGGTTTTACGCTGCTGTCTCTATTTTCTACAAATCAACCTAATCCGATTAACAGATCGCTGCCATTTCACTGTATGTTTGCATTCATCGGTGAAGTTCGGATAGCCGGCAAGGTTGCTACTACTGTTTCACCTTAATTTACAATTGCCTTGCAGGTCGTCATGACTTTTTCTAAGTTACCTGAGTATATGGCAGTAGCTGATGTCTTTGTGGACTACGTACTCCAGTACTGCACAGTGAGTGTCTGACCAGAGTTTTTCCGAGCAATGAGAAAGTTTAACTTCTAGGACAATAATCTGATTCTCATTTTTGAATGTCAGAAGGGCCTTAGCATTTGAATGACTCAGTATTATGTGGGCGAGGGTGAAAAAATTGTGCTCTCACCTGACTTGTATGCAGGAAGTGGAGCTCGCTATACTACTGAAAGATGTCTTGAAACACCTACACAACGGTGATGTATCAGACACGGTTCTGCTATCACTGGAATCGATCGTCTTTAAGCTGGTCACGCATTACACAGACATCACCAAAGTTTTGAACTTGGTGCGTTTTTCCCATCCATCTTCTAGTCTAGCAACATTCCTCACGCTTGCCGGTTGTGGAGGCTTCCAACGTCTGTAACCCTTTCATTTCAGATCCATGATGAGGTAGCACCTTATGATTTTAGTCGAGAGCATCTAGTTGCAATCTTTTCTGAGCGTGAAATGTCGTGGACGCAGGCACATGTTGTAGATATTCTCGATGTTTTTGGCGGAGAAATTCGCCTCTCCGTTTACAAACGAATTTTAGCTTCCGTCACCAGGTATGTGTTTTCTTTTTGGAATGAAAATAATTTGAACTTGGTAGGGCATCGTTTACTTGATGTCGGAAGATATTCATGATATTTCCCCTATTCTAAAACTTTACTGGGAGTCGTTTCAAACTCTCTCATGCTTCAGTGATCGCAGTGTATTCTCTTTATGGTTGCTGAGTGGTTGCCGTATTTTGGCCATCTTTCTGTTTGTTTTAGTGAAAAGCAGAATTCTGAAGATAAAATATCAATTATGGTAATGTGTATAAAACTGTGCACAAATTTCACAGGAGCAACCAGAATATTAGTGACCCTGTTACACGTCACATTGTTTTCGAGCAGTGTCGTGTTTTGCATGACTCACTCGACAGTCTGAGTAGTGAAGACGACCGCCGTCAAATTACCAGACTCATTGCCCGCTTCGTTCACCTGGTAGGTGTTTTCTTTTGTCACATTTACTTTAGCATTGTGATATCTACGTTCCTGAGTTTTTGTGCTCCATGAAGTTATGTCGGGACATCAGTGCTCACTTTGTTTAGCAGGCTCACTAGAGAGTTAGTAATATTTTCACCTGCTTGGTGGTTTTGGTTTCTTAGTGGGAACTGAGTCTCAGATGGGTGAATGCTTCCAGTGACTTACTGTTGTTTTCCGCAACTTACAGTTAGACCATGGACTTGACTTGGAGCAGCATCTTGCGTTCCTTGTTGACTGTCGGGCAACTTTTGGCAACATGGATCTCCTCCGAGTGAGTTTCTTCTCTAATAGCTCGCTTAGTTTACATCATTAAAATGTCTCTTAAAAATAAAAAAATATAGAATGATTATTATGCAAAATCCGTATTTGTTCCTGATTAGAAATGATCGTCTTTATAAGGTATATAGGTGTACATGTGTGAGTCTTACTCCACTATCTAAAGAGTAACTCTAAAGAATGGTTTTTTCCAGGAGACCGTGGTGCATGCTAGTAATCGCTTGTCTGTATCTTCTCTTCAAATGGCGGGGGGTTTGTCTAACAAGCAGACGATTGAATTCGTGAAGGCTTGTGTAACTTTTAATGGGATCACAATCCCATCCATTTCAAGCATTATACCTCGAATTCATTTGTTTCTTGAGACAGCAGAGGTGGGACCTGTGGTTTACGTGTGCATGGAATTCATCCTATATTCAACCAGAAAGCTGAGAGTGTTTTTCCAACGTAAACAGTACATAAGAGAGCGAACTTACGAACATTGATTTATTGTAGTAGTATATTGTAATGCAGGCAGCTTTCATGAACGGTTTGCTTTCTCACACGGAAGATCTTATCAAGACTGCACTTAAGTGCTTACAAGACTCATCAATCGGTGATGGTAATTCTACATTTTCTTAACACTTGGAATAGTTTATCCTTTCAGGTTGAACTGAATGCCCTCCATTCTGTATGGATCTGGTGTAAGATAAATCACTGTGGTTCGGCATTGAACAAGGTTTATTATATTTTACGCAGATCCAATTAAATTGATATTTTTTCTGTGACCTTCAGGTTCAAAGCCAAAGGAGTTTGAGGAGGCTATTTGTAGCTTCTTGCAAAAGTTGCTATCGTTTTTGATGCTGGTTCCAGGTTAGGCATTATAATCGAGTTCTTCTCAACTATTCTCAGACATATCTAAATTTTTTGACGAGGACTTATCCACTAATTTCAGTATGTAGGTTCACACTTGTCATTAAGCTTGTTGTTAACATTAAGCATGAGAAACTTTCTTTTGTTACAGTTTGAGTTCAAGGAATAACCTGTCAAGTTTTTAGCATGCCTGACAGAGATTGCAAGTCCATGCAGGACACCCAGAGCTTGGCGCATTTTATATTCTTAAGGGGATTCTGACCCTTCTAAATACAAGACCCAGGTATGGCATTAAGGATCAAGTTTTCAAAGCCTTTTTCTAAATGCTTTGTACATTTTATTATTGTGATGAAAGATAAAAAGGAGAAACGTTCTGATTTGAAACAATCATATGGTCTCTAGATTGGTAACTGGCCGAAGAAGGTTGCGGGTCTTGTGTGGAGTTGTATGCATGCTTGCAGCACTTCGTGAAGGGAAATACCTTCACTACTCCATCAACGAGCAGGTTCACATTCACCAATTACATCAGAATATTTTTCTGTTATCTTCCAATTATGAGTACCCCATTTCAGAAAAGACTCAAGTCTATCGTCTTACTTCTACTGCTTCTGACTTTCATTTTAATGCCATCTATCTCTTGACCTTTATTGTCTAAACTCTCGCACTCCTTTTGCAGGTGGATAAAAATGATGTTCTTTACTTTGAAGACCCTTTGCACGAGGAAGAATTGGCGGAGATCATTGCCATTGTAGTGGACATGCTGGTTACGTGTCTTGATCAAGACGATGATAAGGTACAGTTCGTAGTCATCTATTCTTGTAAGCAAAAGTTTATTTTGATTTATCTATTGTAATGCCCTAGATCTCCATGACCATTGGACCGACGGGTGTTCTTAATTGTGAGCCATTGGCGGTTTCACAAGATTTGGACCTATGGGGCGGGAGGCTTGGAATTTCAAAGTATTTTTGCATGGAAAATTATAGAAATGGGAAAATTAGCCAAAATTGGCAATTGAACATAGAATGGGCTCATCGTAATTGTGGCAATGCCATAGTCCGAGCAGTTTTTCTTTATAGTCATGATCAGTGAACTTTATTTGTAAACATTTCCTTGGAAAATTCTGTTTTATGTCTATGGGTGCATCATAATGCCAAGCATGTTAATATTTAAGGCGGTGTCTGGATTTTCTTGATTCAGATACAAAAGGGATATCAACACCTTGATGCTTGCAATGCGCTTGTCACAGCTTTCAAGGTATTTTTGGACTGCACCCGTCCATATTCCTAACAATCGTTAATTTTGTAGTATTATCTAAATAAGGTAGAGAAGATAGTAGCGTCCGGTTGTGAGGATCCCATTCCAAAGTCCGGATCCCTGAAAATTGTTCGTAATAGCCATGAATTGTGTTTCTATGTTCTTTAACTTCTTTTCTACTTTGTTCTTGATGTGTTACAGGTTGATGGGGATCTGAAAATTCTTTGCAGTGGCTTTCTTCAGAAAGCGTCAGCTGTCTTGACAGAGACCGATGCATATCTTCAAGTTACCACACGGTTTGTACAAAGGAAAGGAATCACATGATTTCAACGAAGGTCTATAAACTTATTCAGCCTTAGTTTGGTTAAGGATGATTACCCAAGTTGTTGTAAATGATTTCTTAGGTTCTGTACAAAATTCTTTCTCAAATTGGTGATGGATATTCATGGTCTGGGATTTATAGTGGGATTTACTTCAGTTTTGTCCACATTATTTCTCATGCACAGAACCGTAACCATTTGAATTACTCCATGACACAAAATTTGCCACCAAATACACGTACCTAGACTTTTCACATTTTTCCTTCTTACCATGTTTATGTGCAGCTTAGTATGAGAGAACGAAGTATGTGATATTAGAGAAGGTGATCTTGTAGAGGATTGAATGCATTCGATACATGAACCAAAGCATTGAAACCCCTCCATGGATCCTGGGGTGAGTCTTAATTTTAAGATGGTTTATTGTCTTTATTGTCTTTGGCTCCATATCTGTTCTTGTGTGCAGGTAGTGTTGAAGGGAAGTCCTACATCCCAGGAATGTAAAATTGCCCCCTCAACATTGAGGTGAAAACACCCATAACTGTTTGAGGACCCATTTTTGACAAGTAGACTTCTTTTTAAAGTGTCTCCAAAATGCAATTTGACTCTTCCCATTTTTAAATTTGATTGACAAGTTTACTTTAATTACTATGAATTTTCAAAGTGGAAGTTCCTTAGACCACTTAAACCATCACATGGAAAATCAATAGTCAACCAATTAGGCAAAATTCAAATCCTTCTCCACAATAAAATAGAGCCTTGCATGCTTTGAAACTTGGCATGATTATCAAATGTCATATTAAGATTCACCTTCAAAAACAAAATGTGAAAAGTTTTTTGTGTAAAAATTTTATTACAACTTAAAGGCAATGAGGTTGAAATTTAGTTTAAAATTTCTTGCAACCCTTTATTGTACAGTGAAAAAGATTAAAAAAATTACTAAATGAATTGGTTGGAATGAGGTCCTTTTTTGTCCTTGGTAGAGTTTGGTTACTTTCACATTGTCAACAAGAGAAAGATAGAAATAAAGATAAAGGAAACAACATTAAAGAAGAGTAGGGATGAGGCTTTTAAGCCACCATGATCACCAATTGCATTAGAGGATTTTTGAGGGCAATAAGAGATTGTGAATTATCATGCCCTAAAAATGTTGTGAATGTTGCAAGTAGTGTAGTTTGACATGGTCATGAGAGTGCCACATCACTTTCCAAAATTTTAAAAAATAAATTCAATTTTCTTTTGCATTTCAAGAACTAAATTTATTTTTTATTTTTTATTTAAATTTTGTTTTTTTGACTACCGGCCGTACCCTTTGCCGCAAGGGAACAACGATGAGAACATCCCCAAAACAACCCTTTACAACCGTCAAATTTCCTCTAATGCTACTACATTCAAGCCTCAAATAACTCTATGATGAAGCCCTTTCATTGCTTTTGTATGCCACTCTTTTTTCTTTAGAGAAATTGGGATGGTTGTTGTCTTTTGGATCTATATAGTGTATGGCAAGTATACTCCTACATGTCTTATCTAAATTTATTTATTTTTTAATTCATGATTTTCAATTGTTAATACTTCAAAAATATTTTTCTTTTTAAAAGGTGCTTTCAACTACGTTAAATTGCTTATTTTGATGGTTTGGAGAGTTTTTACTTTAGATTAACAATGTTATGTTGATTGGAATATGTAACTTGTTGCATTAACTCTAAAAATTTGTTGTTTTGTGTGTACAAAACCACTTCATTTCTAGAATAGTCATAGAAAACTCTTTTTAGAAGAATTAAAAAATAACCATAGTGTCTAGAAGTAAAATTGATGGACATGAACCTTATAAAGTTTAGCCCTTATTCCCTAAAATCTTGAAAGTTATAGAGTGTTTGTTTTGCTTTTTTGTCTTGTTTTCTTATTTCATATTTAATGATGGTATTTTGTTATATTTGATGATGGTATTTCGATCTTTATATACACGACAAAATGTTCCATTCATTTGATGCTTGTAGAAAACATGTGATTACTGAACACATTGAGAGACCAAATACCATGGTCATGTTTTAGTACAACAAGTGAGAATACAAATTTTTATATAACTTTTGCAAGTTGCAAAATTGTACTAGTTTATCCTATTGGTATATAAATTACTATTTTTTAAAAGAGTTGCCATTTATAATATATTTAACACATTAAAAAATTATTGAATAGACACAAGTTCAAGATTGAAGGAAAAACTAAATTGTTAATAGCTCTAACTAAAGATGGAGTTGATACACAATCTTATCAATAGTGAGGTTGTTCTAGCAAGAGATCTTAAACTCGTAAACTTTATTTTTGAAAAATTGCGAAAATTGAATTCAGAAATGAATCCTACAAGTATTTTTTTTAAGATGCTTTGATTGCTCAAAAAATAAGATTGTCTATATCGTTCACAAACTTTCACTCAATAAATCCAAATGGAGTTTATCATGTAGATAAAAATACAATCTATTAGAAAAGAATTTAAAAAAAATTAAGTTTAAGGTTTGTAGATTTCTTTTTGCTTGCTGAACTAAAATTTGGGCTTATTGTGCCATAACTTTTATTCTGGAGCACCAATTGAAACAAAATTTATATTCAAAAAGATAATGCATTTTTCTACCTTTGCAGAAATTTATAGAATTCATGATGAATATTGAAATTGTAAGAGCCAACCTAAAATCTATTTTGTCCCTCTAGAAGATAATCGGACTTTAGGAGTTAAAATCTATTCATTTGATAGTATTAAAATGAAAGGATCTTATTTCCTTCTCACCCCTATTTTGTTCCCCTTTAAACATGTAGGTGAAGATTTTTTAAAGATTTTTTTGAAGATTCCTTCTCAAACTCAAATTCAAGATAATGCATTGACTTAAGAAATTCTTTATGTAAATTCATATTTAGGTAGCTTGCATAGTCAATTGAAAAGTTTGGTTATAATACTAAGTGAAGCTTGTTCTTTATATCTTAATGACATATGCATATATAAAAAAAAATTGAAAATCAATCATCTTTAACTTCCTACACAACAATGAGATTTTTTACATTGATGCACCCAAAGGCAAGTGTGCTCATTTAATTGCCACACACTATTTTCTTGACATTTCACACACAAATGTATGTATTCTATAGGAGCATCCTCGATCCAAGAGTGGAATCTAAAATTGCACCAAATTTGGAGCATGGCAAGTTGCAGACCTTGTCATGTTCCAATACTATTTTGTTGCATGGACGTGCACCCCAATCTGCTACATATATAAGGAATCCTATTTTGAGGTTTAAAGCTCTTTTTTGAAGAACCACATATTGTTTTGGCATAGTTTGAAGTTTCTTTTCTCTTTGTGTGTCTTTGTAGTTGGTGGATATAGAATAGTGGTTATGAATCCTATCTTCCCAAGTATTGTTCCAAACACATCATAGAATATGAACTTTTTACGGAGGGGAGGTCAAATAAGAAGGTTGGGAAGATTCTTGAGCCACACTTTGGGAGCATTGTGGCACAATTTTGATACCATACTATTACCACCCTTGTGACATTGTTGTAGAGGTTAGGTGATGGTTTGATTGGAATTGTTCTAAGAAGGGTAACCTACTAAACCTATCTAGTGCATTTTCATACAATATTCCAAAAACATAGGTAGCTAATTCAAAGTTAGCCAATGAAATTAGAAAAAAAAATTTCATTTGCAATTTGAAAACATTATGAAAAAACTAGTAATAACTAGAGAAAATAAGTAGACTCAATACTTAAAAAATTAGTTCAACATAGAAAATTGAAAGAAACATAGCTAGTCATTAACCTCTAAAGCTTTGAACATGCATTTTTGTGAACATGGCATTTTGGGATAGCATACTACGAAAGAAATTTTTATTTTTGTGCTTTGAATTTTTCACACAACATGTGCCTAAGGGATAGCTTCAAGGCACACCAATTTCATAATTTTTTACTATATGGTTCAAAAGTTATTGTATAATATATCATTTTCAACGAAATGTGGGCAGCTCAAAAAAATTCTTTAAAATCATTTATTTAAGAAATGAAAATTTGAAATTGGTTTTCTAGATTTATATCTTTGCAAAAATATTTGAATATTTCACTTTTGATTAATGAGATGAATGTTACAAGGAGTTTTAGTTTGTAGGTGATTATAGAGTCTCTATTCTAAAAAAACCTTTGAAGTCCTTTATTTAACTTAATTTTCAATATTTTTGGAAAAAAATAAAAACGTTGGGTGTAGATTGTTTATTACAACATTACAACCATTAGGATTGGCATTTTTCAATTCTATAATTCAATTCTTAACAATTTAGTGTTTTGAATCATTCTCTAGTTCTTTCTATTTACTATTTTTTTGTATATGTCATACAATTCCAAATGATCTAAAAATATTCAAACCAACTTGCCTTGATGAATGAATCCAAAGAGTGACCACCACTTTGGAAATTTTTTCATACAAGTATGACTTCATAAATGGTAGCTACCTACTTTTTTTGTAGGGCCCAAAAAATAAATTTTGTCCATTCAAACACTAATACCATGCAATCTACATGGTGAAAAATTTTGAATTTTTTTCACATATTCTCAAACCAATGTACTACAAGATCCTATGGTTACATGGCTAGGGAGGATTGACCCTTCTATTGCCCCAGTAGAGGATAAATGTCAAAAATAGCCCCTATTTTGTGTCACTTATATTTTGTATTTCACCATGTCCTCTAGCTAATTTGGGGTCTTTGATTGCGAATATGAATTCAAAATTTGCAAATTTTATCATATGTAGCAAATAAAAAAATTCAGGATTTTCTACAAGGATAAAACATGAAGCAATAGAGGGTCAATCTTCCCTGGCCACGGTTACATATGTCTAGAAATGTTGTTGTTTTCTAAAATTTAATACTTGTACTAGAAATGACAGTTTTGGATTTTATTTTAATACATAGTCAAAATCTTTAGGGGATAAACTCCAGAAATATCCCCAACATTGTTTCGATGGCCGGCCCCAAAGTCAAAGGGTTGGAATAATAATAATAAGGTTTCTCTCTCTTATGCCAAATTGTCAATGGGAACTTGGGAAGGGCACTCTAGGGACTCAGGGAGTACCTTACTAGTCATTTGCTGCTCTTCCTCTTAAGTGGTCCTAAAACTTGGACAATACGTAGCTTCACCAACCATCGTCCGCCACGTCCGCACCCCCCATACTCCCAAGTCCCCACTCTCCAGGCGTAGTTCCCAAGACCCACTGACCAACCTCTCCCAAATTCATTTCAAAACCAACCACTTCACTTTTACTTTTGCACTATTTTCAAACGCAGAACTTACTAAGTTAGTTACTACTTACTACTTACTACTTATTACCTTACGCAGCCAGATATGCCGTGAGCTCAGAACAGTTGTCCCTGCCACAGTTGACAAGAGCGTCAGTCCGTCCCATACAAACATGTTTTCAGTTTTTCCTCCTTTGATGATTTGAGGTACAGTAAAGTTTGCGCAGATCAGCAGAGCTCCGAAGCTCCTCTCCCACCTCCTCATCCACCCACATTCTTTTCCCGCAATGTACTTGTCCACAGCTACAATCCCAACAGCGTCACCACTTTGGCCTTCTTCTTATTAGGTTTTGGGTAAAGCACTTGAAGCTGAATTCCCCAGAAATTTAGGGTTGCGAGTTGCGAGTTGAGTGCTTGTGATTGAGTGCTGGGAGGATGGAGCAGCTGGGGAACAAGAGACGGTGGCAACAGGGGATTCTAGTGCTGGCCGTGTGGCTGGTTTTGCAAGGAGCGAAGGCAGCGGAGGGGATTCGATTCGTGATCGACAAGAAGGAATGCTGGCAACACGAGGTGCCTTACGATGGGGATCAAGTGCGCGTCTCGTACGTCGTCATCAAGTCTGAGAGTTCGTGGAGCTTCGACCACACCGCTATTGGACTGGACCTCATTGTGCGTCTCAAAATCCGCTTCTTGTTGTGAATGTGCATGCTTTATGGCTTTCCTGTTCTCCCTGGGAATGCGTCTCTTTGAAATGTTGTGGAATGTGGGTTTTTTTGGTAGCTAGATCAATGGACGCTGAACATAAAAAAATGGGGCGAAAAGCAGGTGTTACTGACTTAGTAAGCAAGCTTAGATTTGGTAGATAGAAGGCATGAACTGAAATGGTGGTAGAAGTATTTGTTACCTACTTCCTAAGGATGCTCGGTTTTGGTAGCTAGAAAAGTATACTCCGACATTAAAACTGTAGCGAGAAGAATGTACGCTGAAATTAATATTTGCAGCAAACATCCGTTGTTGCTGATTTAGTAAGCTGGTTTATATGTGGTAGCTAGAAGAAATACAGTGACATTGTGGCAAAAGTATCTGTTGCATGTTTGGTTTTGATAGCTAGAAGAATGCACGCTGAAATTGGAATTGTGGTGAAAGCAGGTGTTACTTACTTAGTCAGCAGGTTTGGTTTTGGTAGCTAGAAGAAATGCACTGAAGTTGTGGCCAAAAAAGTATCTGTTACCTACTCTTTAAGTAGGTTTGGTTTTGGTAGCTAGAAGAATGTAAGCTGAAATTGAAACTGTAGCAAACATCAGGTGCTACGTACTTAGTTGGAATGAGGTGGGGGTAGCTAGAAGAAATGCACTGAAATTGTGGCTAAAGCTGGTGGCAAAACCTGCTTACCTGCTTGGTAAGCATGTTTGGTTTGGGTAGATTGAAGAATGTACGCTGGAATGGGAATTGTTGCAAAAAGCAGGGGTTACTTGCTTAGTACTAAGCAGGTTTGTTTTTATACCTAGAAAGAAGACACTGAAGTTGTGACGAAAGCTTGTGTCACCTACTTAGCACTCCGAAGTACTTATTAAGCGTGTTTGGTTTTGGTAGCTAGAAGAATGTATACTGAAATTGTGGTGTTTCGAACTTTATGGTTGCTAGAGGAGCTCATGAGCAGTTTGGTATGAATTAAAGTAGAGCCTAGTTTTGAGAAAGATTGTACAGATCCACAATTAGAGATGTTATTTTCTTATCCACATTGGACTTTCTCGTTGCTGGACATTACCTAAATGGTTAGATCCTGTTCAATCAAGGGTCTAAAGAAGGAGGGCAAGATTATATGAGGGAGCCATGTTTTCCATATCCGATGCTTGGCTGCCTCTCTGCAGAAATGGGTTCCATGGAGGTTTATGAGTTTTGATTGACCAGGGTCTTGAATGCAGGTGGAGGGACCTGCAGGCCACCAGGTGCACACTTCTAAGGCCAAAGTGGAGGACAAATTTGACTTCATAGCGGCTCGCAAAGGGCTGTACAAGTTCTGCTTCTTCAATCGGAATGCAATCCATGAGACTGTTGATTTTGATGTGCATGTTGGCTACCACATTGTTAGTGCGGACGAGGAACACATCAAAGATGGTGAGTAGTCTTGTTTAGGTCGTCCCTTCCTTACTCACATTAGTAAACAATTCAGGTAGACATAGAAAAATGGAGGATTAGATAACAAGCTCTATAGCATTCTCCATGCAAACTTCTGCATTTCCAATATTTGCTAAATGCTTGTTGGAATTGAATTTCTTCCAGTTGTTGAAAGTGCTAACTGGAGGATTCTAAGGAGGCCATGTCTCCCATTCATTGATGCAGGAATTGGGTGGAAGAGCAAATCCACGCAATTGTTGAAATTTTGATTTCCAGATTTGGTATGCCACTGAAGTAGGATGGTTGAATTGCAGAGCATATTGAGCCGTTGATGATGCAAATCGAGAGGCTAGAGGAATCCATGTACTCCATCCAGTTTGAGCAACACTGGCTCCTTGCACAGACTGACCGTCAAGAGCTTGGTATGCATTCAACCTGCCTTCACAAATTTTGTTCATAACCAGTAGCTCATCTAATTTGGAAACTGCACTCTTCATTCTAATAAGTATTGGTTACGCTAGTTTGAACTAATAAAAATCCGGTCGAATCATATAGTGTCCCCATATTTGGAAACCAAATACAAATTATCCAATGCTTCTAAATTTTAGTGACACTTGCTCCTCTAAAGCTGACGACATTATTTGCGCATCCTTAACCATTTTAACATATGTAAGTGTAAATGTTGGGAGATTTTTTGCGCTGTGGAGAGATCTTGAGGTACAGAGACAAATCTGTTGAGATCAAATTTTTACAATTATGTTTACTAATTTCTTTTGCAATCATTCGAAGTGGGAGGTTGCAGATCACCATTGAAGGAACAATTAACAAATTTATTTGTTTGACCGACGTTTTCTAATTTGTTGAGTGTGGGTTTTTGTGATGCAGTTAACAAATCAATGAGCAAGCGGTTTATGTACAAGGCGGTGCTGGAGGCTTGTGCCCTAGTGGGATGCAGTGTGCTCCAGGTTGTGTTGCTGCGGCGGCTTTTTGAAAGGAAGCTAAACATGTCACGAGTTTAGTAGGACGATCTCGTTTTTTAGACAATTGTGTTGACCTTCTGGTAGCCAGGGCGTGTTTTGGTGTCGGTGCTTATTTGTACAGGTTTCATTGCAATGCAAATGCTTAGTGAAATTGTTGGAGAAAATGCTACCGTGGAGATGAAATTCAATCAGATGGGACATGGCAAGGGTGTTGTCCTTGGCATGTTTCCATGGCCCACTGGGCGATCTGCCGTGAGTTTGTAAACTCATTGTAACTGGCCTTGAATTGTATTTTTCTTTGAAATAGACAAAGTTTGAGCAGCATGGCGTCCGAGTGAGGACTTATCATTGCAAGAGGACTTTTGTGTCCTGTCAGATCATCATCCCCCACTCATGGTTTGACTTTTCTCAGGGATACCAATCTGCTGCTCAAATATTTTTATTTTTTACTTGTTTTTTATGTAATGAATGTCACTTCAGTTATACTAGTGTGTCCTGTGCTGTTGCCACTATCAAAATAAAAGCTGAGTAATTTTTTAAAATTCAATAACTTTCACATTGTAGGTCCTAGTGCCATGAAACAAAGCTTGTGCACCCCTTCTTGTGGAGAGCTTTTTGGCAATACCAAGAATGTGACTAGGGATTCATGGTTCAAAAGATCTCACTATAACAAACAAATCAATCAAAACAAACAAAACAAACAAACAATTGAACTTATGGTATGGATTGGTAGAAATTATTGACAATTGCATGTTTGGAGACACCTTGTTTGGAAACTTATTTCTTTGGGAGTAGGCGTTGTAGTCCTAGTTTGTAATCAACTAAAGTGATTTCATATTTTTTTGAGTTTTCAGTGGAATTAGTTATGAATTTTTCATGTTGAAGCACAATGGTCACTAAAAGCCTCCACTTCTTGAAATGTACAATATTTGTACACTGCTAGAACAATGAGTGAGCAAAATGTACAAATAGTGTATATTTCAAGAAGTAGAGGCTTTTAAAGATTGAGTGCTTTATAAATCTCCTACTTTACTATAAAATTATAATTTTGGTATTCTATATTGTACAAAAATAACAAAAATTTGATATTAATTCCTTTACATAAAAACATAACATGCCATGACTTTTCAACAACAAGTTCATACCAAACCTTTGCCATGACTTAATTTTTAGTGCTAATTTTAGAATATAAATCTACCAATGTCATGGATATCTTCTGATTTCTTTTATAGAATCAGGAAGAACTACCGAATTTTTCTAGATTTTGGTTCTCAAATGAATGTATAGTATCCATTTAGGAATAGTGAGGTTCAAACACATGATTGGTTATATCTACGTTAGTTTGAGGTAGCAAAAGAAAACATAGTTTTAAGAAATTCATTAACTAATGGAAAGACACAAAAAACCTCAAATAAATAGACGAAAACTTTCTCTAATTGGGTATTTAGGTTATATTGCCTTAAACTTTTCAAACAACTTAGGCAACTTTAGTTAGCATGTGCAAAACTCCTCCAATATCTATGAAATTTGGCAAGTATATAATTATGTAACTAACATAATATAGGATGCAATTATCCAAAAAATTGACCAAGTGTAGTGCTTGTCGAGCAAGGGCAAAAAAATAACATTTTTTTATTAACTTCAAACTTTATTAATCTTTCAACTTAAATGATTAAAGTATCTAATTTTTTTTTACACATTCCCATGGTAGTCTAGTATAAATTCATTTGGTTGAATGTTTTTTAAAGTTTTTCCTCTCTATCCTAAAACGTAACAATTTATGATAATTTTTGCTCAAAATGTGCTTAAATCCTTTAGGGATTAACCCCTAAGCACTCGAGAACCTACCTAGTAGATGAAGAATGTTGTGAAAATAGCATTCCATCAAGTTTGTATTCATTGAAGAAACGTCAAGAAATATTATATGTAATATGTCAATGTAAAGAATAAATAATGTTTTGTATGAATCAATGACATAGATATATTGAAGGAATTTCAATTATTTAATATAAATTTTGAATAGCAATTTAATTGTCTTGAGGTCAAATATCTAGGTATTAACCCCTAAATATCCAATTCCTTTTTGAGCTTTTTAGAATTTGATCAAAACTAAACAGAAAATCCAAGTTTTGATAAATTTTATCAATTTTTACCAAGTTATAACCATACAAATCCAAACTAGACATGTGATGAACTACATAAGAAAACACAACAATATCACTTATAATGTTTGATCAAGAAGGTGTTAAAAATAAATTTGAAGTCTTTTAATCCTCTTTTTACTTGCTCTAATCTAAAATTGAGGTTATAAGAAAATATGAAATTAAAGGACATAACATTAATAAATATAATCAATTTACTCTACAATTTTTTCTAAATGAATTTTCAATTTGATCCCTCCCCCCCCCCCCCCCCGGATTTAGTGTATTTAACCAGGAATTTCTAACAATAAAAAATCAAAATTTGCAATGGATAGTCTTGCACAAAATATTCAATAGAAAAATTACAAATAATTTTTTTCAAAATTAGATTTTGGATACTTAAATAGACTCTATAAGATATTCATCTAAATGAAATAGGCCACAAATAGTATTTAACCCCTAAAGGACTAGATTACATTTTTTGGTTGTATAAAAATTTTAGGCAGGCCATTGTGACTAGAAATTTGCATATTTTAGGCTGAAATTTCAATAGAAGGTGTGGACGAGGAATATCTTTCATTTGCAACAAATTTCATGACATTTGGAAATAGGTGTCAAAAGTTATAACCTAATATGTTACTTTTTTTTGTAACTAGGCAGTTTGGGCAAATTAGAAAAAATCATTTTTTTTAGAAACCAAAATTCAAGATTGGTTTTCTAGACTTATATATACAAGGAAAGATTTGAATCATTCCATTTTGATCTATGAGTCAAAAGTTATGAGGATTTTTTGTTTGTAGACAGTTATGGACTCCTTAATCTAAAATGAACTTTGAAATCCTTTATCTTATCCAATTTTCAATATTTTTGAAAAAAAATAAAATTAGGATGTAAATTGTTTATTAAAACATTTCCACCATTGGGATTGACATTTTTCAATTCAATATTTAAATTCTAAATGATTAAGTATTTTAAACCATTTTCTACTATTATCGACTTAATATTTTTTTCCTATATGTTGTACAATTCCAAATGATCTAAGAATTTTCAAGTATGTATCCAACATGCCTTGAAGAATGAATTCAAAGAAGTACGACCACTGTGGTCATTTTTTCATAGAAAAGTGAGCTTGTGAAGTGCAGTTGCTTGTTTATTCATGGGGTTGAGAAGATAGTTTACGTGAATTTGAATGTTGATATCTTATGATCCTCACAGTGGAATTTTTTGAAATTTTTAACACATGTTTTCAAGTCATCATATTACAAGATTCTGTGGTTATATGTGTCAAAAATTGTTCTTTTTCAAAAATTTAATAGTTGTACTAGAAATGGCAACTTTGGAGCTTTTTTGGTGAATGCATAGTCATGGAATTTTAGAGGTTAAATAAGATTTTCTTAACTTCAAAGTTTAATCAACACCAAAATATAGTGCCTTAGACATTTAGGGATTAAGAATTATCTCCTATTTAGGTGCTTTGAAGTTCATATTATAAACAATGAATATAATATTTGAAGGTGTGTATGTATTTTTAGAAATATCTTTGCCAACCTTAATATTATACTATATATTATAGTACATGGCAAGTGTGATTCATTGAATGTTCTATAATTTGTGACTTTTATTTTGCTTTGGAAGTAGTTGTCCAATGTCTATATTTGAATTTTCATATATTTTTTCAATGTACTTTCGGATGTGCTTCAATCCATACCTTAAGTTAGGTTGTTTGCTTGCTTGTTTGTTATGGTGAGATTTCCTACACCGTGAGTGTCCTAGTCACATTCTTGATACCATTAGAAAGTCCTTAGTAAGGAGGAATGTATAGACTTTGTTTTGTGGCATTGGAACTTTTATAGAATGAAAATTATAGGTTTTTAAATTATTATTTTCTTAAAATAAAGAAATAGAAAATCGCTTTTATTTTTATTGTAACCGTGAACACTAATATCATTTACTATAGTAATTTCAAGTTCTAATTATATGAGTCAATAGTTAGAAATACCTTTGGAGGGCCAATAGACCGGCGGCACTCACTCATGAGTCATGCCCCCCTAATAAACCAATCCGAGAAAGTCTGACACGCCACCCCAAAAAGCACTCCTTCACCAAAAATAAAAGTAAAGGGAACCCCTCGAAACCGACGCCTGTCCCCGCTCGCTCCACTCAAGCTTGCCTCCCTGAACAATCAGTCTACAACAATCTTTGGAGAATCTTTTCCCGCACAATCTTTGGCTTCTCCATCCCGAAGAACCCCCGAAATTCCTTCGCAATTAGCGGCCAATTCTCTCTCGCAGCGATGGTGGATGTCGCAAACGAATCCACAAAAGCGGACGACGCCAAGCGAAAGCGCCGCTTCCCGTTCCTCGTCGCTATTTTGCAACAGCTTTGAAAACAGCTTTGAATTTGGGGCGCAAACAAACACGAATCGTGGAACCCTAATTTTGCTGGTCCGTCAATTCCACACGATGCTGATGATGTTTTGGGGGGTTGGGGAGTTTTTCGGTTGTGGATTGTGGGACTGTTTGGCTGTTTGATTCGGGTGGGGATCGGGTCGGTGTGATGGGGATGGGGAAGTACGAGTTGGAGGGGCAAGTGGGGTGTTCGTGTGTGCCTGTATGGAGAGGGGATGATTGTTTGTTTGATTGATTGATCTTAGTTGTGGTAGTTTTATTTGTGTCTGCGGCGATAGGAAGTGCGTGGTTGTGTAATTGGCATCTTTTTGTTGTGATTGGTGTTGTGTTGTGTTGTGTTGTGTTGATTTCAAGGGTTTTGAGCAGATCTTGGATGTGAGAATTTGATCGTGGCTTTGGAGGTTGGTTACTGGTTCTGTTTCGGAGAATTTTGTTCTGGTAATCTAGGGTTTGGGTGTAGTTGTTATTGGTTAGGGTTTACTTCTTGGCGATGCAGTCCGATTCGCAGTATAATGCGAGGAGGTCGTATTATTCGCCTGAGATTAGGAACTGTGATATGGGGAGTCGATGAGGGAACGATAGTTGAAACGAATTGACGCTCAACATCGAGTTTGATGGGTGGCAAGGTTTGCGGGTGCTGAGTGAACGGTTGAGGAATTGAGTGGCAGCTTTTTGTTGTGATGTCGCGTGTGTAAAAGTTTGGGGCGGTGGAAATTTGATCATGGCGTTGAAGATCGGGATTGGTGCTGGTGTGTTTCTGTTGGAGAATCGTGTCCCGTTACAAGGGTTTGAAAAGAGTCATCGTTGGTTAGGTTTTGCTTCTTGGCAATGTTATCAGATTCGCATATGTTGTGAATAGTGTGATGAGCTGGTGCTTTGTGCATTGGATTGGTGACTCTAAAATAGAGAGTCGATGAGCCAACAATAATTGAAGCTTTTAGAATGTTTATGACACTCTTAGAGAACTTACCACTTTTTTCTTTTGCTGTTTTCCAGGAGAGGCATAGTAATGCTTAGTATCAGGTTTGTTTATATCAGTAGTAGCTGTTTTGGTAAATAACCAAAGCATTGCCATGGCGACGGCGGCAATGGCAGGAGCTGCAGGGGCAGCGGTAGTCTTATACTACTCTGGTTGGGGTAATCCCTGGGGTGGGGGTAGACCAGCTCAAGAGCAAAATGGGAATGGAGAATCTGACTCTTTGCTTAGTGGAAGCCACAGACGGTTGAATGTGAACGCATCCAGACCACCGTCAACTTGGTTTGAAGCTCTCGCCACAATCTCGGAGACTTTGCGGTTTACGTATTCTGAAACTCTTGGGAAGTGGCCCATTGGTGATCTGGCTTTTGGAATTAATTATCTCTTGAGACGACAGGTATGTGTTCTAACTTCCCTCACTATTATAGGAATCGCTGCTCAAAGATCGCTTGTGTCTTCAGATACTGAATGCTGGATTCAAATTTGGGTCCTTGCAGATCTTAGAGTTGTCTTTTAAGTAATGGTGTGTCACACCTCTTTTGACCCGCACCTTGCATGCAACCAATGGAATTGAAGTAATCCTCCAAGTGATTTTGGACTAAACACAACCGATAGAAAATTGCTCAGTGTTAATGGGTTGCAGGCAACTATGATTGTTTCATTGCAAGGAAGCGCAAAGTTGGACAGGATTTTGAATACAATGTAGAAAATGAATCGGCATGTATGCAGAGCGGGGCAAAATGAGAGGCGACACACCATTACTTAGAGGATGATTAGAAATTGAAGCTTTTTTAATTTGTATTTTTGTCTTTTTTCTTGTCTTTCTTTGGAATCAAGATGAGAGTTATTACAGGATTGCGAGGTTTTGAAGTCTGTTGTGAACTTACGGTTGGCGGCGTGTGCACAGGGGCAATTGAATGTTGCAAGTGTTTTCGGTGCGGATGAGAGTAAGCAACTGCATGGCGCTGATGTATTGGTGGATATGAAGGAGTTGTTGAGACTCCTGACCATATGCATTCACTTTTCAAAGAAGACGTTCCCCCAGTTTCTGGAGGTCACAGGATTTACAAGGGATCAAGTTCTACTTGAAGAAGGCAGGGCTGGGGTAAGATCGATTGTTCTGATTGTTTATTGTTCAGAAGCATCAGTTATTTGGAATCATGATGGTTGGTATTGCTTCATTTCTCATTACGTGAAACCGCTGTTATGCAGTTACTGAAACCAGCATTTACGGTGTTAGTGGACCATCAGTCGCAATCCATATTGCTATTGATTCGAGGAACACACAGCATAAAGGACACTTTGACGGCTGCTACGGGTTCGGTGGTGCCTTTCCATCACACTGTCCTGGGTGATGTTGGTATCAGTAATTTGGTGTTGGGCTATGCTCATTGTGGAATGGTAGCAGCTGCTCGGTGGATAGCCAAGCTCTCTACGAGCATTCTTACGAAGGCCCTTAGTGACTACCCTACTTATCAGATTAAGGTCTTTTACCCATTTCTTCATTCTTTTTTTCCTGGTAATCTGTGCAGATTCGTACTTGTATGCTGTGGACTGTTGATTGAGGTCTTGCAGTTTTTCAACTTTGGATTCGTGGCTCTCCAACTTTATTACGCATGTTGTATTTATACACAATTGCTCACTTCGCAGGTTGTTGGACATTCTCTCGGAGGTGGTACAGCGGCTTTACTTACATACATTCTCAGGGAGGGCCCAACTTTTTCTTCAACAAACTGCATCTGTTTTGCACCTGGTATGGACTTCCCACTGTCCATGTTGCACAGAGTGTCTGTTATTTTTTTTTTTGAGGAGATAGCAAAATAGCCGTGTAAAAAGTGCGAGTATTGAAAGTTCAGTCTGGCGACAAACTGATATTAAATTGAGTTTCTTTCTGAATACAGCGGCATGCATGACTTGGGAATTGGCCGAGTCAGGGGTCTCTTTTGTGACCACAGTCATTAACGGCTCGGATCTTGTGCCGAGCTTCTGTTCTGCATCCCTTGACGATCTTCGAACTGAGGTATGCTTGCCTCTTATTGTTATTTTGATGATGCAATCTGATAGCTATGATGTGCCTTAGTGTTGCATTATCTAATTATATGTATGCGTGAATGCAGGTGACCGCTTCTGCTTGGGTGAATGATTTCCGTGAGCAGATAGAGAGAACACGGATACTGAGAACGGTATATCGGTCTGTCACTGCGTTGGGCAGTCGGTTACAATCCTTGGCCAATCTTTCCCGAGCGACATTACCTTACTCAACCCTCATGGTTACTCGTGCTGCTCAAACTGGAGTAGCTGGTGCTGGTATGATTTGGCGGCCTGTCTCCAGTGGCACCCAGGTACTTACGAGTCGCATACATTAACTTCTTTATTAAATTTTATGGGAACAGCCCTTGGGAAAGTGACGTTGACGGCATCGTAAGGGTCATGAATTTTGCACAGTATCATAAATTTTTAGACGTTGTGAAGGCACTGACGAGTTCTACTACGAATGCTAACAATCTTTATTGAACATATGTTGGGTCTCTATGTCTATAAATATTAATACTTATTGTCGGAGATGTGCATTAGAGTATGCACTAACCTGTATGAACGGTCGAGGCTGACCATGGACGCCAATGGTAAATTTTAAATACTCATCGTTCAAGTGGGATGTGAACGCAGGTTGTAATGAAGCAGGCTCAGAATGTAGCACAAGCTGTGGTCCGTAGGCCCTCTCTTGCAGCTTGGTCCTGTATGGGCCCTCGTCGTCGTTTGACCAGTTCCCTAAGCAACAACGGCATCGAGGAATCATCCGCTTCGAGCGACAAAGAGAAAGTCGATAGCTGCGGAGTTGCTGCAGATGAATGCAGTACTAGTGACGCGGATGATGTCACTGCTGAAGGTGGTGAAGGCCAGCAGTCGGCAGGTAAACATGGCTCTAAGATTTCTTTGAAAGTTTTTACTCCCCTGGCATTGGTCGTTATGATGTATTAGCTTTCTAGTGATGCTTTTGTTCAAGACGGATAGTCACGTTTGCAGTAGAAGAAACAGTGTCTGTAGCATCTAGATCTTTGCTTCGTATGCCCAGCTTTTGTTTTTCCTTGTCGGATGTGGGTCCAAGATTTCTTACCTTTGAAGTTTTACTCCTCAGGTGAGTATTGGGATTCATACAGGCAAATTCGTCGTGACGGAAATGACACAATCAAGGATGTTCCCTCAGACAATGATCATGACCACGATCAGTATAAGGAGTTTGGGCTTGGAGATGATGTTGATGGTAGAAGTGACCATATAGCTTCAAGTAGTGTGGAGGATATTGGTGAGGACCTTCTGTGGCATCAGCTGGCTCAGGAGCTACAGCGGCAGCAGGAGGAGGGGCAAGTTCAGTCTGCTTCAGAAGAAGAGGCTGCAGCAGCTCGTGAGATCACTGAAGAGGAGGAAAGTGTGGTGCAAAACACGGCCTCTGCGTTGAGCCAGGTTATCTCCTTATGACCTTTTAATTTCTTGAGATGGTTTAGGATTCTTATAATTTGTGGAAGCATGAGTACAGGGTATGAACCTCGAAATGCCTACCAGATCGTGGACAAAACATAGATGTGTTATAACATATAGCATTCACAACTTTTTTGAAGATCATACAAGGTGTTAAGCATGGTGATATGAAATTGTTCGTACATAAATATCTTCATAGATTGTTGTCAAAGCGTTTAAAAAGCATTTAACGTTGAGAATTCACCGATTATATATCTTCTTTTAGTACTTGAAGTTTGTATGATATGTTAAATTATAAGACTCTCAACATGGTGTAATCAGTCTTCAAAATCTCCAAGGTTTTTTATAGTAATTTTATCATTAATAATAGAAAATACAGACATGCTGTGGGTTTAGATTTTCCTGAATTCTCGTGAGCATGTATGGGTCTTGCAAAATAGCACTACTACCGCACAACACTTGAGAGTTAAAAATGCGTGTTGACGTCAACAAGAACTTCAATTTTAAGCTAGAGTTCTATCGAGTGTTCCTACCAACCTGTGCCTTTTATTGGGAGGCTTGTCTTTTTGCAGGACCGTATTGTGTCAGAGCAGGAGCCCGAGCAAGACTTACGGCATTTTTACCCTCCAGGAAAGCTTATGCACCTCGTGAGTCCCCTCCTACCCAAAGGAGACGATGAAAGTGAAGAACAAGAGCAACAGCAACAGCAACAGCGCAGCGTCGGTCTATTCTTAACCGACCGGGCTCTATATGGCAAAGTCCGGTTGTCTAGGACTATGGTGCATGACCATTACATGCCCAATTACAAGGTTATAATGATAAGTTTGATTGAACACCTAGAGAGGGAAGTTAATGTCTCGAGTTGATGAAGTGGTCATCAAGTTTTGTAGCATAGTGTGCAATTCAGGGATTTTCTCGCCCATGTTTATAACTATAATCATGCCGCAATCATTTGTATATATTCTTAATATCAAAACAGAGAGCAATCTTGAGGTATCCGTAAGTTGGATCTTGCTCATTGTTTGGTCAAGTCCTTTTGACCCTGCACTTTTTGCAACAACTTCTTTAGTTTTCGAGGTATCTTGGCTCATACTTGATCAGGGCCTCGACTTTACTTGTGAACACTTACACTTCTATCCAGTATCGGTATATTTCTACTGAAGAACTGTCAGGCTATTGAGTAAGCTTAATAAACCCTGTTCCTTCATTGCCATAACATTTTTGAAACAACCTCAAATATGGTAACTACACCTAAAATGGACTGAAGAAGCTCTGGGGCATAACCAATGTGTTGTAGAAAATGAATAACATTTTTGGCACATTGCTAAAGGACTGTGAATCAATCTGGAAGTGGTCAATTTGCAAGTGGTTTCAAAATTTTTGGATGAATTGTGAATTAGTTACAAATTTTCAGAGATTCAAGATATAGGGTGCAAAAAGTGTCATGTAGGTGATGCCAAAATAAATATGATGCACATAAAGAAATGACAATGGAGAATAGTTAAGTCAATAAAAAGTTCACTCAAAATAGATCACTTGTAAAGTTGCCACCTTCATAGTTCTATTTATAGAGTTGCATACTACTCAAGATTCACCTAATATTTGTATTTGTCATATGCATTGTTTGGGGCATTCTCTTTGTTTATTTTCCATTCATAAATAGGGGTTGATTTTGAAGAGTGGTCCATTTGAGGTGTTTCTATCTTAGAAGATTCCTTTTCAAAGCAAAAATGTAGATCCTCGGGAGGGATCATAGGACCTCTTGGCCTATTGGAAGACTTTTTGATCTTGCTTGCTAAATCTTTAACTCCAATAATTTGGAAGCATTCAAGAGAAATGTATAGTTTTAGTGAATGAGGTGGCCAAGGAAAAAAAATTAATGCATTCTTATCAAAAATATGTTGGTTGGTTTCAACAAAACAATTTAGTGGTTTATTTATTTGCATATTGTAATTGGTTGATTAGATTCAATATTATATTCCTTTTGTCTTGAAATAATTGTCCACAATTTTGTTGGCATTTTTTTGAGCCAATTTCATTGATCATATTGTGAAAAACATAATTAAGAAAGGGTTCTAAATTTTATACCACTAAAATCTATGAAGAACATTGCATGTGTTCATTGCAACCTGAATAAAATTAGCCAAAAGGAATTATTTTTTTGACCTACTTAAGAAAACCTTAAAAAAACATGACATTCAGAGTAAACAATTATTTGGAAATGGAAGGAATAGTAAATTCTATATTGTGCTATAGAATTAGTGTATTTAAAACAACCTCTTCTAAAGTAGAAAATTAGAGATGCATGTAATCACCAAGGGTACAAAATTGTTTGAATCTACTAAAAACATTTTAATAGAATATTTCTAATTGGAGTAGATATGAGTAGTTTTGCAACTTGATTGATTTTGAAGGTCACTATATTATGTGACTTGACACAAAACCTGAGTATATCAATGACATATTTGAATCTAAATTGCATACCTATTAAATCTTCTATTAATTAGAAGATGTAAGATAAGAAAAAACTTGTAGCTTTTAAGATGATTTCTTATCTTGATTGTAGGAATTTTATTTTCCATTTTCTAACCTATTGTAGATTGTGATCTTGAGAGTAATAATGAAGCTATTTAAATTATGGATGTGTATAATAAAATGAAAGAAAGAATAATTATTCATCTACATAAAAGTACATTCATCTACCATTAGAAGGGATTTCAAGCAAGGGAAGGACCATTTCAAGCTTGTTCCCCTTGTTGTGAACCAATAGTGCATTGTCAAAAAATTTAATCATTAAAAAATAATAATAATAATAATAAAATATATAATTCAAACATTCAAATTTTTATTATTATAATTATCTAATGTGGTAGTTACTGTGCCAAATCAAGCAACTACAATAGTACAACAATTGAGTTCCTACAATTTGGTCTTCTATTAGAGGGGAAATCATTTTATTTAATCATGATATAAGCCAAATTAATAAAATGCATTTAAGTGCAATTTTAGTATTATTATTAATATTTAGTAAAAGTAGAATCACTTTCCTTATTGGAAATGTAGTTTCACCAACAAATAGGATTTGCCACTATTTTAAAATAATATTGTAATATTTTATTGTTTTGAATTAAAATTCAAGAATATTTTTTTTTATTTGCTTCAAGAGAGGCTTACATTTTAATTTGAAGAAATATTTGGAATATATTCTTGCCATTTCTTAAAGTGAAATTATTTTTCTCAAAGATAGATTAATATTGTAAAGACCTTCTATTTTAACATTATACAATTGAGATTTTTTTATACAAATTTTATGTTTGGCAACATTATTACTGTTTATAAATTTTGATTTATGGTATTCAATTGTAGCTAATGGAAATTTGACCTTTATTGCATCATTATTGAATATAATATAAATGTTGTTTCAAAAACTCTTCAACAATACTATTAGTAAAAAAAATCATTATGATTCATGAATTGATAATCATAGCTTTTATATATTATTAATCAATATAATATTTAAGTTCATCTAGCCTAGAGACAACAATATCAAGAATTTTGACCTTTCATTAATATTAATAGTTTGAACTTCTAAATGTAAATAAGTAGCATCCATCTTAAGGGTGAATGCAAGAAACACTTGCCAATTTTTTTGTGTTTTTACAATACTCATGATTTTCTTCTAGAGTACTATAAAATTTAAAAAATAACTTTTAAAAAGCAAAAGAAATATGACTAATGTACACACCTTTGAGATGAAGGTAACCACCAAAGAAAATGCATGGAAAAATTATTTAAGCTAGAGAACTAAAAAAGTGCCAAATCTCAAGAAAATTGATATCTTGATGTATAAGTTAGTTTAAAATAGGAAACAAAATTAAATACATAAAATGAAAATTGTCCATTTGTAACAACTCTATGGAGAAGGTCATTCACAAAAAAAACCTCCAAAATGATATTTTATATGTTTCAAAATGTAAGCTTAAAGAAGCGCACTTTGTGGACTTCCACACCACATACAATTAACTATTTTTAGAATTCAATCCTTCCATAGCTACAAGTCTACTAGAAGACCATGCTTTCCAAATTTCATCTCAAAATTTATTTTTTTGGGTACTAAATAGTACTAAAAACCTCTAAATTGGCACGTGTGATATGTAATTGGGGGCTATTTCTGGACAGTAAATTATTTTTGAAAATTACCAAAAAAATTAGGCAAGGTGTATAATAGTCATGAGTACCATACCTATAAATCTCGAGTCATTTGGAGCCAGATCACAAAAGTTATGGCCAAAAAAATATTCAAAACACAAGGTGTGACACAAAATAGTATAGGTTTTTCTTGCATTCACCTTTAACAAAATGGTTTTGATTGTAGACTGTAAAGAATTGGCCCCATGTACTTCTTTATGGACCCTTGTTCATCTTATAAGATTAATTTAAATCATCTACTAATTGTCATCATGTCTTATTGCCCATTAATTAGATGGAATGTTTGTTACTTGCTCACTTTCAATTAGAATGTGTTATACATTGGTAGTGGCTTATGCCACTTCCCACATGGCATATTGAAACAAAGATGTTTTCTCCCTACAACCATTACATACAAAGCAATTGCTTATCATTGCAGTGTTGATTTTCATACATTCACTAGTTTTGTCCATCCTCACTTTCAGTGTAACATTTTGTCCTAGGCCTAACAGTGTGGATTTTATGACTTGCATAGCCCCTCCATCCTTCTCCAAGTGTTAAGAGCTAAATTCCTTGTGTGATCTTCCCACTGCAAACATATCATCAGCATGTCAATTTCTCAATCCAAAAAATAATGAGAACTAAAAATAAAGTCTATCTAAGTCTATACTAGGAACTCTTTTACATTGCACACTTTGAACTAAGATCTCTAATCACATGTGTTTGGAACCTAGCAGGTGGAAGTTGTTAAAATGTACATTTTAAGACATATTCAAAGAATAGACATGATATAAGAATCACATAATATAAGAGAGTGTGATAATCATGAAGAAATATAGGAAAGTAGATATGACAACATTGATGATTCTTACTTGCATTCGGAATTGTTGTTGTAGTTTTTGCACAATTTCTTTGTATTGATGTGCTTGCCTTTGCAATTGAGTCTCAAATTTTTCTTTTGTTTTAAGAACTTGGTCTTCACACTATATGATATGATGTGTTAATACAACCTCAATGTGAAGGTAGAAGACAAAAATTGCTAGGAACTTGACCAACCCAACATGTACAAAACAAATATCCTACACCAACCCTTGTTATCAACAACTCACCATTCTATTCATATTGTTGGCATTCAATTAGAAAGTGGTCTAAGCATGATTTGGCTAATTGTCTATGGTAGGTGATCTTTGAATGAAAATCAGATCATATATAAAGTCTCTTCATCAACCTAAATGATATATATGGAGATAAAAATCTAATCTCAACAAATTTGATTATGAGAACCAAATTTCTCTCAATATCTCTATTGTGATCTCCCAATAATCTCACTCCAATTTATGTTATAATAAAAATAGTATCCTTATAGGTTCTACATTATCATCATGTTCCAAAATTAAAAAATAATTAAAGTTGAAGAAGTAAAATTACAAAAGAAGAATCAACTTTAATAGTAGAAGTAACCTTTTGTTTTTCTTCCATTTGAAGCTTGAAGATTGTAGTTTGAAGTTGTTGACATTGAGCTTCATAGCCTTTCTTCAATGCTTTTCTTTCATCATCTTTGGCCTTGATATCGCTACGAAGGCTTTGAATCTGATTGTGTATTCCAAACATCATTGGCTAGTAGTGATTATTTCAATTATTATGTCAACAATAGATGTGGGTTACTACTTCCTTGGCCAAGTAATAGAATCTTAGAAACAACAATAATAGTACCCACTTCCTACTTCCATGCAACATAGTTAGTCAAACTATTCCAGGAAACTCTTTTTCAACATCAATAATAGTTAAATTACTTCATGTTGTAGATTTTGTAATTCCGATGTTGTTGCAAAAAGATCCTTTTGTTTAGTATTCACACATTGTTGTAGTTCATCAAGCTGGTGATGGAATCATGAGAGCAACGTTATAGACAATTTTGAGTTATGGACTATTTTTGTCTACTAAAGTTATTGCATCAAACAAGAAATAGTTTTCCAACATATGGGCATTCATTTCTAGGCTTGTCAAAAAGAAACTTTGCAACAATACCTTCATTGATTGAGTATGAAGTTCATGCTCATTTTGCACACATGTGTTAGTCACACAAGATAAATTTTTTTGTAGAGTAAATGCCTTTTCTTCCTACACATACAAGAAAATCATCAAATATTCACAAAAAAAGTCATTCTAAAACCCCAAGATTTTCTCTATGAGATCTTTTGTGACAACCCATAAGAATATTAGACCTTTAGTTTCTATAGAGCTTTTAAATAAATTGTCCTCTAACCTCTCCTATGAAAGTCTCAATCTTTTTGGAGGCAACTTGAGAACCTAGCTTAAATTAGTTAACAATGTCATAAGCAACCTTGTTCTAAGGTGAATATCCATAACAAAGATGTTGAAAGTATTTTACCAATCTAGCCAAATCAGCAACAGAATTGCGTTTTACGTTCCTAGTACAATGAAGTAAGTTCAAATCAATAAAGAGTGGTTTTGCTAGAAAAACTCAGTAGTAGATGTAGTACATCCATGTCCACAATTTTTAAACAAACTCTAAAAGCCATAGATTGATTGGGTGTGAATATTACATCATCTCATTTTGGACACTTGCAACAATTGATTGAGTGTGTTTATGTGCCTTCAAGCCCATCTTCACTTTTTCATTCTACAAAAATTCCATACAACTTTACTTTACTTAGAATTCATTCATTCAAAATGTAAACTTCTTATTTTGTTAATTCATGGCAAAGGTTAGTTTTTACCGCTAGTGTTACATCCACTTTTGTAAATTTGAGTTCACTTTCGACTTGACTCTTTGCTAATTTCTCCTGCATACCTAATAGATCTGTTTAATGTAGAATAACAATTGGTGACTCACATAAAAATTTAGTGGGTAGCTAGAGTAAAAAAGAACTCAAAATAATCTTCTTGTAGGGCCAATATGGATCAAGAGTCTAGAGCCTTAAAATCTACATCAATATTTGCAAGACATCAAGAAAAAACTATGCATAATAGATAATATTTAGTTTAGGAATCAAATAATCAACATATTTCACGTTCACCATAAGTAACATTTGTCTCTCCTATAAACATTATCATGCCTATTTGTGATGAAAAAACATAAGATATGATGGACACTCTTATGTAGTGATGATAACCACCACCAAGATGCTAAATGCCAATGTTGAAACCTCGAATACAAATTGAAACCTTCAATATAATTGTCATCCCTCCTTCAATATAATCCTCAATGGTTCAAATTTCAAAAATCCTATATGACAATCTTAGAATGATATGATCATAGAGCAAATTAATATGAATTTTTTTTTTAAATATTGAGATGATGGGCCCTAATATGCTACTATTTCTTTTAACATGTCCATTTCATTGAGTACCATAACATTCTACAATTGCTTAATCTCTTCCCTTCAAGATATGAAAAAGGTATTAAGAATCACATGAAAAACCCACTATTCTTATTTGCTAAAGGAATACTTACATTTGCAAGATTTGATTGCACTTTTGCTAATTGGACCTCAAGAGCTTGTACTTTTAAATTTTCATCAAACAATAATTGAATGTAACGTGATTTTTCTTGAATCGCTTTGGAGATTTGCTTGTGAAGCTCAAATTCCTATATAGAGAATATGATCAAAGTTATCGATGATAGTGGATAAATTGCACTATAAACAAGTCCAAGTAGCAATTGTCAAACCTTAAAAGTGCTAGGATTATGCCCCTTGGAGATAAATGGCAATGTAGTCTATGAGTTAATTATAGTGCTCAACTTCACTTTACTAAAGTTGACATATTTGTAAGATCTACAAGAAATGGGGTGTTAAACACCAATCCATGGAAATATCTTGAATTTGTATTGGATAAATTTTTTGAATCACTTATTTTTATTTGAAGGTTTGACAATCACTAATGTATTTAAAGGCTTGTTCATTTATAGCCCCATGCAATAATATGTACAAAATGCCACAACTTTCATCAAAGATTAGATTCCAAATCATAACTATAATTCTATATCCCAAAAATCATCAATTGATGTATACTCCTTTAGGACTATCCAACCTTGTCTTGCCATTCACACTCAAGAGAGACATGATTTTGGCAACATTCTTCAAGTTTTATTGCATGCTCTACCTGCCATTCACCGTGATCATTAGCACAAAACTATTACCAATATCAAAATAGAGAACTATCAAAATTGAAAGACAAATAATCACATGATTGCTTTCAATTCCACAACAAAACCTTCACTAAAATGCTAGAAAAGGCTATTGTAAAAACATGCTACACAATTTACTTCAATATTTTGGTGACTATTGGTAGATATATGCATACAAAGAATCACATAGATTGAAAATCAAATAATTGTTTAGGAAAGGCAAAAAAAATTTGACTATTAGACTTTTAGTTCTATTTTTTGTAACCAATACTTTGATCCACATAGTGATCATTGTATTTGATAAAAATCACATACCATCTCACTTTGAACCAAATAGCAAGCACTATAATTGATAAAAATCACATGCTATTTCCAAGTAAATCTAGGAAGCCTAGCATATTAATAGAATTATCCTTTACAACTATACAAGTATTAGATGTTTCCTTCTTTAGACTTACACTTCTTTTTAAAAGGTACATGATCAATATCCCCTTTGTCCTACTTAAACGGAAACTCTATTTGTCTACCCAAAATAGAGTTACTAGTAGTAAATTTGACATTATATATTCACTTTAGTGTCATTCATAGAAATGACGTTAAGATTAAACATTGATTTTTGTCCTCTCTAGAAAGCTTACTTGAATGTACCATATACATTGATAGAAAAATAATCTTCAAGAATCACCATTGGTTATAGCACCTCAATACCTTCAATTTCTTAACTTCCTCTGTGTGAAGCGTCATCATGTCCTATAATCAAGAAATATGAATTGGACTCAAATGAATGAATTTTGTTGAATACTAATGATTGAGACATAAATATATATGTAGGCAATGAATGATATCTAATAATCTTGAAAGATGCTAAGTTCTAATTATAAGCAATTAATAGACATGTGCTTGGGTAGGCATTTGTACTCCATAATTTTCTACTATAATGCCTATCCCAACATTCATTTTAGAAATGGATTCCTACTTTGAGAATTCATTAAAGAAAACAAATATATGCATTAGAAGAAATTGGTCCTAAGACTTCTGGTTGTCTATATATGTTGACATATGAGTACCCTAAACCAACACTATATATGCCTATCATACATTCAAGGCCTTAAATGAATGAACATATTATATTGTGTTGGTTTTAATTAGGAGTAGTGTTAATTTTGGTATGTCCATCATATTTTACAAAAGGTTGAGAACTTCAATTTTGTATCATGATAGATGTAGAGTACTTTGTAACAAAAATTCCTTATTAGTACAAATTCAAAATTTGGATAAATCTATGGTTTTTTGACACTTGATAAAATAAAGGAAATCAAGACAAAATCTATAAAGTTTTTTTAAAATGCAAAATGATGTGCAACATGAAGTTCCATAGAGTATTTTATGTACCTCAATGGTTTTGGAGTGTGCATCCTTTTCTCTTTGACAAAAATCTTGCAATTCTATCTCTCTATCCACATGTTGTTGAGTTGTTGTTAGAATTTCATTTTGAAAATTCTCTTTCAACTCTATTGATTCTTGTTGCCTTTTCATCTTCTCATTTCCTAGCTACAATCAATTCTACAATGATAAAATTTCTATAAAAATTCACCATTTGTTTAAACCATGAAAAGTTTCATGAAAAGAAACTCTTATGCATGACATAGAGCACAATCATCATGTTATGAAGGTTAAGAAGTTAACCACTCTTATGCAACCTTGCTATTTCATGTTCTTTTGTTACATTATATTCTCTTCTTGTAACTTTCTATACCAATTGAGAAAATGAATATAATAGTTACCAAAATCTAAAGAATCATAATTAATTCTAAAGAGTCAAGGTTCAATGTCATGAAAGGTTTGAAGCCCACAAAATGTAGGAAAGAATCAATAATAGTTCTATCAATTGAAAAAGATGTAAAAATGCTAGCCAAATAGACACAAACTTCAAACTTTGATGAGATGGCCTTGCTAGATTTTACAATGTAAGCAAATAGTTACTCTCAATAAGAAAAATTTAAATCCCTTTCTGGATCCAATTTGAGTAAAAAAATACAATATATGTCCAACAACCATAATGCAAAATAGGATGCTCTTACCTCGATTTGCATTGTTCTTTTGTATTCTACCAGTTCCTATATAATACAAACCAAAATATTAGATTCTTAGAAGTTATATTAATAGGCAAGTGTGAATTTATTCAACGGCATCAACCTAGAGACATGATAGTTTCAATATTAAAACAACCCTACTTATTGATTGCAATACTCATATTTTATGCTTCTATTTTGTCCCAAGGCTTGAATAGAAGTTTTTTGAGCAAGACAATTGTAAAGTATGTATGAATTGTCAAAAAAAGCATTCAAAAAATATTTTGAGAAAAGCTCTAATTTTTTTAGGGACTATATGAATAAACTACAAAAATTCAAAGTATTGATTATACGTATACCCAAAACCAAATCTAGAATCTTATGTGGAGATTAAGCATATTTTAGGCAAAAATATGATTGCTACAAGATTAGTTTCACAAATGAAAATATTTACCTTTATTATTGGCCAAATAAAATTAGTCAAACATATCACTATTTGTTCATACTTAATTATATGTATTATAGAATTTCAAATAAGAGATAGCATATTGAATACATACTTTTCCAACTTTTTCTTTCAAAGCTAGAATATTGTCAAGATCTTTTGCCTTTTCAATCAAATCTGCCTTGGTTCTTTCTAGTTCCCTAACACATAAAGTTGATAAAAGGATACAAAGTTGTATAAACTATTGATTGCTACCATTTGGCCAATGGTTTAGAATATTCAATAGCATGAAGCTTGTGAAGATGGTTAAGCTAGTGTAACTTAGATGAAGTCCATACATGAAAAATCACTTTTCAAATCTCACTTGAAAAATGAACAATGTGAGTATTGAAGTGTTTTGAAGGTTTATTAATCTTAGATACATTAGTCCCAAGCAACCAAAGAATATCAACAAAAGAAATAGGAAAAATAACATTAATTGCAAAAACAAAGATAAGATGTAAATACCTTGACATTTTTATACTTGGGACTCCCTCTTTGCGAAATCGGTCTATTGTATCCTCATGTTCTCTCACCCTCTGAAATCAAATCGCATTTCATAGTCAATGTAAAGAAGAGAACATGCAAAATCACATTAAAGCTCTAGTCATTAAATTGAAATTGTAGCCAATACTACAATTGCATTTTCTACTTCTCTATTTGACTTGCATTTTTAGGAACACATTAGGATACATCCTCAAAAAACTCCAATCTTCTAAACCAACCTTCCAACTAATTCCGGGAAGTTATTGAAGAAAAATCTTCAAAATTGATTTATTTAATTATCATAAGTCCATTGTTCATCACAATCTCCTTAATATTAATATCCCCCAATGATTGATAAGTCTAAATTTACAAAAACTTGTTTTATATGCTTGATCAAACCACAAAACTTTAGAAACAAGTTCTTAATATCTTAAATTCATTTCCCAAATGACAAATTTGAAGACAAAATAAGATACTCTTTGACATTTTTTTCTTGGCACATATCCTCTTGCATCTTGAATTCAAAATTCTAAGCTTTGATACATAACCTTCTAAGTTAATTAGTCATAGAGAGTAACTACAATGGAAAAGATATAAGCTCAACACTACGCAAGAATTTTATAATTTTGTAAAGATTACACCAATTGGTAACAAGCAATTAATAGCAAGATGCAATATGTATTTCTTGTTTTTGCATGCGGCACAAAAAGGGCTAAAAATTAGTCTATAAATTCACTTCACTACTCTTTACATTTTACAAACCTTCCACAACTATTATCAACAAATAATAAAAGTAATACCATGGAAAGAATACTAACTAACTTGATGGAGGTTGACCACTTCATGTTGCACTCGAGCCAATTCTTCATTTTGAAAAGAAATTTGGTGTTTTGCTTCAACCAAATTTCTCTTGGATTCCTACAATGCATCCCTTCCAACCTTTTTTTTTAGTTACTTACATATGTCTTAACTCTTTCATCCTTGACCACCCAAGGGGACATTTCTTGTTTGTTGAAAAAATGAAGGAAGCATGAAAACAACCAAAATCAAATATTATATTTGAAAATGTAGTCTACAAAAATATGATTCAGAAATCTTGTTCGATGCACTTCAAAGGTTACAATCAATCAACTAAATGGTGAGTTCATCTCTATTTGTAGAAATTGGTGTTGTACGAAACTCATTCTCTACAGTGCTCATTATGAGTCTATTGTACACAATCATTGACTATGCTTAATTGGGTGGTTAGGGGTAGTCCAAATTTACAAAATTGTGAAAATGTATTGGAAAATACAAGTTAGAATAATAATTTCATGATGACTTTCAAACAATAGTTGTAAAAAATGATTCATAGATCATATTCATATAATTAGATAAACTAGTATACAAGCCAATACTTTTGAATAAATTTGAAGCCAAATATTGAAAACTCCTTCTAAAATTAATTGTAGATTGGATATTCGTGATTTTCACAAGAATTTTATCCTTTAGTTTTAAAATGTTAATTTCTAACTGTATTTTTTTTAAAGATTCCTATTTTTATTTTCTATTCAAATCATTTTTGAAGGGTCATTTTTTGAATTGAAAGTATAATTGTAGTATTAGCAAAACAAAGTCTTCTAAATCTGTACTATACAAATGTTAAAGAATCTTCAAAAAATTTGATGGATACAAAAGCACATTTATGTATGCTTACGATGTGTTTGTATTCATCCATCAATTGAAATTTGAATGTCTACTTAATCCTAATGCTCTAGGCCTTTTTTTGAGTAAAATTAAACGACAAAGAGTTCAAGTTCTAATAAGTTTTGTCAATTTTCTTAAAATTGTAATTGTATGAATTCAAAATTGACATGTTATGGATCACATAGAAAAAGAAAAATAGAACAATATCACTTATGAATTGAAAGATTATAATGTATGTTAAGAATTTGTTATAACTAAAAAAGTCATTTCAAGTCTTTCAATCCCCCAAAGATCCAAAGTATTTGAGGCTCATCTCCAAGAGCTTGTAACACTAAAAAAAAGTTAGGGACAATTTGCAAATAGAGGTCATCAACAGAGGTCCATAGATCTCTCTCTCTATATACACACAAAAATCCCTAACCACAAACATAGAGGATTTGGTCTCTCCTCTATGATTCAATGACTTCTATGATGAACACTACTCACAAGAATATCCTAATGAACCAACAATTTATACCTCGTTGGCTTCCTGAGATCGACGTCCGGATCTATCATCAAAATTCAGGTTCGTAAAATCCATGGATTTTGTAAATTCTCTGAGTGTTTTCTGGGCTTCCTTCAATATGTCTTGGATGTTGCTCTCCAGGCATTCTGCTGATTGACATCCAAGCTGCACACACCGATCAAACTCTACTTAAATACAACAAGAGCTTTTGACACACATCACTGGAGTGGCATTGCTTTGTTATCAAGAGGAAAGGACGACTGAGCAGGACCAAAAAAACCTTATTTCAGTGATGTGCACTCTAGAGTGGAAAGGAAAACACTCCTTGCAAATCACAAAATCTTGTGTAAGTTGTAGAACAAAGTTTTTTCCTTGTGCCATCAGCACAATCTCATTAGGATTAACTAGAGTGAGAATTCATCAATGCCATCATGTCATTCAAACATCACTTAGTATATACATTAATGACTGTTCATTCAATTATTCTTTTAACACTACATTGTCGGTGTTTGGAGAAAACTTTGCACTGTAGAGCCAGTCTCACCTCCCTCTCGATTTGATCGGCGTCTTTCAGGCCCTCTAGAGGCTCGTCAGCGTAATGGTGGATGAGGCGATTGAGTTGCACAAGAGTGCAGTCCAAACGCTCATTGATCCTCTCCCAACCCGGTATGACCTCCACTGGACTTGCCATGATGTTCCTTAACACTGGGCAGTAATTTGTCTCGCAACAATTCAAACTCCAAGTGCAAAGCACCAACTTCTTTCACCAACTTTCTTCTGACCACATACAGATTAGCGCTATCAGGGTTAATTAACAACAACTCCAAACCATGCTACTGAACTTGAAAAGGAAGGAGAGAGAGAGAGAGAGAGAGTGTAAAGGTTGCTTAATCACACCTTTGAACCAGGAAACTGACTTCAAAAAGGGGACAAACAGTGTACAGATTGTGTAATCAAAGCGTTTAATTAACGACCACTCCGAATTAACCAGGTCAAGTGCTGACTTCAAAAACGAGAGAGAAAGAGTGTAAAGACTGCATAATCACAACGATTGCTTAACAACACTTCGAAACCACGATATCGATCGACTTTGAATACTTAGGGAAGAGCGAGTCTAAAGATTGCATAATCACAGCGAGGGTAAGACAAAAATCAAGATTCACATCAAGGTACAACACAATAATAAACTGAATCTCATGTACCGAAGCTCATAAATTCCTGTGTGTCATAAAATCATTGAATGAGCTTATGGTTTTCAAAAAGGGCAAGATGCGGAGCAAATTAAACAAGGAAGGTAAAGAAGATGTAGCTTACCTTATTGTTTTGGAAGTTTGTTTGAAATGTAGGCTGGTGCCAAGGTTTTTCCGTTTCAATGAACCCTAAATTGAAGTCCCAAAGCCGAAGCCGCAGCATGGAATGGAAACTCTCATCAGCTTTTGTCTGACGAAAGGCGGCACAAATTTGTTCGATGAAATTAATGCAACAAGAAGGATTCTCGGTTGCAAGTCATGGCTATGTCTCTTAGCACAGGCGGATTGGGGAGACGGATAAATTTATCCATGGCCGGGGGGGCCTCTGCAATGGCGAACTAAGAGTTCGTCTCGCACCCTGATTGAACAGTTTCACGCATACTGTCTTGATTGAAGATATACCGGTACAATAGTCGAACGTCTTTATCTTTATCTTTTCTTTTCAATTTCTTTCATTTTCTTGTCTTCCATCCTCTTTTTTTCCCCTTCTTTTTTTGCTCTAAGTTAGATTCCTAGTTTCTTCAAGTATCGTATGTGAGGGTCAAATTCGGCATAAATTAAGTCATTTTTGTAAAAAGGTGCTAGATGTCATCTTATGATTACTTCAAGGTACTGTGAGACCTTCAAAATTTAACTTGGAAATTGCATTTTGGCACTTAGCTTTATTGAATCTGACCTATTTCAATACGAGCTTTGATAACATTTTTTCAAGATTTTATGGATATTCTTCTTAACCCCTAAATGCCCCTAAATGTCCCTGGTGACGAAAAGTGTCCCCCACATATTGTAATATAGAAATCCAATTCAAAATGTTGTAACTTTGCATCCAATGTCCAAATTTGTTCAACTGAAAATTTTGACTAGAGACTGGAGTTGGTTTCTTATCACCCTCTTTCCCTTCCATATATAATGCAATGATGTGAAATATTCTAAACCTAGTCACATTAGTGAGTTGTATTACATAGTGGTAAAAAGAAATGAAATCAAAACCATTCATTCTAACAATGTGAGAATTATTATTATAATACTTGATATTGACCATGTGAAGAAGTCAATGACAAAAGTATCCTTTAGAAGGTAAAAAATGGTCATAACAATTATTTTCTATGATTGAACAATATATAATTTTCATCCATTTTTTTTACAATGCTTTACAAATGCTATAACCACATTATTAAATTATGTTTAAGGCATGCTAGTTGTTTTTTTATTTTACATAGGATAGTTTATCGAAAAATCAATATACCAATATAGCGTATTTCGTTACTTTGAATTTTTTTTCCTTAGCCCCTTATCGATGCCCAAAGCACCATATTTGGGTGTGAACTAAATTTTGAAGTTAAAATAATAATATCCATCCAAATACTATTTTTGGAACTTTTTTAATTGAATATTCTTTAAAGTCTATTTTAAGGATCAAATATCCAATTTTGAAAAAAATTGTTTATGTTTTTTCTATAGAAGTTTTTGTACAAAGGTTTCCATTCCAAATTTTGATTTTCTTTTTTAATGTTAGAGGCTCTTGGAGATGAGCTTCAAATACATTGAATCTTTTTGAGGTGGGGGAATTCATATTGGTCAAAATATTGTAGAATAGATTTTGAAAAGCCATAAATCCATTGCCATAGTTATCTATGTTATGTCCTTTAACCTCAAATTTTTTTCATAACTTCAATTTTAGATTTGACATTTTAAATGAGGATTGGAAAACTTCAAATCACTTTTATATTTATAATACCTTTGTGATCAAGCATTATGATATTTCAATCTATAAGTGATATTGTTGTGTTTTCTTTTCCTATGTAATTGATAACATGTGGAGTTGGAATTCATCTGGTTACAATTTTAAGATAATTGATAAACTAATCAAAATTTGGATATTTTGTTTTTCTTTGGGGAAACTCCTAGAAACTCTAAGAAATTCCAAAAAAAGGACCTTAAGCACTTAAGAGTTACAACTTCATTTTGAATGTCAAAATGAATTCTTTTGTTTTTGAGCAAAAATGAAAAATCTAGCTTTTTGAAGTCTAATTTTGATCTAATGTAAATTTTTTGAAAAATCCTAAATATGAGAATTTTATTGAAGTTTAAAGTTGAAAATTTAGAAATAGATTTCTAAATATTGATCAATATAAAAAAAATTTATACCATGATGTACTTTTATTCTTAAATTTTTAAATTTTTCTACATTTTTTGAATTTGAAATAAGTTTTTGTCACTTTTTTTTTTTAAATTCATGAAAATTTCAAATTTTGATAAAAAAACCTCTAAATTCTTTTATGATATATTTTAGTCAAATGTTTTCATCTCATATTCTCATAAGGATAAAATTTTAAAAATTCCACTAATAAATAGTAATGAAATAGGAGATAGAAAATTGAATTTTGGGGGATTTGATTACATTATTAAGGACTAAAGTAAACATATCCAATTGTCTCTACTTAAAAATTCCTACCTCTAGTACAAAAGGTGCACATTTGTTTTTTTGTATGCACTCCATTGGTACATGAGGATGAAATTAGATGGGAATGGGTATGTCTATCTAACATCCTATTATGATCAATCCTCTATTTTACAATTCATATAAGGTGAAAAATCTACTTCATTTTTGACATAATTATTTAGGAGTTACTTAGTTTTGTCCACATTATTATGATTAAACAATACACTAATGACTAAATTTTTGATACAAAGCTTGGGTATGTACGTACCCCTTTCACAGGAAATAAAAATAAATTCTAATTGGGTGCATGAATCAAAAGTTATGCTAACTTAAATAGTTTGAACAACTCAAATAGTTTGAATTACTTGTGCTAAACCTCATCTAATTTTGAAATTTGGCATGTATATAGCTAACAAGATATAATATGCATTAGATGTTTTTTTGGGGGTCTATAGGGCCGTCTAGGCCTATTCCCAATGTTGTTCTCCAAATAGTCTAGGAACAACGACTATTAGAATTTATTTTTTAAATTTGAAAATGCAAAAAAAAGTTGAAAATTTTTTAAATAAAAAAAAAGTGAAGTGGTAGTTACTATGCCATGTCACTTAGTTGCTGTGGGGCAATGCACCCAGTCTTGGAACGCAAATTTAGGCAAAGGAACTTACAACCCTTCGGGGGTTGAATCTCATCTAATGCAATTGTAAGAAAATAATAATATGTATTGCAAAAGTCTCACATCAAGCTTGACACTAAGAGAAGTCAAACTATGCTAACCCTATTGAGCAAGGTTGAAAAAGTTACCTTCTTCTAATTTCAATGCAATTATTTCACAATCTATATGCTAAAATTTTTGAAAAAAATTCCGCATCCTTTGTGACATTTGGTTATATGATTTCATTGTTCTAATGAGAAAAAAATAATTCCTAACTAAAAATAAAATTCCTGACAACACAAGAAATAATTTAAAAAAAAGTTTGTGTGTTGTTGGTTTATTTGACCCCATTTGATCACAAGGTGATTTAGAATAAGTGATATCCTTTATTTGCATCTAATATATTTCACACGCTTACCTAATAAGATTTCTTACTCAATTATGGTGTAGAATTTCAATTTTCATGAGCCAAAATCTCACTCTAAGAGAGTTTGAAGTTTATCAACTCTATTTGGTTAGGCTAGGAAATTTTTTTTTCTCACTTCAAAACTTATAATCTTATACTAGGTCAATGGTCTGCAATTTTTTTTTATACTTTTTCATAATTTTCTACTACATTTTTGTACATTTGAAGGTATAAAAATATCTTTTATCTTCAATTTGGTCATTTTACTCATAAGTGGGATTTTTTGAAGAATTCTCTTGAAAAATTTCCTATGGTCCTTTAGATGATTAGAATAATTTTTCTTACAAATGGAAAAAGACACTTACCAAGTAATCAAATTAGATTTCAAATTGGAAATCACATAGAGCTATTATTATATTTTAAGGTTAGGCAATTTTGAGGGTTATTTTTCACTTCCAAATAAATAATTGAAGTTGACAAATGTAATTCAAAAGATGCTTAAAAATAGAAATATTTGAATTTCTTGCCACATAAATTTTTCATGGGCCCCTTCAAGAGACACTTACACTCCCTTAAAGGGAACTCCAGGGTTTGCACTCTAATGACATTGGGGAAGTTGATATTGTAGTCCACTTACTTGTCTCTCAATTTCAGTTTTTTTTTCTCTTTGCTCAACTCTTTGCTTCCAATTTTATAGCTTCGATTTTTAATATCACCAATCTCCATTTCAAAAATTCTTTACAAAAGATGTTTCAATTGTCCTTTTCACTACAAGCAAAAGGGATGTTTTGAATGAGTATTTAAGTGTAGTCCTAGACATAAAATTATAAGTAACAACTATTAAGGGAATTTTCAACAAAATTTTAGAAGAAACACATATATTTCTAGTAATTTTTCATTGAAAATATCCTTAAAGGTCGTTACTTATAATTTTATGTCTAGGACTATACTAAAACACTCACTTAAAACACTCCTTTCTCTTGTAGTTTTTTTAATTTTCCTTGAGACACCTTGTTGCAACCTCTTGAGTCTCTTGCTCCATCATAGAATTCCTTAGAGAGATTTTGGAAAATTGTAAGGTAGAGGGTTCTTGAATCATCCATCTAAAGAGAAATACAACTTTGTTGAAAAATCTGTCCATCGAATTTTTTTACATATTTTGGGTAGAAAGAGAAATGAAAAATAGGTGAGTGGCAATTTTAATTGAAAATTTCAGAGTTGGAATAAATTAAATATGATTTTTCAAAGTCAAAGATGCGTAGGTTCCTATTTATACTTATAGATTGGAGCAATAATGAATTCTAAAATGGGTTTGAATAAAGCAAATCAATCCAAAAGTTGATAAATACAAAGCCAAAGATGCTCATTAAGGTCCTTGATGTGTGCAATGCATATCAAAAATCTGGATCATGTTTTCATTCAAGTTTCTAACATCAAAAATTGAATTTCAGCCATGCACTTGTACATGAAAGTATATTTTATCTTAACTGAATTAAAAACACAACGAAAACTCTTCTAATGCGAGGGAGTGAGTGCAAAAGGTCATGGTTCATGCTCTCCAATGCGATTACACTACATTGGTAAGCTTTCTACTCCATCAAGATAGACCGTACAATTTGCTTCATTGCAAGTATTTTTTAACATATGAAAGATTATGATTTGGGAGAGAGATGTTTGGGTACAAATTCAAAATATGCTGAGATCAATGTTTCATCACAATGTAAGAATCTCTTAAGCAATTTCAAAGTGGGAGGATCATAGGTCACTTTTGAAGGAATAATAGACAACCCCATTTTCATTCAAAGATCAATGGCCATAGACATCTAGCCAAGCCATACTCACACAAATCTTAATAATTGAAGGAGTATTGGAAGAGATGAAATGCTATTGCTGTTGATAACATGGTCTATACATGAGACGGATGAGGTTGCTAATGATAATTTCTTACATGTATTTTCAGTAAAATTTTACTAAAAAGACACCTTAAAGGTCATTACTTAAAAGACTATACTTAAAACATCTCTTTCTCTTGTAGTAAATTGTATGTATTTTTTCTTTACAAATCTTAAATTTTACATAATTAGTACTTTGTTTGTATGGAATTAGTTAATTGTATCTATTAAAGAAGGTTCAATTAAATGGTTTCAATTATTTGTTATATTTTGTTAAATTTAGAAGATGCTATTGTTCCTTAAATGAAGATAATATTAAAAATTAAACTAGTAAAAGGTGGCAAAAACTTGTCCACTTCATTAATAAATGAAGCTATAATAAAAAGAAAACTTAGAAAACTAAAAGTGGGTAATTAAATGAGACATATTTCAATAATGTGCACTAAATATACCTTAAATACCATTTGAATTGAAGAGGGTACAAACTTTACAACCTAAAGTGTCCCCCATTACTCCAATCCTTGTAAAAATTGGTTTACATGTTCTCAGCTATTTATAATTATGTGTAATAATAAAAGGCACATTTTTCTTTTGAATTTTTTGAGATTGAAGTCAATGTGTCTAAATTTTTTTTATTTTTTTGGAAAATGAATTCCTCACAAATAATTTTAGAAAAAGGTAATTTAGAGGTGATTTTAGAAAGTAAACCTTGGCATGTGTCTGAATGTATTATAATAAATATACAGTTTATTACAAAACAATTATATTTGTGTGTGTGTGTGTATATATATATATATATATATATATATATATATATATATGAATTCAAAAAATTATGGAATATGATATTTAAAAAATTCCATTCATGCAAAGTATAATTTTTGCTTTGAATTTGGAAACTTTTATGAAGATCAAAATAAAAAGATGTTGCAGTAGTTTTTTAAATCTTTTTTATACTATTTAATCCAATTAGATTGATTATTCATATAAGTTTTCTTAATTGATAAAGAATTCATTATTAAAGTATCTATGATTTATGTATACAATTAAAATTCAAAGATTATCCTATTTAGAAAAGTTAGAGATTTTAGTGTATAATATTCAATTTAATTCAATTGATGGTCCCTCTAATAGTAACAATAAATTGCACAAATTTTGGTAATATTAAAAAAAATTTAGGCTCATTACAATAGTTTTTCATTATTTTGTATAAAATTAATATAATGATGTTTCAATGTTTTTTTCATACTAGCTCATATTAGCTCAAATGGTATATTCATTGTCATTCAACTTTTTTGTAATTGCATTTAACCTTGAACTAATGTCATATATATCTACCTAATTTTCATAAAAGATTCATTCAAACATTTTCACTAACTAGATCACATTCAATCAAAATTAATCCAATTATGACTTAAAACTATTCTAGGTGATAGCCAAGTGGTAGGAACTTTCAATAGAATCCATGAGGTTTTTGGTTCAACTCTCTATATTGACATTGTTCGGATGGGGGCTTTCTTTGTTGATTTTGTTCTCGTGGGGAGTTTATTCGTTTTTAATGGGGATATCCAAGGTGTGTAATTTCAAGACAAGACAAGTTGTCTTAGATGTTGCATTGTGTTAGTCCAACTATGGCCCTTGTTATATTGAAAAAAAATTTCATCCAATTATTGTATAGTTGGTGGTCAAGGTTGGTAAAACAATATTTTTAAAAATAGACACAAATTTTTTTGGGATATTTATTTTCAAGTAATAAAATTGTATGGGAAAGAAACAAATCCTTCTATTTTTAAGCATCTAAAAATTCATATTTTCCAACTTTAATTTATAATTCAATTTGAAATGCCAAACCTTGTCTATCAAATTTGATAGTAAGGGATTTTTGTACTATTGAAATTCTCTCACAATACCAATTATCCTACTGGTGTATGCTTTAAAATGGATTTACATGTGTTATATTTTTTACAAGGGAGGAATATTTTTACCAATGAAATTTTTGATAAGATTTCTAAATAGATAGCACTAAAGTATGTGCAGTGGCCAAAATTATTCCTTTATTCTAAAAAATTATAATAACCATATGTAAGATAATTTTGTCACACTCTAATAGGCCAAAACAAGTGTAATTGAATTAGTGGTAAAAGGGGTTTGAGATAGCGTGGGGCGATCTCAGGGACCTAACTAGAATTAAGTGATATAAATAGGTCTAGGGTTAAATTTATTTATTTATTTATATATACATTTTAAAATGCTATTGGTAACCCCTTGTATCTCAAGGTTTCGCGAGTCGACACTCCTATTCTTCTCTCGCCTGCGCGCTTGCGTTACTTCTGAAAGGGGATTGTGTTAGGGTTTCGCCATAGCTGCTGCTGCATCTCACCACACGCGGAGACTCTACTGCACCTGAGGGTTTGGAGCCGGGGCGAGTTGTTGCGCGAGATCACCATGGCCGACGGAGCGGCGCCGTTCGAGGACGGCGATTCACCTCCGCCGCGGTCGCACTCTCATTCGCACGCTGAATATGGCTTCGATGAGCATCGCGAAAACGGCGACCGAGAGAGGAAGCGAGATGTACTGTCCTTTCCTTGACCAACCTTTTTTTCATTTTCTCTCTCGTTTGGTGCATTCCGCCTTTTTGCTAACCGTGTGCATGTGGCGTTTCCTTGGAAAAATAGTCATGGCGGCTTTCTCTGACGCTGTCCCGTCTTCCTTCTCTCTTCTGTTCGTGTGGTAAAAAAAGCGTCCGGACGAGCTCAAGGTTTTCTTTGGATTTCTGCTCGTTTACTTACTAGGAAATATTCCCTGCGTGTCTTTCGAAGTTTATTGCATTTGCGGCTGCGACATGACAGAGATATTTTGCTCTTCCAGTCTAAAGCAAATTGTCAGAGCATTGGTTCACAATTTCCAAGCAGGTTTTTCCTCGGCAGTATAGCAAAGTTGCTTAGAGCTTCTGCTTTCTGTTCTTCATATTCTCCGGGGGTTTAGGTTTGCCGTTAGCTTCCGGTAGCTTAACTTTCTATCGCGTTGTCCTGAACTTCTATGAATTTACGTAAGTTTACACTTGAGAGGTGAAAGAGATGTAAATCTCTTTGTTGTGGATTTAAAAAAAATTAAGATGTGTTCTACTTGTGCCGTAGTGGAGTATCTTGCAGCTTGTTGCTCTTGAGGATGTAGTTTCGAACCTTGTTCTGTATTTTAATGGAAACCCTTGTTGCTTTTGTTGTTCCTTCATGTGCGTAGTTTGGAAGAACATCGCTTAAAGAGCACTGATGTTGAGTAAAGGTTGACGGAGAGATGCTTTATCCTCACATCAACGACTTTCTCAAAGATCTCTGTATAGATGTCTCCATCACCTCATTGCTCCAGTTGATGAATTGTTGTTCTAAGATATTGATATATCTATTGACTTGCGTTGGACATCTGGAGCTAATTCTGGCGTTTCATCGTTGCCAGTACAGCAGTATTTGTAGATTTCTGCCACATGTGTGTTAAATTAAAAGCAGATAACGCTTGCAGTAAACATTCGATTTCCTGACATCTTGTCATTGGAGATGAGTGTCAGGGTTAGTGAAATGTAAGCGTGGTGTCATCTTCCATCCTTTCTCAGTCTGGGCAATCGTGGTAAAGTGGACAGGTTTGTTTTATGCTTGCACTGGTTCCGGTTAGTCAGGTTCAGATTGGCCTATGAACAACGTATTTACTAAATCGTCTCCATAACAGTTGTACAATTGCTGAAGATGATTACATTTCTTTGCTATTTGCTGCCTGCCTGACCGAGTTGTTGTTTTGTTGCAGCGTCGCTCTCGCGAATCTGGTAGAGATAGAGAAAAAAGTCGGGAGAAAGACAAAGATAGAGAGAAAGATCGTCGGCATAGGGATGATCGAGATCGTGATAGAGGAGACAGAGGGGACAGAGGGGACAGGGGGGACCGCGGAGAACGAGACCGCAGTGAGCGTCATCGTAGCCATGATCGAGAAAGGTGAGCACCCTCTCTTATTCTTTCAATGAAAACGCGTTTACCATATCTGGTATTATACGAGTTGAGTTTTGGTAGTTTCTGTGAGTCTTCATAACAGGTTTTAAAAGAGCTCTAAATCGGACACATGATGAAGGGGGGAAATCCTAGTAAGGAGAATGCTGGTTGTTTGGTTGAGGGTTGAACATCACTTCTGCATCCGCTAAAACGTACCCGAACTGAGTAACTGATTGACCAAGTGCAGAAGTCGCCGTGATTACGGTGACCGAGATAGGAGGCACAGACATCGGTCTCGTTCCACTTCTCTTTCAAGATCTCCTTCTCGTGACCGTCGAAGGTCTCGCTCAAGATCTCCTTCGCGTGATCGTAGAAGGTATGCTTGGCAACTGTATTTTTGTCTTTTCCATTCTTCCTCGTTTGCTGGTTCTCATGTTTACCATGCTGGACTTTGTACTGTCTAACAAATCTACAAGACACTGTCCAATTCAGTGATCAACCTATATTAGCTTTCTCTCTTGCAGGTGTCTTTGAATCTTGTCATCAAAATTCTGATTTTCTGTTGCAGGAAAACAAGTGGATTTGACATGGCACCCCCAGGTGCCACTGCAGTTCCCGGAGCCGCAATCCCAGGTCTGTATGTCTTTCAGGAAGACATAAGAGTTGGTGTTATTTGGAAGCACATTTAGTTTTATTCATAGAATGGGAGCCTGAACGTTATGGCACATGTATATTCATCGGTGTTCTTTTATTTTGTCTATTTATTTGTGGAAGTGTATTCCTGTATTTTGTATATTCTAAGTGTATTTATTGTTTATTTTCGGCTTTCTTTTTAGAGTTCACGAGATATTATTATAATACATAACCTTTGCTTGATTACCAGGTCAAATTCCTGGAATGCCTCCAGCAATGCCTGGCGTCTTTCCAACAATGTTTCCATTCGGTGGTACACAGGTTCGTGCTTTTGACTCTGATTCATAGATTTCCACGTTTCTGACCTATCACAAGACGGTCCTGTAATTGTGAGTTGTCACTTATATCAGTTCGAGGTTAGTCCTCTAGTCTACTGTAGTAATTGAGTATTTTGGTGGTCAAGCAGTTTGGAGGTCTTCCTGGAATGCCAGCACAAGCTATGACTCAACAGGTGATTATGTTTCTTACTGCTGAATGACCTTTGTATACCAAGATGCATAAAATATGTAGGAATCTTATTAATGTGTTAACCTAGTAAAGATGAAAACCGTCAAATTCACCCAAAGGTCGGGCCTTGCCGCAAATGCATGGTCTTGGTGCTTCTGGGCTGGAGCATTGCCAAGGGGTTCTGTCTTAAGTAGCACAATTGTCAGCAACTTTCTGCCTCCTGTTCATCGCTAGTATGACCCGGATGGGTCGAGCGCGAGTTGTCTCGACTTGGCAATATTCGATATGAGGTTATTGTTCATGTCAGAGGGAGGTTACACTGACGTAGGAGAGGTTTGTTTTGCAGGCAACCAGACATGCTCGTCGCGTGTATGTTGGTGGTCTCCCACCAATGGCGAATGAACAAGTGAGTAAAAGATACTATAATTTTCACGGTTAGTGTGTTTCTATATAAATATCGTTTGTTGTATTGTAGCAGTACATATATTTTTATTTAAGAGATTCCTTCACTGCTGTTGAATTAGAAATGAAGGCTTCCAAATATTTTTCCTTTCCCTCTAGCTTTGTTTTCTAATGTTTCGTCGGGGTGTATGTATGGACAGACTATTGCAACATATTTCAGTCAGGTGATGGCTGCTGTGGGAGGAAATACTGCTGGACCAGGTATAGAATTTCTTTAAACCCTATGTTTAAGGGCTTCTAAGATGTTAGTTGTGGAAGTGTTTGTTCATCATAGACTGCAAATCTAGAATCATCGGATTTGCTTTAGGATTTCGTAGCTCTCCTGTTGACCTGTTATGATATTGAATGGGCTATAGTAATAAGTATTTGATTTAGATACTTATCGTAGTGGTCTTTTACCTTTGTTCCACACATAACGAAATAATTATAGATTCCCTTACCATGCATGATCCTTTAAAGGTCTTAGTCAATGTGATAATGATACGTGGCCCGATTTTGGCCCGATTATTTTCCGAAGAACCTAATAGTTCCATGTGGAAAAGAGGGGTTGGCATTTTTTCAGAGGTATGGTATGTCTTTAAAAGAGATTTGATCAATTCACATTGAGTTTGGCGGGTAGTTTTGGTCTGAACTTGAAGTGAACCATCCCATATGTAAGAGCTTGAACTTTTTTACTTGAATTTATAACTCATAAACCAAAGACGAACAACTTCTTTAAGTTACAAGTGAAGGGGTCTCACTGCGAAGACTTTAAGAAATAGCCTACTTGAATTAGAATACTTTACCTTGAACGAATAATCCCAGAATTGACCCTTTTGTTATAGTTTATCTCTCCTAACCGATGCCCTCCAGAGCTGATGCGAGATGCATGATCTTCCCCGCTACAATTGTATTTTCGAACATATTGTATGGGCGCTGTGTCTTTGAACTACAGGTTCTTACTGCGATTTGTAATTGACAATCGCATGTGAATGTTCTGAAGGAGAATCTTATATTCATCAAAATTCAGCGCTTTTATTTTGCTTATAATAACCACTTATTATAACACTTTTGTTTCTATGTATTAGGTGACGCTGTTGTCAACGTGTACATCAACCAAGAGAAGAAGTTTGCGTTTGTTGAGATGAGGACCGTTGAAGAAGCTAGCAATGCTATGGCTCTGGATGGCATTATTTTTGAGGTATTTCTATCTCATCCCATCACAAATCACTGTTTTTGGGTAATTATTTCTAGTTTTTTTCGAACGGGAAAATATGTTGCATTGTGGATTAAATGTTGATATCGTCGATTCAAGGTATCGCCCTACCCATTATCACGATGGGGGAGGATATTTACTGATGCATCGAACCGAACACTTGAGTTGAAAGTCTAAATTTTTGGATTGCATGTGTTTTGACCATAGAGGGCTGGTTTTCGACCAGACTTCAACACTCGAGGGTGAATTGATAGGACCCTCTGATACCTGTTAGATTCCTCTATAGCACTTCATGTGACCACCCGTGTTAGTTTTGTGATCTGCAGAATCTACAGTTTTGTGCCAGCTACTTTTATTCTGTTGTTTTCACAGGATGCATTTTTTTCTAACCTGAACTATGTTGGAAGACAACTGATGAAACACTTTACCTTTACTTCGTATATCAGGGAGTTTCTGTTAGAGTGAGAAGACCGAGTGATTATAATCCTTCCATGGCCGCAACTCTAGGTCCAAGTCAACCTAGTCCGCATCTCAACCTTGCGGCAGTCGGCTTAACTCCTGGGTATGATCTTCACTACCTTCAATAATCAGTTAGCAGTATTATTACAATCATTGCCTTTATCAATCCTTCTGTAAACAGCAGGATTGAGTTATTCATATTTTACTGTAAACTTGGTGTAGTGGGATATGTTACAAGCTTATCTGCAGCATTATTTGAAGCCATGTACTACTTGTGGAGTTGGTATATTGGTGAATTGATTGTGGAGCTAGTATATTGTTGTACTAATAGTGAAGCTGATATATTGTTGTCCTCGTCGCCCGATTTGAAGTTGATGCTTATTCAACTAATTTGTTTTGAATCTTGTAGAAGCGCTGCCGGAGGGGCTGATGGGCCTGACCGTATCTTTGTCGGAGGTTTGCCCTACTATTTGACTGAGGTTCAGATCAAAGAATTACTTGAGTCCTTTGGGTAAGATTTCTTCGAGTGCTTGCATATGGTGTTTTGTTGTCGGGGTATGGTCGAACACGAAGAAACTGATCTTTTCGTTCTCTTTGTGTTTTCAAGACCTCTGCGAGGTTTTGATCTTGTCAAGGACCGTGATACTGGGAACTCTAAAGGTTATGGCTTCTGTGTTTATCAGGTATGTCGTTTGCAACTCATTTCAAGGACTTTCCATTTTATTTTATACATCTTGTTTTTACTGAAGTACCCAATAATTAATTCCCTTGGAAAACACTGTTTGTTAAGATTGTTTGTCTTTGATTCCATGCATTAAGGGCTGCAGAATAGTCAAATTAAATTAGCTGGACATATTCGTGGTTAACTTGTGAGGTGTGACCAACCACATTATCTGCAGGACCCGTCTGTTACTACTGACGTTGCCATAGCGGCACTTAATGGTTTGAAAATGGGCGATAAGACTCTAAGCGTGCGTCGGGCGTCTGCCAGGTAGAGAAATTTGCTTATCTTGCTCACTTTGTCCGTCTGTGTGTCTACTTTCCTTTCGCAGGATCCTTCAGTTGTGGATATTGCCTGTGCAACGCTTAATGGCATGAAAATGGATGACAAGACTTTAAACGTTCGCCGAGCCACGGCAAGGTTGGCTTTAGTCCACTTACAGGTCTTGGGATTCATTTTTGTTCATTGGCTATCCTTTGGGAAGTCAATGTTTACAATACCACGGATTATACTTTGTATGGATGTCTGTCGACTCCATGGGGATGTGAAACTATCCATTATTTCATCTTTTTGATGAAGAATTCTTACTGCATTTAGTAAGAATCAAATTAGACTGTTTCTTGTCTAAGATGCCAACTATTAAAAGTTTAGTTTAGTTCTAGTAAACTCAGTGTTCGTTGAGTTTTTGACTCGATATAAATATGAGATTTCCATAGTTTCAAGGGCTTGAAGAATGTTTTGTTTTTTCATTTCTAATCCGATGTTATTTGCTGTTGCAGTGGACAACCCAAGCCTGATCAAGCAAATGTTTTGGCGCATGCACAACAGCAAATTGCCATGCAGGTAACTTTCAAATGTTTTGGAAAGGGTTGGGAAGATGCTCTAGGGCTGTTTTGTGGATTCGTTAACTCTTCTTGTTCCCGTTAATGACATCAAAATCAGTCTAGTACCTCTGGCATGCTATCATTTTTTCATGTTTCTGTTCTCACGAACCCATGAATGTGCAGAAACTTGCATTACAAGCTAGTGGCGCCAATGCAGTGGCCCTAGGAGGCATGTCAATGTTCCCAATGATGACTGGGATGGGAAATGGCCTTGCATTAGAAAATCCTACCAAGGTTGTAGCGTTGACTGAGGTAATTTCGCTTTCTCGACCCTAAAAAAAGTCTTGAATATTATTTCTGTTTATGTCGCAGACTTATACAATGAGTGGGAAGAGTACATATCGTCTTCTTCTGGCATGATCTGAAAGGATTATTAACCTTTTAGGATACTTATCGCTTGCAAATGTGTGAAGGTTGTAACACCCCGCCAGCTGGAAGATACTGAAGAGTACGAGGAAATCCTGGAAGACATGAAGACTGAATGCGGGAAGTATGGTATGTGTCCAGGGAGCACTCTAGTAGCAACTTGTCGCAGTTGAATTCAGGTTCGTTTGTGATTTTTTGGAGACAGGTCTGGATGTCGGAGCATTTGATTTACTTGTATTGTTGTCGCAGGGAACTTGGTGAATGTTGTCATTCCAAGACCCAGAGGTGGTGAAGATGTTCCTGGATTGGGCAAGGTCTGAAACAAATTCTTAACTCCTATTTAAAGTTCATGAATTTCATTATCTAGAGCTACGATTTTACCTTTTTTCAACTCAATGTCACAGATAAGTCTGGTCTTCTGGTACCAGGTAGTGCTTTCTTTTAACAGTTGATTCTCTCTTCTCAGGTTTTTCTTGAGTATTCGGATATTGCTGGTGCCGCAAAAGCGAAGGCTTCACTTCATGGGCGGAGATTCGATGAAAACTTGGTAGTTGCTGTGTACTATCCGGAGGACAAGTTCGAAGCGGGGGATTACGGAGGTTAATAAAGCTTGCGTGGTGACATTCTGGTCTCTTCTGAAGGGATCCTGCATTGTGGGGGACATTGTAAGTTGCTTTTAGAAATGCCACTTTAGGGTTTATATCTCTGGGATAGTTTTGCTCGCTGCAGTGATTCTGTATGCTCAGATATGTGACTTTTACTCGGCGTTTTCAGAAACCTACATTAGTCAATGCCACGTTTTGACGGATTTGTATGTTGTTTGGTGTTTTGTGGTATTTTGTTTTGCAGTGAATCTTGCTGTAGTGAACTTTCTATAAAGTGCTACCAAGGGTCCTTGATCGTGTAGTTTAGTTTTGTCTGAGGTTTGTCTGCTTATGGAGCACATCCTCTACAGTTTAATTTGTAGACCAGCTGTTTCAAATTGTAATGAGAAAGAAAAGCCAAAAACTGTCTCACTTTTGCTTTTTGGAATATGTCACTACATAGTGCTATCGATTTAGTCTTAAGGTGATATGATGTGGTTCCCAATTCTCACCATTATTTTAATGGATGCATCGATACTGGTGGAGTACGTTATTGAAAATTGACATTTGAATATTGTTATGTGAAGTTACTTTTTATTTCCAGAAATGTCACCTAAGGGACCAGAACAAAGATCTCTTTGTATTAACCAGGCCTTTGATCATGTAAAGTGACAAGTATCCATTCCTGACACTGTATTCTAAACCATTAAAAAATATGTGGACTCCAAAATATAGAGTTCACATACATGAATGCGAAAAACGGTTTGGGGCCATCATGTTTTTGAACTTCATAAATTCATAGACACTCAAAACATTATTAATTTCTTTTTGAAAATTCATGATTATCAATGGCCATTGTGTTAAAAACATTTTCACCTGATGCCATTCCACCTAGAAGTATGGAATTGTTTGAAGTGACGTTTTCCTAATATACTTTAATTTGTCTCATAGGAAATTAAATCTTCAAGTTTCCTACATAGAAGTTGAGAAGATTAGAAAAGTGAATGGTACTCTATTCATGGTAATTTTGTTCATGTATCACTTTTTGTTGCTTTAAGGTTTCAAGTATTTTGATTCTTATTGAATCTATGATATGTTGTAAAGGCCTACAATATATTGCTTTCAGAAATTTATAACATATTCTTCTAGTAGTAGAAAATTCATATTTTCCTTGCAACATCCTTCACTACAATTCGCTAATTTGTTTGAACAAAACTTTCACTATGCAACCTCTCAAGGGACACAAGAACTCTTATATTGTTGCTTTTGAAGAATACATTACCATATTGAACCTTAAATATACCCGTCATTGTATCCTCCAATTTATTAGTTTTATGTGAATGAAATTATTGTTTTTATTTTTCAAAGATAAAATCATATAAATCAAAAAAAATTTAGACAATTGGAAATTATCTTGATTTTTTGATGAAAACTAAAGAAAATTCATATCAAATTGAAAATATGGTTTAAAAATTTGAAAATTTGACCACATAAATTTTATAAGATTTATTTCATTACACCATTGAGAATTGAAATTCCTATGTAGTCACTCTATCTTTTGACTCTATGTGGATATAGATCATACTTGGAATTTCAAGATAATATCATATCTAGTGCCAAATATTTAATTATAGTTGACAATGTGATTCTACAAATGACTAAATATAATAAGGATTCATTTTCTTTCCTAAGCAATTTTTTTTAAAAGAATATTACAAAAATTTACCATCTACTTTAAAAAAATTTGGGGCCAATCTTAACTACATATGGTATATTGATTTTTGATCCTCCACTTTAAGAGCATTCTACGGATTTTTTATTTGAAGTTATATATTGCAAAATCCCAATTTTTTATAAACAAGGTTTGGTTAATTCTTTTAATTACCAATACAATCTAACAAAAATAATTCTTGTTTAATAATCATAACCATGCTTAATTGTTATTAATGACAATTATAATGCATATGTCTTACAAATCAAACATATGGCATGAATTTTCAAACAATGTTTCTACTATTATGATTTATTTGCTATATAATAATGAATATGATACAAATCTTTCAAAGCTACATTTTTATAAAGTAAATAAATTAGTATAGGATGAAATATTATTGTATAGTACCAATCTTTGAAAATATGAAATTTTGTAAATGACACTAAGGTCTCTTTTACAATAAAGACTAGAAGGCATGAGAATAAATTTTCAATCCATGAGAACCAAGAAGACCAAGAATATCACTTTACATTAAAAAAAAATTAGTCTAAGGGAGGGAATGATGTGAACAACACTCTTATCCATTGTAGAAAAAATATAGAGAATATTTGATTCCCCAAAATTAAAGGCAAGCCAATCTAGAGAGTTGGGTTGACTACAATTTTAGTAGATCAAATAGGTCAAAGGGCTCACATTAAGAATTGCCCTAGTTTAGTAAATGTACCAAAAACTTTAGATTCAATATTATTGTATCCACTTTTCACTTGCAACTACTTCCCAAAGTAAACTCCTTTCAAAGACAAGTCCTCGACCTTGAAAGATTTTCTCTACTACTTATGGCCTTGAAGCAATGCAAGGAGTTCTTGCCTCTATACAGTGCATAGTGACACTTTGCAATCACTATGCACTAAAAGACCCCAAAAAATCATCAATTTAAAAATAAAAAAATTCCCCTCCCCCCACCCCCATCCCTTTGTAATTTGTAGGTGGCGGGGGACTCACAATTGATATGGGATATATATCCCGTAATCGTATCCTTGTACATATATTGTATTGTATATTCATATTTGTTTACATTATTGTGTGTACTTTTATACCCTATTTGTATTTGTATTTTGTATTAAATTAGATCAACGGTGATCAAGAAGGGGGGAATTTTATTTATTTTTAAATCAATGGCTCAGGATTTTTGTTGAAATACAAGGGGTGTTAATCAATTGGAAACCAAGTTGTTTGCTTCTATCCACTCCTTTTCAGTAGATAGTGGCCTCGTAGTCTAATCCCCATTCCATCCAAGAATATTACAAATTAAGGCACACTCTATTTTCCTTAATTTAATTGCTTATGAGACATACTATTTATATAAATTACATTGAATGTGAGACAAGTGTGTTATAGGCAATGACAATGGCAAGTGTAATGTACCTATGACCTTTATTTATTCACTTTGGTTTTGGCACATTGATGAAATGGTGATGAGTTCAAATCCAAAAGAAGGCAAGCTAAGGTGCATACTACTATATAGTCTACCCAATTGTACGTGGTATGGGATCAAATAATCTTATTGGCTTATGGAAACTTGAAAATTTCTTGGGAGAAGGAAGATATTGGTTCCACATATGGTCTTTTGGCAAGTGTGTTGAAAATTCCAAAATATCATTGAAGAGACGGTCATGTTACCCTCTTAAAGGACTAATTCCATTGCCATATCGTCAAACATTATTTTTGAGCCCATTTGAGCTTTATAAATTATATTTGACTTTCAATGTAACATTTTTGGAGTTACATAAAATTATGTATACTCTATCAATCTGAAAAACCTCTATTAGTTTTGTAATGAATTATTATTGTTATAATTTTTGAATTAATAAATTAAATTAAATTGGTAACAATAATTGAATCTATTCCATTAATTTGAAAAAATTTCAAGAGGCAAATGTAGCCATGAAGGATATTCTTAAAAAATTTAAAGTAATTTTTCTTTTCTTACATTCAAGAAACTCTTAGAGTTGACCTTCAAGGATTAAAGCTCCACCATGAAGCTAAAATTTGCCATTAATATATAATTAATTGATAATTTTCTTAAATTATCATCTGTGAATAAACACTTTTCTCTGGATGTTGATTATATTAGAATTTGTAGTAGAATTCAAAATATAGTGATTTTTTAATGTGTATATATAAAATTCTATCAATTAGAATATGTATTCAACAAATTAAGAACTTTGACCAAAAGTTAATGTTAGAGTAGGAGACAATGCTTTGAGATTTAAACTTGAAAATAATTTTTAAATGAAAAATAATGCAATGAAAAACATACAATATTGTGTGATTTTAATATTTACACATTGAGCTTCCAATTGTAATAACTCATTGAATTTTAGGATTTTTTCAAAGTTTTGAGATGGATTACAAAGAAAACTTATTAAACTTCATTTTCTAAATTGAAATCAAAATCAAGAATGAACACTTTGAATGTTAGAATTCAAGTTGACTAAGGTACATCCACTTTGGAGATGCAAGACATTTAGGAATGATACAATAGCATGGTCTAAAAGTCTTCAATCTATGACTTGCTAGAGATCATTGAAGAAATGAAGAATGCACCTATTGGTTAAAGATTAGATCAATTTTGAGTGACTATTATGATCATATGCCAATATCCTTCTAAGGATAACCTCAAAGTGACATTCAATTTTGGGGGGTTCAAAAACACCATTGCTTTTGAAGCTTTATGGATCTAACTGTCTTCAACTTATACAATTTCAATCATACAATCTTGAGGTGTATATGCTATAGATGATATGTACAAAATTTTTGAAGTCATTTAGGTGCATTGATTATAAGATCATAATGTTTTAGTGTCTAAAATGAATGCTAAAATTTTCTCATAAACACATTTGGAGGTGAAATTTGATTTCTAAACCTACTCAAATGGAAAAACTTTACACTAATAAATGATTCAAAATTAGTATACAAGAACATTGGTGAAAAAAAAATTCATTCAATTGACTCATTGTGTCTACCAAATGGCTTTGAAATGTCAAAAATCATCAAGAAAAATTGCAAAAAACACATCTAAAACTGAACCTCCTCCTACTAGAATGCTTCTCAGTCACTCACTAATTCTTGGATTAACATTAAATTTTATCCACACAAACTAGACTAGTATATGCAACTTTTAGAAAAAGAATTATTGAAAATGGACTTTATATGAAGAAGAAAGAAGCTGCCAAGTTTAGTGTGCTCCAATAATGGCAAGATTTTGAACTTTGAACTGCTCCCACACATTCAAAACAACTGGAACTGATATGAAAACTTTACCATAATAACTAGACTTCAAGACAAGAAAAAAATCCAATAAATTTTTATTGAAAATAAGCAATGGATGAAGGAGATACAAGGCCGCAAAGTTGCAGCCCTAAAATGCAATTTGGTGAAGTCAAATTGAAGTTGTGAACTTTGATTGGCTTCCAAAGAATCAATACATCTTGAATTGATTTGAAATTTTACTACACAAACTAAAAAGGAAAATGCAATTTTTCCAATAAATTTTATTGAATTTGGACCTTGGACGCAGAAGTTACAACACTTTGAACTAGACTTGAAATTGTGTAAGGACACTTTCTGTCCTCTTTGACACTGGGATTAACCTTTAAGGTCTTAGGAGCCCTATTTGGATTGCAACATGGTATTTTTTGTGTATTATATTTGACTTTCAAGGAGCATAAATTGACATATACATCTGTTTCAAAAGTTTGTATTCATATTGAGCCAGATTTAATAATACATAGTACTTCCAATTTACCTCATTAGTGTACATTAAATGTTTGAGAAGTTGCAAAATGGCTGCATATTCTACACATATATTGCCATATTTGAACATGATAAGAATTAGATATAGAAATGACTTCCAAATGTAAAATGTTAGTTATGTTGTTGAATTTTCAAAGCAATTGGGGATGTCTTCCCATATTTTAATACATACTTCATATTCTAATAGTAAAATACAAAACCAAATGTACACACACATCTAACCTTTAAGGATTAAAGACATGAACCTTGATATTTACCACCACCACCACCCCAAAAAACTACCCTATATATAGGCTTCAACAATGTTTGAGATATTTTTAAGTTTTACTAGCTATTTTCCTACAATCCCCATATTGAACCAATTTTTCAAGTACCAAATCCAATTATTTTCTCTAATTTCTTACTCTATTCAAAAAAATATACATATATATATGTTTTCACCATTTTTTTTTTTCCAACTTTTTCAAATTTCAAATGATTATTTTCCCAATTCCACCGGCTGCAGCTTTGAACTCTAGACGTTGGTTTTCCCCGAACACAGGCGTCTTCAACTACCCCCAGTGCGAGTCTCCGGTCAAAGCTGCCAGATGTCGGTAACCTCATCCTTTGCCAATACCGTATTCTATTTTTGAAGCCCGACTGAGTAGGTGGCTAATCAATTCGTCATCTACTCCGTCACCTCCCGAGCACTACAAGGGCGAAGAAGCAAGGCAAATGATTGCCAAAGGAATCTCTCCAAACTCACCACCCTCCCTGCAACAACACAACCTCGCACATCCGAAGTCCCAAACAAACTCAACAACATCATCATCATCGTCGGCCTCATCACCATCTGACGAAACCCAACAAACCCAGCCAGGGATGGCGCATTGATAAGTAGGAACAATATCATACACTATTGTCCCTGGAGATGGTGTGGCGTGTACCAGGAGTCGATGGAAGGCGTGTAGAGAAGCAACTGAGCTTCAGTTAGAGTGAACAAGTGAATGATTGAATGCGCGAGTAACGTAGAGTGAGTAGAGTGTGTGAGTTTAGGAGGCTTGGTTTGGTTTTGATTGGAAGGAAGGGTTTTGCGTGTGAGAGAGAGAGAGAGAGAGAGAGATGGGAAGTATGGAGAAGGGCGATGAGCATGTGGCTTCGGTGGACGAGGCTTGCGAGGAAGCGGAAGAAGCCTTGAAGTAAGTTATTAGGGATTGATTGAAAAACAAGTTTTGGGATGATGCATCGTCGTCGTCGTCGTCTTGCAGTTTTGTTTGTTGTTTTGGGGTGTGTGTGTTCTTTTGGTGGTGGCGTTCATCTTGGGTTCTCCACCCAAGCTGGGGTCGTCTTGGGTTCTCCACCATGGGCGATGCGATGCTTTTCTTGTGGTTGATGATGGCGATGACCGTGCTTCTTTCTTGTGGAGTTTTGTGGAATTGGGAATTGGGTGATGGGATTTTCAAGTGGGTGGGTGGGTGTGCGTAAGAATGAAATGATGGTTGAGGTAGAGGATGCAATTTTTGACGATTATGTTGGGAGTGTGAGCTTTTATTGGGAGATTACTATAGTGCATTAGGGGTATGTGAGTCAAGATCAAATACGATGATTTCTTAGGCAATCGTTGTAGACTACTTACTGTTGGAGGGATAGTAGTCAACCTCATTTGCATTCGAAGATTAGACGCTTAGCCAAAGCATGCGTACTCCCAATGTGCTAGTGCTGGTAGTACGTACACGAACGTCTTCTATTGTGTCAGAATTTGAGATTTTCAAGGAAGTAGCTCGATCCTGAACTCTTATTTTTGGACATTAGTCTGAGTGCATCAATGGCAGGCTCATCAACGTTTACTGAGAATAAGAACTAGTGAAGAATGAAGTGCTTCAAGTATCATTTCTGGTCTACTTTCTATTTTTAGGTATTCTCATAAATTCAATTTCTATGAAGGAAATCGAGCAGAGTTTGTGGCATCAGCAGCTAGGCCATCCCACTCAGGGACTAAATCAATTTTATACAGAAAAGGGGTTCTCTTGAGGTTGATCTCATTGACCTCTGTTTTTTTAGTTACACTAGGATCCTGTATGCTACCATTCTCCCCCAGTTCGTAAATTGAAGGTCGGACAACATAGGGTTAGTGGATCTCTTGCAAAATTGGAATAATTTCAAGCCATTTTGCCAGATATTTATTCTTAACACAACCCCTTTGTGCTGGTGGTATGGACTCTAATCCGTGTGGGGTGATTTGGAGCAGACTCTTTCTCCAGGGCAAGTTTGATGAAGCCGAGGCCTTCGTGGAGGAGAGAGTGAAAACAAGGGAACAGGACCCGGGTGTGGTGCCCATCTTCACCCACTGCCATGCAGTCATTCTGTTTGCAAAGGCTGGCATTACAGGCACGGAGGAGGACAGGAAGCAGGCCATGGAGATGCTGAAAGAAGCGGCTAGCAAGGCTGGGGAGCATATACCCAAACAAGGCTGGGTGGCTAGCATTGCCACCTGGGGAATGGGCTACTTCACTTCTCCAAAGGTGCAGGAAGAAATTACTGAAATGGAACTTAGCTGGTAATTTGAACACTTCGTCACTTGGAAATTTTGTGATGTTTGCCTAGTTTTCAAGGAATGTGCTATATTTTAATTTGTGGATCTGAATTTCAAGGATGAGTTCTTTTGTGATCTACGAAAGTGATACTAGAAATGAGTTGTGCTTGTGTTTCAGCCGCATTATCGAAGCAGAGTCCACTTACTTGTCTGCCATCCTTTGCTTCTTTGAGGAGTCAATGGCTGCTTTCTTTAGGGTGAGTGTTTTTGCCCCATCGTTTAGGCCTTTGAAGCAGATACTCTGGTAGATGGTATCAAAATCGTTAGGGCCCTGATTGCGTCTCCTTTATTGACCCCTGTTACCAACAGCAACTCGCGCAATAGGTTAAACTTGTTAGCAAGAGGAGTAAGCTTGACTTGGCTAAACGTCTCTAGTCACTGATCTTTGAATGGAAATAGGGTTGTCGACCTTCCCTTCAACAGTGGTCTACAACCTCCCACTGTGAATGGTTGCATAAGAAACTCATACATAGTGATATATTTTCTACTGCACTAAAGTGATCCCCAAAGTTACACTCCTATATCTTGGTTAAATGTTTTAAAAGTGACAATAATAGTATCCCCTACCTTATCGGATGCTTTTCAAGTTGTATTTCGAGATTTATTTTTTGTTGATCAAACTTAGTGCCTTGCAGGCAGCCTTGCTGACACGAACCGCTATTGGGGGTTACAGACACTGCCATAGTATTCTTAAAAACCAGGTATGCATTGCTGAACCATTCAATCCCACTTCTAGAGCATAATACCGGTGCTGCGTGAGGACTTGCTAGATTTTCTAAGCAGGATGTCCACAGCTTTGGTTAGTAACAATCCTTTTTGTGTTTGCCATAGCAAGCTGGAAGCAGAAGCAAGCACAATGTCGGAGCGGTGAAAATCGGCTTCGGTGGATTCAGCTTGGCTATCTCCTTGTTGCCTCCCCGACTGTTAAGACTTCTCTCTGTGCTGGGCTTTCCTTGTGACCGTACCGCTGGCTTAGACTCCATTGATCAAAGCCTCCAGGGTGGCGGTCTTCGAGCTCCAGTAGGTGGCGTGTATGCATCTAATCCTTGCCTGCGCATCTTATGGTTTAAACTATTCCAAAACTAGCAAATTCTAACTCTTCGCAAAGATTTTTCGACAACATGAACATTTCCATTGTTATTCTCTGAATTCTAAAGGGTTAAGCTCTATCCAAATAGTTACTAAAATTCACATCAACTTCGAAGTGCCCAAGCGAATAATAGAAAGTGCACTTTGGAAGCCGATAGTAGATTTTAGTAACTTCCTAAACATATAGCTATTTAAAAATATGACGGTTATGGCTTCTTTTTTCTGTTGCTACATTTTGTTACCTACCGGTGAACTTCATTAATGATTTGTTCCCACTCCTGTAGACATGGATGTAGCCATTTGGGTACATACGGTTTAACGCTCTTGACATTATGCATTAATTTGTCTTTATTGAATGATTTTCACTCATATGCAGTACATGCATAATCTTTGCAATGTTAAGAATGAAATGAGGTGGTCCTGTATGTAATCAAATTAAGCTTACTGAAGCATTCCAGACACTTGGTGAATGTGGAACGGGCAACATGCTGATAGCTTATGATTACTTGTTGAATTATTTTGCATTCAGAATCCTCGTTTCCATTTGTAATTTGTTCGATTGTTCCTTTGTTCAGACTACTATTATCCTACCACGTGATCCTGCCGTCCTTTTTCTCCATTCCACAGGTGAGTTTTAAACTATGGTGTCGCACACTTTTATCCTTTATCCCCTACAGGACCAAGAAGTCCAAACTGTGCCTCAGGATTATTTTTAGTAGTTTTGAGTAGGTCACATAAAAACTCTTTTCTTTCCAATTGATTGATTGATTGATTGATAAACACATGCAATGTTCTTCACTGGTATTGGTGATATAAAGTTTGGCCTCATTTGAATGATATTTTTCGCAGTATGATCAATCAAATTGGCCATTTTTCGTCCAGGAATCCTTGGTTAAAAAGAGGGTCATGTTCTCAGACGGCCAATAATGTGTCATCATCGTGACCTTGTATATTGCTTGGATGACACAGGAAAGGGAAGAACACATTGCAAGTGCTGAACGAGTTCTTGGCATCCTACAGACTAACTTCCCCGACAGCTTTTTCCTCAGGTAGCTTGTTGACATCCTCAGCATTAATGCTCTATGTTTTACACATTCATCAACCGTCACAACATAACACCCTCGATGCATGTTGATTGCAGCTTTTACAGGGGTCGTCTGCAAAGGCTTAAGCGGGATTTGACAGGGTCTTTCGATTGTTTTCTGAAACTGGAAGAGGTATGGTCTTGGATATAACGATGTGGTAGACCTTCATACTTGAATAGTTCAACATGACTGACATTTCTCAAGACAGGCCGCATCAATGATACTTCAACCCCTAATACCCAAAGTAGAAACACAAAGTCCGCTTTGGATGCTAATAGTCGATTATACTAACATTCCGAACATATTTGTAATGTTCAAATTTGTTGGATATTATTTCTCCTTACTATTGGTACATTACCTTGAATCTCCCTGAATGATTTACTTCAACTACTGAAAATATGGAAGTGGCATTTAGGATTAAGTATGTCCTCTTTTTTGCAGGGACTCAAATTACCACCTGATTCGAAGTTTTTCAAGCTGCGACATGCATGGGTTTATGAACTAGGACTGAGTCACATGTTGCAATTAGAGGTAACATTAAACCCACTGTGAGCTAGTCACCTTTCTCTGTGATTACACAGAACATTTTTATTGTCTTAAAGCAGGTGTGACGAAATTTGACCTAAACTTCATGTTTCATGTACGCAGTGGAAAGCTGCAGAAAAGTACTGGGAAGAGCTGGAAGAAGACAGTGTGTGGTCCAAGGCATTCTTTGCTTACTTGCATGTAGGCCCTTTTCAGATGAACTATTTTTTCGGTGCCTGCAATGAAATGAAGAGGGCTTCTACCTTCGTTTGCCACCTAAATTAACCCCTTAGTGCCCAAGCTCAAATAGAAAGCTTAATTCGGAAGCCAATAGTTGTTTGCAGTAACATTCAAAGCATATTTCCATTCTTTAAACATCTAGAGTAGGGTATGATTTTTTCTTTCTTTGGGTACATTTAGTTACATTCCTTGCAGTTTCCTATATAATTTATTTTTTAAGTCGTATTGAGAGGGAAGCGACCACTTCTAGCCATTTGGGCATGTAGGGGTTAAGGAGTTCACGATCCATCTCTGGATTTTTGACAGACTTGACGTTGGTTCTGGCAACAGGGTGTGTGCCTTGCCATGTGTGGAGAATCCAAGGCGGCTGCTCTGAGGTTCTCTAAGGTGTGTATGAGATTTGCTAACCCTAAGAATACTGTCCTGTATTTTACGATCAGCCCTCCATAAGTGTTACGAGGCGGGCGCTGACGATACTGTAACACATATAGAGTACTAACATTTAACACTTATGAAAATTGATCTTGATGATATGTAACATTTACAAAAATAACATTTATAAGACTTCAAAAGTAAATATGTAGCGATTATAAAAATAAAGGATGAAAGTACAAAAAATATAAGTCATCATTCATCTAAGCTGGTTGAAAGAAAGAATTTATAGTAGTTTGATGAGATTCTACTACACACCAAGATTGTACTTGCTTTTGAAGTGCTTGGACATTCTTGGTGAATCACATGACGTCATTAGGTCTTTGCTCCAAAAATTTCTTCAAAGTCTCAAGTGCACTCTCAGCATCTTTGAATCCCACAACTTTTTCCAATTTTATCCTAACTTTTTTCAACTTTATCACTTATCAAAGTCATATCAATGAAGTAGGGAGATAAACAATTTATATGACTTAATACTTAACACTTGATAGTCCATACTTTACAGGAGCGCAAATTTCCATAACACATGAGATTTTAACACTTATGGAGGTAGCACTAATGAAGGGCTGACTGTATCTGCCTTTTTGTTATTCAACTCATTTGGAACACACTCTTTGTCATATTCACATTTGTTTCTGATATCAGGTTAAAGGACTCATGCGTGGAACAATCTCTGGCCGAGTGTTAGCTGAGGAGCAGTATGCCTTGAGGAAAGTAAGCGGTGCTAGTGCTGCTGCATTTGATTTCCATGCTTTTGTGTACTAAAAGCCTCTCTTTCGTTTTTGTCGACAATTTGTTACTTAATTGTTGTCTCAACTATTTTGATTTTGACAAATCCTGTATTATCTTTTGCAAACAACGATTTTTAAGGCTGAGGTATATGTTGCAGGTGAAGGACCATGCGTTGGACACAGAGGAGGGAGTGAAAGGTTTGCAGGGACAAATTTGTGGAGTCGAGTTCCTCTATCTATGGAATTCTTTTCCTCAGGTAGGTATTCATCGAAATAGTCTTCGTTGATCATCTACAATGAGCTCAATAGATTTTCACCGTGCCCACGAATACATATCACTAATTAACCTCTATTGCCTAAACTTAAGATAGGAACTCCATTTTGGAAGCTAGTAGTCGATTATAGTAGCTTTCGAAACATCTTCTTTCTATTAGTAAATTTAGTTACCTTGAAGCCTTGAAGCGTTCTTAATGATTTATTTCAACCCGTATCGATATGAAAGCAGACACTGTTGGCCATTTGGACACTTAGGGTTAATAGCGGCAGCTTTTTGTGGATGCTCTCTGTTTGTAGATGCCAGCAGAAAAACTGGAAGGAATTGTGCACATTGTCGAAGAGGCAGAGGCAGGATTGAATACACCAGAGAATGAGGCCCGTGGCGACGAACAAGGCTCTGAAGAAGAATTGTCAGAGGTTTATATCCCACCATTTGCTGTTCTCTTTGATCTGGGTAAATTGAAGTGTGTGTGTGTGTGTGTATGTATGTATATGTGTATGTACATATATATATGCTAATGTGGTTTAGAATGTGATTTTCGCAGCAGAGAGATTTTGTACTTTCCGGTGCACATTTACAGTTCTTTTTCCTATGGTATCTGGGTGTTGACTGATAGTTAAATATTGTTCTTACTTCAGGACGATGAGGACGAAACAGCAGACGATGAGCATGCTTTGTGCAATCTTATCAAAGGCACAGCTTTGCGGGAGCTTGGAAAACTCGATGAGGCTCGTCCATGTCTGGAGTTTGTGAGGTAATCTCGACGTGGATCTCCTTGTCCTCTCTAAGTGCTCAAATGGCCAAAGTGATTGCTTCCATATCTACAGGAGTTGAAGTAAATCATTAAAATGTTTCAAGAAAAGTAACAAAATGTACCAACAGAAAGAAGTTATCATACCCTCCAGTTTTTAAATTATAGAATTATGTTTTGAAACTGTAAAGTTTCAAAACAGATCGACCATTAACTGCCGATTTGGACTTTTTATTTTCAGCTCGGGCAATTAGGGCATAACCATGACAGTGTCTTTTGTGAGAATTTCACAAAAGAATGACGTTTTTCAGGGAGACAACGTGTTATGTGGAGAACGAACTTTTCTGCATTCCCATGGCGGCATATGAACGTGCATTGCTGCTCATCATCCAACACACAGAGCGAGTCAAAGATGATTCAAACAGTGCCAGTGATTTTGTCCTTTTACTGGAGGTACGCAAATTGCAAACTTGGCATGAAACAGCCCTTGCTACCTTCGAAACTTGATTTTCAATACGAATGTTGTTTGAAATCATCTGAATATAATTCTTTGGAATGCAATCCTATGAAATAAGGTAGAAGATACTATTTGTGTTTATTTAAGCATTCCAGCATATGTAGAACCCCAAATTTGTAATCTTATGCAATCATTCAAAGTGGGAGGTTGTAGGGATAATCGAAAACCCGATGTCCATACAAAGATGAGTAGCCATAGACGTTTGGTCGAGTAATGCTTACAACTTGGTAATTCAAGGCCAACCAAGTGTTGATTGAAAGAGATGAGTTGCTGTTGGTAACAGGGGTCTGTCAAGAGGAGACGGGATCAGGTCCCTAATAGTTTTGTTATCCTCTACTTTCAGGCCAAGAAGGAGTTGGCGTTGGCAGAAGGCTTCAAACAAGACTACAACTTCTTATGGCGCCTTTTGGGACGTGTGCATGCTGCCCGTGGAGCCATTCAGAATCTCATGGGGGAAGAGGTTTGTGCTCTTGAAAGTTTTTTTTGCTTTGTTGCAATTTTTGGTATCAGTTCAGTCGGTAGTTGTACTATTCATTAGAATCCTTGTTTGTGATTGTGGAGGTACATACCATTCTTGAACCCATTATGCCATCTTCCTTTCTATTTCACGATGCATAAGAAGAGAGCAGACGAACTTGAAGTCAATGGTTGTATTGTAGACACAATGACTCTTATCTTCAGTACCGCTGCTGGAACCACTGTAGGAGGGACCAATAAAGCAAGTTTAAGAATTTTTTGTAAACATCAAACTTTTTGTAGATTGTAAGATCCAGGTTACAAAATAGTGAGCTAATTGCAAGATCGAGCTACCTAATTCTGGCACGTCCCTAAACGTTGCATCCCAAAATCTTGCACAAGGAATAAATGTCGATTCTGAGAATGTATCAAACTGATGTCAGTTTTAGATCGTCTGTCATAGCTTTGAAACCGTAAAACTTATGCGTATGGTATCCAAATAGTACATTCCTTTGTTTATGGGAACTTCTTTGATTTGCTAACAAGAATATTTAGAAATGTTATCATTCCAAAGTTTTCAATCGGTGATGTTAGGAGAGGTAAATTCATTCTAAAGGCTCCTTTGAACACGCCTAATGCAAGCTTATCTTAATGCTTACAAGGTAAATGCACCTAATTCTGAACTGTTTCTTAAACTGACCTCTTCATTTACTTGTGTAAAATGTACAGCCTCTAATCACAAGAGCCTAATGTCAGTTTTGGTTACTTATTTTCAGTACTTCTGCACCTATTTATAGCGCTTTAGCGTTTTGAAGATTCATAGTTTATACATACTGTGTCCAAAAAATGCATGCAAAGAGAATCTTGAATTCCCTTTTTTTCACTGTGAACAACAAAACAAGAGCTTTCACACTTTAATAAGAGGAACCGTTGTCAATTCTGTATTCAGTGCTGTTGCCATTTAGTCACTTTTAGAGTGATTACCTGAAGATTTTTTAATATGATTTCCTTGTTGGCTTACCTTCGATTGTGGGCTGTTCAGAGAAGCACCACCGTTGAAGCAACTGATGACGACGGGGAGTGGAAAGACTCGGAAGATTCAATCGACCCTTCCGGTGCTCCTACCAGTGACATATTCTTTGATGCATTGTAGGACATTGTTTGACACTTGTATGACATAACATTCTTGAATGGGAAGGTGGGGTGGGGGAGCCTTCTTCTACAATATCACTATAACAAAAATGGATTTGAGTTATTGTGGTCCACAACACACGGGCAAGTTTGCATTCAAGATGTTCTATAGTGAAAGGAGCCTTGATTCATGGAAAGCAAAGGGTTCCTTGCCTTGAAGCTCAAGAATGTTATGGAGGTACTTCCATTAAATTAATTGTATTTATTGTGTACTTCATGTGATTATTGATAAAAATTGACCAAAAATCCTCCTCATCTATAGTAGTCTTGAGAAGTTGTCTCTCAACATATTTGAAAAAGGAATCTAGATGCTTTGTACACAATCTCAAGAGAGGTACCAAAATATGTATTGGTTAGTCATTGCCATGCATAGTCTCTTTTGGGGTTGTTCATGGTGAATTAGGTTGTATCTTTTTCCACCACTCTATTGAGGAGCTTGTATCTTAGCATACAATTATGAGATGATCTTTGTTTTTGAATTTTGGATTAGGTCCCTTGGAAGAGGGGAGGAGGAGAGGAGAAGAGGAGGGGAGGAGAAGAGGGGAGGGATAGCCAATGAAGCAATGCAAGACTAAGGTGACTTGTGTAGGTTGGGGAAGCTAGTTGCTAGGTAGATTTGTCCCTAGAAAAATTAGATTAATAGCATAAGATTTTGTGAGCCTCAAATTAATTATTGAATTGAATAGAATGTGTGCTACACTTAATCTTAATCATAAAGGCTTAGAAAGGTTTGCAATTCATTCTTATTGAGCCCTTTTTGTGTCCATTCTTTTTCTTTTTAATTGATTCTATAAATTTTTTTAAATATCCTTCTAGAAATATACCAAATCGAATTCAAAGTAAATAGATATTTTCCAAGGCCACTCCTAGCTTTTTACCTTCATTTACAATTTTCCTATTGTTTTTTCCACTTATAAAGTTTGGCAATGATAAACTGACCATTTGTTTTGCATGCATTTCCAAAACTTTTCCAAGAATCCAAGTATTGCACAAGCAAAACTACACAATTTCAAAATCAACAATTACACATCAATGTCATGATTCATCTCCAAATTTCTTACTTGCAAGTTGCAACTAGTTTGTACAACCACAATTGAATATTTTGTGCATATTGCTTGACAATTAACATGACAATTCAAAATGTCACTAAGTGGAGATCACATGTAGCAAGTCTGCATTTGGTGTTGACTCAATAGGGTTGAGGTATAATTGTATTATTTCATACTCTCTTTGTGTATTTGAATGATTGTATGCCACATTATTTTGTAAGGCAAATGACTTTCCTTCATATTATAGTAGAAGCAAAATGTATTTTAAACTTGTTAGATGTTCAATATTCAACAAACAGATTAAATAGTTAGCAATGTAAGTACTCTCTAGTCATAACTTAGCACTTGACCAATGAGAGTGCTCAAAAGTTTAGTTTATTGTCTTCGCTCCAAGTTGGTAAATGGCCTTCAGACTTATCTTTCGCTATAGTTGGCAATTGAAAAGTTTGATGTCAATTTCAACAAAGAAGTGTTGAAATTGTGTATTCCCTCTATTTCAAAATAAATCCGTGGTTTCCTAATATTGTTTGTCTCAATTTAAATTCGATGTTTCAATCACTATAAAAAAAACTAAGTTTTAGGGGGTTGTTTTACTGAAACGGATACTATTTTTAAAAATAGGCAGCATTGAACAATTCAATCTCCTAGGAGTCCAAATTCCATGTGATGTCATTGTAAACATCGTTATATTTGTAGAAAAACGTCCTAATGTCAAAGAAGACATACATGTTTCTAATGATGTCAAAGGAGACAAGTTCATGTTTTCAAAAAAGTACTTTAAAACATAGACAGCCACGTCAACAATTGCATTGTATTTTATTGTAGATAATTTAATTAAATTACTACAATCTATGGAAAAATATTGACCATAGGTGAAAAATTTAGTAGAAGGGCAGCCACATGTCATGCTTTGACAAAAAAAAGAAATGAATGAATGAGTACAATGGATGAAAAGAAATGACCTTTATAGAGCAGAGTAGTAAGAAGTGAAACAATCCATATGGGATATATACAACAAGAATTGTATTCAATATAAAATATCTTGGACAATATCATCAAGATGTCAGAACCAACATTGAGATGTTTGAAACAACATCAAAATGTCTAAATTGATGTCTAGTCATTTGAAACAATGTCAAAAAATACAATAGCCAAGTTTTCATATTCTAGTTATCCCATATCTTTTCTCTCACTATGGATAGAGAATAGATACAAACATGACCTTTTTAATCTACATCTTTACTAATTTTTAATGAAGGAATTTCTTCATTTTGCCATCAAAAATTCTCTTGATGGTAGATGGTAAGTTTTCTTTAATTCTTAATGAATTCTACAATTTTTCTTGTTATTTTTATTTTTATTTTTTAATTTATTTTCACCAATTGTTTTCTCTTGGCCTTGCCCTATAGGTTTGGTATGTACTAATTGATGTCTCAAAAAACATCTAATTTGATGTCTCAAAAAGCAACATTAAAATTTTCAAACAACATAAAAGTATGTTAATTAGGCATGCCACATCATCATTTTCCCACCACTACATCAAGTGCCATGTCATGGACAAGGTGGATGAAAAAAATCCTATGTGGTTCTCGCCAATGTGGCGTTTATGTGGCATTCAGATGTCGCATTTTGGAGAGCTTGGAAGACCATGTTTTTTGTGATGTCACCAAAAAACAAGCTACGTTTAGGCATGTTTTTTTGCATGTTTTTTGTTTGTTAGTTATAATAGATTTTAGGTGACACCAACACAAACATGTTTCTTGTCACCTCCGATGTTTTTTCTAATGGCCAAAAAAACGTCATTTTCTTCTAGTGAATGTTCATAGAAATGAAAATAACATTGGGCACACTTGGTGCATGATGTCTATGATTGAATTTGGATCATCACAGTTGTTTGAAGTTGAATTGCCAAAGTAGAACAAATTGGAATCATTGGATTTGATCTATATATCTTACTCCAAAAACACTAGGAAGAGTTCATTGAAGTTTACTAGTAGTAGTTGATTGAAGTTGATTGGTACCAACTTCTTTAAGTTAAATTACAAGAACTTATCAAAGTTGAATGCACAAGATGTAATTGAAGTTCACTCCACCAAAGTTGGTAGTAGATTGATTAAATATCATTGCACTAGAGCTAGTTGCAAGATAGGAAAAAATTGACAATTTTGTTGCCTATTTTCATCATATTCTATTTAAAAATTTTCATTTCAAAACTTTCACTTCTACTAGGGTTGATTAGAAGCTATAAGAATTACAAATTCCCATGCAAATAGGAACACCTTACATAGTATTTTGGCTTTTCTCAAGAAACCATAGACTTATTTTGAGATAGGAATAGTTTGATTAAACCATTTTTTGATGTTAATACATCCCAAAACCAACAACACTTTGGCTATTGTGCCTATTGGTGAAAATTTGAAGGCTCATAGTTGTTCTTGAAAATGTAGTTGCAAAGAACAATGGAGTTGTTTTTCATCATTCATCCTAATTGGAACTTCATTGGTATATTGGCTTCTTATGTAGTTGCCAATTTGGCATTTGGCACTACCATGTGAAATCAATTCATTTGTGACTCTTTCGAGATTCTTTTCAAACTTTTGAACAACTTGTTAGCAACTCTTTTTGTAAGTCATTTGAGATTCTTTTGTGACTCATTTGCATCTCTAAAGGGACATTACAAATAACATCAAAAATGATTTTGCATAAAAAACAAAAATCCATTAAATCATTACAAAACATATATATACCTCTCATGCTTCATACTAACACTATTTCATGCAAAATTGACTATCTACACAATCACTACACAAAAATGGCCACTCTCTTTGTAATACTTAAGTTTATAGATCACAATAATTCATAATAGAACTCCTAACCTCTAAGTAGCTAACCACCTTACATGGAATCCAATTTCTAGCTGATTGCAATTCCAACCACAATATTGTGGCACAACAAAAATAAAACCTTCATTGAACCAACCCTTTGTCCCTTACCTTCTAGTCTTTGTACTATGAACTTAGAGCCTGCAAACAAAACAAACGCCCTCTCTCTCCTACCAACAATACAACCACATAATTCACTTGCAACTTCAAATATCAACCAGAAACCATCAAAAAGTTCCAACACTCTCCCGCATTCACAATTCCAAATGAATGTTCAACCCCACAACACCTCACTAGCACCTCCCAACACCTTTCTAGCCAAAGTGACACCACGAAACCCTACTTCTAGGACGCATCAACACCTCCCCAAATTTACTCAATAGCCAAGCAATTGCAAGACAATCATATAGGACACTTAATCATTGTTTCACCAATTGTAAAGAACAAGTTTTTCTTTTAGTACACGAAACACTAATTATCAACTAAATTTTCACCAAGAAAACTAAATTAGAATCAAGATGGTTCACTTTGTACTAAATTAGTATCCAACATGAACACTAATTGTCAACTAAATGAGAATTAGGGTGAATACATGATAAGGTTAACACGAAAGACCCCATAATACTAAATTTCATTATTCATGTAGTTGTTCAGTTCAATCCCTCAACCAACTAGATCAATAGCACTTGGAAACAAGACTTCTTGTAAGCAACAATGCATTTATACTTCTTACAAGGCACACTAAATGCCATTACTCAACATAGGCAAACTAGAAATGTACATGTATTCATAGAACAAGACCTCACATTTAAAAACCCTTCATAATGACATGTTCAAAACACAAACAAGTGATGACTTAGCACCCAAATAAATGTTCACCCTTTAGCACTTGAATCCTTTCTTGAATTTTTGCATATATTTTCTTATATCTTTGTAAATATATATTATTTACCTCAATTTCATCAAATTCATCATATAGAAAGTGTGATTTTTTAAAAGTCAAGCATTGATTTGGATGAATGAGAAGTTTTGTGGTCAAAGAAAACCTTGGAACGTCTCTGCTCATCGTCCAGAGTGGGATCAACAGATAGAACCACAGCTACAAACAACAGAACCAGAACTCTTCCAAAAATCGCTAGAAAACCATTTCATTAATACAACGATGTAATACTTCCCAAAACATCAAAAAATTGATGATACAACGCACCTTCGAAAAGATAGCATGGACGGCATCTCTAGACGCCTTGAAAGCCCAGTCTCTTTCACTCTACGAACCCAGGTGGCTACGCATTGTGTCCAATCCTACCACTGAGGATCCTCTCAACTATGGAGACAGGGCCATCAATTATCTTACATCTACATGTGCCAGCAAAACTCATGTCTTCGTTTACAATGTCAGTCTGGCAAGGAAAGGAAGGCCTTTGCAAGTGGGAGCCAGAAGATTAGACATGATTCTCATCAGACCCACTGCAAGCGTGGTCAGGGAGTAAGAAGAAACTCACGATGATCATGAGACAGTAGCCACATTACTTCGGCCCTGCATCTTTCTTCTTCACAAAGTACGACCCAATCTTGGATGAGAATCTGGCCTTCTTTTGCTTCTCCTCAGATGGCATCTTGATGGACAGAACATCCCCTAGCGACTCGTTGGAGGGCTGGGACGGCGAGCTCGGGCTCGCAAAAGTGGCAAATGAGAAAGACGCGTGCAAAGGGCTGCTGGTTTGGGAGTTTCCAGAAACGGGACTCACCATGTAGCCTTGCCGGTCCCCTACACCATTGCTGGGACTGGCCATGGGAGCGACCAGACCCCCGTTGTGACCCCCGTTGAGAGCGTGGTGATGCTGGTGCCTGCGCTCTCCTCTTTGGTTACGAAGCATCCCTTCTATTGCGAACTTGGCCTGTTCAGCTTCTTGCCGTTTCCTCGAGGCTTCGTTGAGCTCTGTACGACTGGCAACAATGTCTCTCTTCGCCAACTCCAACTTGCTCTGCATCTCTTTCTCACCCGCTTTGGCCGCCTCTACCTGGCCAACCCAGTTCATACATCCACCACATAAGCTACAGGTGCTGTGACAGACCGGATATCTCAAATCTTGGATTGTCTGAATTTAAGAGACCCTCATACTATACCAGGACAACACAGGATTTAACATAGAAAAATATACACTAAATGATACTTTGAACTATTAACCGCACTCAAATTACGAACTCTTTAAGGTAACAAGACCAGCACCTGTGCCATCGCCATGGCTACGCGCTTGTTCGCCAATTCTTCCACCTCACGTGCCTTTCTTTTCAAGGCTTGATACTCCTCGTGAGGGATCGTCACCTCAGCTCCGGGATCCTTGACCTCTGCCTCTGGTTCTGCCTCTGCCTCCGCATCAGGATCATGTGTCCTGATCTTTCCCTGGAAGTCACATCGAACATCAGAATGGACTTCCTACATAGACCCATTGCTAAACAGATACCCTAGTCTTTGCCAACACTAGTATCACCAAGATGCTTGAAGATTCACTGGAGACTTCATTGTGGGTGCTGAATAACCGTAGCATGCAATACCTCGTCCCTACATGAATGTCTGTTAGCATTGAGCGTGATAAAGATCACCACATTTCAAAACGTAGCGGGCAAACGACTGACCTGTGAAAGAGCATTCTCTTCACTTGCTTTCACAACCTCCACCTCTAAAAGGGCTGCCTGCAGTTTTGATTCTATCGTCTCAATGCGAGACCTTGCTTGCTCTAACTCTTGCTTCGCAGCCGCTGCTTCCTCCTTTGCTGAGGCAGACGACGTCTTTAATTCCTCCACTTCCTCCGTCAACTATTTCAATGTCCAACAACAAACAAGTCAGTAATAGCTCACTAAAATTAACTCCATCGCGAAGTATAAAATCTCTGGCATTGTCGGAACTTGCCTAATACAAGAATCAAATCGCGTCCTGAATACATGCGCTATGAGTGGACACAACAAACCTTGGTCGAAGTTTCAGATAACGTCGACACTTGCTCCCTCAGCTTGGCCTCTTCTGACACAGCAGCCTCCCATTCCGTTCTCATCTGAGTCATCTCCATTTCGATTGACTCCTCTTTCTCAGCCAACGCAGCTTCTCCCTCCTCTCTCACAGATTCTATCTCTGCACGTGCATTCTTCACTTCGGCTCGCAAAGATGCCATGGAAGCGGACATGGTCCTCTCCGATTCCACTAACTTTTTCAGCTTCGCATTAGCTTCGTCTAAGTCGATTTTATATGCCCTTGCCTGCAAAAAAGATTCAATGGATGTCAATCATGATCGCTGAAGGAAATTGCTTCCCAAGGAGAACATGCTGTGCACATCACCTTACAAAAGAACCCAACCTCCGCAGCAAATAAATCTCTCAAAAGCAGGATAAAGCATATGTGTGAATACCTTATCGACGACCTTTGAAGCATCTTCCAGCTCTATTCTCATTTTTTGGAGTTTCAGGCTGTAATCTGTAAACGCGGCCTTGGCTCGTGATTCGCCTTCCTTGGTAGTCGCCAGTTCAGCTGTCAAAGCCTCCAACTCAACGGAAGATGTAGCAACTATTCCACTGGCCATCTCTTCGGCTTGTCTTACTTTCGACAGCTCCGTACTCACACTCTCAAGCTCAGCTTTAGTCGTCATGTACGACTCTCTCATTTTCCCATCAGATTCCTTTACAGCCACAAGCTCGGCCTTCAGAGCCTCTACCTCCGACCGCAAGTCATCAACCAGCTTGCTTAACTCCTGTTCGGATTCCCTCACCATAGTGAGTGCAGTGTTGAGGGACAGCAACTCCTCGTTCGATTCGGCCGCAACTTTAGCGGCCTTCGCTTCACTCTCTTTCATCAGTGCAACCTGCGCTCGTAGCTCCTCCGTCACTGTCAATGTGTCACCTAATTTTCGCTCTGCTTCCTTGGCTCCTTTCAGCTCAGCCCGAACATTGTCTAAAGCTGCTCTCAGGACACTGGCCTCCTCAGCCTCCTCTCTGGCAGCTGCGAGCTCTACCTCAACCTTCATCCTGGCCGCCGTGGCTTTCTCTAGGTGCTCGTTCGTCGCCATCAACTCCATGGTGAGCTCGTCCATTACTGCCGGATCCACAGTGTCTACCTCTTTGGAACCGGATTGAGGACCGCCAAATTGAAACACTACCAGATCAGCCTGCAATCTCCCAATCTCTTCCTTCAACTCCTGAATTTGCCTCCCAGAGCCAACTAGATCGTTTTGGAGCCTCCCAATCTCTTCTTTCTGCTTCGCAAGCTCCATCAACGCAACACTCTGCTCAGAATGCAATTTTTCAATCTGTTCTCTAGCTGCTTCCAACTCATTCGGGGTTTCTGGGATCTCCCGAGGCTGCTGAGACACATTGCTCAATTGTTCCTGGAGGTTCAAAATTTCCTGTTTGGCACTGGCAAGCTCGTTTCCATGCTGTCCCCGCACAGACTCGACCTCAGCATGCAGCTTCTCAATCTGTTCCCTAGCCACCGTCAACTCCGTGGAAGAGTTACCCCGTGCCATGCTCAAATCAGTTTGCAGCTTCTCAATCTCCCTTTGTGCAGTTGCAAGATGAGAAAGAGATTCCGCATGCTGCCCTTGCAATTGGAGCACCTCCTCTCTTGTTTTGGAAAGCTCGGTTGAAGAGGCGTCCAAGCTGGAACGCAACACATTGTTGGCGTCCTTAGCATGTGCTAGCTCAGCACTTGAAGCCTGCGCACCACGCAATTGGGATTCAAGCCCTGCAATCTCCTCCTTGGCTCTTGCCAGCTCCGTGGTGAAGGCTCCGTGCTGATTCCAAGCTGCATTCACCACGCCTTGCAACCTGTTCACCTCTTGCTTTGCACTTTCAAGCTCGGCACTAGATGTCACTTCAGCCTGCAGTCTGGTAATCTCTGCCTTGGCATTCTCCAGATCTACAACATGGGTGCAAAAGAACTGTGAAGAAGGCCATATTCTCTGGCAAACGAACTGCGAAGAAGGCAATGCTCTGACACGCAAAAGTCCAACGCAAAGGTAACTCTAACAACTGAACAATATAATTAAAAGTACGCCCTCGGAGTCTGCAGCAAAGTGGGGTCACCTGCACAAGAACTCAGATACTGGCTCTTGGAAAGTTCCAGCTCTTTCTGTAGGCTGCCAATTTCCATGTCACGGTCTTCAGACACCACGGCCTTAGGCCGTTGACCCAGAACTGCATCAAGGTGATCCTCCCAACGAGTGCCATCGGATAATTTGCGCGGCAGTGACGGGGATTGCTTCAGCGTTGACTCGGTAGTGCCAGCTTCACTGGCGGCTAGTTGTTGCTTGTAGTTGTTGATTTCGGAATGAGCACGCTGCAATTCGTTTTCCAGGGCGATAATTTTCTGCAAGAGGGCATGTATTCAGCAGCACAAAATAGTAATAACGATAGAGTTATCCTCAAACTCATTCAAATTAGGGGTGCTCAGTGAAAAAGTTGGGATGAAATCTAACGAATAATGCCATTATGAGTGCTGGAATAAGCTTCTTTTTTGTAGTTCAATAACGAATCTGAAATATCATTGACTTTAAGGATAGCTCATACATCAAGTGAAATTGAAGCAGTTGTGAAGATCAATCAAATGCGTAACCTAACAAAATGCGTGCCTACCTCCGCTTGGTGATTAGGACCATGGTACGTGCCGACGTACTGTAAACCTGGTGCATGTGGAGCATGCGAGACGTGAGGATGGGAGCTCGCATGCGTCTTGGTCGGAATTTTTTCACCAAACATGCTCACTGCAGCTTTCACAGACTCAAACGGAGCCGACAGATCAATTTCTGCTTTCGGCTCCGCCATGATGACACCTCTTCACTCAGCCTGCATGCCAAAGAAACAAATCAGCACTCTCAAAACCTTGAGTGAGAAAAAAGGTACTAGAATTGATAAGATTTCCGTGACAAGTGGAACTCTGTTTCCAAAACTATTGAACCTCTTCAGAAAGTGCAAATTTTCTAATAGAATATCAGACGAAAATGGCCTTGCCTAAGGAAAGGTATACCAATACGCGCGCATTGCACAAACTAACCTCCAGCCAAAGCAGATACATTTGGCAATCCCAAAGCTAGTCTGTACTTTACGGGACCCTCATAAATCACACACAATATATGAAGCGAAGTGCGTGTAAGCCTGGGACGGCTGCTAGACCATGCAATTCTATTATAACATTTACACAAACGAGTCCCCTACAAGTTGATCTATCTTATTGACCTAAGATTTTTATTAATACACTATGGTCCTCTATACTATCACTCTCCCAATTCCAGTACGATCCAATAAAAAGGTGTAAAACTCTTTCAGGAACGGAAAAGGAGCATAAGCAGGCCTATCACTTCAAATCCAGTGTCTTACAATGCCTTCACTGCCCATATTGACGTAACAGAAATGAAATCAAAAACCTAACGCCTAGTACACGGTCACGACTCTCTCTGAGAAAGCCCAGCGGCCAGATCCCCTCCCAGAGATTCCTTTCGCAAAAGGTCGGTATGCGCCTCCTATTGCTGCAGTTGAGGAAAATCTAAGATCGCATATTCCCCCTTTCCCAGGTTCTACAAACTTTTGAACTCCACTGTGGAGATTGTCGTTCCCGCAGATCTAATAATCACATTCGGGACCCAACCATTTGAACCCGGCCAACCTCGTGGACGTCGTCTCATTCCTTTTGCTTCAAGCTTCAACCACTCTCAACGCTTCACAACCAGAACACCTCTCCTATACAAAACTCTTCCCCATTCGCACAAGAAACACACCCTCCCCAAGCAATCTCTTCACACAAACCCTAAAACCCTAACCACTAGAATCTCCCATTTCCCGCAAAACCACGGCGCGATTCCCCTAACCCACCTTGCAATGCCTCTCAAAATCCAAAGCTCCCCAACTCCCGACACCCAAACCGAAACCTCCCAACTGCGACCTACTTACGCTTATTTATTGCTCCCCAAACCGAAAAAAAAATTTTATCAATTTTTTCAAATAAAGAAAGCGAATATCCGACTCACTCACCTGCAAGAGAAACGGCAACACTACGAACGACACTTAGACACTGCTAGAAAGCTCCTCGACCCGGCGTACAGAACGACATGGTACAGCCAAATCCAAGCAAACGAAGTAACTGCAACATCCCGCAAGTGCGAGAATGCTGAAAATGCTGAAAAGAATTGATGGCGATGCCGGAGTGGCTATAAAAAGGAAGTGAGTGGGGTCCCGTTTCTCCAAGGGCAAGCGGCCGGAGGGGAGGGGGGGGGGGGGGGGGTCTGAGCTGTGCCAGTCTAGCCGGCGGGCATCATGTGCTTCCTGCGGTCCTCGAGTCGGACTGCGAGTCTGCAGTATTACTTTACAGATAATATTCAATTCTGTGCAGTTTGCGAATGGAAGAAGAAGAAGGTGATGATGATGCTGATGGTGATGATGAGTAAGCGTAAGTAGGTCGCAGTGGTTTCTTATTGATGAATAATGGGATACAGTGGTGTTACTGTGGACGGAGCCTGCATTTCTGGAGGGTTTCTCTGTGATGCGAGAGTCGAAGTGTCTGTGAGAGTAGCAGACTGCTGCCGTCCAGGAGAACTGGAGAACGCGTTCCTCGAGGGACTGGTGGTTGAATGCGAGTTCCTCGACCTGTATTTGGGTAGTAGACGGAAGAAGCGTCTACCGTAGACATACACGTTGACCCTCTAAAAGTGCAGGCATTAGAGCATCTCCACCGGGGCACGCCATACTGCCACGGTAAGAGCTTTGGTGCACGTGGATGTCTTGTTGAGTAGTGCTAGTTGTGGACTTTTCTGATTTTGAGCACAAGCCACTCCAAAATTCACACCCTACACTTCAAAGTGCCGGGTCTTGGTTATTTGACTAGTGAAAGGGTACTACTAAAAGGGAGGGATTAAACCTATTTTTTAACCCTTGAAGGACTAAACTGTATTTTTTGGCAACATAGAAATTTTAGGCAGGTGCGTGTGACTAGAGATTTCTATGTTTTTGGCCCAAATTTTGATTGAAGGTGTGGACAAGGAATATCTTTCATATGCACTAAATTTCAAGACATTTGAAAATATGAGTCAAAAGTTATAGCCTAATATGTAGTTTGTTTCTCAACTCGGGCAATTCGGGCAGATTTGAAAAAAACATTATTTTCAAAAATTCAAATTTGAAATTGGTTTTCTGAATTTATATATACATTTAAAGCTTTGAATCATTCCATTTTGATCAATGAGTTAAAAGTTATGAGGTATTTTAGTTTGCAAGCAGTTATGGATTTTCTACCCCAAAAGAAACTTAGAAGTCCTTTAATAAACTCAATTTTCAATATTTTTAAAAAAAAAAAAAAAATTTAATTTTAAAAAATATATATATTAGGTGAAGATTGTTTATTAAAACATTACAACCATTGGGATTGGGATTTTTCAATTCCATAAATAAATTGTTAATAATTTAGTATTTTGAACCATTCTCTACATCTTTCTACTTACTATTTTTTTTCTATATGTTGTACAATTTCAAATGATCTAAAAATTTCCAAGCGTATAGCCATCATGCCTTAAAGAATGAATCCAAAGAATTGCAATCATTTTGAACATTTTTTCATATAAAATGTGACCTTGTGAAGTTCAGCTACCTGGTTTTTGCAAGGACAAAAAAATGATTTTTGTCACTTCAAATGTTAATATCTTGCAATCTACTCGTTTTTTGCAGGGACAAAAAAATGATTTCTATCACTTCAAATGCTAATATCTTGCAATCTACTCGGTGGAAATTTCTGAAATTTTTACCACATTTTTGAAAACTAGTGTACTATATGATCCTATGGTTATATGTGTCCAAAAATGTTGTTTTTTTTTATTTTGAAACTTGTATAAGAAAAGGCAATTTTAAAGCATTTTTAGCAAAAACATAAAGGAACTTCAAGGGTTAAAAAGGAGTGAGTATCAAGGTCAATTTTGTATTGATTGGGGGCAAAGTTGAGGGAAAAGAGCTTCCAAATGTGGTTTTTTGGACTATTGTGGGGCGGTAGATAAGGACTTGGTACTCCTACATTTGGGACTTGTAGGAACCTTCACAACTCTAAGCCTTAGAGAACATGGATTGCCACACCTACAAACCATTTCTAATAGGGGCCTAAAAAATACATGAGGCCAATGTAATGACTATCGCATACCACATGAGCTTTGGTGTGCTCGTTACATCAAGCCTTGTTGGAAATGCTCTTATTTTGAATTAGAGCATCTCCTATGGTTCTTCAAATGGTTACTTGGAGCACTAGTTTAAAAGGTTCAACAAATTTTGATAAGAAACAAGATCGCTTGTTGTTCATTAACAAGTGCACCACTATTGTGGGCCTACTAAATTTGATGACCACCAAACTATTGTGGGTTTTTTTGGCAAGACCTTCAAATTAAGAAAAAGACAAAGCAAAATATTGTCCTAATTACACATTGATTCTCTTATTTTGTAGAATTCATCTTCTTGCTTCTATTTGTCTCTCTTTTGTGAAATGAGGTGTCACAGCATGAATTGCACCACAAAGATTCTCATACATGCCTCAAATGCCAATTAGATTAACGCTTGGAGAATTATTGTTTTAGGAGGCCATTTTTCATTAATTTAGAGGGATGCTTTAAACCATGTACAAGTTTGTAATACAATAGAAAGTTAGATGTAAATTTTGAACTTTTATGGCTAAATAAATTATGGCATGAAAAGAATCTAGACATTAGATCTTCATTTTGATAAGTTTCTTTTTTTCTCATCCCTACATAAATTTGTTCAAAACCTTCGACAATAATCAAAAGCATCAAATGATGGCAATAGTTGCATTATAGAAGAATAGACAAAAATTGCCTTTCAACATATTAGGATGTATTTCATCCATTTTTTGTAACTCGCACAATAAGTTCTTAAAAAGATTCATAATTCACACTATGAATGTCAACTCTTTTAGGACTCAAGGTGCATATATTCTTTTACACAAGCCTTAATCTTTTTTTGAATTATTGCAAACTTTTCCTTGGATCTTTATTTGAATAAATCATTTACTTCAATTTATCAAATTGGCCATAAAAAGACCATCTTTTAAAGATTTTAGAATGATATTGATTGAATTAGAAGTTATGTGAATGAAAAATTTGCATGAATCATTCTCTTCATCATCTAAAATAAGGATGTTAGGGCACTTGACAATTAAGGTAGGAGACCCTATTTGTCTCTTGTAGGAATTTTTATCACTTTATGGCCACTATGTACCAATATAATACATTTGAAGTTGTAAAATGTATACTAGTGATAGTTAGTGGCATAAATAGGATGGATTCTAAATAATAGCACAAATATGGTCTTTGATTTAAAAGCTATTTCTTTCCAAATTAAATATTGTTAGATTTTGACAATTTTTGAATTTAGAGTAAAAATAGCCATTTCCACACTCCTATCAAAAACTAATTCTTGAATAGGTACATTGAGATTTTTCAAAAAATGTACATGTTATATAGAAAAATGATAACATTGATCTAATCCTTAAAGGACATTTGGGGCCCTAGGAGGATTGTCCAAACTTGGATTTCAAAATCTTTCTTTACCGACCATCGTGTGACTTATTCACATGACCAATCTATAAAAAGCTTTGGATACACTCTTCAAAGTCAAATGCAATCTCAAAGTCAGTATTCAAAAAATTTAGCAAATTTTCTAATGTACATACTACAAGTTCAAATTGTGATTTTAAAATCCAAGACACAGATTAATAATTGCATCTTCTGAAGACAAAAAAGAATGACACCAAGGAAGTTCATATTTAGTTGAATACTAGAGGAACCATCCTACAGATTCTATGAAAATCCATCATCTCAAACTAAATCTATCATTTAATCCCTCATCGCCTAAGGCTTGTTTGGCTTCAAAAACATCATTGCTTTTGAAGTGTTATAGATCTAAATGTCACTAAGTTATAGAAATCTCATCTGTACAATCTTGTAGTGTACATATTGTAGATGACATGAATCAAATTTGGAGTCATTTGACCGTATAGATTGCAAGATTATAATGATTTAGTGTTGAAAAAGGATGCTGAAATTTTCCTAAAAACACATTTGAGGGTGAAATTTGATTCCTAAACTTACTCAAATGAAAAACTTTAAATTATAAAGTGATTCAAAACCAGTATACAAACACATTGATGAAAGAAAATATCATTGGATTGTCTCATTGTGTCCGCAAAATGGCTTGCAAATGTCAAAAAAATAGTAAGAAAAGTTGAAAAAAACACATCTAAGGCTAAACCTCCTTCTACTAAAATGCTTCTCAATCACTCATAACTTCATGGATTGATATGAAATTTTATCCACATAAACTATACTAGTATGTGCAACTTTTCCAAAAAAATTGATTAGAAACTAAGATTTTATGAAGAAGAAACAAGCCACCAAAGTTCACCATAATCCAAAAATGTCAAGATTTTGAACTTCGAATTGCTACCCAACATTCAAAACAACTTGGATTGACATGAAATTTTTATTACAACAACTAGACTTCAAGGGGAACAAAACTCAACAATTTTTATTGAAAAAAACATCAGATGAAGGAGATACAAGCCCCCAAAGTGGCATCCTTCAAATGGAATTTAGTGAATTCAAATTGAACTTGTGAACTTTGATTGGCTTTCAAGATATCAATATAGCTTGTATTGATTTGAAAATTTTACCACACAAACTAAAAGAGAGAGCACAACTTTCTCAACAAGTTTTATTGAATTCAGACATAGGATGCAAAAGTTACAACAATTTAAATTAGATGTCAAGATACTTTTGGTCCCCTCCGACGATGAGGAGTTAAGGGTTACAATATCCATTAGAAGATCACTTTGATCATTTATAATTCTCTTAATATTTCTAATTTTTTTTCCACTTACAATCACCCATAATTGTATTTATTTGGATGTAAAAACAAGAAATCTTAGTATTTTGAATTAGAAGTACACTATCTCTTAAAGTGACAAAAATTGGTGTCTCTGCTTTGTCTTTAATCTTGTATGGATATATTTTTTTTAAAAGACAATTGTTTTGCTATATTTTTATTTATAACACAAGTGCACAAGATTTATTTAGTGAAATTCAAAAAACAAAACAAAACAAAACTATCAAGCAAGATGCCTTACTAATCAACATAAAATCAAATCATAATTTTTCTAAAAAAAGACTAAATAAAGCAATCAAAACCAAACATCTTTGAATGAATAAGCTTGAATGGTCACTTGTGATTTAGCCTCAACTAAATTCAAACCTAGTTTTCATCTTGTATTTGTCCTTCAACCTCTACTAAATAAGTGTATATAATAATAAATAAGAAACATCTCATTACATGTTTTTTGGGTGGCCTAGAAGGCCGTTTCAAGCTTGTTCCCAATGTTGTTCCTTTAACAATTTGGAAACAGTCTCTATCAAAAATTTTAACTTTAAAAAGAAAAACAAAATGACATGGCAATCTCTTTGCCATGTCAAGTAGTTACTGCTACAGGGCAATTTCCAAAGTCTAGGAATCCAACAAAGTACAAGGGAACTTATAGCCCTCTAAAGAGACTGAAAAGCATCTAATGTACCATTTAAATTGATTCTACAAAAGTCCTGCAAATTCTTTTTTTAATCAATACAAAAGTAAAGGTTTAAAATAAGAAACACAAGATTAGAGGTTAATGATGAGTTTTTTTAGCTTTGAAAGTTGTATGAGAAACATAGAAAAATATATCCCATTAGAGTAGTTGCAACCTTGCACATCCAAATAAGCATTCAATTTTCCTAGTGTATTTATTGGAGTCTTTCTAAATCCTTCTTATGACCAAATAAAAGAGATTGAATATAAACATTGAGCATGTGGCTCACAAACTCCAATCAAATGAAACAATATTGAATTTTATACTTATTATAATTATAAAATATTAAAGTTTATTTGATGAATTTATTTTCCATATTTATCGGAATATATCATTTAAAAAAATTATGAACATATCCATTATATAAAATGGTACTTATAGTCTTGGCTTCCATTCAAAAGTAAAGATTATCAATTCATTGACAAATATCTATAATTATTTCATAACATTCTAGACTCTAATAATGGAGATCTTTTTGTAAATGTATATTCTGGAATTATTTGGAAATATTATTTTTAGCTAAATAGAAAGTTTAATAATTTACCATTGGTGATTACCAATCAAAATTCTTTTTGTACTTGCAATAATTACTCCATAGATATTTGAAAGAAACATTTGTATTATTTATTTCGTTTCAAATGTTGCATGTAAAATCAATTTTTAAGCACAATTTAATAGCTAATGATTCAATGTAGCTCAAATATACATTGAAGGTACATATGACAATTTTTAACCCCAAAAGAACCTTATGTCCAAATTTTTAAATAACAAATGAACTTCACATGTCCTAACTACAAGGAATCTTCATTTTTTCATTTATCTAAATATTTGTAGACTCTTGGATTTGTTCTCTTACATTTATGTGATAATTATAGATCTTCACAAATTAATTTTTTTGCAAGGCTTTTATAAATCAAGGGATATAAGTATATTGAACCTCATCAACTAACTTTTTTAGTTCAAACAATGCTCCTTCAAAAACAACTTCATAAAATAAATAAGTAAAAATCTTTATAATCACCATAAATAGAACTCAATATTATGAACAAAAAAGAACTGTGAAAAATTGAAATATTCAATCTACAATCAATTTTTTTTTTTTAAATTTCAATTCTTGGTGTTGAATTTTATCAAAAAACATTGATTATTATAGGAATTGATTTGACCATATAAATGTATTTCATATATCATATTTCAAAATTTTTGTTTGAATTCATAATTAAATTATTATTCTTAATTGCATTTTTTGATACATCTCCACAATTTGGACTACCCTCTAGTTCTCAACAAGTAACTTATGTCAAAAACTTGTAGAGGTCACCTCTTTGTAATTTAGGTGATGTCATGCCTTTAAATGGGTATTTTAAAGAAGCCTATACATATAATTAGAATATCCATAGTATATTGAAGAATAATTATTTGAGATTATTTTATTAATATTCACAAAGAATAAACTATCTTTTGTCTTATTACTCAATCATGTAGTTTTATAAACAAACACCACTAAACACCACTAAACACCATAAGGCTAAGAAAAATATTCTTAAAAATTGACATATTTGAATAATTGATTTTAAATTTGAAAACATGTGAAACTTGTAGTTTTTCATATCATGAGTATTTGAGTGCTATTCTACAAAAATTTAGAGATGAAAGTAAAAGTGGATGCTTTTCTTATAGAATGGCAACTATTGAAAAAAAGAATTTTAATGACTTTAGTCTACATTGTGAAGAAGTTCACGTGTAAGCTTCATTTTACATGCATTTTTAAACATTGAAAGCATTGTTGTGGTCGTTCATATAGTACATAACTGTCTTCATAAAGTTGTCACGAATACTTTACTTGGGGAGGGCACTATCAAAAAATGTAGGAACTATGTGCAATAATATATAGGGTTTAATATATTCATTTTACATAAAATTTGTAAACAAATTATATGTATTATAGGGTACTTTAGAAGTGTGAAACATGATTATATGTAATATAGAGTTGTGTATAATACTATAAAATTATGTGAATATATATGTAAAATAGCATATACAAAAAGGAATAATAGAAAAGAAAAAGGGTTATAAGTTATAGAGGCTCAAAAATTATGAATGAAGATGAGACATTTTCTTTTCTATTTTAAACACAATACTTCACAAACAACCTCAACTTTACTCTAGTGTATGTATTCAATAATGTACTATGTATCTAATGTGTAGTATCCAAAGTTTAGGGTCCAATTACTAGATTGAATTGCCATTGAGAAGGCATGGGAGAAAAAATACAGCACCTTGTGTGAACTTATGACTTCTAAAATGTGTTATTAATTGTAAATGTGGTTTGTATTTAGTACTTGGTTTGTTTTTTTGTAGCATTCGTTGTATTTGCCTTTCTTTATATATATTTTTTCTTTTATATATGTGTTTTAAGCAATGCTAACAAACTTGCTATATACTTTGACAATTTCAAAGAAGTCATCATTTCTTAATTATAAGTAATACAGGGTACATTTAAAGAGCCCAAACGAGAAATTATAAATATCAATAGAGTGCCCCCAAATACTAACATTTACCATTATTTAAAAATATATATTGTACTATAATCCATTCTACTAGGTAAATAGCCTCCCGTAAAATAGTACATTCTCACATGCCATTGCATTTTCTAAGAGGGAGTGCCCTCTCTAAGATTCTTTATTATATTTATGTGTTTGTTCATTTTCTACAGATAAAAGATCAAAGTACAAAATTTACTATTTCTTGAGATTTTGAAAAACAAATGAGCCCATTTACAATAATGTCAAGGAGACAATTTTAGCTATAACTTCTTTCAATTCAAATTCTTGTTAAGGCAACATTTTGATACTGTAAGTATCTTTTTAAAGAATAGTACATAGATATGAATTGACCTACCTTACACTTACAACCTTCTTCTTTCTTCATCTTTTAAAATTTATAACTAAATAATTCATTGCGATTTTTTAATTTAAGCTACCACTTTGCATTTTACTTCATAAATACTCGTTGTTATGCAAAAATTCTTCATCATTTTCTCTTGCATGCTTAAAGTGCCACATAGCCTATACAAATGCCTTTGGGTGTATTTACCTCAAAGTTTTGCAAATTACGTGTAAGATAAAAACACCCCAAATCATCCATATATCCATTAAAGACAAGTAGACTTTCATTGAAAGTGTCCCCCAAAGTATCATTAAATTGTTCCCATATTTAACTTTGATTACTTGACTATTTATTTATCTAAAGCTTGATTTTAGAACCAAGCAATGAGACAATTCAGGGAGATCCACTATGAAAATTCATAGAAATTTCATGTCTTATCCGAAAATTCAAAATTTTTTTTTTTTTTTTGGGGGGGGAATTCATAATGTTCAATTTCTAATACTATTAAAATTAATTTTTTTTCCCTAAAAAAGGTGCCTTTGACTCTGCTGAATTGCTTATTTTGATGGTTTTGCGTGTTTTCACCTTACACTTGGTACTACAGAGGATCACACTTAATTTATACTGAACAAAATCTAGGCGGTTTCGTAGGTAATATGACAACAGTCACAACACTGTCTTGCCACAGTGTTTGACATTATAGAAAAACGACGACTTGTGCATAATTACATGTTCTCTGTAAATTCGTCTTAATTTTAAAATTTCGAAAACTCTCTGTAATGACTGAGTGTGCTCTTCCATGGTAGCCTTTGACTTTTGCAAACCCGCACGCTTGGCAGGCATGGAAGTTAGTGCGCACTCAAACTTGTCGGTACGATGTAAATTCAAGTGCGGACTGCGGAATTGAAGCTTTTGGTGACGGAACCTCAAGTTCAACTCCAGTGTAAGCTTTAGTACTTGAAAATAATAAACTGAACAAAACGAAAGGGAAATTGAACAAAGGCTGTAAAAGCTCTGTCTGTCTCACTGTGGTGTTAAGAACTTGAGAAGGCTGGGAGCTGTTTCAAATGCACTGCAAACTACAAACCATTCTTGGAAACCAAAACATTCAATCGTGTTAACTAACTATTGTAAGCTTGACAGTTCAAATGTTTTTGCTTCACAACAACTTACAAAAGAACGTCAAGTCCGAGGGAATTAAACTTTCATCTGGTGGTTTCATTTTTGCATGGTAATCAGCTCAGCCAGTCATTCCTTCTGAAACCACGAAATCTTCAAGATCGAGCAATTCTAGAATAGTCTATCAACGGTCTACAAAAGGGACCTATTGGATAAGGGTTTGTTGTTATACTGACGGTATTCCTTGTGCCATTTTGACATGAACATTAGCTTGTTGTGTTCCATAGAACAAGAAGAAGAGTAACTCTCGTTGTATGACCAATGTGAATGAAGAATTTGTTGGGGAGAGTTCTACTATTTAAGCCATGAAGGCAGTGTCATAGGTAGTGTGTTTGATAGATATGCATTTTATAATGCAAATTGCATTTCATCTATGTACAACAAGATCATAGTGCATGGCAATGCTAGGATTTCCACCCCTACAAAATCTCCTTCCCTGTCCTTCTAGATCATTTCGGTTACTCCATTGTTTAGGATTCACTATGCCCATTCAATGAAATTGCACCAATTTAACAAAGTTGAAGTATTAGGGTTCAGAAGGGATTGAATTCACGTTGTGTAATGCCAAAATAGTACAAGTGTTTCTTCTAGTCACTCATCATGGAATGTACCCAATCATCTTCCTATTCATTTAACACCATAATTTTGAAACAATTTAAGGATGGAATTTGGATTCAAAATGCTACTTCTACTTATCAAAACTTGTGTTAATCCGGAAGCTATTGAAGTGATCGATCGAAGCTAAGCTGGATCGGATGAGCTCATGAGCTGGCTGCTCCAAGTACAATTTGGTACAAAAATGCCGCAGTTGCTTAACCATAGAACAAGGAATCCAGCTTCTATGCAAGACAAAAGTGCATATGTTCATTTTTAGAATTTTGTTTGAAAAGGGGAGTTCTTGCACTGCACAATATAGTTTGACCTCCAATGAGTGCTTTCAGGTAAACTTTTTTTAACCCCATAAATGATGTGGAGGACAATGAATGACAAAGAATCTCTCCATGCAAGACAAAAGTGTAACTATTCATCCTTTAAATTTTGTGTGAAAAGGGAAGGTCTTCTTGACTTTCAATGAGTACTTTTGCATTTTTTTTAATCCAAAAAATCACACTATAGGGTAGTTTCGAAAAGGGTGGTCCTATTTTCCGTCACACTTTAAGTTACAGAGTTTAGTTTGGCCATAACATTTGGAGAATGAAGCCAATATACTTGAATTTTTTTATTTGAGATGACCAACTTGTTCAAAAAGAGAAATTTATTTTCAGAAATTTTCAAAAAAAAATATATAATTAAATTTCAATTAAGCTAATTTGTCACACTTTACAATTTAGGGGTTTTTCTTAATGTTGTGGAGTACCCATAATTAATAATGTAGAGCTTAAATTTTAGTGGAATATTCCCACACTAGAGAGACATGTGCCCATCAAAAAGAACTTAAAAAAACATCATTTTATATTGTCTACATGCATGCAAACAAGGGTCCCTTGTGCTTGCACTTTTGATTAGTGAAAATGGTTTTGGCTTCATTTTTTTGATGAAATTTGATTACTATCAACTCCTCACAAATGGCCAATTTTTTTTTTTTTTTGTTCATGATTTTTTATTTATTATTAATTTATACCTCATTGTATCTATTTTCTGTGACTATTTTTTTTTTTTTTCAAACAATAATATTTTAGTACTACAAATACTCATGGTACTCAAAATAATATTCTCAGTCGTCGATTTTTTTTATCAACAATTGAGATTGTTCTATTCTGTAGTACTCATAGTACTCGTAGTGTTGAGTACAGAAACTACAATTTTCAACAAAAGGCTTCAAAAAACGCATCCTTTCTTGCAACTATCTTATACCAAATCACATGGTTTCCGTGGCGACTAGTCAATTGTTTAAGGGTTGAGCAAATGATTCACAAAGTACTAAGGGATGAATGCAAGAACCACTAGTACTATTTTGTATCACATTTGTAACTTCTAAGTTGTGATTGGTCATATCTTTTGCAAATTGAAGCCAATGTATTTGAATTTTTTTTGTAAAGATTAGAATTTAGACAATAATTAGGCAAATTATTTTTCAGAAATTTTCAAAAATCATTTTATATTTAATTTTGAATTTAGCTAATTTGTCATACTTTGCGGTTTAGGGGTTTTTAGTACTAGGGGCTACCCAAAATTAATGATCTAGAGCTGAAATTTTTGAACTCTATTCCTACACTAGAGATGCATGTTCCCACCAAAAAAAACTTAAAAAAAAAACTTATTTTATATCCTTTACATTCATGCAAACAAGGCTTCTTTGCGCGTGCAATTCTGAACAATGAAAATGGTTTCAAGGTCGTTTATTTTGTAAAATCTAATTATCATAAAGTCTTCTCAAATTGAAAATTTTTATTTTAAAAAAAAAATGTCTACCCTATTTTTTACAAATTAAAACATCAAAGTACCTATTTTCATGAGATTTTGCCCTTTTCTAGTTCACCTACTTAAATTTTTTTTTCAATGATTTTCCTTCTTAGGGTACCTTCTCCTTAAAGGTTTACTCATTAAACATATTTTTCTAATTTTTCTAATTTTTTTTTTAATTTTATAGTACTACTGAAAAAATCTTGAGTATTGTGGCCAATGCAACAAAACCAGAAGGTGTTTCTTGCATTCACCCTGAGAAAGATGATTTCTTCAATGACCAACCCAACTTTCTAAGATTGATATGCTCTATGAGCACTTTGCCATATTTTTTAAAAGTGATTGTGGATTTGTACAAGAGGCCCCATTCTTTGTCATTGAGGTGGAGGTGAATGCAAGAAACACTTGTACTATTTGTTGCGTTTTGTCACACCCTAATTTTTTATTTTGTTTTGGCCATAACTTTGTCTTTTAGCTTCAAATGACTCAAAATTTATAGGGAAGCTACTCATAACCACTATATACCTTTTTCAATTTTTCAAGATTTTTCAAAAATAATTTATTATTTTTTAATAGCCTCAATAATTTCTCACAATGGCTGATTTAGGATTTTTTGCACTCTTTTTAACCCAAAAAAACAAATATTAGAGCTGAAATTTGGAGAGAAGATCTTCTAGTAGACTTATACCTACTATCCAAATGAATTTGAAAAATACTTAGCACAGTAGCTATAAATCTACTAGAAGACCATTCTCTCCGAATTTTAGCTCAAAATTTGTTTTTTTGGATTAAAAAGAGTGCAAAAAAACCCCAATTCAACTATTGTGAGAAAATATCGGGGCTATTTAAAAATAGTAAATTCTTTTTGAAAAATCTTGAAAATTTGGAAAAGGTGTATAATAAGTTATGAGTAGCTTCCCTTTCAATTTTGAGTCATCCGAAGCTAAAACATAGAAGCTATAGCCAAAAACAAAATTAAAAACTAGGGTGTGATAAAACACAATAAGTGTTTCTTGCATTCATTGGTGGATATATACCAAATCTTACTATGTCTAAAACCGCCATCATTCATCACTCTATGTACATCTCTAAAATGAATAATATCTATGTTGAAGAAATGATATTAGAGCATCTACCAAAAAGAATTGACTCTTCATAATTTTTATATGAGGTATACAAATGTTACATTCCGTTGTGCATCAAAGTGTTGATTATTGTTTGAATCAAAATGTTTGAATCAACTATCCTAATTATTATATATGAGTTAATTATTATGTTGGGTGGGATATTGTTTTTTTAAGTAGTGAAAGCTTTCTAGCCCTCAAACTTTATTGACTTAAATCCCATCAAAAACCTATGGAAGTTTACAAAAGACATTGTCCAAAATGAGGTGCTACCATCAAACAATAAAGAATTAATCTAAACCATTGAAAGAGCATGGGAAGAAGTATCGCTCGAGATAATTGAAGTTCTCCTTGCCAGCATGCCTTACCGTATATATGAAGGCCATAATCAAAGCTAATGGTGATAGCACTAGATGGTAGATGGTAGATAGTTTGTCAAAAAAATGTTATATTCACATATAATTTCACAAATTCTTTTCACAAATTCTTTTCGTAAATTCTTAATACATCAGTAAAGTAGTCTTGATTATCTTTCCAATGCGCTATGTGGTTTATGATTTGGATCAACTGTGAGAAGGTGGTGGCAATTCAAAATTCGAGGTGTGTGTGCTCTGTTTCTGTAAATGGAATGCTGCAAATTGGTGGTTACTGTACTGCACATTTCAGTTCGAGTCCGGCCTACACACACACTCGGGAGTTGGGACTATCGGTCAGCACATCCATCTCGCTCCACCTGAACGTACTTCGCTTACCAATATGGATCACGAGTCAATCCATTGGAGAGCAGTATGTGGAGACTTGATCAGGAGCATCAATCGAAGCAGCTGATCGATGCGCGCATGCACAGTCATTGACTGCATTGACGACGTACTCAATTACCGGTACTGCATGAATTACTGATCAAAGAATCGATATGCACACGAGGACGTACGTACGTACATCGATCGATCTTGAAGTTAGGGTCGAAACCAAAAGCAGATCCCCGCCCCGCCCGGTCGGCGCTGTGTCTGTAGTCTCGTGTATTTGTTCCTTGCGCACATTGGGTGTGTCACCTGCCTTCGACTGCGTTCTTGCTCTTCTTTATCGTGCAGGAAAGGTTCCTTTACTTGCATGTGTCGATCACCCACCAGTCCACCACCATCAAAAAAAAATAAAAATGCGGATACAGATAAGTCCCAACTTATTGTTAGACCTTATCGCAATCTCCACTCTGCCAGCTAACCCAGCTCCATCCCTTGTTGATAACCTAGGAGAGGGAATCAAAGCTGATACAGATGATAGACATCGGGGAACAGTTCATACTTAAAACTGTACAGTTCAAACATACGGTTTGCTAGCTATAGTAGCTGCAGGTATGATGTTCCGATTCCCGAGGTCCGTCCGTCCGTCCGTCCGTCCATTCCGAGCAGAATGTAAGTTACTGTACGTAGCAGCTAGCCACTTGGCAAGCCTGGGCGTGCTGCAGGGGCAGGATTTTTGCCCATAAGCTTACAGACGAGTACAGTAGTTTGTAAGAAGGTAGGAAATAGTACTGCTGGGTGCGAAATCACAAGGAGGGGGCGGGCCAGGTGGGGTGGTTGGGTGTGTCATACACAGGACACTTGGATGGTCACGAAGAGCCTCTCAGGGCTCGAGAGACAGCAGACCACCCCTTCCCTCCAAATCAGCCCCTCTAAACTGGCGACAATCATTCGCGGTCTGAAACAACTGCTTAAATTTGGTGTCCAATCCGACACTTTATGCTACCGTGCCTAGTTACTAATACTATAATAGTTAAATTTTAAATTGTTTTTGGTGGCAAGTGAAAGGAGGTTCTAACGCACCAAAGAATGTGACATTTGGATGCAGTATGTAAAAGTTAGAAAGGGTCAAAGATTTATTTGGTTTAGGTTCTAACTAAAATTGTTTCTTCAATAAAGGTACATATTGATTTAATTTCTTTTTTTGAAACATACATTTGAACATGCCCACCTCTCCTACATTTTGCAGGCGGATTTGGGCGGGCCCATCTATAGGCCATTTGCCTTGACACGCCTTGGGCCTCACCCATGGCCAACCTTAGGGCCGGCCTAGAGTTCCACATGAGGGTTTCATCAGACGTTTTTGTGGGAGGGTTTGTAGCATTTTGTCTCTTCATGTTTTAGAGGCGAGTTTGGAGGTTGCAATCTAACCTCCAAAAGGTCCTTGTTTTAGAGGTCAGCCACCACTTCTAAGTAAGGCCCGAAGAGAGGTCATCCGTTTTGGTCTTTTGGAGGACGAGTGGAAATGCTTTTAGAAGGGACTTCTCGGTAGGGAGAGGGTTGTGTTAGGCCTATTCCCATTGTTGTGAACTAGCAATACATTGCCAGATTTTAAAATAATTTTTTTAAAATTTTAAAATTTTAAAATTATTTTTGTCATTATTATTTGATGTGGTAGTTGTTGTGCCACGTCAAATGGCTATCGTGGTTGAGTTTCTATAGTTTGGGAAATTGGGGGAATTCAAAGCATTATAAAAATTATTTGAAAAAATAAATTATTTATTTATTTATTTTGTTACTACAGTGCAAGGGGTGCCAAAAATCAAAAGTTAGCAACCCTTTTGAGGCCTCAAAACTTCTGTAATGGTCTTCTAAAGAATCTAAAAAACATCTAATACATTAGAAGATTTTTTAGGCCAAAAGAAACTAACGAATTCCAAGGTTGACAGGACAGTCGGACGTCCGGGACGTCCAGACGCGGACGCTGTGTCTGCAGCATCCGCTAACATTTACGGTCCCCGTCCGCCCCGTCTGTTTCGACCGCCCTGTTTCCCCCGACTGCAAAAATATATTTCATATTTTAGCTTTTACATAAATAGTGATATACAACTCTATTGAATCGCAATTGCAATATAAGAAAAATCAAAATCAAAATGACTTCACTCTTAATCTCTCATTGGTGGAAACAATCAAAACAAAAAACCCAAAACGGGTTTTCTAAGCCACCTCGCCCGTCCGCCTTCCGATGGCGGGAGGGACGCTACGTCCGCTGGCGTCCGTGAGGACGGACATCCGGGTTACGGACGCTATTTTGGGGCGGACGTACTGATTTGTCAACCCTGACGAATTCCTAGATTGTTAGAAACAACCTAAGATTGTTGGCACATCAATAATTTAATGTGGTTGAGATCCAACCATATCAGATAACATTATTTAATTAATTAGTATTTTAAAAAACTAATTAAAATTTTTAAATATGCATCTTCATAATTTTAGGAACAACCCCAAAACAATCTTTTGGAGGCCAAAAAAAGATCTAATTCCAGCTTAAGTCATGTTGTTGAGTGTAGCTTAAGTTCAATCATGGCTAACTAGGGGTATCACCTCAAGGTTGTCTACCATATTTTAATCTAGAAAACACCTAAGAAGACATTTAGTGTCCTTTGGATGGTTTTAGGGAGGCCTTTGGGATGGAAAAAAAATAATGTTTCAGCCAATTTCAAGATTAGTAGGGGGTAGAGTAAGGAGAGGACAAAAGGTGTTTGAATGCACTTTAAGTGTCTGAATAAAATTGGATATTTCCTTATTGTGGCATATTTTTTCATTTTCACTTTAAACAATACTCAAATTATAAATCAATATGTAGTATATTTAGGCACCTTCAAGTTTCATGCTCTTAATGTGAATTTGAGGCATACAAGTGATCTCTATTGAATTTGAATCCAACTATTGAAATGAAGTGTAGTTTTGATTCCAACTTGGGGATTTGAAAAATTCCTAAAATTGAATATTTTATTACAATTTGAACTTTGGATTGGTAAAGATGCATTGGTAATTGTAGACTTATCATCCTCATAACTTCATATTTTTTCATTTCAAATATGAAAAAAATTAAATTGAGTTGAGAGTTTAGGGAAAAAATTTGAAAACTATTCATGTCATTTTCATTCTTTAAAAAAATATTAAGTAGAAGTAGGTATATGATAAAGGAAAAAAATTAATTATTACTAGTTAATAGATGGAATTGAAGCACACTAACCCAATTGATGAGCTTGTCTTAACATTTGGAATTACCTTGAAGAACTTCTTTTTAGAAAAAAGTAAAATTGGAACTCAAAGACAAATCTCCCACTTTATTTTTTTAAAAAGATGCTTTAATTGCTTGCAAAATAAGATGCTTTATAAACACTTATTACTTATCCAAATGGAACAAACCATTAGAAGAGATTTGAAGGCTCTACCAACACTATGAATTTCTTGGCTCTAAAAAAGCTGAGAACGCTACCACTTGTACAATCTAATGTGGTCAAGACAATGCTACATCATTTCTCAAAAAAATAATTCAAAAAAATAAGTTCTTTTCAATTTTTTTTAATTTTAATTTAATTTTAATTTTTTTATGACAACGCTATATTTTTTCCTTGTTGGAGGAAGAATAAGGGAAATAGGCCTAAAACGGCCCCTCTTGCCTACCGATATCATACAATGCAAATCTTTCTAAATAGACAAAAATATAATATCTTAAAAATAAAATTTTGAAACATTTATTTTAAATTTTTAGTTTTCTGGTTGCCTATTCATAAAGATTTTGAACTTTACGTGACATAACTTTTGCATTTAGGCATTGGTTGAAATAATAATTATATATTTTTAAAATATTTCTCTATTTTTGAAAAATCATGCCAAAAATTCAGATCAAAAGGTATTGCTTAAATAGTCAAGTGTCTCCCAAAGGGACACTTAGAATTTTAGGGATTAAATTAGCCCAATGCCTAGGAAATAACTTGCATTGTTGTAGGAAACTAAGTTTTTTTTAATATAAAAATATTTTTTGAACATTTCAATTCACTTCAATTTGAAAAAGCATTGTACATTTATATTTTTTTAAATAATTTATATAATTTTAAAAGTTAAGAATTTGGAATTATTTTGAATTATAAAAAATCATTATTTAAAAATATAATGTATTTAAAATTTTAAGAATTTATGATTAAAGAATGATCAAATTTCATACTTAAAAGATTCAAATGTACAAATAAAAAAAATAAAAAAATTTGCAAACTTACACAATATTTTACAGATTATTGGCTCATAAAGGTTGGTAGTGAAATTATCAGGTGGAATAAAATTTCAACTTGTACTAGTTTAGAATAGAGTGGCCTTAAAAAATTGGTATCACATGCATTAATAGACTAATTTCATAGTACCCTACTTGAGGGTCATATTAAAAAATTAAATGTTTTTTGAAATGCCTAAATTTCAAAAATATCATAAGTAAAATGTCTCCAAGGTTGCATAAATTTTTCTTCAACATTGCCTTTTATTTTTTGAAATATTTCAAAATTATATAAAAAATTATACAATAAATAACATTTTTAAGTGTAAAACCTAAAACATTTAATTAATGACCATGATCAAATTGAATAGACAAAACAACCAAGAAGAGATATGGTAATAAAAACACATCAACTAAAAAAAGACACATCAACAAAAAATGAGAAAAGTTACAACAACCCAAACCATAAACTGCCAAAATCCTAAAATGTGAATTCAAAACTGAAAAGATAAGTATTCCAACACTTTGTACCAAATCTAACCTTAACATATAGTAGTATGTCTTTATCATTGGAGCAATTAATCAAATGCTTTATGTAAAAGATTCATATAATTTTGTCTATAATTCATTATTTTGATTTTGGCTATATGTAAAACAACAAAAACCATCAATAACTTTGTATTTGTAGGATTGAATTGAAAATTTGCAAATTGAATTTTTTCATTGTATGCTCTCTTGATTTGTGTAATATTAAATGACAAAAAGTAATATTGTAGATTATTTTTAAAAGCTTTCAAATACATATTTAAACATCCAAAATATTGTTGACAAATTTCCAAGGAATTTTTCATTGCCTATTTTTTTCTATGTCAATGACATTATAATAAACATCAATTGATCATGTAAAAAAGTGTATTGAACATTTTTCAAATACCTATCCTCAAAATTTAAAATGAATTTGAAATTTATATAAAAAAAACATTTTTTCATCCCATTTTTCTTTGTCAAAAATATTTGATGATAAGGTAGAAAGTATGGGGTTGAGTTTGTTGAGAACATTCAAAAATCTATCATGAATCTCTAAAAATGGTTTTGAAAAGTTTGCAAAAAAATTAGTTGTAATTGTCTACTTCTTAAATGTCGTTAATAATTTATAATGAACCTCAATCTTATGGTGAAGTTTGTTGAAATATTTTAAAACATCTATCCTTAGCAAGATAAATTTTTTGATGAATTGATCACTTTTTTTACTTCAAATGTCAATAGAATCATATTATAAACATCAGTTATATCTTAAAGCTTGTTGAAATTGTTTATGATATTTATCTTCAATTGATAAAAATCAATTTTATAAGGTTGCCATAATGTATCATGGACACATTTATCAATTTGACACCCTCATCTTGTTGAGGTGTCCTTTATATGATCATATAGTTACGAACACGATGTTGACCATTAAACATGATCATTTATACAAATGTGGATTTATCTTGACCAAGTATTGTGCCACATAGACACTACATAGCACAAAATTGGATACCAATTGTTGCCATTGAATTCCTACCGATGGTCACTTGTGCCCTTTTCATTGTTGCTCATGTCCCGTTCATTGCATCCATGTTCTTTTTGTTTATGCTTTGGTCCTATCCGTTTGTACCCATATTCTTTCATTGTTATCCGATTTTCATAATAAAAATGCATATCATAAAAATCTTCACCTATTAGAGATGCTCAATAATGCTTTTACACCTCAATTCTAAATTTAAGCCCTAGAAGCATAAATCCATTTGCCTAGATTGTCAAGCATCTCCACCTATCTTTATTTGATGGCCATATTTGATGTCACAAACTTACCCAATGCTACAACTTTGCAATCTTGTAGTGGAGTTTATTGATTTTTTTGCACATGTGTATCTTCAATGTTGAAGATAGTATTGAAAACAGGGTTGACGAATCTCTACGTCCGCCCCAAAATAGTGTCCGTAACCCGGACGTCCAGACGCCAACGGACGCAGCGTCCCTCCCGCCGCCGGAAGGCGGACGGGTGGGGCAGACGGGGGCAGACAGGACAGGGCGGACGGCGTCTGCGAATGTCAGCGGACGCTGCGGACACAGCGTCCGCGTCCGGACGTCCCAGACGTCTGACCGTCCTGTCAACCCTGATTGAAAAGTTTCTAAGAAATCTTTGATCTTCAATTTTTGTAATTTCAATAATATTTCATAAGAAACATCAATACTATAATACACTTTATTGAACACTTTCAAAAATCTATCCCCAATTTTCAACATAAGAGTAGAAAGTTTCTAAAGAATATGCCATTTATATACTACTATGCTAATGTTAGTAATGTAATTTGATTTAAAACATCAATCATGTAGTAAACTTTGTTGAAAACTTTTCAAACATCTATCCACACTCTTCAAGATATTATTGAAAAGTTTTCAAGAAATCTTCCCCTAGCTATTATTTTCTAACTTCACTTGTATTTGATGATAAATATCAATTTCTTTGTGATGTTTGGAGAAAACTTTTCAATTGGTACATTGAAACCATTGGGATTGGCATTTTTCAATTCTATAATTAAATTCTTAACAATTTAGTATATTGAATCATTCTCTACTACTATCTATTTACTACTTTTTTCTATGTGTTGTATAAATCCAAATGATCTAAAATTTTTCAAACATGTAGTCAACTTGTCTAGGAAAAAAAATCCAAAGAATACCACCATTTTGGATATTTTTCATAGAAAAGTGAGCTTGTGAAGTGTAGCTACTCTATTTTTTGTAGGGCCAAAAAACTAATTTCAATGAATTTGAATGATTATATCTTGAAATCTAAGAGGTGGAAATTTTTGAAATTTTTACCACATGTTTTCAAGTTAGCATACTATAAGATCCTATGGGTTATATACGTAAAAAAAAAATGTGTTTTCAAAAATTTGGTACTTGTACTAAAATTGGCAATTTTTGAGTGTTTATGGTGAAAATATAGTCATAGAACTTTAGGAGTTAAGATAGTCTTGAAAAGTTTATAGGAAATTTTTCAATCTCTAAGTTTCTAATGTTAGTAGTTTTTGATTATATACATCAATTATGTCACAAAGTTCATTCAAAAACTTTTCAAACATCTATCAATAGTCTCCAAGATAGTATTCAAAAGCTTTAAAGGAATCATTCACTCTATATTTTTTTAACATTAGTGGTATTTGAGGATAGACATCAATCATATGTTAAAGTTTATTGATTTGAACTATTCAAGCATCTATCTATACTCTCCAAGATAGTATTCAAAAATTCCTAAGGAATCTTTTAATGTCTTTTATTTTTAATGTCACTTATATTTGAAGAAAACATTAACCATGGGGTAAGCTTTCATAAGAGCTTTTCAAACATTCTCCTCAATCTCAAAGATAGCATTGCAAAGTTACCGAAAATCTTTCATTCATTCTTACCTTAATGATGTCAAGCAAAATTCAATGATAAACATTAATCTTGTAGAGAAAACTATAAAATGCTCTTCAAACATTATCTTCACACTTCAAGATAGTGTTGAAAGATTTCTTAAGAATATTTGTTTTCTATTAAATGATAAAATTTAGTGATAGTTATCAATCATGTGATAAATTTTGTTGAAAACCTTTCTAACATCTATCCTTTGTCTTCCTACTAAATTGAAATGTTTACAAAGAATAATTTAGTCTTTACTTTTTCCAATATCAATTGAATATTGAATGATAAAACATGAATTGTATGTTAAGATCTTTTAAACACATATTGTAAATCTTCAAGATAAGATTGAAAAGTTTCTTGGAAATCTTTTAATATCTTAGGAATTATTTGATGTGAACCATCAATCTTGTGGTCAAATTTGTTGAAAACTTTTCAAACATCCGTACTAAATTTTCAAAATAGGATTGATAATTTCCAAAGAACCTACCATTGCTTCCTTTTCTAATTTCAATAATATTCAAATAATCATAATCAATTTTATAATAAAGCTTGTTGAAAAACTTGTACAAAACCATTATCAAGAATTCTTTTACTTTTCTTTACAATAATTTTAGATGTAATAAAACTTATCAAATTGAAGTATTGAACAAATTTAATGATGTCTAATAAAAATCAGCCAAAAAGAACCTCAAGAAATTGGACATAATGCTTCGGATATTAATTATTATACAATATGAAAATTTATTCCCTATTCAACACATTTTGACAAGTTTCGATAGATTTAAACAAAATTTAGCATAATAAATGATAAAAATAAAATGTAAATAAAGTGTGTGTGTGTGTGTTGTATTTATGAAAACTTTTCAAATATCTATCTTTAGTCTAAAAGATAAGATTTAAGGAAATTTTTTTATTTGTATATTTTTTTAATATTAGTGATATTTGAGGATAATCATCAATTATGAGGTAAATTCTTTTAATATTCTTTGAAACATCTTTGCTTATTTTCCAAGAACTTTTGAAAAGTTGAAAATGTCAAACATTTATCTTTGGGATTTAAGATATAGTTGATAAGTTTATAAAGAACTTTTTATTGTCTAAATTTCTAATGTTAGTAATAGTTGTTTATTATCATCAATCTTATCATAGGGTTTGTTAAATTTTTTTTAACATCTATCTTTAGTTGTCAAATAGGATTGGATCATCTCTAACAATGATTTATATTTTAGTTTTTGAATGTTAATAATATTTAATAGTAATATATAAATTGTGTAGTGGCATTTGTTTAGAAAATTTAAAACATCTACCTTGAATCTTTAGGATAGGGTTAAAAATTTCTAAAGAATCTTTAATTGTTTATTTTTTTAATATTAGTTATATTCAATCATAGACATTAATCATGTGATAAAGTTTGTTCAAACTTTTTGAGTTTACAAAAGTTTACATCTTTTTTTTCCAAATTTTTTGTCTGTTTTAAAATAAATTTTATAGTACTGGTATTGTAATTCATATGTTTTTCATTTCTAATAGCAAAAAAATTTTAGGATCTTGAAAATAGATATCATATCCTAAGTTATAAAATTTTTAAAAGCACATTTTTAAAAGCTACAATAATTGATTGTAAGCCTCTAAATTGATTTGAAAAAAATTTAGATCATGCACTCAAGGAGTTAGTAATGGATCCACAATGGCATTGTTTTGTTTTGTGGTATATACAAAACAATATTGAAAATATCCTAGTCAAAAACAAAGTATTCAAACTAAAGGGATAACTTTTAGGATATCCATTAGAGGATTTCTGGGGAGTTGGGAGGGCCGTTTCAAGTTGATGCTCTCCACAATCCCCCCCCTACAATTTTGGTGAATGGTTGTTTCCAAAAAAAAATTTCAAAAGAAAAAAAATTCATTCTTGAAATGGAGAAAAAAATTGAATTTTTTTTTTTCAAGATGTGGCAATCGTTAGTGAGTTGTTGTAAGGTGGTTTGTGTAGTTTGGGAATTGTTGGGAGCTCACAACCCTTCAAAGGGCTAAAAATTCCTCTATTGTCTAATATCAGTGTAACTAAGCAAATATGAAAAAAGAGTGCGGATGAACAAATGCTTTGGATTTCAAACAACTTCAAAATCCTACTAGATTGGATGTCACAAGATGGATGTTATTCTTACCCATGAAATTCTTGCAATGCTTCTAATTCCTTGCATCTATTATAACTTAAGTTAGGCACCTCCAAAATTGCCCCTTTTTGTTATTGTGCCTAGTTTCTACTTCCTCTATCCCACTAAAAAATTATGTTTGAACAATAGTTCTTGTCCTACTAAAAACCTCCGTTTGAATGGTAGTTCTTGTACTACTAAAAACCTCCCTTTACTGATATCAACGATTCCGGAAACGTTGTCCATGAAGAAGGACCTCGTGTGGGCAAGTTAAACAATCAGAAAACATTCTTCTCCTTGCATGCTTGGATTTGGCCATATGAGGCACCTTGTATTTGTTGCCTCCATCATTGTTGGTAGTCTCGATCATGCATTGCTACAAGGTTAGAAAAGTATTGTTCAATTTCTCAACCTCAAGGTCCTCGAAAGCCTTCATTGTGGCAATAATGAAATCATCTATTATCTTTTGCTCGATTTGATGTTGGAGAGATTAGATACTATTGAAAAAATCCAAGTCAAGGACATTCATGTCGAGGTTGTTTGTGGATTGGAACTTCAATGAAATGTCAAAGCCATCTTTCTACAAATCATTGATTAAGTCATTTGCTTCGGGGTGCGCTCTTGCATTGTCAAATTGCATATTTATAGAGTTACTGGTCTTGCATGCCTAGTTCATTGGCCATTTCTCTTGAATGGCCGGCAACACTTTTTTCTGCAACATTTTAAAAATTTGTTGCTTGTCTATCAATTGCATGCATTTCATCTCTAGTATATCTTTCGGTTGATTTCTACTATTCTGTTGTGCTGGTTCTTGAAAGACAAATTGCCATCAAAAAGGCGATTGAGACAAGTATCGTGACGTGGTCAAGCAACAACAACAAGAAACATCACCTTTGTCATAAACCTCTTACTCTTGGAGGTGTGATGAGGCTCCTCTTCACTGTTTGCTAGATAAAATCACCTCATGTTCTTATTAAGAGTAAACAATTTTTTGTCTAAGTGGATGTCATTCATCATGAATTCAAATTGCCCTACTTGATCCATATTTGACATGCAATATTGAACGCGGCCAAATTTGTTGTCATCTGTCAAATAAGACTTGATGGCACTGAAGTGTGGTTTGATAAACTGGCCTTCTTTGATAAGGCGATGAACTTTGGTTTTGCTCATGTACAAATGTGCAACTAGTGACTAAATATTTTGTGTTTGTATAAGTGGGATGGCCTTTACAACTTCTAAATCGAGTAATTGTTTCTTCCTCCTAACACAACCACGTTTGCACGTTGACACATCTACTGTTACATTTCCAGTTGCTAAAGATTCTTGCCCTTGCTTGAAGATGTCGTGGATGATGGTCGGAGCAACGTTGAATTGTAAGCTGACCTCACATGCTGTACTTAAGAGAAGTTTTTGTGGATTGTTGGGGTGCCGCTTCGTAAATAAGATCTCCAAAATAGCTCGGAGTTGATTGTTTGTCAAATTGGACTTGAACATAGGAGGGATTGTACCACCTATTAAATTTGAGGTTGAACTATGGATGCGGACCCATAAGGATTGTCGCAGCTTAGGAAAGACTAGACAATGTCGGAAGTATAAGCCCCCCACCCCTAAAAAAAAGACAAAAAAGACCCAACCAAACCAAAGAAGACCATGTGATGGAGATGAACCAAACAAATCAAAATTAACCATGCGATAGAGAGGAGCCAAACCAAACTAACCATGCAATGGAGACGAACAAGACTAACCACCTGATTGAGACTAGAAGCAAAGACAAGCTCCATGTAAAGAATTGCAAACTCCAAATCCATCTCAAGGATTCTCACTTGAGCCGACAACATCCATAAACTTGGATAATGGTTGTGACATGTCCATCTTTGGCAGCACATGGAATGGTGATTTGAAGATGTGAACTTGTAAACTTGGGTTCCAATCCTAAATGATGTTCTCTACACTCTTGATTTCTCAAAAATCAAGGTTGATCCCAAAATGAAGTTGGATTTGCAATTTGGAAGTAGGCCATGTTCAATTGTTACAAGTATTGTGCCTCAAAAGGGAATTTTTGTATTCAAGAAGTGGGCCAGAGTCTTTGCAGCCACTATTCTAGTTGGACACATAAATTTCTATAATCCCATTGTTGCCACCAAGTTCTAAATCACTAATAATGAGGAGCCAATAACATTCACGACTTCTGCTCAAATATGATAAAAACAGCTTAGATTTCAAGTGAGTAAACGGGGGTGCATTAGTTGTAAATTTTGTAGAGATCTAGAGGATGTAGTACTACTTTTTTTATTGCAAGCATCTTTGACGCAAACAATTAAAATACACTTAATCCCTCATGAAATAGAAATTTGGAGGTTTTAGTAAAACAGAGGGAGTATTATTAAACTATTCAAATTCTCATATTTTCTTGTTGGCAAGTGAAAGGAGGTTTCAAAGCACCACAGAAGGTAGCATTGGGATCCCATATGTAGAAGTTACAAAGGGTCAAATTTTTATTTGTAGAGGTTTTAGAATTGTTTCTTCCACATAAGTACATATTAACCCCTAAAGTCCCATTGTCCCCTTGAGAGACAAATCAAATTTCGGGTAGGTTATTGTAACCTCAAATTTTGGTGAATTTTTAAAAAACTTTTCCACAAGATAGAAAAGCTGATTAGCTATGTGGGAAAATAATTTATATTTCAATTGGAGCTCGGGAGCAAAAGTAATACTACAAAAAGCTTGAAATTGAACTCAATAGGTAGCACAAAAAATAAAATTAAAAATAAAATAAAATTTTGATTTTTTTTCTTTTGAAATTTTATATTTTTGTCTACATGTGAAGCTTTGATTCGTTCTATTTGGATGAATAATGAGAAAGTTATAGACAATCTTAAGAATAACTTGTAGGATTCATTTTTGAATGCAATTTTCACAATTTTTTACAAATTTTTTTTTGAAAATGTTGACTTTGGTTGCTAAAACAATCTCATCATTGGAATTATTGTCTTTCAATCCCATCTTGGAGTAATTAAAAATTTTGGATTTTTTTCAATCCTGAACCTACTTCTACTTAACAATTTTTTAAGGAATGATAATCAAGTGAGTTTTTTTTGAATTTTTTTCCTAGACTTTCAACTCAATTCTTCAACATTAAAAATTTTTAATTCAAAGTCTGTAGTGCAAAAAAATTTCACAATTGGTGGTCAAAGTCATCTAAAATTGTAGGCCATTGTTCAAAAAAACTTTCTTCTTCAACTTTGAATGCTAATATCTTCCAATCTATACGGTCAAACTTCATGAAATTTTTACTACATGAGCTAAGACAAGTGAAGTTCAAGATCCTACAATAAGATTCTAAGAAAAAGATTCTTTTTGTTTTTTGGATGAACACAACAAAAATGGTAGTTTTGAGTGGTTTTTGGTAGAAAAATGGCCTTGGGACTATAGAGGTTCATTTTGGAGATGTATCCAGAGTGGTGATGGTGGTTTTGGAGCAATGGTTTACCTCATCATCTCAATGCCCCAACACTTAGCCATTCTATACTTCAAGAGCACGATTCTTTAAGTAGCATATTACTATACAAATTCATTGAGGTAGTTGCTCTAAAAGTGATCATGTTCTAAAAGCAACCATGTTTTGAAAGCGACCACTTGCATTGAGGTACATTTTGCTTTCTTCAATGTACCAATAGTGCACATTTCAGGAAGTGGTCACTTTTAGAGCATGGTTTAGTGATCATTGTATTTCAACTTCAAAATCTCGGAACTAATTCCACGAAGGTCCAAAAAATATGAAACAACTTAAATTACATGTGAATTTCATTTTTCTTCCTACCAAAATTCACTGAAAATTGTTTCAAGGAGTTTAGCTTTCCCCCAAAGGCAATCAGCTCTTAAGAGGTCGCTGAAATGCAAACCACTGCAAGCCCTAGATACCACCCAACAACCCAGAGCCGTGGATAAGGTTCCCCCATTCAAGATATAGCATGGGTACCTTTCCCCTATAAAATAGTCTAACTTAGCCCCCCTAACCCAACCCCAAATATCTTCACAAAAAGAAGATTGATATGTCCCAAAAGCGGCCCCGGCCCACACTCCCTGGGCACCGTAGACAGCGACGGTGGCCACGAGGTTCGGTTATTAGGTTCGTCCCCCTCCACAGGGTCGGAAATCCACCTGGTAGGTAGGAAGGGAGGAAGACGAGCAACCCAATTGGCTTTGGTCTCGGTAGGGAATGTCCATTGCAAAGAGTGGCCTCGCTTAGCTTTCATAAGGGAGCGTCTCCCTCGAGCCAAGCTCTCTTGGGTCTGCCTCGGTCTCATCGAGCCTGGGCCTTCAGGGATCCGCACTGCAGGATTTGGGATTCCAAGGTAGTTCATATTTTAGTTTCTTTTTGTAGTTTGATGTTGCTGGAGTACATTTGCAGTGTGGAGAGTTGAGGAGATTGCGGTGATTTAGTGTGGAGAGTTTGTGATTTGGTCTGTTTTGCTTTCGGGCTTTTGCGCTTTTTGTTTTTTTATGTTTAGGGTGTGATTCGATCTCATTTAACACTTAGTGTTACCGAATTTGGGAAGCAGGAGACAGCGGAAGAAGGAATTGGTGGTGGAAGGAAGGATTTGAGGTTTGTAGATTTGCGGAGGAGGAGCGTCTTCCGCCATGCAGAGCTTGTACGCCGCCGCCGCGACGACGGCGTCGCCCTCGTCGCGTGCGTGGGCTGCGTCGCCGTCTCGCAGCAATGTGGGAATGGCGCGAGGGTTGAGGGTTTCGTCGCGGCCAGCTTCCGCGGCCGCCATGACTGGAATGGGAGCGATGAGATCCGCTCCAAGAGCTTCTTACTCCTTGAGAAGCTTCACTTCCACTCCCAAAACTCAAATGCGCAAGGAGATGGCGGGGCTGGGGCTTGGACTGAGCTTGCCTGTATTTCCGACGAAGCGACGACTCCCTGAGCAGCCTTTGGGGTTAGGAGCTCGTCTTCCCGTGCGTGCGCAAGCCGTGGCTGGGGGAGCCGACGCCGCGCTTCCTGTTCGCACTTCGAAGAAGATCCTGGGCATTGAGGCGACGACGTTCAAGAAGGTCATCCCCTTGGGCCTCATGTTCTTCTGCATTCTCTTCAATTACACCATTCTGAGGGATACAAAGGACGTGCTGGTGGTGACGGCGAAAGGGAGTAGCGCGGAGATTATCCCGTTTCTGAAGACTTGGGTGAACCTGCCCATGGCGATTGGCTTCATGGTGATCTACACCAAGCTGTCGAACGTCTTGTCGAAGGAGAATTTGTTCTACTCGTGTATCTTCCCATTCATTGCGTTTTTCGGAACGTTCGCATTCTTCATGTACCCGCTCGTGGATGTGCTGCATCCCACGGCGTTCGCAGATTGGGCGTTGCAGAAATTGGGCACGAGGTTCATGGGACCCATTGCCATCATACGGAATTGGACGTTCGTGCTGTTCTACGTCATGGCGGAGCTTTGGGGGAGTGTTGTGGTGTCGGTTCTCTTCTGGGGGTTTGCCAACCAGGTTGGACTCTTTGCTTTTCAAATTCTTGCTTTCTGGATGACTATCTTTTTACTGTCATTGTTTCTTGAGTTTTCAATTGTGACGTCCACACTCTTCTTCTTGCTTTTTCTTATCCAAATCCGTCACTATCTGACGATTGATTGGGAGATTTGTTAGATATTTTGCTTTTAGAGACAGTGTTTTTTATTGTTGCAAAGAATCGGTGTTTTCCTGATTGGAAGATTTGTTAGATTGCTTTTGGGTACTGTGATGCTTAGGAATGCAAGGGGTTTAGTATGAATTTGGGGTTGCCCTTCTAGTCATTTCGATTGTGTAGTTAGAATCCCTTCCTCTGTGACTCGTTCGTTTCTCGTTTCTTCTACCTTACTTATTGGGATTGCATGAAAACTAGAAACAGAGGATGTTTTCCGAATCATGTGGAGGAGTTTTCTTGGTGGAAGAGGTTAGCGTTAGATTCTGAGTGCGTGTGGTGGCGGAGTATGACAGATTACCACGGTGGATGAGGCCAAGCAGTTTTACCCACTTTTTGGGTTAGGTGCGAATGTAGCGCTTGTGTTTTCAGGCCGCACAGTTAAGTACTTCTCGCAGCTGCGAACTAAGCTCCCACCCGGTGTCGATGGCTGGGGTTACTCCCTGAAGGGTATGATGGGCCTGGTCGTCATTCTCGGGTTGGTCATCGTGGGTATCTATTGGTGGACGAACAAGTATGTTGTGAATGACCCCGCGCTACCGAAGGCAGAGGCTAGGAAAAAGGTCAGTTCATTTACTGCAACTCGACTGAGATATATGCAGCTTTTTTGTTGCCATTTTTTTTACATTCTTTGGATTTGCTACACTACTTTTGATTACAGTTTGAGGAGCGTGCAGTTTTTGGTACTGTGTTGGTTTGGACATTGAGAGGAACTGGCAGAGTAGTATGTAGTGTTCGACTGTCAATTTCCTGTTGCATCAACCTTTTGTAGTGCAGTTGGTTGTGGATTTGAGAATTTTACTGAGTATTATTATTAGGTTTTCTAACTCGTTTTTGTGTTCATCTCACTTTTGCGTTCTCCAGAAAGCGAAGCCAAAGATGGGCATGGTCGAGAGTGCGAAGTTTTTGTTGACCTCACGATACATTCGCGATCTCGCTACGTTGGTGGTTGCTTACGGAATTAGTATCAATTTGGTCGAGGTTACGTGGAAATCGAAGCTTAAATTACAAGTATGTTCCCACCTGAGTTGAACCCTGTATTTTCCAATCTGGCACCTTATTGCGGAGTTTGGTACAGGTCTGGAAGTTTTTCTTCCATTCACACTGTCAGTCTCTTGGGTTGTGATCGCCAGTACTTGGTGTTGCTCTGTTATTGTGGTGTTTCCGTAAAGTTTTCTTTACGGAAAACTTGTTTCAACTCCTACGTGTATCGAAGCAATCACTTTTGACCATTTGGAGATAACCTATACAAATTGTTGTCAACGCGCTTTATAAACGAACGTTCGTGCTTTTTGTTGCAGTACCCAAGCCCTAACGATTATTCCTCATTCATGGGAGACTTTTCGACTTACACTGGAGTGGCAACATTCATCATGATGTTGTTGAGTCGGTTCATCTTCAGGAAGTACGGATGGGGTGTGGCAGCTGCCATCACGCCCACAGTTTTGCTCGTTACCGGAGTGGCCTTCTTTGGTTTGGTGCTCTTCAGTACTCCCTTGACTCCCATGCTTGCCGGCCTTGGGCTGACTCCCTTGTTGGCCGCTGTGTACGTCGGAGCGCTTCAAAACATTTTCAGTAAGAGTGCCAAGTATAGTCTTTTCGATCCCTGCAAGGAGATGGCGTACATTCCCTTGGACGAGGAAACCAAGGTAAGGCTTACTGGACCCCTAAAGAGGCTCAATTTTTAGTAGTCACATGAAGACTTTGAGCATGTCATATGAAGACTTAGTATTGATTCAGTGTAGTTTTTTCCTTCTGAACATATTTAATTTTCTTCCTAACATGAAATTGATTCATCTTTGATTGTACTTTGTAAATTATGATTAATTGAAGTGGTCATTTTAGGGGTTAAGGAAGCTGGTATAGAGTTTTTTTCATTTTTTTCATTTTAGATTATGTAGAAGTTATAGATTGATTAATGTTTAGAAATAATTTGTAGAGTAGTGTGACATCTGTTCTTGTTTGAGGATCGAACAAGGCCAAACATCTGGGAAAGTTCCATTACAGTACCAATAATTTTAACTTACCATGGATTCTGATTCCATCTGCAGCTCAAAGGAAAGGCAGCTATCGATGTTGTTTGCAATCCGCTTGGAAAATCGGGAGGTGCTCTCATTCAGCAGTTCCTGATTTTGGGTTTCGGTTCTTTGGCCACCTCGACACCGTACTTGGGAGCTATCTTGTTAATCATTGTGCTTGTGTGGTTGGGTGCTGCCCGCTCTCTTGATGCCCAATTTACTCCTCTTGTACAAAAGGATTTGAAGGGCAAGCTTTTGGAAGGAAAATTATCTGCTATTTCAGCTGCAGTTTTGGGTCAAACAAGGCCGAGGAAAGAGGTTTGTCTGCTTCACTGTTTTCCAGAATCTATTTTTGATCTGAAAAGTCTGGTGCCTGTCTTAGTGGTAAATGTCTGCATGAAATTCTTTTAGGAAGGCACGAAAACTTCCACTTCTTTTTATGATAGAGAAGTTCAGTTGATTGTCTACCCCAATTGGTAGAGACTGAGTTATGGTTCGAAATTTTGGAAAGTTATGGTGTCCAATGAAAATGAGAAGTGTTAGAAAAGAAATAGTCGCATGTCAGGGCCCATCATTCCAAAGACTTGATTATAGGAATAGGGACATTCTAAGTTACAAAAAGATTTTTGAACGTGTTCTTTTAAAATTTTTAAGAATTGAGAATGATAGTGAGGAATCTATCGAGAAATGTACTAAGGAATTTGAATAGATAGAGACATGAGAATTATACATTTCTATATGGGGTGGAGAGACTTGCAAGTAGCCACTTGTCATATTCGTGCTTGCTCTCTGATTCGTGAAAAATACTGATGTAAGGCGAGCCTGGATATCATCTAACAATGGAAGAGTTGGTATTGCAGGTGACGTACCGGTTCGTGAGTGTCCTGAATGAGCAAGGATTCTTGGAAGGACGTTATGTCCCAGTGATTGATGTACCGAAGGAAGTATCCCCAGCAGCAGTTGCGAAAACCGCTACGCCTTTGGGTTCTAGCAACGGTGATGGTTCAGCAGGGGAGACAGATGTTCCATCTTCCGAACCAGCTCTGAAATCAGATTGATTTGGGGGTGGTTTTTGCCTTTGATGTGAGCTTCGTATCTTCTGGAGGTGCAATCGACCCTTGATTCTCCGAGGAGGTGACGATTGGTGGTGACGTGGTTGTTACCACGCCGGAATGGAGATTACTGTTTTATAAAGCACAGGTTAATTAGGACATGTCCTCTGTACAGGAGGACGAGAAGAAGGGTAGGATGAGTGGAATTATGGGTGGCGGGAGCAAAATTCAGACGACCTGTGATCAGTCTGATGACTATTGAATCTGACCTCAGTTTTGCATTCAGGCATTTCTAATAAGTTAATTCATGATAATGCAGATCAACCAAAGGCATCGATCCTGCTGGGTACAGGATCCTGCTCTCTGTAGAGATAGGTAATTTTATTGCTGGTTTAATTAGTACATCGATTGTTGTTGGCAGGTCTCTGAAGTTGTTCAACCAGTAACATCAATCTTATTTGAGTTATCTGCTTCACTGCTCAAAAGGTTTCGCTTGTATCGATTCGCTTACATGCACAAATGGAGTTTGTTGACACTCTAGATTTTGTAGCTCAGGTATCGTTGTAGATATCGCTTAGCGCACTATGGTAGTCGGTATTTGATTGTAGTAACTTTCAGAACCCGTTTCTATTGTTCAAGAGTGTTGCGTATAGGAACATGTTTTCCTCCTTGAAGCTTCGTAAAGGATTTATTTAAACTCCTCCATATGCGGACGCCACCACTTTTGACCATGTAGGTGTGTACAGGTCAACGAACATGTGGGCGTCAGCTGATTCAGATCCTGCAGGCCTAAACGTAACCTCACATAAAAGTATCCGTTTCGCTTGGTTGGCTATTGGATGAGTATTCTTTAGCATCTGTACTTTTCATGCATTGCATGAGTTAACTACGAAATCTTGAATGTTGATTGTAAATCAAGTCTAAGTTCTTGTTCAGAATGTGTTTGACCAATTGAGCTTGGTCATCATCTCTAATAACACCTCTCTAATCACACATTGTAATTGCACATTTCTCACATATTACAAAAAACATTGTTACATAGCCTATTGGACATATCTTTCCACCACTACCACTACTGTAATTGTTTTGTACATGGTTTATGATTTTTAATATCCCCTAATAATCTATGTCTTCACTAAAAATTGGCATTCATCAAAAATCAAATTAGAATAATGTCATTTTGAAGAATTCACAACATCAGTTTTGTTTAGGTATGAACATCCAATATCACAACACTTAGAATATTAGTATGAATGGTTCACTATTTGTAGGGGATGTAGGGGATGTTTTTAAACTAGGTGTCATTATATTTAGAATGTGAATATGAATGGTTTTAAATTAGGTGTTATATGATTGTTGTGTTTAATTTACAGGTGTCCTTACAATTAATTATTAGTGCTCTATTTTGAGGACCTTTGAAGTGATTCAATCTACATTTTTTAGTCAAAGTTTTTCAAATTCTACTTCAAAATGCTTTGTCTTCTATTTGTTAAAATGGAGGAACTTCAATGAAGAAACAATTGCATGATGATTCTAAGCACAAGATATTCCATTCCATTGCAATAAGAAGTTGAAATTTGGATGAATATGCCTTTTCTTCCATTTGCTAAGAAGTAAAAATATGAATTAAATTCCTTCAAGTTCTATCAAATTAAGTTTTATTAGTGATAAATGACAATCCTAAGTACATAGATCCTATATTGGTAAAATTCATGACTCTGGTACTTTTTTTTAGATGAACATTTCTAAACTTAACTCCTAAATGTCCAAGGCACTAAATTTTGGTGTTGACAATACTTTAAAGTTAAATAGAACCCAACCAAGATACTATTTTTAGCAATTTTTGTTTTTGAAAAATTCTTCTTGAAGTCTAGTTTCAAGAATCAAAAATCTAATTTTGAAAATGATTATTATGATTTTTCTATTCAAGATTTTGTGCAAGGGTGCCCATTGCAATCTTGACTTTCTATAGTGTTGAGAGCTCTTGGAAATGAGCCTCAAATACATTAGATCTCGGAGAAAAATTCACATTTAAAATTCATTTAAATAAATTGTTGAAGAGATTTTGAGAAGTTGTAAATTAATTGGTAATCAATTTCTTAAATTTGACATGTGAAAAGAGGATTGAAACACTTCACAAATTACTTTCACAATTTTAACATGTCATAATCAAACATTGTAATCTTTCAATCTGTAAGTGATATTGTTCTGTTTTCTTTTCCTATGTGATTTCTAATATATCTACTTTGAATTTGTACATTGTACAATTACAATTTAAGAATATTGATACAACTAATCAAAATGTTGGCTTTTTGTTCAATTTAGAACAAATTTTTAGAAGCTCAGAAAAGGCCTTAGACATTAGGGGTTAAATCTATAGCAATTCTAATTTTTAGAGCTTTATAAAGTTAGATGTCACAAATTTCATGTGGTGTTTTTGAATGGCAATAGTAAAAAAAATTTAGCATTATGTTACCAATTCACTATTATAACGTGTCTAAAACTAATTTCACACACCAATTCATAAAAGTTGTAAAAGAAAATCTATAGATCATATCCACATGGTTAACCCCTTAAGGACCAGATTTTCAAATTTTGAACAATAGATGAACACAAACACATCCCAGGTATATAGAAATGTTTTTTTTTCATCCATTGATTTTTTGAAGATTATTGTGTTAGTTTTGACATTTGTAGGGCATAAATTCCGAAGATTTTTTTCAAATATTCTATAATTAAAGGTACTAGTAGGTATGATCTCAAAAAATAATTTTTATGGGCCCTATCAGGAAAAGGTGGCACTCCTCTAGCAGGGAAACTTTGGTAGATTATGGGAGACATAGGAATGAACTTGGGAACTTAGGAACATGGGACTATGGGACATGTTGAACCAAAAAGAAACTAAATTAAGTTAAGGCCACTTCACACAATGGTTGAAGAGTCCATTGGTTTCCACCAATCACCTTTCAAGAAACCAATAGTTCACCCCCTTGATCTTCACACTAGAAGGCACAACCCAAAGGCCATCACCTTCCAAATTACCTACATGGCAAGAAAAATGTTCACAAACTAAGCAATGGTTGAAGGAAGTTTGGGTTGGCCAAACTATGGAACCTAAACTATGGTTGAGAGGCCATCAAATTTGCCTATTTAATATCCATTTCTTTAGACTCTCAACAAAGTTTGGCCACTCAATCCTAGGGCCTCTTGATTTGGATGACCATAGAGTGAAGTGGCCCTTAGTGCTACAATCATGTGCTAAGCTTAAGCTAATTGCATATTGCACTTGTGCATTTGTTCTTGGTTTTCTTCCAGGTGCCTTGTATACAATGGAGTATATATGATGAGTATAGGTTAATTAGCTATATATCTTAACCTTTAAATGTTTGGATCCATTTCCAAATTTGACGATTTGGGAAAAATTGTTATAAAGTGTTATTTGGAAGAATATTTGGGAATTGATGTACAAATGAAAGTTGTAGATTTTGAATTGTACATTCTATCTGTACAATTAGATTCACTAGTGCTATCACCAACATTCTTCTATAAATTTTGAAAGGGGAATTTCAAAATTCCTTCTAAATTTAATGATAAGCAAACTATTATCATTTTTTGAGTAAAACTTGTTGGAATAGATTTGAAATGAGGTTATCTTGATATGGTGATTTTTTGAAATTTTTGTGTTCATTACATCTAGGACCTCATTTTTGCTAATTTGGTTTTGAACTAGAGTCAATGCAATTTGACCGCTTGACATACTTTCGCATTTGTAATTTTAGAAAAATTAGTATTCTAGTAACACCAAATCCAACCATTAGATAAGACAAGAACTTAATAGAGTATCACCAAAAATTAGGATGGTTTTCATCCAAGCAAGAATGAGACAGAAACAAGAACTTCAATCTATTCATTGTCCAAAAAATGGATGTTGGAGCACTCCAAGGTTAAGTTAAAAAGTTCAAGATTATTATGTTTTAAGAGGAAAAATTCTAGAAAATTTTGAAATCCTTCTAAAATCTATATCCCTACAAGGGAAAATTTTCACAATTAAGAAATATGTGCTCCACATATGAGTAATTCCTTAAGGGGTTGGAAAAGGGCCATAAGCTTCTATGTTCTACCTTCACACTAGTGTTATTTTCTTTAAACCCAACAAAGATTTGAAATTTATGAATTGGACATTTATTTCAAGATGAAAGAATTTCAAAGTATGAAGTGTCAGCTATTGCACTTCTGTAGAGCTCTATATGGTAACAATCTCAAGAAATGAGTTGGTATATATTTAAGATTCCACATTGTCGCCTGCAAGTGTAAATCTCTTGCCAAATTTCACTAATTAAACAACTATGACATTGCCTCATAATTGAGATTGGATTTCAAATGCTTTTAAGGAAAATTCTTTTTTGTGATGTCACAAATAAGCATATTTAGCAGCAGTTGTTTTGAATTGTTTTGTTTTGCATTGCACAGTCTCGGTTTCATAGGTTTTCATAGGTTTCATAGGTTTTTGACGTTTGCAAATTCATTCATGGTATTTGCACATGATAGTATGGTATGGTCAAACATATTTTAGTTGCTGATTTTGAAAGATTTCAAAAGAACTACAAAAACTGTTATAATATAATGATGAAAATTGGAATATAAACGACTTGCTTGTGGTCATGGCACTGGATAACAAATATCAGTACTCCTGCAATGCCAGCCTTCATATATTGTGATCTTTGGTGAGTCAGGGTAGCAACTAAAATGCCCGATTAAGTCACATGTATCTGGAATTGAAGTAGCCACATATCCAGTTTCATGTTTAAAATTGAGGGACCGTATAGATGATTGAAGGGACAGAGTATCAGAAAACTGTTTAACCTTGTAAGGACGGGCTGGTATCCGAAGAAATCATCATTTTCTATTATCGTGAGAATCAATTGTTTAAAAAAAATGGAAAAGTATTCATTGGAAGTCAAACTACTGTAGAAGATGTTCCCTTTTCACAACAAAACTCCGAGGATGAATAGTTGCACTTCTATCTTATATAGGAGAATTTTTTGTCATCCATCGCACACTAAGTGTCTGCGACGGCGTTACATGGTTAATGAGTTGAACCTTCAACACATCTAGCTAAATGGTGAAGTGAAGGTAAAGTAGGTATTGACATATTTGAATAAATTATAGGTATGTTCCAAAAAGTAAAGCAAAAATCTACAACTTTACTTACAAAACTGAGATTGTTGTAGTTGACAAACAACAACCCTAGACCTTAAACTCTTTCCACATTCAATTGGGTTGAGCTCAGTAATTTCATTGATGAACATCAAAAGAGAGTTCAACATGCCAATTCAATTATTGAGGAACCCACTGGTACCGTAACGTTAATTTTGTTAACAATGGCTGAAATTTCCAACATCGTAAAGTTGAAAGTTGCAATTTGTCAGAAATTGGTATACGTGAGATATGGTTCTTTGATATAGTTTATATTCAAGTATACAAGGTTCATGAAACATCATGTAATGCGGAAAGAAGCTTACAAATTCAAAATTGTATGTATTGTGTTTACGGAATTTAGGATTGACACTGTAAAAACTGACCTTATTTGCATTGAGCAATGAAACTACTCTACCATCATTTGGGTATATGGAAAGAATTCATGCAAACATTGTTTTAGATGGATGCAAAGTTGTTAATTTAGATCAAACATCACTAATAGGAAAAAACCATTTCTTTCATCTTCTAGATATAGATTTGAAGTTGCCTTGAAATTGGGGTTCACTTTTTTTTCGTGGACTTTTCTATCTTGGTTGCATGCTAGAACCAAATTTAATAAATCTTTTAGGACACAAATCAAACCAACTGCCCAAACACTCACAAAGGTAAGCTTAAAGCACATAAACACATAAACAAGTGGTTGAAAAAATTGGGAACTAGCACTAATGAGCATGTATTGTACAATACTTGGCTAAATCATGTGCAAAAAACATGCCTTCAATTATTCCTCAACAATAGCATAAGAAATTACATTTTTTGATTTTTCCAATGATTGGGTGCAAATTCTACTCCAACTTGTTTTTTGGATCATTAGTTGTGTTAAATTTCAAGGCAACTTCAGATGCTCCAAATTGTGTCATTCATCATTGAATATAAAACTATAAAGAAATTAGACTAAATGAATATAGAGTTGCTTATTATATTTCAAGTACCAAGTAGACTTTGAAAATTGCCCTAAATCTTCATATTTGTGCAATTTTAACAAATTTTACTTCCTTCTTTTGTGCCCATTTCAAGCCTCTATCATTAGACATTATTCATATGTGACTCAAAGTACCAAATTGTTGAATGATTGAACTAGTTTCAAAAATTGAATTCTTTAGAATGCTATAAATTAGATTGAAGCTTAAAAGAGCCTAGTACCTTGAAAAAAGTCAATGTCAAAAATTTCTATGATGGCATTGATTCAAAATACAACAAACTATAGCTAGAAAATTGAACCACTTGTATTTTTTACAACTTGTGCTAGGGGCATTACACATATTCCATCCCACTGAAGCATTACATGAGAAATTTAAACTAATTGAATTATATATTAAACATGCACTAAATAACATTAAAAACATTGCAATCAAATATTCAATAGGGATACTTGGACTCTACAAGAGAAAACTTGAATATAACTAACCTCTACCCATATTTATGGATCCCCCTTAAATGTCATATTTATTACAAAATATTAACATTCTCACTAATAGTTTATCTATTTATAGGCAATTTCATTAAAATGGCAGTATTCCGGATGCCATTTGTACAATGGTTTCTACCACACGGGGCCACAAAACACTATTGTATGTACACATGGAAGGCGTAGGCATGCCGAACTACTCACAAAACCAAGTGAATTCACAACTCCGCCACCTTTTTTTCCAAAAGCAATCCCATTTTTGTTGAGATTTTCATCCTTCCGCCAAAATAGTTTCCTGCCATTTTAACAAAATTCCTTATATTTTCATATCACAAAATGTGTACAACATTTATTTTTCCCTCTCTAAACTCCTTTAAAAAGAATTTCCATGAGATCTACCTATTACATAGTATGGAGTTTCCTTTATAGTCTTCTAGTAGCATTCACTTGCTATTCAAATGAATTTGAAATGGGACCCAAGGTCAACAAGCTTTCAATCCTTGAAGGATTGAGGCTCATTTTAGGTAGAAATCGTCAGAAATTGTGACTTTAATGAAAAAAATGAAAAAAAAAAAGTTAAAAAGAAAATTTAACTGTACAAATTTGTATTAGACTACTATTGGAATGTGTAGAAAAAATTTCAAAAACTTCGACTACTCAAACTAAAAAATTGTAATGTTTAAAGTTGAAAGAAGAATTTTTTTTTGACCTTGCTTGATAGGGCCAATAGACTTAAATTCTCCTCCTCAAATGAAGTTTTTACACCTCAAATGATTCTTTTTTTAACATTTGCATCTTTTATAATCATGTTAGTTTCATTTAAGAGCGCACAAAATGGGGAATTTGGACATTGGAAAATTATATATTTATGAATATCTTTGGTTACAATAAAAGAAGCAATTCATTTCTAACCACTTACGTAATTACACATAATTATTTGCAAGGTGGTTTTCTTCAATGAAGAAATTTTTTGGAAGGTTCCTATAATTTTCCAAGTTTTTATTTCTCAAAACATAATTTTTGTGAATTTTTTAGCTAAAGGTTCTATTTGACTTATACTAGTTACATAGACCTTATTTCCAAAAAACACAAGGAACACAACTACACAAGGAACCGTACTATAGTTGATCACCATTAATCTCTTCATGTACAAAAAGAGAGCAGCCTACATTGCCAAAATGGGTGTAACTATGTGTGTGAGATCAGGAATGGGTTGCCTCCCATAGTCAGTAAGAGGAGTTGGAGTTGAAAGGGCCAAAGGGGTGTAGTATTCAACGTGAACTTTGTTGACCTCGTTGCCTTGCTGCTTGATTGGCAACACATTCATTAGAAGATTTTTGGGGTCTCTAGATGCCTACGAGTTATCACAACTTGCAAACGTAGGAAACAGGTTCGGCCCAACAATTTGATGTGGCCGAGACCCTGCCACGTCATTGACCAATTTTAATTTTTTTAATTTTAATTTTTTGCATTTGGAGACTTAAAAAAAAAATTAATTTTTTTTATGAAAAAAAAAATTCTGACAGCGGGCCATTCCCCTCGCTGAGTCGCTGCGGGGAACAGCTGCGGTGGAACAGGCCCGAAACAGGCTTCTGGACCCCCAAAACTCTTCTAATGGTAGGACTTGGAATAATGCAACATTTGGAAAGATTTTTAATTGACTTACACAAGAAAGATTGAAAGGCAAGCAGAAGGGCGAAGAAAGTGAGACACTGGAATTCTCACAAACACCTTCAGTTGTATAATGAGTAACAGGGGAATGCATGTGTATAATTACACATTTCCAACAAATTTGTGATTCGTGGAGACACAAAACACTTAAATCCCCTACAGATGGGACAGTCAGGAAAATGCTGTGCACAAATCCCCAACAATATCAAGGGAGAACGTACTGCTCATTTCCACACACGGAGAAGTGAAATATACATAAAACACCTTCTTGTCCACTTCGACCATTCCAATGGGGTTCCAAGGTGATCTCCCCAGTTGTGCGTGGAATGAGAAACAACCGGAAGTTACTTATTAGAACTCCACAATCTGAGTGTGTACAAACTTGAAATCCCTTAATCAGTTAATTAATCCTACCTCGGTTGAAATCATGCATATTAGCAAGGAATGCTCACAATCATACCCGACAGCTACTTCATATGAAAAGAGATCGATACAGCTAATACACTTTCAAAGCGGTACGCTGCTTCCAATTGTGCCTACTTAACTCCCTTAGGATTCCACGTCGATTTGCTAGCCTTCCCGGGCAGCTAGTGCCCTTGAACAGCCGAAGCTAGAGCTGCGCTTCAAAAGCATACCGACAGAAAAACCACAAGTTAATTCTGGCATATTAGCGAGGAAGGCTCACAATTATTCCAAAGATCGAGCAGCTACATACCAGGAGATCGAACGACACAGTACGCATTCAAAGCCTTTCTCTGTTTCTAAATCACGAAGTCGGCTTCCATCCATCCCTTTCCCCCAATTCCACTTCCCAGCCTCCCTCAGTGCCATTTGGGAGCTCTTCAAAACCCGAAGAGCTTCAAAACCATTCCGACAGAAAACCGCGGAGCCTCCTCCGGCGTGGAATTAACTCGGGCAGTAGCTGCGGTGATTTGGAGAGGCGCTATCTTGGCCTGCGTCTCGAGCGCGAACGCCTTCATCGACTCCACATCCCTGTCGCCGTAGTAGTCGTCGTAGTTGTCCTCATCACCCTTGAGCTTCTCCCCATTGTAGAAGATCCTCAAGGTGGGGTAGCCTCGAATGTGGGTCATAAGGCAAGTCTCTCTACTGGTCGCGCAATCCACGGCGCCGATTCTCACTCCCGCTTGTTTAACTTTCTCGTCGGCCCCCAGCTGCTCCCACGCGGGGGTCAACTTCTGACTCCATGGACACCAATTGGCATAGAAATTGATGAACCACACGCTGCCGTCGGACTCCACAATCTCCGCGAAAGTGGCGTCGGTGAGGGGCACCACTTCTGCAGTCGCGGTGAACGCGAGCAGGAGCAGCGCGAGGGTCACGCGAATCCACGACATCTTGGCTTGCATGGGAACGGGAAGCTCGTGCTCGATGTGTCTATCTAGTCCTGCAAAACAACCAAAGGAAACAAACGTACGCTTCAGAAAACGATACCCAGTTTAGCGACGGTGAGCTTATCGATCAATACTAGCAAGAGCTGTAGATCTGGACATGTCCGAAATCGATTTAAGGCTTACATGTGAGTCCTTACAAGATTTACAAAGTTCGGAGACCTGAAGCTAGAGACCCAGACGTGCAGACGAGAGACAAAGACGAAGAGCACACTTGTGAACGACGGTTCGGGGAATTGGAAAGCTCGCTATATCTTTCTCTAATGCAGTGGGGCTGCGTTACTGTTTGTGCCCAAAAGAAAAGAAAAGTAAAGTTTGTTGTAAGCACTTCGTGCTATGGTGACTTTCGAGTGGGTTTGCAGACAGTCGGGGAGGTGGAGCCGGCCGGAAGGGGAGATTAATTGGAGCTGAGTTCTGTTGACTTCGGTGACCGTCTTGACTCCCGGGGCATTTGCAGGGATTTGGGGTTGGTGGGAGAGATTTGGTTCTGTTTTGAAAAGACATCGATCAGTGATTTTCAGAGTTCATTTTTGCATTTCAGAGTATGAAACGGTACTTTGTCAATTATTTGGGAGTTTTATTATTGTGGATCTAGTCTACAGTTGCACTCTTATTACCACCAAACGAGAGCAGGCTGAGACGGAAGGAAGTAGAACAGAATCGTGGAGGGAACTGCAAGATGCCAATAACCACGCCGTAACAGTAACCCCTAAGGACTTGGACAAAGTCCATTTTTTAAAACATGAACATAATAGAAAGCCTGTAGCGCACAGTCGGAAGCGATCTTTCATCCATCTGTAGAGGTTCATCGGTGCGTCCTGTTTTTCTTGTCGGACGAGTGCATTTACTTGCCTCCAACAGGGTATAATATCTAGTAAATTCGATGTGCAGGGGACTTCCAATCCTGCTGAATGATATTATGACAATGCTGATATCTAAATGAACAGAGTAAAAGCGGGTTCAAGTATAGGGGTCATCAAATTTCGGGCTGATTCGATTTAGGGTATGTCTGTCTAGCCCCACACAGTACAAGCTAAACCCCTCCACCAGGTGGGACTGGTTACAATGACAGTAGCTTCTGGAAGACCCCAAATCCTCCGAGACCCAAACAATGAACAGAGTAATATCAGATGGGCTGAAGAGACATCCACCGCAAAATCAAGTCGCCAAGTCCATCAGGCAGAGTATATAATTCTCCACGACATCCAAGAGAACATAAACTAATCACGCGTAGAGGTTCTGGAACAAGTTGATCGTTCACATGTTCTTCGTACGTTATAAATCTCAGCTACATCGCCAGGCATCGCCAGGCATTCACAACGTCAATTTGCTTTACTGCTGAAATTTCCCAGCCATGATACTTTCTTCGAAGTTAGAGTGACTCTTAGCAATCTATACCAATCCTAGTTCTGATAGCTTTCAGCATATGTGAATGTTACAAGTTTAATTTGGCACATTGGATCACTCCATGAATTGAAGTTCCAATCCCAAATCACAATCACCACAGCCAGCTACTCCAAATACCACACTTCAACTAGCTCTGAAAACTAGCAAGGAAAGCTCACAATCATACAAAATAGCTACATACCAGGTGATCAGTACGTTACGTATTCAAAGCCTAGTTTTCTCTGTTTCCAAATTGTCTCTTCTTACATACCTTTCTCCAGCCTCTCCCAGTGCAATTAGAGAGGCCTTCAAAAGCCGAAGAACTTCAAAAGCGTACTCAGAAGAGTACCGACAGAAATCAGTGGATCACGAAGCAACTCCTCCTCGAGCTCACCCGTGGAATTACTCATGACAGGAATTGCAGCATCGACGGCGGCCTGTCCAACTTGGAACCCGAGAGCAAACGCCTTCATGCACTTCGAATCCCGGGCGCCTGTGTACTCATCCAAAAACTCTCCCTTGTAGAAGATCTTCATGGAAGGGTATCCCAGGACTGTGGCTTTCACGCAAGTCGCCTTATTATTGTCGCAATCCACGGTGCCCACTTCCACCCCCGCCTGTCGAACCTCCTCGTCGCTGCCCAGCTGCTCCCAAGCGGGGGCCAACCTCTGACTCCACGGACACCAGTCGACGTAGAAGTCGATGAACCAGAAGCTGCCGGAGTTCTCAGTCTCCGCGAACGTGGCGTCGGTGAGGGGCACCACTTCTGCAGTCGCGGTGAGCGCGAGTAGGAGGAGCGCGAGGGCCACGCGAATCCACGCCATCTTGGCTTGCACGCGAAGATGAAGCTCGCCCTCGATGTGTCTATCTAGAGTTCCCGCCTGCAAAACTATCACCGCAAATTGATTAACGTCACCTTCTGAAAACGATGGCGCTGGCAACAGAATTCAGGACCGGTTGCTGTGATCAAAGCCACTCTGATTTACAGTCCTAATACACAGGGCGTGAGGACCAGTGCATATCTATGCCCTAAATTGTTGTAAAGACTGTTGTAATTTCAAATTGATGCGAATACAATGCATAGCGTTATACTAAACCGTTGCAAAATTGTTGAGAGATTTCTGACTGTCATAGCGAAACCACTACAAAAAGTGTTGCAACATCAGCCTTCCGTACTAGTGCCATCATTATGTTGAGTTACTCACTGCAAGCTTGATTTGCAAAGTTGGGTACTGCAACGACAGCTGTAATGAAGCCGGTACGTACTAGAGACGATCCAGGAGTGCAGACAAAACACAAAGATGAATTGCACACAGAACAGGGAGTCTGGAAATTGGAAAGTTATGTATTGAAAATGTTTGGTTACGATAGCCGGTAAGTCGGTAAGGTGGAGTCGCAAGGGGTGTTTTATTCAACCGTGAGTTTTGTTGACTTCGGTGCCCTGCTTGACTAGCAAGGCACTTGCAGGACTTGGACTTGGTTGGACGGATTTGGGAAGCTTTTAGACGGCACTAAGCACAAGCTTTGTAGAGTTCAGTTTTGAAACTTCATCGAGAGTTTGATCGAAATTTCATTATATAAAATGGCGGTATTCCACAACTTGGCACTGTTATGTTTAGACAGTGCGTTCTGACATCTATACCACTTCTAAACTTTAGAGGAAATGAATGAAAAAATGGCGTGTGAGTAGTACCGCCATTTTAACGAAATTTCCCATGAAAGAGACTGTGGTGCATCGAATGTCAATGGGAGACGCGCTGCCGCTCATTCTGGCACTCTGATTCCACTCCGTCTTCAAAGGCATTGCCATCGACGTTGCAGGTTTGTTCCAAACCCTAGCTTATCCTCACATAAGAGGTTGCATGCGGAGCTTCCATGTTTTTTGCAACAGGTTTGATCTGTTGGGATTTCATATTGTCGCAATGAATTGTGTTGCTGAATTTTATTTCCCGGATTCGTTTCAATTGGGTAAATGAGAAAATTAAGAGACAATGAAGTCCTTAAACCCACAATTTCATGAAACGATTTGGAGAGAGCCGTATTGGACGAAAATGAGCCCCATGTCTTTTGTAGCAGTGTTGACTAAATCGTGTGCATCCTTTCGTTCGTCCATGTGTAGTTAGTTTGCGACAAAAGTATGCAATGTTCCTCTTTAATTCTGGTGACAGTGAATTTGACCTCATCTGAGTTATTCAATTCACAAGACTGTAATAATTAAAGAGTCTTTGAATAAGCTTCAGTTTTTCTTAAAGAATTAATAGTAATTTCAAATTTTCAACAAAAAAAATTGAATTTTATTACTTGCTGAAGACTTGTTGATTTCGTCCCTGAAATATAAAAATAAAAAATTTAATTCATACTGTATGTAGTTGCAAAATGGCAACAGAGCGAAGGATTGTAAGGCTTGAATCCATGGAACAAGGGGTATGTCTTTCAAGGTTAAGAGTATAATAAGAAACACTACAAAAAATTCTCTTTTAGCAAGTAAACAACTGTCCCTTCCAAGGTGATTACATACTATGCAGATGCATAGTGCAAAAGGTGCCCTATTTTGGAGTTGCATAGGCCATGAAAATTCCAACCCATTTATAACCGACACTCCATTCTGACTTTGTAGACTATTCTCTTTCCATGTACAAGAGATGAGCAACAACTAATTATGGCACAATTCCCAGCAAAGCTATGGCACATTATGATTGGCTAATAAGACTCTCAATATTGCAACCAGCCATTGGTTGGAAAGAAGGTCTATATCACCATCGTGGAACAAAGTTCATCTTCTGATAAAAAATTCACAGTAATTCTATGTTGCAGAAAAAAAATCTGGAAAATTATACAAACCTTCTGGTGCCTGTTGCTAAACATTAGAAAATTTAACCTCTGAAGAAACCCACCCTGCATATACCAGAAACTGCTAAAGTGGTCAGGAATGGGTTGCCTCCCTTAAATCGAATGAATCTAGATTCGAATGCTTTCGCTAAGAAAGTTACGGCTAAAGGTACCCAACGAAAACAGTCACAAATAAAACACATCTAGGGTATAAAATAGACACTGGGGATACCAAAAACATGAACTCGGATACTGCGCATGAAAATCAATTGGATTGACACCTTCATAATTCATAATGGAAGTTCACCCTTCCAACTCAGAAGGTCATCACACCATGTACAGTGATTTATTTTGTAAAGATGGCATTTACTGGATACTCCACGTCAAATTAAAGAAATTGCATGACATCACGATTGTACAAAGATCAACTTGGATCACTAAAATGCTCATTGTAAAGAGGTGCACGACCATGAAGACAGAGGTGTCTATACTAAAAATGCCCACATTAGTAATACTTGAGCACATGACTTAAGAAGTCTAGCCGTTGAACTGCCGCATGGCAAGTCTGAACGCCTAGTTGCTACTCTCCACTTAACTTAGTACAAAGGTGGGACTACAAAGCACAAGCTGCCAGCGCAAGTCTGGCGATGACAATAAGTTCTCGAATGTACAAATCCTCGGAGATCCAAACTATGAACAGAGTGTTGTCATGGCAAACTTAAGTCTCCAAGTCCACTAGGAAGTATACTTCGCTATGACATCCAAGAGAACATAAATGAATCACGCGTTTAGGTTCTAGAACAAGTTGATCGCTTATGCTTGGTTATAAATCTCAGTAACGATCGTACCTGTCGTGTCGTCTGCACGAGTCATCACATTGTCTTAATTCAGCTCCACAGATGTCAAAACCTAAATCCTCGAGTCATGCAACTCAAAGAAATGCCGAAGTGTGCAGGAACAAACCAAGGAACTCTCAAGGACGTTAGGGACGTGATTTTGTCTCCTATACTAAACCCTGTTACCAACAGCAAACTCATCTATTCATAAATTTGGTTGGCTAATTTGGGAGTAAGTATAACCTGGCTAAATGTCTATACCGGCTCATCTTTGATTGGAAATGGAATTGTCTAGTGTCACTTGTAGTGGTATTCAACTTCCCAGTTTGAAATCGTATAAGAAATTCGTTCATAATAATAAAGATCTAATCTCAACAGACTTCAAACGATTTTTATTATTATGAACGAATTTCTTATACCCAAGAATCTCTCCATAGCACAATACAACTCCCAAAAATCACACTTCAAAATATGTAATAAAATGCCTATAGTACACTCTCCCTCATAGACTTCTTTGAGACAAGTTGTCGAGGTACAAGAGGGCCCGAAAAAGTAACCTACCTGTACCGATCACTCCTGTCTCTATCCCTCGAACGTTCCCTGGAGCGGGACCGCGATCTGCATCAAGGATGAAAGATATATAAAATCACATAACGAACCAGAATAATCCAGGAACAAATTAACCAAAAGTAAACAAGCTTCATAAACTGACATCTATCAACACAGTGCGCAACTGACCTTCTGCGACTTCGGCTGTCATAATCACGATCCGACCTTCCGCGATCACGTTCTCGATCTCTGTCCCTTTCCCTTCCACCCCCACCACGGTAGTCACGGCCTCGTTCCTTCTCACGACCACGGGTGCGGTCCCTCTCACGATCACGTTCACGCTCTCTTTCAACTTCCCTCTCCTTCTCTCGGTCACGATCAGCGTCTCGATCTTTTTCCCCGTCTCTGCTCATGGAGCGAGCTTTACTCGGTTCTCGAGGCCTGATCAATCACATTCATCAGACAAACATCGATCAAGTTGCACACTTGTGTCGTTAACCCGGAAGTGCCCAAATGACCAGAAAGTGGCTACTTCCAAACCAAAAGGAGTTGAAGCAAATCATTAAGAAACTTCAAGGAAGGTGACGAATGTACCAATGGAAAGAAGAAACCATATCCTACATTTTCGGTCGATAAATCGACTACTAAATTCCAAAGTGGATTTTCCATTTTCAGACTGACCACCTACGGGTTAGGAGTGGAAAATATTCGATACACAAGCAACGATTATAAGAGCTGAATCACTGTGTCCACTTCACCATGTGTGAAAAGCTTCTTGGAGGAAAATAACTCACTTTTCATCGTCCACAGGCTCCACTTTCCTGGCAGCTCGCTCAGCCTGTTGGAACCCAAAAACATTCCTTCTTAGACAGGGAATGCACAGCCTAAAAATTAGAGTCCTACGGCAAATTTGACAAGTAAATGGTCAAACAAATTTCTATCTAGATGTTCCGTGCCATCGTCAACAACAGATTCAAGACACCATCACTACTGCAGAAAATCTTCCCGATGCCATGCTCACATTTCTCCATCAGACAGTGCCTAGTAAAATGAGCTTACAAAAAATGAATGGACGCAGATGCTGATTGGTATGACAAGTAACCGCAGACGAGATGACTGACCGAGGTTGCCTACTGAATAAGAGGCTGCCAAGTGGTGCAACGAAAGTTTGTCCATGAGTCTGCAGGTGCCAAACTCATCCTAAGAACTTCATAGTTACTCAATTCGTGCAAACTTTGAAGCTTAGTCTGATAGGATGTCCATCCTGCCGGATCCAGAATGGAAGGCTAGGTCATAGACCAGACAGCAAAAGTTACGATACTTCATCTTAACAAGGATCGTTATTATGTGCCACAACTTTAAAACAGTAGTTCGATTCCAATATCTTTTTGATATAATGCCCGTCCGTAAAGAACATGACTTGCACGATACAATTGGTAATAACTACCAATTCAATGATGCACAAACCTCAAGCTCCATGGTCACATGCTTAAAGCAAGGAAATTACAAAGATGTGAAACAGCATTACTACAAGTGTAACTATCCACACTTTTCAGGTTGCAAAACATAAAGCCGAAATATTGCAGTCCTGCCACTAACATGAAGCTCAAAGAACATAGTTAATTGTGGAGAGAGATGACATAAATGACAATATAAAAGAGCTTATCCGCATCGGTAATCGCGGTTTGTAAGAGGTTCGGTGGATTCTTCACCTCCCATTAACGCAAACTCTTACGATTGCTAAAGGTTAATAGAAACCGAAAAATTAAGTGCCAAGCAAACCATAACGACGCGCCAAAGCGCGGAGCACGTTGACTTCAATTCACAAAAAGAAAACACAATACGACTGTGGATGAAAAAGAGCAGAAACAACCACACGTCGGACTCTTCAAACAACCCACAGCACTTGTGCTCTCCTCTCTGTAGCACTAGAATACAAAATAAAATATAATTAATTTGACTCAACAACAGAGGGTTTTAAAAAGAAAACTTACCCGCAAGTCAACAAGCTTCTCACGAATCTGCATATAACCCAAATGCAGCTTCCCTCCGAAATGGTCCGCCAGGCGACGGTCACTGAAAGAATTAAAAGCACTGATCATGAAACCCACTATTCTAGGAGCAATACGTGGTGGAGCAATTTTAAAATCTTAGCTATCTACAGTCAGTAGACAGAAGGATCCACTCATCACATAAGAGAATAATAAATACCATCACTCCAAATACAGGGAACTATGCAGGGGTAATAAAACCCGACAACATTGTCAACGGGTGTGAGTGCAAAGGGGCAAGCTTGAGAAAGTAATGTGATGCATAATACATACAGTCTACAGGGTGGAATATCATAATCATCTTCATTAACTCAAGACAAGTTAGCTGCCAAACACCAACATGGGTATTTAACTTAGGAAAATGTTTAGCTTGAGGCGCCGATTCAAAGTTAACTCGTCTGAGAGGGAGTACCTTGATCCACAGAGTTTCATTTCCCGACGAAGTTGAACCAAAATGCACTGAAAACTTTTAAACTTCATTTAAGATTCTAAATGCTTAAGGACCAGTCAATACCATCAGTCTCTTTCCAGTACATACCTGTCATAGATGCTTAAAAAAGCTCCGCAAATATCACACACTCTCAGCTTCTGATCAGCCTGCCCAGGATGTACTTCTTGTTGTGAGAAGAAAAGTAATCAGAAAAACAGGCACAACGAGTGAAAACAATCAGAGTGTTTCTAACAAATAGGGGAAACCAAAATGAGCATCAAAGCGGAGAATAAGAAGTTAGAAAAGACATTCACAATGCGAACTTCTGGAGCTAGCAGCTTAGCAGGATCGGTAACCGCCTCTTGTCTGGCTCCAAGCTGCCAAATCACCAATAATTACCATTACTATACCATCATCATGAAGATTTATTTCAAGTTTGAAAATGAACTATCAACCCATGACAACCAAAACGTGTAATCATGAGTGCCACACAATTTAGGACATTACAGAAGTGCTTAGACTGTTTCTATAAATGACAATGAGTAGCCCGTGCATCCCCTAAGCTTTCCAAGATCATGCTGATTTCGACAATATAAGAGAAGAAGACTTGTACCTTTTTCAAAGCCTCAGCTTCCTCCATTGCTTTCTGTGCCTCATCCACCATCCCGAGCTCCCCTGTTCGTAACAAAATATAAGCTTGATAAGCGTGATCTCACCACTTACAGTGCCTGCCAATCAACACGTATAAATGGTGACTCTGAGTATTACATATAATTATTACATACCCAATTCCTCAGCTTTCTTCAGCTTCTCCTTTATCATTTCCTGTGTTCGAGCATCGGGTGGCAAGGTCACAAGTGAAGGTAGAGGAGCGAGAGGAGGTGGATTGGTCAGCGGCTGTGGCATCAAAGCTCTGTCTTTGTTGAAAGCCTCCAGTAAAGACATGGCCTGCAATCAACTATGTTGACCAATATTAAAATTATAAGAAAAATATCTTATGTAAAAGGTGATGTCACCAAATGAAGATTTAGAAGTTTCCACATATATGTTCATATGTCGAACATATGTTGATTATGAAAATCTTGTCACTGCTTATCACATCCCGCTTAGCACCATACAAAGTTGCGTTTGCGATATAAGAAACACTTCAATTTGTACTTTCCTGTCCGGAATAATGTTCCTTCAGAATTGCAGAAGAGTCAAACAGAAGACAACATCTGTAAAAGTAAACAAATCAACAAACAGGGAGGTATAATATAACCTGTTTATCTGCACGCTTAGTTTGAAGTTCTTGAACAACTTCCATGATTCGGATTTTATCGTCACTTCGCCCATCGAGATCTACACATAGAAATAGCAAATCATGATGGAAGATGAAAGATATTTTGGAAGACAATACACAAATACACTAACCTATAACACTCTTTATTATTTGAAATAGACTCTACGACATTTCACATACTAAAAACGAAACTTACCCAAATACTCTGCAGATTTAAGCTTCTCTTTAATTTGTCGGGTGTACTCCAACGCCTCAGCAGACTGGGTATCCAACAAAGAACAAAATTAGCAGAGGGCAACAGATTCAAATCCGGAACATAGAAAAACATTTCCAACTGTTTCCAATATTTCCAACTCTCCGGACCCGAACATGAATCATAATGTCTTAGCATTGTTCTGGAGTCTGAATTCCTCAGTAACATTCATTCAGGTGCTTCCTTGGTCTGGAATTGAATCCACGTGAGATTGTAACAGAAATGATGAACAAACCTTTGTCACCTCCGAAACAGCAATTGCAGTGGCCGCACCTGCGTCATCATCTTCGAGTCGTTTCAAAGCGCGTTGAATTTTGCGGTCACACTCAATGATGTGCTTCTCCAAACAATCCTCCAAGTCCCGATCATAATTGTCCTTCCCATTTGTCTTCGCTTCCTCATACCTAATTGCGGTTAAGGTCTAACCTCCATGGGGAAAAAAAGCACAATACATGACAATAAAAGAAAAAAATTTAAGTCTCCAAAAATAAACGAAACACTCGAAAGGATACTCTTTTCGCAGTTGCAAAGAGTGCACTTTCGAGCACGGTCCGAGGTCCATTTTCTGCAAATCGCAGATAGCAAAGTTATTCCGCGCAATCCCCCGTCATGTTTTCGGAAATACAAACAGTCCAAAGACATTTCCAAAATACTACATGAAAATTTTTTCCTGCACCTATTCCCCGAAATGAAGACCATTGAGAGCTCTAATGCTCCTAACCAAAGCTAATCTCTTATGATCAAAGAAATGTTCAACATCCTAGCCACGAAACAATGAATCGCTGACCAAAGTCGAGCTCATTGATAAAATCCATTAACCACTGGTGAGACTGAAACCCTAAAAAATGGGCCAAGCTTCCCAACGCACCGTAAGTTGGAAGAGATCGTGAGGACAAAGCCCCGTGAGATACAGGCGACACACATCGCGGTCCCAGTAGTTCCGCTTCACCTCCAACACATCTCCATTGCGGTTCGCCCCCATCAAGGCATCTAACTGCTTCCGAAATGCATCCATGGCGTGCTTCCGATCAACCCTACCTTGAGAACTCAAACTATGAAAAATGTAAAAATTCCTGGTTCTCCAAATGTTCACAGCAATGCTTGAATTTTCGCCGTCTCTAGGAACGTCGCCCTAAGCTAATTATTCGTAATTGTCCGCAACCGCACGCTTAGATCTGGAGTGAAGAGATTTTCTGGATTTTGAAGATGCAAGATGATGAGATAGTTGATGATGAAATTGAAAAACAAAAATATACGCGCATCGAATGAAGATCGCAATCCTCCGTCAGGTCCGTGCTGCTCGTCTCTGCAAACGAACTCGACCCTTCACGTACATGAACGCTTCCTCGGTCTTGGGTCGAGGTCGGACTTTCACGGTCTTGGGTCGTGCGCAGCTTGCACATCAGGGTCCGATAGTTTTACGAACAGCCTATTGTGGCATTTCACAGAATTTTGCATAACATAAAGTACAATTGACATTTTTTGTCTTGCATAATTAACATTCAATTCTTGATGTAATTCCAATCCCCAGTACCAAAAACTCAGAAAATCAGTCTCAAAAAATCAAAATTTCATTTTTTGGTAAATTGTTTCATTCAATATTCATGACTTTACATGATAATTGATTGAAAAACATTGGTGTCAATATTTTTTTATCCGATGCATAGATATGTAGGAAACATCCATATGCACATCTTTCATATTAAAGAAATATTCCATTAAGTAACCAAAATATGATTCTTAAAAAGTTCAATGTGAAGTGTCATATGACCGAACTTTGTAAAATAAATATCTTTATATTTTAATGAGATTTTAATGAGATTTTATTTTTAATTTGACCATCACAATGTAATTAATTTTGTACATTTGAGCACTATGGTACAATTACCTTGCCAAAATCTATTTACAATATGTGAACCACCATATTTGTTCACCTTTCAAAAAAAAAAAAATCTATTTTTATTTTTATTATATATTAATATTATTTAATTTTAGTATATTATTTTCTAGGATGCCTAACTATTTTTTGCACAGTAATTAATTATTAATTAAAAAGTTGCTAGGAAGCTATTAAAGTTCACTTTGCTAGATGTGCCATATGAAAGTGTTATTTGTTGTTGACTACGAGTTTGCAATGTTAGGAAGTTTGGAAGGCTTAAAGCGCAAGAGTGGCTTGCATGGGACTTTTAGACTTTGGAGACTTCACTTCAAGCCTCCAAACTTTGTATAAATATATATTATGAATTTAATAAAATAGGTGGTATAAAATTATTACTACAAGATATTTCTAACTTACATATACCAATTTAATCAAAAAATTGACATTATATTTTAGGTGTCTACTACTATTGATTTTGTATTAAAGTCACTACATAAAAAAAAGTGTACTATTTTCTCATGTTCAAAAAGTTATATCACAAAAGTCCATAAGTCCTACATAGTAGAAACACCTACAATTTCTAAATTCACTAAAGTTTTTGAATGCCCATCAACTATTTTGAATTTTTTTTCCATTTGTATACAACTTTGCATCCCAAATGCACCTTCTACACCTAAAGGCCAAGTATATTCAATCCTTTTAGAATTAAGTGTTGTTGTTAGAATTATTCATACTAGTAAAATTAAAAATAAATTCTAAAATTATCTTGTTAAATCAATTTGGAAGCACTTAGAAAGGCTCTACTTATCTTTATGCAACCAATGACAATCTATTGAGAGTTTTGGATATTTGAATTTTTTCTTCATTATTTTATTTTTTGAATTATTTTAAAATTGTTAAATTATAATATATTGAAATTTTGAATGTAAATGAAATTAACTTTATAACTACATAATACTAAAAAATAAGAAGATCTAACCATATAGGGCACATATAAGGTATGCTATCCTATTGTGACCATCAAACTTTCACACACTCTAAAAATGGCCCCTATAATGGTCATGTAAGATGCCTAAGTGTGTCTTATTTTGTATTTATGAAGTAATGTGCATTCATGATAAGGCTTAAGCCTAATTCAATAGCCTCAATAGAATTACATAATGATAAGTCATTTAAAAATGGGATTATTTCAAGGCCTTAAGGTTGTAACCATTACAAGTAGATAAGATGATGATTATAAATGCATATGTGGTTGGTTTTGAGGTGATCTGGTGAACCTAATCTTCTTAAAGGCCAAAATCATCTCTTATAACAATGTGATCAATGGCATTGGAAGGAGGACAATTTTTTTATGTCGAGATTAGCAACTATGGTTTTTTACTCAAGGGTGGAAAATTGCAAGGTCAATGTTGTACTCATCTTTTTGCCACAAATCCATCATCCATATGCCTTTTGTCTTTTGTGTCACTTATGGGCTTCAAATAATATCAATTAAAAAATCCACAATAAATTCATAATTTATCAAAAGAATATGATTCTACTTCTTGTTACTTTCTATATTGTTTCTTCACTTGCAAAAGATGAATCTCTGTAGAGATATAGGCTATATTTTATAGAAATTTTTCTTTCAATTTAAAATCTATCTAATCTTCAATGAGCTAATGAGTCCATTATGGTTTGATATTTTAATCGTACAATTCATTATTTGATTATTATTCCAAAAATTTGTATCAAGATGATGCATTTCTTGTATTTTTTATTTTGGTCTCATTTAACAATTAATGTCTTTTAATTTGAAAACTTTGTTGCATGGCAAATAATGCCTACTTTACAATTTTGACCTTGATTTCAATCTTAGTATGGTTTTGGTACAAAAACTTTTTTTTTTATTGTGTCTAGAAAATTGGATTTTTTATCCTTTGAAATGCAAGATACACAATACCATTTTTGTTTTTAAATCTATTTTTAATATATATTTTAACGCTAGCTTTCAACATTGCATTGAATTTTTTTGACAATCTTAAGGTTATGAGTAATTTGTGACAATAGTATATTAAAATAATCTCTTGTTTTAATCATTTTTCTACTTCAAGATCTTAGTTTTATGCACGCTTGTTTTATTTTTGTTTATTGCATGAACAAGCTTAAGACCATGTATTATTGAGTGATTGCTTTGCAAAAACTGTATCTTAAATTGATTGAATTAAGGTGCTTGCAATGTAAAGTGTATCAAAATTTAAACTACAACTCCCTTTTTTGTGGGTTTTCAATTGTTCTTGATATTTGGAATTTGACATTGTCACTTTCTATCAAAAATAATATTTGTTTGGAAGTCAAAATCAAAGAAGGATGGCAAAGAGCAAGAGCCAAAGTTATAGCCCAATACAATGGGACACAATGCAAAGTCTTTTTTGGAAAGATTGTTGCAGAGACAATGATTTTGGTGCATAAAGAAAATCTTCATTAGAGGAAAAACAAACTAGGCAATCCATGTTTTACTACTCCTACAAGCCTTCTTATTTGCAATATAGCTTAAGATTCCATTTGCTCCATTGTCTAGAGAATTTGTCGTACTTTTGATGTGAGAATTGATTGTACAAAAATGCAGTTAATAAAATAAAGTCACCAAATCCAAAGGATCACTTGTAGCTCACTATGATAGAAGAGATCTTTGAAGATGAAACTTAGTAAGTGAATGAACGTGGAAATTTTTTTTGCAATGATTTTATAAAATGGTAGCAAAATTAAAAAACATTTATAGTTATGTCATCTTAACAAGTAACTTTGAACTTCAAGAAAACTATCTTGATTGATGGATTCATTCTCTCCATAATAAAAAAAATTCATTTAAATTATTTTGACAACAATAGCTAATGCAAAAGTCATCTTTCATTTGAGAATACTCAACATCAAATAAAGAGTCTTTATAGGTTTTTGTATACCATCTATTGAGCTTGCAAGTTTATTTGACTTATATCTTTTATTACTCATGCTTCCCAATTATTAGTTGTGTATACACACAAAGACTTAGATGACTTGTATTGGTTGCAAACCTGGAGATGTGTAGATACCATTTGAAAGATTTGGACCATGGAAGGGTGTGTATCTTTCAAAAGATTACTATAGTGGTTAAGTAGATTCTTGAAGCTTTATTTATTCTATTTTTACAAAATAAATTCTCTCCCCAAATGTGCATCTTCATTCAATTTGTTACCAATCTATCATGCTTTGTAGAAAAACTTATTTTCAAAGGTGTAAGCGACTTTAATCAACCAACAAAATTGAGATGATATTAAAAGAAGGGGTGGGACTTTTCTAAAAAACAATAGTGCTATAAAAGTAGATTGAAGACCTAACCTCATATTTAAAATGTAGTGTACTATAGTATATAAATGTCCAACATGTAGGAAAATGACAATGAGTCTGGTTGGGCAACTATAACTCTAAAATTACTTGTATGAATCCAAGGGTTTTGTATACAAGTTTTTGAATTGTTTATACATTTGGATGTCATTGGATGGTACCCTTATGGTATTGGGCTTAAATTTTTTTTCTTTAAAACAAAAAGCTAGTAGAAAATGTTGAGCATCTATTGACAACATTTTTAAGAGGACTTTAGAAGTTAGATGCAAGTTATTGAGTTTTCTTTTCAAGAAAGTTGCTTTTGCAATTTGAGAATGTTAGATCTATAAGAAGTGTTGAAGATTGCCACAAAAAACTCAAAAAGGTTCACCTAGAAAGGTATCAAGATTAGGACAAAAACAAGGTTGTCAAGATGAAGATGGCAAGGCCATCAACTGGAAGAAGAACAAAGATTTTAATTCAAGAATTTTAAGGATAATGTGATTGATTGTAAGTACCATTGAAAATAACATATTGTTTCTAGAGTTTGTTGAGGTATGCTAACTAAGGCTTGAATTGTTTTTTGTTATTTTATGAAAGACTGCCTTTGTGTCGAATAATAACAATAAGAATTCATCTCTTTTGGGGGAAATCTTCAACAAGGTAATGGAAATGCCCACTATAAATTCCCATGCCAAATTGGCTCTAGAGCTTCTTCAATATGTGACAAATGCAATTGATTTTTTTAAACATTAGAGCAACTTACTTAATTAAACGATGATTTCATTGGAAGTAGTACATGTGAAAATAAGAAATGTTCTTTGAAAATAATGATCATTTTGAATTGAATGGCTTCAGAAATGAATGCAATGTCAAAATTCAAAGCACTCTCTAAACATGTAGAGACTTTGATGTTTGTATAGGACTTTGATGTTTCTATAGAGTTGATAAATCCATAATTTTAATGCAAAAGAGTTTCTGCCATCATGGCATGTTTGAATTGGTAAAGGAGAGGTGCATAAATCCTTCATTGTATAAGCTCTTTTTGGATTAAAAACATCATTGCTTTTGAAGTGCTAGAAATCTAAATGTCATTTAGGTATAGAAATCTCAACCATACAATCTTGTAGAGAATATGTTGTAGATGATGTGAATTAAATTTGGAGTCCTTTTGACGGTATAGATTGCAAGACTATAATGTTTTAGTGTTGAAAAAAGATGCTGAAATTCTCCAAGCAACACATTTTGAGGTGAAATTCAATTTCTAAACCTACTCAAATGCAAAAATTTGGAATTAGAAAGTAATTCAAAACCAACATACAAACACTTGGGTGAAACTAAAAACATCATTCAATTGACTCATCGTGACATTCAATAGCCTTCAAGGAAGTTGCCCTTCTTTCCCTGGAGGCGTCATCCATGAAACTCATCCACGCATCAATAATCTAAGTTGGCAGTATTGGAATGGTGGTAGTAAATTTTTGGCATGCTCCATTTTTTTTTGCTAAATTTTGGACTGAATATACAAATGAACATGATTTATTAAGAAATATGGTTTGCCTAAAATCTCAAGCTATAATCTTTTAAATAACATACCACAACAATTTTTTTTCTAGCCATTGCAATAATTTAGTTTGATATTATGCCATGAAAAGAGGCCCTATATACCTATGGGGTGGTAGGAGGTAGAATAATTTATGTGGGATTTATAAATTAGGATTTGTAGTTTCTAAAACACTCATAGTTAAAATCAAAAGTAGGAATTGTGATTGAAGTAAAATTTCAGACCTTATTTAGACATAATTAAAAAAAAAATTTCAAACAAAATTAAACCATAAAAAGTTGTTAAATTAAGATCATTTTCATCTCCAAAATCCATTTGAAATTTAGATCTTCCAATCAAAAGTTATGGACAAATTTCAAAGAGGATGTTTGAAAATGTCAGAAAGAAATTTCATTCCAACCCCTCTTTGAAATTTGTCCATAACTTTTGATTGGAGGAACTAAATCTCAAAACAATTTTTGGAGAGAAAACTAAACTTCATTTAATAACTTTTTTCAATTCAAGGTTTTAAGAAAAAGTTTTAATATTATGCCTAAATGAGGTCTGAAATTCTACTTCAATCATAATTCTTTGCTTTAATTTGATTAAACTATGAGCGATTGAAAAACTACAAATTGTAAATTACATATCCCACATTGTTTATTCTACCAACTAAAACCCTATAGGTATACAAAGAGTTGTCTTCTCACCTAAAATCACACAACCCAAGTGGCAAACAATGCATTTTGAGGAAGGTTGAATTCTAAAATAGATTTTGTTAATAATTTTGTAGCCAACCATTTTGTTAAAACCTTTTATGTTTTGTACTATTTAGTTTGAATTGAATGTATTTGAATTTACATTTATTGTACCTTGAGTGTGTCTATAGATTCTGTACATTGTTGATGTAAGTATTCCAATTAGTAGTAACTAATCAACACTCTAACAAAATTCAACACATATCATTTAGCTATTGATTTGGTGCTGAATGTTCGGCACCATCCTATCAGAGGGAAGGCAACTAATGACTCTGCTATTGAATGTTATCATTGCATCTGCAAAATGACTTTGAAATGTAAAAAAATTAGCACAAAAAGTTGCAAAAAAACACATCTAAGACTAAACCTCCTTCTACTAAAACAACTTTATAACCTCATGGATTGATATGAAATTGTAGCCACATAAACAAGAGTAGTATGTGCAACTTTTCACTAAATTTTTTTATTGAAAACAAGCACAATATGAAGAAGAAACAAACCACCAAAGTTCACTATAATCCAAAAATGTTTGGATTTTGAACTTCAAATTACTCCCAAACACTTAAAGAAACTTGTATTGACATGAAAAATTTACCACAATAACTAGACTAAAAGGGAAACATAATCCAATAAGTTTTATTGAAAATAAGCATTTGATGAAGTAGATATATGTTTCCAAATTTGTAATCATCAAATGTAATTTGGTGAACTCAAATTGAACCAATGAACTTTGATTGGCCTTCAAAAAATTGATTCATATTGGATCAATTTGAAAATTGTATTACTCAAATTAGAAAAATGAGCACAAGTTTTCCAACAAGTTTTATTGAATTTAGACACTAGATGTAAAAGTTATAGCACTTTCAATTGGGCTTAAAACTATGTGAGGACACTTTTGGTCCCTTTGACAATGAGGGGTTAAGATTGATAAATAATGCTCATTGCTTGCCTTGTGCAAAATTTCAAGAAGGTGGGTATAAAATAGAAATTTCATTAGTTAGGTAGTGAGAATTTGGTAAAACATTATAATAGTGAAATTTGGTTGCCTTCCCAATTAGGTTGCCTTTCCTAAGATTAATTACCTCATGGACCAATGCTTGTACACATGGAGGGGCATACAACTCTGTAAAATGCGCCTTGAACTAGTGCACTAATCTATACCATACACATGGCTCTAGATTAAATGCATCATTGTACAATAGCAAAGAATATTTATATAGTGTGGATTGTCAAGAAATTAGCATGGGGCAACCTAATTTGACTATTTTGTGTAGTCTAAATTAGACATTGGAGCACTTAAGGGTTAAGAGGGATTCAATTAGAAAGCTAGGCTTAACTTTTGGTTTTGGTGATAATATGAATTGATTGCATGAGAAGCTGATACAATTTTCTATGAATGTGGAATTTAATTTATGTATTGATCGTAAAAAGGCATAATTACGTATGTATCAATAAAGATATCCTTTTAATTCAACTCCAAGATCCCTATTGTGTTTTTTCCTTTGACTTCTAGTAAGTAGGTGAAATTGACAACCAATGGAGTTACTCTACAATCCTAGACTAATTGCAACTATTTGGACTTCATATTTTAATCAATTTAAAGATTGAAGGTATTGAATCAAATATATAAAGTTTTCAAGTTGATCATGAGTTTGTCCAACTTTGAGAAAAAAGGTGAAACATATCCCATTACATTAGTTGCAAGCTTCTAAATTCAAATAAAAATTCAATTTCAAAGCCCTCCAAAGGTATTGGATTTTTTCCTACTCTATTTTAAAACCAAAATGAGGAAGATTAAACAAAACACAAAAGTTTTCCAAATATGTATTCCCACATTGTATGGAGTACCTTAGCAATTAAAGAGACTAGCAAACAAGATTTGTTTTACTTCCAAACACAAATCTTTCAAATAGTGTGAAATTTAATTACAAAATATTTATTCATAACTACAACATTTTGAGTAAATATTTCAAAATTTAGTAGACTTTTTTTGGCATCAAAATCTACATTTGACAAATTTTGAAGAAAAAATTCAACCCACTTTGAATGACATAAAATATCTCTTGAAAACTTAACAAAATAATTTTTTATCCAAATTTTTTTGAACTTTGTTGAGTGGTTTTTTAAAGAAGTTGGTATTGACAATTCTTTCTTTGTGGATTGATGCCTTTTCTACATAGGAAGATGCTTGATCCACTAATTACTATGTAGTATACTTTGACAACATCTAGGTCCTTGCTTTTGATATGAATTTTGAGGCACAAAAATGCTCGTTTTGGATTTATTTTGAGTTGAACTAAGGAAATGAAGTTAATAAAATGCAACATGTACACTAATTTAAAAATTTCTAAAATTTCTAAAATGGCTTATATTATTGCAATTTGAACTTTGGTCCTATGACCATACTCTACTAAATTTCTAAATGTAAGAAGATGCAATACATTCTCTTACTCTATGATATTTTTTAGGATTATATACAATTATAAAGAAAATTTCAGATTCTTTTAGTATATTTGCTATTTAATATGAATTTTTTTCACTTTTCTTTAAAAATATCATAGCAATTTTAAGTTTTTACCAAAAAAGTTTGAAATTCTCAATGATTATTGGAAATACGTGGAATTTCTTTTTTTTTAAATGAAAATAAAAATTTCAAGAATAAACAATCAAATTATGGAAATAAACCACTAATAAAATTATGGTCCATAGAGCCTAGAGTTAACGACTAGGGTTAGAGTAATGGTCAATTGATTAGACAAGAGGTTGTCTATTTCAAATCAATCTCGTCTATACGGTGGCTTGCAAGGACTTATGATGTCCTACAATTAATGTAACTACACCTAATTTCTACTACTTTCTAAAACCACACTCTAAATTCTTGCCTAAAATGGACTTCCACTATGCATGAGAGTCAATGGTTGGTTATAGAAACACCTATTTTTAGCACTTTGAAAATTCATAGTTTTTTCATATGGTGTTCAAAAAATACATTCTAAAAATACCTAAAATCCTCTCTAACTTGACTACAATACCAACAAGAGTACCCATCCTACAATTATCAGTTTCAATTGATAATAACAGGAATCATAGTGAATTGTTTATTTGTGAAAACCTTAAACTAAATGAAGCAAGCATTACTATTTGACTAGGGGGACTACAAGTTCTATTTTGATGGATTTAATTGGACCATGTTCCTTATTGTCAAGGAATGGCCTCTTGACTTGCTAAAGGTAAATGTTCCAAACTTGATGTCTTCATGGATTGAGGTGTTAAAAACTCATTGAATTTTATTAGTAAAATACCATTTGGTGGGAAAAAATTTTGAAGTTCATTTCTATGATCATAGGTCCATCTTTTCAAGGTTAAAGTGTTACTACTCCTAAATGCATTCAAATAAATAATTGAGTATTGTTCCTATTATTGAATTGTTTAATTATTTTGATGCATTCTTGTTGGAAGTCAAATGAATATTTTAGATTCTCTTCTTAAGCATTTACTAGACACTAGATGAATTAAATATGAATTTTCAAAGTGATGAAAATTATAGGTGTTTCTAAAACCGACCCTTGACTCTCATAAATAGTGGGAGTACATTTTAGGCACGAATTTATGTGTGTAAGAAGAGGGCATAGAAAGGAGGCACAATTAGGTGCAATTATCCTAATTCCTAAAATAAGTCTCAAAGTCCCTTGTGGGAACTCTTGGAATTTTAAGTAGGCTTGTGTGACCTTAAATATTGACATGATTTTTTCATTTATTGTTCAAAGATTGGAAATCAAATTAGCTTTTAACCCCTCAAGGCCCCAAGCCTTTTTGGATTAAAAAACATGGTAGCTTTTGAAGTGCTATAAATGTAAATGTGACTAAGTGATATAGATCTTAACCGTACAATTATGTAGTATACATATTGTAGATGGCGTGGATCAAATTTGAAGTCATTTGATTGTGTAGATTGAAAGATTATAATGTTTTAGTGTTGAAAAAGAATGCTAAACTTTTCCTAAAAACACATTTAGAGGTGAAATTTGAATTCTGAACCCTCTCAAATGAAAAAACTTTAAACTACAAAGTTATTGAAAATCAGCAAACAAATACATTGGTGAAAAAAATATCATTTGATTGACTCATTGTGTATACAAAATGGCTTTGAAATGTCAAGAAAAGTTGCCAAGAATTACATCCAAGGTTGAACCTCTTTCTACTAAAATACCTCTGAGTCACTCATTATTTTTTGGATTGATATGAAATTTTATCGACACAAACTAGACTAGTATGTGCAACTTTTCCAAAAAGAATTATTGGAAACGGGTATTGTATGAAGAAGAAATAAGATGCCAAAGTTCACTGTAATGAAAAACTATTAGGGTTTTAAACTTTGAATTGCTTCCAAACATTCAAAACAAATTAGATTGATACGAAAATTTTACCACAAGAACTAGACTTGAAGAGGAATATAATCAAACAAATTTTATTTTAAAAAAACTTTGTATAAAGGAGATACAAGCCCCTGGCCCAAAGTTGCAGCTATCAAGTGCAGTTTTGTGAACCCAAATTATACTTGTGAACTTCGATTGGATTTCAAGAAACTAATTCATCTTGGATTGATCTGAAAATTTTATCACATAAACTAAAAAAATATTTTCAACTTCTCCAACAAATTTTATTGGATTTTGACATTAGATGCAAATGTTACATTACTTTGAATTGGACTCAAACTATGTGAGGTTGCTTTTGAGCCCCTTGGGCATTGAGGGGTTAAGGAATATAATTTTTATTTCATTTGGTGCTTGGGAGCAAAAACTATGCCATCCAAGTCAAAAAATAATTTGCCATACAACACAAAAGAAATCACAAAAATTGAATTTTAAAATGAAATTTTTTTTTTTCAAAGAATATATTTTTGTGGACATGTAAAGCTTTGATTCATTCCATTTTGATTAGTGATGTGAAACTTATAGAACTTTTTGTTTTATGGCAATTATCACTTCATCTTGAGAAATAAGTTTAGTATAGGATTCATTTTTAAACTTTATTTTTTCAATTTTTCAAAAAAAAAGTTTCATAGAGTTGACTTTGCTTTCTTAAGCAATCTCACTATTGGTATTAGTATATTTCAATTCCATCTTAGAACTTTTAACAATTAAAGTTTTCATTTTATTTTATACCTTCTTCTACTTAAGAAGAAAATCAAGAATAAAAATCAAGTGTTTACTAAAAAGAAAAGACTCCCCAAAATTCAAAATCAACATTGCAAAAAAATTTGAGTTAAGAAAATTTATAGCCAAAAATTCTAATCAAGCCAAGTACAAAACAACTTTCTTCACTTGAAATGCAAATATCTTGCAATCTATGTGATCAAAAGTTTTATAAAAAATTTCACACATTTTCATAATAGTGCAAGATTATATTATTAGATATGAAAAAAAAAAAGATAAGTTTGAGTATTTTTTGATGGAAAAAAGGCCTTGTGACTTCATAAATTAAACCCATAAGTTCTTCAATTATCAATTGATAAAATCCCATTTAATTACCATGATTTATAGATCTTCAAACCTAAACTTGGATTTTTTTATATATCTTGCCAAATGATTTTAAATTAAACTACTCTAAAAACTATGTTTCAATTGGTAAAAGTTTCACATCTTGAAACATCATAGAGTTTCAAAATTGTATGAATTAAATATTAGGCCCACTAACCCCACTTCCAAGACCCCCCACTTATCTTGTTCCAAGATCCCCACTAATCTTGCTTCTAAGGTAAGAGGTCCACAAATCGACCATTTAAGCCCACCTACCTCATCAATGACAGTAGTAGATTTTTCAGAGAATATCTCACTCGTTCCTAGATAGGGGAAGCATTTAGAACCCGCTCCATTTAAGGACCTCCTACCTTAAGCACCCCAAATCCTGCTCCCCAAACCCTCTACTAATCTGGCTCCCAAGCGCCGCTTCCAAAACTCACCCCAAATCTCTTTCCAGACCCCCATACTAATCTAGCTCCCAAGCCCCCCTTCCGAGCACCTCCCTGACTTGGCTTTGAAGACCCTTCTAACCCTGCTCTCAAGACTCCCTTTAAACCTCAAAAATGAAAACAAGAACTGATGCTTAGTCCAAGTCCACATCACAGACAGGTAGCCAGTGTAAGAATTGAAAGTGAAAATTTGCCCAAAAGAATTATAATAAACTCTCCAAGAGTCAATTGAATAATGAACTGCCCTATCTATTTGAAATCACAAAATATTCTCCAAGAAAATTTGTACCAGCAGTGGATAATTATGCCAATGAAAAAAATGGAATAACTTAAATCATGAATGAGAAAGAAAAGATCATCGATTAGTTGTTGCTTTTTTCCAACAATGTAAAGCCATTTTTTTTTGTCCTTCTCAATGATAAAAGTCCTTTGCAATTGTTTAAGAAAAAAGGAAAAAAAAAAAACTTTTCCTTTTTCCCTTCTCCAAAGTAAAAGCCCTTTGTGAATGTTTAAAAAAAGAAAGTAAAAGACCTTTTCCTTTTTTTCCTTCTCCAAAGTAAAAGCCCTTTGTGAATGTTGAAAAAAAAATAAAAGATCTTTTCCTTTTTTCCCTCCTTCAAAGTAAAAGACCTTTTCCTTTTTCTTCAACACCAAACACCTATAAATTACAACACCTCCTTCATTCTATTATTCACACCAACTTTCAATACATCAACCTTATCATTTCATTATTTCCATCATCACTACCACTTCAATTATATTAGAATACATTTACATATCATTCTTTCTCCCCCCCCCCCCCCCCCTTACCCCTTATACATGCTTCTAGTGATGTATTTTATCGTTTTGTTGTGAAAAACACGAACTCATTTAGTACTAAGTAACTCACTTGCATTTCAAAATTTGTTAACATCAGAAGGATCTCCAATCATGGGGAAATTGGGTCAACAATTGCAAAAGGCGCAACATACGCTTGCACCCGGCCACAACGGCTACATCAAGCTCGAAGACAAAGATGCTCTTCCTAGCGATGTCCCCAAAGGATCGTGTGTTGTGTACGTTGGTGATGAGATGCACCGATTCGTCATCAAAACCAAGATCCTCCACCACCACCTCTTCCAAATGTTGTTGGCATTGTCAGCTGAGGAGTTTGGATACAACCCCAACGAAAGATTGATTATGGACTGCGACGTCCCATTTTTCAAGGGTCTCCTACAACTCATCGAGAAGAGCATCCCATCCATTTTGGAACATCAAATTGCATCACGAATCTTCGACCTTCACACCAACAAGACCACTTACCATACCAACTGGGTTGATTGATGATTGGTGACATTGCACCACGAATTCACTGTTTTAGAATACAGAATGCAAATAATGGATGATCATCCCCTTCCAATGGAAATCATCCATGTATTTTAAAAACTAAAATAATAGTAATAATAGATGATGAGTACCTGGAGCAAACTAAACTTATTGAACCAGTCTATTTCAGTGGCACCCAGGCTGTTCTAACTGATCTTACCAAAAGCATAGAATCATTGTTGCAAATAACTTAGTGAGCTTGGTACTTCATATTCTGGGCTGCACAGAAAGTAGCCTAATAGCTAACCTGTCCATACATAAAGCTTCCCAACTGATTTCATTTTTGAAATAATTAGGGAAAATTTGGAACGTGTCAAAAATATGAAAAAGTATACATGTATTTCTGGAAATTTGAGAAAGTTTCATTTTTGTGAATTCTGAATAATATAAAACTATTTTTGAGAAAATTGAGATAAAAGGAATTGATACATTTTTGTACGAATAGAACAAATTGATCCATTTCATCCAAGTGCCAAAAAATTAGGAAGAGTGACATGCCAAAAGTAAGCCAAGAAAATGGGATCAAGCTAGTATATTATCCTTATACCCAAATGAAGTTATTTTGACACCCAAGTACTGATTCTAGTCTAAATGTAGTATTAAAAAATAAAGCTGGGTTAGGATTCTTTGTAGTGGATGTATTGAAATTTTTTCTTCATTATATGTGTATATTGATTTGGAATTGTACACAACCAATGATGATGGTGGTTTTAGACAAGGTGCGATTTGAAGCATCCTATATCCACTTTATGGGAAGGACAATTGTAACCTAGTTGTACACATATACAAGGTTTCTTTATCGAAAGCTTAATCATAATTAGATACAAGTAATTCAGATCCTCAACAAAAAATAAAAGATCGTTTACTTAGGAATATTTGTATCACAGAATGAGTGATTCACTTTGAAAATGCAAAGAAACATATGTTGTTGTATTAAGTCCTTCAAAGAAATTTACTTAATTTATATCAAAAGACTTTTAGCATCATGTTTTTTTAACTTCTTTTTAATCTACTTAGTCTACTTTTTTTTTAAACTCCACAATTTGTCATATAGATTAGTCTAACCTGTTGATGACGTTGAATCTTAATTTTTAACTTACTCATTTTAAGATATTCTTCCCCTAAATGTACTTTGATCTTTAGGGATAAACATGAAGTTTGTCATGGATTAGAATTTTAACTCTCTTTATAGAAATTCTATATATACTTATTATTGGATTTAGATTCCTTTGTCCAATTCGTAAATGTCAAACTCCATTGGCTTTCAAATATAAATGCAAATATGTATCAAAATATTGAGGTTGCCATATTATCAAGGTTAGACTTACCTATTGTTCCTAATATGAGTGTCAAAGCTCTAGCACTCAAGTGGCTAATATGGGTTCCTTCACACCACATTCCAATTCTCAATTTTCTAAGTCCTTGCTCAATATCAAATCCCAATTTTTTGGATTAATTAAGGTGAATAAAAAATATTAAATGTAGGACTTGTGAGATTTACAGTGTGAAGTTCAAAGTCTCAACTCTAAGTCCCAACTTATCTCTTGTATAATATAATGTAGCAAATATGTAAACTCCAATAGTTCAAAGAGTTAAAAATTCATCTTAAGGGCACTACTAGCATCAAATTTGTATTGGACAAACATAGGAAAAAAATCTACCAACTAGAATGTATTTTATGGTGGTTCTTTTGCCTCATTTTATCTTAGAAAAAATTGTTGGGACTTTGAGGTTGATTTGAATTTTCATAATGGTTGATCCAATCTGGTCCAAAAGTTGCACTTCTTTGGTGTCCAAACTTGTAGGCATTTTCAAGTGATGTGAGCCTTTGCCTCTAGATGTAGTGTAAACTTCCAAGTCCCAATCTTCTACTTCCTACCAATCAAATTTTGAAAATTTATAGGAATTTGAGATTTGGCATTTGGAATGTAGTGTAAAGTGGCCTTACTATTTAATGCCAGATTGTCTTAAAGGCCATAAAAACAGCCTTGGAAGACATTTAGTATCTCTAGAAGATGAAAAAATAGTTCTTCATCCAAATTTATTGGAGACTTAGTTGAGTGTTCTACAATAAATTGGTATTGAAAGTTCTCCTTTTGTGGATTGTTGTCTTTTCTACATAGAAAGATACTTAATTCACAAACCAACAAGTACAGTATTTTTGACAACTTCAAGGTTTTTCAAGGTCCTTTCTTTTGATATGAATTTGAGGCACAAAAGTGTTCTATTTTGAATTTGAATTCAACTAATGAATTGAAGTTAATGAAAATTCTTTAAAATCTTTAAAATTTCAATATTTTATTGCAATTTGAATTGTGAACCTACAACCATGGTCTACTATTTTCTAATTATAGCAATATGTGGTAAATTGATTTACTCCATGGTATTCTTCAAGATTATATACACTAGAAGAGAAAAAAATTCAGATTTTTTGAGTATCTTTTGTATTTGATATGAATTTTCTTGACTTTTTCTTTGAATAAATAAGAAGAATTTCAAGTTTTTTGCCAAAAAAATGAAATCTTTAATAATTCTTGGAACTATGTGATTTCATTTTATCATCTTTGGAAAATAAAAATAAAAAGTTCAAGAAAAAATAAAATAGAAACTTACTTCTAATTGAATAATAGTTTTTGACGATTAGACTAGAGATAACAAATTTAGTTGACTACGTAGACATGAGGTCTATTTCAAGTCAGTTTGGTCCACATTTGATTGCAAGGACTTAGAATGTACCATATTTAACTTTATTTTTAGTTTTGATTTCATCTCTACAAAGCTAAGTATTATTTGCTCTAGGAGGGGGTCTATAGGTTTCCATTAGTATTGGATGGGTATTTGGGTGTACGAAATGGTTGTAAACATTGCACTCTAATAGTAGTTTCTAAAATGTCCATGTTAGATACATTTAGTCAATACCAACTCAATGTTACTTTCTATTTTGATGAATTTTGCATGGTTGTTTTAATTTTTCAACAATTTAAAATAATTTTTGTATTGAATTAAAGTTGATGAGTTAAGTACTAAATGAAGATCTAATTTATAAATAATTTTCTCATATTACAAATTGATTAAGGAAATGATCCAAGTCTTAAGACCAACTTTAGATTATTTATGTGAGTGTGGTCATTTGGCTAGTCTACTAAATCCATGGTGATTCTACTAGTGTATGGAAGGAAAAGATTTTGAAGTTCATTTTTATAGTCATAGGCTTGCCCTTTTGGGGTTAAGGTGACTACACCTAAATGCATTTGAATAATCAATAGAGCATTTTTTCTCTTACTATTTTATCTAGTTTCTTTTATTGATTTTTGCTAAAAGTCAAATGAGTCTTCTAGGTTCTCTTGTTATGCATTTATTGGAGATTGGACAAATTAAGTATGATTTTTGAAAGTGATGAAAAAAGGAGTTTCTAAAACCAATTCTAGACTCTCATGAATAGACAATGGGAGCATATTTTAGATAAGAATTGGTATAGAGAAGGTTTTAGAAAAGGGTCCCAATTAGGTGTAGTTGTTTCAATTCCTTAAGTCCCAAAGTTCCCTTGAGGATTTTTAGTAAGTTTGAATGACCTCAATTTTAAATTTTTTTTCTTAATTAAAAAAAAAATTAGGAATCATAATAGCTTTGTGGAATATAATTTCTATTTCAATTTGTACTTGGGAGCAAAAATTATGCCACCAAAGTCCAAAATGTAATTCATAATGCAACACAAAATATTACATTTTGTTTAATTTTTTTTCTAAAGATTATATTTTTGTCTACATGACTATGAAGCTTTGATTCATTCCTTTTAGATTAGTAATGTAAAAATTGTTGAAACTTTTATTTACACGCAATCATTACATCCTTTTAAGAAAATAACTTACAGGATTCATTTTTGAACTCAATTTTGACAATTTTAAAAGAAATTCACATAGTTGACTTTGTTTTTTAGAACGATTTTACTACTGGAATTAGTTTATTCCAATTCCATCTTAGAACTACCGACAATTTATTTTTTCCTTTTATCTCATACATATTACTAACTGCTAAATGCCCAACATATCAAATTCTCGTGTTTATGTTGGGAAGTTAAATAAAATCGTACTAACTTACTACTTTTGGTAGTTTATATTTTAGAAAAAATATTCTTGAAGTCTAGTTTAAGCATCAAAAATCTGATTTAAAAAATGAATGATTATGATTTTCCTATTCAAGAATTTATGCAAGGATGTCCTATTTGCAAATCTTGATTTTCTAGTGTTGAGGGTTCTTAGAAATGAGCCTCAAATACACTAGAATTTAAAGAAATAATCACATTTATGTAGAAATTCAATTTAAAAGAATTTAGAGTTAACCCCAATGTTAAAACACTTATGTAAAATGGAAGAAGATATGATTAACTAGCCTACTTTAGACTTCTAAAAATAATTAGTAATATTATAGAAATCTCAAATAGTTAGATTAGAAGATAAAGTATATTAGACAAAAAGGACTATAAACAATCATATGTATAAAAATACTAATATACAAAAGTTATTAATTTCTGGAAATGACAAATTATATTGAGTCCTGTATTTTTTGGAGCAATTTCAAGAATTAATTAAGATAAGAAAAACACAAAGTATTGGATATAATAATGCAAAATCTTAAAGTATATACTTTAGAATACAAGATTATCAAATTAAATATGAGTAAAATATATTAATTCAGAAGTTATTAATTTCACAAATTACCATTTTTTTACCAAAAGAAATAATAGAAGACCACTTGGGAGTTTTAGTTAGATAGCCATTACTACATACTAGGCTACTTTCTAGGAAAGAATGGTTGAGGAAAAAGTAGTTTTCGGTTAGGAAGTTGTTAATGGAAATAGGTATATAGTCTAATACCATGGGCCAATAGGAAAAACACACCCTATCACCGGGGAAGACTATATAAAGGGACAATTTTCTCATTCATGGGGGAAATAAAAGAAAAAAAGAACTTGAAGGCTTACAACAAAATAAAAGACAATAAAAGACATTCCAACAAGAACTAAAGATCAATTCTCCAAAAGATAAAAGACTCAAAGATTAAAGGTTCCACAGACCAAAGAGCAAAGACTCAAAGTCATGAAAGACTCGAAGACAAGATATATTTATCCAACCAATGATACAAAAGACCAAGCGACATAAAGAGAAGAACGAAAGACAGAGACACAACTCTATACAAAATCCACGCTGAATTGAATTTCTACATACAAAGTAGAGATAGTACTTAGGATGACATAGGCACTATTGGAAATTGTAAAGGAAATAATTTCATCTTAATACAAGGAATTTACATTGAAGAGGAAAATGTGTTTCCAATATTTTAGAAAAAATATTCTTGAAGTCTAGTTTAAGCATCAAAAATCTGATTTAAAAAATGAATGATTATGATTTTCCTATTCAAGAATTTATGCAAGGATGTCCTATTTGCAAATCTTGATTTTCTAGTGTTGAAGGTTCTTAGAAATGAGCCTCAAATACACTAGAATTTAAAGAAATAATCACATTTATGTAGAAATTCAATTTAAAAGAATTTAGAGTAGATTTTGAGAAGCTATACATTAATTGGAGTTATGCATGTTATGTGCTTTAATGTTTTATTTTTTTGCATTACAGAAAAATTTAGACCTAGTTGGGCCATTTGGTTGCATGTAATTGTGTAAATATATAAAATATAAACAAAAAATAAATAGATTATATTACTTTAACTATGTTAGATGAAAATTCTACATTCTTAAAAGATTGTAGAATTTGAAAATTAAATGAAAAAATATTGGGCTTAAGAACCTTGCTTCTAAACCCCCTACTAACCTTGCTTCCAAGTCAATAAGCCCCCCAATTTCTAAACCCCCTACTAATCTAGCTTCCAAGCTTCTTTTGTTTCCAAGACCCCTTTCTAATCTCCTTTCTCCCACTCTAACTTGACCCCCAAGATTCCCTTAATTCTAGACTGCCCAAGTGGCCCGATTGTGTTCACTGGAAATTGAAAAAAGGCTTGTTGTCGATTTGGATCTAGATGAGCCAACAAAATAATTTATAAAGGTAAAAGGGGGCATTTGTAATGATCGGGAGCGTACATTTGTAGCATGATGATCAATGCACAACGTGGTTACGGAAGTCAAATTGTGCTAGAGGAAAAGCCAAGACTCAACGGTGAGCCAAAATGTCCCAAATGTGACTGCTTACAAGCGGTGGTAGACTGTTGGGTTTTGGATCCCGTTTACAGGAAGGACATACTGTAGCGTGGGAGTTTTCGGTTGCTGTTTTGCATGGTTTCGGCGATGACGATGGGCGATTCAATCTTGTTTGTTGCCAATCGATGCTACTTGGTTTGTGCACGGATTTTGGGGGGATCCGAGGGTACATTTGTACATTCTAGTGGGGGTATGACGAGGGAGAGTGGGGAATGAGGAGTGATTCATCATTTTTGAGAATGTGTTGTGTGTTGTGTGGCTTGGAACGATAGTAGAGTGGGGATCTTTTTGCAGTTCCATTATTTGCACTCATGACCTTTTTTTTGGTTGGATTTCGACAAGATGACAATGGCATTGTAGTATGGGCATGCGTCTAAGGAAGAAGTTTATGAAGTCCAAGATAAATTGTTCCACTAGGCTCGTCATAGAGGTGCTTGTGAGGCGACTGCTCAGAAAGTTGTGAACTGTTTACAAGAATAGTTCTTGCTTTTCTTGTTGCAATAGAAACATTATTGGGATAGCATGTTGACCAATTGCAATTGGCAATACTTGTGTCGCAAACAAATTGGGAGGTTGCTTGGGTGGACCTATCAATATGGAGAAGGAAATCCTCAAGGGATTCCCACATTCCTCAATGACTTCTTACAAAGTCAACAATGGCTCGATTTGGAAAGAAATGAAGCACTTGATACAGACAAAGGTTGCGACAAATTTGCAGGCCAAACCTTCACAACAATGGAGGCGAATTCAGAGGTCACTAGCCTGGGTGAGAGTAGCCTGGCAGGGGATAAGTGTCACCACTGACTAGATACAAACAACAGTAGTCCGTGACAGCGCCGCACCAAATGTGGGTGACAATGACGACTCAACATGTAGAATGGTCACGGGTGGGGGTTCACGTGAAGATGCCAAGGGGAAGGTAGGTTGTCATTACATGGGTTTAGGGTTTAAAGATAGGGGGGATGGACGGAGTGTTTTGAATTTGAATGGAGGTAGTGTTGCATTGTCTATAGGGAATGTTGGAGTAAGCTTAGTGGATCTTGAATTAGAGTTGGCAGATTCAGGAGTGATTATGAATTTGCTAACTAGGGGAACCAACATCAAAGTTGGAGAAGGCAACGATGGTGCTGCGGAGGATCTTGGAATTCTACAAGTGGAATTGCAGGTGCAAAGGCTTCTATAAGCCACGAGGATGGCAACCACTTGAGATTGAATATGGCAATAGATCGCCAATTTGCCTTCATTCAAGAACCGCACGGTGTATTGGGGCAGTCATCCTATCACCTCTAGATGTCGATGTTCAAACAAGGTGGAGTCCAGCTGCATTTTCCAAGTCACCTTTGAATTCGCCTGATGTAGGTGAGCACCGACTATGTCAAAAAGGGTGGGGTGGAGTTGCCTTCAATGGCACTAGTATGTTACAAGGCTAAACGCAATTATTGCCACTAGGCCTTGCCCGAACAAACAACTAGCGGTAATCCCCAAAGGTGGTACTTGCACCTGGGCGCATTGTGAATCTCCTATTTGCATTCGATAGCGCTGCTAGAACATCACTATGGGTGACCAATCTCGGAGCCAATGAAACACCTTCCATCCCCGAGATAGGCCATGATGAAGAAATTGATTGGCGTACAGTTCAATTGCCATTATGTACGGTGGAGGGGGGTGGCACTTCTGAAGTACTCCATCAGGTAGCATTCATCATCTAGTAAATTAAGCTGCAGTGGAAGAGCATCCCTTTGACGATGCAATTTCTATTGAAGGAAGTGTAGGAGGCTTACAAACACCTCCTCGACAGCTAGTAGCTTCACTTGGGAACGGCCTACTCGACGACATTGAGGGATGGATGACGGATATAGCAAATAGTGTATGGGTGCCATCCTACCATGATTGCATAGGTAATTCCTCCTCTCATAATAATTTAGATTGGATTTTATTAAATGAGGAGGATGTTGTAGATGAAGAAGACATGGCATTTGATGTTGAGGATTACAGGGAGTACACATATATAGATCTAGTGCAAGCCATCCAAATTGAAAGAATTCGGTATGTCTAGCGCGATTCACAATAGGATACTATGCGTCTTGTCATGATTGGTGACTGAGCAAGCTTCTAGACAGGGTTGACAAATCAGTACGTCCGCCCCAAAATAGCATCCGTAACCTAAATGTCTGTCCTCACAAACGCCAGCGGACGCAGCGTCCCTCCCGTCGTTGGAAGGCGGACGGGCGGGGCGGACACAACGTCCGCGTCCGAACGTTTCGGACGTCCGACCGTCCTATCAACCCTGCTTCCAGGGTCCTTTCCTTGGACCCACAACACGAGGCACTAGAAATAAACCTACGGCACGCTCTTTCTTCAATAGGTGGTTTGATGATAGAACCATTGATTGCATTGTTGTGGAGATAAATGCCTAGGCTTTGTAGGCTTGCACTAACGTGGTAGACCCCAAATGGAGAGGACATGCAGGCGGGGTCAATGGGGGGACAACGTTGGTTTCCAACCACGTGACTTGAGTTGCATGCATTTTTTGGAGTGACAATTTTGACGGAGCTGAAGAAGTTGCCCTCAATTCAGAACTACTGGCGGGAAGATATCTTTTGGCATTGTGGCGTTATTCCATCAGTCTTTTCTCGAGACCAATTTGAGTCCCTCCTTTGCTGCATGCATTACATTGACAACACCATTGCCGTTCATGATAAAGCTAATCCATTATATGACAAGTTGTAGAAGGTTCGTTGGCTACTTGAGCACTTTGTGCAGATGTCGCAACAAGTCTACAATCCAGAGAAGTGGATCATTTGTGAAAAAATTATGGTCGCTTATAGAGGTTTTTGATCACTTTGCCGTCAATATATGCCCGCAAAACCAACTCGCTACGATTTCAAATTTTAGGCAGTCGTATGCGTTACTTCCACCTTCATTTGGAACATTATTCTCTTTCTTAGGAGGGACGAGTAGGGACTGAACTTGGCTTGGATGAACGCGTGGTGCACCAATTGACGGCAGATCTGCAACACTGGGGGGCGGGGGCATAGTGTTTGCATGGATAACTTCTTCACTAGGCCTTTCCTATTCGATTCATTATTATGGTGCGGCATTTTTGCAACAGGGACGGTCAAGGGTGGACACATTGATTTTCCATCAACTCTTTGTGGATTGAAGAAGGCTAAGCATTCGAGGTCTACAATATTCTGAGCCACGCATTCCAGTGGCACAATGTCAGCCTCAATGTGGTATGATTTGAAGCTGGTGGCATTTCTAAGTATCTCGTCGGACCCTACTAGACCTGTAGTAGCAAAGTGCTAGTTGAAAGGAGGGAGGGAGGATGTGCACACCATACCTATAGGTTGGATTTTTACTATGGATTTAACTATAATAAAATTCCTATAGATTAAGTTCATTCTTAAGGAGATATAGAAACTTATGGTGATTCTTATGGGATCATAAATTTAATTCCACTCAAAATCATGCATAATTGAAGGAAAACCATGGGATATTCCCAACTACATAAATACAATAGATTGACTAATATTATTATATTTAAGTTAGAGTTGTAAGCTTATCAATTCACTTGAAAGTCTTATAGTCTTAATTTCATTCTACATTGCTCCATCACTTCTCACCAACCAAAATCTATCGCTCTTGATTCTTTTTTCTTTTTACTATAATTTCCTTTTGTGAGTTAATCTATTGGCTTCGATAGATACTTGACTACATTCTTTTTCTCTTTTCTGCTCTAGTTCCAATTGATTCTCAATTTTGACTATAGAGTTTTCACACTACTGCTTTGAATAATTTCTTTCACAACAAAATTTACATTTATCGCTATTTCTATTGAATCCACTCATATCTGTATCCTTAAACTCAAGACAACAAAACTATTGTATCACTCTGATGTATACAATTCTAATTAACTCTTATACAATTCATTACAATTCATATTCCAAATTCATATCCAATTGATAATTCCCATAATCACATCTATAGAAGTACCGCTCAGGAAAAATTACAGCAACTAAAATTGATTCGTATCCTACCCCCATTACTTATATTGTCAAAATTCACACATCACAAATCACTCATGAAATTACAATAGACTCAAATCATCCAAATTCAACAAGTACACAATTACACATTCACATCAAATTGAATTCACACAATTCCAACATAATTTAATACAAAATTTTACAATAGAATCTCATTTCATTATCTCCGCAACATTTACAATTGTTTCAACTTATCCATAGCCTCACACACATCTCAAATCACTACAACCACCTACTCAGATACTATCGCGATTAACTCTCGCAATCAACTGCAATCATAAAATCATAAAACTATTGCTCATACACTACTAGCCTCACCGCTGCAGGAGCTCTGGATCGCTTCTCCGGACTAAGGACAATCAATCGCCACAATCCAACTTCACTCCATTTAGGTGACAATTGAATAACCGCCTCAATAGATCACACCCCATTCATCCATTTCAACTGACTATGAGTTTGTACTATAGTGACTCACTATTAACCGGTAAAAGCTAGACTTTAATAACCCAAATGCACTAGTACAATAGGAAAATGAGAAAATTAACAAAATTTGCACTATTTAGCATTTAGAATCTATAGAATTATAACTACAACACCATACCAAATGGAATATCAAACAAACATGTGGGGCATGGATTCAGTAGATCAAATGCGCAAGAATTATACCACTTAATTTCAAAGCAACAAATGGTGGCATAAGTACCTCATGTTCGTATGGAATTCTACTCTCTACAATGCATGGGTTTGCTACAGGCACGATAGACATGCTAGAGGAGAGAAGAAAGTCAGGTGAGTGAATTCCATGTATGAGGTGGCATGTACCTTGATAATGCCGAAGGTTGCCTTGCCTCATATTTGCTCAATATAGAATCGAGAATTTTCTGCTCTTCACTTTCTATAGACTTACAGTCAACTTTGTCGTTGATGTTGCATCTGCAAGCAGAAGCAAGTCGATTACTGTCAAGCATGTGGGTTTGTTTTTATGTGCAGAGATTCCTACTGCCGTAAGGTACATAGCTCAAAGAAATGGGCTTTACAAGCTCAAGACTTTGCTGCACGATACCACTACAACTGACATGTTTTTTTCTTGTTGTTTATTGTAGTGTGGATTGTGGCGATAAGTCCGCTCATGGATTTTGGTTTCCTCAGCTTTAGGGGAAGAAGGTCTCGCTTGACGGCCCCTCACTTTGAGCCTCGGTTTGACTTAGAGTATTTGGCAGGATCTCCTCCTCAAAGCCCAATCCTAGATCTCCCTTGAAGCCCAACTTGAGAGTAATTGTCACCATCGTCGAAGTTTATTTGTAGTAGTTATTGCTATAGGTTGTCAATGGCATTTTGTAGGGACAAGGTCAGCATTGTTGAACAGTATTGTTAGCACTGTGATCAAGCATTTTGAACTATGCCTGCCACTAGTAGCCCCCCCGTGCTTCCACTTTTTTGGTTGGAAATTGGACTTGACAATTTCTGTTCATTGCACATGTAAGAATTGCTTTCAGACTCTTGCCTTTGTTCAATATGACAAGTGTGGAATAAAATCTTTGGGCGCATATAACTGCAAAATCCTGTCGCCATTAATGGCATATATGAGGTATTTGAGAGCATCTCCTACAACCCCATAATTTGGCACATGGCTGCTTTGAGTTACTTGGAACATATGCACCAAGTCTTGCACCATCCCAATAATCCAATCAAAAGTTGTGGCCAATTTAGTCACAATTCCCCAAATGTCTTCAAATACTTGCCATCTCCAATTTGAAATGGTCCCAAAACTTACCAATCCTTGCCTTGGTTTCCAATGAAGCATCTAGTGAAAAAAAATGGTAAAATGAAAGCCTAAGCCTATTTTTCTAAAAATAAAGAGAAAAATCACTCAAAAACTCGTGGAAATTTGGCAAAGTGTCCAACACTCCCACAATTTGACACATGGGTGCCTTGAGTTTTGTATAACACATGTACCAAGTCTTGCACCATTCCAATAATCCAGTCCAAAGTTGGAGCTAATTTAGTTGCCTAATAGGATGTAGTTTTTTCAAAGTTGTTAATGTCTGTTTTTTTGTGTAAACAAAGTGTTAGTATGTTGGTATTTTGGCACTATTTTTTGTCTAGGATGTAGGATTGAGGGCTTTTTTGTACTTTTCAAAAACTCAATGATTTTAAAAATTTTATTTTTATTTTTATTGTTATTTAAGGTTTAGGGTTTAGGAATGATTTTTTACTTCATTATGTTAAATATCTACATTTAATATTTAATAATTTCTCTCTTTCTTGTATTTTATTTTGTACAAGGTTATTGTTGAAATTAAAGGAGGCTTTCAAGACTACAAATTTCAAAAGTTGAGGTAAGAAGCAAGAAAATTGACTTAGTTATAGTCATTGTATTTTTTTCAAGATATTACAAGTAGATGTATTATAGAAGTAAAGAGTTACTATTTGAAAGGATCATGCAATGTTTTATAAAATGCAAATATTTATATACATGAATCATACAATTTTTGGCTCCAGGCATATTGTTACTATTATGAAATTACTAGACAATTAACCAAAGAAAATTGAAATGTCTATTGTCCATGACTATTTTGTGGATCTATTGTGTACCAATATTTTCTGTGTAGAATTCCAGTAGGTCTCTCAGTTTGAGCTATCAATTGATTTTCTACTCTAGTTTTTAACCACTTTTTGTTTATTAGAGCAAGTCCTATTGTATAATTTTCTATTGCATTATCTCTTGTATCAAAGTAAAGGGTCCCATGGACATATTTTTCACTTTTTATAAATAAAGCAAGTCCATTATTGGTTTGAAATTTGTATAAATGTTGATGAAGGGCAAATTGTCCTTTTAAAGGATCTCCAGATGTAAACCATGTTATTATGGAAGATTCCATATCTAAAGAATCAAGATGAGGCTTGATGAAAGAATTTTTACTGAAATGCAATTGACAAACATTTGTTGGACTTTTATCAAGACCAATATATATATATATATATGATTTGTAGTGATTGATTGTTGATGGAAGTGATGATCAATTTTCTCACCAAATGTTGACATTGCACTTTTCTATATATTACTTGCTATTTCATCTTTAATATCTTTGAAGGCCTTCTCTTGATGAAGTGATACCTTTGAAGAGTGATATGGAACATCACCATTGGTATTAATCCCCGCATTCAAAGAATAACTATAACTAATATTTTTGTAGTTTCCATGTTGTCCTATTGTAAATGACTTTACTATGTAAAAGTATCAAAAGATTAACCTTGAGCTTTAATAGAAGAAAAATGTTGAGATAGAAAAGGTGGGGTTGTGGAGAAGTCCACGGTCTTGGGTTGTTCTGAATCTTGTCACTTAGCTCATGAGGGATAGGGTGGCTGGTTAGTTGGCTACTTATTTCCTGCTTTCATTAGTGGTGCCAAGTTGCAGTTGCTCAAATTGAATCAACGAATCCGATGAGATTCAAACCCGGAATCGGCCAGCAGCTAACCGAGGACTTTTTCAACCAACCAAGTCCGCAACTTGGCGACCGTTGTTAATCTCGCGGCGGTTTTATACCATTGCAGGTTGACTGCTGGCATTTTAGTTTTATTATAAAGATAGCTAGTATGATGTGATTGAAGTATTTAAAGAAAAATCAAGCTTCTCAAAGAAGCTATTAGGTATAGAATAAAAAAAATTGAGTAGTTTTGCTTCTTATGATGTACTTTGAGTTAGTTCTAGTTTAGATTTTAATATTTGTAGTGATGGATTCACAAGACTCTAATGATTGGCAATTGCTGTTATCGCAATTACTGATTGATTCAATTCAATCATCTACTTCAAGTCGACGTATGCAAGATGAAGTGGGAACTTCTGAACGTCGTGTTCAACCACGAACTGAACCAGGTTCCGAACAATTTTCACTGCCAATTTTGCAATTGGAAAATAAGACTTTGGTGATCATTTTAGAATCTGAACCCACGCTTTCCGAGAACTATCAAATAGTGTTTGAGAGGTGCTTTAAAAGCAACAGTGAAGAACAGATGGTCAATCGTATTTCCAGTGAAATAGGCCATCGTTTTTAGCTTCAAAGACCACTCAATCTACTGACCATAGAACAGAGAGCAAACTACATTGCTGCTATATTTTTGCGTATTTTGGAGTTTCTAAGTGTATGAAGTAAATGGTTTCAAAATTGGATTTTTGGTGCTAAGATAGAATATTTTTACCTATGTTTTGAGTTTGTACTATCACCATTTACTTTTTATTTAAATTGGATGAAAGTTAGTAGATTGTTTACCTCATTTTAATTGACTTTGGGGTTTGTGAACCCAAAGAAGCATTTAGAATATTGAGAAAGTAATATTTTAGGGAGCCTATAGCATGAAAGATGCTCACATAAGCTGATGTGGCCCATGTGGAAGGAGAAAGGGGGGAAGATTTACTCCTTCTCATCGATGTTGGTGTGTGTGTGGTGTATTGAAGTGTAGAGAACTGAAACTTTGATTGGATGCTATGTGTTATTGGAGAAAGATTTTAATACAAAAATTTGGTGAAGTTATACATGGTGGTGTTGCGCTTTTTTTGGCGATAATTTCATTTAATTCCAAGCTTGTATGTGAATTTTATGAGTCTTTGAGTGAAGAGTGGTCTATTGCTATCCAAAAAGAGGAGCAAAGACTTTGTACCTCTCCTAAAGTCACGAATTTCATTGAAACAAAGTGAAAATTGAGTAGAATATAGATCTTGTTGTTATCTTTTTATTAAGCTATCACAATTATCAATATCATTCATATAACTTAAGTTATGAATAGAAAAGTGGAGTAGAGTATTGCCGCTCAAATTTCTTATACGAAATCTTTGAGAGCACATAACTCATATGCAATAGCTTTTCTTTAAACGAGATTTTGATGAATTAAAGCTTACTGTCTTAGCTTTCAAAATAGCTATCAATTACTTACAGTGGAGCTTTAGAACATTTTTGGTGCCCATTATAGTGCTACTAATCTAGAGGAGGGTGGAAGAGAAGATTGAAAGATTGAAGACTTGAAGATTCGAAGATTCAAGTGAAGACTTGAAGACTCAAGTGAAGATTTACCTTGCAAGGACCTAGCTTATGTTGTGGCTTGTAGCTTTGTTATTCTTAGCCGGATTTGAAAGCTCATTGTCATTTCGTATTGTAGGCATGTGGCTTTGTCAAATTTTTGTATTGTAAACTCTATTTGCGGGTTGGCCTGACATTACGTACATGGCCTTACCTCATTTTGTGTTGTAGGCAACGAAGTCAGGTTAATGACCCACATGGTTGAATTTTATGTTGTTCTCATAGTGAGACTAGGTTAATCACCAGTAGACCATGGGTTTGAAAGTTTAAAAGCCATATTCACGGACGGTTCAGCTCGTGGTTTGCTGTTCATTCTACTCGTCCCATATCTTGTGGCTTCTTATCCCCTCTCTGACCCTTGAACCCCTAAAGCCATAACATGATAGGTCAACAGGGAGTTGCTTCAAGATTTGTTGAAAATTCAAGGTTCGAGGGGACATCCCATTGAAGATTGAAGATTTGAGTGGACATTTTGTTGAAGATTTAAGGTTTGAAGGAACATCAAGCAAAAATCCCTACCCTCAAATCATTTCTAATAGCAGCCAGAATCCCCGTGATTTGTCAAAGCAAACTCCTCTCAATACGACAATGTTCTGAATTTTTTACTTTTTTTTTACCTTTTTTTCCATAAAAAGGAGCCTCTTCATAATAAACATTTGTTAATCTCAATGTAGAGTTGTAGATGCCTTCACTTAACATATGTAGAACATAAATTAAAATAATCTGCTCCAATTCCAAGTCCTTAGTGTCGAGGGTAACTTTGACACCATCAAATATTACAATTGATTGGAAAATAGTAGGTACTGAATTTTCATCTTAAAATATGTCTTTCCACTTATACTCATCATTATTATATTCACTCAATTTCTAATATGGTGTTATATAAGTCCTTTTGTTATTTTGACTTGGTATATTTGAATAACTAATGTGCATTGTTATTTTCATTGGTGGGTTTAGAACTTGACTAGTAGAGGTATATAAGGTGCAATGTAATTCCACTTCACATTGTATAACTAATCTTAGAAGTGCATTATTCCTTTTTTTAGCAATATATTCTTTGCACCCTTCAACAACTCTATGATAATCTATTAAAGAGTGAATTATAAACCCTCGACAAACCCATGAATTCAACATAAGCTTGCAATAAATTTGGTAATCCAAATTCACAAAATTTGGACACATTTTACATTTTCACCCTTCTTTATATTTACCAAGGCAATTATCATAGATCTTGTGACACTCATGTATAATCATCCTTTGGAGAGCTCAACACCTTCATTATTAAATAACTTTCTAAAAGTTTGATTCTTTAAGGTAAATTGACAAGGAATAATGTACATTATCAAATGACGTTGTTGCTTGCAATGAAGAAAGTAAGTACAACCAATAGATCCAACTTCATTGAAACATACTTCATATACATTGTCATCTTCTAAAAATCTCCTCCCTTTCACTTTCCCATACACGTGGTTTGGATCTCTTCAAATTTTTGTTTTTACATCCCTTAGAGTTTGAAGAAGAAGCCATGGAGAAGAAAACCTAGTACACAAAAGGAAAGGAAAATATATACTATGTAGAACAATGAAAGCCCAAAACATGATGAAGCCTATACAAAAAAAAGCTCATTATACTTCATTATATATCCAAAGCTAATAAAATAAAAATATACTCCAAAGTAAAAGTATTTTCCAAAAATAATACATATCACACAAAAAGAAAAGCTCATTATAATTCATTATATATTCAAAGCTAATAAAATAAAAGCATATTTCAAAGTAAAAGTATTTTCTAAAAATAACACATATCACACAACCTAAACCCTTCCAAACACATAAAAGATCCAAGAGAAAACAACAACACAAGAAAACAAGGTATCAAACAAAATATAAAACAATACAAATAATATTATAATTTTTCACAACAGCCTTACCTATGACTATTTCAAGGACCAAAAAAATACCAAAGTAAATTGTAAACAACTATTACTTAAAGAAACATTGGAAGTTAAGATAATTGTAAATGATGCCCCTAAGGACAATAGTCACATTAGTCACAGTTAGCTAAATATGCTACAAATTTTGATTGGATTATTAGAATGGTGCAAGACTTGGTACATGTGATGTACACAATTCAAAGCACCCATGTGTCAAATTGTGGGGGTGTTGGACACTTTGACAATTTTTCACAATTTTTTGAGTGATTTATCTCTTTATTTTAAGAAAACTAGGCTTAAGCTTTCATTTTCCCATTTTTTTAAGAGGTGCTTAATTGGAAACCAAGGCAAAGATTGAAAAGTTTTGAGACCATTTCAAATTGGAGAAGGCAAGTATTTGAAGACATTTGGAAAATTGTGACTAATGTAACTAATGCCTTTTAGGGGTAGGGTTGCTATTATGTGAGCATAGGAGTGTAAGCCCATGAGCCTATAATATTATACACCTATATTATAGGTGTATATACTATAGAAACCATTTATGATTATAGAGTATATATATTACAAATACCCATATTATAGGTGTTTTGATACATACACCTTCTATAGAGTATGGTCTTTATATTATAGGTACCTATATTATAGACTCAATACTCACAAGCTCACATTCTTAGGCTCATATACTAACACTATTGCTTTAGGGGCATTAGTTACATTAGTCAAAGTTGGTTAAATTGGCTACAACTTTTGATTGGATTATTGGAATAGTGAAAGACTTGGTGCACATGTTCCAAGTAGCTCAAGGCACCATGTGTTAAATTGTGGGTGTGTTGAACACTTTGCCAATTTCCCACAATTTTTTGAGTGAGTTATCTCTTTATTTTAAGAAAACTAGGCTTAAGCTTTCATTTTTCCATTTTTTTTTCATGAGGTGCTTTATTGGAAACCAAGGCAAGGATTATCAAGTTTTGGAACCATTTCAAATTGGAGAAGAGAAGTATTTGAAGACATTTGGGCAATTTTGATTGACGAGATTTTTTTCTAAAGATAGGATTCTTGTGTTTTGGATGGTTTTTTTTTTTTTTTTTTTTGGGAGTGTTTTTTTAATTTTTTGTTTAATCCAATTGATAAAGTGTCCTAAATCCTAAACGGATTGTAGGAAATGTGAGCCACCTGCCGGCATACACGTTGTGGGGATACAAGCCGAGACCAATAGTATCCTGCGGCCCTGAACCACACCTTCCGGTCTAAACCAATGACTGTCCACCTGCTTCATAGACTGGTCCGACTTCAATCTTTTGCCATTTCTTCGGTATTGTATGAAATCATGCAATTCTTTGACTATTCTTACTTGTAGGGTCTCCGTGAATGTGGTGATTCCTTGTGGCATTTTGATTTTTGTGCAGTTTGATCTCAACCGGAATTGAGGTGCTCCATTGAAGAAAACTCTATTTGGAACGCGGTTGAGTACATTTCAACTTGTATAATCTCCACATCTAACAATTCAATCCCGCATTTTTTTTGCATAAGCATTGCCTCTGAGCAGGCTACAACATTGAATAGTTGATTTCTAGGATTTTGCTAAATTTGTCCGCACTAATGGATTTTTGTCAAACTGCTTCGGAAAACATGTCGCTGACATGTTCTAACAATGGGTGGTCTAGAATTAAAACCTCAAAAATGACTAGTAACATGCACTCATAGAGAGCCCAACTCTTCATGTACAACTAACCATCTAAGAGTGGAGGGAGAAAAATTTTCGGAAAGAATTCCAATTCCAAGAGTCCATTGAAATGAAGAAGGGATTGTCATGATAATTTAGCTTGAAATCACTAATATTTTTTGAGAAAATTTGTGTAACAAGTCAATAATTATGCCAATGGAAAAAAGAATCACTTGAATGAATGAGGTAGGAAAGATCATCCATTATTTGTTGCTTTTCTGCAACAATGTAAAAGTCATTTCTAGTCCTTCTCCAATGTAAAAGCCCTTTGTGAATGTTTAAAGAAAAGTAAAAGAATTTTTTCTCTTTTCCCTTTTCCAAAGTAAAAGCTTTTTTGTTAATGTTTAAAAAAAATGAAAGAACTTTTTTTTCCCTTTTCCAAAGTAATAGACCTTTTCTTTTTTCCCCAACACCAAACACCTATAAATTACAACACCTTCTTCATTTTATTATTTACACCAACTTTCAATACATCAACCTTGTCATTTATTACTTCCATCCCATAGATTGGAGTTTTAATTATCACCCATGGGTATTTTATCCTTAGTATAAAAGATTCATTCCATAGGAGAATTCAAAATAGGAATTCAACAAATAGTTCTTAATCCTATTAGTTAGCACAACCAATTGATTTTTGCAACATAATCCTTCTACTAGGCCTAAATACAACTATTCTCCCCTGTTAAAGGCCACAAGGGTTAAGATGATCTTCCAATTTGGTTCTTTATTTTCATTCTTTTATATATTAATCTTATTTCAATTTTTTAATCTCCAAATTGGATCTGCTAATTAGCTTTGGTGGCTATGGTACAATAATCTCTAATTTGATAACAATAGGGACAACTTGATATGCTCTTGCACCTCCAACTCAGGCTGAATCTTATTGATTTGATCTTTGTCTCCAAATGGGGAACCACGGCCTCTGATTTCTCCAACTTGGTCCCTCAAATTATTACTTCATACACACTAAACTTTTACTCCTATTTGGTAGACATTATGCACATTCACAGATACACTTTAAATTCAAGCATAGACATTACTCAATTAGATTTCATCACATGATTTCATTCACAGATCATAAACCAAATTGAAATTTGTAGGATCAACATTTAAGCTTTACAGAAACATTGACTTGGACTATAATCATACTACAATGACATTCATAAGTACAATTTGGATCTTCAATGACAACCATGCATTTCTTTATATTCAACTTTGGCCAATGTAAACACACACAATTGTAAAATAATTTCCAACTAGGCACATCAATAATTTTCAACAACATAACAATCTCATATCATTCACACAATTAGGATTCATCTTTAAAACTCTACATACACTCAAGTTTGCCATTCATCACACATAACACAATCAACACCAATTTGGCTGAAAATACAATTTCATATAAATTCCGAATAGGTGATTAAATCACTATTACAAAATTCACAGTAAGTACTTCCAACTAGGCTCTAAAAGCATAATATCTCCAATTTGATCATCCTACCTAATCACACTAGCCCTGATTAGCTTGAAACTTAATCACCAACTTGGCTCTTCATTCTTCATTATATTCATGTACACACACTCTATACATTTTTCCAAATTCACACTCAACTTTCCTAATTAGGACATCAACATCTCCATCTCCAAAACATACACAACATCACTTAATTCAACAATTAGCATACACACACACACCAACTTGGGCACACAAGACAAAAACATAAAATACACAGCTTGACCAACTGGGACGCACACTATACTTCATTTGACAGTAGGTGAACTCCAATTTGAAAATCCAAACCAAATAGGTCATGGGAGGGATAGTTGCCAACCGCCACCAAATTGGATCCCGCAAAAGAAATCTGAATCGACAACTCACCAATTTGCTATTACTACTCAATAACTAATCCAATTTGGTTGATTCAACTACTAACTCAAATGGAGTGTAAACAAATCCTATTAGCTCTCTAATTGATCAACTACCAACCAAATAGGTAACATCTACAAAAATTTATAAAATCAACCAAAATTGGACTTCACAACTCTATCTACACATCTTGTCTACTTCAATAATATTAGAGTGCATTTATACACCATTCTTTCTCCCCCCTATATGGGCTTCTAGTGATACATTTTATTATTGTGTTGTGAAGAACACCAACCCATTTCGTAACTCACTTGCATTTCAAAATTTGTTAACATCAAAAGCAAGCTCAATCATGGGGAAATTGGGTCAATAATTGCAAAAGACATTGCAAAAGGTGCAACACAAGCTTGCACCTAGCCATAATGGCTACATCAAGCTTGAAGATGAAGATGCTATTCCAAATCATGTCCCTAAAGGATCGTATGCCGTGTAAGTTGGTGATGGGATGCACCAATTTGTGATCAAAACCAAGATCCTCCACCACCATCTCTTTCAAATGTTGTTGGCAATGTCAGTCGAGGAGGTTGGGTACTATCCTAACGGAAGCTTGATTATGGACTTTGATGTCCCATTTTTCAAGCATCTCCTAGGACTTATTGATACAAGCATCCTATCTATCCAATTCAAAGCATTGAATTGTAGCACAAGTCTTCGGTCTTTACACTAACAAGACCACTTACCATACTAACTAGGTTGATTGATTGATGGTATTGTTGTATCTAAATTTAATTCTAGATGATCAATACTTTTTTTGGAAAACACTTTATATTATTCCATTTGTAAAACATTAATATTGTTGAGTAGGCAATTGGTATAAGATTCCAATGCATCTCAAAATACATCAGTTGGAGACAACATTTCATGCAAAAATTATGAAGCTAGGTCAAGATTCTTTGTAGTGGATGTAATGAAGTTGTTTCTTCAACTTACAAACTTATTGATTTTGGAGATGTAGACAATCAATGATGATGGTGATTTTAGACAAGGTACAATTTAAGGTGTAATGTACCGATGTTATGAATAGTGCACTAGTAATTTAGTTGTGCACACACACAAGGCTTCTGTGTGGAGAGCTTAATTGTATTAGTTATACATAATTCAGACTTGCAATGAAAATCATAAAATCCTTTAAATAGGGATTATTACTTGTATCACAAATTGAGTGATTTACTTGAATGTTTGCTTGCTCCCCTCACTTCAACAAATTGGAAATCATGCTTTTCTTATGTAAATCTCATACAAAGTGTTTTGAGTCTTTTAATGTACTATGCATAGGATCACTTAATTTCTGCATGGCCTTTAATATTCACTTAACTTGGATAACAATGAACTGTGATTTTGGTAGTGACACATCTCTTGAGAAGGATTCAGTTTGAAAGCTAGGCTCAACTTTTGAGTTTAATAATAATATGAATTGATTGTCTTGAGAAGATGATATTTTTTTGTATGAATGTGGAGTTTAATTTATGTATTAGTTGTAGAAAGGCATATGTATATATCAATAGAGATATCCTTTTAGTTCAAATCTAAAATTTCTCTTGTATTTTTACTTTGACATCCAATAAATAAGTGTAATTCACAACTAATGGAGTACACTATAAGTCTATTGGAGTTGTTTGGACTCCATGTTTTCATCAATTCAAAGATTGAAGGTATTGAATCAAAGATACAAAGGTTTCAAGTTGATCATGAGTTCATCTAACTTCAAGAAAGAAGATGAAATAAGTTATATTCCATTAGATTAGTTGCTAGCTTCTAAAGTCAAATGAACATTCAACCTTTCCAAATATGTATCTTCGCATTTTCTTAAGCCCCTTGGCAGTAAAAGAGATTAGCAAGCAAATTTCTTTGTATTTGCAAATATGAATCTTTTAAACTTTGTGAAATTTACAAAATATTTATTTATAATTACAACTTTTTGAGTTCCTAATAAAGTTAGCAGTCAAGATACAATTCAAGCAAATTCACTATTTCTTGTATCCACCTTCAAATCCATATGGTTTCTCTTATGAAGCTTGTACTCCTCTTTGTGTCTTGAGTTGCTCCTGCACAAGATATTCAATACAATCCAAACTCAATGTACATACCTTTTAATACACATTCCAAATAAGTTGAATTGAATTGAGTATTTGCAAAATGTTAAGTTAAGTATCATGAGGAAGGGGTTCAAACCTCGGACACAAACGTTGCATGGAATCCATAAGGAACTCTTCTTGGTAATGTCACAACTGCCACTGGTTCTGGTGCCATGGTCTTAGCATTAATAATCACAACCTCCGAAATCCTGTCCAAAGTGTAAACATAATAAATATCGCAACCTACATCTTTGAAAATTAGGTTTTCATATAATTACACTATTTCAAGTGCCCATAGCTAACTAATTTACATAAAATTTCAAGTTCTCCACGATTCATGAAGTAGTCTTTCTATAGTCACAATGATCATGCAAAATCCTCCCATTATATTGAAAGAAGGCCTCTATGTGACCCCTTATAATGTTGTCAAATGCTCAAGAAATAGTGTAATTTTATTGATATCCTTTTGTGAGATTGAATGAGGACATACTACATATTAATTGAATACTTTAATTGTTCTATGGGAAGATGTTATTGAATCACAAAATATATCTTTTCGTATATGCCAAGTGCAACAAAAACAAAAAATTGGTTTAAGTTGATACCCATTGTTCTCATCGTGTATGAAGGCTATCAAGTAGCCATCATCTTCTTCTATCTCAGACTCAATGGAACGAGGCACAAATTTTGCTTCTCCTCCAAACCGCCCAGGACCATAAACAAATAGACCTTCAAGGTTACCTCCTACTATTTCACCTAGTCCAAATTGTGGCTCTTTACGAAGATTGTACTTTGCAATACCTACTCCACGGAGTCCATGGAGGCCTTCATCAAATACACATCCATACACGTAGGAATTTTTCCTACACAAAGATAACCAGGGTGCTAAAATTTAGTAATTCGTGATAACCCCAAATTTGTAGGAATTTTGAAAAAGAGGAATGTTAGCAAGCACTTAGAAATTATGTATATGATATTAATCATGAGTACTCAAGAGGCCACAACTCCCACAAGAATCTCTTCCATTTCAGAAGCTCCAAGAGAGGTAACAAATGTACCAATTACTGAAAGAAAGCATAATTATCCTACAACTCTTAACAATAGAAATGTGTTTTGAAAGCTACTATGATCAAATAAATTGGTTCCCAAATTGGACGTCCTATTTGACTTAGAGATTGAGTACTGAGGGGAAAATTTTGTCTTATGAAAATAAAAACATTTACAAAGTTTTTGTTGAAATTGATATCACCAAGAATTGTATTTCATTTGTTTCAAAAAGCAACAATTGAAACCACCAATCAAACTACTTCAACTTCAATTACATACCTTCCAACATACTTCTCGTTGATGTTTGGGTAGTCAACGTTCAATTCACCCATATTCTTCTGTTTCACCTCACCAGTCTTCAAGTTCATTCTGAATTGATACCTTCAATGTCAACATATTTTGTTAAGTACCACAACGTAGGATGTTCTAATTAAAGCAAAAGAGCATTGATTCAAAGGGCACATAAAAAAGCTTGAACTATAATTTAAACACCTCAGGAATAATTTCTTTTGAAACCAATAGCATGCCTTACAATGACTGTGGTGAATTGTCTTCGGGAAGAAAAGGAAAACGTCGTTCAGATTGTCTACATGAATTCAATACAACTTCATCGCCCTCTTCCCACGCATTTGCTGAGACATCCATGCAACCAAATTTGTCAATCTGACCAAGGTGAGCACTTGATAATAAAACTATCAACTAATCTCTTACGTAGTCAATATAACCAACAAAATGCGCACTATGATGATGGTGTGTTCAAGAAATTTATGCTTCTGATTGGAAGAAACGTACATGTCAAGACTTTGTAAAAATATGGAGAGTACACAAAAGTCAATACAAAAGATTGGAAGACAACCTTATTACAACAAAATCAAACTTTCCATTAAAGCCTCTAAACTCACCATTATGAAAAATAGTACATGGTGGAATGGTGAACCATTTGAGTTGGGATTCATTGGTGGCGTATCGGGGAAGCACTCCAAATCGTGCTTCCTTGTTTTCATCAAACCTTATCCCGATGTTTCCCTTGGCCATGGCCTACAACAAACCATAGGCATAAATTGATAAATTGTGTTATAGTTAGATCATACAAGACAAGGTAAAAACAAACTCAAGTTTACATCAATCAAAAAAGGCTTCCCTAAACAATAGAAGACCATATTATGATCATTGTGCCCATAGGGAACAATAAATGATATGACAATGCTAATATTTTGTTAAAGGTTGTAACTCAAAATAGGTGAAATTATTTTACCTTGGGATCCAGAATCAAAGGAAGATCCATGAAAATGGCAAAATTTTCAGTGATGGCAAAGTCGTGCATCAAGACAGCCTTAGGTAGAGTAATGACGCAGGCTTCTGACATCACTCCTTCTTTGGATACAACATGATAGTTAACATACGGTGAGGATAATTGATAGCCATAGGCAAATAGCTCGCCTGCAATGACATTGCAACACAATACTAAGTAACTTTGTCTACTCAACAATCGATGAGTAGTGAATTCCCCATTGTGAATCTCTCTTTCCTTGCTTTTAGTTTCTCTTTGCAACAAAAAACTCTCAATCATTCACTAAAAGAAATTAAGGCCATTGACTACCTAATGCAACTCCATTGGCAAACATGAATGCTGAAAGTTTGGTTTATAGTTTTGCTCATCATGCCTAAATGCCCAATTTGATAGACATCAAATTACCAGTAATGGGATCCAATTTGGGGTGAGCAGTCATGGAACGTCCAAGTCGGCCTCCATAAGATTCAACTCCCATTGTCTCAAAATCGCCATCTTCCAACACCTTGATGATGTCTACAACCAATAACAATATATTTAAGACACTCTTTGATCATGAGAAACCATTTCATATCTACCATTAGTGGAAATATGGTCTAGACAAGGAAAATAATGCATAGGAAGAACCGCATGACAAATTGGTCAATGATAGGTCTTCTCATGCTCACTTTCTTGGTCAACATATACCATGTTTCCACCAATGTGAACAATAAAAACTCAATTTTACTCATGCTTTGAAGAGAATTCAAGATATCATTGTGCTACTAATCACAACTATACAAAGTCGCTTTAACTTACAAGGTTTGTCGCCTTCATTGAGAGCCATAAACTTCCCACCGTGGTATATCAGAGCGGTATTACCTGCATATACAAGGAAAGGCTTGTTACTACAAATTTCAATCATAAGCATAAGATAATTAAAAAAATAACCATGTCACCTACCTAAATGCATCATACCAAGAGAATAATCATGTTTCCAAAACAATCCATGAAAACGGCAACTTCAGAAATGGACAAAAATAGATAGTTCATTGCAAAAAATTTATTAGCAAAGTATAATAAGAGGAGCATTTTCAGGAGAGATTAAAACATTGTGCATCAACCTTGGTTCTTGCCATTCGAATCATCAAGCACCCCTAACTTGATTCGAAGTTGCTCAAGAAAGGCATATATGATTCCTTGCACTCCCTTCAAATCTCCAAACTAAAAAATAGAGACATTCAAATGATCAAAACCAAGCATAAACCTTTAATTTAGTAAGGGATATCAAACTTCTCTAGACACAAATCTCCTAAGGGAAAAAAACAATCCTTTTTCAAAAAGAAACCAATTGCTACTCATGATTATTCAATTTAGCTTGACCTATCCCAAATTACAAAAGGTCAAAAGATTATTATAGAATAGGAGTAAATGGGAGTAAAAGGGAGTGCAACAATCAACTACAATCACTTGCAATTACGATGAAGGCACAATGATTCTACGAATTGCTTCACAGCCAAAATAGTAGAAATGAGTGATGTTATTGTAAACACCAACTAGACTCCTTAACATTTGTACTTTCAAAATAGGTAGACACAATCCTACTCCAAGTGAACATATAATCAAGGTTTGGTATTCCTTGGGGAGTTTTTCCATTGTTAGCTTGAAAGTTTCACCAACATCTGATGCATTTCTAATATAGCTGTAAACCAAATGGTGCAAATTTTGTGTTACCTTGAGAAACTTGGGTGCACCAAATTTCTCCTCTTGTTCTAGCCGGCTGGTGCGGACATACCGTGCTACATATGTCGCTTGGCCGTCCTTCATTTTCAATCCATGTAGCATTCTGAAAGATAAGAAGATTAAATTAGATTCCTAATTTCCAAATATTGCACATCAAACATTGTTTATAAATGTTAAAAAGACCCCTTTTCTGACCTCAAGCTTATAGCAACTGTTCATCACTTTAAAGAAAATTTTTGGCTTTGCTCTCCTAACAAGCATCCATATCCATCCTTGGATTGGTTTAAAAAAAACTCCTACATCATTTTTGCTCCCAAGACTTTTAGTTCCTTGTACTCACTATTGCACTACCCTTGAACTTCTTTTTTATATTCCATGTGATAAATAGTACTTCTTGACAAAAAGTTGATCACCCATTTGTCAAAGAATCACACACTTAGCAAGATTCCAAGTATGTCCTATTAAGGTATCATGTTCATTATATGCAACAATATGCAAAAAGGCTTCCTTCTAATATGTTTCTCATTCTCCTCCTTGGCAGGATTCCTCTTCAGTAGAAAGTTCTGAAATAAGAGCGCAAGAAGTAGAGTTGCACGCACCCATCGCCATCAAACCTGCCAAGATATCAACCACAACTCTAGATTAGACTCACTATACCATCAGGAAGGCCGAGGAATCAACCCTAAATCAAAGGACCAAAGGGTTCATAATTTGATTGATCATAACTTACTGGGAATTTTTTTCTCCAAATGGGACCCAGTTTCTACATCACCAGAATCAGAGAGGAATACTACACGTGTTGATCAAACGATAAATACAACTCTCCAAGGAAGGTCTCCACGTGCGGACCTCCCCGAAACAGCTAACAAAACACAAGGCCCAATAATTCGGTCCCTTCATTGTTCCAAGATTTGCAAATGGTAAGATAAGACATGATCCAAGTGTTTCTCACAAATGAATTCCGCCGGTTGGTGGGAAGAACCTAGGGTTTGGACCCACTCGCACAAACTCTCCATTCATACAATCCTGTCAACGCCCACGTTGATCATTCAGATTTTCCGTAAAGAAGGGGACGGGACTTGAACGGCTCTGGCCTAGGATTTTACAAAACAAGTGAACGCCAAGCACATGTGCAGAAACTGTAAACTAAGAAGTGAACTAGTCTAACTCCAAAGACGAGTAAGTTGCATTAATCCTGTCAATTGTTCACCATCTAATTGAACCCTGTGATTTCTATCCCATCTAATTAAAACCCTATCAATCGTAACATGTGAGACACTTCTTCCCATCAGTCCATCACTCTACCAATTGAAACACGACAAGATTTTCAAGGATACATCTGGGACCGAGGTGATTGTTTCATTACACGATCTCTAGCTCTTATTCAATCTACCCCAATCTAATCCTCGCACCTTCTCGTGGTCGGTCTCCTATCTCGGACACACACCATCAGACAACCCTTTCCAAAAACCCAAAACTAAAACTCATTCACGCCATCATCTAAACTACTTAATTTCCAACGCATCTCCGTTCTTCACCACCAGTAACCAAGTCGTACAGCGAAGTCGTTATTGATGGAATTCAAAAGAAGATCGAACTACTGCAAGCCCCAATTGTCCCCCGGCCTCCAGTGAACAAGTTGACCTACTAAGAACCCAAGAAACCAATTCAAGAAACTTTGCCCACAAAAACTTGTCCATAAAAGGGAGGGTGGAAAGCATCGATCAGTACAGGAATGGTTCCCGTGACAGGCAGGTGGTCCTGGGGCGACATCTCCGTCGTTGGCGCAAAGTTCCCCTCAAACCACGAGTGCTTCCTCTTGCTTCCATAGTCGTCAAAGTACCACACAATGGCCCTCTCCAAGTAATCACAAAACTTCGCTGCCACGTTCGTGGGGAACTTCAAATGGCTGTTTTGTGATGGCAACAAGGGCTCCTTCTGTGCATCGCCACCGCCATCCATGATGCTCGCTCGCTCGCTCGCTAGCTGCTACTCCGTATCTCCTGCTATCACTACCAGAGAGAGCTATGTACAGAACATGCAACTGAACGTTTCTAAAATTGCCGTGCTGCTCATTATATAATACTTCTCAGTCTCCTTGCTCACTGCCAACCTCGAGCTGCACATTCCTAAATAATTAAGTCTGTCAACCCCGCATATCGTGGATCCAGGTACAGTACCTCACCTCAGTTTCAAGTTACTCGTGCATGACTGTGCATGCGGTGTTTGTTGCGATTTGCGCTCCGTCGTTGATTAGGGTGTCCCACACCATGCCGTGTGACACGCGATCTCTTCTACTGACTGTGCGAAACAGTTGATCGAGTGCAAATGGTTGGAATCGCGCTGGGCCACGCGCGCTACCTGTGGCCACTCACATTGGAGACTTGGCCAGGACACTTATCTTTCATCATTGGTGATACAGCAAATGAGATGAATTCCCCAAATAAAAAGCAAGCTTTGCCTGTTGCACGGATGGTCGGGTTTTTATTCTGGGGAGACGAAAACGTCACATAGTGTACATGCTGATTCTGTACGTGCCATATCTAACTCCGCCAGACGCTAGGGCAGAAAACCAGGGATTGCAAGTTTCAGGGATTGAGTGATCTAGAATCTCCAATTATTAAAGTAAGATATTGGTTGCCGTACACGCATGGAGAACCGATTTCTGAAAGCCACACTTTTTTTTTATTACCAAAAGCCACACTTTTGAAACTTGGTGAAGCGGTGGAAGGAGTATTTTTTTTTTAAATTTTTTTTTTGAGGTTTTTAATGAGCCCACGAGGAATCCTATCCCTAAGATTTTTTGTAATTGTTCAATAGTCATGTAATATTTTGTAAATTTTCAAAGTTGAAAATTATAAATGCTACTAGAGTGACTCCCTTTACTTTAACCCCCAAAAAATCAAGTGGCTTTCAACATGCATGAGAAGTCTTGAGTAGTTAAAGTTAATATGTACAAAATCAATTTTGGTTGGATGCTCAGGAAATTTTTGATGCAAGGTGTGAATGTGCACTACCTAAGTGGGAACATTTTTTTTTTTCAATTTGAGTGACTTGATCAAAAAATTTGGTGCCTTGAACTAATTAGATAGTCCAGACAATTTAGGGTAGCACATGCAAATTCTTCCTTTCCTTGTGAAATTTGGTAGGTATGTAACTTAATGATGCAAGATGAAAATGTTGTAAAAAAAACCCCATGTGTAGTGTAAAAATGTCATTCTAAGAGTTAACTACTAAAGGATCGAGGTTTTTTTCTACAAAGACATTGTCAAAAATTGCAAGTTTTGGGTATGCTACTATGTTATTCAACAATGAAAATTGAAATTTTTTTTAAAACTTAAATTGTACAAAATGGAAGTAAATATTTAACTAGAGTGTGGAAAAAAATTCAGATCATTTGACTGCATGGATTGAAAGATAATAACATTTGAAGTGAAAAAAAAAACTTTTTTCATTCCTATGAAATAAAGTTGGTAGACTTCAAGCCCACCTAGAGTAAAATTTTTGCTTGGCAAGAAAATGAGGATTTTGACATTTCATAAGTATATGATGTTAGGTTTACTTACAAAAAAAAATTCAAAAGTAACTAAGATGCCTAGCTTACACTAAATCACTTTGCAATGCAAGAACATTAAGTGAATTGGTAATACACTTGTCATTTTTTGATGAATTGGTGGAATGAAGAAAATTTTTAATTGAAATCCAAAAAATAAAAAATTAGAGACAATCAAACAATCATTTAGAATTTATAAAAAAATTCAAGAATTTTGACTCTACAAATTGCAAGATATTAGGGCTTGAAGTTAAAAGAAAATGTTTTTCCTTGAAACTGCCCCAACATAGCTAACAAAGTTTGACTCCTCTTAGGATATAATTTGAGGACTAAATTTTTTTAAGTTTTGGACAATTATATGCCATATTTTATTAGTCAAATACATGCCAAATTTCAAAAGTTGATGAGCTTTTTTGCAAAAGATTCTCCAAAGATTTCCAAATTGCCCAAGCTACCTCTAAAGTTTAGGACAACATAACTTTTGATCTAGGCACCCAAATTGGGAAAAAAAATTAGTTTTTCATCAAGGAGGTAGATGTTTACACATTAAATCTAGATTTCATGAACATCCAATGAAAAATGACATTGTAGGAATCTATCCAAGATTTCTTGTATATGTTAAATGGACATTTGGTCCTGCAGGAGTTAAAATATGCTCACTATGTTGCCATATTGGACAAGGTCGGAAAAAATTATTTCTTCTTACTTCAAACATCATAATCTTTTAATTTATGTGGTCAAAGATTTTGAAATTTTTTCTATGCATTTCTTGATGTCCAAAGTAGTCTAATAAGAATTGGTAAGGTTGAATTTTGGAAAAAAAAATTCATTTCTTTCTCATTGCCCTAAAAAATGATAATTTTTTACAATTTTTGCCCAAATGTGCCTTGGTCTTGGGGGTTTAAGTATACACTCTTGAATTACAAAATACTTCAATTTTTTTTAGTTGCTTCAAAAAAATTTAACAACTTCTATTGGTTGTTCTAGAGATCTTAAAGTAAGTTTGCATAATTGTGTAGGTGGTCATTCAAAGACCAAATATAGATGTTTTTGGTGCTCCTACCTTAAGTTGAGTACATCTAATGATAAAGTCTCTTTCTAAACATTCATAGTCAATTTACACATTTCAATCATATTTTAGCAAATTTTCATTGAAAAAAGAAAAAAATGGCATGTAACCCTCTTTCACTTAGGTTTTTCTGATTTTTATAAATTTTTGAAGTTGGAAGAATTAGTTGGTCTTCTATAATCATCTCCATTTTAAAATATTTAGTATGGGAAAGTCAAAACTTTTAATCCATATTCCAATCTAAGAAGATGCATTTAAAATAGTTTTAGTATCCACCACATAATTGACGGTTTAACTAGGAAGAACCAATCCCTTTATTCTCAATTTTTTATCCTTGTACAAAATATTAGAATTTATTATTTACCACCAATGATAAAATTCAATAATATTGAATTCAAATTAAAAATTAAAAATTCTTGAATAATCTATAAATTACATAATAAGTCACATTTGTAGCATTCATTATCTTCAATGTTTTGTCTTTTCAACTAGAAGTATCTAAGAGTATCATTAAAAAAATATGAGGCCTCTAGAAGGTTGTTTAACTTTCAGCTTTAGTACAAATACAACAAAAGTAAGAATAAAAATTCAATTAAAAAAATTAATATTAACTTTAAATTGAATATTTACTATAAATTTAAGATTAAATGAATAATGAATAATTAAATTTAAAATTATCATTATTGAATAAAAATTTATTATTTATTATTTATAAATTTTATTAACAAAATATTACTTTGAGTATTATTTGTTTCTTGTATTTGCAATGTTGTTGAAAGTCAAACAACCTTCTAGAGGCCCAAGTTTTTTTTTTTTTTGGTGATGGACATCATTGGATGCATAAAGAAGCTACATATTATAGATTATTATTGGTTTTCTATGCTTTATATAAACAAATCAAACAAAAATCTAGTCTTTTTGATTAAATTTTTTTGTAGAGAGTTTTAAGAAAATTAAATACAAATAATCAAAATTGATGATTATATTAAGCCATATTGATAATTCACAAATTTATCCTATCACACCAAAATTCAAGTGCAAAACATAAAAAGTATATTTTGGCTAATTTTGAAGTTAAATATTTTTTTTCATTGATTGATAAAAATCTATAAATAATTTTTTTAATTTGATGGAATGTCGTTGTCTTTTTCCTTATTGATTGAATTTTAAAGTTATAGGATATATCATTAGTCTAGTTCATTTGCTACAACCTTCTCCATCTCATATTACTATTAAGTTTGTAAATAAGTATAATTACATAAAAAGATTCTTCATGTATTTCATTACATTCATTGATAGGGGTATTTTTGAAGGAGATTATGGATTCAAATGAGCCCAAGTATTCCTATTAGCAATCAATCCACATTCTACACTATAAATAATTTGTGTTTTAGGTGATGAACCCTAATTCTTGTAAGCAGATTTTAGGTGATGTTCAATGCAACAAACTCATGTTTTTATGTCAACATTGATGTTTATTGGAAGTTTTTGTTGACATAAAAACATGGATGTTTTTTTAAAAAACCAAAGTTTTTTGATGTCAAAAGGATCAAATTTTAGGTGACATAAAAAAAAAACCTATGTTTTTATGTCAACAATGATGTCCATTGATGTTACATTGAACATTATTGTTGACATAAAAACATGTTTTTCTTTAATGTCACCTTAGATGTCACCTAAAATCCATTCCTTTTGATGCCAATTGTCATATTGAATGTCACTTAAAACAAGATTTTCTTATAGTGTTTGTTGCATTGAACATCACCTAAAATCTATTTACAAAAATTAGGGCTCGTCACCTGAAGCATGGGATTCTTGTAGTGCTAACTTGGTCTTTATAAACTTTTTTGTTCTATACTTTAATTAGGTTTCCAAATAAGTTGTTTACACTTTACAATAGCTTCTACGTTGCGTATTTTGTTACATTGATATGGAAATTTTGGAAGCACTAAAGGCACCAAATGAAGAGCACTACAATTTTTAGCTATAAGGTAGTATGCCTATAAATCCACCTTTTAAGAGTTAGTCATTTTTTTTATGGTTTGTAACTAAAGAAAGATTTTTCATTGAATTTTGAGTGGAAGAGGAGGCATTGTGGAATCAAGTAGAAGTGTTGCTATAATTTTTGGAGCTCTATTGAATTACTAATGAATTTCTAAAAAGTCCAAGTATAGGCACCTATTGAGGATTGTAGTCCAAGTAGAAATCAAAGATATGTAATGTAAAAATAGATATTGCTTTACCAAAAACCTGTAGTGCAACATGGAAGACGTAATGAGCAAGGTCCTAAAATGCAACAACTATCACAATTAAACACACACAATGTTGTGATTGAAGCAAGTATAGGATAATTCTTGTGGTGTTAGGCTGAGAAAGTCAAGGTGGCTTGGTTAGAGTGCTAAAGTAAGCAATTGTAAAGCAGTGGAGTAGAGTACATGTTGAAAAAAATACCATTTGTGTTTGTAAAATGGATCCTCATGCCCTAATTTATAAACTTGCCACTATAAAAAATACACATTTTAGGTGACGAGCCTAATTTTTAAAAATGAGTTTTAGGTGACGCTCGATACAACAAACTCATGTTTTTATGTCAACAAAATGTTCAAAATAACATCAATGTTGACATAAAAACATGTGTTTGCTACATTAGATGTCACCTAAAATTTGTTTAAGAAAATTAGGGCTCATTACTTAAAACATGGGTTTCTTATAGCATACTTGTTTCAAAAGTTGGTGCATACAGAAAAGCCGGATCTCCAATCCATTTTCGTTGATGAATGTCCATAGCTTTGTATTCTACTTTTATAATCAATTGTTGCACTTCTGGTCATGCATAAGAGCAAAGGTCTTAGATTGATGTCATATCTTCATAAGCGATTGCTTTGCTCTTCTATTTGAACCACTTCGAATTGAATTGGCTTGCCTTAAATGTTGCATTGCTAGCCATGTTGTATTTGTCCTTGTAGTAAGTTTGGAGCCAAATTGCCTTCATTAAAGATTTTGCTTGCAGCATGACCTCCCTATGCCTTTTGACTACTTGCAAGCTATTTGCTTCTTCATGTGCAAGGATCAACAAGAAGGCATGAAAGATGAACCTACTAATAAACTATGCATCAACAGAGCCCTTTGGCCCTGGTTTCCTCACATATTGTAGACCTTGAGGAAGCCTGACCAGCCAGTACAAGTGAGCTTTGATCTTGCTTCCTCATTTTTGTTGCTCTACACATCATGTTGCCTTGTTGTTTGTGCGTCTTCCATCCTTGAATGGTAATGTTGTCGTTAATGTGTTATCTTATTAGAAATTGTCATTCCATTGTTGCATGCTCCTTTACTAACAACTTCTCATTTAGACTTACTAGGTCATCAATTCAATGATGTAGGGCTAGGCTTTGGACCTCAACATTGTGCTATTGCACATACTGATCGTAGCACTTCAAGTAATACTTCCTTCTCACCATTTTTTGGCTAATTTTGAAGCTTGTTTGTTTTTCTTTGTTCTTAAAGTAGTCATGCTTTGGGATGATTTGTATTGCTTGAATGAAAGTTTTGGTTGAACGCAAAGTTGATTGGAGGGATACTAGTGCCTCCAAATGAGAGATTTAAAAAACTACTAGAATGTTGCCAATATTGACTAAAGAATTAGGAATTGCTACTTACACCTAACCATAACTTTGAAACTTGGGTTTTAACAATGGAGGTAAGTGGCTAGTTTCTCTCTATTTTTTTAGCTTGTCTTTGGCTATGGCTATCTTCTAGGGTTTTCCTTGCAAATGGTTGGAGGAAATTTTTAGTAGGGCCATTTCTAAGTTTGAATGCTTGTGTTTGCTTTGATTAAAGCATGGAGCTTCTTGTGAGATTGTACTATTGCTTTTGTTGACCACTTCTCATTGTGATCCTTTCTTGACTTCAATAAGGATTGCCTTTCCATCTTTGTTAAATGCTTCTATGTTTTTTCAACATCTTTCTTCACTTTGTTCATTTCCAACTCTAACTTTTTTTTTTCTTGTGCAACTTCCTTCTTTTAATTGCCAATTTGCTCCAATGAGTTCAAATATTCATGTCAAATCATCCAAATGGATTTCGAATAGTCTATATAAGGCTCTCCGTTTTTTGTTTTTTAATTATAGACAAGACTACTTTTTGTAAATTCAAAAAAATTCTTGTGCATAGATCTTTGTCCTTCATGACTACAATTGTCTTTTCTTCCACTACCTTCATAGTTGTTGTCATTGTGGAGGTATCTTTTGAGTGGATAGTGAGGAAAAGTACCCACTATCTACCCCAAAGTGACTCACTATGTTCATTTTTGGGTTTTAAAGGTTTTAAAATTTTCATTTGCAACCTTTCCCCTCCCCCCCTCTTGTAATTTTCAGAAATCAACATAGTAACAATCAATATGGGATAATTCCTCTTGTATCCATATCTAGTACTGTATTCGTATATATTACCTATATAAGGCCATATTCGTTAATTTGAGACAAAGTGAGGTCTCATTTTCATACAACTTGAAAATGTAGTAGAAAAAGCTCTACTTAAATTGAGACATTAGGGGAATATTGAGACTTTCAAATGTCAATTTCCATCTGTAATCATTTACTTATTGTTTTGGAAAGTGGCAAGTGCTTATTGAACATTTAAATTTTGCAAAATTTTATTATGAATATAGAAATACTGCAATTAATAAGACAGTAAAGTGAGACAATCCATTAAATTGAGACTTGCATGTGTTTAGATTTAGGGTCTAAAGACTCTTTATTCCATATTGTAATAAAAAGAAACATAATTATTTCTATCCCTTATGATTGTGCAATACATTTGCAGAGAATTCAAAAACATCATAATAAGAAAAATGACTTCATTGATAGAAATCAGTAGTCATCCGGCGCTAGATTGCTTTTGTATCATAACAAACTTAATACATTCATATATCCATGTGTAGAGCTCAAAATATGCAAAAACTAAAAATAATATTTACAACTATATAAACAATACTTCACTTATTTAAGTACGAATTCTTCATCCGTGGATTGAAGATTCTAACTAGTCTCTTCTTCAATCATAAAAGCTGCCAATGATGCTTTGATGATCTCAATTTGCTTTTTCGAAATTGATGCTCGCGGGTTTGCTGTTCCGTTTCTAAAACTAGGCTTCCATGTTGTCATAATACAATCTGTATTCGACCATGTTGGAGATATTACTGTGTCTTCACGCCATTGAATCCCTCCATTTGTGTCCCACCCACCATAAGTCTCCATGTCAATGTTTCGATCCGAAGCTGGTGTCCAATACTGAATTTGGATTTGTTTTATGTGTGATGGATCTGGATTCGGCTTTGTAATCGCCTTTGCAAGCCAAAATGGCTTTGGGTCACCATCTGCAGGGCGCACTACAACAAATGAACCTGCATGCGTATCACGTACAATACGAAATGAAGGTGGAGGACGATTATGCCTACGTCCAACAAAAGGGCGATCCTCTGCTTCTTCTTCATTCATTGTGCCATCTCTTTGCCTTCGGTCAACGTCGTCATGAGTGACTCTAGAAGTAGGCCAAAAAGCATCTAATAGCCTCTCTCGCACTTGTAGAGGTGCATCAAATGCAGCTCTAACACCCACCCAATACTTCTTGATGGGATCGTTTTTTCGTCTAAATTCTCCAGAGGCGTCGTCGTTGGCCATTTGGTTCCAATAAGCAATGAAACCATTTAATCCTTTCTTTACCTCAACAAAGGCTTTAATCTGCTCCGGTTTTAGAGGTAGTGGACTACCATTGGGTACGTTAGGACGCCCATCTTCAGTCTCATTCCACAACCGAATTCCTTTGCCATTTTCCGGCAACCAGTCCTTGTCAGTGCAAAGGTCCTTATACTCCATTATGGGCCATCCATCAGAATTCATAGAAAACTTGAACTGTTGGGAAAAAGAATGACCTTCTAAAAAATTTCCACCTGTGCCCAAATATCTATGCACAAATGTCTTGAAGTCCGGAACCTCCTTTATAAGATGAGGAATTACAGGGTGTGATTCACAATCCATAAATGATTTCATCAACTTCGGAAGTGTTGGGTAGTCATTCATTTTCAACTTCATGCTCCATCGACCAAAAAGAGCATCGATGTCTTCGTGAGTATGCCCAACAATAAAGAAATTTATGTATACCTCCTTGAAAATGCCTTTGTACACTAGCAAAGAGCAATAGGCAAAAACCCATCGGTTCTTGTTGTCTCCAGAGCAATTATCAAGCTGCAAAGTTAATATTGGTGGAAGAGGATGAGCCAAAAGTGATTCATCAAAAGGGGGAAGTAGTGAATCCAAGCAAGCTTCTAAACCACTCAAAAGCGCCTTTGTTAACAAGGATTGCCCTTCTTCTACTGAAAATAAATTGCAGGAAGAATTCTTTGGAGGTGTTTCTAAATCACGCAATAATTTTGCAATGGATCCAACAGTATGGTTTGAGTCTGTTGGAAATATGTTGAGGCCATAGTGACTGTGCATATTGGACATCACCATGACCATGTGCTATCATACCCGTCACAGCAATGGGCATCTTTATAAAAGGATCTATCGACTTGGTCTTGTGAGAGAAGTGTGGCGAAGCCGTCTTGGAGTGATCCATTTTGTCATGAATGATAGTGAGCATTTTGTCAGGGTATTTTTCAGATATATAACGATTTGCATAGTACAATTCTCTATGTGCCCTTTGGCCTACAAGGTGAATATTTAAAAGTGTAGACCACTTTTCTTATGCAACCGAAAATGGAGTGCATGCACATCTGAGTTGCTTGTATCGATCACACAAGCCACAACGCGCAAAAGTATCTCCTCGAGCCTTTGGTGCATACTCTGGAAAAGAAGCACACCGAATGTTGCTCAAGCCACTAGATGATATTGGCTGTAAATTCAACATTGCATTGGCCTCATTGAGGATTGGCAATTGGTCACTCCAACGAAATGGTGATGGCAAAACCATTGCGGTCACTTTCTCTCCAGACTCCATTGTCCTAGTTTTATGTGGCATTTTGTCTGCATTCGATACAAGCAATGTCCGAAGCGTGGCAATTGCTTGCAAGGTATGTGTACGGGGTTTCTTGGACCCCGAATTCCCATGCCCCTCTGCTTGCTTCCCAGCTCTAGCCATTTCCTTGTACCTATAGAAAGTTGCTTTTGATATACCGTGGATGGTGTACCAAGCTAGAGGACACACTTCCCTTCCTTTCAAGGTGATACAATCCTTGCCGTCATTGTCTTTATGGATTTGCCGATGTACCTCAAGAAGACACTTCTTGCGGGTATACACTCCGTCATTCACATGAAGTTGGCACCGGATGGCTTGAATTTGTCCATGTGGGAAAGGCTGTAAGTAATTTTTCACACAACATGTTATAGTTGATACTTCAGCAATAGACTGCATTGTGAGGAGAGATTCCTTTTTTGGAGGAAGATTAGGCTCAAGCCTTTCACGCATGCTTTCATACCGTCGAAGTCCTTTACGAACTCTTCTGTTCGCGGTAGACACAGCTGTATTGTAAATGTACGTTTGGTCATGGTCATACAAACTGGTACCATTCAAAAATACTTGTTTAATGTGCCAAGATCGCATTGACCACATCCAAGAGGACGGAACTTCTTCTTCACATAAAGATTCTGCAATTTGAATGGCCACTTGATCATCACCCAAAGGCTCTCCATTTGTATCGATGACAAGCTCGGGATCCACATTATAACAAATTGCATTTGCGACATCATCCCCAGCATTGTTTCTGATAGTGACTGGCATCGTATTCCATTTTGCTCGAGGAATTCCATCACACTGAAAAACTCCTTCAGGTAGTATAGGTACAGAAGTTGTAAACTCTTCAGGTGTATGAAATGTTCTGCAAGAAAAAGTACCCAAAATATTAATTTAAATACACATCCCTTAAACAACTGATGATGCTAGAGTATTAGAAATGTATCATCAACTTGATGAAAAGTAAGAATAGATAAGATATAGATGGACTGACTCTAAAGAATTTAAAAATGTATCGTGTCAACTTTCATCTAATGTCAAAAGTAATGTAATCTGATTTTGAATAGTTTATCGTTGAGTCAATGATAAATACTATAAGCTTGCAGTAGGTCTAAGGTAAAAAAAGCCATTGGCACTTTCTAAATGCTTCATAAACAGTCTTCTAATATGATCAACTCTATATTACATCAATATATTGAGGTTCATATTCTAAATTTCTAGAATTGTTTAGTTATCGGTGAGTTGACGATAACTTTGATGATAGAAAATAACATACAAAGTGATCATTTATATATTTCAGGCTAGCAATTACAATTGATTATTGTGAAATGAACACACCCTCAAATTTGAATAAAAGTCATCATTGACTCAACGATAACTTTGTATATATTTCACAAAAGTTGATTATTGTGAAATGAACGCACCTTTGGATTCTACCAAAAGTTATCATTGACTCAACGATAACTTTGCATATATTTCTCGATAGTTGATTATTGTGAAACGAATGCACCCTCGGATTTGAATAAAAATTATCATTGACTCAACGATAACTTGGCATATATTTCACAAAAGTTGATTATTGTGAAATGAACGCATCTTCGGATTTGAATAAAAGTTATCGTTGACTCAACGATAACTTTGCATATATTTCTTGACAATGGATTATTGTGAAATGAACGCACCTTTGGATTCTACCAAAAGTTATCGTTGACTCAATGATAACTTTGGATATAGTTCACAACAGTTGATTATTGTGAAATGAACGCACCTTTGAATTCTACTAAAAGTTATCGTTGACTCAATGATAACTTTGCATATTTTTCACGACAGTTGATTATAACTAATACAAAGCAGTATACCTCGCGATTATAACATTCAAAAACACAATGCACTTCCAGATGGACCTAACATGGGTTCTTTTCACACAAATTTTGCTTCAACAACATCTACATGGGGCTACATGACCAAAGACTCTTTTCCGGTTGAGAAAATATGAGGAAGCGTATTTTGCAATTGGAACAATACAATGGACACCGCACTTCCTAACATGAATTCCTTTCATATTGATTTTGTTGGAGCGACATCCACATGGGGTTGCATGATCGAAGACTACAATGTGATCTACAAAAAATACGAAGTGTACTTCGCGCTTACAACAATGCAAAATACACCACGCTTCCTCATGGACCCAACATAAAATCTGAATACTAATTTCTTAAGAGGAATATCTACAAGGGGTTGCATGACCCAAAACTACAATATTCTCTGCACAATAATTGAAAAGGGAATTTTGCAATTGCAACAACGCAAAAGACACTACGTTCTTCATACACTAAAAATGAATTCTTCCTATATCAATTTCATAAGAGCGGCATCTACATGGAGTTGCATGACGAAGGACTAAAATTTCCTCCGTAGAAAATATGAAGCGTACTCCAATTACAACAATGCAAAATACACTGCGCTCTCATGGACTCATCATAAATTCCGTTCATACCAATTTCTTAAGAGCAACATCTACATGGAGTTGCATGACCGAAGACTACAATTTTCTCCAAACAATAATTGGAAGCATACTTCGTGATTACAACAATACAAAGACACCACCTTTCCTCATACACCCAACATGAATTCAAGACATACCAACTTCAAAATAGCAACATGTATATAGGGTTGCATGACCGAAGATTGCATTTCTCTCGGCGGAAATGAGAAAAGTAGTTGTGACACTTGTACTTACAACATTGAAAACCTAAATGCGTCTCCTCACAGATTCAATATGAACTACTTCCACACCAATTTCTTAAGAGCAATGGCTACATGTATGCAGATGCTTCTATGTTTTAAAACAAACAACAACGGCAACACATTGGTAATGCTACAACCTATTTGAGGATAATGGCACTTACTCGAAACTCATAGCAACGTCCACGCTCGCCACTGAAACTGTCAAACTTGGGCCAGAAGATGTTGGAATACAATACGCCGCAGTCCGCAAGAGTACAAGAAAGCTCAACAAAGGAAAATGAACAAGTCAGCTACAGAAAGACTGATTAATTTTGATGTGAAATTGGCACAGAAGATGGAGGTTCCGGAGAAGGTAAACAGAGCTTCTAGAGAGTAGGCGCGGAAATACTTGAGCAAAATGTTCTGGATTTTTGTATTTCCCTCAAATTCCTCAACATCATTCCACATCGGCGTACAACTTCTCTGACATCACTTAACGCTTTGAGCAATGTCAACACATTCCTTGTCAGGTTTACACCATTGGAGTGCGGCGCCTTTAGTATGGAATCAACAACAGATTTGCCAACATTATAATGTTTATTAATAGTGTATATATTTATTCACATTCTTTGGATGATATTTGATGAATTTATGAAGGGCTAACATACCATGAAACAATACTTCCCAACAACTACACACTTAAAGTAGGGGGCTCAAAAATCATTCATCTAAAGAAAAAGATGCATTTTTATTATTTTCGTTATTTTTGATATTTCGTTACAATATAACAAAATAACATAAATAACAAAATAACAATATGACAAAATTAAAAAATTAAAAAAACAAGTATTACTCAAATAAATACTATAAATAAATAAATTTTAAATTTTAAATTCAAATTCAAAATTTTAAAATTTATAATTAACAATATAATAAAATAACAATGTAAAAAAATAACAATATAACAATCATACTACTAAAATCATAACTCCCATTGTAATATTGCAAATGCTACCATTAATACTAAGGACTACTGCTTGTTATGCTACGCATTCATTGTATCACATTGGTAAAATTATGATACATTTCAATAGAATGCATGATAATGATTTCAATAAGTCTTTAAAATAATTATTTTAAATTTTTGGTAAAAGTACTTTCAATTATGCATACGTAGATATCATATTTTTTCATAATGTGATATTTCAGAAATACAGTAGCAATTTGCATCACCTTTGTAATATCACTTATTACAAAGAGTGATATTATAGAAATAATATAGTTGTTGCAATTAAGGTGATATTAAAGAAGATTTGTAGGGTGATATTATAGAGGTAGCAATTCCATTGCTTCTCTTGGCTTACATTTCTATGATTTTGTGCTTTTGTGAGTTTTGAGCTTTTATGATTTCCATTTTCAATTGCTATTATCAAATGATTTTGAGAAATTTATTCAATTCAAGCAATTTTGAATTTCACAACAATTAAGCTATTTACAAAGTTTTTGATATTTATAAGTTTTTCTTTTCAATTCTTCAATTTGAGGTGCCATTCTTTGTAAAAAATTGAGTCAAATTTCTAATGCATTCTAATATACGTGTATCCCTCATAGTATTCACTATTGCATATATTTCATTCATCATTCCATAAATTCCTATTGTACATTTCAATATATACTTACTTGTACAGGAAATTATACAAAGATTTTTGTAAATTTTAATTAAAGATTTATTGAATTTTTTTCGCATTTCAAGTGGAAAGTGAATACGCTCAACGAGACATAGTCGGAATTGAAACGGAGTGTTTTTTTCTTTGGAAAATGACGGTGCTTTCATGAAAACACAGAGAGAACAAACAATTAGGCTGGCTCACTCAGCAAACTAATTAAATGAACCGGTAACTAAATTAATAAAATGAAATATGGTGTTAAGACAGGTACCCCAAAAATCGCCACTTTTATGAATTGTATCTAGTTATTATTGTTAGACTAGTCAAATTTTCATATTTTCATATTGGCAAGTGAAAGGAAGTTCTAGTGTACTAAAAAACATGACACTTGGATACCATATGCATAAGTTATGGAGGGTCAAAGTTCTTTTTGGTAGATGTTCTCAAATCATTTATTCAACATATGTACATATTGATTTGGGATATGTACACAAAGAGATGGTGATGGTTTTAAGTAGGGTGCAATTTTGGGTGTACTCACCTTAGTTCTTTATATTGATGAAGTGTCCGGAATTTCCCAATCCTTAGAAGAAATCCTCTCTACAACCCACAATCACCAACATGGGTAAGTAACTCCACAATAGTTTGTCAAGGACTTGGGATTATAAATTCATTTTCAAGCTAATTATGTAATTATAAAGAGTGAATTATTATTGTTAATAATTTTTTGAAAAGAAATAGGCTTTAGGCCTCACCTTGCCAAATATCATATTCATGGTCATGGATTGGTGGCAATCTTTGCACTCCAAGATGGCCTTGTTGGTTTTGAATACGTTCAAGCCGATACTTCGAGGAGAAACGTATCGATTGTTTGGATGGTTGAAAAGTGTTGGAGTGGGTTTAACTTCTGATGAACTCAATTACCTGCCCAAATCAATTCCTATTAATAGTACCAATTTCTTCATCACTAGAGAATGCTTCCTAGCTTTTAGAAGAGCAGGGTTTAATAATAGGGTCACACTAGAAGATGAAGAGCTTCAAGGTACATTCCCTTACATGTTTCACACTAGGTGTACTACCTTTGTTACACAATATGAAAATGAGACTATCTTTGTTCATCAAGTGAAGTTTAGTAGGAAATTATAGGATCTTTGGGGCAACTGTACACTGACATATGAAGATTTCATAAGTCATCATTTATTTAAGTCGAGTTTGATAAGAAGTGAAACTTTCAAGAATTTGGATATATCAACGGCAAAGCACTTAACAATGCGATTGAAGAAAATAATTGACTTTGAAATGCCTATCCTTGAAAATTTTGATTGGAGACGGGAATGGTTGTATTTTCATGCAGCTTCTACTCTTGACTACCTCAACGAAGACCTTGTGCTCCTCCAAGGTGATGGAGAAAACATTGCAGTGCGATAGTATGTTCTTATTCCATCCTCATTGTCATTGGGCTTAGCAGAAGGCCATGTTGAACAGAAGATGTAATGCTTCATATTGATGGAATTGAAAGTAGTTGAAAAAGCTGATCGATGTTGCTCTTTGGACCAATGCTTATTAGTATTTCCTTATATATCTCTGCTTTTATTTCAATTCCTTCATCACCGAATTAGATTCATGGAAGGGAACAAGATGCACATTCTCGTTTAGTATTGATTAGGTGACATTAAACTTGTTGTTGAGGCTAGGTAGTCAACACAAGGTCAATTGGGAGATTAGTTTTATGAAGAATCCATTTGGATGGCTATTATGGGAGATGTAAACTTTTTCAGGATTAAATGCAGGCTTTGCGGAGTATGTGCAGACTTTGACACTTTGTGTTCTTAATTGAATCTATGTATATTCAAATCTGTAGATTCAACTTTCTTTGGTGTGTAATTATTGTTGGTGTGTGTTTATTATCAAATACAAGTTTCGTGTTCCATATAGAACATGCTCAGATTAGATTACTTCTCAAGCAGTTCGATTGACTGGAACTGATGTCTTGTCCTTCGAGCGATGTAGTTCCCCTTGCTTGTAATGTAATGTGCTGGAATGTTGATTTTCTCCAACCCTAAATTCAATGAGTAACAAAAAGGTGTTGGTATTTGAGGGAGATTCGAACACTTGGTTGCCTGCGGTTCCCTTGCTACACTCGTATTTTATCGTTACGGTTGGGGGTGGGTTCTGATGTGATGACAGTGCACTCATTATGCAATTTGTAGATGCTTTAAGTCATTAGGATTGTGAAGGAAGCCTTTGAATTCACTTGCAACGGTTTCTAAACTCTGTTTCCAGTGGGAGTGGAGATAAAGTTTTCCACCAAGGATTGTGGAGTTCCAGACATTTAGTCAATGTAAAAAGCGAATGACAATGTAGTTACGTCAAGCTTATTATTTTCTAGGGCGGCTGTACCCAGCTTCAAAGGCAACTATTTTGTACCCTCAAAGATCGATTCAAGTGTTCAAACCGGCCGATTTCAACCATATTCTGAGGACGATAACGCACATGTTTAATTGCGGCAGTGAATTTCTAGCTCCTCCATGTTTGATCTATAATGCTGAGCCTGATGGCAATCTTCTTCAAGTTGTTTGCGAAGGACGGGAGGGTTCGATCTGGAGTCTCATTGGGGGATTACAATTGCGAATTTTAAGAGAGAAAAAAATTTGGGCACAATGGGAGATCCTGAACGTCAATTTTGATATTCCAACACTTTAGTTCTGAATCGTTAATGCCTACCAGTCCTAGATTTTTGACCGTTATGTGCATATTTGTCACAATTTTTGGAGCTGGAATTGTGCCAATTTAATTAATGAAATTCACCATTCCTTGTTATAACTTAAGAAATTTGTCCCTGTTTCTGGGTTTGTGCTTTCCGCATTCTGATTGTAGCATCTGTTGTTGTCGATACCTTGTTGCGTTGTCAGTTGAATGACTGTACTTGCAAGTGCTTCTAAGTTATAGATTAAGTTATAACTTTCCATCCCTCGAATTTATTGAGGAGGGTTAATCTGCGTCATGAGTTCCTCACTGGACGATACGGATCGCTTCATCGCTAGGACCTACTTTGTTGTCAACCTCGAAAGGCTACTTGCAGGGCGGGTTTCTTCATAGGCTAAATTTTCACATGTGTAAAAATAGGCAACAAAAGGTATGCATAATTTTCTGGATTTTTTTTCCACAACACAAAATCACTAAGAATTTTTTAGTGGAAGATAGGCTTTCTTGCATGCCGGTGATATAGACCTTCCTCTTTCCAACTAAGGGCTGGTTGCAAAACTCACCAAGGGTGTTTGCAATATTGATAGTCTTGTTAGCCAATTATAATGAGCCACAATTGCATTGGGAAATGTGCCATAATTAGTCATCACTTTTGTGTTCTACACAAAAAGAAAATAGCTTACATTGCTAGAATGAGGTGTTAGTTAGGGATGGGTTGCCTCATACAACTTAACCCTAAAGTAAGCTTAACATGAGATTTTCTTATTGTCAAATGACTCTTAGAAGCAATGCAAATATGTTAATTATTCCCTCAACATCTAAGGGTTCATGAATAGATACATCAACCTATAACATGCAGAATGATTGGTTTCCTTTGTTGACATTATTGAATTTTTTTAAAAAAATTCTATATAAAGACATATGTGGAAAATGGAGAAAAAAAATATTTTTCTTTTACAAAGTATGAATTTGTTATAATTTTTTTGAAGTTTGTTGCCCAATTAGCCCAAAACAATCCTTAGACGATCCCCAAACCCCCCCCAAAGGGTATGTATAATGGTCATCTCACCACCTACAATAGTCACAATATTTTCTAACATGACCATGATATGAAGGAATAAAAAAGTTCCTTTCTTGTCACAAATTTATACTAAAAAAATGGAAGTTCCTTCTATAGTTACTAATAATTCCTTCACCATCAATCAAGACATTGATTGTGGCCACTAATCCTAACTAATTAGCTCAAATCTCTATTATTGCACATTTTTTGTCAAGAGTTGATATAAGCCACTATGTTGTGTCATTTTTTGGGTTTCTACATTGGATGTTTTGCTTGTCACAGTTTCATTTACCTTGCATCAAATTGTACAATGGAAAAGTGAGCTTGTGTGTGTGTATCCTTGAAAAATTCAACCTCTAATTTCTGTATCAAAGGAATCACTCTTATATATTATTTTTATATTATATCAGCCTATTTCTTTTCAGAAAATTACTAACAATAATAATTCACTCTTTATAATTACATAATTAGCTTGAAAATGAATTTATAATCCCAAGTCCTTGACAAACTATTGTGGAGTTACTTACCCATGTTGGTGATTGTGGGTTGTAGAGAGGATTTCTTCTAAGGATTGGGAAATTCCGGACACTTCATCAATATAAAGAACTAAGGTGAGTACACCCAAAATTGCACCCTACTTAAAACCATCACCATCTCTTTGTGTACATATCCCAAATCAATATGTACATATGTTGAATAAATGATTTGAGAACATCTACCAAAAAGAACTTTGACCCTCCATAACTTATGCATATGGTATCCAAGTGTCATGTTTTTTAGTACACTAGAACTTCCTTTCACTTGCCAATATGAAAATATGAAAATTTGACTAGTCTAACAATAATAACTAGATACAATTCATAAAAGTGGCGATTTTTGGGGTACCTGTCTTAACACCATATTTCATTTTATTAATTTAGTTACCGGTTCATTTAATTAGTTTGCTGAGTGAGCCAGCCTAATTGTTTGTTCTCTCTGTGTTTTCATGAAAGCACCGTCATTTTCCAAAGAAAAAAACACTCCGTTTCAATTCCGACTATGTCTCGTTGAGCGTATTCACTTTCCACTTGAAATGCGAAAAAAATTCAATAAATCTTTAATTAAAATTTACAAAAATCTTTGTATAATTTCCTGTACAAGTAAGTATATATTGAAATGTACAATAGGAATTTATGGAATGATGAATGAAATATATGCAATAGTGAATACTATGAGGGATACACGTATATTAGAATGCATTAGAAATTTGACTCAATTTTTTACAAAGAATGGCACCTCAAATTGAAGAATTGAAAAGAAAAACTTATAAATATCAAAAACTTTGTAAATAGCTTAATTGTTGTGAAATTCAAAATTGCTTGAATTGAATAAATTTCTCAAAATCATTTGATAATAGCAATTGAAAATGGAAATCATAAAAGCTCAAAACTCACAAAAGCACAAAATCATAGAAATGTAAGCCAAGAGAAGCAATGGAATTGCTACCTCTATAATATCACCCTACAAATCTTCTTTAATATCACCTTAATTGCAACAACTATATTATTTCTATAATATCACTCTTTGTAATAAGTGATATTACAAAGGTGATGCAAATTGCTACTGTATTTCTGAAATATCACATTATGAAAAAATATGATATCTACGTATGCATAATTGAAAGTACTTTTACCAAAAATTTAAAATAATTATTTTAAAGACTTATTGAAATCATTATCATGCATTCTATTGAAATGTATCATAATTTTACCAATGTGATACAATGAATGCGTAGCATAACAAGCAGTAGTCCTTAGTATTAATGGTAGCATTTGCAATATTACAATGGGAGTTATGATTTTAGTAGTATGATTGTTATATTGTTATTTTTTTACATTGTTATTTTATTATATTGTTAATTATAAATTTTAAAATTTTGAATTTGAATTTAAAATTTAAAATTTATTTATTTATAGTATTTATTTGAGTAATACTTGTTTTTTTAATTTTTTAATTTTGTCATATTGTTATTTTGTTATTTATGTTATTTTGTTATTTATGTTATTTTGTTATATTGTAACGAAATATCAAAAATAACGAAAATAATAAAAATGCATCTTTTTCTTTAGATGAATGATTTTTGAGCCCCCTACTTTAAGTGTGTAGTTGTTGGGAAGTATTGTTTCATGGTATGTTAGCCCTTCATAAATTCATCAAATATCATCCAAAGAATGTGAATAAATATATACACTATTAATAAACATTATAATGTTGGCAAATCTGTTGTTGATTCCATACTAAAGGCGCCGCACTCCAATGGTGTAAACCTGACAAGGAATGTGTTGACATTGCTCAAAGCGTTAAGTGATGTCAGAGAAGTTGTACGCCGATGTGGAATGATGTTGAGGAATTTGAGGGAAATACAAAAATCCAGAACATTTTGCTCAAGTATTTCCGCGCCTACTCTCTAGAAGCTCTGTTTACCTTCTCCGGAACCTCCATCTTCTGTGCCAATTTCACATCAAAATTAATCAGTCTTTCTGTAGCTGACTTGTTCATTTTCCTTTGTTGAGCTTTCTTGTACTCTTGCGGACTGCGGCGTATTGTATTCCAACATCTTCTGGCCCAAGTTTGACAGTTTCAGTGGCGAGCGTGGACGTTGCTATGAGTTTCGAGTAAGTGCCATTATCCTCAAATAGGTTGTAGCATTACCAATGTGTTGCCGTTGTTGTTTGTTTTAAAACATAGAAGCATCTGCATACATGTAGCCATTGCTCTTAAGAAATTGGTGTGGAAGTAGTTCATATTGAATCTGTGAGGAGACGCATTTAGGTTTTCAATGTTGTAAGTACAAGTGTCACAACTACTTTTCTCATTTCCGCCGAGAGAAATGCAATCTTCGGTCATGCAACCCTATATACATGTTGCTATTTTGAAGTTGGTATGTCTTGAATTCATGTTGGGTGTATGAGGAAAGGTGGTGTCTTTGTATTGTTGTAATCACGAAGTATGCTTCCAATTATTGTTTGGAGAAAATTGTAGTCTTCGGTCATGCAACTCCATGTAGATGTTGCTCTTAAGAAATTGGTATGAACGGAATTTATGATGAGTCCATGAGAGCGCAGTGTATTTTGCATTGTTGTAATTGGAGTACGCTTCATATTTTCTACGGAGGAAATTTTAGTCCTTCGTCATGCAACTCCATGTAGATGCCGCTCTTATGAAATTGATATAGGAAGAATTCATTTTTAGTGTATGAAGAACGTAGTGTCTTTTGCGTTGTTGCAATTGCAAAATTCCCTTTTCAATTATTGTGCAGAGAATATTGTAGTTTTGGGTCATGCAACCCCTTGTAGATATTCCTCTTAAGAAATTAGTATTCAGATTTTATGTTGGGTCCATGAGGAAGCGTGGTGTATTTTGCATTGTTGTAAGCGCGAAGTACACTTCGTATTTTTTGTAGATCACATTGTAGTCTTCGATCATGCAACCCCATGTGGATGTCGCTCCAACAAAATCAATATGAAAGGAATTCATGTTAGGAAGTGCGGTGTCCATTGTATTGTTCCAATTGCAAAATACGCTTCCTCATATTTTCTCAACCGGAAAAGAGTCTTTGGTCATGTAGCCCCATGTAGATGTTGTTGAAGCAAAATTTGTGTGAAAAGAACCCATGTTAGGTCCATCTGGAAGTGCATTGTGTTTTTGAATGTTATAATCGCGAGGTATACTGCTTTGTATTAGTTATAATCAACTGTCGTGAAAAATATGCAAAGTTATCATTGAGTCAACGATAACTTTTAGTAGAATTCAAAGGTGCGTTCATTTCACAATAATCAACTGTTGTGAACTATATCCAAAGTTATCATTGAGTCAACGATAACTTTTGGTAGAATCCAAAGGTGCGTTCATTTCACAATAATCCATTGTCAAGAAATATATGCAAAGTTATCGTTGAGTCAACGATAACTTTTATTCAAATCCGAAGATGCGTTCATTTCACAATAATCAACTTTTGTGAAATATATGCCAAGTTATCGTTGAGTCAATGATAATTTTTATTCAAATCCGAGGGTGCATTCGTTTCACAATAATCAACTATCGAGAAATATATGCAAAGTTATCGTTGAGTCAATGATAACTTTTGGTAGAATCCAAAGGTGCGTTCATTTCACAATAATCAACTTTTGTGAAATATATACAAAGTTATCGTTGAGTCAATGATGACTTTTATTCAAATTTGAGGGTGTGTTCATTTCACAATAATCAATTGTAATTGCTAGCCTGAAATATATAAATGATCACTTTGTATGTTATTTTCTATCATCAAAGTTATCGTCAACTCACCGATAACTAAACAATTCTAGAAATTTAGAATATGAACCTCAATATATTGATGTAATATAGAGTTGATCATATTAGAAGACTGTTTATGAAGCATTTAGTGGGTTGAAGAACAACACAAGGACAGAGGCAGAAAACTGGATTTGCAACACCACGGCCGTCTGCTCCCACAACATCCGGAAGTAGAGCAAAGCCAGGGAACACAAGATTTGAGCCAAAGAAGAGGGGTGCACCAGTAGGAGCATAAACTAGTTGAAAGAGAAGGAAGAGTTTCATGGTTGGTACAGAAGGTGCAGCTAGTTCAGGCTCAAGTTTGACTACAAACTCTATTGGATTAGCAGCCTTCAAAGGTCCAATTCCAGACTTTGAGGAAATTGGCAAAATCGAAAAAGACTTTTGGAAGGAGCATAAAGACTGCTTCCTCTTTGACATGGTTAGAGTGACAGTCGACATCGAACAGTGTATTATAGCGAGCGACGAATATGTCATTCGCACACTGCAACAGAATATGGTGAATGACATGAAGCGAGTTCTTATTCAAATGGTGGAAATAGGTCAACGCCAAAAAGTGTGTCTCACTCCAGTTGATGATCGAAAAATGCTTTTGAAGGAAAAGCCAAAGAAATGGGAGGACATTAAAAATATGCAATTTATGATTATCAATGGTCAGCATAGCATTACGGCTTCAAAACAACTTCAGAATGAAGCATGTGATGAAGACCGGAAAGCCGACCTCCAAAATTGGGATGCCTTAATTGTTTGGATTCAAGACCCAAATAAACTTGGAAACATCTCAAAGTTCTACAATCTCATCAACCACCTACATCATGCCCAACCAACTTGGGGCAACCAGTTAATTGCGTGTCGGAACATTTGGAGCATTTTGAAATGCCCAGCGATTGATAGTTTGGAGCCAAAGGTCAGAGGCAACGGCTCGGTCTACAACGAGAATAACTACAAGGTAAGGTTCAATTCCTTCAAACTTATGTAGTGATGAACAGATTCCTTTGCTAAAAATTTGAGCCATAATGAATGTTTTGAAGTTTGTCATGGCTACAATTTCTTTCCATTTGAGACTTATCCTTGAGTCAATGATAAGTTGTGGTATATGCTATGAATGACATGCTCTACTCTCAAGACATTTAGCTTTGACCTATACATTCTTTTGAGCACTACAATAGTCTAGAAGTCATACATTTTTTCATTCTCCTTAGCATTCAGGACTTATCCTTGAGTCAACGATAAGTTGATGTACAAGAAATGAACTATGTGCTCTACTCTAAAGACATTTAATTTTGAACTGCAGAGTTTCTCGTTAGCTGTTATTCAAAGGTTCCAAAACATAAATCCTGACAAAGATGGCTCCAAGATTAACTCCACTTCGGACCTAAAGAATGAACTCCAAATCATAACATTGCCGGAGAAGAAATGGGTGCATTGGGAACGATTCCTAACCATGCATGCTGAAGGCAAATTGATTAATCCCCTAATCGACGAACCGTTCAGAGTAGAGAAAGGATTCAAGGTGAACAATCAAAATTTGAAGCGAGAGTTCTTCAGACATTTTGGGCACTCACTAATACTGACTTCGAGGAATTCGCAAAGCACCTCATTGGCAAAACAAATCGCGGTGTGGTGTATCCGAAGGTGTCTGTTTCCAAGACAAGGATCCCAGTAGCCGACAATCACGTTGCATCCGATTGAATGGAGCACAGAAAACGTAAGAAGGTAATCATACAGGATTTGATGGAGTTGAAGCCAAGTTTCAAATTTTTGGATAGCGTAGGTGATGTGAAAAATAAGATGTGGGCAACGTGGAAGGTGAAAAGCAGGTTCTCATCGGCAACATGGGATTTCTTACTCTCGCATCCAAAATCAGAGTATTTTAGGAAGCGGTTGAGGAACGAAGCACGCCTGAAGCGAGTGACAGATTTGAAGACAGAATTTCCAGAAGTGCTCTACATGTTCAAGAGGTTTGTGCAACTAAAGTCTGAGCTTCTGGTGAATATGGGAGGAGTGCAAATGCGGGGAGTTGACAATGTTGGAAAGACGCTAGTAACGCATAGCAACTACTTGTATTCCCCTAAGCAGCTCAACTTGGCAGTCTTTGATGCTAGGGCTGTCGTCAGGATCACACCCACAGAGACTGAAGCTGCTACTGACCCATTTTTGATCTTTTTGAAAGAGAAATTGGAGCCTGCCATTACAGAGCCAAACGTGTGGCTCTTCATCTTAAATGACTCGGATGACATTGAAGCCGCAACAAAGTTTGCAGCTACAAGTCTAAAAGACTACGATGTTGTCCACTCTACTTATGTCCCTTCAAAGGGCGAGCAACTGAACAACATAGGTAGAAAAACGACTGCTCCAGATGTACCACTTCTCTTCCTTTTCAAGAAAGACAACGATTTTGTTGCCTCCGTACGTCCATTGATGCGAATCAAGTATGATACGTCCTCTGATTATGTGTACTACAAGGAACCTGCCAAAAACACGGAGGCAAAGTATAGAGTACATATTGGCGAACTCCGAATGGAGTTTTATTTGGAGATCTTGCAGAGCTTTGCCGACCCCCAAAAAAATGTTCTTGGAATTTTTTCAGGCATGAAGCTCATGATGGCCTCAAAGGTATGTATATTCTACTAATAGTTATCTTTGACTCAATGATAACTTCTTTGTTTTGTACATTGCTATTGTTGTATACTGTTATGATCAATTTGACAATGGTCCATTGTCCAAAGCATTTGTTGTCATTCTCATTGAGCTACATCCTTCTGCTTGTGGGTTAGATGTTTGGAGCGTATTTTTATGGGATGGTCGAGAAAGAAGACATCGACTTGTTCAGGAATATATCAAGTGTTGCTGATCAGATGGATCTTAATGATTTCTTATTTTCAAACTCTTTCTACTCGGTGTCGTATACAAATCCACCCCATCTTATTTCAAGAGTACTCGAATCCGTTCCCTCTGAGACAGAAGATGAATCCGAAGAAGAAGAAAAGGTTGGTGAAGAAGGGTTTGATCCAGACGAGTAGGCGTTTGGTAAACTCGAAAGGGACGTGGCGGAGGCAAATGCAACACAAACGTCTCTCATCAATGCTCCTGTTGAGTCTCATGAGGATGATGGAGACATCCAAGCAGATCCTTAATTTGAAGCGCAGCGACAACAGAGGCACGACAGAGAGAGAGATTCTGAAGACGAGAGTGAGAGTGACCCGCAAGAAATAGATGAGAGTGGGGATGACAAAGCTAACGAGGATTCTGACTCAGAGCAACAAATACAAGAGTTGCAATTGAAGTGACAACAAGACGTGTTCTTGGTCGATGCTAGTAGGGTAGTCGATGTCGTGATTCAAGAGAATATGAACGATATTATTGAGGTGAGCAGCGACAGTGAGGTGATGCAGCCAGAAGACGACGACTCTACTGACGAGGTGACTATGAACTCGGAGTGCAAACCAGTGGTTGCTAGTGATGGAAAAGTCATCAAGGTTGAAAAGGATTGGTGGAGATTGGATATGGAACGAAAGGAGCGGAGGTTGGCACGTAAAGCTGAGAGGGAAGCAACAAAAAAAGCTCTATTTGCTGCGCTGGCAGAAAGTAAGGCTGCCAACCAGAGATACATAGATGAACAAGCAAAGTCAAACAAACAGTTTAGTGAAATGAGGTCCCAACTTGCAATGCTTGCTGAGGCCTTGAAATCCCAATTGCAAGGGGGATCTACCAGCCTTCAAATGTCACCTGCCTCCATCCCAAGACAATGCCCTACACCCACATTGTCCCCTCTTCTCTCTCAAGAGGTGCAACAGTTGGTTCCACAGTGGCCATATCGTGGAGTGAACGATAAAATTGACTTTGTTCCTTTGGAGGCCGTTGTCACAGGCATTTCAACTACACTGACCGAGTTGCCAAGTGCATCCCGTGAAGCGCACTAGGTCTCTGGAGAACCAAAAGTACAATTCAATGTGATTCAGACAAACAACAATGAGAGTTATCATGGACTCAATGATAACTCCCAAGCCAATTTGGCTTCTGTGGCTGTAGCAACTGCTTCTGCATTACCTACTTCAAAGATGGGCGCGGCTTTTCCCTTGCCTTATGAAAAAGAACCAATTGACTATGGAGAAGGCGAAAAAGTCATCTGTAAAAATATGAATGTTGTTGAGGAGGAACAAAGAGATGTAAAGGCACATAATCAAACAATAGCAGGTTCTTCTCAGGTAATTGATACTCTTTTGATTGTTGATTGAATTGATTGCTTAGTTTCAGCTAAAAATGCATGGCTAATAACAAAGTAATTGAAGTTTTAAATCTTATATAAATTTTTGCTGCGTAACAAGATGGCAACGCCAATCCTTAATGGCTCGAGTGCTCGACGCTAACGGCAAACGCATCTAAGGAGAGGATGCGTGTAGCATAGTGATAGCATCAAGTGTACAACATTAGTTGACTTGTTGTCTCGAATTTATGGAATTTTAGTTATTTGTAAAGAAAGTCACAATGCGCCAACTACGTCTAATTGCACTTCAATGTCTTGTTGCTCAGCTTTCAAAACTCGTATGCGTACTCCCTCCGCTACCAATGAGAGCTTTTTCTAATGGGAGACAAGAGTTGCTTAGTGGAATTCAATTCGTGTTTCCACTCTGGAATTCCTACTGCATTTCAACAGGTAACTTCATTTCTCTGTTGTTTTCTTTTGGTCAGGTAGAATTGAAGTGCGGAAGAGAGGTCGTCCCAAAGAACGTTCCACCGGTAGTGCCAGAACCCAAAAGAAAATGGTTGAACATTGTCTTGGACTTAAACGGCGTGCTCTGCCACACTGCTTTGAAGTCCTATGCGGCAAAGTACAAGCCGTTCAACGTCAAAGACCATGTTCTCTGCCATCAAAACCCCACTATAATTGGTCCTAAAGCCGTATTTGCCCGACAGAATGTGGGCGAATTTCTCCAACAGGTTGCTATGATGGCAAAGAGGGTGGTAGTGTGGACCACAATGATGAAGCACAATGCAGAACCCATCGTTGCTCACCTCTTTCACGGTTGCGGACATCCTTATGACATCCTAAGTCAGGAGCATTGTACCAAAATAGAGGTTTCCGAGGGAAATTTCTTTCATCAAGGTGGCAAAGTACATTGCATGAAAGTTCTGTCAGAAGTCTTGTTCACAAATTCTAGTGGAGACGATCCATTCACTCACAATAATACTATTTGTATTGACGACTCTCCAAGTAAGAGCGTCTGCAATGAGAATGGAAATGCCATCTTTCTAGACACCTGGAATCACGTAAAACGGAGGGATGATGTTCTTATGGGGGAGCTCCTACCATGGCTATGGCGTCTACATTTGAACTACCAAAATGGAGAATTGCGGGATTATGTCCAAGAGAACCGGCTTGGCGTGAACCCTTTCACTACTCGTGATCTCTCTATGAAACAAATTGTGGCAGCAATGAGAGAGTCCAGCAAAGCCTTCGGTGTACGATATGAACTTCCTGGGATAGGTTTAGTCATAGGGCGTGGCCGCCGTAGGAAGTGAACATCCCATGTACCCACATTTAAAATGGCAGTGGTATGTTATATTCGTGTATGAAATAATCTTTTGTAAATAATGTTTCGTAAATATTGAAAAAAAATTTCAAAGTTTAGATTTTTTATTCTATTCCTTGGATTTCTTCTTATGTGTCCAATTAGGTCAGTGCTATTAGCGATTGTTGTTGCTTGTTGGAGGATCATGTCTCAAGCATTTAAATATTCTGTACTTGCTTTAGGTTGGACTCCCGTTTGATGCAAGCCTTCCTACAAATGGAAGGCTCACGTGGAGCCTCCTTTCCAGATCAGAAAAGTCTTTTTCAACTTGTAGCGAGTCCATGGATGGCAGTTGTGACACTGTACCTTTTTCCAAACCGTACTTGTTGTGCTCCGCCTCCGATGCAGCGTCGGCGGCCATAGACTACTCAAAGGGAAACATGGAGGACGGGGTCGTCAATAGTTCCCCCAAGAAAAGGGTGGTTTAGTACTATATCTATGAGCTCAAGAAATTTAGTCAAACTTTCAAAAACTCCTATAACATAGAGAAATCCATTAGCTTTAGGGAAATTTCATTTTTATTTCAATCGGTGTCTGAAAGCATTCATTATGCTAGCTGAATCTTAGAGGAGACCGGGCAGTCCAAAAAATTCCCAATAAAATTGAAATAAATTCTTTGATATTTTTTTTCTTGTATGTCACATTTGTGTTAACTTTATATTTGAAGCTTTGGTTCATCCATTTGGAGAAGTAATGAGAAAGTTATGGACAATCTTGTTTTTGTGACAATTTGAGCATTTTCAGGAAAAAACAACTAATAGAACTCACATTCGAATGCAATTTTGACACCCTCTTCCAAAAACATTGTTAAATAGGTTGGGTATATTTGCTACAACAATTTGACCATTGGAATTATTGTGTTTTAATTTCATCTTAGAACTATTAAGAATTTAGTTTTTATTTCAACCTTGAATCTACATCTGCTTAGTATTAATTGAATGAGTGAAAATTTAGTACTTTGTTATTGAATTTCTATGGTCTACATTTTCAACACAGTTGTTCAACATCCCAAAATATAAAATCAAAATGCATCCTACAAATTTATTTAAGTTAAGAAGATTCAAACTAAGCCAAAAAAGCTTGCCAAGCAAGGTTAGGAAATACATGTTTTCTTGTCCTTTAAATGTAAATATCTTTATATCCACGTGGTGAAAGTTTTTGAAACATCATACTCCACATTTTTATACTAGTGTAGTACAAGATCCTGTAGTCAAATCTAAAAGAAAGCCAATTTTTTGCTCTTTTGCAATAGAAATAAAAACATTTTCAAGTATTTTTTGCAAGACTTTGAATACTCTCTTCCTCTTTGCAATAGAAATAGCAGTTTTGAATGGTCTTTGTCTTCAAAAATACCTTGGGACTTTATAGGTTAATAACAAGGTAGCTATAATGTAAAAATCTAGTATTTTGAAAAACAAAGCAACCAACCACTTTGTATATACACACAAACTCTAAGAAATTAGAAGTTCATTTATGAAGAAATACTACAAGCCATTCAGAATAGAATAATATAGTCTAATATTCCAAGTAAATTGAACTTGTTGAGTGCAAACTCTTTCAATATTTTTCCTTCAATGTGAACAAAAATTTCTAATTATACGGTGTACTAATGTAATTTTCCTTCATTGGCTGCATTTGTTTGAAATCGTAGTCTCAAGGTTGCTTAGTCATTCAATACTAAACTTTATTTATCATTGAATTGAACAACTATATTGTCAAAAAAACGTTGCACTTGTGTTTTGAAAGTCTCAAAATGACCATTTTGTCTCAAATTAACGAATATGGCCTTATATTTAGTATTCATCTTGTATCCCTATCCGATACTATGTGCGTATCCGGTATTCATTTTGTATTTCATATTTGGACAACTCAAATTAAATCTCACAAGATCAACAGCTTGTGATTTTTTGAGAAATCAATGGCAATTTCAAGGGTAAGCATTTTTTCTTGAAAAAAATCAACGACTTGTAAATTTTTAAGAGAGGGGAAGGGCCAACTAATGTAAACTAGAGGGGGTCATCTTTTGAGATGATAGTCACTTCTAAGATAATCATAATATTGGTCACATTGAGGTAGGGAATTGACATCTTCTTCATAAATTTTTTGTACTTGCAGGTCTTGACTATTGACTGTTTGGAAGGAATTAACATCAGCTCCTTTCTCTAGATTACAAGTTTTATTTTCAACCTCCCTTGTGAAAGTTAGACTTGGTCTTGGCATTTGATGATCCATGGCTGTAGTTTTTAGTAGATAATTGCTAGTTGTTTTGAAGATTTTGGTGATATTCTCTTTTGTAAGTGCTTTCTTTAGAGCAAAAGAGACCCAAGTAGCTAGATCCTCTTTACCAAAATCTTTTTCAATGTGATCCATAGTCCATTTGTCTTGGTATGCTCTAAAAGCAACTTTGAAGGGTTTGAAGCAAATCACATCAATCTAGTGGTTGGAGCTCATGTGATGTGTGACTTGGAAATGTGAGTAATCTAAAACACTTTACATAATTAATGCGTTAAAGCTATTTTGACAATCTCCAAAGTCAGATGGGATGAATGACCATCTTGAACAAGGCAATGACAATTTGTAGGAGAAATGTCATACATATCACTTACATTTTTATAAAATGTTTCATCTACTCTTTAAACAATAAGTGAGTCATCCACACCTTTGGTTGCACATTGTCATTTTTTCATTTTCTTCCCCTGTTTTGCAAAGATAGCTAAACTTGCATTTTTTTCCTTTAAAGATATGAAAATTTGGAAGGCTATTTTCTTTAGCATTGATGCATGCAAGAACTGAAAGCCATTCTCCATGGTCAAAAACTATTATATCAACATTTTTCATGCCCTTCTTATCTAGGACAAAATCACTATCATATATTTTTTTGCCTAGGCCCTAGACTAATCACAATTCTAAATTTGATGGGGCTTGTATTTATGTTTGTCTTAGAGATTGGCTAAGTTGTCATAAAAAATGTTGACATTTTGTAGAAACAAAAGACTAGCTCAATTTTGCTGTAATAGTTGTGCCTATCTTAAAAAAAACTTGAGGATGTCTATTTAGAAATCTCCTAACCCACCTATGACTAAAAATCCCATCCTTAAATGGGATAACTCTTGTTTGTGTGAATTGGTGAACCTTTGCTCTCAACTGACTCATATAAAGGGGAAACTTATATTTTGCATCTCCATAAAGTATTTGACCACTTCCCCCTTTCTTCTTAGAAAAACTAGTTCTAAAAAAATATCCTCTAGAAATATTGATTAGACTACCATGATTTTTTGTAGAAGTTTTAAAGAGAATATCATTGTCAACATCTTCAAAAGCCTCCTATAATTGTATTAGTTCCCATTTTTTGGTTTACTATTAACTCTCTTTCTAATAGAAAGAGAGAGGTTTGATCAATACACTTTTGTAGTTTGTAGGTGAATCCTTATTATTGAATGTGTATTGCTGTCCTAGGGCCTTTGTTCATTTGGTGAAGTTACCTTGCCTTTGTTGCCGCAATCATTGAAGCTTGGCAAGCCCTTGTCAACGTTGTTGAAAAAGTTGGTGGCAATCTCCATAGTTGTTGTGGCGCTTCTTGCAATCGCTTCTTCTTCCTATGTTGGTGATGAAAGTCCTCATGCTAGTGTGGGTAGTTATCATTTCCTGTCCCTCATTCTCCTCATGTACTCTTTACTTTTTAATTTGTCTTTCTCATATACAATAGTGTTGTCATTGTTGTGCGCGTTATGTAGGGATGCGAGTGGAGAATTGCTTCGATATGGTTGAAAACTGGTGCGACGCTTTAATGGAGTTGTTGTTTGAACTAGAGTCTTCGGGCTTGTTGATCCATGATTGCAATTGGCAGAATCAAGTTGCCATTAGATGTGATTTTCATCAAACTAGATTTTAATAATGTCCTTCCATTGCTAGCAAATCTTCCAACAATTCTTTGGTTTTTGTCAAGCAAGTAAAAAATTTCATTCTCCTGATTTGCTATATCCTAATGATACTTGTTAGATACAAGGTGCAATTGGTCCTCATTTTCTTTGCCAATTGTATCCACTTTCTAGTCAAAGCTAACAGAAAAGTCTTCATCATTACTCTCTTCTTTGACGTTGAAATCAAGTTCTGTGTAGTCCGCTTGATTGGACTCTAACTTTAAGATAGTCTATATTTGTTGCAGTCTATCCATTCACTCCCTTTGGTATCCTCGTCAAACTCTGCTTCAAAGTCCTCCATCACACAATATGGCCTACAACAAATCAAACGGAATTGAGTTAGTAGCATCAACAATGGTCAACTTCCACTTCAATGGATGCATCATGCATGCTCCTACATACCTATGTAAGAGGAATTTACAAGTATTGTTAGTGCAAACATAAAGAGTTTAAAATTGATTTTGTAGCAATGAAATGACAATTTGAATGTGTATTTGATCTAGACAAAGTCTAATGTAATGTTCAACTTTTAGCAGAGCACTTGCCAAATCAGGTAGAATACCTTGCAGCTCTCTTCAATTTCTTTCCTATAATATACAATCTTCCTCTTTTAAATGAAAACATATCTTCTTCTTCAAAATACAATTGCACAATTTTTGCCCTTTTCACTTTCTAAGGTTCAAGTGCATATGTTTCATCTCATTTTTCAATTCCCACCACAAATGAAAGCATCATAATTCATTACATAATGTGGCACAAAGATTTTTAAATCTAAAAGTGGGCTTATAAAGTTCTAAAAGCCATCACGTTCTTTGTAAAAATGTGTTGGTCCAAAGTGGTGAAAGTGGAATTTATTTCCCTTTGTCAATTCCTTATTGTACTCATTTAATTTATCATTCTACATTCTTTTACATTCGTATAATGGCAATTCAATAAGCAATTTTTATTTTCATTAGTTTAATATGAACATGCATGGTAACTTTAAAATGGATCCACTACAACTTTTATTTAATCTAGTTTGCAAGTATAAACCAACATCTAATTAAGTGTAAATTGGTCTAACATTAACAACAACCCATTCACAAACCACCAATTTTCTATATTTAAACATTCCACTTTCTAAATAGTATATAGTGTTTTGTAGGAAAGGTTTGGAGAAGAAGGTCAAAATTACATCCAACTACTATAATATGCCTTTTCTATTTAGTTGAAAATATTTTAAAAACATAGAACTACAACCAGTTATTGAAAATGTATTTTGAGGTTCCATAAGAACTTTGGGACCAAAGTTGCTTCTAACAAATCGATATTCAAAATTGTTTGGTCATAATTTTGAACTCATAAATTTGTTTTTAAAATTTGAAAAGAATAAAAAGAAATTCATTGATGTAGGTTTGTGCTCTCTAATTACATATTGGTAAACTTATAAGGGGCTATTTTTACTTAATTTGTAAAATAGTATAGGGGCATGAAGTACCTTAAATATATAATCTGGTTTTTTTAATTGAAAGGATATACTTTAATAATGGTATTTTCAATTAATATAGATTACTCTTGAAAAAGAATGGGATCCATGGTTCTACATTGTAAAGAATTAAAGTGCAGTGGATGTCATACCTCATGTAAATGTTTGGTAGATGTAAGCTCTGTCAAAACAATCATTCCAAGAATAAAGGGAGCTGCCACTACCATCAATGAAATTTTTTAGGTTGTGCTTTCAAGATGTGAAATATGAAGTCAACAATTGTGCAATGAAATTCAATCAATCAAAGGTTGAAAATGATTTAAAAAATTATTATTATAAATAAATCCACATTTCAACTATATTCAATGCATGCTTGTATGCCAAATTGCCAATTGCCACCTATATGAAAATAGAGTCCATAGAAGTTATAATGTTACCATTGCATTTAGATGTATTGTTTAGAGGATGAATGCAAGAAACATCGACCATTTTTGTTGCATTGTCCACATTACTCATGATATTTTTGAGAATTCAGTAAAATTCAAAAAAAAATTCAAAAAAATTCAAAAAAAAAGTTTGATGAACACACCTTTAAGGTAGGAGAAGTTACCCTATGAAGGAAAGCATAGAATTTTTTTAAAGTAGGAGAACCAGAAAAGTGCAAAATCTCTTGAAAATAGATACTTTGATGTTTTAATTTGTAAAAAATAGGGATTCCTTTTAAAGAAACTAAAAATTGCTTATTTGAAAAGATTTCATGATGAAGAAATTTCACCAAAAGAATGATCTTGTGACCATTTTCAATATTCGGAATTGCATGCGCAAGGAAGACTTGTTAGCATGAATGTAGAAGATATAAAAATATTTTTTAAGAATATTTTCTTAAATTTTTTTTTGGTGGGAATATGATTCTCTAGTGTGAAAATAGACCACACAAATTTTCGCTCTAAGTAACAAATTGTGGATAGTCTCCAATACTAAAAAATCCTAAACTGCAAAATGTGACAAATTAGCTAAATTAAAATTAAAATATAAAATTATTTTTGAAAATTTTTGAAAAATAACTTTTCTAATTATTGTATAAATATTGATCTTTCTAAAAAATTTCAAGTACATTGGCTTCAATATGCAAAAGATTTGGCCAATCACAACTTAGATATTACAAGTGTGATGCACAATAGTACTAGTGTTTCTTACATTCACCCTAGACATATTTCATATTGCACTTCAATATTTGAAGAGTGGAGCATGACAATATTGTGGCTACATTCTTGAAAAGCTTTAGATGACAAGCTTTTCAATTGTCTATCCAACTTAGTGGTTTGAGAAAGTTTTCTTACTATTAAAAATTTGAGTAAGCATTAGATGACATTTGAGGCCTTTAACAACCCATTTTGGGCTTGTTCCTGTTGCTATTCTCCCACAGTAAATGGTACTGTCGGCTGTTCTAAAAATAAATAAAAAATAAATAAAAATCATTCTTAGAATGCAAAAAAAGGTTGAAGTCTTTTTAAAATTTTTTTTTATGGGGCAATGACGTAGCACTCTCTTGACCACGTTAGACTACATTACTGGCTGTGTTCACTATGTTCTTAGGGCCAGATTACTCGCAATATCTTAGAGGCCTCAAATTTCATCTAATGTATTTTAGTTGTATATTTTATAAGATTCCATAGTGTACATCTAGAGAATGGCTCCATTATGAATTTTTTCAATAATTGAGATTTGGACCATAATCAATGGTTTACTTGATAACAATAAAGTGAGTAATTTAGTGACTTTGTAAGAAACTTCCAGTTTTTTTAATTGTAAATTCATTGTAGAAAGTGACCTTTTTTAGGCCTTTCACATTAAAAAATATTGTAATTGCATTAGGTCAGTAAGATGAGCATTATAGATACAAATTTTGTTGGTTTGGGGTAGTCTAGAGACTCTTTTGGACCATGATGGGTTGAGCACTTCAAAAATTCAAAGCAAATTCATACTTTGTCAAAGAATATAATTTCAAATGTTGTTGTAATTTCTCACACTTGTCTTTATGTAGGAAAAAAATTTAAGAATTTCAACAATGGCATGAGAGCAAACTCCTAATTCTAACCAAAATGGGTTGTTATAGTTACCTTAATTACATAATATTAAAAGAATGCCAAAGCAAAACACACCCTTGAATTGCCATAGTTGGATTCCAAGTCTCCTAGTAATGGTTCCACCTTCTTCTTCGTATCTCCATTTTTCTCAGGTAGGGTGGCATCAAGAATTTTGTTTGGAGATATTAATTTGGTAAGTTTTGCATTACATTTATTATTTTGGTAGCTTTACTACATTACATTATTTAGTAGGGAATTAGCAAGGCATCTTTCACTCAAACTATCATGTTGTTAAGTAATTTCATTCACGTAATAAAAAAAAGAGCACACAATATTGCTATTTTCCTAGTGGAACATAATTTTTATTTGGCAAGGAAAAGAATTTAAATGCACCAAAGAATACATCATTTAGGTATTCTATATGAAAATTTTGAAGGAACAAAGTTTCTTAGTAGATGTTCTAACATCATTTAATTTCTTCAAAATAGATACATATTAATTTAGAAAATGTATGCCATGTGAGTACTTGATTCAATTGGGTTTTTAGTTAGTTGGATTTTTGGGTGTATCATACTATTGTGGGCAATCAAATATTATAATTCTATTCTTATTTAAATTTATTCTTAAGTTTGAAAACCTTCAAAATTGATTTTATTTACCTAAAAAACTTCTTAGTTGAATATTTTACCTTTAAAGCATAATTTCGAATTATTCATAACATAATACTTTTGACCTTCAAGAAAGTGGCCCTTTGCCTTCCGCCCAAAGTAAAGTGGTTCACTAAATGAATCATCAAGTAGGTAGCTCAAATGCATGCTAATCTAAACTTTACATCTCACTCCACCTCCATCCTTTGTATCCTAGAAGAAATTGTATTTCTTTCAAATAACCATCAGCCCAAACCCTCTAACTATAATGCCATAACCTTATTCATCTTGGATTCTAAAAATGATTAATTTACTGCATTGCATTCTTTTCAAAAATGGGAACTTTCAAGAGTCACATTAAAGAATTTAATATTGTATGAGACCACTTAAGAGATATGTGAGCCAATAGAACAAGTTCTTGATCTAATACATTAAAGTTTTTTGAACCACCTCAAAAACATTTTCATTAAAAAAAATGAACATGCAAGTAGAAAACATTGATAAGTGGAAGTAATTTCAATAGAAAGGCAAATCAAATTAATGCATTTTCAAAGAAAAGAATAAGATTTTAATTTCTAATATATTCTTCATAGAATTTCAAATTTCAATATTCATGTTACTCCAAATCAACACATGTAATCATGTATATAAGTCACACATTTCAAAAGTATAAAACTTCAAACTTATTAGATATTATACAAGTTGGTTAGTGAAGCAATCTTGAAAAAGATATGCCTACCTTGATCTTGTAATATTGTACATAGAAGCCAAAAGTGTCCAAAGACTATGTTTGAATGTTGATGTAAAATTGTCAAAAATATACTTAAATGACAAAGTGATAAAGTCTTAATTGTTAAGTTGTAAGGATAGAACTATAATTGTAGTCATCAACCAACTAAAGCAATTTTCCTATAATTAGCCTTAAAGTCAATAAGGGAAGTCATAGTTGGGGAAGCACTCATCTAAAATATTCCCCCAACTTGGTGATGGAAATAGGGGAATTGAAGAGCTTTCAATGAAGAACTTCATTGTCTCTATTGAACTTGCAAAACAATTATTATATCATGGCTCAAAGAACAAGTAACAAATTCCCTAACGTGTTCAATAAGTTGCTAAATCCCCCATGCCAATGCTTCATCCATCCAAGTGAATTCTTTGAATTTGTACAAGATGAATGTCCTTCAAAATATACTTGTATAAAGCTAGAATAGCAAAAACTATGTGAAAATCCAAAAGAGATTGAGGTATTAATCATGAAATGTCTAAAGGAATGTTTTTGTTTCCTTTGGATGATTATAGAAAAGCCTTACTTAGGATGAAAAAAAAAAATTTCATTCAATTTTAGATTAGGGAATTTGTTTCTTGAATCCAATTTCAATGAAAGCAGTGTTGAGAATTTTTTCCTTGTGATATTCTTAAACTTTTGTACATAAAAAAGGCAAATCCAAAAAATGCCCATAGATTGTATTTTGGTAATTTGTGTTATAAGGCCATATTCATTAAAATGAGAAAAAGTGGAATCTCATTTTAATTAGATTTCTAAATTTAGAATGCATAAGGATTCATTAAATTGAGACACTTCAAAAAATTGAGACTTTGATGGTGTATGATAATGATAAATTTAAAAAATAAATAGAAGGCATTAAACTCTTCACTCTAATTAATGCACATTTTATGTTCTAAACAGATACATGAGTATAGTACGAGGAACACATATCCACTTCATATCTCTTTGGATGGACTCACTTGCCACTTGTGTATCCATAATATTGAAAATGGTCCATTGAGATTCAAATTTGACCATTCAAAATAAAGAATAATGTCTAAGATCAAAAACATCAACATCTTTTTAGATAGAAAAACAATTCAACAAATAAATACCATAGAGTATTTTGAGTGTACACAACCAGAGAGCCTTGTGAAATACAAACATAAAGCATATTTATATAATATAATCTAGAAAAACAACATATACTGATTAAATTGTAAACAATTGATAAAGTCCGATTTGAAGACAATAAGTACAATGAACAAAAGAAATCTACAATTTTATTATACTTTTGAATTGCAAACAATTTTTTTCCACTTTCTATCTTCTATTTTTTCTTTCATTTTTCATGTTAGAAAATAAAATCTATCAAATTCTAAAATTCCAAACTATCTTTTTTTTCTTTCTATTTTTCTAATTTTTAATTTTTATAGTTCTTTCAAAGACTAGTTTACAAATTTAGGAAACTTCTACAAAAAAGCCTAATAAATTGCTACGCCTAACAAACTTCCATCCTCATTATTACTTGCATTAGATATGTAAGCATCTACTAAATCTTTGATGATGGAGATTTGCGCTTTGGAAATTTTTATCCTTGGATCTATAGTCCTTGGCCTCACAAGTGTCTTCCAAACAATCATAATACAATTTGTATGAGTCCAACTTGGCAAAATAGCCTTATCTTTGCACCATAAATTTCCTTGACTGGTATCCCATCCAAAATATGTGCCCTTATCAATGTGCTGAAAAGAAGTAGGTGTCCAATATTGTAGTTGAATGGAATTCATATGCCTTGGGTCTAGACTCGGATTTGTAAAGGCCCGAGCAAGCCAAAATGGTTGGTGATCACCATCAGTGGGACGTACTACAACAAAATAACCTGCAAAAGTATCATGCAGAACGTGGAATGAAGGATGTGGGTGATCATGCCTACAACCAACAAAGGGTGCATCTTCTGCAAACTCTTTACGCAACATGCCATTTCTTGCATTTGATCCACTTCTTTAGCATCAACTGTAGAATTTAGCCAAAATCCATATTGAAGTGTCTCTTGCACAACAAGGGATTCATTCAAAGCAACCCTAAGATCTTCCCAGTATATCCAAATTGGGTCGATCTTCCTATAATAATCACCAGACAAGTTGTCATCCGCCATTTGACTCCAGAGTGCAATGTAGCTATCTAGTCCCTTGCAAACTTCATCGAAGCAATGCATTCTTTGCGTGGAGATAGAGGTTTAGGAACACTTATAGATACAAATGGACATCCATCAACAATCTCTTTCCATAACCGAATCCCACCCCCTTTTTTTGGCAACCAATCAATGTCAGTACAAAGGATTTTGTACTGCATCAAAGGCCAACCATTAGAGTCCTTGTAAAACTTGAACTGTTGAGCTTGAGAATGGCCATGTAAAGAATCTCTACCAGTATACAAGTACCTGTCCACAAATCTTTTGAAATCAGGAACCTCTTCTATGAGATGAGGAATGACCATGGTTGTCATAGTGGACGGACGTTTGGTTCGCCCGTCCGTTAGAGGTCCCGCCCGTCCGATACAGTCAACACATAGTTGACTTTATGATAACAGAAAAATAGGCCATGCAAATGCCATGTGGATTAAGGAACATGCTGGGCACGGACGAGGTGACGTGTCATTCTGCAAAATTGCACAAGTTACAAAATTAAAGCCGTCCAAACCGTCTGTCTATCCCGTCCGATGACCCTAACTTGCCCGTTATGACAACCATGGGAATGACAAGCTCTGTTTCACAATCCATAAACGACTTCATTAACCTTGAGATCGTAGGGTAATCATTGGTCTTCAATTTCTTACTCCAACAACCAAAAAGAGCATCGATGTCTTTGTAAGTGTACCTGACAATGAGAAAATTTATGTAAATCTCCCAAAAAATGGCTCTATAGATAAGGAGAGAACAAAATGCAAAGACCCACCGATTTTTGTTGTCTCTTGAGGCATTGTCAAGTTGAAGGGTCAATGTTGGTGGAAGAGGCTCAGCTTGGACCACTTATTCTAGGCGAGGAGGGAGGGATTCTACACATGCTTCCAAATCCTTCAATAGGGCTTTTGACAAAGGGGACTACGTAGAACCCTCAACCTCAACAAATAGTTCACGAGATGAATATTTGGGTTCAAACTCCAAGCCACGTAAGAGCTTAGCAATTGACCCTATCGTGTGATTTAAATTTGTCAGGAAGATATCTAATTCGTAGTGCACATAACAAATGTCTCTATGCCCATGAGCAATCATGCTGGTGACTACCATCGGCATCTTCATGTAAGAATTGGTCCCCTTGTTTTTATGAGAAAAATGGGGAGAAGCTGTTTTGAGTGATCCATTTTGTCATGAATTATGGTAAAAACCTTATTTGAGTACATCTTAGATAAGCCGCAATTTGCATAATAGAGCTCCCATTGTGCCCTTTGCCCCTCTAGGTGGGTTTTCAATTTTCTGGTCTACAATTCTTGAGCTCGTGACCAAGAAGTGCAAGCACTTCTCAACTGCTTGTACCTATCGCATTGTCCACAACGAGCAAAACTATCACCTTGAGGCTTTGGGGCATACTTAGAAAATGACACTCTTCGAATGTTGTTGAGTCCACTTATCAAGACAAATGGCAAATCTAATGTTGCATTGACGTTGTTGATCTCAAACAACTTGTCCATCTACTGAAAAGCAGAGGGCAATACTATGGATGCAACCTTCTCCCTTGCCTTAAGCGTCCTTGACTTGTGAGGCATTAGGTTTGCATCTTTCTCCACCAATAACCGAAGAGTGGTTGTAGCTTGCAGAGTGTTTGTACAAGGCTTCTTCAAGCCAAGGTTGTCGTGATGCTCTGGTTTCTTGTCATTTTTTGCCATTTCTTTGTACCTATAGAAGGTAGCCTTTGAAATTCCGTGGATTGTCCACCAAACAGTGGGGCACACTTCTAAGTGCCCCAATGTAATCATCTCCTTTCCATTTGCATCATGGTAGATTTGCTTGTGCACATCCAATAAACGAGAATTACGCGAGTATACATCACCATCAACATGAACTAAGAACCTAACGGCTTCTATCTCCCCATATGGAAAATGTTGCAAGCAATTCGAGGGACACTAGTTCATGGCAGACACCTGAGCAATGGTATGTGGAATAAGCAATGTTTCTTTTTTAGGAGGATTTGTAGGGTCCCTCCTTTCTCTACTGGTTTCATAGGCACAAAGACCCATGCGAGGATGTTTCCTGGAAGCATTGAAGGTAGTGTTATAAATGTTGGTTTGGTCATGGTTGTAAAGGCTAGCACCATTTAGAAAGACCTCCTTGATGTCCCAAGAGGGCAAGGACCACATCCACACCGATGGTACATCGACTTCACAAAGAGACTCTACAATTTGAATTGCGACCCGGCTATTACCGAGAGATCTTCCATCCATATTGACAACAAGAGACTCATCGACACTATGGCAAATGCCTTTTTCCACCTCTATCTTGGCATCATTTGTAAGTGTTACAGCTTGGGTAATCCAATGACCACGAGGAATACTTTCACAAGGAGTGACTCTAGGTGGTAAAGTTAGCACTAGAACTGCAAACTCATTTGTGGAAGTAGTGTCCATTGTGAAAAATTTACGAGACAAGTCAATTCTAAACTGTAGATTATCCTCAACTCGAGGATATTTTAAAAAAAACATGCCCTTGATTTTAGCTTTCACAAGCCTCACGTTGTTGACTACTCTTTACCTTACTAAATATGATTTCGATGACTAAAATAATTTCATACTACCACATAATCCTTATTTTACTTGAAGAAACCCTATAAAGGAATTAATTCTATGTTCAAGTATCCATTAATTTAGTAATTTGCTACTCGTTTGAAATAATTTAAACATACAACTTAATAATATCCTGCATTATATTAAGCAATAAAGAAACATCTTGTGCAAATCAAACCAATTTTCCTCTTCAGATCCTAAAACACTTTATATGATTATTCTCGAATTGAGGATTATTTTTTTTTCCATAATTTTTGATATTATTGTCCATTTATCCTCGACTCGAGGATAACTACAACTTAAGATTTCTTCTAGAAATCTATTCTCTATTATCCTCAAGTTGAGGATAATCTTCAGCAAGAACTTTGATAGAAATCAGACATTCATTTTCCCCGATTTGAGGATAAATCCTATCTTCAACTATGATACATGTCTTAAATGTATTATCCTCGAGTTGAGGATAATTATAATGACCTATAATTCTTGACCAATATCTATTATCCTCAACACAAGGATAATATTAGAACTCACAACGTTACGTATGCAAAATCTATTATCCTCATGTTAAGGATGGTTGTAATTCTAAACAATATTTATTATTAGACATCTATTATCCTCAACTTGAGGATAATTGTAGAACTTGTCCCCTAAATATATGCAAAATCTATTATCCTTGTGTCAAGGATAATGGTAATTCTTAATCTTGAGAGTATTAGCAACCTATTATCCTCGACTTGAGGATAAATGTACCCTAAAAACATATTTGGACACTATTATCCTCGACTTGAGGATAAATGTATCCTAAAAACATATCTGGATACTATTATCTTTGTATCAAGGATAATTTTAATATTTTGACATCTATTATCCTTGACCTGAGGATAATTAGAATGATGTGACAACATGAACTTTCTAATTCTCACTATCCAAGATTGAACTATAACCACAATTTGTAATACCTAAAAAAACTCTCTAGAAAAGTCGACATATTTTTTGGGACTTATTCTAAGAATGACTTTCAAATGCCAAACAATGATAGCCAATCATTGAATGCTAAGCAATAAAGCAAAGCAAAGCATGCATGGAAACAAAGTTTGAATGAATCATTCAATGCAAGAAGACAAGAACAAGGTTTCTGATTAAAACATCCTTTCCAGAGATTGAATCTTGCATAAATGCATTAACATAGCCAAGAATTTGCACCAAAAGGAGAACATATTGGACATAGGACTAAGAGGCAAACTATGGAACTTGAAACTTACATGACTGCACTCATACAAACGCTCTAAGGGCTCCAAACAACAACAAAAAATGAGAGTGAAAGAATAAACTGCCGATTGAATAACTAGACTCTAGAGACCGTAGAAGAAATGTATAAATGACGCAATGAGAGAAGGACTCTTTGCCTCATCATCAATAGAAAAACAATCAAGTTGCACAATATCCAAGTGCACTTTCGTTACTTCTAATGCAAAGTCATGACAAGAGCCCGAAGGCCACAAAGAGACTACCAAAATAATGAAGGACTTCAACAAGTGCAATTGAGAGAGAGAGAGAGAGAAGGTTACAAAGAAAGTGCCTTGTGTTATCGAAAATTTCCTAGTTTAGAATGCCAAAATTCTAACCTAAATTTTTGCAAAAGCTATTGTGAACGAATTTTATACTCAAGAAAAGTAGGTCTTGTAATTAGATTATGAAAGATCATGAGCAAAAAAGTGAATTGCATTGAATGCAGAATGTTCATGGGAAAAATAAGCACCTCCTAAAAATATTGGTAAGCCAGCTATGTCTCCAGTCAACAAATTCTATATTCCCGAATACTATTTTTGTAAATAGTGTTGGAAGATTCTTGGGAGAAAAAGTAGTGAAGATTCTCTACCTTAAAGTTCATGAAGAATAAACACATCCTAAGCAAGGTTGACAGGACATTCGGACGTCCGGGACGTCCGGACGCGAACGTTGTGTCCGCAGTGTCCGCTGACATTCACGAACGCACCGTTCATGCCGTCCGCCTCGCTCGTCCACCCCGCCCGTCCGCCTTCCGACGGCGGGAGGGACGTTGCGTCCACTAGCGTCCGTGCGTCCAGACGTCCGGGTTACGGACGCTATTTTGGGGCGGACGTAAAGATTCGTCAACCCTGGTCCTAAGATAGTTAATAAATCCTCATGCCAAAAGTTTAGTTCTATAAAAGTAAGCATGCAACTTGTTTCATATTCATGCACGCTAAAAGTCCTTCATCCAACAAAACTTGTAATTATCCAAGTCATTATTAGACTTCAAGTCCAAATTCCAATTGAAGTGGCTTTCCTTGTCGACACCCACCCCTTCCTCAGCATCTCCCGCATCGTCCCAAAAGTCCAGATTGTCCCCATCGTCTAAAGAAGTTGAATCATCTTCACTACCAAAAGTCCACTTGTTGGATTTGCACTCTTGGAAAGGCTCATGCATGATGCCATTCACATGACCTCTATGTTAGAAATCTTTTGGCTCTTGTAAAAGGTTGAAGTAAAATGCATAAAACTCTTTATCAATATTATCCTCACTTTTACATTCTTTAACTTCTGAATCGGATTTTCAAAAATAAGAGTCTTCACTTGTTGAATATGCATCTTGGCCCATGTTGGTCAAATTCTTGGAAAGTGAGGATGTGGGAGATCCAAATGCTGCTCAAAACTTCCATTTCTTTCTCCCTACATCTACTTAGTAAGTCCCCGGCTGTGTCACATTACAATTGCATGTATCCTCACTTTCAACTCTAGCCATTCTTCTACCTATAGTAACTTTAACACTCAACAAACTAAAAACTACAATAGACAAGTATGCAGCAACTTCTAGAGCACTCAAAAACATTTACTCTAAGCAAAATACAAGTGCGTAACTCTCTCTCCCAAACAAAAAAAATACAAAGATGGAAGCACATTAACTAGAAGAATAAGGGACTTAGAATCTCTTGAAGATTGTACTTTATTCCCAAGTGTGCTAAGTTGATGAACATCAATAATTCTCGATTGTTATTATAGTTTCGGTTTTAAGAGGATTGTACTACTTCACAATTAGCCGCAGTAATTATGATTAGAAGTTTTAAGCTCTAACCTTCTATTCAATATCATTTTATTAAGAAAGAGAATAATCGATATCATTACTTAAATCATGCTAATCACGTACAAATATTAATCATTAGCAGTAGTTTTAGAAAACATTTTAAATTATTTATAGTTGAGGAACCAACATAATTTTATTAGCCTTGATACAATTCTTTAAAAAAATTCTCTAACTTTGTAGGCTATTATTTTACCTGGATACTAAAAATCTTATTCTAAAGTGGTACTACTATAGGACTTTAGATTTGCATCTACTCAAATTGGAATTTCTATATGTACAAAACATAAAAATGCATAGTCATAGCTTTCACTAACTTAAAAAATACAAAATTTACAATCATTGAAAACACTATTCCAAAATTTGAAAAAAGGCACAAAAGTAGTACACTTATAAATTTCAAATACTTAAAAAACTAAAACACACCACAACACATTCAAATATTTTATTTTCTCCCTTCTGAATCCATGGAAAAAGAAAAAGGCATGGTCTGCACTAAGATAAAAAAACAATTCATTCAAATATTAAATCCTTGACCCTAAACCTCAAATCCAAAAACTACAGTATTTAAGGATAAAAAATCATTCCTACAGTTTATACATTAATTTGGCAAAAAAAGCGACAAAAAAAGGGCATGCACAAGTTACAAACATTCTAAAAATAATGATGAGGGGACTCACAAATAAAATTACATTTTTATTTCCTTTAACCAATGGAAGGAATAAAAATTACCCTTAACAACAGGATTTAAAACAAAATAAAGTTACTCCCACAATTTTTACATTTGGCAACACAAGGCACCAAAAAAAAACATGCACAAGTTACAAAAATTCTACATATAATGATAAGGGGCCTCAAAAATAAAATTATATATTTTTTTCCTTTAATCAATGGAAAGAATAAAAATTACCCTTAACTACAAGATTTAAAGCAAAACAAATTTCTCCCACAATTTTTACATTTACTAACAAAATGCACAAAAAAAACACATGCACAAGTTACAAACATTCTAAAAATAATGATTAGGGGACTCATAAATAAAATTTTATATTTTTATTTCCTTAACCCATAAAAGGAATAAAAATTACCTTTAACTACAAGATTTAAAATAAAATATATTTCTCCCATAATGTACATATTTGGTCATTTGGTGTCAAATGGCACAGACAAAACACATGCACAAATTAATAACATTCTAAAAATGATTAATGTTATTTTCTTTTGTGCAATGCATGAAAATACATGAGCACAATCATTTTCTTGGTGGATCTCCAATTCCAAATGTTATGGAATTTGTGTGAGAATGAAAAGAAAAAAAATATGGAAAAGTTGTAAATATTTTGGAGAGTGAAAATGCACTCCCACATTACATTCTCTTGCCCATGTTCTTTTTTTTTTTGTGCAAATGCATGAAAATGCATGAGCACAATTATATTCTTGGTGGATCTTCAATTCCAAATGTCATGGAATTTGCATGAGAATGAAAAGAAAAAAATATGGAAAAGTTGTAAATATTTTGGAGAGTGAAAATGCACTCCCACATTACATTCTCTTACCCATGTTCTTTATTTTTGCGTAGGTGCATGAAAATGCATGAGCACAGTTATTTTTTTGGTAGATCTCTAATTCTAAATGTCATGGAATTTGCATAAGAATGAAAATAAAAAAAATATGTAAAAGTTGTAAATATTTTGGAGAGTGAAAATGCACTCCCATATTATATTCTTTTGCCTATGTTCTTTTTATTTTTGCGCAAATGCATGAAAATGCATTAGTGCAGTCATTTTCTTAGTGGATCTCCAATTCAAAATGGCATGGAATTTGCGTGAGAATGAAAAGGAAAAAAATATGGAAAAGTTGTAAATATTTTGGAGAGTGAAAATGCACTTCCGCATTACATTTTCTTGCCCATGATTTTTTTTTTTGCAACAACAATTCCATTCTACCACCATGGACGTAGAGCAAATTTGTCAACCGCTTGTAAATCATGACAGAATCACAGAAGAGCCAACATCTACAATACATCATAGTCTACCATGGAACTACAATTAGAAGGCTAAACTTACTGATTTCAAGGCTAGAAGGGAAGCTTTTTTGGCTGCCGCCGATGCAGTCCTTGGTCGAGCCTCTCGCTTCTATCCCTTTACTTTCACACGTACGAATTGGTCATTAGAAAAGAAGATCAAAGGAAGTTGAGGGGGCGCTTTCACATGTGCAAGCTTGTGGGTAGCTAATCCCCTCACCTTCCATAATGTCCAGAAACTCATATGCATGTCCAACACGGTGTCGTATTGAGAGGAGTTTGCTTTGGGAAATCACAGGGATTCTGACTGCTGCTAGAAATGATTTGAGGGTAGGGTTTCTAGCTTGATCTTGTCTCGAACCTTGAATCTTCAATAGGATGTCTTCTTGTACATTTGCACCTCAAATCTTCAACACGTTGTCTCCTCGAACCTCGAATCTTCAACTATCTTGAATCAGCTTGGATCTTAACTCTTACTTAATTGTTGTCTTTTAAACATTATTTCCTATTGTTTGTTATTTCTTGCCTCTTATTATTTTTTATTGCATCTTAACTTGTCTTATTCTTGCTTCTTATTGGTTTTTAGTTTTAGTTTTTGTTGCCCTTGTTATATCTTAGCTTTTACTTCTTATTGTCTTTTAGTACTAACTTGAACAAAAAATTGACTCACTATAGTTATATGCTACATTAACTAAAATATGACTCACTACAGTCGTATCCCATATCATTCAAAATATAACTCGTTGTAGTCATATTTCATATCACTCAAAATATGACTCACTACAGTTATATTCCATTATTCAATATCACTTAAAATATGAAAAATGGTAATCATATTCCATATCATTTCAAATATGACTCAAAATATGAGTCACCTTAGTCATATTTCATATCACTCAAAATATGACTCATTGCAACTACATTCCGCATCAGCCAAAATATAACTAGGTCGAGTCACATTTCATGGAGGATTTTTTATTTTGTCCGGATAGCTCATGAAAAAGTCAAGCCTCCAAGGATGGTCAACATATATTCCATGTTAGCAAAATACGTCTAAAAATGATTTATTATACTCTCAAATCCATATGACTGCAAATATGACTCATCAGTCATATAACTAAAAGTAAATGACTCAGCAATGACTCCGCCCAGTCATATCGCAACTCATCTACAGTGATTTTTGCTTAAATCACATTTCTTAATTTTGTAACTCACTGTAGTCATATTTTGCAATCATAAAACACTCATTCTCTTGTAGTACAAACTATATTGCATCTCACATGCTTGATTATGATTCCAAGATCTCTTGCTACTTGCCTTCCAAAGGTGAGAGGATAAATAACGTCACCAACCAAGGAAATTCTCCACCAGTGTCACTGATTTTTTTATTCACGAAAAACAATGAGGGTGCTAGACTGCTTCAAGTTAATATTTAGGACAAGTATAGTATACCAAGGAATATGTAGTACTACAACGACCCGGCAAAGAATACCGAAGCGAAATTACAAATCTATCCATTGGAGTTGTGTATGGAATTCTACTTAGAAATGCTCTTGACCTTCACCCATCCTCGTGAAAACATGCTAGGCATCTATACTAGATTGAAGTATATGCTAGTAGTCAAGGTAATGCTCAGATTCTCGTGTAATTATCTTCAACTTGAGGATAATAGTTTTCTTAAGTTATTTGTTGATTTTTGTCTACACTTGTTATCAAAGAGAAGATTTCATTAATATCATCTATAAAGGTTGGTTATCCTCGAGTCAAAAATATCAATCATCTGTTCCAATATCATTTGTTATAGTATGGTGGAATGAAACTGACTACGTTTAAATTTCATTGGAGATTTACGAAGTGTTCTTTTACAATATAGATGATATAGTCGTCGTTGCTAGAAAGAAGGCAAAGATGAAGCTGGCGGATAGACTAGATATGAATAACTTCCTTTATTCAAACTCACCTTATGAGAAGCACTACATTCAACCTGCATTTTTTCTACCTGCGTTGAATCAAATTGATTCAGCACCTGAGAGTAGCAACAATTTCGATGACCTCACAGAGAATTCTAAGCACATAGGTGGATCAAGAGGGGTTGCATTGTCAAGATCCAATGGAATTGACCAGTTTGGAACGAATATGTCTTCTAAGTCAAATATGGACAAAAGCAATGTTGGTTCTGACCTTGTAAATCAAGGTAATGAATTTGAACAAGGCGGTCAAAGTGAAATGCTTCTCGTGGATGGCTCTGGTCCATTGATCACACCAATTAGAGATGTTCAAGCTTCCTATGGGACTATGCCTATGTTGATGCAGTGTGGAGATGATGTGATTATTCCAGTGAGGGTTGAATTGTAGTCACAATATGAGAATATTATTAGAGATGAAGATCCTCAACCTCATTCCTCTGATTGTAAAGCTAAGAAGGAGAAGAACATAATAGTTATAGAAATCAGCGATAGTGATGAAGACATTGATGTCGTTAAGAAACGCAATCTGTTGACAGGAGGTGTAGTTGCTGACTTAGTGCGACTTGGAGAGGCCATACCAAATGTAAAGCAAGAGTATTTCTATTGGGTTGATGAAGACGAGAAGCACAGGTTAAAAGAAGAAGAGGACAAGGCCAAAGAAATAGCATTTCAGGAGGCCTTAGCACTAACGCAAAGCACAAAATCTAAGAATGAGGAGTTGCGATTAAAGGTCAAAGCATTGGAATCCCAAATATCATCTCAGTCGATGCCTTCTCATGTCATTCCAGTTTCGCAATAAAAGGGCAACACCAAGGTTGGGGACATTTTGCCCCAAGAGATCACTTAGTATATCTATAACATACTACGTGCATTAACGTGATTTTTTGGACCCCTATATACTTTTTGATAAACTATAATTTCAACCTATAATTTTGAATTTAGTATTTTAGTTTAATAATGACTATAGGTTTCTATTGCCAAAAATTCCCAACTCAAATAACTTATGAAATGATTTGTAGAAGAGGTTGAAAAATAAATTGAAATGGCATGTTTTTCAACTCAAATATTTATAGAGAATACATTTAGATGACCATTGCATCATTATTCAAGGATAATTAACTTTCAATAGAGAGTTATTTTTAGCAATTTTTTGTTCATTTTTTAGACAATTTTTTTAATATAAAATAGAAGTGCGAAAGTTATTTTCAACTCTACAATGTATCTTTTTTCTTCAAAATTTTTGTAACTAATTATAATTAACAATTAAAAATACCAATAATTCATAATATAAACTTTCAGAGTAGAAGAATCTCTTCATATTTTTTTCTTTTCCTTTTATTTAAATTTTAGGACATAAAAAAGGGGGCCAAAAATCTTAACGCACTTAGTTTCTAATGGATACTCTAAGAGATCTCCTTGGGACATTTTGTCATCTCAAAGCTATGAACTTCATATTATTGATTTGCTAGAGACAAGAAATCCTCAAACCAAGGATAGAAGTTTGATGACTCTTCCTATTGTAGAGGATACTATTATAATTGAAGGTGATGATGTTTTGCTTGTTGCCTCTCGTGAAGCCAAAGAGCCTAATCAGGATCTCTCTCAATTGAAGTCATCAATTTGCCTTAGGAGCCAATATAGTGGATGCTAAAATTTATCTTTGAGTCAAGGATAAGTCTAGCGACAATGAACGCCGACTAAGAGGGTCTGATACTTTGGGGCACAATGAAGGCAAGGAAGCTGCTTTGTAAAGTGACGACGGCAAATTGAATCATGAGAATCTGCCTAACAATGAGTAGCTTGTGGACTATGATGGAGATGACTCCAAACATGGTGAAGAATCGGAAAAAACAACAGAGGCAAATGTTGACAACTCTTAGGCAAATGATTCAGTAGAGGTACAGTCTTCTCCGTCTTGCGACCCTTATGATTTTTTATGAGTCACACAATCGTCAAGTTATGGATGCACTCATTCTCTAGCTTCCATAAACCTACCATTTCATATTGGAGGCTCTTATTTCTATTCATTCTAGTTGATAGGAGGGAGTAACCAATCTGTGATTGTGTGGCATAGATGAACATCTCTTTTGTGACTGAGTTTTTTAGCATAGTATAGATTAGATTGTCATCGCATGATTTTCACTTCTACAAACAATGATCGACTCTAGATAAATCTAAATTTTCTAGGAATTTGTCGTAATACTTTTGCTACTTCTAAATATTAATGACTTCATATAAATTGGTATGGTCCTAATGAATTGGTATTGTCCATGTTTTTTATTCAGCTACAAAATCTAAGAAGTATCTACCGTTTGCTAGCTCTTAAACAATCAGTTAATGGAGGGGTTTAGGAGTCTTTTAGTGGGATGAAATGTTTTACCCTACTTTCTGGTTCACCTTATTCTACATTTAAACATATCACTACATTGCTCTTGTATTATGCTTTGGTCAAGTAGTATCATGGGTTCACGGAGAGAGTGTACCGCCGAATAGGTCATTGTCAGTTTTTCTATAACAAACAAAGTGGTTGAACGTCATGCTCGACTTGAATGGAATTCTTAGTAAGTATGTGGGTAGAAATGTAGTTCCCAAAGACTTGAGGATGTATAAATTTAACGACAATATATTTTCAGATAGATTTCCAACTATCACTGGATCAAAAGCTATCTATATTTGTCCTCACCTTCAAGAATTTTTGGAAAATCTTTTCGGGGTTGCAAATTGTGTTGTAGTTTGGACCTCCATGTTGAAGAAAATTGTGGAGCCCATGGCAAAATTTCTTTTCCAGGGCTTAAGACCTCCCTTTGACATTCTAGGGCAAGAACAATGTAGAAACATAGAAACATCTAAGGGAAGATTCATACACCACCCTAGGAATACGTACAAAGTATTTTGGCTAAAAGTTCTGGCTAACCACGTTTGTTCTTGAATCCGAGTAATGTCACATCTTTTTGTAAAGACAATACTCTTCTCATTGATGACTCCCCAAAGAAGAGTCTCTGCAATGAGAATGGAAATGCCGTATTCTTCCATTCTTGGAAAAAAGGGCGTAGTGGGGACAACTTCTTGATGGAAAGTCTAGCCCCATGACTTCATTGGTTGCAAGTGGAATGTGAACCGGGACACTTACAACATTATGTAGATGCCAAATGTATTGGCGTTTGTCCGATGACGAATTCAAATTACTTAGTTCCACCTATTATAGAAGGAATAAAGAAGTCCACCCAGAACCTTGGGTTACGTTATAAACTACCGAGAACTTAGTCACTGATCGCGAGGTGTATAGAAATTAGTGAAATTAATGTTGCAATAGTCAAACTCAAACTGACGTTTATATGAACTACTTTGTAAACGTTCTTGGTTTTGTAATAGATTTTTTTGGATTGTGGATTTAAAATAATGGCTTGTTTTCAATTGTTTTGTAGTCTCTGTTTGTATTGATCTTATTTAGTTGTTTGTCCTCGGTGCAAAGATAAAAATAATGGCTTGTTTTCAGTTGTTTTGTAGTCTCTATTTGTATTGATCTTGTTTACTTGTTTATCTTCAGTGCGAGGATAATTTCTACCTCATTTATACTCCTTATTCATTCAGATTGGTGGATCTTTTTGGAGCTTGCACCCATAAACCAGAGGTTAACAAGGAGTTTGCGTTCTAGATTTGAAGCGTTGTTGTCAATGATGTTAGATTCAGTTGGAGGGAGCTGTTTTTCAACCCCTATTTTGAAGCCTTATGTGATGAGTTCCGCTATAGACGCGGCATCCACAGCCATTGACTTTTTAAAGGGCAACGTGGAAGAAGGTGTGGTGGATAGCCCACCTAGTCAAGGACCTATCTAGACACCACTTTGCTCTTTGTCTCCTTTGAAGTAGACACAAAGTATACCAAGTAAAGTACAATTGTCTTCACTGACTTGATAGAATCAAATTATGTTGCATTGGAAACTCTATGCACATGTTGAAGGTGATGCTGAACAATTTGGCATTGACAATAAAACTTTGTCAGTGATTGTACCTATTTATCCACTTGTCAAATTGAGGCATCCTAAATCAAATTGTACGTTTCAAGGTCAAAATTGGAAGGATCAATTGGATTCATGTAGTACAAGGTAGATCCCTTGCCCTCTCAATATTGGGTCTTGTCCCTCAGAGTCGATGAGTGGCGGATTAATACCATTAGGTGGCCTTAGTTTCTGTCATAGAGTATTAGGAGCTCAAGGATTGGAAATAGACATGCATACATAAACAATGTCAATAGAGAACGGCTACATCCTCCTCCTCAAGTTTATAAATCTCTTTCAAACTTAGGGGTTCCTCAAATTTTGTCGAAGCAAAAAACCAAGGATAGTGAATCACTTTTGATGGGAGCACGGAGTGCTTTCGACTTTAGAAGTGGTCTGCATTGAACTTCTCAATACGAAGATATCATTTGAGAATGGGCAAAGATTAAGGCAACAAAGGCTACAAAAAGTTCTTCAACAGCCAATTTCGAGTAGTAGATGATTAAATATTATTTATGGAGCACTACCAGGCCTTAATCAATTTATTACTATTAATAGAATAATCAATTACATACAAATTAGAAAAATTGTGTGCTCTCTTTGCACTGAACTAGTACATTTTGACACTCGTACACCTATCACATCAATCGAGATTTCATTTCCACTAAAGAAAATATTATATATAAAGAGACTTAAATTGTTTAATATGTATATGGACCCTTAAGTATATTAAGGGCTTTTAATATAAAATGACCCGTTTTGTTAATATACTATATTCTTGGGTTTCTCATGTTAAAGTTCTAATTTTGTCATGTTTCTCTTTTTTTAAGTCCTTCATTGATGTTGGACTTCTAATTTTGTTATATACTTATTGAATTCAAATTTAAAATCTACTTTAAATTGGTACATTCTTGATTTTTTGATTGTACTGTTGACTATTTTTATCTTTGATTCAACAACTTATCCTTGAAATGAAGGTGAGAAAGTCTTAATGTGTCCACTTTTTCTCATTTGAATGAATATGGCCTTTTATGTTCTTTTGATGTAAATTTTAGTTATAAAAATGATCAACCATTCGAATTTGAGGTCAACTACTAAAATGAAGCTCATCAAATCTAATTTTTTTTTTAAAGTTCCAAAATTCAACTTTTTATTACAATTTGAACTTTAGACCTATGGTGACTTCTAAGAGAAGTTGGCTACTATATAAATTTCTCTCATAAATTGAGAATTTAGAATTATGATGTAAATTTGGACATGTTGTTTTACAAAAGGGATTCTACCTTCACGTATTATTTAGAATATACTATATTTAGACCATAATATATTTAAAACATATTATATTTAGACTTATTAATATTTTAATGAAATTTCTATATAATACTAATATTTTTGTGAAAAGTCAAAATATCCATTTGTTTTATATGAAGAATTTACATCTTAACTAGGATTACATGTCACAAGTTTCATGAATTTTGAATTTTTTCATTGAAAACTTATTGATTGAAATTTGACCTTAAATTTTTTTTCACCCCATAGATTGAAAAAAATAAAAATTCAAATCAACATCAAATAACTATATATTTCAAAAAAAAATTGGCAATTTGTAGAGTGAAAAATATAAAAAATATAAAATTTGAGGTTGAATTTCAATCAATAAGATTGTAAAAAAAATCCAAAATTCATGAAACTTGTAAATTGTGATTCTATTCAAAATGTACATTCTTCATATAAAAAAATGGGACATTTTGACTTTTTACAAAAAGATTATTTTTATATAGAAATTTCATTCAAACATTTATAGGTCTAAATATAATATGTTATGAGTGAAATTACGTATGAAGGTAGAATCCTTTTTGTAAAACAAAATGTCAAAATTTCACTTTTTAATTCCAATTTTTCAATTTATGAGGATGATTCATATAATAGCCAATTACTTTCAAGAGTCACTATCCCCATAGAATGTTGATTTTCTAAATTTAAAATAACATAAAAAATTGATTTATAACTCAATATTCTCCGATCTATTCCATAATATCAATATGCACCTATAGTGAATATTTAGATATTTTAATTTAATTATATATTTCATAAAAATTTAATATATTATATTGTGAAAATTTTATGATCATTCAAAAATTTAAAAACATGTAAATTTTTTTATGACTTATAGACAACAAATGATTACATTTTTGAAAAAAGTAAAAGATAAAAAATTTGCACAAAGGTTCCTGAAGTGTTAATAGAAAAGTGATTTGATCTTTCAATTGTGGCACTTGCAAAGTCAATTGAAACCCATTTCATACACAGACATCTACAAATGGTGGATGAAACTCTCTGCAATTTCATTGGTCGAAGGCTAAGTTTTATTTGATAGGGCTTTACACTTGACAAATGGCCACTTGAAGTAGTGCCGTGTCATTTCCTACTACCACCAAATTCGATCAAGATAAAACCATAGTTGTAGTTGACTTGTTTGGGATGAAGTTAAGAGATGATTCCAAATTTTGTCTAAAGTAGGAGGCTTGAATATTAGAAGTCATTTAGAACCGCCCATGTAGACTCTCGCTTATAATGGACTTGAGGTGTTCTTTAAATGGACCTTCTACAATCCTTGAATGGATTAATAAAAAAATATTATGTTTTGCAAGAGCCAATCATCCTCTTTACTTTCCCCATTTCTCTCTAGAAGTTGCAAGTGAAAAATTTATAGAAGACCTAGGGTCAAAAATAGGGACCTATGGCTCATCTAATTTGAAAATTCATAAGTAATTCAAAAATGCCTTGAAAAATACGAAAAGACTTGGGTTACAATCATAATCTATCTTTCTTTGTCTAAAAAATAAGCTAAAAAATAATTCCATTCATGAAACCACATGAAAAAGGCAGACCAGCCCTTGAATGCACGCTTTAAGAGCCCCCTACCTTAATGGCCACAAACCGGCTGGTTTGTTCAAGAAGAAAGGAGTTGTGAAGGAGCTTCCCTGGAATAGTAATACAAAATAAAATTTCACCAGCCATGCAGTTGGAATTATTAAGTTACGCCACGTGCAGGACAGACAAAACCAATTAATGATGACATGCAATTTCTCTCCACGCCACGCACACCATGCATGACAATCAAGTAAACAAAGGGTTGGTGCACAAGCAGTGGTCGTCCATGCGTGAGATATTCAACTACAACGATTATCTCTCAACTGAAGTTGGAATGGTTTCGTAAATGGAGATTTCTTGGACTCATACGATTTCTTGCTTACAAGGAATCAGCAGATCGAGTCGAGTCAATTCTAAAGCAAATTTGCATCACAAGCTGAGACCGATGCATGCTCGCCAACCTCCGCAAGTTTTGCAACCCACTTCCTCAATCCGAAAGTAATTTCTTGATATGTGAAAGCGCATTTCCATAGAGCAGATATATCCTGGATCGAGTTCGGGAGAATTGCGAGTGCGATCGCAGCAATGGACGAAAACAGAGCTTTGCGTATCGACCAGGTGCAGCACCATCATCTTGTGACGGCAGGGCTGCCACTCTCCGAAGCAATTCGCTTCCACGAGCAGCTGCAACCCATCTTGTCTTCATCAAGGAGCTTCACCACGACCTGGCAACGCATCTCGCAGGAGCTTCTCAAGCCCCAGCATCCGTTTCCTCTCCACCAGCTCATGTACTACTCCACGTATTGCGATTGGGACACAGACTTGAATGGACCGCCGTTGGCCTGGATCCCTACACCGTGAGTAACTCTCCTTCAACTACACAAATCTCCAGCTCTGGGTTGTATCTTGGTTGCGTCTTGGTTGTTTATTCTTGTGAGAAATGACATCAAAGCATTCTTGCATGGGAAGGCAGGGGTTGCTTCTACAGAAGCACTGTAACAAGAACATATTTGTGTTACAGTGCCCCCACAATACGAGGGACACGAGTCATCGTGTTATCGCTTGCGTTCAAGATGTTCTACAGTGACACGAGTCTTGATTCATGGAAAGCAAACGGTCCCTGCCTTGAAGTTCATGAATTTTATGGTACTTATAGTTGGCAGTATAATTTTGTTATCAAATTTTCTTGGGACACAGTATGTTTTGTATGAATGTTCGAGATTACTTCTTCTGAAGTCAAAAGATAGCGTACTGCTGAAAGAAGCTCCCTATTCTGCATCTTGTGAACCTCAACATTGAAGCGTTGATGTGTTTGAGCGTCTTTGATGTGGTATTTGGGGGGCATTTTCATGTTTTTTTGAGAATGTTAGAAATTTGGTGGCCAAAGTTTTGGCATTCTACTGATCAAGCCCTAAAATTGGAACATTGATGTGTTTGGACGCCTTCTGGGACATTCTCATGATTTTACAATGTTAAAAATTCGTTGGCCAAAATTTTGTCATTCTACTGATCAACCCTTAAAATTGGAGCATTGGTATGTTTGGACTTCCTTGATGTGGAGTTGCATTGGCCGTGATGCAGGGAATTTGCACGGCAAACCAATCTGGGGCGGCTTCTGGAGAGGAAGGGCCTTGCAATACTGGGCAAGAGGTACCGTAGTCCCACTGAAAGCTTACCGGAGCTTCAGCGTTGGTCCGTTGAACACCCTGAGGTACGTTTTTCATGGTTTGCGACGCACAGTGTTTGGGAATTCAGTCACGAGCTTGTGGTTACAAATCAGGTTCTGTGGGAAGGTCTATTTGACCTTGGATTTGGTGCAGTTGTTTTGCTAGTGGTGAGAGGAGTGGCTTTCAGGTTAGGTTTAGGCTTAGGGTTTGAAGAGCATTGGGTTTGCAAGAGCGAGGGAGCTTCGCATTGAAATGGAATTTTTGTATGGTCATATTCGTTGCATTGGTGGAATTGGTGCCCATGTTAAGGCTTACAACAAGGACCTGGTGCAACTAAAACCTTAAATTGGTGGTTAAATCTACATCTGTCGTAGCTATTAGAGCTCTGAACCTCACATTTTGACACTCTGAAAATTATCATTTAAGCAAATATGACCCTCTCAAGTTTGATTTGGGACGCCTGCCTAAAACTTTTGGCAGTCTGAAATGCGCCAATCTGAAATGCGCCAATCTAATGAACAGGATTTTTTGTCTTGTTGCAGCAATATTTTCCACTTGTGTGGGATGAGCAGAGTGTGGTATTTCACCAACAACCACAGTGTTTTTTGGACTCAAGTCACAAGGCTGGTCCAGGAGGGGTGTGGGTTCCGGGTGCTCATTTGAATGCAGCCGAATGCTGCCTGGCCGCAAAAGGCATTAAATCGGACTCCAGCATTGCTATCGTACATCGCAATGAGGGTGAAGATGATCTACCCGTAGGGACAATTACAGTGTCCGAACTCCGGGCTAATGTTAGGTACCCGCATATGACTTTGGTATCCTTTAAGAATTTGGTCTATTTCCTTCATAGGGATGCAGATAAAAAGTAGTCGAAAATCCACCCTGTAGAGATATTCTAGAAAATGTCAGCATGTTACCAGTGGCAGAGCTTACGGCGGAAATTACCTTACATGGTGTTACAATTGACACGGTTTTTAATGGCGAGGTTTTCTAGAGTATGTCTTATAGAAGGAGAAGGTTTTTCTATTATAGAAAATGGATTGGTTGTGTCCTCTCATGGATTTATGATTCAATTGATGCTGTATGTTTTGTTGAACAGTCACGTAGCAAACGCACTTGAAGCGCTTGGATTCAAGAAAGGGGATGCAATTGCTATTTACATGCCCATGAACGTGCATGCAGTCACAGCATACCTGGCCATCATCCTTGCAGGGTGTGTTGTTGTCTCTGTTCCTGACAGCTTTGTTGCTCATGAGATTGCAGTTCGCGTTCGCCTCTCTCAGGCCAAGGCTGTTTTCACACAGGTTCGCACGTTTGCAATCTGCACTTCCAAGGTCTGTATATATTGAAAGTAGTAGTTTATGCGTAAATTTTATTTCTTAAAGACTTACATGTTGCATTCAATGTGGATTTGTCAGGACGTTATTCGAAGAGGAGGAAAGAGTCTCCCACTTTACAGGTATGCATTTTGTTCATGGCAAGGCTTAGCCTGTAAGTTGAAGTCCTTTAGGAAGCGGTATCAAAATGTACCAATGGAAAGAAGAAATCGTAATCGACATTTGAATGATAGATATTTGTTTTGGAAATTGTCCTAATCAACTATCAGCTTCCAAACACCACTAGATTTTGTAGGGTTTAGCAACGCTTTAGCAACGTTTGAAACATTTGTGGCAACGTTTTGGAAAATGCTTTAGCAATGTACGTTTTCTCAGCAAAAATGAAATTTTTTGAACCTATTTCAGTAAACACGCAACATTTTCCAGCAAACATGAAAAAAAACGTTGTTAACGTAGCAATGGTGAACGTCAATTGTGGAATCACGTTTTTGTGTTCAAAGTTCAAGCGTTGCTATAAACGTTTTTGTGTGGGGTGAATTATAGTAGTGAAAGCAGACTCTGTATTTTGATTCAGACACTTACGGTTTAAAATATGATAACCCTTTTTCTTTTTCTGATAATTTATGTTATGTGGCAGTCGCGTGATTGAGGCTCGAACTCCACTCGCAATCGTTATTCCCGCTGACGGCAAGGCATCCAGCCTGAGGCTCAGGGACGGTGACATGCTATGGAATGAGTTCGTGGCGCATGCAGACCAAGTGAGCAGGTCACAGTAGATACCATTACTTCTGACAATATTGCTATGACTGACTTTGCTTCTCTTCAAAGCCCTCGGTCTTTTATAATTCAAGGAGTTAGGCAGACAACTGATTCTTAATAGTTGTGAAATGCGAAATGCCACCTTCCAGTAACATCTTGTAGCCACATTGTTTCAGGCCAGACGAATACAAAGCCGTAGTGCAATCTATGGATTCTTATACCAACATACTATTCTCCTCTGGCACTACTGGTTAGTATTCATTTCTGAAGTTGACGTACAAGACCCCTTTCTAGAGATTTCCGATGTTTGAGAATTCTTTTCTAACCTGAAGTTTACCTTAGCCCTTGGTATGCGTAATTCTCCTTATTTGCATTAGTTAATTCTGCTGCACTTGGTTCTATTCCAAAGTCGTCTGAGTCACAGTCTTTGCTTCTTTTGATGTCCGTTGTCATCAAGCAAGATTGTTTGTGCTTGAACAGGGTTTTCAATTCAATTAGACTTCATCAAGTACTTTTAGACAACATGAAAACGAGAATCTTCTCCGTGAATCACGGGGTGAACTCACCAGGATCATAAGGAGCGTACAGAGGCCTCCCTATCACTTTGACCTAAGGAGAATTGGAGACCTCTCAGTGAATCATGGGAAAAATTCTCTTTTCACGAAAACCTAAAATTTCTTGAAACAGTCTCATTCTATTAAAAAACGGGCTCTGTTTACAGTCCCTCCGGATTATCTGATGAATCTCTGCGGTGTTTCAGGAGAACCGAAGGCCATACCATGGACTCACCACACACCGCTGAGATGCGCAGCAGATGCTTGGGCGCACCTCGATGTCAAAAGAGGAGATGTAATCTGTTGGCCAGCTAATCTGGGCTGGACGGTGGGACCGATGATATTGTACTCTGCCTTTCTGAATGGTGCAACGTTAGCACTTTACAACGGTTCTCCTCTGGGTCGAGGTTTTGGAAAGTTCATACAGGTAATCACAATGCAACTCTCTTCAATTAACTTGACTGCCACAATATTCAGATGCGCAGCTCAAACGTCAACGGTCTCCATTCACCGTTCCTCTTCGTTTTAGAACTGCTTCGTGTCGAACCTAAAAAATAGAAATCCACTTTGGCAGCTATAGTCGATTCTTGCAACCTGCAAATCATGTTCAGAAATGGAGGGTATGACTTTTACTTTCTATAACACTTTTATTACCTTCATTGCTGATTCCTAAATGATTTGTTTCAACCCCTATAGATATGGAAGTACCAACTTTTGACCATTTGGGGTTAACTGTTTTTGGTGGTTTACAAATGTGGAAATTCTTATTACTTGGTAATGGGGTGATTGCAGGATGCCAAGGTCGTTGTACTGGGAACGGTTCCCAGCCTTGTCAAGACCTGGAAAGCGAGTGACTGTATGGCCAATCTGGATTGGTCTTCCATTCGGTATGTGCGCCGTTTCATTAAATTTGTACTCTCACGCAATCGCAGGCTCAATCAGCGTTCTGAAACATTCATCCATATTCTTCGGGCGCTTATTCTGGCAGCTCACATATTATCTTACCCAGCATCTATCTATACCAGCAGTAGAAAATTCCAATATTTGCAGGGTACTCTTTACTTTCAACAGGATTGCTGTACTCCGCATTACTGACCGGAAACAAGTCTACGCTAGCCTGGCTTAATGTGGAAGTTGTCGCAACTAAGTTCATCTTTTCTTATCATGTTTAACGACAGTGCAGGGCTTTTGGCTCATCTGGGGAAACATCCAGTGTGGATGATGATCTCTGGCTAAGTGCCAAAGGTGGATACAAACCAGTTCTGGAATGTTGCGGAGGCGCGGAACTAGGAGCCATGTTCCTTGGTGGCAGTCTGGTGCAACCCCAAGCTTTCGCCGCATTCAGTACCGCAGGAATGACTTGTCAGATCCTAATTCTGGACGACTCTAGCAATTCATATGTGAGTACTCAGAGTCTGGCAGAGGAGGTGACAACCCACATTTGCATCACAAACCTAAACCCCCGTTCAGTTGGATTGAAAAAGTTATGAACCCTGAAGTGCTCCGCCGTCCAATTTGTGGAGATACTTTATGAAGTTGTTGTCCTATCTAGTGGTTGGGTTTGGTGTTACTAGAGTACATAGTTTTCTAAAATTACAAATGTGGAAGTGTGTCAAGTGGTTGACCAAGCCAAAATTGCATTGACTCTAGTTCAAAACTAGATTTGCAAAAATGAGGTCATAATTTTGAAGAAGAACAGAAAAATTTCAAAAAATCATTATATCAAGAGAATCTCATTTCAAATCCATTCCAACAAATTTTACTCAGATGACAACAATATTTTGTTTGTAATTGAATTTAGAAGGAATTTTGAAATTTCCCTTTCAAAATTTATAGAAAATAATTGGTGATAGCATTGGTGAATCTAACTGCATAGATGGAATCTAATACTTCAAATCTACAACTTTTGTTTGTATATCAATTCCAAAATATTCTTCTTAATAGTACTTAATGATGATTTTTCTCTACTAGTCAATTCTGGATAAGACTCTGGACGTTTAGGAGTTAATGAGAAGTTAATAAACATAATTAACATTTAGTACTCATGTTGATTTCATGTTCAATTTATGCTAAGTGTAATACAGCCGATGTGAACTTTCTCTTAGTGTGATGTAAGTATCATTAGCATTAATTTGAATTAGCAACCATAAAGTCAACATTAACCTGAAATTTTAATATCGATCTTATGTCCTAGATTAACATTAACTTACCATTGATAAGTTGATTATTGGTGATCTAATGACAGCCAGATGAGGCGGCCTGCACTGGCGAATTAGTTCTCCATCCTCACATTTTTGGAGCATCGAGCACTCTTCTCAATGCCGATCATCACAAAGTCTACTTCCACGGGATGCCCTTCTTCAACGGAAAGGTGATTGAATGTCATTACACAAACTGTGTTTGAACACTGTTGCTTTTCTTTACTCCATAACAAATATGTTTAGAAACTCACATTTCTTGAAGCTAAAGATGAAAATTAGTTCTTCCCGAACTCACCCTATTCCTTGGTGCAGCAACTGCGACGCCATGGAGATATCTTTCAAAGATTTCATGGAGGTTTTTATCGAGCTCGTGGACGATCTGATGACACAATGAACCTTGGTGGCATCAAGGTCATCTCTAATCGACCCCGTTTGTACTACTTTACGAGTATACAGTCCTTGTCATGTACAAACACGAAATGAACTTGGTAACGGCAATGAAGGACATGGTTATAAAAACAATTTGCGTAGGTTGAATCTACTGAGACGATGGGTACTAACTTGCAAATAATTTTTGATAACCATGGCCTTGGTTGCCGTTACTAGACATAATGTCAATGCAAATGGTATTTAATTTACAAAATCCAACTATAGGATTTTGAAATCCATATTGATTAATGTGTTCTACCCACAAATTTTCAGCCTTTGAGTCTAAGTATATTAAGAGATAAAAAACAGTCAATGTTTTAGACTTCAAAAGTCAGCATTGCACTTCAACCTTCAGTGTATGTGCACTTGAATGTCACTCACTACATATCTTCTGAAGCAGATTCTTTAGAGTGTTGTAAGTACAATTAAGAAAGGCTTGCTTTATGGGTTTGGTTCCCCTTCCTCTCAATCGTCGACACTCCCAAACATCATCGTCAAAATCCTGCATTGGCATTCTGTGGCAAAAAGTAGTCTCCTTCTAAACCTCTAATGCTCTTTCCAGACTGGTGCTATTGAAATTGAACAAGTCTGCGACAAAGCTCACGACTCCGTTCAAGAAACCGCTGCAATCTCTGTACAGCCACCAGGGGGTGGTCCAGAGGAGCTAGTGATTGCGGCGGTACTGAAACCAGGTTCCAACCTCAGCAACAGGGAGCTCCAGAAGGTTTTCTCCTCCTGTATCGGATCCAATTTGAATCCCCTATTGAAGGTACGCAGCGACTGATCACTGTTTCACGTAATAGGGTGCCATTTTTCTGGAACACTGGACTTTAGTACCCGAATGGCCAAATGTGTCTGCTTTCATGTCTATTGGAGTTGAAATTAATCATTTAGGAAGCTGCAAGGAAAGTAATAAATGTATCACTAGAAAGAAGGAATTATATCCTGCTTTTTTTAACAATAGCAATATGTTTCGATACGAACTATAATCGCCAATGAGCTTCCAAAATCAAATTTCTATTTCTATCTTGCACTCTAAAGGGTTAATTTGCGCGAGGGGGCTTTGAAGCTGTACTTAAAGTGGTTGGCGATGAGTTTGATCTGATAGTGTGTTACGCAGGTTAAGGCAGTGGCCGTTTTCTCAGAACTTCCACGGACATCATCGAACAAGTTGCTCAGACGTGTGTTGAGAGTAGAATGCGTGAAAATTTTGTATCCTGCCCGGAAGTCTCGACTGTAGGAGAATGCTGGAACAATATAAAACTAGGTGTACTGTGCAGTAACTTACACATAAATAAACTGTCTGCGGGGAGGGCCGCGAATTGTCCTATTTGGTTGCATTTGTTCCCTCCGTCAGTCCCACCCCAGCGGCTGACCGTCCGCCCAGAACTTCCCCGACGGACCCCCGGTCGCCCTCAACGCCAGCCACACACCCGTTTTCACCGCCCCAGCCACATCCTCACTGCCCTTCCCGTCCGTCATGTCCGTCTTGGTGTAGCCGGGACAGAAGCTGTTCACGGTCACGCTCGCCTGCCCTTCCCTTGCTCGCGCCCGCAACGCCCGATCCAAGACCGTCACGTAGCCGTTCACCGCCGCTTTGGACACGTTGTAGATCGGGCTGCGCTCGGACCAGCCCTTGTCCTGCCAACGCCCGTGCTTCACGTCCTCCGTGAAAGAATGGACGAACTCACCGATCCTCGCCTCCGTCAGGTGGTCCCGGTCAGCCAGCTCCTCACGATACTTGTTCCTCAACATCTGGTGACACGCAGAACAAGAACGTCAATTTCGGTAAGTGGGTGGTATGCCATTTCCTGGGCGCGGCCCGAAACCAACCGAAATCTATACTTACGGCCTGAAATTAGACTTTGTGAAGATCTACGTCACAATTTTTGGTTTGTGGAAAGAGATGAGTTGCAGTGAGTGGGTAACAGGGGTCAATAGAGGAGACACAACCTGGGTCCTAACGGATTTGTTATCCTCTAGAACAGTACAGTAGAACGGAAGATCACGAAGCAAGTAAGTACGTACCCGGAGCAAGCCTGATCGAGACCCGACGATAACAATCCGACTGCCAGCAGCAGATGGGCGAAAGATGGGCAACAGGGCTTCGGTCACGCGCTTCACACCGAAGTAATTCGTCTGCATCACCAGGTTCACATTCTCTTCGGTCACGGTTCGCTTCGCTACCCCAGCATTGTTGACCTGCACATAAGTAATCAGTCCACCCCAATCAAACTAGAAGAAGTTTCAAACCACAAGGTTGAGGAAACTAATAAAAACCATGAGAAACCGGGTCCCGTGCTTCTCACAGGCCCCTGTCACAAACAGCGACTCATCTCTTCTAATCAATAATCTTGGTTGGGCTTCAATTAGCAAGTTGGGTGCACACAAAAATTCAGTAGGCTGAACGTCTGTAACCACTGACCTTTGAATAGAAACGGGGTAGCCTCCTAACCCTTCAATAGTAATCTACAACCTCCAACTATACGTGATTGCAGAAGAAATCGTCCAATACCTTGAGTGAAAAAACAATGTAATCTAAAGAAAGGATGGCTCTTATAGAACCCAAAGTGATCTCTCCAGTGATCTCTATTGAGTGATCTCCCAGTCAAAGGGAATAACTACATACTGTGAAAAAAATAAATTAAGTAACCCAAACCGAGCACATTTCCCAAACTACATTTCCCATTTCTTACAAAATGCTTAAATTAACTAAAACCGAATGGCATTCCCAAATCACACTCCTACAAACTGGTGAAAATGCTTAAAGCTAGTGATTCCAAGAGCAGTAAGATTGGTTACGAATGGGCAGTACTGACCAGGATATCAAGCCCTCCGTAGGTTTGTTTCAGCCAGTTTGCAAGGGCGCGTGCAGACTCGTCGCTGTGCACATCCAGAGGATAGAAGGCGACCTCCAAGCCTTCACGCCGTAAAGTCTCCACCGCCTGCTTCCCCCGCCCCTCGTCTCTCGCAGTCAAAACAGTGGTGAGGCCATTCCTCGCAAGCTGGCGCGTCAGTTCGAAGCCAATGCCTTTGTTGGCACCCGTGATCACTGCCACCGTCTCCTTCGACCACCACCTTCACACACACACACAAAGCATCATCTCTTAATGACTGTACAACAAAATCAAAACATAGACTACATGTGAATGCTCTATACACGGTATATCCGGAGTGTTAAACTTGACAATGAAGAACGATCATTTCACCTTACTAAAAACTATGAAAGGTAGAAGCTCAACGACAGGAAAAGAAGGATTGAACAGTTGACGGCAGCCTTGGGGCATTCCCACCAGATGGTGTATCTAGAAATAATGAGGTCTCAAAGATCGTTTTCAGTAAAAGAGCTTACTTTTCACCAGCTGGATGGATTTCTGAACACATTCCAAGTCCAGAGCCTTGTGAAATGCAGTGATACGTTATTGTAAAGATTCAGAAATAGGACATTGGTGGGATGCTCTTAGGCCCCACCTGCACCGACCAAGCAATGGCGTTTGACTTATTTAGCAGTAAACTTACACAACAGTGTATCACACACTGTCTAAATAGAATACATAATTTTAGGCCCGTTAGCCAGTTAGAAATTCACTAACCTTGTCTGCACCCGCACTTGCACGGTGACAAACCAAAAATTAGAATTTTCAAGTTAAGTAACTACAACAACTACTACAGTTGGTAAATTGCTGCTAATTCCTGCTAACGAATTGGTGCTGGATTAACATTCATTTCCGTCATTGAACTCCTGCTTTCGCACCGAATGGTTAACGTAATGTGTCCATAACCAGAATGGCTCAACATGCTACCCCTGCCTGCACCAAGTGACGCCACTCGGGCAGCAAAGACACCGACAAACAAATTCCAGTTTGCTAACGCTTCTACTTGCTTATCACGCTCTTTCAACAGTAGCTTCGTGATCTCAAACAAACACACTAAAAATCGCCACGACCATGATTACAACTACAAAAATTCACCCCAGTCCACCCCTCTCCTCACAATTCCCTTCCATCTCTGCAACCATTCAGAAAAAGAAAGAAATTCTCTCATCACTCACGACCCCACAATCAAAAACTCAGATAGTTCAAATGTGCAGAATATGCTTTGAACACCAAACATCACAAGTCCCAAAGCTCAAAATCACAGTGATTTTTGAACTGATTTCAAAATGGGGCGCAAGATTGGCAAGTTCCGTACAACTGATTTCAAACGAATGGGACCGTACCTCGCGGTGGCTCCCGCCATGTTGGGGATTTGAATTCTAGCTACCGCAGTTCTTCCAGAGAGCCGCAAACGGAAGGTGAAACTCAGGCTCGGCCTCCACCGCTTCTCTCAATCAGGGTCTGTCTCTTGCACCTGGAACTGAAGAGCAGGGATAACTTAGCAATGTCCTGGAAAATATGAAGCAGGAAGAGTACAATGTAACAAAATGCTTCAGCAAGTATGGTTGTATGAACACAACCCAGAATCTGAGATGATGGTAAAGTTAGAAAGTTACCAACAACAAAGGTTGTCGCGTCGCCTCTGATGAGTGACGTGTTGCGGAGACGCAGTGCCAAGGAAGTGGAGTACTGCAATATTGGGCGAGATCCTGGTAGCCACGTCAGTATGAAGGTGATCGCAACCTGAAGAGACGCCGCCGAATGAAAAACAAAATACTGAAGGAACGCACAGATTCTGAGGAATCCATCACGCAGCCTTCGGGATGCTGAGCTTGGATGAAAATGTGATGCCTGGCAGGGGTGCCTGCACTTAAGGTGGATACCCCCCAAACCACCGACCAGATTTTACTATTGTGGCTAGATACTATTATTACACGAGTCAAATTTTGTATTTTCTTGTTGGCAAGTGAGAGGGGGTTCCAATGCACCAAAGAACACAACATTTGGATATTGTATGCAAAAATTTTGAAGGGTCAAAGTATTTCTAATGCACCAAAGAACACGACATTTGGATATTGTATGCAAAAGTTTGAAGGGTCAAAGAATTTTTTTGGTAAAGGTTCTAAAATCAATTCTTCAACATACATACATATTGATTTTGGAGATGTACACAAAGTGATGATGGTGTTTTTAGGCAAGGTGTGATTTTGGGTGTATTCACTTTATTTTGACTTTTAGTCATTTGAGACAACTCCAAATGACAATAGTAGCAAAATTATTGAGGTTTCTTTGAAAAAAAATTATTGTTTCAAGTTACATTGCAATGAATAATTGTATCACATTATTGAATGTTGTAACCTAGGAAGGCTGGAAGCCCATTGTAGGCCCTTTGTACACCCAATACACATAGTTTGATTTTTTGGATTCACATAACTTTTTAGCAAAATCAAATCAAATCAAGGAGTATTTTATATGTATTTTTTCTTAATTCCCTAGGCCATTCTAATGGCAATCAAAAAGTGTCCCTTTACATTGTGGAATGACATATGAAACTTTTGCAATGTCAAAACCTCATGGTGTTGTTCACTTGATTTCATAAAATGGTGACTTTTGAATTCATCTCCAACCTTTTCAATCTCAAGTCCATCCCACTGGAACCAGTCAATTTTGCACTAAAATTGGATTTTAGACTAGAAATTCAATTGGGTTAGAATTTATAATGGATTTGCTTACCTTAGTAATAGAGGTATTGCCTTTGGAGAACAAATGGATTCCAAGCACATGTGATCCTCTTATAAAATTAGGTTGTTTGATTTGTTTTGTTTGTTACGTTGAGATCTCCCAAACTGTACATCTCATGTTCACATGTTTGGTATTGTCAAAAAGCCCTCGGTGAGAAGGGGTGTATGGGCTTGGTTACTAGAGGTCCAACCTAAGGTATGAAAGTTATTGAATTTTTAATTTTTTATGAATTAAAAAAATTAGAAAATTATTTTTTGTTTTGTTTTGCCCATGGCAACAGCAAAGGGCACACTAGTAAATTTGATATGTAATAAGGTAGAATGACCCATTATTGTTCCTTTGGTCATGTATATACTTAAGCCTTGTGAGATTCAAGATTTTATTTTCTGCAATAAAACAACAAACCAAAGCTTTTTTTTCATGAGTATTTCAAACAATTCAATTTTCATTAAAAAAAAACCAAGACACATCATATTTGATCAAAGCCAAAACATATAACTTGCCCATTATTGTCTCCATTGTTGTTTCCAAGGGAGGACTATTCTTGTCCACTTTGATTCTATTGGTTTGCAATGGTAATCCAAAAACATCCCTTCAAATTATGGAATAATGAATAAATCTCTTGCCATAGGTATCTAAATTGCATGGTAGTCTTCCTTGAAGTTCTAACACTCAAAAATTCATAATGCAACCCTTCACAATTTTCAGTACACACCATTGTTGCAATTGTGCTTGGGGGCAATTTTGGGTATGCATACCTTAGTTGTTCATTCAGATGTGTGACTCTTTTGTTTGTTTCTAAAGCCAACTTGTGAAGGGTCATTTTCAATGTCATTAGGACGTCTTTTGCTTCTGCACACTTTCGCATACACTTTTGCAGATGACAGAGTGTGCCATTAGAAAGGGTTGAGCATCGCGGGTGCTACCCGCAGCGAAGGCAGCAAAGATAGCGGTACCAAATTATCGATATGGAATTGTCAAAAGTCCTCACAAATCTATGCCGTGATTTGCAAATTTGGTAACCAAATTGGGCGAAATGCAAGTATTAGCCCGTATCCTGTACTGCCATTACGAAATCGCTCCTCTGCAGACCCACTGTCACCCCTCATTCAGTGCGATTCACCAAAAAGATGCGATTCGGAATGTCCTCAGGACCCCGCCTTGAAAAAATTCATTAGAATACACATCGACATGGAGTTCCAAGTTTGCAGCTTAAGAGCTATTTGGTCAAATTCATTGCTGTGCAGGTCTCGAGACTACAGTAACGATGGACAGATCGGGAAATGGAAGCTAGAAAGTAGCTAGTCGCTCACCAACCTCGATACCACTTCCAGAGAATGACGCAAGATCCCAGGACTTGTTTGGATCAGTTCAGTATCCAATACGTCACAAAATGGAAAAGAAACAGCAACCTCGATGCAATCAAATTCAAGTCTGAAGCACAACGATCTTATCACAGTGACCTCTACATTACGAGAAGCATATCACTTGCAAGCCTATGCATAGCAACCATAATCCAGTTTGTTCGAACCCAATGTGCACCAGTTCGGGCAATATCTCCGACTTGCTTTATTTTGATCATCACGAACAAATCTTGTTCATAATACAAAAAGACCTATTCCGATTCACTGCACATTGATATTGAACAGTAGAATAGGCGGAGAGTTTTCAGAAGAGAGATGAACACGATAAAGGCTCTACATGTTTACTACGGACCCTTCACAACCAGAGTGGAATGCAGCTAACCAGTAGGAAACAAAACTACTGGAGCATCGATTTAGTGCTTAGCATGCTTCGCTGCTTCCTCCGCATGACGCAAATGCCGGATCTCCGTGGGCCAGCCAATAGAGTAGGAGAGGAATCCAACAGAGATCATCACATCCATGAGAGGCCTGATGCTGCCCGTCTGAATGTACTTCTCGTTGTAATTATACAACCACGACCACGTGTCCTTCACCACCTTCTCCCGGGTAAGGGATGTCTTCACGTAGGTGGGAACGTCCTTCACCTTCATGCTCGCCAGATTCCTCAAAGGTGCCGCCATGTTGCCAGACACTGCACACTTGAAACGGGAAAATTAAAGGCCATCTTTAGACTCGTGCGAAAACTCGAATCAAGGGAGAATGTAACCGAAAACGTCCAGAAGCTACAATGACTCCCAAAATGCAGAGTACGGAGAACTCCAGGACAAAGAAGACGAAAAGAAAAAGGACAGAAAATCTTTAAAAAATTGACTCGGCCAAATCCATCATTAAAAAAAGTAAAGAAAACAAAAATTGTCAAGGAGGCTTCAAATTAGTGAAGTAAAACTGCGAAGCTCTGAGAAATCAGATTTGACACCTCCTAACCACGCGGAATGATTACAAAAGCAACTCTCTGGAACTTCAGAGCGTCAATCACATACCACGAAGTCGTTCCTCAAAAGAAACTTACTGCAATTGTAAGCGGGAACAGAACAATATCACGGTGTCACCTTCAATCCAAAACCTTCTACTCAAGAGAAGAGTTCCATGACTTAACCTAAGGAGTAAATAAGGTAGATCCCGTCTCCTATACTCACTCTACAGGCAACTCACATTACACTCATAGCTCAGTCACTCTTGTGCTTCATACAACTGGTTGGAGGATGGTTAGAGGGTGACAGAGCTATACGTCTACGGTCACTGATCTTTAAACACAAATGAAGTTTTCTACCGTCACTTACACTGATCTACAATCTCCAACTTCGAAATTACATAAGATACCCATTCATAGTGATAAAAAAAATTGACCTCTCGAGAGAATTTGTGCTTTGTCCACAAGGCGATCAAAGTGACCTCTACCTGACCTTGAGAGCCGAAACGAAAACTCTACCTAAAACAAGAAACGCACCACCTCTCCACACAGCGACAACAAGACACTAACAGTTTACCCTAATTCCCCCCGAAACCTAAGCACAAGAAAGAAATCAAACCTTAGCCACGCAACAAAGGATTCGAAACCAAATCATCTCCCAGAACAGAACATTCTGAAGAAACCCTAAGACTATTCCTGCCCTAACATCAAGCAATTTCACCAATCCACAATTCCAATCAGTATTTCGAGCGAAAACACTTACCGAGAAGAAGAGGAAAACGGCGAAAAACGGCGGGAATGCAGAGATCGAGGGGCAGGGAGAGCGCTTACGAGAGATGGAGACGATGACGACGACGATTGATGGGGTGCGGGAAGATGGAGCTCTAGATGGGAAATGGACTCTGGGAAAGTCTAGTCACTCTCGTGGGAATGAAGAAGGGGACAGAAAGGGTCCCTATTGCCGCTCGTGCTTCCAAGTGTTAGCTTTTACTCACTCGTATCCTTTTCATGTTCTCTTTTTTTTTTCTTTTTTTCTTTTTTAAAGTCTCTTTGGGCGAACTTTCGTGTCACTAGAATTAGCCAAACCTTGGCATAAAAGACAAAATAAATTTCAGAATTCTACACAGATGTGTGCAATAGTTGGAAGAGGAGAATCACAATTGTCAAACAACAAATTTCATGGAAACACTCATGAAATGTAGGGGAGGCAAGTTTCTTGACTTCTCACAAACTATTTTTAACATTGAACGAAGTTTTTGATTGCTTTTAGTTTGATAACAAGACCAAGATAATCCTAAAATGGAGTTTCTTCCTACTCATATAAAAGTGAAAGCATGATGAAACTCAAAAGAGGGAATTTTAACTCTTGAAACCTCAAAAATTCATTTTTCATTTTGGCCTTAGCAAAGAAGTTATTCCCTTTGTTTCAAAATGAATCAATGGTGGTACTACAATTTTCAATTAGAATCTGCATATTGATTTTGAGAAAAAGGGAATATCTCTTACCACAGTGATGAAATTATTGTTGTAGGTTTTGAAAACTAATTTGGTATATTGCATTATTTTTGGTATAAAAATCTATAGAATTTTTTGAAAAGCTATTGAATATATACTAATTCTTTGTTGAATCTTCAAAGGTAATTCAATCCCCCTTTTGGATTCATTTAGATTATTATTTTAAACTGATTGTATTTTTAATACCTAAATGTTCAAATGGTCAACAACAATTGCTTCTACATCTAGAAGAATTTTAAAAATTGTATAAGAAATTCAACAAAATATACAAATGTAAAAAAAAATGATACCTTATATATTTGGATATTGGAAAATTATTTAAAGTTATCATAATTGACTATTAGGCAACTTCTAAAAAAAAAATTTATTTTCAAATCTTAATTTCAAATTTTGTGGAAAATATTGATTGGTGTAGTAGTTGACCTAACTATATGAATATGAAGTATGAATCACATTTTACAACATTTGTTTGAAAATCAATATGAAATTTAGACTAGTCCCTAGTTTCTAAGAGGTGTATACTTAAAATTTATTGGAATTTCACAATATTTCAAATATAATCAATATAGTATGATTTACACTTTTTCATATATAGTGTAGGTTGTCTTTTGAGTGGATAGTGATAAACCATGTCTAAGCCTAATAGTAGGGTAGTTAGTGAATCATTTTTGTACACATGTAAGGTAGCCATTGAACAAAAATCATTTCCAATTCCCTACATTGAAACACTCAATCTCCAAATTCATTGAATAAATTCAAATTCATTCTTTTAAATTAACTAATTTGAATTCACTCTTTGAAATGAATTATTTTGAATTCATTATGTGAAATGAATTAATTGGAATCCATTCTCTCAAATGAATTGTACAAAAATTTAATTAAATCCTTCAATAAATTTTGATTTAGTTATTTTTCTACAACCAATTACATTTTTAAAAATCAATCATAATGTATAATTTACAAATCCATGAAATTAATTCATTTGAACATTTGATTTGCATATTAAATGTTCATATGAAGGAGCATAAATGAAGTCCTATCGTCACTACCATGTACATATGTTACACGACCAAATCACACCATTGTTGACTTTTTAAAAGGAATTATTCTTTTCTTTTCAAATTGCACAAATGGTACAATTTCAATGACATTTTTTTTTCTTAATTCACATCACATGGTAGCAAACCTCAAATTTTTTTTAATCTCATTTGACAGCTACTATTTTTTCACTTAGGGAGGGAGGAAGAAATAAATTGCTTGAAAATTCTTAGGAGATAGTATCCCTAATCATATAATTTCCATCTAAGTTTCATCAATGGTTAGTTCATTCAAATAGTGAGAGGAAGTTGTACATTCATTGTTTCTTTCAATGTATACTTCAAAAAAATTGAGATCACATCTTCACATCATATCTTCATTTTGTTCAAGAACTCCAAGCTTACAACAATTCACCTTCTAAAGTGCATGAATGAGTTGAAGCTGTCAAACCCATATCCATGACATCTTTATTTATACATCTCTAAAAATCTACACAAATTTTTGGTTCTCCTAATTTAGTACATTTTCATTCATGAATCATGTTGCAAGCATCCAAAAGAAGCTCCTCTACCTTATATTACAAGAAGATGTCCATAACATATTCATTTATACATTTTTAAAAATCTTTGTAATTTTTTGGTCCCTCTAATGTCTATAGAGTATTGTATTATCATTCATATATTACATTGTAAGCATCCAAAATAAGCTCCTCTACCTTACATTACAAGAAGTTGAAACCAATCCATGAAAGCACAAGGCATTGACACCCTTTCATGTAGTGGCACATCCCTCAAAGTGCAACAACCCTTCTCAATAAAGGCCAAATCTAAGGCTGGAGTAACAGCCTTTACAATTGAGCCTTGTGCTTGTTCAAATCTTCGAATGCTCACAAATTTCATTCAGTGCTGTTGCAATGTCATATTTTCATATTTTACCTTCAAGTCTACACGCGGCCATTTAGCCAAGCTCGTATCCACCAGGTCCACAACGCCTAACCAGCCAGACCTCAACTAGTTAAGGAGGGGTAGCTTCATAAGGATGGCTACCCAGGCAACTGTATTAAAATAATTAAAATAATTAAAATAATTAAAATGAAAAATAAATCTCTGACACTCAATCAGGTGGCTCCCCCAGGATCGCCAATAAGCCCTAGAAAGTCGTCCTTGATTGTGCCAATACAGAACTGCAAAGAAAAGTTAATATGAAATCAGTAATCATACGAGGAGAAGCAACAAGGTCGTTCGATTTCAGTTGACCCAGAAAACTAGCGCTACACAAACAATGTGAATTAGATAACCGCTTCTTTGGTAAGCAGACCTGGGTTACATGTCTCAAGAAATCAAGCCGGAGTTTCCTTCATCAGGAAAGAATTCATAGGCTACTTGTATTCCACACAAACACTAATACACACAATGGCAACGAAGGTCGCAAAAGAAAACTCACAATCTCTGTAGCATCAACACGGGTACCAACAATTTTGAGCCGCACTTCGCTGTCCTTTTGTATCCTCACCTGCGCAACGGGGGCTGGCCAATCTAAGTATACAGGCCAAGGTTGAACTATACTATGACATTGTGCCACCTGTCAGATATTTTCTAGGAATGCAGAGACTCAAACAGAAAGCCTCTGAATTCTGCGAAGCAAAAATGAAAACATAGCAACATCAACATTAAAATATCTGTGCGAAATAGGAAGATTTCATACCGAGCTATCTGAAGTTTCATAACTTGGTACATCTCCTGATTGAAATACCATATCATCTGGTATCAACTGTCAGAACATGAGGTAGAGGATGAGGACTTTTCGAGTGAAAGAAAACGAGAACCATCTCTAGTCATGAAGACCTGAACACTCTAAACTCAGCTTAACAGTTCAAAGCTCCATCACACACAGCCAGAAAAGTTTAGCTAGTACACAGTCTTGGTTAGGAAGACAGCAGTGACAGTTAAGAAGCTTTACTTACGCCAAGGACCTTTCTATTCCCCGAAGGAGATATCAGAAAGCTTACATGATTAGATACGAAGATCTGTACAGGCCCAGCTTCGGCAAAGAAACCCATCTGCATTCCCCACATTATGTTCGGATAATCATATCGGCTTGGTTTTTTTGAGTACGCATATCTAACCCAAACAGAAATGTAAAATTTTCACATTTGTGTCTCCATGTAATCCTCAGTACAATCCTTGCATAATGAAAAATTAAAATATCTCATTCAACAAGTTAAAAATGGCACTTTTCCTATAACCACATGTCACAAGCCTCATTCTTATTGGACACCATAGCTTTCTACATTTTCAAACAGTTGCTTACTCTTTCCCTAGGGGTAGAGACGATAAATAGTGCTATCAAGGGATAACATGTCAGTGATGATACCTTGTTCACCATAGTGACCACGCTCTCCAGAATCTCGCCTTTGAAGGGTCTAAAAACCACGCACTGGTACTTGACAGGAAAGGTCACGAAACCTGTTCCATCACGGATGAGGCCCGAGCCGATAGTCTCCACTGCAGTCACTGCCACGACAAATCCGTGCCGGCCACTGTGGAAGGCACACAATCCTTCAGTTCCATGAGAAAATAAGGCGGACGATATCAAAACTGAATGCCGTATACTACACAGACTCCGGTTACCAACAGCAATTCATCTATTCCTCAGCTTAGTTAACCTTCAATTAGCAAGTTGTATTAGCATAACTTGGCTGAATTGGTCGATGGTTCCTAATTCTATGAATGGGGTTGTCTACTGTCATTTAGAGTGGTCTACATCTCCCACATTGAAATTGCATAAGAAATTAATAGATAGAGATGAAAGTCAGGTTCAACTCTTGTATCCAAAGTGATGTCTTTGCTGCAGTATACTGGTATCTTCAATATCACACTCCTACAAATTGGTTAAATTGCTAAAAGTGACCAAGTAGTATCCTCTACCTCATATACCGGTATATATTAATCATAATGTTACACAGATTTTCAAACGAGATGTGGGAACCCCACAAGGATCCAATACCAGGAAACACAAGTCAAAGATGCCCCCACAGAGTGAAGAGAAAGCGTGATATTAGAAATTGGCCTATACAACGGACAGAACATACATCTTTGCCCTACGATTCTCACCAAGCGTAAACCAGTAACCAGCAAAAAATCATCCAAGCGAAACCATCCAAGAGCTCCGCAAGACCAAAAAAAATCAACAGTTCACCAAAACCCACTCGGATTGCGAAGTACCAACGGAAACCCTTAAAGTCCCATGACAAAAGCAAAAAAACACGTCCTTGAAAGCTTCGTCTAACCCCACCAAAATTGCTAGAGAAACCCTAAATTCTCCGCAGGCATCATTCGGCCTTATAAAAAATCTGATTACTGTGGAGGTCGTACGACGAACAAATGTTTACCTGCAAGTGCCCTCGACATCCTGAATGAGCTTCGCAATGAGCTTGTCGCGCAAGTGAGGTCCGAAATGACGAGGGTGCAGCTGCATGTTCCTGTCTAAGTAGATGTGGAAAAACATCTTGCTCGAGCTTTCTTTAATTTTCTTGCGAAAGACGGACTAATTGATGCAGCATGAGAATTCCCAACAATAATCTGAACTCTGATCTGCAGCTGTTTGCGGAAGCAGGGAGGAGGGAGTTGCGGGGGCTACAGATACCGCGCGGTGCACAGTAGAGTACGGTGAAAGGTCGGATCCACGGTAATGGGGGGAGGGAACAAAATGGATTTCGGAGGGCTGAAACTTTTTGTAATGCTCACCTGAATTTAGATTGAGCATTACAAAAAGTTTCAGCCCTCAGGAAGGCTGCGAGATTTCCGGGACTACCTTGGTGCAATTAGAGAGGAATTCAACTATTTTTTATTTTTAATGAAAGCAACTGATGTGGCACTACTTATGCCACGTCAGCACCACATAAGATTTTCATACTTTCTTAATATATTTTTTTTATTTTTTTATTTTTTTGTACTTGCATTGTGGGGCATCAAAAAAGGAATCCTTAATGGCCCTCCACAGGGTTTATATTTTTTCTAATGGATGATTTTTTGAAACTATTTCTTAAGATAGAGAAACATAAACATATTAGCTTTAAGGGGAATAAGGTATTTTTATTTCAATAAGTATTGTGGACCAAAAGTTATAACACAATAAGCTCAAAACAGAAGAGACATAGGACTAAAAAAATTCACAAAATTTGAAACAAATTGTTTTTAAATTATTTTTCTTGTCGATTATAATTTTTTTACAAGAAATAAATTTGATTCATTCCATTTGGATTAGTGATGTGAAAGTTATGGAGCTTCTTACTTTGCAAGAAATCATAGAAACTTCTTGGAAAATGATGTTTTGGATATGTTTTTGAATACAATTTTTATAGTATTCAAAATTCAAAATTTCCACAAGGTTAAATATGTTTTTTGAGAACAATCTCACTATTTAGACTAGTGTGTTTCAATTCCATTTTAAAGCTATAGATGATTTTGTTTTTCCTTCAATTTTGTACCTATTTTTACTTAACAATATTTTAATGAATGAGAATCACATATTTTAAATTAAAAAAATTCCTAGACTTTCAACTCAAATCTTCAATATAAAAAACTTTAAATTCAAAATCTCTAGTACAAAAATTATAAGGTAAGAAGATTCAAAGTCAAATAATTTGATAATAGAATAGGCTTAGAAACCTATTTTCTTTACTTTAAATGCAGATATCTTGCAATCTATTTGGTGAAATTTTCTGAAATTTCTTCTACAAATTCTTGTACTAGCTAGTCTTGTGCTAGATCTTCCAGTCAAATATGCAAAAAAAAAATTTGTTAAAGTTTTTGATGAAAAAAGGCCTTTGGACTTTAGGGGTTAAGAAGTTCAAACATCATTGTAGATGAATGAGACAAGGTATCATCTTGAAGCAATTTGTTCATCCTTCAAAATATGGACTTTGAAACTCTTAGGGGTTGAAAGTTACATTACTATAGAGTATTTATCCAGAACTAATCCAAATAAATTTGGAGAAATAAAAAAATATTAATTGAAAAATGTTCAAGACTAGAACATAAAAATTATGGTCAATCTTTATTTTAAAAAGTTATCACTAGAATTCTGACTTCTTATAATTTTTTATATACAACATTCAAATGTCATTTTTAGATTTCACCTAAGGGTGAATTTACACTAGGGTCCAAGTCCAAAAAACTTTGAAATTGAGCAATCCTATTGATTAAGAGTTGAAAATTGGACCCAAAGTGTTTAAACTATGGTTTGGTCTGAAATTCATTGAATTGACATGGTGCTTGTGCGGCACAAATTTAGAGGGAAATTTTTGGACCTAGGCTTGGTTTCAAGGGCCTCAAAAAAAGAGCACCAATTTTGTGGAACCAATTTCTTATTGGAGGTCCAATTCACATTATGTGCAATTTCTAGCTTGAACAAGGTTGTGAGTTACTATTGCTGAAAATTAATAAATTAAATAAATTAAAAAAAATAAAAAATAAAAAATAAATTAAAAATATATATAATTTTTATTATTATTAATAAATAATATTAAATCTGATGTGGGTTTGATGTGACAATCTCCGAGCTACATTAAATTTTTAATTAAATTTAATTAAAATAATATTTTAATAGTTTTGTTATTGGTTTTAAGAAATTATTTTATTGAAAAATTATTATTTAATTATTATTTAAAAATATATATTTCATATTAATTAAAACACCAAATCGGAACCTAGATTGGAAATTATTTTTTAATTATTTTTGTCATAAAATAATGTTATTTTAATATTATTTTGAAAGTTTTGAAAAAATTTAATATTATTTTTTTCTTAAAATTAAAAAAATTATTTTATATATTTTTTACAAACACCAAATTGGACCCAAGTTGTTTACACTAAGGTTTAAGTCCAATTTCCAGCAAATTTTATTAATGAGCTATTTGGATCTGATATGCGGTTTTTTGAGTCCGAAATGGGTTTTTTTGGACCCATGAATTCTTAGTCTTGGACCCTAATGTACACCCACCGTAAGTTTAGCCACAATTTGTTTAAATGTGATTAAAGAAATGTTGCAAAAAATGATTATTTTTTCCCATTCTTCATAGTACTAGGAAGTTTGAGCTATAAGGTAGGAGGCTCATAAGTCGACCACTAATGCACTTGAACTGAATTTGGGGTAGGTGAAACTTCTCAAAATATTTTTCAGTAAATTTTTCTTGAAAAACAAGAAGAATTGGCATCTAATCCAAGTTGTTTCATATTTTTTGAATTATTTTTTTATTTAGTTATGAATTTTCAACGAGAAGTGTCATAGGTCCCTATTTATGATCCTAGGTCTTTCATAAAGTGTTCACTGCAACTTCTAAAGAGAAATGGGAAAAGCAAGGAGATTGATTGGCTCTTGCAATAATGAATAATATTTTTTCTCAATTTTTTCAAGACTTTGGAGGCCAATTTAAGAACCACTTCCAATCCATTCTAGTACCATTTATAGGGGCAATTGTAAATGCTCAAACGGAGTTCAAGCCTCCTACCTTAAATAAAAAAAGTCTGATAGTTCATATCAAGAGAATGGAATGTAGTTTAATAGAATTCTCTCTCTTCATTGCTCATTACTGTAACACAAAAATGAGAACAAAAAAAGTACAAGAGCCTAATATAATAGTCTCAAGGCCTTAAGATGAATCCCTAAAACTGATGGATTTCCAATGATTTCACCAATTAGTGCTAATATTTCATCCAATTTCCATTGATTCCAACAATCAACACACTTAGTTTTAAAAGTTTTTGATGAATTCTTTGACAATTTCTTAAAAATTGGAATTTTTCAAAAAACAATTATTTTTTGCCAATCTGAAAAGGAACTACAATAAATCCATACTTCTACTTCTTGAATGTATCAACATAACATATTTTTCATTCATTTTGATCTTTATCTTATCAAAAGACTTACAATATCATTATTTTTATTTTTAAAAAATGAATTTTCTCTCATTCTCAAACTTTGTTGCCATGCTCTATGCCTTTGGTTCCACATTATCAACGCAATCCAACAATAAGGTAATGACACTTAATTCTAACCACTTTCTAAAACCAACCACTCCATATTTTTGCTTAAAATGTGCTCCCACTATCTCCTAAGAATTGTCAAACAACTTGTTTTTCCTCCCCCAATGAAAAAACAATAGTCATCCAATGAGATTTTTAAAACCTAAGACCACCCTCCACTACCATGTAATGTGAATTAAAAAAATGTCATTCAAGTTGCACCAATTGTGTGATTAAAAAAAATAATAATTCTTTTCAAGAAGTCAATAGTAGTGCGATTTGGTTGTGTAACATATGTATGTGGTAGTGACGATAGGACTTTGTTTAAGTGGTTTCATATAAACATGTAATATATAAATCAAATGTTCAAATTAATTAATTTCATTGATTTATGAATTATACATTGTGAATGATTAAAAAAAATGTTATTGATCGTAGAAAAATAATTGAGTTTAGATTTATTGAAGGATTTAATTAAATTTTTGTAAAATTAATTTCAAAGAACAAATCTAAATTGATTCATTTTAGGGAATGAATTCAAATGAATTTAGTTGAGAGAATGAATTCAATTGAGGAAATGAATTCAAATGAATTTAGTTGAGAGAGTTTTATCAACATGAAAGAGACAAAGAAAGAAAAGGAGATGGGTGATTGAAGAAAAAAAATGTTGAAGTGAATAGGGTTTAGGATTGAATGTAAAAGTTTAACATGAAATGAAAAATTGAGGAATTTAATTTTTTAGTGTAATTTAAGGTTTGTTATGCAAAAAATCAATTGAGGAGGAATTGAATTTTGAGATTGAGTGTTTCCATGTAGGAAATTGAAAATGATTTTTGTTCAATAGCTACATGCCACATGTACAAAAATTATTCACTAACCACCCTACTATTAGGCTTGTACATGGTTATTTATAAGAGTCTATGATCAATTTTAGAAACACTTATTTTCAACACTTTGAAAATTCATAGCTTATTGATTAGGTGTCCAAAAACTGCATTCTAAGAAAATCTGAAAAATCTCCTTTACAAGATCCCATGAAAAGTTTTTCAATATAAAGATGGGAACCCTGTTGAATTCCTTATTTGTGTCGTTTTAGGTGTAGTTACCGCACATGGGAATGGCTTCGAGAATCTTCAAAAGTACTTACTAGTTACTACTTAGTAAGAAGTATCATTCCGCCTGTTGCAGCAGCAATGCAAGCTGTTGTTTGGTTTGATTCGTGGTGGGAAAATCTTCGAAGTCGACCCTCTCTTCGTTTGCAAACCTTGAAAAACACCAGCATCATCATATGTTCTGATAAGCTGTTCTTGTTGTGCTTCAAGTGTTTCACGGGATGTCTACTTGAGGATCGGTCATTTGCACCTCTGACTCCAATTGTGTGTGCGGATTCGAGCATATAAGTTTTAGGTGAATTTTGGACAGCGCCAACAGTTTTAGGTTATGTGATTGAAAGGAACATGCAGCAGTTTGAGAATTCGATCGTCATCGAATAGAAGCTAGCGAGCCACCGCAAATTGAAGGCCCCAGTACCAGTTAGTGCGTCTCTGCAATTCAAAGGGACCTTGCTTACACTGGCACATAACGTCATGTGAGAGAGGCGATGCGATCCTTTCAATTCCAGACGTAATTGCAGAACTACGTACCTGTGATCGAATAGTCGACAGCTTTTTCCTGCCGGTTTTTGCATACTTCAGAGGGGTTTTGTAAGCAACTACAGTGCGTGTTCCCTCATAACCCCTCAGTGGTTTATATAAAAACTCGTTCACCGTCCAGTAATCTGTAGTCTGTATGCAAGTGTGGTTCGTGACATTTCGGCATGCGTTGCTGATTTTCCATGGAAATTATTAGGGTCGCTGTGCTGCGACTAGCAATGGCTGTTTTAGTTTTTGCTGCAACATGTAAGTTACTTCTAATCGAAGCTCTCATCTCAAGTTCCCCTTCAATTCAGACACTTGATTAAATTGTCAGACTTCCACTTAGACGTGAGTTGGTACAGATGCTGCGGATGGGGAGACTCTGCCTACCCCAAAACATTCTGGGAACAGCGCACTCGGGAGGCCGCAATCGGGCGTGTGCAATTGGCAACAAGGGAGTCTCATTCACGAGAGTCCCACGGGCGATACGCAACCACTCGAACGCTGTAGATTTGTGGTATGCGAGATCAGTTCCGTATCACCGCATCTCAGTTCAAATGTGAATTCAAAGATTAACTTTCAAGAATGACGCGGACGCTTGTGGTGGGAATTGAATAATTTCAGCACTGCTTGTTATGCCATTGTAGGTGAGAGACCCAGAATTTTCTGATGTTCTCGGTTGGTCACCGGAGATCAATGAGTTAGTGAAGACAAACGCTCATGAAGGGGGGGGGGGGGGGGGGGGGGGGTTGGGGTGTGTGTGTGTGTGTGTGTGTGTGGTATCCTGACAAGAACGAATTCTACTTCACATCTACTATGTTGACGGGGTCCACTGGCGATGCGAGGGCAGACGTAGGTATTCTTGCTATTGTGTTTAATTCACTTGGACGGATGTAATGAAGGCGGGAAGGCAGATGCAAGAACTTGTGCAGCTCCTGGAAATGAAGTTTTACCTTTATTTTTTTTCATTTGGTGCATGATCAGCTCAAGTCGGTGAACTTGCTGAAGGGTGCTGTGACGGTTCTGCGCGCCGCTTCAGACGAGGTACCAAACGGAATGGTGTTGGACAACGAGGGCAATCTGTTGATATGCCAGCAAGGGTCCAAAAGTCGTGGAGGTTTTATCCAGAAGATCGACCTGAAGACCCTAGCGAAAACCGTGGTGGCGGATAATTGGTTCGGAGTGCCGTTCAACAGCCCCAATGACGTCGTGGTAAAACGCGATGGTTCCATATGGTTCACCGATCCCAGCTATGGGAGTGTGCAGGTAGGTCATCTTTTCTTCTTGAGGATTTTGAAAATATTGCAGGATATTTTTTGTTAGTTTGGAGCTACAATACTGTTCCTCTGACGATTTAAAGCAAATTTGCTTTAAATCTGGCTAAACAATCGCATTATTTCCATACTTTTTTGATGCTAGTTCCAAAAATTATCGAAATCTGGCATTAATTAGCCAAAAAAGAGCTACTCTGTGCAGGGTTTTCGAACGACGCCTAAGTTGAACAACCAAGTTTACAGAATCAGCGTGACGGGCGTGGTGGATGCGGTAGCCGATGGCTTCACACAGCCCAACGGGCTGGCCTTCTCACCCGACGAGAAGCGCCTCTGTGTCACAGACACCGGGTTTGCTGTCGGGTACAGCACAAGGAGTCCTAATTACTCCTCTTTGCGAGATTGCGAATCTGGTGAATTTCATAAGTTAATGAGCGAGTCTCTGTTCTAAACCTTGATTTGATGCATGAGCAGGGTTGCGGGACAATTTGATGTGACAAAGCCACACTCAATCACTGTCTTTGATGTGGGCGCCGATGGACTCTTGTGCAACCGCCGGTTGTTTGCTTCCATTGGGGTTTACGATGGAAGCTCTCCAGGGCTTGGAATTCCGGATGGCATCAAGGTCGACATGGAGGGACGAGTCTACACCGGCACAGTGGATGGAGTCCAAGGTTAGGATTGTACTTCGGACGAACTTGTGAATGCTACCAATTTTGACTTGTGAATTTATTCTAGTGGACGCATTGGAATACGAGTTCTGATGCTGTGTGCCTCAGTGCTCAGCTACTCAGGGAAGCCATTGGGCCTCATTCGTCAACCTGGAGTAGCCAACATGGGGTTTGCACGAAAGGGTCTTAATACGTTATACATGCTTAATGATACAGCCATCTCTTTTGTCAAGCTTCAGGTTTTCTCCACTCTTCTTTATCCCTCATATTTTTAAGGTAGAATTCTTGGCATCAGAGAAACTATCTTTGTGAAAGCAGGAGTGTGCAGGGAAATCCTACGTATGGTTTGTTATTGAAACTCAGGGTGCGGAATTATTTATGAGTAATTCAGAAGCGTGAATGTTCACTGGCGGTGGGGCAGGTCAAAGCCGCTGGGCTCAAGTATGCAAGCTCGTTTGAGAATCGGAGTACAAATCCAAGAATTATCATCACTCAGGTTCAAGGGTTTCAAGACACATAATCACTCAGGTTTGCACACATTTTTGATAATGCAAAATTCAATTTGCCTGGAACATTTAATTGATCTCCAATTTCCAACACGCAAATACAACTCATTGAGTCCAAACACCTCTCAGCGAGTAATGCAGGAGTAGATGATCCAGATATTGCATAACGCTGTGGGTGCATGTCACTACCAATAGTGGAGCTTCAAGGTAGAGATGTGCCCACCACGAGCCCTAATATTCAATCTAGCAGGCCACAGAGTAAAAATAATGCAACGAGAATGTAGTGCAAGGTGTCTTGTACAGTATTCGTTGAGTACAAAGCAAATGACACTGTCGCATATTCACTCCATAAAAAATGCGTGCAACATCGCTGCCACAATATCCAGTTATGGTCCTTTCAGCAATTCAGTTTTCTCAGAATGAATTTATTATGAAGGGCCCGATCTCAGAAGGAGACGTACAGATCGAGTTTTCAGAAGGAAACCTCTGATGTGATGATTAATTCATTGCAAGTACGGAGTATGAAGAAAATGCAAAGATCCTTGTGGCCGAGAGCTGATTGCAGTGGAAGACCATGCACTCAGTATTCACCTGATATTTAGGATCATGATAACTGTTGTAGTTCTGCCAATGCATAGAAATAGTTCTTTGATACAGTCGACTTACTATTAATCTTATGACTCGGAGTAAATATTTTATTAAAAATACAGCGTGTTAATGTTTAGAGAACACAGAAGTCGACCTTTCAGTACGAAACACATATAAATTTACAACAATCTTGCAAAGATAGTTTCAATAGAGTAACATATTCAAAGAATCAATGGACAATTGATTCTCAATTTAATATAGAATGCATTGTATTCTATTCTACTAATCCAAAATGGACACAACGGATATGATAACATAAAATTTATAACTGAAACACGTACTAGACCCAATTGTCTTGTTTGCAAGGCATCAATTATGACGTACGTAGATTCCAGACGGTCACATCTAGACCAAAAACCACGAATCAAATGAAGTGTGCCAAAATACAACTTTCATAAAAGTAACTTCAAATAATCTCCAAAACATTAAAGTACAAACTGAGCAGCTTAATTTGACAAGAGTTTCGAGCATGGCGATGAACGACTGTACAACAACTCTTCGTGGAGGAAAAAACGGAGCGTCTGCACTAGTTCCTGCACTAGCACCTGAATGTCATTCTATGGCCTTCGTTTTCTTCAAGGAGAGTAACCGGTGACTTTGTACAAAAAGTCCAGGAAGCCCAGACCCTTCAAGAATCCCTTCCCAGTGACCAACTCCTGAATGATGAGCATGAAGAATCCAGCCATGGCGGCCCTCCCGTTGATGATCTCGTTCTTCCGAGTCCAGCCAAAACCTTCCGAGGTGTCGTCCACCTCCATGCGAACCTGAAAAAGAACAATTTGAAACAACCCCTACAATCAATTACATACTACCGAGATCAAAAGCACAAATGATAATAATTCGACGCTTAGAATAATCTAAAATCGTGAAACTCATGCATAATTTAACATACCCCCAAAATGAGAAAAAATCAGAAACTGATTCCTGTTTCTACGGTTCTTTTACAGTGGCAAAAGATTAATGGGATACTTTTGAATCTGAAGAAGAATAAATACAGAAGACTGGCGTGAATAAAGAGAGTGCTAGGGGTAGGTCTACTTGCTAAGCCACATGGACCGAGATAGTGAGTGTTACCTAGGATCCTTCCATTTATAGTTATGATGATACAGAACTTTAGTCGCATAAAACCTACAACTGACGTGAATGAAGATCTGCTGGCTAAACCCAGGTGAACCTAGATATATCACTGCTAAAATTGCATGCCTGATTGAAGAAAAAGACTCCAAGACACAAACTATCTGAGACATACAATCTACAGGAAATTGAAGCTCTACTGGCCATAGACCTAGATAGCAAGAGCTACCTTCAATGAGACGTTTTTCATGAAGGCTTAATGACACGAACTTTATGATACATAAAACCTAAGACCAAGAGGTCTTTTAGGAGTAGCCCTCCTAATTAAGCCACATGGATCTAGTTACATCGACCTGCACAGTGATACCGTTGATATCTCCATTCAGAAGTAGACTCTATGAAGCAGACCTGTTAGGGTCAATTAGGCTAATCCTACAAATTCCGCCACATTGACCTAGATAGGGTTCCCTAGGGTTCCTTGTTTTGGAAATAGACTCAATTAAGACACAGGACTGTTGATGCATAAAACCTAAGACAACATAAATGAAAGAGTATATTGGGATAGTTCTACAAGATACGCCGCAAGGATCCACATGGCGACTTCGTAAACACAATTAGAGAATTCCATTTCTTTATTTCTACCCTGGACTCCATGACACGGACTTTCTGACGCATACCTCATCGACGTCAATATTCGTTGCAGTTCTGCCAGCTTGGCCGGTAGCAGGACCGCCGAAGACAATCTCAGCCAAATCCCCTCGGCCTTGCACGTTGATGTAAATGGAGTCGTCTTCCACTTTCACTGGGTATGTGACGAGATCCCTCAGTGATGGAGTCAAGAATCTGAGAATAGGGTTGGTGGGCATCCAATCTACCATTTTCCCAGTCTTCAAGTCATACGTACTTTCAGTCGATGGGCAGATGATGCACCCCTCCTGTTAATCACGAGAGATATTAGGCATAAAAATCTAACAACGCAGATTATGAAAATGAAAGTATCCCATTCGAAACCACCCAAAAAATATGAAAATGGCGAAGAGTTCCCGTGTTGAAAATGCCATGTATAATGCAATTTCAGAATCGAAAATTGGCAACAACAGACCGCAATGCAAACCCACCCACAGGAGTGGAAATTAGGCACACATGCCTCACAATGCAGCTAATTGAAGCTGTACAATTCGAAACCACAAAAACAAAGCGTAAGAGTCTCCAATGCTCATTAGCTCCCATGTTGCAATTGCCACGCAAGATGCATTCCCACAATAGCAAATAAGCTACAAAAGGCAATGCAAGTCCACCTCCAGGTGCAGACACTAGGCACAATTATCAAAAAATGCAGGCAATTGAACCAATCCAATTTAAAACCACAAAAAAACACGCAAAAGGCTTTTCGTTAGTTTGCATGTTGCAATTGCCATGCAATATGTATCCCAAAAATTGAACATGGCTACAAAAGGCAAATGCGAATCCACTTACAGGAGCTGACACTAAGCACAAACATCAAACAATACAGCTCATTGCCACTACCCGATTCAAACCACAGGAAGAAACGCAAAATCTTTTCGTAAGCTCCCATGTTGCAATCTTTTCTTTAGCATGCCCAGAATTGGAAATTGACTACAAAAGGCAATGCAAGTCCACTTACAGGAGCCGAATCTACACACAAATATCAACCAATGCAGCTATTTGACACTATCCGATTCGAATCCCCAAAAAATACGCAAAGACTTTTCGGTACCTCCCATCTTGCAATTACCATGAAGAAAAAAGGAGAAGACCGCTGCCCAAGCATCGCCCAAAGCACATTCCCAGTACCAGAGATGTACATTCCAGGGAATACAATCCCCGGTGCAGCAATCCTCCCCTAAACCCCTTCCCCTGAATCCACAATCCAAACTCAAGCCTTACCGGCGTGAGCCGCGCATTAATCAGCCCCTCGCTGTAGGCCCCCTCCGCCGGGCTCTGATTCTCAATCGCATACACGTCGTTCTTGTACCACAACAGCAACACCGTCTCCCCATCTTGCCGCACCAGTCGCCTCTCCCCCCTCGGCAACGCACTGAGGGGAACAACAGGCACCCAGTTGCCAGTCGCTTCTTGCGAACTCCCCGCTCCCGTCGTCTCGGCCTCGGTGGACACCGACACATCCCCGGAGGAGTTGCTGCTGCACACTACGACCGCGGAGCTTCTTCCCGAATTCCTGCAACCCAAATTTCTGCAACTCATGAGTCCTTTCGGCGTTCTCCGCTGCGGGAGTAAAGAAATGGATGGCGTGGATTCGGCCAAAGAGCAGGAGGACTTGGTGGAAGCGGCGAGGGAGCTCCCCACCAACGGCTTCAAGCCAGCTATGGCCGCCATGGTGTGTCAAACTGGGACGAATTCAGGCAAAATGGGTTGGATTGAGAGAGTGGGGCAATTGGGTAAGTTGCGCAAAGTGGAGATGGAGGTCGAGGGTGATGGGTTTTGGTGGGAGGAATTTGGAAGGATGGGGAGCGTGGCGACAGGGAGCCACAAACTGGAGAGGATAGCCGCGTGGCTTGGGGGGTCGCCACGGCGCTGTCTGTGTGGATGTGGGCTTGGGGATGTGGGAGTGCCGTCGTCGTCGCATTTTTGGAGTGAATTATAAGAAATATAAAAATTTGGAGTCATATTTTAGTGAGTAATATTTTCACTCAATAAAATTTTCAAATTTCTAAAATTATTGCCAAAAATTTCTAAAAGAATTCTCATTCACTTCCACTTACTAAAAAATCTTGAAAAAAATTTACTTTTATTAAATGTTTTTGTCACTAATAAGTTTGATTAAACTATTGAAAAATCAAAATAGTATTTTTTTTAAAAGACTAAATCATTTTATACTAGGGCATTATTTATACTTCAACATGTCCAAAATTTGTTGGAAAAATCTAATTTCTCAATTAGTCATGGAAATTTTTGAAGTGCATGAATACTTATGAGGGCCATTATACGGTGAGTCGCTACAATTAAGTTGTTGCAAGAAGTTCTAGACTGATCATGAGTAAGCATTTTACTACAAAGGTGATCTTCCCTCATTGGCAAGGTTTTTCATTTCCCCCATCAAATTAGGTGATTGACCTTAGGCTATGAATACCAATGGGATTTCGAACTATAGACTTTGTAGATCCAATAAGTTCAACAAGTACAAGTATTTCTAGCTATCATTTGGGGGTAGTTTTAGGACATTTCACTTTGAACATCTAGATTTAGACTTAAAATCATCCAAGATTTTAGGGAAGAAAAGAAAAAATTACTCCAATTCTTTTTTTTTATAAGGTTGGCATAAATTAAAAGTTTGTTCATCTTAGGTCCTACATCAAATTTCAAGAGGGAGGGCGAGTGGCACACTAACACCAAGACTACATCCCCTTGTTAGAGAGGGGTCTAATTTATAGGAACAATAGATTATTAAAGTCTAAATCTTTTTTTGGATATTTGCAAATTTTTTGCTAAATCTTTGTAGAAACATATTATTTCCTTTAATTTCATCAAATTGTCCATAAAGAAAGGTCATCTTTTGATTCATGAATTTCTTTGAATGAATGGAAAGATATTTGAATGAAGAATTGATTGGAAGTACTTTATTCATTGTTTTGAATATGGAGGTCAAAGTGCTTAAAGATTAAAGAATTGTTAGATTTGGTAATAAATGTTTGATTCACAAATATAGTTGGAGTTCAAATATAGGAAAAATAAACCACCCAAACCAATCCTACAATCTTGGTAAGTTTAGTAAGCTTAGCCACATAAGATTGGTAAATATGAATAGTGAGATATTGAATTGATTTAACTAATCACCACATTAATTTTGAAGTCTTCAATTCATGCACTAACTTTGTTAGCAGTACATTTGAATAGTACATTTGAATAGCCCACAGTTGTGCCATTTTCTAATCTTACCATGGCTTCATTTGGACCTTGAATGGACATTCACCTTCATTCAAAATTGCTACAAGATTTGAAGGATAACCAATGGAAATTAAAGAGTTTGCTGTTGAGGCAACAACCATGATAGGAGTTGAAGCATTTTTTGCTTTATGATTTATGGGGAGCTGGTGACATATGTAGGTCTCCTATGATTTCAACTTAAAAAATTTGTAGAATATTGAGTGCCTATTATAAAATTACCAAAAAAATGAATTTGGTGTTTTCATAGATGATGACATTTTTTTTAAATCATCATTTCGACTACTCTCATAGTAGCCAAAACAAGCTTGGAGGGACTTAATATAAAATTTAGCCCCCCCTCCCCCCCCCCCCCCCCCCCCCCCCCCTTATGTGCAAGCAGTTATCTAGAAAGGCTAAGTATAATTGAAATAATATGTATGTTCTCAAAATTTTAGACTAATCTCAATATATTCCTTTATGTTTGTTGTGAACTTGAAAATTCAAATTGAATTCAATTTCAAAGTCTTCTTAAGATATTGGAGCCTTTCCAAATTCATTTTGTAATTGAAAGAGAAAGATTGAACAAATAAAAGAATGAAATTCAATATTCAACTTGAATTAAGAATTATTCAGTTTCATACTAATTTAAGTATACATTACCACAAAAAATCTTTTAGTCAATTACATGTCTCATTTTCATTAACTCTAAAACATTCCCAAGCCATGAGATGATATTTTTAAGATCTTGAGTAAGTTCTTATGATGCCAAATTTGATTGTAATTTATTGAAACTTTTTCAAAGATAAGGCAATGTATTATCTTTTGGGGAATACAACTAATATTTCATTTGGTGCCTAAAATAGGAGAAAAAATTATGCCTTCCTAAGTACAAAAATTTTGAGCTCACCTAGTAAATAAAATCCTGTAAAAAATCAAAATTCATTTAAATTTTTTTTCTTGTGGAGTATATTTATATCTACATTGAATGATTATTTCATTATATTTTAAACTATGATATAAACTAGTTTTGAAGAGTCTTTTTTTCAAACAATTAGGGGACTTTTTGAAAAATAACATTAAAGATTTGTTCCCAAACTCAATTTTTACAATTTTTGAAACAAAATTGTCCATTTGTGAAGCCAATAGATGCTTCAATCTTCTCACCATTAGGATTAACATGTTTCAATTTTATTTTAAAAACATTAATAATTTAATTTTTAATTCTATACTATATTTACCTTTGCTTCATAATTAATTAAGAATCTCAATTATTAAAAATTAAAATAAATCTCAAATTTTCAATTTGATTCTTTACCATAAAGATTTAAACCTTAGAGCGTTGTAGTGCTAAAAATTTAAGTTAAAGGAATTCAAATTGTTCAAAAACCTTGTAAAACAAGGTTGGAAAGAATCTTTTCTTTTCACTTTGAACAATTTACAATCTACAACCTCAACAACAATCTACAAATTAGCAAAGAGAGGTCACAAAATACAAAAATATCCATTTCTAAATTGGAACTGTATTTTTCTATTTATCCACTAAGGTGAACTAATTGGCAATTTTAGGACTTCATCTTTTTAATTTAGTGCGAAAAATTCATGATAGTATACTTCTCAGTTCAAAATTTTTTAATACTGAAAAATGCATTTTACACAACCATTGGAATAATAAGGTAGGAGATTCATAAAGTATCCATTTAACAACTAAAAATTAATTTTGGGAGGTTAAACTATTTGAAATATTTTTTAAGTAAAATTTCCTTGAAAGACAAATGGAATTGGTATCTAATTCAAGTCATTTCATATTTTTTGTAAAATTAGTTATAAATAATTGAAGTTGAAACATTGTGGTTACTAAAAGTCTCCTTCCATACTCCATTAGTGGGCAAAAAAAAGCATTAGAAGATGAGAAGATCCCATTGATTGTCTTGTCACCCTTTCTGAGCAAAAAAGGAGGATTTTATATTTCATCAAAATCAATGGACAACTCAATTGGTCAATCTTAAAGGAATAAATACGTATGAAATTCTTACTCTATTTCTCTCCATCTACCAAGTCCACGTTTATATGTTAGTGCAAATGTTCACTTGAACTCAGTAGTTCTTCTTGCAAACTTTGTCTATTGATGGAGCATGGAAGCATTACAAAAGTTGAGGCCTCCAAAGGGCCGCCAATTTTTTTAATTTTCGGCACCCCTTGTGGTGCAATTACAGAAAAATAAAAAAATAGTAAAAAATAGTCAATTTGATGCATCGCTGATGTGGCACTACTAGTGCCACATCAGATTTCAAAATTTCAAAAATAGAAAATGATTATTTTGTTTTATTTTTTCTCTAATTGCACCACAACAATATAAAGCTAACATCCCTTTTGAGGCCTTAGAATTTTCATAATGGAGACCCCAAGAGCGTCCACCTCCTAAAATATACACTATTTGTGCATTGCTAGTACAACTAAGAAAATCAACAAATATAAACAATGTACATTTGAGGAAGTGCACATTTTTGATCCAACCTTACTACACGTGACAAATGCCTTACAATTATTATTATTCTATAATATTTTTTAAACTAAATGAAAATCAACGAATTTTGGAATCAACGAATGAAATTCAGTGAGCACATCATCCAATGAATGGCAAAAAGCCCCCGCTCATGCACCTGAGGCTCCACTCCACAGACCTTGGGTGGGCTGACTGGGCTCCCAAAAGGACACCCGAATGATTCCTTTACCGCACCTCTCCCCGCAATAGCCCTGGCCCCGGTACCTTACCTCGGTATTCCCCCCGGTACCCCGCCCTCCAAGATGCCGACCACGCCCACCCCCCTACCCACGTGGCCCTTCTCCCGCGCCGCCCAAGTCCACGTCACCCGAGAACGGGTCGCCGCCCATCACAGTCGCCCCTCTCAGCACTCCACCTCCCCCTCTCGCCTCGGCTCCCGAATCAGCGCGGCACCAACTTCGCGCGTCTGGCGCAGCGATGGAGCCGGGCGGTGGTGCAACAGAACCCCAGGCACCGGCACCCCAACTCAAGTACCATTCCGAACTTTCCTCCATTCAAATCCCCGTTCAATTCCATACTCGCTGCACTCTACTGAAGGGTTTCAGCTCTTAGCTCAAATCGTCGTCGCAATTCGAACTTTGGAGGAGGCATTTGAAAGCTTGGAGCAAGCATTTGAAGGTTGGATGCTGGTACCCGAGGGTTGATGCAGGTGTCTGAAGGTTTCAAGGAATCTCGAGAGAATTTGAAGCGAGTCGGAGCTAGGGTTTGGAGAGCGAGGTTTGCAGTAGGTATCTGGAGGTTTGAAGAAGGTATCTGAAGGGGTTGAAGGAGTTTTTGCGAGGAATTTTGAGTGGTTGGAGCTAGGATTTGAGGAGGGTTTCCACTTTCAGCTCAGATCGTCGGGTTAGGTTGCCTTTGAGAAGCGTGTACCGAGGTTTGAAGGAGACGTGCGAAAGCTTGGAGGGCGGGGTTCCGGGGGGAATACCGAGGTATACGATAGTTTGGAGCAGGCATCCGAAGGTTTGGTGCAGGTTTCTGAAGGACTGAAGGAGGAATTGTGAGTGGTCGGTGATAGGGTTTGGGAGAGGCTTGCATGCACGGGTTCGACTTGTCATCCATTCAATTCCCCTCGTGCTGTCCCGAATTCCCTACAAGCTCAGACATTCTCCGGTTTCGGACGGTTTGAACTTTCAGCTCTGATCGTCGTCGCTTCTCGCGAGGTTGAGCATTTGTATCGAGTTTTCAAGGAGGCATCCGAAAGCTTGAAGCCGAAATTTGGTCGTTTGAAGGGAGTTTTCGCGAGGCATTTCGAGTGGTGGGAGCTAGGGTTCCGGGAGGCTTGCCCGCAGGGGCTGTTCTCGCAACGGCGTGGAGGCGTGAGAATCTGCGGTCTAGATTGTCTTCTGCGCCGTCGATAGAAGAGACCGGCCTTGATGCGGTTTTGTATGGCGAGCGGGGGCAACCCTTCTTCTCGGCACAGGAGGGGGAGGAGCTCGATACTCCTCTCACCAACGGGGAGACTTTTCACGATGCTTTAGCGGCGGTGAATGGCGGAGTCAAGAGAGCTAAACAGCTGAATAATAATGAAGACGGCGGGATTATTAGGTTGGAGCGGGGGAAAAGTACTCCGTTGCTAACTGAAAATGCATCACCTCGTTTGAGGAAACAAGGGTTTGGGTTTGGGGGTCGAATGGAGAAGAAAGAATCGTTCGCCGAGGTGTGGAGCAGGTTGTCGGAGAATAAGAAGAACAGTGAACAAGTGTCGAAGGAAGAAGATTCCACTGCAGATGAGGCCCCCTTGGTGCCTGAGTCGGAGGAGAAGGCGTTGCCAACTCTGCGGGGTCTGACTGGGACGTTCCGAGGTGGCAGTGTGAAGAGAACTTCGAGCTCGCATTTGAAGCTGGAACGTCTGTCAGGGATCGAGGAAGGCGACCTGGCTGAAGAATCTGCTCCGTCGTCGCCGAGGATTCGAGATGATGAGCATTCTCTTGCAGGCTCGGGCACGCTCCCATCTCCGGGTGGGAGCATGCGCTTGCTGCGCTCGTCTTCTGGAGCGCGTAACCGATGGCGGCGTCTTAAGCATACAGTGCAATTTGCCTCTCATATGACACATTTGAGGTACACTCAGACCTCTTCAATGTGACCTTCTGCACACTTGTTATAAAATCATTGTCTATTGCACCCTTGTCACACAATTCAAGCTTTGTCGTATCAGAACCAGCACCTATTTCATGGAATTTGGGAGTTTATTTTTGGTGTTTACTTTCTATAACACTGGAATATGCATGAGCTCTAATGGCCGAAACCACTCAACCGCTTCCATACGTAGGAGTTCAAATAAAGCACTTAGGAATCTTCAAGGAAGTAATCAAAATGTACCAATAGAAAGGAGAAGTCGTACTTTACATTTTGCATTGTTAGAGTATGTTTGAAAGTTACGATAATTGTTAGCATCCGAAGTGGAATTTTCTATGTTGAAATTGGGCACTTAGAGGCTAGTCTTTCCTTGAGTTATTTTTCAATGTTGATTTCTGGCAAGAATCACTCATCAGGCCAAAAATTTGACAATTTTGAATTTTAAACCACCGTCTTGTTTAAGTGCATTTTCACTAGTGGACATTGTGTTTAGTAGACTCTTAGGAATGTGTCTCTGAGTTTAATCTTGGGAGGTAGATCGATTGAGACCAGTGGAACCGTGCAGACAAGGAGCAGCTGATCTGATAGAGGAGAATGCAAATGAAGCGTTGCATAGACAGAATAGCATTAGGGATAATGCTGGGGTGACAGGAGCAGCCGCTTTTGATGGAGAAAAGACAGGTGCTGTTCGTCGCCCCAGGGGAAGGAAAGGCATGGAAGGCATGTTGGTGCGGCATGATAAAAGCTTTCTCACTATGTTGCAGGACTTCTACGTGGCGTGTTTGAAGGTGAGTCATTCCTTAGTTTCGGTGCCTGATGAGGGGTGCTGTGTCTTAAATTGTAATCATTGTTGAAGCATACGCTATTGGCTCAATAGACTTGGTATTAGGATATTTTGATTTTAAAGAGGTTTGCTAAAAGTTCGTTGTACTGGTTGTTCAGATGCCCATGGGACGGTTCCTTCTCGGTGTGTTTCTAGCGCCAGTAGCACTTGGGTTGCTGTTCACTCCTGTATTCTTGATGGATATGGGTGGTCTTTCTTTTGATGGAAGAACATTAGCTGAGACCGTCCCTGGAGAAGGCTCAGTTGCAGCAGCCAGGCGGCGGTTTTCTGCACTGCTCAATGTCTTCCTCTATGCGTACGTGCTTCATCTTGTGAAGTTATCTCGAGACCTTTCTGCAGGTCATAAATTTGCCTTGGTCGAGTCAATAGTTCTGTTACGATTCTACTATTCTGCGAGACCTAGTTGGAAGTATAGTTTGGTCGTCGGATGCTCGAATGACAAGTCTCGTGGTGTATGTGTTCAGGTTGTCGTTGTCAACAACGTTCGGGGGGTCACCTGTGGCTGCACTTTCACCATTCTGTTTGCTGGTGGCGAATGTGAATACTCTTATGGCCCAATTTCTTTTTGTCTTTCTTAGTGGAGGAGGTAAACAACTCACTCCCAGACTTCGGATTGGAAATGACAGAGAGTGTTTGGTTGACTTCTGTTTCTTTGGTATTACTAGTCAGCTGGTAGGTTCCTTAGGGCTGAAGTTCTGTCGTGTCTGTTGTGACAGTGTTTGCAAGAATGTCGCAGCCTTCACATCCGGTGCGTTGCTCTAAGAAGGCAATCATTCGTGGTGATGATTATGTAGCTACACCTGGAGAAGAAAAGAACAGGTAATATTCAAGTCATCTGCGCCCTTAGGTCGCGTTTTTATTTGTGTTACCTCATCTAACATCTTGGTTACGCGATAAGAAATTAGATTTCAATATCTACAACCGGGTACATAATGGAAACTCAAGAGTGTCTCATCTATCTTTATGATTGATTATTAAAATGAGTATGAAATGTTGAGAAAATCGCGTGAGGCAACCTAATTTACCTGAAGAGTGTAGGACTTGAACGTCTACCTTCTGTTTTTTATTTCTTTGTTACAAAAATCGAGATTGGAGTGAACAATTGGGAACGGTCTGTCTGCATATTTTGACTTTCTTCTCTTGCGTCATTCTTCTGTCTACTTTGTAGTCCAGAGAAGGTTCTGGATGTTGGCTCTCATCTCTTAAATAACTTTGTCTCATCTTTTTTTCAATTGTTGACAGGGTTTTTGCTGTACGCTTGGTATTGACTGGCCCAGCACCATGCGAATTAGTGGATGCTAAAATCTGTTTGACATTTCGGATTTTCGTGAAGCTACCCTCGGGCTCTATGTTCTGTTCAACCCAGGACCTGGAACTTGTTCGACCTGAGGTATTCATCGGATGATTATCAACCGAGTCACTGTATGTTTTTTCGGCTAGTTCTTCCTGCTCAGGACTATTCATTGCAACCTGTTAAAGACGATATTGTCATGATGCTGGATGTGTTATCCTAATTTTGGTTTCCGCCCTTGTTATTCAGGTCTCGTACTTGCGATATGGACTCATGGTGCGACACATCATCGACAAAAAGAGTCCGATATTTGGTCATACAATGCAGACGTTGACGGACGGAGATGCCTCTTTCTCTCTTACCATCATGGGCCTAGAGCGCACGTCGATGCAGCCTATTTTTCATTTGGAGGTGAGGGATCAACTTCTGTCCTCGAGAGTTTGGGATGTTGATAACTTTTGATGCCCCTCATTCTCATGTGAATCTTTTGCATTGCTAGACCATATCCTCTAGACGTGACAATAAGGATTGTGTTTTCCATCATTTTTCAATGTGCAGGATTACTTTGTGTGTGATGGGGATGTTGTTTGGGATGGAGACTACGAGGACTTCATCCATATCAACAGATCCGGGCAACGCGTGCTGGATCATTCAAAGATTGATTCTCTGAAAGCCTTTAAGGTTAGTTGCTAGAATACCTGATCTGATCAAGAACACATTTAGTTTAGTTGCCGGCAATTACAGCATGTATCCACGAGATGAATGTTTTGTGAACTTTTATCTCCTTTAATCTGTGGTTTCTGGAACAGCGTCTCGACACCATTCATCATGTTGCTCTAAGTTATCGTACCGTGATTTTTTTCTTTTCCCTTTTTGATTTGTAAGATTGTTACCTGCATCAGCTTCTTCAGCTTCTTATGTCGAGAAACGTGTGGGCATGTACAGGTTGGAGGAATTGTGACACAGGCTATTCACAGAATGGAAACAGATGTTGCACATCGTAAGGAAAAGGAGGCGCTTGAGAAACTCCATGAAGTTGAAGCAAAGCTAGCTGAGAATGCTCCAGTGGCGTTTCAGCCATCCAAGGGGTGGCTGGAGGGGCTTCGCTCAAGGAGTCTGTGGAAGTCGAAATCGACTTCCTTTACACGAGCTCCAGATTGGTGATTCTGTTACAACGTAGGCTCAAATTGTCCCCCGAATTGTAACCTGGATTCATGTTGACTGGTTTGTTATCCAATATTGTTACACATTTACACCTTCTGTAGAGCTGGCTAGTTGGGAAGGTGTAGGTGCTGGGGTTACTGCTCGTGCCTAGTGGTGGCACCTGGGCAGATACGAGTACCTTTATATTTATGATCCAAATTTTCTTATGTTTTCTCACTAGATTTATAAATTTTGGTTACATGAATGTGATCTGGGGTTCTGTGCACTTGACAGAATTTGGATCCAAATTTTGAATGCGAATCACATCATCATGTTCATTTTCTGGTTGAATGTTGAATATGTAAGGCAAGTACATCCAAAGTGCAATATACCACAAGTGTAGGGCAGGGTTGGCTTGGCACCTTTCTGTTGAATATTTAATTTTTTGCAGATAGATGCTAAAAACTTAAAAATTTCAAAAAATCACCATATTTTTTTTGGTTTAGTACAAAGTGGCAAAGTGGCAATGCTAAATGTTACAGTGGTGCTCTATATTTCAACATTCATCCACATATTGGATAGAAATTATGATGTTAGTGCATATTATATATCCATAACTTTATTTTCATCCACAATTAGGCGATTTCATTCAAGATTTTTTATTTGTTTGAAGTTTTCTAGTGATTTTTGGCTTTTTTACTATCATTTTTTCTATAGGCTTGGTTCTAGGCAAAAAAATTTGGTGCAATTTGGTGACAAATTATTGGAAAAAAACAAACATTGATTAGAAGAACCTCATTTCAAATGCATTCCAACAAATTTTACTGAAAAAATGATGACATTTTTCTTGTAATTGAATTTAGAAGGAAATTTGAAATTTTGTTTTCAAAATTTATAGAAAAATATTGGTGATAGTATTGGTGAAACTAACCATATGGATGGAATCTGAAATTCAAAGTCTACAACTTTTGTTTGTATATCTATTACAAAATATTCTTCCAAATAGTGTTTTATAATGACTTTTCTCAAATCGCCAATTCTGGAGAAGACTTTGGATGTTTAGAGGTTAAAGATATCCAAAACAACAATTATTCTAGGGCTACAATTCTAGTTCTGATGTGAACACCTGGAAGTCATTGGTGTATTTTTTTATATGGGACATTAAAATTGGATACAAGAAGTAGAAAGTTTCTTTGTTTACCCTCAATTGATTTCTATGAGTAGTCACCTTTTCCCTATGAGTAGTTACCATGTTACAAAGAGAGGACAATAGTAAAACAAACTCAAATTATTTTGATTAAACAAATAAACAAAACATATATATAATTAAATGAGGTCAAATTGCATTTAATTACTCTTTTGGAAATTGCAAGAAAAAAAGAAAAAATAGGAAGAAACTTTCTATTATTCTTGAAATACAAAAAATAGGAAGAAAATGGAAAAGGTGAGAGTTTTACATTTTTTTGAAATTGAGCATTAAAAAAACCATAGAGCACATGATTGGAAATTGGGCCTTTCTGCACTACATTAATTGGGGCCTAAGTATTAAACTAGGGTCGGATGGAGCCTAGGGGAGGACACTCCCCGCGCTTTACAAAGTGACCTGCGGCGAAAAATAGGGTGGATTTAATTCATCATAGGTAAAATTTATAAAGATTTTACATTTAAAGAAGGGGACTTAAAAAGTGACATGTCTTTTATAAGTAAAATAGATACCCGAAAATTATGGTCCATTAATTATTTTTTAAATGTAAAATAGGGGCCAAAGAATAGGATCCAGGGAATTATATTTACTAGGTTCAGTTATGGTTATGCTACAGTACTAGTAAGATACAGGTACTATACAAATCTAAAGTATAACTACAACATATCTTGTAGTCAGTCGATGAATGGGGTAGTTTCCATCTGTTCTTTCTATTAAGTTTAACGACTACTGCTAGGGTTTAGGCGCGAACGATAATTTCGAGGTTAGGAGGGAGGCGCGGCAACGTGTGTTCACGAATTTGTTTGCAAATCTGGGTGCGGTTGAGGGTTAATCACGCGATGAGTTCTCCAGCTTCTTGAGTGACGGCAACGTGTGTTCACGAATTTGTTTGCAATCTGGGTGCGGTTGAGGGTTAATCGCGCGATCAAGGGGGCAGCTTGTTGAGGGACGGCAGCGTGTGTTCACGAATTTGTTTGCAATTTGGGTGCGGTTGAGGGTTAATCGCGCGATGAGTTCTGCTGCTTGTTGAGGGACGGCAGCGTGGAGATGGTATTTCCGATTCGCGCGATCAGTTCTTCGGCTGAATCGTGGAGGCTGCTCTTGGGGATGGCATGCGCTTGGTTGTGGGTGCGCGATCAAATTGGTGGTGGGCTTAGGGTGAGGAAGTGAACGAAGGGGTCGGCGATTCCTTGTGCGGGGGCGCTTGCTTGTGTGTACGCGATCAGTTGTTTGTGCCCGATCAATTGTTTGTGCGCAATCAGTTGTGGAATTTTGTTTTGGGGTCAGCGACGTGACAAAGGTGTTCCCGATTCCTGGTGCGGGGTTTGCTTTTGCGGGGTGCGCGATCATCGATTCCTGGTGCAGGGTTTTGCTTTTGCGGGGTGCGCGATCAGTTCTGCCTGGTGCAGGGTTTGCTTTTGCGGGGTGCGCGATCAGTTTTGCTAGAGTGTGCAAGGTTCACCAGCGTGGAGGATGGTGTTCGGGATTGTTTTAGCTTGCTTGTTTGTGCGCGATCAATTGTGGTGGTGTGTTCAGATCAACGACGTCACGGAGTGCGGGTGTTGTTCGTGTGTTCGTTTGTGCGGGTGTGTTTGTTTGTGCGGGTGTGTTTTTTGCTAGTGTGTTCACGACGGTGTTGGGAAATCTTCGGGAGGGGATTCTGTATGCCTGCGATTTGTTTTGGACTCGTGTTCACGGCACGGCAGCGTGACGAAGGTGTTTGCTCTTGCTTGTGGAGGGGTTGTTTGGATTTAGGGTTGTTTGCAGCGGTACTTGTTGAACGAGATGGTGACTTGTATCAAGCTATGGACGATGGAGGAAGACTTCGGTGTTGCAACTCTGTACAGCAAGGTGAAGGTTTCAGCCGATGAAACCTACGCGTCTTTGAGGCTGCATCTGGAGGACAAAGCGGCGCTCGAATGGCCATTCGAATTTTGGGACAACGATGATCAAATCAGAGTTCCGCAGAGGATGGAATCCTTCAGCGACATGCCTGGACATGTTTATGTACTACCCCTGCGTGCTGCGGGCGAAGACAGATCTTCCAAGCGACAACGCGTGGATGATGTCGATGCGGGTATCGACGCGCTCCCTGAAGACGAAAACTGCGTGGACATCCGCGAAGAATTTGAAGAACTTGCTGTCCCAGATGTGGATCCTACTGGGAACTCGAGGGCTACTGTGACATCGGGAGTCACTAAGTCTTTGGAGCACCAGCTAAATTCTACTCTTATTGGCGAGGACATTTGGAAGCGGTATCTCGAACAACTAGAGAGGACAAAGCGGGAATTGCAGAGCGCCTCCTTAGAAGACAATCGGTGGTTTTTGAGGACCATTGACATCAATGGACTCGGGGTTGTAAAGATTTTCTGCTGTGAATGCAAAAAGGAGGTTGGAGGAGGGAGCGGTAAGCATGAGAAGAGCAACATTCAGAATCTTTTTAACAATTTCAGAATCAAGCACTTGCTCAGCAACAGCCATGTGAAGAACTAGTGTGCGGTGAATGGAGTGCCATATGCTGATCACTCACAGTCCGCTGCTCCGAAGGGTACGACCGTGACATTGACTCCCGAAATGCACGAGACGTTGATACAAGAAGGTATTGCGGTGATGGAGTTAGTGAATGCTACTTTGGGAGATGCACAAAAGGGTTTCAGCGTGTTCCAGCCGCTGAAGGAAGGCTCGCGGAAAAGTTTCTGGATGAAGGTGCGCTGTTTTTACTGTCGGGACATGTTGAACTTGTGCCCGCCAAAAAAGAATTTGGAATGAAATTTGCTATTTCATTTGCAATCCCCCAAGCACTTGCACGCTGTAGAGCAGTCACAGACAGGGAAGAAACATGGCAACGTTCTCCTCAGCGGAAGACAAGGTCGGCCTGCCTTGTCCTCGGCAGCTAGCGTGCTTTCGAATCAGCCCAATCTCGGCAGATGGTGGGCAGTGGAGTCATCTGGTCGTGGGGAGGGTGCTGATCGCGTGGAGGCTGCTCGAGATTCTGCAGTCGACCTCAGCGGTTCCCCTCATGAAGGTGAGTGTTCAGCTCGCATGAATGACTTGTTGGGTTCTTTGTGTTGGGGTTTTAGAGGTCCGAATTGGATTTACGGTGGTGTGTCTTATTCGGTGACTCCGTTGTTCAATGACCCTCATGTTGGCGCTGTCTGGTATGTCGAACCTCATTTGACGGCGACATTCATGAGAAACGGTAAATTTGTAAAAGTGAATGGTACGTTTAAGCATACGTCTTGTAGCAGGGTCGATAGATCGGGTAGAGGATTTGTGAATCTGTCTTGTGAGCTGTGCTCGTCTATCCCGAAAGAGAATGACTTTTACAAACGAGTTGTCAGGGAACATTTTAGTGTAGAAAAGAGGGGAGGGAGAAGCACTGGAGCTGGAAGGCGACTTGCTTACCTCTCCATTCCAGAAATTGCTGACCATGCTCGACTCATGAGGAGGAAACTTAGTAGTCAGAAACTTCAGCACAGGTCTGCTCAAGCTAGAATTGTGCAGTTGAAACTTAAACGTCCGAGTTTGAGGGAATTGGCAAGGAACGCTGCTTGTGGCCACAATGTTCTAAAATTCTGTCACAGTATAGTGAATGCTCATAGGTCAGGTGCTTTAGGTGGGAAACCTGCGTTATGGGATTTCCTTCGTGATGTGGCTGAAAACCTGAACCGTGATCGCAGAGGACAGCGGTACAGAGACAATACAAAATGTTTAGGGGAAGTCATGAAGGTTTACGGAGGTCGTAGGATGGTCGACATTTTTGACTTGAATTTTGCGGGTCCAAGCTACCGTCAGGTCAAACGAGAGGTTCGAAAAGGAGTCCAGTTCTTACCTGGTGAGTACGCCCAAATTTTTGCTGCTGTGGCACAGATTTATAGGGAAGCTAAGCTCGCTCACAATATAGTAGGTCCTGTACCGGTAATTCTTGCAGAGGACGAAACTAAAGTCAAAGGGAGGGTAGCTTGGGAACCGAAGTGGGATACTCTAGCTGGATTCTGTGGTCCTTCTGAGAACCACGTGTGTGTGCCCGGTTTCAGGCCACTTGTTGGGAGTGGTGAGGAGGGATACCGCCAGTTGTTAGAATCGTTTGGAAAGAACAGGAAAGGGACTTTTGCTCGAGTTGTTGTTGTTAATCCTTTGCATGAACGACTTCCTCGGCTTGTCTTAGTTGTTTGCTGCACTTGCAATTGCTTCAATTCCTATTGGGTTAGGGGTCAGTGGGATACTATAGATAGGCTTTGGGAAGAAGAATGTCTTGCTGCTATAGGCCCAATAATTGGACACGCTAGTGACGGTGACTCTCGTAGACGACAGCTAATGCTAGCAGACTATCAGAGCAACGAGGGAATTCGTTTGGACGTGGGGTGGGAAGGTTGGGTTTTCAGTGCGTCTTTAAATCCGTCTGGGAATGCAAAGGGGCTGCATGATCAGGACTATATACACAACGGGAAAAAGTTAATAAACCCCTTGCTTTCAGCTGCCCGAACTCTGTAGTTAGGAGGAGATTTGTGTCTCCATGGTCATATAGAACAAGTTTATGAGCAATTCATGGCTGAAGAGCATGGTCTCACAGCAGAGGACATTGAGAGAAGGGACCGCCAGAACTGGGCTGCGGCACAGAGGCTCTGCCAGTTCAAAGTGCGGTCATGTTTGGCTCGCATGCGGCAGCCAGGTTACCCTCACCGTGAAAGAACTCTGGAAACCGAGTTTTATTTGGAAATTTGTACAGCCTATATTGACATTTTCTGTTCTCTGAGGTTGGACTTACGTTCTAGGGTAGTGTTGTGTGGTAAGGTTTTGTTTTTCTTTCGACTGTGGAGGTTGTGGTTGCAGCACGGAGATCATGGTGTCTTGGGGAATTCGCAACCACTTGTGCAGGCTAAGAACTTTGTAAGCCTCCAATGTTTTATTGATATTCAGTTGTCTTGTCATTTTGTTGTTCTTCTCATTTGTCATTTCAGAAACAAGTTCCCCAACTTAGCTGTGCCGTTGCATTTGACTGGGAGTGATTCTTGCGAAATTTTTTTTTCAAGAATTGGTGGTATGAATGGCCTAGAACGTGCCTATGACTTCCATGAGCTAGTAAACACCGCAAACACTCTCAACCACATCTCAGCTGTTGAATATGGTAACAATGGTTTAGTTTTTCAGAAGCAACACAACAAAATGGAAAATGTGTGGGAATCTTTGCACAAGCTGACCCTTGGTGAGCAGCGGCCCAATTTGGGTGACTATAGTCTCATTGCAGGAAATGCAGATGTAGTATCAGCTTTGCAAGAGGGCCTGAAGGAAGCCCAGAGCATGCTGAGGTCGCTGAACATGGCCCCGAGTGCGCAGTGCCAGTCACGCCAGAAAATTTGGTTTGACCGGCCATGGCTAGCCGAGAGAGAGGATCGGCAGTGCTTTCACTACAAGCCTAGTGCGAGGCCGACGTCTGGTGAAGATGGGGACTCCGAGGTCTTGCGAGATCGACTTGTGAGTGAGCTGTCTGCAGCTGAACCGCCAGCACATGCACCACAAATGCGGGATAACCTGGAGGAGTTCACAGCGGAGGAAGATGAGTCTGAGCATTTGAGAATCATTGAGGAAGAAGCCCGAGATGCTGTCACTGATGTCTTGAATAGTGCAGAGGTGCAAGTGCAGCAGCCGCAAGGCAGTGAGCGGATTGAAGCGACTGTGGAAGCGGACGGGCATGTCATTTACAAGTCGACACTTGTGTCACAGCTGAATGGTAGTGTGTTCCTTTCCAAGGATCGATTGGCTAGAATCAAGCATAGTGCTCAGTTCAATAACCATGATAATTGTTTGCAGGCCAGCTCATCATCTGGGTCAGGCTTGTTGTCAATTGGATCTGATTGTGTTGTTCATTTTGTGCAACGAAGCACTACTCGATTGTCTTCTACAGTGAGATCAGCTGCGAAGCGGAAACGGGGTCCTCCGTCCAATCCATCTCGGTTAACTCCTACTAATTGTTTGTAGGCTATGGATGAGGGGGTTTACTGGTTGGGTAGAGTGCAGGCGATGAGGAGGCGCAATGGCAAGCAGTTCGATGTGCTGCGGCAACCTATGGACTTACTGGCGAGGTTGGAGGACAAAGGTCGGCAAACAAATCAGAATCCACACATAGAGGTTATGCTGCAGTATTATCGCAAATACGTTGGACAGGACAAATTCAAGTATGACCATACTGATAGCAAGTGGATTGACATTGACTGCGTTATATGTAACGTGACCTTGGCATACAACCCTCAGAATGAGGTGTACAGTCTGGATCGGAATGATGCCGAGCACTTGCGGCAGTTTCTGGCAGACCATAGTGCCCGTTGACTTTCGGTGGATCACCTTCGGCCTCCTATACTTCAGATGAGTCCTAAACCTTCGCAGTGGGGCAGAAAAGTTCATGTGGTGGTGATATTGTGGGCTACAATGGGATGTACGGGGGGCAATGCGCTTGTTCACATGCATTGTAAATGTGGCAGTGTGGATGATGCACAAGTGAAGGAGGAGTTGTGGAGGATCGCATGAATTGCATGGACCGTGACGATTGGTGGAGTCGCTGAACATGGCTGTGGGCACAAACCAATTGAAGTGCTTCTTCAAGTGCAACCGGTTGGCCCTAAACCAAATGCTATTCCTTATGCAATTTTTTTGAATGCATGTGCACATCTTGGGGCCTTGTAGAGCTGAAAGTAGAGCTAAAAGGAAGACTTCAGTCACATTTGTGTGTGAGGGATGCACTTATTCACATGTATTGGAAGTGTGGCATCTTTTTTGATGCATGACTGTTTTCTGAGAGGCTGCTGGTTTTGTCAATCAGACTTGTGACTTGTGATTTATGGGGTGCAGTGTAATCACTTGGAATGTGATGATTGGTGGATTTGTAGAACATGGTTGTAGGAATGAAGGAACTGATCACTTCTCCAATTGGTTTGGGGTGACTATGAGTCTCATGTACAAGTAGACATTTGTATCATAGACTCTAAATTTTTTTTCACATGTGTTGGATGGCTTAGAACTGCAGCTTGTTGCCATAGTTCTTGTAAATGATTTGTAATGTTTGTGTTTTTTAACACCTTTAGTACATTAAACTCTTTCATTACTTTTTCATTTGTAATGTTTGTGTTTTTTAACACCTTTTGTACATTAAACTCTTTCATTACTTTGTCATTGGTAATGTCTTGCTTTTATTTAGCATTTGTGCATGTATTTGTCTTCAAGTATGCATTCTAATGTAAACGCATCCATTTTTTGCCGTAAAGTTGAATCTTGTGGGTGTACAGGGCATATCTTGTCACTTTAATTCTCATTACTTGTTAAATTAGTTTTGTTCTTTATAAAGAAAATAGCCTCCAATAAATTCAGCCTATGTACGTATTATAAGTAAAGATAGGCATGATAATATGGGCTCTAGGGGGGTTTATAAGTAATTATAGGGGCCTGAAAATTCAAAAAAATAAATAAATACCCCCCCTAAAAATACCCCAGCGCCGCACGTGGTACCCAGAAAATACGAAGAGTGTCCTCCCCGGGGATGGAGCATTTGAACTCAAGCAACTTGGATTGGACTTCCATTCGACCCCAATTCTAGTATAATCCGGGCCTTGGTCTCATAGGAAAGAACAACAATATTGAAGGATGCTAGCAACAATACCCTACGCTAGGATCAAATTTGTTAAAAATGAATTTAAAATATAAACAAATATGGCATATAATGAAAATTGTCAAAAATTATAACATGGCATAATTGAATAGTGGAAAAAATCAATTAATACAAAAATGTTAACCCTCAAAAAGTCACAAAACCAAAGCCATGAATATTAGTGAAGTCATATAGGTATAGATAAAGCCTTAAGTCCAATAAAACTATCAAACTACTAGAAGTTATAGAATATATTTTCAACTATGCCAAAGATCATGAAATATTCCAAATACTCTAAAATAAACTTCTAGAAATTCTAAATTGAGTTAACCAAAGAAAAATAAACCGAAAAAAAAAAAAAAAAAAAGATTTCCTATGCGGAAAAAAATTTGACCCCATCGTAAGGTATGAGGTTTTGATGCTTCTGCACGGAGACCACTTCCGACTAACACTGGGCAGGATAGACTTGGTACAAGGGGCTGCAAAGACACCAAGGTTCCGTTTGGAGCTTCGCTTCCTCCGACTACAGGAAGACAGAGTATGCTGCAGAATGCAGACAATCGGTAGGTTCTCCGTAACGTCGCGAGTCCGCTGGAGGAGTATAACTTACACGCTTCACAGCCTCCTTCAGACACCAGGGTTTCAGTTCTTTCTTTCCCAATGTGTCGACTTGGGAGTGATCTTGAGGTGGGCGTTAGTTAGTTCAGTCTATCTTAACTTAGTGGGTTCAATTTTGTTGCCATCCAAGAGGAGATCCAACTCTTTTTCCGAGGTAGTAGAAGAAGCTTCTGTATTTCTGTTCTTTGGTGGTAAATCTCCGGAGGTTGAATGAAGTATGTTTGCGTTGTGGGAGACAGCTTGAGTGCACCTGCTGTGAGAATCAAGTTCTCGCTCGGATACTTTTATCACTTCGCACGGAGACCTTGGCCATGGCATAGGCGTGCCGACAGCTGCTCTGGAGAGTTCAGTTGAGAGGTAAATTTTGAAACTTTCCTTCCCTTTTTCGATTGGAGGAGAAAGTGAGAGCTGCAAGCGTGATGATTATTTCTTGAACGAAGTCTTTTTTTTTATTGGGGCGGAGTTGAATATTTTGTCGTCTCTTTACGGATTTTAGTATTTTAGTCCGGCATATAGGTGGCCACGATATAAGGAATGACGGGTGTAGTGTTCCTTGATTCGAAGGATTCTCTGCCATTCATGGGACACAAATCGTTTGATTCTATGTCAGCTTCTTTGAGTCCCTTTTGTAAGAGGCCGTTCTGGACTCCGCCGTTTTGGATCTGCTACATGTATTAGTTTGATCTCAGTACCAGGTTGCAATTGACCCAATGAGCCAGGAACAGGTCTCCAAACCGTTGACGAATCTTATGAAGCCCATGATCAGCTAGAATACATGGAGATATATTTCTGAAATGTTAAACCTGCCAATAATTGGGAGTTTTCTAGATGCCTGAGATCCATGCGATCTGTCCCAGTATCCCGAGCTATGTGCATGTCGGAATATCACGATTTCGGCGCTTCTGAAATCTCGTAATTATTTGGAGCTCAATTTTGAGATTCATGCTTTATTTGGCATAGTTTCGTAGAAGTCGTTCACTTTGTGGAAGTTGAATTGCTCGCACCAGTGATAGAGATGGGAATGACGAAGGCCATACAATTTTCTTCGAAGGCTTGCAACTGTTGCTTCCAGTTGTCGACACATTTGATTCTCTTTTGCCTACATTTGAAGTAGTATTTTCTCGTCAGAAAGACCCGCTCTGTTGGAAAACGCTGGCAGCTATGCAGGTTATTAAAATGATTTTACCGTAAGAATCAAATTGCTTTTGAGAGGGGACCCAACTCACCCCGGGCATCGTGGAGTCATTACAATGCCAAATTTCATTTTGAGCACCAATATGCATCAATTACTTGTCAGCATTCTTCTTTTAAGCTCTGGTAGTGGGAAATACGTGGGCTAATTCCAGGCAGTTGAATTGTGAGTTCACCATTCGTGAGCAAATGATTCGTTCTGCAAGTAGTCAGTGTGCTTCAGAGTTGGTCGAACATTCCTCCTTCTATGTCTATCCTGTTGATGTTTGGGTTTCAGGTCCTTCTTCCGCAGTTCGTGGGCTTGTAGCGATTTTGAGGTTTTGTTTCCATTTTTGTCTGTCCGTGTTTTGTGTCGGAGGACGATCCAGCCGCATTTATTGAGGTTGACTAAGATTTGGTGTTTGCATTGTGGGTTCAGGTTTCTTGCGCCTGGTATGGGAATTAACTGTCACCGATGATTGAGTGCTTGGTATGAAGGTTTTTGGTATTGCAGAATCAACCCTCACCAATGATCATCCATCACTTGGTCTGGAGATATATGTCATCGACATGTTCCTGCGGGGTTTCGCAATGCCAACATTGGCATGTCGACTAGTTGTATGGAGAGGTAAGGGTTACAACTACCATTTTATCAATTTTTCTTGGTTTGAATCTTTGGTAATGGAAATTGAACTAAGCTGCACCTTGTGTTTTGAGCTGGTGAATACGAATGGTATGCAGAGAGTGAAGGTGAATCTCTGATTCATTGCAGCAGCGATGGGAATATGCACAGAGCAACGTTGATTTGAAATGACTTCTGAAAATGCGATGTTGATGTAAAATACAAGTTGTACGCTGAAAGCATGGAGACGTGCTCGGGAAGTCCTAGATCCTCGTCAGTTGATGGGGAAGTGGACTTGTTGAGTGTTTGTGAACGCATTGCGCATGACATAGAGGAAGTTGTGAAACGTGGGAACTTGCTCAATCAGAGACAATGCCGAGATTTGTCTTCCAAGGTTTTGCAAGCGGTTCAAAATATACGAGCGATAGAGGATGTTGTAAGAGGATCACATGGATTGATCTTCACACCGTTTCTGTCAATCCTTTATCAATCTTTGGAGAAGGCCAAATTACTTGTGAGTGAATGTGCGGAAGAAGATTGGACTGCAGTAGCAGTATTTCAAGGCCGAAATGAAAGTTCATTTCAGGAGATCTTGCTGGAGGTTTACTTGTGTTACAAAGCAGTTTACCGCGATCCCATGATCACCTTCACCATCAGACTAACTTTACAATTCTTGAGAGGTTTTTCGAGTTTGTCACATCTCCTGTTTCCATCGTTGTCTGCCATTGAGAGTGACCGAGAAGACCTCCGAAGGAAGCTCGAACTCCTTGCAAGTGATTCTGGCAGCGTCCCGCGCTCTGGTGCTGACAAGGGAAAGGAGGACGCTCGAAAGAAATGTCTCGCGAGACACCTGCTCAAGAAGTTTAGTTGCACATCTCAAGAATGTCTCTCCAATCCTTCAGATGTGTGCAAGGCAAGTTTGTGGGAGAAGGAGATGGAACCTCCAGAGACGTGGGGGAACTCCAAGTTTCTTGGAGCTGGATCAGGTGCAAATGGTGTCTGCACGACTGAATGGTTGGGTGTGCCTTGTGCGAGGAAAGAGTTTCATGGCCAAGCTTCTGAGGTGACATTTTTGAAGGAGGCGAGCATTTTGTCCCATTTGAAGCACCCTCGCATTGTGAATTTTCTTTGCTGTGGCAATGGTGAGGCCAAAGGGGATCGTTTTATTGCCATGGAGCTTATGGAGAAGAGCCTTTTTGATGTGATAGAAGATCAAAAAGGCGTGCCTTTTGCATTGTCTGTAGCTGTTGACATCATTGTGCAAATAGCAGAGGGAATGCTCTATCTGCATGAGCAAGGAGTTGCACATCGTGACCTTAAGCCGCAGAATGTAGTTGTTAAAAGGTTGGCGTTTCCGCATCTCTTGGATCAGTATTACTGTGTGAAGTTGGTTGATTTTGGAATGTCCAAGACCAAGGTTGAGGTCTCCCAATCGAACACAATATCATATCGAGGCATTGGCACAACAAGGTACAGGGCTCCTGAGGTTCATCCCAAAGCACACCTTGATAAGGCCCAGTGGTTCAGAGTGGATGTGTACAGCTTTGCTATGACTTGTGCCCATGTTTTGTCTTTGAAGACCCCTTTTGAAGACATGGAGCAGTTGAGTGAGTTGTATGCAAGTCTATTGGAGGGGCAGAGGCCAGAGCTTCCTTCAGACTTGCCAGGGGAGTTGGTTGATATGTTAGAGGAGTGTTGGAGTTTGAATCCTCTCTTGAGGCCTTCTTCTTTTGGAGGCATTTGCAAAAGGTTGTATGCCCTAAGATTTGAATTGTTAGGAGGGGTCTTGAGTTCTAATTTTATGCCAAGTATTTTTGATTTGAACTCTATCAAGACAGATTTGCATTCCAAGAGGTCTGGTGAAGGAATGGGAAATTCAAAAACAAGCAGCTCCTTAGCATCAGGTGGAACTAGTTATTACACTGCTGACACTCACTTTTTGTGATGGAGATGCCAACACTTGTGGTTAGTAACTTGGGGATTCAATATATATATATATATATCAACAAAGCATTGAAGATGGCCATTTTCAATCTTGTTCTTAAGGTGACCATGTGCAGTTTTTATACATGAGCATGAGTTGTTTTGTTGAGATCATTAGTAATGTGTTGCTTATCAACATACTTTCAATCTATGTCAGTTTGTACAAGAATGACAAATCATATTGGATTGTGTTGTTTGTTTTGTTTGAATTTTTGGAAATAATTGTGAGAATCCCAACCATCACCTTTCATATTTGTTGTCAATTGGCTATGTTTGGAATGGAGAATTTGTGGTATTGTTTGTTTTAAAGGTAGAATTATAGACAACTAGTGTACTAAAAGAAATTAAATGAAGTTGAAGCATGTTTTTTGGTGATCTATCTATGTTGCTGAATACCACTTTTAAAACCAAGAATGAAGAATCCATATGGATGGTTGTTTTTGTTGTGTTTGGTTTGTTTTGATTTTTGAATACAATTGTGAAAATCCTAACCATCAACCTTTGTACAAAGAATGTGCTACCACTTGTCTAACTTTGATTAGGAGAATTTATGGCATTGGTTATTTCAAACAATTGAAGATTGCTCGTGTGTTGAAATAGTTGTTAAAGAAAGCAAATGAAGTTGAAGCAACTTTTTTTGCCACTAAATGGGTGAGTGACATTGACTTTTGTCATTCAAATTCTTATTTTGCAATCTTGCTACAATGCCTAGGTAGAAATTCCCATGTGTGCCATTAGTCTCCAAATGCTTTTGGATCAACAATGAACCTTATCCCCAAAAGTTTATAGTATTTCAAATATATAACTTGGCAATTAATTACATCCATGGTGCATAATTACATCTTGCATGATGAATTCATATAAACATGAAGATTTGACAATGGATTGGACATGAGCCAATAATACAATATAGGATTGAGGCCGCATACATCATGTCTATTATATATAGCATTGGGGTTGGACTATGCCAATTTGACTAATGATTTTTTTTTCAATTTATAACCAAAACAAACCTTAAAACAAATTTTCCACCTATATTGGTTGTTTTGTGGTTATGTTGGATAGACAAATTTTAAATTATAGAAATGTCTCAATTTGTAGATTGATTGGTCAATATCTACAAAGAAAGCATTGATTTATTCAATATTGCTAAGTGAAGTAAAAACAATATAAAGACTTTTGATTTGTAAGCAGTTATGGTACTTTGTAGAGAAAATAATATATAAAGTCATTAGATGTTTTTTAAGGGGTTTGGAGGGCCATTTGGGCCTGTTCTTGGTGTTGTTCCTCTAGTAGTCTAGAAACAGTTGTTGTAACTTTTTATTTTCATTTTTTAAATTTCGAATATTTTAAAATGCAAAAAAAAGGTTGAATATTTTTTTTAATTCTTGAAAAAATAAATGAAAAAAGTGACGTGGAAATTGTTGTGCTATGTCACACAAATGTTACGGGGTAGTGGAAACCCAACTAAGTGTGCGGGAACTCATAGCCCTTTCAAGAGCTAAAATCTCATGTAATGCTTCTATTATCATTTCAATTTCTAAATTTTTCGAAACGAAAAAATTTCGTTTTTGAAATTTCATTTGTCATTTTTAAATTTCATATAAGAATCATTAGCAATTTCCATTTTTGTTTTGTCTCATACTTCTCCCTACTTCACTCCCTCAGGGCCTAATAAATTCCTGATAATAGAGGTTTTCAATGAATCATCCCACTTTGATATTCTTTTGCATATGAATGTGCTTCAAATTTTTTTAATTTTAACTGTACCAAAGTAAAGACTACTTTGTCTAGTATGCATGGAATGGATTGTAGAAAATTACGACCATTGGATTTTTGGATCATAACAATTTTAGATGATCACCTAATAGGCAAGATACGCAGCTTTTGGTGAAGAAAAAATATTTAAGAAGATGAATAATGCTTTGTACAACCCCCAAAAATAATTTTATTGGAATTGGAGGCAAATGTAGTTTTTTTGGTTTATTCTTAAATGAGAAACAAAACCTCTCTTGAACTTGTATAAATAATTACATTTTCAAACAAAAAAAGTAGAAAGCAAATTGGATCTTACAAGATTTGAAAAAATTTATATATGCATCAATTTTTTTAATTTCACAATTAATATTACTAGCATTTTGTTTGGAATCATTCTCATTATTTCTATTCTTCATTACACCAAATTGAACCTTTTATTTTTTAAATTGCTAAATATACAACTTTAAAAGAATTTCTTATAAATCTAATTTATTTTTGTAGAATTTAGACTAGAAATATCCAAGAATTTTTTTTTTCCATCCCCACTATTTCTTTTATTGCAAAAATATATGTTTGTTCCTTTATTGTACAAAACTACATTCCCTAAATAATATTTTAAAATAATTAATCACATTGAAATTTTGATAATCAAAAAATGCAACAACTATGTCAACTTGTTACTCCATAAGACTCTTACTTACAAAATATCAAAATTTATTTCACCCTACTAAGAATTTATCATTGAAAATGTAAAGAAGACACATTCTATCATCTTAGTTAGTCCTTGAGGGGTGAAAGATTTATTAATGATGGAACTAAGGTTTTTTTTTTTCTTTCCTCTGAAATATCAACTCAACTTTTCAACAAAATAAAAGGAACTTAAGTTTTTGTAATGCAAATTAAAAATTTAAGCAAAGTGTTCAAAAGTTTGTTGATTCCATTTGGGACCTTGTAGAAACAGCTATTTTTTCTATTCAAACGCTACAATCTCTTAATCCATATGTTTAATATAGTACAAAAAACTCCACACATTTTCTTAGTATTGAAAAAATAAGGTCCTACGTTTGAATCCCACAACTTATTCTATTTTATTCTCGTTTTTCACTTTTTATTAGAAATGGCAATTATTGGTTAATCATGTTACGACCTTTTACGATGTAATTAATCTAAAAGAGTCTACATTTCCAAAATTATGAAGAAACATTATAGAATGCAAGTTAGAATAATAATTTAATGATGGTTTTTGAACAAAAGTTGTAAAATATGATCCATAGATTATCAATCCATGCATTCGGAACTACTACTAGACTAAGTACTAACAAACAATAATTCAAAATTCAAAACTCCAAAATGAAAATCTCTTCTAAAATTGTTAAGAGATTGATTATGTATAATTCTCACAAGAATGTTTCACTTTCTTCAAGTACAAAATGTGAAGTTTTAATAACAACAATGTCTTAAGATTTTTCTTTTTCTTCTTTTTAACAAGGGCATTTTCTAAATTAGAAAAGTTGGTTTTTGAGATTAAACATACCTATACCCTTGAGCTATAGAATATTGGAGTTCATTGTAAAGGTTACTATCATTTGTAATAAAGGTGTTAGAGGAAGGTTTAACTAGGAATAATACAAATTAAAGAAACATGGCACCCAATTCCTTCAAACCCAATTCAAGGAGTCACTTTTGTCTTGTGTTTTTCTCAAACTCTGACTCACAGGCCTTCAATGCGCACTTTACAAGTCACTCTCTCATAAAGAAAGGTTTTGAAAAATGTATCTTCTACAAATGTAAGAGAATTCACAAGTATGTCTTACAATAGAAGCTCCAAAAATGGTCTTAGGTTCTACGTGTATTCTATGATGTCATATTCCAGCATGATAAAGATATTATTTACGAAAGTGACATCCAAATGAAAGATACTAATTGTTGAATAATCAATCCAGTGAATGATGTCCTTTTTTTTTTCTTTCTGAAATCCTTGAGTGCATACATAATTGACACTTTAGGAGTCAAATACAAGATCATATAATTATACAGTTCCCTACTTACAGACCTGTGAGGGTTGAAATTAATAATGGATATCCAGCTGGAGAGAACTACGCCATCAATAGAACCAGCAGGGAATCAAATTTGAATTGTGGAGTCCATTCCAACTGAACTGCTGTTGTTGCATTGTATGCTAGTATGCGGGCCAAAGGGAAAGCTCCGAATCTGATGAAGGCCTTCCTTGCCTCCTTGGTCCATAAATTTCCAAACTTGCTGCAGCCAGTCTCTCTGGAAATCCACTTCTGCTCAACTAAGCTGAGCTGCACTCTGTTTTAAATTGGGACTCTTTTTCGGTATTCTAATTAATTGAGAGCATAAGAGAACACTCAGTGACAGGAAGGCTGCCGTGATCGCAACCCAAGCCAAGGCAGGTCGATGTAAGGTGGGTACTCCCCAAACCGGCACTTTTTGCTACTGAGCCTATTTTCTATTCTTGTACTGCTCAGATTTTCAAATGTTCTTCTTGGCATGTGAAAGGAGGTTTGAACACACTAGAGAATGTAACATTTGGATACCGTATGCAAAAGTTATTAAGGAACAAAGTTTGGTTATAAAAGGGTTTCTTGCACATGGGTTCAGAATTGACTTTGGAGATGTACACACAGTGTAGATGGCGCTTTAAGGTCAGTGGCACATTTGGGTGTACCTACTTTAGAAACAATGAAATACCATCTGGATGTGCATTTGAAGCCGAAGTTAGTTGGGTTACATATTAGATAATCCATGAGCCGCACTAGTAGTGAATTGGTTATCTAATACATAAGCGGTTAAGTTGTACAATTTTCAATCACAACCTTGGATTGTCATGATTTAAGGGTGTATTAGGAAGCAAGTTGAAGAAGAAGGTTATAAGTTGCAACTTGTAATGGTAGTGGTGACTGGTTGCCAATGTAACAATGCCATGTCAGTGTTGAAAACCCAACAACCGTTTATGAAAGGACATACAATCAATTGAAATGGCGAAATTTCATGAGATTGGCACTTTCTTTCCACTCACCCTTCTATACCTCAAATCGATTCCAATTCCTATGTTCTCAGAGTTCTTACTAATACACATTCAAAAATCGATCATACTTTTACCGCAAGAACCTTCTGATCAGCACAAATCTCAGAAGCACAGATGAATTAAGCTTCAATTATTTGAAATGCATTCATCTCTTCCAATTGGTGGTTTCAAATATGTGTACTTGTGAAAATTACATGCAACTTCTTGTCAGATAATTTTTTTTGTTAGAGAAAGAGTTGGAACTTGAAACTGAGTTTTGAACAAGGTAGTCAGAGGGATCTTATTTGGCTCCCAATCCTAGTTCCATTCACGAAAGACAAACTGCACCTAAACCATCATTTTGAGGTTCTTTTCTAATCCCAATTGTATATGCTTGGGGCTTTGCATATTTTTGGGGTGTGTGCCATAGATCACCTTATAGTGTATTAGACAACTTTTAGTCCTTTGTTCTAATTTTCACCAAAGAAAACAATTTTTTTTTGTATTTCATTAATAAAAATGGTCCTTTTTTTAATTTCATCCCATCTAATTAATGAATTGACTTTAATACAATTTGGTTTCTAGCCCATTTTGAAATTTTTGAAATACTCTTAAATTTGAATGTTATATTGCAATTAGAATTTCGAGACTATTATCATAAAGTACTAAATTTCCATTTATAAAATGAGATGGAATTTTTGTTTGCACTCTAATACTATTTGCTATAAAATTTACCTACAATCAAACTTTTTTCAAATTTTTTGCTCAAGTTCATTTTGTTTTTGATAACAAATTTCTTCACTTTTTGTGCAAAAATATACAATATTTTGAAGTCTTCACAAAAAAATCTAAAATATTCAAGAATCATATAAGACATGTGATTTCCTCTTTGAAAAAGAAATATAAAAAATTTCATTCCTTTATTGTAACAAAATAGAGATCAAAATATGAAGAGATTTCAAGTTTGAGAGTATGAACCCAAGCTCCATCCTTCCAAGGTTAAAAAGGTTGTTTTAGCTTGAAGCATTCCAACATCTAATTTATAGACAAAGAATATATCGAAGTTCATTTATCTTTTTTATTATTGTTTAGATGAAAGTCATCTTAATTTGTAGAGATTTTTATGAAGTTGTTATTCTATCTAGTGGTTGGATTTGGCATAACTAGAATACATGTTTTTCTAAAACTAGAAATATGGAAGTGTGTCAAGTGGTTGTTCAAGCCCAAATTGCATTGACTCTAGTTCAAAACTAGATGTGTAGAAAATGAGATCATACACTTAAGAGAACAAAAAAATTTCAATAAATCAGCATATTGAGGGAACCTCATTTCAAATCCATTCCAGCATATTCTACTAAAAAAAATGACAATGTTTTACTAATAAATGAATTTAGAAGTAATTTCGGAATTTTCCTTTCAAAAAATATTCAAAAAATATTGGTGATAGCATTGGTAAATCTAATTGTATGGATGGAATTTAAAATTCAAAGAGTACAACTTTTGTTTGTATATTGATTCCAAAATATTCTTTCAAATAGTATTTTATGATGGTTATTCTCAAATCATCAATTCTAGTAAAAACTCTCCATGTTTGGGGGTTAAAGATATCTATAATTCATCTTTTTTATTTGTAAAATTACAACTTATGTCTATTATGAAGTTTTTGTAAAATTTGCAAATTTCAATATTTTAAAGCAATATGAATTTTGAAACTACAATCATTGTTTGTTGATGTTCTAATTTTAGAATGGCATGGTAACTTTGGTTTCTCCTATGATATGACAAACTATAATATACATCTCTGGTGAAAAATTTAGATTTTTTGAATATATTTTGAATTTGATATGAACTTTCTTCAATTTCTTCTTAAAGAATTTACAAGAATTTCAAATTTCCCCCCCAAAATTTAAAAATCATATGACTTGCAGCGGACCCATGATTTCATAAATGAGTTGAAAAATAAATATGCAATTTTTCATTCATGTCTAGTGCAAAACGGCAGTCATGAACAGTGAAGTCTGAAATCATCAGTGCTCGTAGACCCGTCCTCCTAGGGTTTAGGGCTCAGCACCGGCGAGTCCCACTTGTTTTCTGAAGATCACGAGTGCTTCCAGATGTTTCTGTGGCTTACCGGTTTTGCGAATCGATGCTGACGAGACGCCTGCAACAAGTCTACCAACCCTGGTGATGTGACGAGCTTCAACGATGTACTCATGGAGTGTAATTTGTAGCTGGTAGAGTGCAATTAGAAAATGTGTAGCACTTGCTGGAGTCTATTTGCAGCTCAATACTGATCGAGTTCGCTCCTGGAACGACTAGTCGCTCGTACCTTCTTTGTTCATAGCGAGAAGAATGGCCCATATTGGATGGACTTCAAAATCCTGTTGCTTGCAATTTCATAATTCCTTGCCATTTGACAGATTTGGTGACCTCTGGATAGACACCTTTCCTCTGGTAGGAATGAACTGCAGTATTGGAGGATGCCAGCGACAATATTGAGTTTTGAGGTAACAATGCTCCTGCAAGGAGACCAGCACTTCATTTACGCAGGGCAGCATAGAGTTGGTTCAAGAGGTGTCATGAAGACGAAGTTTCTGTCGCAATTGTGCTTTAATTGACCCTTTCTGCTAATATGTCTGTACACTGACAATTTTTACCTCAACTTCAATTGTTCAAGAAAGAGTCCGACATTACTTTGGATGGAACGAGAAGTAATTTGGACGAAGCATCACCGAAAGTGGAGGATGTATTCCGGACGTATCATCATCCGGAACATGGACCTCAGGACTGACGCCAAACTGCCCAATCCAAATGCTCCGCTCCCTTACGTACTCCAGTTGATACTCAGTCGTGGTCCCACTTCTTGAATCGAGAAAACGTTTATTTTGCACACAGTCAGTACAGCAGGTTCCCCGAAACATCTCGAGCTGCAAGACGGAGTATCAAGTCTCGAGTCGGTTGCCAGGCTTCTTGCTTACATATTTGTACTCGTAAGCTTATAATCTTTATCGCAAGTTGAATGTAATTGGTCCAGAAAGAAGATTCTTGGAGTGAGAAAGCCTCCAACACTACCTTGGATGGAATGAAAAGTAATTTGGAGGACGCTTCACTGAAGGTGAAGCTCATGTTCAGTTTACAGTCGGAAGACTCCTCCACTCGGCCGGCCTGCCCGCTCGAGTATAATTTCCCTCATAGGAAAACATATAAAGTTAATAGTATAGCAATTATAGCATGTATCCACGAGATGGATGTTTTGTGAACTTTTATCTCCTTTAATCTGTGGTTTCTGGAACAGCGTCTCGACCCCATGCATCGTGTTGCTCTAAGTAATCGTACCGTGATTGTTTTTTTTTTCCTTTTTGACTTGTGAGATTGTTACCTGCGTCAGCTCCATCAGCTTCTTCAGCTTCTTATGTCGAGAAACGTGTGGGCATGTACAGGTTGGAGGAATTGTGACACAGGCTATTCACAGAATGGAAACAGATGTTGCACATCGTAAGGAAAAGGAGGCGCTTGAGAAACTCCATGAAGTTGAAGCAAAGCTAGCTGAGAATGCTCCAGTGGCGTTTCAGCCATCCAAGGGGTGGCTGGAGGGGCTTCGCTCAAGGAGTCTGTGGAAGTCGAAATCGACTTCCTTTACACGAGCTCCAGATTGGTGATTCTGCTACAACGTAGGCTCAAATTGTCCCCCGAATTGTAACCTGGATTCATGTTGACTGGTTTGTTATCCAATCTTATTACACATTTACACCTTCTGTAGAGCTGGCTAGTTGGGAAGGTGTAGGCGCTGGGGTTACTGCTCGTGCCGAGTGGTGGCACCTGGGCAGATACGAGTACCTTATATTTATGATCCAAATTTTCTTATGTTTTCTCACTAGATTTATAAATTTTGGTTACATGAATGTGATCTGGGGTTCTGTGCACTTGACAGAATTTGAATCCAAATTTTGAATGCGAATCACATCATCATGTTCATTTGCTGGTTGAATGTTGAAATATGTAAGGCAAGTACATCCAAAGTGCAATATACCAGAAGTGTAGGGCCTCGGGGAGTTCACCACCCTGTGCGTAGCAAATCGCGTGAGACCTATGGTAGGGTGCAGTTTATTCATAGGACATAAAATTTATACGCTTTGTAGATGTATTCAAGGGTGTAGGATTTTGTAGAAAAAGTAGTATAAATAATATTGGGTTTACTTTAATGGTTGGCAGTAGGTCATTATTAGAAGTACTATAGCATAATTTTAATTTGGGTGGGAAATTTTTTAAAGTAGAGTCCATTCCTGCCGTACAGGCTGTAAGAAAAAGGATGAAAAATAGGCAACTGAAGTGCGACCTGGATGAAGTCATCCGAGCTAATAGCGCTAGGGTTTGAGGATCATCGTTCTATGTTTGGCTGTGAGTGGGGTTTCAACGGAAATTTTGGAGCTCGTGCTTTGCTGGTGCTTTGGTCGTTTGTTGGTGGTTGTTGTTGTGCCTGCGCGTGTCTATGTTTAGTGATTTCGTGTGTTGCGATTGAGCGCTGCGTTGCGTGTGTACTGGCGATTTTGATTTGTTCTGGCGCTTTCGATTCTCAAACTTCAAAGTTCAAACCCCAGGTGAATGCACTTAACCTCTTCAGCTTTGATACGGTTTCTTGACAACCCTGTTCTGCTTGAAATGAGTGCGTCGTTGATGTTGTTCATTGATTTCCGCTTGCAGGATGGCGTTGAAGATTAACTTGTACTTACTTGAGGATGAGACTTCCACTCCGGAGCTCATCGGGCCTCTTTTCTGCTAGTCGGCTGTGCGGAACTATCAATCTCTGCACGTGATGCTTGAAGACATGGGCGTCGTGGATGGCGCTTTTGATTTCTGGGATCCCGATTCGAATTGTAGGATTAGGTCAAAGTTGGAGCGCCTCAACCCGATTCGACTTGATGTGCATGTAATTTCTCAATGCGGGGTTGAGGAGCCCGCAAACAAGTGTCGTCGTGTGGATGATTCCTCCATCGTTTCTGATTCAATTCCCTCGCCTGCAGTGTGTCTTGATTCTAATGAAGTCGATGTTGAGCCATTAGACCCTGCATGTGATTCGATAGATCCGGCAACTTCTTCTAGGGTTAGTAACGCATCATCTGGAGGTGAGCCGAAACTGGCTTCCTCTCTAATTAGTAAGGAAGTGCTGGAATTGTATGCCAAAGCTGAAGCAAAACTGAGGAGAGAGCTGAAAGCCATTTCTCTTGAGGATTATGATTGGCACTTGAAATCTTACGATGTTGGCAATGTCGGTGTTGTGAAGGTTTACTGTTCTGAATGCCATAAGGAATTTGGTGGTAGTCAAGGAAACCACAGTAATGTAATGGTTAAAAACTTGTTCAACAATTTTAAGAAAAGCCACATGAAGAGCGAAAATCACATTAAGCATTACTGTCGCAATAAGGGTGTTGCTTGGGATTCTCACCCGCAGTCGACAACAGCAAAGGGTAAGACTGTCATACTTACGCCGAAGGATTACAGACGCTTAGTATAGGAGGGCGTCCTTATTCTCGAGGGTGTCAACACAGCTGCGAAGTCGAAGAACAAACCATTCATTGTTGTTGGAGACCCTGATCAATCTGATGTTGTGAAGAGCTACTGGTATAAGGCTAAGTGTTCTTATTGCAATGATTTCTTGGCATTGTGCCCTCCCAAGAAGAACTTGGAGGCCAATCTGCTGAACCATTTGGGAGGGACCAAACATGCCCTTGCTGTGGAGAAGATGGACTCTGCAGCATCGGCCAAATCGGCCCTCATTTTTGGGAAGAGAGGTAGACCAACTCGGTCAGTTTCAAGTGGCGTTAGCCAATCCTCACTACATTCTTGGTTCAGACATTTTGACTCCGAGGGGCATGTAAGTGAATCTCCAAACCTTGATGAGTCATTTTTTAAGGCTCTTATGTGTTGGGGTTATTGGAAAGAGAATTGTACGTATGGGCAGAATGTTTACCCCATTAAATCTTTGCTTAATGACTTGCATCCAAGCAGTTGCTGGTATCCAGAACCTCATGTTCATGCTGTTGTGTCTGCATACGGGTCAGTTTCCATAATCTCAGGGACGTTCAGACATGCTGATTGTAGGAGGTTCAGTGTGACGGAGGAACCCTTTGAGAATTTTACTTGTTCCATGTGTGCTTCCATAATTGTTCAAGATGATTTTAGAAAACGAGTTGTCAGGGAATAGAAGAGTATAGAGAAGAGGGGATTGCAGGGGACAGGTGATGGTAGGAGGTTGTTGTATCTTGGTACTGCTGAGCTTGCTTCTCATAGTAGGGTCATCAGAAAGGAATTAAAGCTTCAGAGGTTGCATTTGGTTGTTGCCAAGGCTAAAATGGTGCAATTGAAAGTGAAAAGGCCGACCTTGAAGGAAAGTGCGAAGTCAGCTTGCACTAGCGGTGATCTGCTAAAATTCTGTAATAATATAATTGCTGCTCATCGAATAGGGTCGTTTGGAGGAAAACCGGCCTTGTGGAACTTCATGAAAGATGTTGCAAGTAATTTGAATCGTAACAAAAAGGGATTCAAATTTTCTGCCAATTCTAAGTCGTTCTGTCAGGCCATGAAAATCTATGGTGGGCGCTGAATGTGTGACTTGTTCAGCCTTAACTATGCTGGTCCTTCGTTTTGCACAACTAAACATGAGAATAAGAAGGGTGTCCAGTTTGTTCCTGGTGTTCAACATCAGATTTTTGTGGAGGTTGCGAAAATCTATAGGTCTGCCAAGGAGGCTCATGGAATTTCGGGTCCCGTTCCAGTCATCCTTGCTGAGGACGAAACTAAGGTGAAAGCTAGAGTGATGTGGGACTCACGGTTTGATGTACTGCTGGGCTTTTGTGGGACAAAAGAAGATCATGTTTGCAAGTCGAACTCCAGACCAGTTGTTGGCTCTGGTGAGGAGGGATACAATGCTGTTGTTGATGCATTTCGATCTAACCAGATGGGGGGCTTTGCCAGGATTGTGGTAGTCAACCCGATGCATGAGAAGTTACCTCACCTAGTTTTGGTGGTTTCCTGCACTTGTGGCAAATTCAACACAGAGTGGATCCAGGCTTAGTGGGATTCAATCGATGTTGTGTGGAAGTCTGCTGAGTGCAAGGACATCATTGGGCCGATTATTGGTCATGCTAGTGATGGAGATAGTAGACGGCGTCAACTCATGTTGAAAGACTAAAAATCAGATGAGGGAAGTCGTTTACAGGTACAGTGGGAGGGCTGGTTGTTTTCTGCATCACTCGATGACAACGGTAATGCAAGAAGGCTTCATGACCAGGACTACATACACAACGAGAAGAAATTAATCAACCCCCTAGACTCTCCTGTTCGTGTCATGCAATTGGGTGGTGATCTTTGTATTTTGGAACACATAGGGCTTGTATACCAGAAGTTCACTGTTGATGACCATGGCTTGAAATTGGAAGATGTGAAGCGGACTGACCGACAAAACTGGGCATCTGCGTAGAGGTTATGTGCAGCCAAGACTCGAAATTGCTTGAAGATGTTACGAGAGGCAAAGGATGTGCATCAAGAACGCACTTTGGGCACCGAGATGTACTTGCAAATGTGTGCTAGTTATATTGATATCTTCTGTAGTCCTAGGCTTGGCTTGCGGGACTGGATCGTGTTGGCGGTGAAGGTTTCATTTTTTTTCAGAATTTGGAAGCTCTGGCTAACTCATGGCGATCACTCTGTCTTTGGAAACACTCAGAATATCACAGCAGCTGATTGTTTTGTTAGTCAGCAGTGTTTCCTTCATATTCAGATGAGCTGTCACTTCGTTGTCTTGCTGATTGTGTACTTTAGAATAAAATATCCCGGTCTTGCTGTTCCATTGCATTTGACAGGCAGTGATAGCTGTGAGACTTTCTTCTCAAAGATAGGAGGGATGGTTGGTCTTGAACGTGCGTATGACTTCAATGAGCTTGTCAACACTGCTAATACATTGAATCATCTGTCGGGTCTTGAGTATGGGCAGAATGGACTTGCATTTGGGCGAGTGCACAACAAGATGAAGAACGTGTGGGAGAGTCTGCACCCTTTGCAGGAAGGGGAGTCAAGATGTGATTTGGCTGATTACTCCGAAGTCTCCACAGATGCTGATGTGATTTCAGCGTTGAAAGAGGGCTTGAAGGAAGCACAAACAGTCATCCGCATCTTGAACATGGCCCCATCTAATGTAGCAAAAAAAAAAGATTGGTTTCTAACGCCGTGGATTGTTGAGAAGGCAGATTTCAAGAGCTTCGCCCATGTACCTGCACGTAATCCTGTAGCCGGTGAAGATGGTGACGCCGAGGTGCTTGCCCACGAAACGGATGAGCACTTAGTAGACCAAGAAAGCAGTGAGTGCCAAGCTGATGATGGCACTGTCTTTGAGGAGGGAGAATTCGATGACGGCCTCGACCCATTGACCGTTGCTGAGTTTGAGGCAAGACACTGCCTAGCCGACATGTTGAATTTGGGGGGGGGGTGAGGTAAACATTGTTCCACCTCTTCAGAAAGTAGTGCCTGTGGTTACATTTGGAGGTTGTAATATTTATAAATCCACCTTGGTTTCACAGCTCAATGGAAATCCTTTTTTGTCAAAGGACCGCCTAACCTGTGTGAGAAACTCCATCTATTTCAATAATAGTGAGGATTATCTTTCAGCCGCACAATGTAGTAGTACTTGTCTGCTTGGTGTAGGTTCAGATTGTGGGGTTTATTTTGTTCAACGCTCCACGACTAGGATATCTTCTATAGTGAAAGCTGCAGCAACCAGGAGGTACAAAACTAGACTATCCAAAGGTAAAAACCCATGTAGTGTTCTAACTGGTGTGGATGAAGGAACATGGTGGCTTGGCCGCATCCAAAAAATCAAACGAAAATATGGCAACAAGTGGGGAAATTCTAGGCAACCGATTGATTTACAGAACAGGACAGTTAGATCTTCTAACAAAGCCAACACTACCCCCTCTTGTCAGGTTTTGTTAAATTGGTACTCTAAAACAACCAACTCTAGTCTAAAATTCAAGTACGATGCTACTGATGCCATTTGGATAGATGCTGATTGTATCATTTCTACTGTGAATTTAAATTATTCAGCTAGTACAAACTTGTATAGCCTTGACATTGAGGACGCAAGGTCTTTTACTGAATTTGCATCCAAACACACATAACATAGAACCGGGTCGTTTAGGAATGTTGCAACAAGCTAGGGCTTCTGGTTCACCTTGCAGGTACAGTGTGCTTGGAAGCTGGTCATTCCTCTAGAGCAGGTCATCATCGTGTTTGCGCGCTATGTATTCGTGCTACGTAAGGTTTTCCCGGTTTGTATTCACTCCTCGCTTTGTGCTTTCCTTTGCGGGGTTAATCACATTCGCATTTTCTTTTGACTGATTTGCATTGATGATTGTTGGTCAATCAAAAACCGCTCCTTTGATGCCGAGACTGAAAGCGCTTGTTCTGTTTGAACTTGTGGTAGGGTTTTGGCGGTCGCGCGGGCAAAGAGATCTGTCGGCGCTCACTTCCAGCGTCTTCCTCGACTCATATCGTCCAGCGCATTTCGAGACCGAGGTGAGTTTATCTACGCTAATTCGCATTTACTTTGTTCATTGACCGTTTGTTCGTTGTCTTGCTGGTTCCTTGTATTTTGTTGGCTGTTTTGTACTAGTTTGTGAAGCTTGCTAGTTTCTGTTGCTTGCTGAATTTGCTGGGGATTGAACATACATCTCCTTGGTGGGTGATTTGTGGGGGATAGGTGATGGCTTCAATTACTGGATCTCCCTCGTGAGCTCCTCGTCTCACAGATCCTGCTGCGAGGAATTATGGGGGATGCAGAAACTCCTCCGAATTCATGTTGCTGCGAGGAGTTTAGGCATGTGTTTAGCTTCAGTGTTTACCTCTGTCTCTGTAGGGACATGGACTGTTTGGCTATGGAAGCCAAACTGAACCCTTCTTTTGCACATATATTGTAATAGCGCCGGTTTTTGTGTTCTTGTTGTGAACTTGTTGATTTCTATGTTAGTAGAAATGAAGACTACACTTTTTTAGACAAAATATACTAAGTATAAATAAAATACGGTGTGGTATTTTGTAAATGAATAGTAATTCTAAGTACTCAAACCATGTATAAAATGCCTTCGCGTAGAAATTTAGGTACTTGAAGGGATCCAAAAAAAAACTATAATCCACATAATAGCCCTAGTTAAAATACCCTCCGGTCGCACGTGGACCCTTAAATCTCAATAGGAGTGACCTCCCCGAGTGTAGGGCAGGTTGGCTTGGCGACTTTCTATTGAATATTTAATTTTTTGCAGATAGATGCTAAAAACTTAAAAATTTCAGAAAATCACCACATCAGAAGAACCTCATTTCAAATGCACTAAGGTAGATGGCTGTAAAAGTGACCCTCTCGTTGCAACTACCCCATGGCTGGTTGTAAAATGGATGGGAGCTCATCTTTAAATGGACCACTGTTGCTATTGAATGAATCAAGAAAAAATTATTTATTTCATTCCAAGAGCCAATCATTTCCTCCCTGGTTCAGAAATTGCTTTACAAGTTGCAGGGGGACAGATTTTGGGAGACCTATGGTCACAAATAGGTACCGACTACAGAAATCTTTGAAAATTCATTACTAATTTAAAAATGCTTCAAAAAAATATGAAACTACTTGTATTATGTTTGGCATCCATTTTTCTTTCTCATCAAAATGAGCGAAAAATATTTCTGTTCATGCAAACCTATAAAAAAGGCGGATCAGCCCTTAAAGGGGCGCTTTTACAGCCATCTACCTAAGTGTGCCCTGTGCCGTTGCCATAGTCAAAAAAGAAGAAAAAATAATTAAATTTTTTTTTTTAATTCATAAAAACTTCAAAATTCAATAACTTTTATGCCTTAGGTTAAATTCATGCCGACAATACCAAACATGTGAACGGAAGATGCACGGTCCAGGAGATCTCAATGTAACAAACAAAACAAAACAAATAGCCTAATTTAATAGAAGGATTCCAACAAATTTTACTGAAAAAATGACAACGTTTTGCTTGTAATTGAATTTAGAAGGAAATTTGAAATTTTGCTTTCAAAATTTATAGAAAAATATTGGTGATAGTATTGGTGAAACTAACTATATAGATGGAGTCTGAAATTCAAAGTCTACAACTTTTGTTTGTATATCAATTACAAAATATTCTTCCGAATAGTATTTTATAATGATTTTTCTCAAATTGTCAATTTTGGAGAAGACTTTGGATGTTTGGGGGTTAAAGATATCTAAAACAATTATACTAGGGCTACAATTCTAGTTTTGATGTGAACACTTTGAAGTCATTGGTGTATTTTTTTTAAACGTGGCTTTAAAATTGGATACAACAAATAGTTATTTTTTTTGTTTACCTTCAATTAATTTCTATGAGTAGTCACGTTTTCTGTATGAGTATTCACCATGTTGCAAAGATAGGACAATAGAAAAAGAAATTCAATTTATTTTGATCAAACAATTAACAAAAATATATATAATATTAAATGAGGACAAATTGCATTTAATTACTCTTTTGGAAATTGCAAGAAATAGAGAAAATAGGAAGAAAAAGGAAAAGGTTCACAAATTTTTTTTTTAAATTCTATTATTTTTTAAATACAAAAAATAGGAAGAAAATGGAAAAGGTGAGAGTTTTACATTTTTTTGAAATTGAGCATTAAAAAAACCATAGAGCACATGATTGGAAATTGGGCCTTTCTGCACTACATTCATTAGGGCCCAAGTATTAAACTAGGGTCAAATAGAGCACTTGAATTCAAGCAAATTGGATGGGACTTCGATTGGACCCCAATTCTAGTATAATCTAGGCCTTGGTCTCATAGGAAAGAACAACAATATTGAAGGATGCTAGCAACAATACTCTAGGCTAGGATCAAATTTGTTAAAAATGAGTTTAAAATATAAACGAATATCGCATATAATGAAAATTTTCAAAAATTATAACATGGCATCATTGAATACTGGAAAAAATCAATGAATACAATAATAATAATCCTCAAATAGTCACAAAACCAAAGCCATGAATATTAGTGAAGTCGTATAGGTATAGATAAAGCCTTAAGTCCAATAAAACTATCAAACTACTAAAAGTTATAGAATATACTATCAACTATGCCAAAGATCATGAAATATTCCAAATACTCTACAATAAACTTCTAGAAATTCTAAATTGAGTTAACCAAAGAAAAATAAACCGAAAAAAAAAAAAAAAAAAAATGATTTCGTATGGGGAAAAAAATTTGACCCCATCCTAAGGTATGAGGTTTTGATGCTTCTGCAAAGAGACCACTGCCGTCTAACACTGGGCAGGATAGAGTTGGTACAAGGGGATGCAAAGACACGAAGGTTCCGTTTGGAGCTTTGCTTTTACTCAGGCTACAGGAAGACAGACTATGCTGCAGAGTGCAGACAATCGGTAGGTTCTCCGTAACGTCGCGAGTCCGCTGGAGGAGTATAACTTACACGCTTCACAGCCTCCTTCAGACACCAGGGTTTCAGTTCTTTCTTTCGCAATGTGTCGACTTGGGAGTGATCTTGAGGTGGGCGTCAGTTAGTTCAGTCTATCTTAACTTAGTGGGTTCAATTTTGTTGCCATCCAAGAGGAGATCCAACTCTTTTTCCGAGGTAGTAGAAGAAGCTTCTGTATTTCTGTTGTTTGGTGGTAAACCTCCGGAGGTTGAATAGGGTATGTTTGCGTTGTGGGAGACAGCTTGAGTGCACCTGCTGTGAGAATCAAGTTCTCGCTCGGATACTTTTATCACTTCGCACGGAGACCTTGGCCATGGCATAGGCGTGCCGACAGCTGCTCTGGAGAGTTCAGTTGAGAGGTAAATTTTGAAACTTTCCTTCCCTTTTTCGATTGGAGGAGAAAGTGAGAGCTGCAAGCGTGATGATTATTTCTTGAACGAAGTCTTTTTTTTTATTGGGGCGGAGTTGAATATTTTGTCGTCTCTTTACGGATTTTAGTATTTTAGTTCGGCATATAGGTGGCCACGATATAAGGAATGACGGGTGTAGTGTTCCTTGATTCGAAGGATTCTCTGCCATTCATGGGACACAAAACGTTCGATTCTATGTCAGCTTCTTTGAGTCCCTTTTGTAAGAGGCCGTTCTGGACTCCGCCATTTTGGATCTGCTACATGTATTAGTTTGATCTGAGTACCAGGTTGCACTTGATCCAATGAGCCAGGAACAGGTCTCCAACCCGTTGACGAATCTTATCGAGCCCATGATCAGCTAGAATACATGGAGATATATTTCTGAGATGTTAAACCTGCCAATAATTGGGAGTTTTCTAGATGCCTGAGATCCATGCGATCTGTCCCAGTATCCCGAGCTATGTGCATGTCGGAATATCACGATTTCGGCGCTTCTGAAATCTCGTAATTATTTGGAGCTCAATTTTGAGATTCATGCTTTATTTGGCATAGTTTCGTAGAAGTCGTTCACTTTGTGGAAGTTGAATTGCTCGCACCAGTGATAGAGATGGGAATGACGAAGGACATACAATTTTCTTCGAAGGCTTGCAACTGTTGCTTCCAGTTGTCAACACATTTGATTCTCTTTTGCCTACATTTGAAGTAGTATTTTCTCGTCAGAAAGACCCGCTCTGTTGGAAAACGCTGGCAGCTATGCAGGTTATTAAAATGATTTTACCGTAAGAATCAAATTGCTTTTGAGAGGAGACCCAACTCACCCCGGGCATCGTGGAGTCATTACAATGCCAAATTTCATTTTGAGCACCAATATGCATCAATTACTTGTCAGCATTCTCCTTTTAAGTTCTGGTAGTGGGAAATACGTGGGCTAATTCCAGGCAGTTGAATTGTGAGTTCACCATTCGTGAGCAAATGATTCGTTCTGCAAGTAGTCAGTGTGCTTCAGAGTTGGTCGAACATTCCTCCTTCTATGTCTATCCTGTTGATGTTTGGGTTTCAGGTCCTTCTTCCGCAGTTCGTGGGCTTGTAGCGATTTTGAGGTTTTGTTTCCAATTTTGTCTGTCCGTGTTTTGTGTCGGAGGACGATCCAGCCCCATTTATTGAGGTTGACTAAGATTTGGTGTTTGCATTGTGGGTTCAGGTTTCTTGCGCCCGGTATGGGAAGTAAATGTCACCGATGATTGAGTGCTTGGTTTGAAGGTTTTTGGCATTGCAGAATCAACCCTCACCAATAATCATCCATCACTTGGTCTGGAGATATATGTCATCGACATGTTCCTGCGGGGTTTCGCAATGCCAACATTGGCATGTCGACTAGTTGTATGGAGAGGTAAGGGTTACAACTACCATTTTATCAATTTTTCTTGGTTTGAATCTTTGGTAATGGAAATTGAACTAAGCCGCACCTTGTGTTTTGAGCTGATGAATACGAATGGTATGCAGAGAGTGAAGGTGAATCTCTGATTCATTGCAGCAGCGATGGGAATATGCACAGAGCAACGTTTATTTGAAATGACTTCTGAAAATGCGATGTTGATGTAAAATACAAGTTGTACGCTGAAAGCATGGAGACGTGCTCAGGAAGTCCTAGGTCCTCGTCAGTTGAGGGGGAAGTGGACTTGTTGAGTGTTTGCGAACGCATTGCGCATGGTATAGAGGAAGTTGTGAAACGTGGGAACTTGCTCAATGAGAGACAATGCCGAGATTTGTCTTCCAAGGTTTTGCAAGCGGTTCAAAATATACGAGCGATAGAGGCTGTCACAAGAGGATCACATGGACCGACCTTCGCACCGTTTCTGCAAATCCTTTATCAATCTTTGGAGAAGGCCAAATTACTTGTGAGTGAATGTGCGGAAGAAGATTGGACTGCAGTAGCAGTATTTCAAGGCCAAAATGAAAGTTCATTTCAGGAGATCTTGCTGGAGGTTTACATTTGTTACAGAGCAGTTTACCACGATGCCATGAATACCTTGACCATCAAAGGATCTTCACATTTTCTCACAGGTTTTTCGAGTCTGTCACATCTCGTGTCTCCATCGTTGTCTGCCATTGAGAGTGACCGGGAAGAACTTCGAACGAGGCTGGAACTCCTTGCAAGTGATTCGGGCAGCGTCCCGCACTCTGGTGCTGACAAGGGAAAGGAGGACGCTCGAAAGAAATGTCTCGCGAGACACCTGCTCAAGAAGTTTAGTTGCACATCTCAAGAATGTCTCTCCAATCCTTCAGATGTGTGCAAGGCAAGTTTGTGGGAGAAGGAGATGGAACCTCCAGAGACGTGGGGGAACTCCAAGTTTCTTGGAGCTGGATCAGGTGCAAATGGTGTCTGCACGACTGAATGGTTGGGTGTGCCTTGTGCGAGGAAAGAGTTTCATGGCCAAGCTTCTGAGGTGACATTTTTGAAGGAGGCGAGCATTTTGTCCCATTTGAAGCACCCTCGCATTGTGAATTTTCTTTGCTGTGGCAATGGTGAGGCCAAAGGGGATCGTTTTATTGCCATGGAGCTTATGGAGAAGAGCCTTTTTGATGTGATAGAAGATCAAAAAGGCGTGCCTTTTGCATTGTCTGTAGCTGTTGACATCATTGTGCAAATAGCAGAGGGAATGCTCTATCTGCATGAGCAAGGAGTTGCACATCGTGACCTTAAGCCGCAGAATGTAGTTGTTAAAAGGTTGGCGTTTCCGCATCTCTTGGATCAGTATTACTGTGTGAAGTTGGTTGATTTTGGAATGTCCAAGACCAAGGTTGAGGTCTCCCAATCGAACACAATATCATATCGAGGCATTGGCACGACAAGGTACAGGGCTCCTGAGGTTCATCCCAAAGCACACCTTGGTAGTTTGGGCAAGGCCAAGTGGTTCAGAGTGGATGTTTACAGCTTTGCTATGACTTGTGCCCAGGTTTTGTCTTTGAAGACCCCTTTTGAAGACATGGAGCAGTTGAGTGAGTTGTATGCAAGTCTATTGGAGGGGCAGAGGCCAGAGCTTCCTTCAGACTTGCCAGAGGATTTGGATGATATTTTGAATGAGTGTTGGGATGTGGATCCTCTCGAGAGGCCTTCTTTTGAAGTCATTTGCATTAGGTTGTATACCCTAAGATATGAATTGTTAGGAGGGGTCTTGAACTCTAATTTTATGCCAAGTATTGTTCAATTGAGCTCTATCAGGACAGATTTGCATTCCAAGAGGTCTGGTGAAGGAATGGGAAATTCAGAAAGAATCAGCTCCTTTGCATCAGGTGGAACTAGTTATTACACTGCTAACTCTCAGTTTTTGTGATGGAGATGCCAACACCTGTGGTTAGTAACTTGGCGATTCTATATATATATATCAACAAAGCATTGAAGATGGCCATTTTCAATCTTGTTCTTAAGGTGACCATGTGCAGATTTTATACATGAGCATTAGTTGTTTTGTGAAGATCATTAGTAATGTGTTGCTTATCAACAGACTTTCTATCTATCTGTGTTGGTTTGTACAAGAATGAAGAATCATATTGGATTGTGTTTGTTTTGTTTGAATTTTGGAAATAATTGTGAAAATCCCAACCATCACCTTTCATATTTGTTGTCAATTGGCCATGTTTGGAATGGAGAATTTGTGGTATTGTCTGTTTCAAAGGTAGAATTATAGACAGCTAGTGTACTAAAAGAAATTAAATGAAGTTGAAGCATGTTTTTTGGTGATCTATCTATGTTGCTCAATACAACTTTTAAAACCAAGAATGAAGAATCTATTTGGATGGTTGTTTTTATTGTGTTTGGTTTGTTTTGATTTTTGAATACAATTGTGAAAATCCTAACCATCAACCTTTGTACAAAGAATTTGCTACCACTTGTCTATGTTTGAGTAGGAGAATTTATGGCATTGGCTATTTCAAACAATTAAAGATTGCTCGTGTGTTGAAATAGCTGTTAAAGAAACCGAATGAAGTTGAAGCACCTTTTTTTGCCACTAAATGGGTGAGTGACATTGACTTTTGTCATTCAAATTCTTATTTTGCAAATCTTGCTACAATGCACTCCCATGTGTGCCATTCATCTCCAAATGCTTTTGGATCAACAATGAACCTTATCCCCAAAAGTTTATAGTATTTCAAATATATAACTTGGCAATTAATTAAATGGATGGTGCATAATTACATCTTGCATGATGAATTCAAATAAACATGAAGATTTGACAATGGATTTGACATGAGCCAATAATACTATATAGGATTGAGGCCGTATACATCATGTCTATTATATATAGAATTGGGGTTGGACTATGCCAATTTGACTTATGATTTTTTTTAAATTTATAACCAAAACAAACCTTAAAACCAATTAGAAAGGTATCTAAAATACAAAAGAAGTGACCTTAGTCACAAGACGATGGACTTATTGGTCTTTTCTAAAGGAATTATCCACCTATATTGGTTGTTTTGTGGTTATGTTCGATATACAAATTTTACATTATAGAAATGTCTCAATTTGTGGATTGATTGGTCAATATCTACAAAGAAAGCATTGATTTATTCAATATTGCTAAGTGAAGTAAAAACAATATAAAGACTTTTGATTTGTAAGTAGTTATGGTAGTTTGTAGAAAAAATAATATATAAAGTCATTAGATGTTTTTTAGGGGGTTTGGAGGGCCATTTGGGCCTATTCTTGGTGTTGTTCCTCTAGTAGTCTAGAAACAGTTGTTGTCAATTTTTTTTTTAAAAACAAATTTCGAAAATTTTTAAATGCAAAAAAGGTTGAATATTTTTTTAATTCTTAAGAAAAAAAAATAAAAAGGTAACGTGCAAATTGTTGTGCTATTTCATATAGTTGTTGCAGGGTAGTGGGAACCTAGCTAAGTGCGGGGAAACTCTTCGCCCTCTCAAGAGCTAAAATCTCATCTAATGCTTCTATTATCAATTCAATTTCTAAATTTTTCAAAACAAAAAGATGAACCTAATTTAGATTACTTGAAATTTGGTTTTTGCAATTTCATTTGTCATTTTTAAATTTCATATAAGAATTATTAGCAATTTCCATTTTTGTTTTGTCTCATACTTCTCCCTACTTCACTCCCTCAGGGCCTAATAAATTCCTGATAATAGAGGTTTTCAATGAATCATCCCACTTTGATATTTTTTTGCATATGAATGTGCTTCGAATTTTTTAATTTTAGCTATACCAAAGTAAAGACTACTTTGTCTAGTATGCATGGAATTGATTGTAGAAAATAATGACCATTGGATTTTTGGATTATAACAATTTTAGATGATCAACTAATAGGCAAGATATGCAACTTTTGGTGAAGAAAAAATATTTAAGAAGATGAATAATGCTTTGTACAACCCCCGAAAACAATTATATTGGAATTCGAGGTAAATGTAGTTTTTTTAGTTTATTCTTAACTGAGAAACAAAAACCTCTCTCAAATTTGTAAAAATAATTACATTTTCAAACAAAAAAAGTCGAAAGCAAATTGGATCTTACAAGATTTGAAAAAATTTATATATGCATCAATATTTTAAATTTCACAATTAATATTACTAGCATTTTGTTTGGAATCATTCTCATTATTTCTATTCTTGATTGCACCAAATTGAACCTTTTATGTTTTAAATTGATAAATATACAACTTTGAAAGAATTTCTTCCAAATCTTATTTGTTTTTGTAGAATTTAGACTAGAAATATCCAAGAGATTTTTTTTTCCACTCCCATTATTCCTTTTATTGCAAAAAATTATGTTTGTTCCCTTAATGTACAAGACTACATTTCCTAAATAATAGTTTAAGTTAATTAATCACATTGAAATTTTGATAATCAAAAAATGCAGCAACTATGTCAACTTGTTACTCCATAAAACTCTTACTTACAAAATATCAGAATTTATTTCACCCTACCAAGAATTTGCCATTGAAAATGTAAAAAAGACACATTCCATCATCTTAGTTAGTCCTTGAGGGGTTAAAGATTTATTAATGATGGAACTAAGTTTGTTTGTTTTTTCTCCTCTGAAATATCAACTCAACTTTTCAACAAAATAAAAGGAACTTAAGTTTTTGTAATGCAAATTAAAAATTTAAGCAAAGTGTTCAAAATTTTGTTGATTCTATTTGGGACCTTATAGAAACATCTATTTTTTCTATTCAAACGCTACAATCTCTTAATCCATATGTTTAATATAGTACAAAAAAACTCCACACATTTTCTTAGTATTGCAAAATAAGGTCCTACGTTTGAATCCCACGACTTATTCTATTTTATTCTGATTTTTCACTTTTTATTAGAAATGGCAATTATTGGTTAATCATGTTAGGACCTTTTAGGATGTAATTAATCTAAAAGAGTCTACATTTCCAAAATTATGAAGAAACATTATAGAATGCAAGTTAGAATAATAATTTAATGATGGTTTTTGAACAGAAGTTGTAAAATATGATCCATAGATTATCAATCCATGTATTCTGAACTACTACTAAACTAAATACTAGCAAACAATAATTCAAAATTCAAAACCCAAAAATAAAAATCTCTTCTAAAATTGTTAAGAAATTGATTATGTATAATTCTCACAAGAATATTTCACTTTCTTCAAGTACAAAATGTCAAGTTTCAATAACAACAATTTTTTAAGATTTTTATTTTTTTTATTTTTATCAAGAGCATTTTCTAAATTAGAAAAGTTGATTTTTGAGATCAAACATACCTATACCCTTGAACTATAGAATATTAGAGTTAATTGTAAAGGTCATTATGATTCTGTAATAAAGGTGGTAGAGGAAGGTTTAACTAGGAATAATACAAATCAAAGAAACATGGCACCCAATTCCTTCAAACCCAATTCAAGGAGTCACTTTTGTCTTGTATTTTTCTCAAACTCTGACTCAGAGGCCTTCAATGCACACTTTACAAGTAACTCTCTCGTAAAGAAAGGTTCTGAAAAAATCTATCTTCTACAAATGTAAGACAATTCACAAGTACGTCTTACAATAGAAGCTCCAAAAATGGTCTCAGGTTCTACGTGTATTCTATGATGTCATATTCCAGCATGATAAGGATATTATTTGCGAAAGTGACATCCAAATGAAAGATACTAATTGTTGAATAATCAATCCACTGAATGATGTCTTTTTTTTTTTCTTTTCTGAAAAATCCTTGAGTGCATACATAATTGATACTTTAGGAGTCAAATACAAGATCATATAATTATACACTTCCCTACTTACAGACCTGTGAGGGTTGAAATTAATAATGGATATCCAGCTGGAGAGAAATTAGTAGGTACTACGCCATCAATAGAACCAGCAGGGAACCAAATTTGAATTGTGGAGTGCATTCCAACTGAACTGCGGTTGTTGCATTGTACGCGAATATGCGAGCCAAAGGGAAAGCTCCGAATCTGATGGAGGCCTTCCTTGCCTCCTTGGTCCATAAATTTCCAAACTTGCTGCAGCCAGTCTCTCTGGAAATCCACTTCTGCTCAACTAAGCTGAGCTGCACTCTGTTTTAAATTGGGACTCTTTTTCGGTATTCTAATTAATTGAGAGCACAAGAGAACTCTCAGGGACAGGAAGGCTGCCGTGATCGCAACCCAAGCCAAGGCAGCTCGATGTAAGGTGGGTACTCCCCAAACCGGCACTTTTTGCTACTAAACCTATTTTCTATTCTTAAACCTATTATTTTTGCTACCAAACCTATGTCCGCTTTGACGGCCCTGTTTCCCCCGACCGCTCTACCCAAATTGCCCCGCAGTCACTCCATTAATCCTTAAACAATTAAATATTAAATGAAGTGCAATGGTTTGCGATTTGTTATAAAAAAAATAAAAAAAAATGTTTCCTTAGAATTAAAGCGAAAAGAAACCATTTACATGAGTTATATTAATTTTTTGGGAAATGTAACCCTACTAACTCAAAGTAGACATTTTATATACTTATATCCAAAAAATTTAAACTTCTAAATTTGTAATGCAAAAGGCTACTAAGAAACTAAAAACTAAAATAAATATATTTTCAAATGCATTCATTGAACACTTAATTTCATATTATTTCAGGTTTAAAAACTGTGAGTTTTAACCCTAAAGGTCCTTGATTCTATTCTCTCTAAAAATGCTCCAAAATTGCCATTTTTTTGTACAAGTACCAAAATTTTGAAAAATATCATTTTTTGACAGATGTGACCATATGATCTTGTACTAATATATTTCAGAGTATGTGGAAAAAATTTCAGAAATTTCCACCATGTAGATTGCAAGATATTAGCGTTTAAACTTTGAAGTGACAAAAATCCTTTTTTTGACCCTACGAAAAAACGGGCAACTACACTTCAAAAGGTTAGATCATTATGAAGAAATGTCCAAAATGGTTGTGCTTCTTTGGATACATTCTTCAAGGCAAGCTCGCTACACATATGAAAATTTCCAGATCATTTGGAGTTGTACAACATATAGGAAAAAATTAGAAAGTAGAAAGAAATAAAGAATGATTCAAAATACTAAATTGTTAGTAAATTAGTTATAGAATTAAAAAATTTCAATCCAAATGATGAATTGTTGTTATAAATATTATACATTCAGTATTATTATTATTTTTCAAAAATATTGAAATTTCAGTAAAATAATAGACTTCAAAGTTTTTTTTGGTGTAAAGATTCTATGACTACCCGCAAACTAAAAAGCCTCATAACTTTTATCTCAAGTATTGAAATGCAATGATTCTAAGGTTTTTGAATACATATAAATTTCAAGGACCAATTTCAAATTTTTCTTTCTTGAAAAATTAATTTTTTTAGATCTGTCCGAAGCCCCAGACTGTCCGAGTTGAGAAACAAACAACATACTATGCAATAACTTTTGACTCATATTTTCAAATGTCATGAAATTTGTGCATATGGAAGATATTCCTCTTCCCTACATTCTATTAAAAAATTTCAGTCCAAAATATGCAAATCTACAATTACACGTATGCCCCAAAATTATATATTGCTCAAAAACACATGTTGGTCCTCTAGAGAGTCAACCACATAGGAAAAAAAAATTAAAACAATGTCTTTTATAAGTTGAAAGATTATAAAGTTTGACCATGAGTCCATGATAGTCTTGAAACTATGAAAAAATTCCAATTCATTTTCAAAAGACAATCTAAAAAAGTTTGTGACTTCAAATATATATATATATATATACTATTTAAAAAATCGAGATCAACACAAATACAAATATAATCAATATGGGCAAAATGTATTGAATTTAATATAGAATACCATACATTGTGGACTCAAAAATTTACATATATCATATAGTGTGCACATTTGGTTAATTGCACATATAATTTTTTTCATTCCAACTCTATATTTCTAAACTAATTTTTAATGCCTATATAACCTATTCAACTATTACTTCTGCACTACCAATCTAATATAAATGGCGGAAATGTTCATCTGGCATTGGCCAACAATATGTATTAGAAAATCGCGTAATCACATGGGCCAAACTAGTATTTTTAACGTCACTCTTCGAAGAAATGCGCTTCAAGTAAGCATAAAACACTTTTGCAAATTCATGAAAGGGAAATTGTGTCGCACTAGGTGTTTTAAGTAGCAAGATGAAATACGCTTTTTTTCATCTATTTCTTTGGATGGGAATATTTTTTTCTCATTTTTCAGACAAAAAGAAATTGATGAGGAATTAAAATCAAGTGGTTTTGTATTTTTTCAAAGATTTGTAATTTATTTATAAATTTTCAAATGACTTGCATCATAGGTCCCTATTGTGACCCTAGGTCTTTCATAAATGGTGCACTTGCGATTTTAAATAAAAATGGAAAAGATAAAGAGAAGGATTAACTCTTGTATTTAATAATGTTTTTTTTTTGGTGCATTCCATCAATGTATTTGTCAATTAAAGAACCATAAATAAACCATTTTAGTGAACTTCTATATTTGAAAATAGAATCTAAAGAAGAACCACTAATTGTCTAATTTGGGCATTTCTTTGTACCAATAAGAAATCATTTTAGTTTTTAGCAATCGTTGAATGAAGAATAAAAAAATTTCAAATATTCAAATAATTCAATCTTTCATAAATTAATTAGAAATACATTTATATCATTTACGAGTTTCTAAATGTAATAAACACACAAAAATAATTTCAAAATACACACCATGCTAGTACATATTTAACCTCGAATGCTGAATTCAAAAATAGACATAATATGGCTCTTACAAAGTTACGTTTCTTTTTCATATTTTTATTATTTATCAAAGTCGCTTATAGCCTTATACATCAACGCTATTATAAAATAATACAATGATGTCTTTGACAATATGCTTGCCTACATACATACTTGGTGTACACTATTACACAACACTTTTTGAAAAAGTGAACAAAATTATTGTTCAAAATTGTTCTATTCATTTAAAATTTTGTACTACTTCTACTAATTTAGTGCTCTATACTTGTCATGAGAGTAAAAATGAGAAAATTGAGCAAATACATGCTCACTATATACTTGCATGTTTTTTTATTCAAAATCTAAATCGGACTCAAATTATTGACCGGTGCCTCTTCTTTGTACTCTAATGAACGGACCACCTCCGTAGTTTTCGTGATATCCACTCAGTGCACCTCCTTGTCCATAGCTTGAACCTCCAAAAGTGGGAGGAGGAACTTGAGTAGTAAGCTCTGATCCTCTTTCATTTGAAGCCTTGTAATAAGAGGCCCTATGATGCTCGTATGAATCACTTCTAGTTGATCTTGGATAGTATTGGGTGCTTCCGTGAAGAGAGCAACTATACTATGGGGTTACATGGCTTCCTCCACTACCTTCGGAGCCCACTTGAGTGGGCGTAGTATAATATGAACTAGATCCACTAGACCTACCATAGTGCATGCTGCTATAGCTACCTGCTCCACCTTGAGAGCCAATTTCAGGGAGAGTGCCATAATGAGAACCAACTGCACTTGAACCACCATAATGCGTAGATCCATAGCTCCCCTTCCACCTTCATATCTATTTTGAGGATCGTAACCAGAGTATGAACCACTTCTTCCTTGTTCAGATCCTCGCGTTCCATGTTCACGTCCGTAGGACCCACCATACCTATTTTACCGTCTACGACCTTGAAGGCTTCTGTGTGTTGCCTCTTGCATTTGTTGTTCGAATTCAATTTGTTCTCGTTCTTCTACCCGCTCGTGCCTAACTCCAAATGTGACAGGCGCTTGCATATCATCGTTATCATCGTCATCATCGTCATCATTCCAAACCATTGCCATAACATTATAATTCATTATATTTGATTTGGTGCTTTTAATGCCAAGAACTCGATGCACTTGTATGTATTGTTGTTTGAAGTGCTCACTTTGGCATGTAGACATTTGTCCTTCCCAACGTGGCGCTTGGTGCTCTATACGTTCACGTCGCCAAAGTTTTTGAATGTGAATCATTTTCACATACTTCTTGTACATTGAGCAATCCCACACTTTTGTTGGTTCCTCTTCCCATCCCAGTTCACCCACGTACAATAGATCGGCCCAAGCATCTCAATCGAACAATTGGGGTCTTTCCTTTCGACTACTTTTTTTGGATGTTCTATCTTTCAGTATGATGAAGCCGAAGCAAAGAGAATGAAACAATTAGAAAGCTTAAGAACCAAAATTTTGATTTAGTCAATTAATTAAAATTTGACAAGCGTGAACTTTGTGAAAATTTGTAACAATGTTACAACAATCATTCACTCAAAGCGGAGGGGGCGCGCAGAGCTTCCAAGGCACTGGTCCGCCTACTCCAAAAGAGAACAACTATTCAGAATGAGCCGTCCGCTTCCCCATATATATATAGGCGGACGCCCCGAGGCAGATGTCCAGATCATGCGGACCTCATCAGTCCCCGTGTCAATCGGACGACCGTAACCGGGCGGACGGGGCGGACGGGGCCGACGAGGCGGACGAGGCGGATAGGGCGGACAGGGTGGACGCGTATCGTGGCGGACGACACGGACATGGCGGACGTGTATCGTGGTAGACAGCGCGGATAGGGCAGACGCCGAACGGGTATCGGGGCGGACGGGGGTCTGGGCGGATGGGGGATTGGGCGGATGGGGCGGACGGGGCGGTTTGACCCTGAAGCGCCCTGACGTCCATATTTTGCACGATAAACAGAGGTCTTCATGGCACTGTATAGTCCAACTAACTTTTCATTCATCCAATGTAAAATTTGAAATTAAAAAAGGTAGCCTTCCTTTATGACCAAATTTATGAATTCTTGGTAAATGATATTTTTGTACAAAGATATGAGCTAAAATGTGCAAAAATTCATGTAAAGATTGTGACGTTTAATATATGTGTCCAAATATTCACATTGTATTGTGTATAAAGCAATTGTAAGAAGGTAGCTGAATAAAAATTCTACTATTAAATTGAATTAGTTGACGTCTAATCACTTAGTAAACTGCTAAATGTCCAAGTCTTTGCAAGTGTGTTTTGGCTATCGAAAAAGAGCATGGACTTATAGTTATCCCCAATGAAGCAAATTGTTCTTTTTTAAAAATCTAACGGTATAGATGTTTGACCCCTAAAGTTCTTTGTCACTAAAAACACTTCAAGACTACCATTAGTAGTGCAAATACCAAGTCTTAGAAGAAAAATACTTTTGGGTATATGTAACCGTAGGGTTTTGTAATAAATTAGTTGGAAAAGATGTGGAAAATTTTTTAGACAAATCCACCATTTGGATTGTAAGATATTAGATATTGAGTGTTTCATTTAAGGAGGCTACTCAATTATGTCTATTAATGAACAATTGGTAGGCTAACAAACCTAACTTAGTATGTATTTTAATATTTGTTGCAATTGTTTTAGGAATATTATAACATAACACTATTATAATATTCTTATAAATGATATAGTACTAAATCATTTCAAAATCAACAACATTTGATCACAATATGTCAATCTTGTCTTCCATACTCCTTTAATGATATATATATATATATATATACATACATACATAAAATATATTAGATAAATCAACATGAACAAATCAATGATTATATATTTCATAGATCTATTCTTCATCAATCAAATAAGAGTGCATGTTCAAATATAGACAAAGATGGTTTCTCCATTTGTTCCCAAAAAATAGATAAACAAATAGAGAAAGATATGAAGTGAATGTTACTTGGAGAATTGGAGGGAAAGAAATTGAAGTACTCAATTGCATTTTATTAAATTGAAAAATTGCATGTGGATGGCATGAATTAATCTTCATAGATGCTAAACTCATATGAGTTGCATTTCAACATTTATGATTTATGCAATTGATTGAATTAAAAGCTCTTGTAATTACATTTTCAAATTTGCGATTCAATCATTCAAATTTGCAAGAGTGATTTATGATAGATTTATAACTTTAAATGTGAAAGCATTGAATGCCTTTATGCGTTTGTTCATCAATATATTAATTTTAAATAAATAATATTTTTTTTTATAACATATGCATAAACCATTGCATTAAAAAAATAAAAAAAATAAGAGCCAAGCCAAATAGGCTGGTCAAATGAAGAGAACAAGAGAACAAGAGCCCTATGAGAAAGCAAAGGAAAAAAAAGAAAATATCAAAGGGATTCAAAGGAAGGAGCAAGATGCATTCTTGCAAGACCGAAGAATACATAATGATTTCAAAATCCAAACACAAATATATTTTCTATTTCAATGAGAGTCAAAAATGAACTACCCTGCTCTCAAAGATTGTACAATGTACACGTTATACAAAATGAACATATAACAAAAAGAGTAGAAGACATCGTTTATCATGATTGAAAACTGAAATGATTTTTTTTTTCTATTTAGAATATTTTATGAAATGTAACAATGTATTTAATTATCATAGTAATTGGTAGAAATCTTTGTGCAATACATAGAAACATTTCATTCATGTGGAGTTTTTTCATTTATTTAGGATTAAAATTGAAATATTATACTCTACAAAGTACAAACCAAAAACAATACCATATACCTAAGTTCAAAAGTTTGCAATTGTTTTGTGAATTCATTTTAAAAACTCAAACGAAGAAATATTTTATAATCAATATCTTGTTCATTTGAATCATTTCAAAATTCGAATTCCGAATTCAATTCCTATTTATAATAGAAATTATGTTTGTAAATTTTTTAGATCTTTAAACAATGAACCCTCTTTTTTTAAATTAATATTTAAAAACATCTGAAATAAGAATATTGGAATTACCCTTCAAAATAAATATAGCACATGTATAAGTGTATAATGTATTCTACTCAACCAACTCAAGTAACGAATTTTTCTATGTTTTTAAGGAAAAATATAGACATACATGATTTGAAAGCAGGGTTGACAGGAGGGTCGGACGTCCGAAACGTCCGGACGCGGACGATGTGTCCGTAGCGTCCGCTGATAGTCGCGTTCGCCTGTCCGCCTGTCCACCCGTCCGCCCCGTCTGCCTTGTCCGCCCGTCCGCCCGGTTACGGCCGTCCGATCGACACTCGGACTAATGTGGTCCGCACGATCTGGCCGTCTGCCGTGTTTATCCATCCCGCCCGTCCACCTGCCGACGGCGGGAAGGACACTGCGTTGCTGCGTCCGCTGGCGTCCGTGCGTCCGCACGTCTGGGTTACGAACAATTTTTTCGGGCGGACGTAGAGATTCGTCAACCCTATTTGAAAGTTAAAACATTTATTCTTTTTCTTTGTTTTCAAATCTAATCAAAATTTCATTAAAAAATATGAAAGACTCGATGTTCATTTGAAGATCGTGATGCACTTCTAATTAGAAATCACAACCTTTCATTAAATATCAAGAGGTTGAAATCCATTAAACTGTTATTCTAATTACGTATTGGGGCCTTTTTTTAAAATTTCATTTGCTTACAATGAAAAAGAAATTGATTATTTCTGCAAAACATTTGATTTCCTAATGAACTTTAAAAAAATCCTCACCATCTTCAGATCTTCTCAAAACCTATTTAGAGGGATAATATAAGTAAATAATCCAAACATATTCAACTTAACCACATTCCCCTCATTCTTAAAACAATTTAGGGGAGAAAAGAAAAGGTTTAGGATAATTAGGGTATAGGGTTTAGGGTTTACATTTAAAAAAAAAAAATGTTAAATCAATTACATTGATCCTCATTTAGCAGTGATTATTAGGCTATTTTTTTTGAAATGTTACCGCTCTTTTTGAGTAATAATGGCCTCATAGGATGCTCCAATGGACAACTGAGCGGACGCTGTCGGCGGTCAGTGTTTAAGTGGGGCGGTCGGCGTGTCGGAAGGCGGACAGTGCGGATGGGGCGGTCGGACGGGGCGATGGGCGGATGAGGCGTCTGCTGTCGAAGCGGACGCGAGGTTCGGGGCTGCTTTGTGCGGTCCGGGGCAAGTCCGGCGGCGGACGGCTATAAGGGTGGAGTGACTTTTCATTTCTTCTCACTTCAATTCTCCTTCGATGCCAAGTTGGATGTGCTACTATTACTTTATGCACTAGTGCTCCTACGGGGTGGAGAGTTGGGATCTTTTATCTTTTGTTACTGGGTTACGGTTGATGCCATCACTTTTGATTATCATGTGAGATTTTTTTATTCACTTCAATTGGTTATTGAATCTAATTGACAATCATGAACGGCAAAGGTGATCGAAATATTGATGGAGTGATTCTGGAAAGCGAAGTAATAAAAAAAGAGCAAAGTGAAGGAGGCTACACATGATCTTCGGCTTGACATTTTAAATGATCCTACAATTAAAGCAGAGAACGGGTGGGAAGATGAAGATGCAAAGTATTGGACATAAAAAATATACAGGACCTATGTTAAAATGTACCACATTGACAAGTTGTGGCCTCAGGAGTCGCACAAGAGTCATACACGGGATTTTTGTTGTAAACTATAGACTAGCAACAACAAACATTTTGTCTATCGATCTACGGAGGTGTGGCGTGTTCTATTTGGAAACAAGCCCAGATGCAAAGGCTATATTAATTATAGCGTGGCGTGTATGGTTTATGTTGAACTTATATTAGTGCGGAAGATTGATTAGAACACGTTTCTAACAACAACAGCTTGCCCACTTCTACTTGAAGCCAATCAAAAGGACATTCCCGACTTGTACAATTCAGAGGGAGAAACATAAAAAGTATTAAAAAATACTATTGAGGTGAAAACGGATGGTGTGGAGAAAGCCTCAAATGTTGAAGAATTACAGTCTGGACAATCTCCAACAAAAGCAATCAATGAAAGCTCTTCAAAAAATGTGGGGAAAGATGTGGAGAAAGATGTAGAGGCGCAGGAGGGTGAAGTCTTTTCCACAGCTCCAACGCGTTTGACCTTTACACCAAATGTTGCGGCACAAACGCAAACGGAGTCTGTAAACGAAGGCAATGTTTGCACGGAACGCGGGGAAACTTCGAAAAGTAAAGTAGACAAAGTCTTGGTGGAGAAAGTGGCAAAGGCTAATGCTACAATTGATAGTCTGATAGCCAACAATTATTTTGATAGTTTGGTCTACAAATCTTCGCCTATGCATTAAGGCGCTGAATCTAGTCCAGCGTTAAGTTTAGAAGACAAAGTACATACGCCTCGTGGACAAGGCGTGGAGTTTGATATTATATCCTCATTATGGAGTTCCGAGCGTAAAAAGCGGGCGGAGGAGTTTCCGTATACAGCATCATTGCCAAGTCTTCTACATCGAACCTTGCAAGACATGTCCAATCCAAAACAATTGGAAAATCTTTTGAAGCTCTCGGTTCAATTTGCTAACCTTCATGAAGAAATAGGCAGATCGTCTAACTCCGATGATGGTGCTACTGCTGTTCCAATGAGTCCACTTGCAGATCAAAAGAATGTTGGACATATACTTGATACAACTTTGAAGATGACGATGTCAGCTGAATTTTTATCGGAAATTGCTCTGACTTTTATGAATTTGGCCAAGGAGTTTTTTTTACTGGCACCAGAGATGTTGAAAGGTGCTATAGCATTTCATAATCTCACGAAGACTTTCGGACCACTTTTCGAAGACAGAGATGTTCACATACTACAATTGCTGGAATATGAGAAGAAAATTGCTGACCTTGGAGGAGTGGAAGCAAGGTGCAAAGTGTTGGAGTTGAAATTAAAGACTTTGGAGAGTGAGGTTGAACATTTAAATCAAGAATCATCGAGGCAAATAGAAGAGTTGATGAAGATGCGTAAACGGATTGCAGAATTACAAAGGACTTCCAAGAATCCGAGTGAGGTTGCAATCTCACCAGTGATTGTACTCGGAGATAGTCAAGAAACTCAAGAGAGTGAAGATAAGCTCTCTCTTCCTTTTGATAAGGCCGAAGCAAGCGACAACCCTGCCATTGTGAATGTACAAGAAAGTCACGACATGAGCATGTTAAAAGCGACACAACAACCATTAATGGAAAAGCTTTCATCCGTTTACATGAATGCGGAGACGCAAATGGAGAGTTGTGACTTTGAAGAGTTGAAGCATAAATTGGAGGAGGCAATTGAAACAAAAGGAATCGTTGAATCCAAGTTGAATCGACTGCAATTGTCCTTGGATTTGAAGAAGTTTATGCCATCTAATGGCTTGAAGTCTTGATGGTTAGCATGGGTACAAAGACTCCAAGACAAACCCTCTGTAGTATTTCGAGCAATGGCAGGTCTTCAAACATTGGCAATGGAGTCGAATGAAAATTGCGATGCCATTCAAAGTTCTTTGAGTTGGTTCAAGACTATGTTTAACCAACATCCTTCTAAGGGATATATATAGATCACATGTTGGGGAGACATGGATGCCATGTTTGAGCGGTTAAATCACACAAAGAAGGACCAAGCTCCACCCGTCAATTGGGCCTTGGAAGTAGAGGAAGGATGGGTCCCTTACAACACACTTTTAGCACACATCAATGTGAAAGACAAGCGAGTGGTGCATGCTTGTGATTCAGCCTCTCCAATCTTGGATGGTTGTTGTAGCCTTTGCCAAGGCCGGACCGGAAGGTGCGGTAACCATGGGCCAATGTCGCCACACTTTCTATATTACTTGCATTCTGAAAGCATCACTTATTCGTTCGGTGTGTGCCGAGTGTCGTAGTCCATTGAGTACTAGGTTCTACGAAATGTTTGGTATCTTGTAAACTATGCTTCCAAGCCACAAGTACAATTGTTGGAATCTTCCTCTTGATCAAGCGCCGTACAAATTTCAAAATTATCAACATTGGGGGAAACCAATCCAATAGAATGCAAATGAACAGAGGCATGATTTGTACGAGGAATCTCAGCAACCATTGGATTTCGATGTGTGGATGACTCACAATAGAGAAGTGGAATTGCGGGCTCGAGGAATCGTAGATGACGCGGCCCGTGAAATGTTTTGTCGCAACATAGGGGGACATTGGAGCTTGCAACATGAAAAGTTCTTTCGTTTTCTAGATAAAAAAGTGGAGAGAGGACCAGAAGACAATTGGGTGGAGGTGAACCATGGAAAAGAATTCGATGAGCAGTATAAGGCATACGACCACACCCTCGTAGGTAGGGCCCTTCTATTGTTGAAGTTGGAAGAGGCTGCAAAAGTTCGTGCTGTCTACGATACAAATGGACAAACAAGCACAGCACATTCATCTGTAGATGTGGCAGTAGCATTTGATAGGCACATTGGCGATATTATAGGGCATTGGAAGGCTTTTCTATTGGATGGAGACTGCCTCACAAATGGCAAGGGAAAAGAAATGATGAAGTTGTTCAAGGGATGGTGGATCGTATGGAGAACAACTTGAGAACCTTAAAGGCAGACGAAGTCGATTTATCACCAAAAAGAAAACAAAAAAGGAAGCGTAAAGAGGACGATGACTTCTCTCCGGAAACCAAAAAACAATTTCATAAGGTGGATATCGAAGTTCAATCTAGCGGGTGAATAGTCCGTCCAAGTCAACAACGGTCAATTCGTCAATCATTTGCTAAACTCCTCGGTACAACAAATTTTTCTTTTGTTTTAGAAGAAAGTAGTGGTCCATCTGGTGGAAAGTAGGATTTGAGGAGAATTTTGTTTTTTAAAAACAATGATCCTTTCATTGTTTAAAAACAAAAAAGAATGTGAAAGATTTAGATCTTAAAAAGATCGTATAGGATTCAATAGTGATATTGGAACTATGTTTTCATGTATTTTATTTATACATATATATTTATATATAAAAATGCTATATTTTCATTTGCGTATAAAATATTTTTATATGTACATCTTATTTTACGTGGATGCATTCATTATGATTGTGTAACTTTCAAATTACATAACAATATAAAATTTTCTAATGACTAATGGTAATGCAAAGTCCGCCCTGTCCGCCCTGTCCGTCCACCCCGTCTGGTCTGTCCACCTGACCGCCCCGTTCGACTGCCTGTTCAATCCGTCTGGCCTGTCCACCCGACCTCCCCGTCCGACCCCCGTCCAACCCGTCTGGCGTGTCCGCCCTACCGCCCCGTCCGACCGCCCTGTCCGCCTGTCCGCTTCAACCCCGTCCGTGCCGTTGGTTGTTCTTGAATGTAAACCCTAAAAAATGAACCCTAAATTTTCTGGAGGGGATTATAAATGTTAGAAGAGAAGCTTTTGTATTCATTTTCAAAAAACCGAATGCTAAGATTTCCAAGGGCTATGAGCTTCAATTTATTGTGTCTCTTGCTTGGTAATGCATAGTTCGGTGGACGGAAGGGTTTGATTTTCAAAGCTTTGTGTAACTAATTTTATTGATATTGTATACATTGTCACGTTGTGGGTTTCTAATTTAAAACATTCTATTGGTTTCTTTTGAAATTGAGGTAAAACATAGACTTGTCAGTATGGGGGCCAAACCGACGGGGAATTTTTCTCCTTGGTATAGTGTGCCACAGAATGGTAAAGTAGAATGTAGCCTTTGCAAGGCGGTCATGGCAAGGAGGCTTAGTTGTATGTTGAGCCACTTAGGCTATCTTGGACTTGGAGGTATACGTGATAAAGGGGTGAGCCTTTGTCTGCGATTACCAATGGCAGTTCGAGATTTATTTCGGCATTGCAAAGGAGTTTTTCCAAAATGCGTTGTAATGGACAATGTGGATGGCAACTTTGGCCCTTCAGATGTCCAAGAGTTTTCGACCGGAAAGGCTATGTCACATTCTGACCACGAAGACTCTTGTCCAACGTCCAAAGAATTGGTATCAATGGTATGTGTCACAACTGAAGTGACTTTGAGTACTGTAATGTAGATTTTGTTCACTCAAAAAACCCAGGAAAAATAAGTATAGGAGGTCATTTTCCTAAGGAAAGGTCAAGTAGTCTAACGTATGCGTAACTAAAGTCACATTTACAAATAGATATAGGTAATATACAAAGTAATCTCGAATAACATACTTGGAAACTTATTTAGGTTCTTTTATTTTTTAACCTTTATTCCTAAGTTCTCTCAATTTGGTGGATAGTCAATTACTCATGAATGTAGACACAATGATATAATTGTCACAGTCCTATATAGAGTTCTAGGGGTATGTCAACATATCAGGGCAACAGGTCAAGTTGGTCAACGATTCTTATATCATGCATGCTCTATAATTTAATCATAGTATAAAAGATAATACTTTTAAAGTAATACAAAAGATTCTTTAATTATATCTTTTTATGTGAGGGTCAACATGTCCAGTAATTGCTCGCCATGAGCTTTTTCGCACCTATATGCAAAATGTCTAAACGAGGCTATCATAGTAGTCAACTTGGCCAGTTTGTGCAAAAGTATGAAAGGTTTAGGAAAAGTACCAGAACTTTAGGCGTTAAGCTTTTTCCTGTCTTTATGTTTTGGGCAACAAGTCTCAAGGCAACAAGTCCAAAACCACGGGTAAGTCGTTCCTAAGACATACACAAAGCTTTATTAATGACAAAGAACACTAATTCCACAAATTCCGTCCAATTCTAAATCCAAAATTTAAATTACCAAATTCATTTTAGAAGTTGTGGGACTTATAGTCGCTCACAACCCTAGAACCTAGACCCAAACACTTTGAAATTTTATAAATTAGGAATCAAGGGACCTAAAGTCATGAGTATCAACTCCAATGGCCGTGCATAGAGCCTATAGCCATGATTTGAACCCTAAAGATGGCAAATCAGCCCCATACCCATGGCAACATAGCCTAAGACCACTAAAATGCACTTAAAACCTCAAAAATAGCCCTAAAACCATGTTCCAACCCCTATAGCGGTATAGCCGTGCAATGAACCAAAACTGCAAAAACAGGCCTATGACCACACTATTGGACCCTATATCCGTGCGATTTACCCCAAGACCGTGGTGCCGCCCCCTATGGCCGTGTGCATATCAGCGTCTGTCTGCACGCCGAACTACTTCCGTTCCGTTGAATCTCCTTCGACAACACTCAATTCTCGGTTGTTTTTCTTGAAATTTCTTTCAGATTACTCTTCAATCAATCAATACGAACCTTCCCCACCTTTCAGATGTCCGAATTACGATAAATTTTTGAAATTTGAATAGAAATTGTACCAAAACTTGCCGCGAAATTTCACTGTTCAATCTTCAAATTTCTTGTAGATTTTAGCCGATTCTTTCTTCTCTGATCTACGCGCTTGTCTCCATGCTTTCAGCCATTCAATCCAAGAGAATTCTTCAAGTTTTGTTGGAAGATTTGATCACTAGCTTGAATCTCCCTGTAAACCCTAATTTCGCCGCTTCAATTCGTGATTTTGCTTTGATTTCGACCCAGCTTCATCAGCAATTGTTGTCAGACACCTCCAAATTCATCTTGTGCAATCATGTCGACCGGTTTCTGATTCAATCTTACAAATCTCACACTCACAGTCTGCACTCTTGCAGTTTCAAATTTCAAGTTTTACTTTTACTTTTCTTCTTTCATAAGCAGTAATTATTTCAAATTCATCTTTCATAATCAGATTTGCAATTCTCACAATTGTCCATAAATCATACTCAAAATACAATTACTACATAAGAACTCACAAGGAAAATACACATAGTACTCAAACACAAAACAATATTTCACAAAGCAAATACCACAAAATATATGAATATATATATATAAATATGGGTCTTACAAATGCCTTCGTTTTTGTTTTTTTCAAACTATTTATAAGCTAAAATTTGAGCTTTTACAACCTTCATGAAAAGGTGTGACACCTCATTCATCCTAAGTTTTTTTTTAGTTTTTTAGTTTTTTATTATTATTATTTTTCATTCATCCATGATAACCCTATTCACACTATAAGTCTAAATTTGAATTTATTTTTACTTTAAAAATAACTTTAATATAATAAAGGGCCCCTAAAAGGCCTAAATTCCTAAAACTATATATAAAAAATAAAAAATATAAACTACAAGTACAAAAGCTTCTAGTGAACGTGAAACCCCGTGGGCATCAAGTTCTAGGCCTCAGAGGCAAAGCAACTTAGTGAATAGATTTGAAGAAAGTCATAGACGCAAATTACATTCAATGTGGGCAAATTTTTTTTATTCGGCAAACATACCATTTTCTATGGCTCGAAATCCAGCTTTTAAAGAAGCAGTAAAGAAAACAGCTGCGTTCAGTAGGCCATACATTTCTCTCTCATACCACGACCTTCGATACAAATTGTTGAATGAGGCGAACATCAACATTCAGACACAATTGAATACACAGACCGAAGATAGCATTTGAAAATTTGGAGCAACATTGTCCATTGATGGATGGAACTCAGTGATTAATCGACCTCTCATCAATGCCATGCTTGTATCATCTGCAAGTGAAGAATTTCTTGGATCTGTGGATACAAGTGGTTGTGAATAAAATGCGAAGTACTTGGCAGTTGTGTTGAAAAAGTTCATTGAACAAATGGGGTTCAAGAACGTCATGTTAATAACTACGGATAATGCTCCCGTGAATCCATCCACATGGGATGTAATATCTGCAAAATATCCTCATATTTTTTACCAAGGGTACATGGTACATGCATTGAATTTGTTATTGAAGGATTGGGCTGCACAAAAAGGGATTGCTTCCAAATTGGATAAAGGAGTTCTTGTAGCTAAATTTATCAGGAAGAAACATATGCCGCTAGCTCTATTGTGAAAGTATTCGTCAAATCTTGGTCTCTTGATGCCTGGGGATACAAGGTTCGCCTCTAAATTTATCATGATAGAGCATTTGACAAAATTGAGAGGAGCATTGGAATAAACTGTGGTAGATCCGCAATGGGTTGAGTATGTACATACTCTCAAAAAGAAACGTGGAGCCAAAGTTCAACCAAAAGATTTGACCATAGCGGGGAAGAAAATTGTTCTTGATGACTATTTTTGGAATCGGTCCATCAATTATGTGGAGATGGTTGAACCAATCATATGTGCACTCCGCGATTTGGATTCAAAATCACCATGCATGGGGAAGGTGTTGCATATCATGAAGAAGTTAGAGAAGCACGTGAACGGATTACAAAGTTCACCATTTTGTTTGCTAGAAGAACTTGCAATTCGATTGGTATAGTATTTTTATGCTCGAAGAAGAATGGTGGACAACGATCTCCAATCAGCCGCAGCTCTTTTGAATCCATACCTTCTTTATGACAAAGAGCTAGCGGATGACGCAGATGTAATGTCAGGATGTAAGAAAGTTGTAGAGAGAATATGTAAATCAGATGAATATGCAGCAGTGGTGAAGGAATTTGTGGCTTTTCGACACAAGGAATCTCCATTCTACAATATGTTGAATCCGGGAGAACAAATGTTGTCCGCGCATGCTTAGTGGGATTTTGAAGGTGCATGTGGCAAGTTTATAGCTCCATTAGCGAAGAGGATATTGGCTCAACCGGTGTCATTATCTTCATATGAACGGAATTGGAACAACTATTCTTTTGTTCACAACAAATTTCAAAATAAATTGAAGCCGGAGAGAGCAACGGATTTGGTGTACGTGTATACCAATTCCAAAGTATTAAACGCATCGAAGGAAAAAGATGAAAAAAAATGGTATAATGATAATGTGGATCCGATGGAATCAGAGAATTCAGATAGGCCGACGTTAAAAGACGATGATGACGATGATGACGATGATTTGGAAAGGGCCCTTTCAGCTGTAGATGGCGGGGTTGACTTCAATCGTGCGACAACGTGGGGAGATGAAAACATTATGCAAGACTTCCCAATTTGGTGAATGATACGCATGATTATCATCTAAACCGCAATGATGTTGTTCTCGACAATGCAAACGATGCATATACCTTTTATGAAGACGAGGACAATGTAGAGGTACATGAGAATCTACCTTCTTTAACTGCATATTGCAATGGAATGGGATTCTTGAATAGCGAAAACATTCTATCGAAAAAGGCAAACGCTATTGCCAAAGAAGTGAAAATCAATGAAAATGCTATTCGTTGTTGCGGACGGCAACTCTTGGACAGAACCAAGATCAGATTTGAGGGGATACCTCAAACAGAGACAAGAATAAGCTAAAAGTGAGGGGATTCCTCACACATGACTCAGAACGTGTTTCAAGATGAGAAAACTAGAAAATGTATTGATAACATGAAATCAAAGAATGACTGGGTACAACTAGTATTGAAGAGAGTGAGGAACATTGACCCTCGACTCTCTATTTATACTAGACTAAGGAACCTTCCGGAATAAGGCCTTGGAAACCTTTGGAATTATCCGTAGGTCTTTCCGGAAGCTTGTGGAAGGTTCCGGAAACTAGGAGGATCTAGTGGAACCTTCTGGAAGCTTGTAGAAGCTTCCGGAAACTAGTGGAACCAAATGGAACCTTCCAAAAGTTTGTGGAAGCTTCCGAAAACTAGTAGAACTAAGTAGAACCTTCCAGAAGCTTATGGAAACAAATAGAAACTAATGAAGACTATTGGAATCTACTAGAATCATTGGAAACAACTTGTACACTAGGCCACCGCTTTTAAGAAAGTTCTTAAGAGGCATCTTTGTTGCAAAGGTGGTGGAGACTCTATTAGGGACGAAACTACTGGATAAGGCCCGGTATGGCACGTCCGTGACATCACCCCCCCTTCAAGGAACGAGTTCCACGAGTTCACCTGTGGGCCATTAGCATGAATAGAAAAGAGAATGTTCACGTGGGACTTCACGTGACTGCGACAAAAGAAAAGAATGTTCGGTGTACAGAATACCGTTAAACGAAATGTTGGCGGCAAAAAGGCGGCAAATGGCGGTGAGTCCGACGGCGGTAAGAAATAGTAGCGCTGCTAAACTGAAGTATAAGGCTGTGTGAATGACAACATGAGACATCGGCGAGGTAGTGATTACGATGTTATCAACTTTTTCGGCCGACGTGAGTTCGAAGGCCTGTCTCCTCAAAACTGAGCTAGTATATTGTTACCTCGTCGATACCACCATCGTTTTAGTTCAAAGTCTCTGCACCATCACCAAGAAAAATCTTGCAGAACTTGGTGTTAGTGTTGGTCCAGACGCATTAAACTCAAACGCTCCTTGGTTTTTGCGGATACTACCGATGAAATTCTTGAATCATTTCAGGGGCGTTGTCGAGATTAGAGGCACGCTCCCATGTTCTTTTGCTGACTTCGTAGCCTTGCCAATGCACAAGATATTCAAGTTGTCGTCAATGGATGCGGGAGTCAAGAATCTCTGAAACTTCAAATTCCTCTTCACCTTCGATTTCAATTGGAGGCAGAGATTCTTGAATCCTTCCTAGCAGTATTGATTCTTTGTAGGGCTCGAGGAGAGAGACGTGAAATACGGGATGAATCTTCATAGAAGGAGGTAGCTCCAATCGATAAGTCACCTTATTGATTTGTTTGGCGACTGAAAACGGCCCTAGGCGGTGGTAGTCAAGTTTATCAGATGGTACTCGAGTCTTTAAATTTCGACGGAGCAGCCAAACCTTGTCTCCAATAGAAATCAAAGGATGTTGCTTGCGAGACTTATCTGCATTGGTTTTCTGATGCTCTTGGGCTTCAAGAAGTTTTTCCTTCATCTGCTTCTGGATATCAAATAGTCGAGTAGCAAGGTCTGTAGCAGTTGGATTTTCTAAGATGTTGAGATTGAATTGATCAAACTTTGGATGATGGCCGTAATTTGCAAAGAAAGGCGTCTATCGGGTAGACCCTTGCAATGTATTGTTTTATGCAAACTCCGCCAGTGGCAACAAGTCCGCCCAATTATCTTGATGGTAATTGATGGTGCAGTGCAAGTACTGCTCCAACACTTGGTTGACGCGCTCAATTTGTCCGTCGGTCTGAGGATGGTATGCTGAAGACAATTTGATCTCCACCCCTAGGATTTTGAACAAGGATTGCTAAAATTTGGATGTGAATTGCGTCCTACGATCAGAGATAATATCGGCGGGTAAGCCATGGATTCTGTAGACATTGTCTACAAAGAGTTTTGCCGTTTCTTCGCCGGTAACTGTCTTACGACACGGAATAAAGTGCGCCATCTTGGTGAGCCGGTCAACAACAACAAAAATAGAATCAAAGGTCTTGAACGGTGGAAGATCCACTATGAAGTCCATGGATATAGATGTCTATGGCTTCTCAAGAATTGACAATGGTTGAAGTAGTCCGTATGGCCAATGACAAGAAATCTTGGACCTTGAACAAGTGTCACATGTCGTGACGTATTCTTTAACAGCCTTCCACATTTGGGGCCACCAGAAATCCCGAGATACGAGCTCCATGGTCTTTTTATAACCAAAATGTCCCGCCGATGGAAAATCGTGTCGGGATTGGAGCACTCGGAGCTGACATGGGCCTTCAAGGACATAAAGCAATCCTTGATAATATAGCAGCCCATCTTGGAACTGGAATCTTGGATCATAATCATCTTGGATCATAATCATCTTGGATCATAATCATCTTGGATCATAATCATCTTGAAGCGTCTCACCTCCATATGATCTACGGATCTGCGGACTAAAACGTAGGTTGGTTCGGAGATTCCAAATCTACAACCTCTGAATTAGGAATTTGAGAGTCCATTCTTGGGATTTCTCCAAGGCTGGAATTACCAGCATTGTTCTTGAGTTTCAAGGCCAAAGGATCAGATTGCAAACTCACTCGGATTTCTTAGAGAAACGATGTATCTACCGAAGTTGTGGTATGCATAGCCTTGAGCTGGAGTTGTTTGGACTTGATTAGAGTAGACCGTTGCTGATCGTAAGTTGCATCTCCCTCTTTGGGTGCAAGATACACTCGTTGAGAAAGAGCATCAGACCGAATTTGCTAGAAACCGGGGCGGTAGGTGATGACAAAGTTGAAGTGCGAAAGCGATATACTCCAACGGGCTTGTCGTCGATTCAACACCTTAGCAGACATGAAATACTCGAGGTTCTTGTGGTCGGTATAGACTGTAACCGGATGTTGAGCTCCTTCGAGAAAATATCGCCACTCTTGGAATGAATCAACAATAGTTAAGAGTTCCTTGTCGTGGATTTCGTAATTGATCTCCGCGGCAGTGAACTTTCGTGAATGGAATACGACAGGATGGAGGCGTCCGTCTTTGCTAGATTGCGAGAGGACCGCTCCAAGGGCAAAATCAGAAGCTTCCGTTTCTAGGAAGAATGACTTTTGAAAGTCAGGATGTGTTAAGATAGGCGCTGTTGTAAATGCCTTCTTCAGAGTTTCAAATGCTTGGCTTGCTTCCATACTCCACTCAAGCTTGTCTTTGCAAGTCAATCGAGTCAACGGAGCAGCAATCTTGGAATAGTTCTGGATGAAGATTCGATAGAAGTTTGCAAATCCCAGGAAACATTGAACGTCTCGAATGGTTGCCGGCCTCTTCCACTCGATCACCGTCTGGATCTTCTTTGGGTCCATGAACAGACCCTCTCTAAAAACAATGTAGCCTAAAAACTCGACTTGGGGTTGGTGAAAAACGCACTTCTCGAGCTTGGCGTATAGTCCAGCGTTGCGCAGCTTTTCCAACACTAATTGAACGTGTTTTTTGTAGTCCTCTTCGTTCTTTGAGTAGATGAGAATATCATCAAGGTAGCAAACCACAAAATCGTCCAAGAATTCACAGAAGATATCGTTCATCAAATGTTGAAAGATAGCAGGTGCATTGGTAAGACCAAATGGCATGACATTGTATTCAAAATGTCCATACCTTGTTCGGAACGCAGTCTTCCATTCGTCACCTTCTTTGATGCGTACTAAGTTGTACGCTCCGCGAAGATTAATCTTGGTATAGATTTTTGCTTGGCCAAGCTAATCCAGAAGTTCGGAGATGAGCGGTAATGGATACCGATTCTTCATCGTGACTTTGTTCAGTCCACGATAATCCACGCACATTCGAAGGAAACCATCTTTTTTCTTCACAAATAAGATAGGAGCTCCTGCCGGTGATTTGGAGTGCTGAATAAAATTCTTTGCAAGATTTTCGTCTAGGTAATCTCGCAACGCAGCAAGTTCGTTTTAGAAGAGACCGTAGATTGGGCCAAATGGCGGTTGCGCACCTTCTTGTAGTTCGATGCCGCAATCGTACGGTCAATGTTGAAGAAGCGTATCGGCGTTCTTCTTTTCAAATACGTTCCGATATTGCTCATATTGTGTTGGTAACTCGGTTGATCCTTGAAAGGATTGAGGCGTCAGAATTGTATACACTACAAACATATTCCCCTTCTTTGCAGCTCTCATAAAAGCTCGAACTCCAACCATCAATGGTGTTTTAGCCTTGGTCCCTTGTACTTGATGTGAATGAAGTTTTAGGGCAACTACATGATATCTAGGTGTAGTTTGGAACGTTAACTTTCGCTTATTCCAATCTATATCAGGATTATTTCTATCTAGCCAAGAAAGGCCTAAAATGAGAGGATTAGAAGGGGAACTGATGACGTTGAAAACAACGGTGCTTTGATGTCCTTCTAGACTGATGTCTAAGGGTTTAGTCTCATGTGTGACATCTCTCGAGATCAAGGGTCTACCATCGATAACTTCTACTGCAACAGGATATTTTTTAGGAATTACGGGAAGGTTATGTTGTTCTATAAAGTCTTTATCAATAAAACAGGCAGAGGCTCTGGAATCTAGTAGGGCTTTGACCTTTATGATATGCGGATAAAAATCTATTTTAAGTGGAATATCAAAACATGGAGAGGCTTCAGAGGATAGGATAGGACCTGATGACTTGACAATATCTGCCAGCCGCACGATCCCTACTGTGGCTGGCTGATGTCGTTTCCCAAGTCTATTTCTTCGCATCTCGGCTCGGAAGTGCTTGAGGTGTATCGAAATTTGTGCAACTTTGGAACTGCAACCTTCGTAGGACAATTGTGTGCGCGGTGGTTCTTTCCTCCACAATACATGCACAAGTCTTCCTTTCGACGTCGATCTTTTTTTTCTTGAGTCAATCTCTTGACTCTTAAGGCGTCAATTTGCATGGGCTCTGGCATTGACATACTTGAAGATGTTTGGCGAGTTGAAGCTGCATACTCTGCTCGATAGAATTTAGGTGTTGATCGTCGCTCTTGTCGGCGCTCAAACAATCGATTATCGCAATTAATTGCTTGAGTCACGGCCTCAGATAGAGTGGTCGGTCTGGGCAAGTTCAATAGCAAGTCTTTTACATCGTCACGCAGTCCCCATCGAAACGCGCTGATGAGAGCGTTGTCGTCCCACTCTACGTCACAAGCGAATTGTCGAAATTCTGCAACGTATGTTGAGGCTGCACGCGATCGTTGTTGCAGAGTTCAAAGTTTTGTTGTTGCTATGAGGGCTCGATCATTTTCTCCAAAAGTGTTATTGAATTCTTCTAAGAATTGATTGAGGTTTGCCAAAAGTGGAGAATTTTTTTCCAACAATGGCGAGAACCACGATAACGCAGTTCCGGTAAGCAAGGTTCCAATGAGCCCAACTTGTATTTCTGTGGTTGGATATCTTTGGGGTTGAAGGCGGAAAATAAGCCGAATTTGATTTACAAAGTTTCGAAATTTTGCTTAGTTCCTATCGAACTTGTCTAGCAAACTTACTCGAGGCTCCTTTGGCACTGGCGGAATTGGATTTGTCACTGGTGCCGAAATATGGACTGGAGTCTGGGCAACTTGAAGTTGTTCCAAAGTATTTCGCAGATTGGCGTTTTCTTGTTGCAACTGCTGTAGCATGGCCAAGACGTCGTTCATCTGGATAGCAGGAACGTCACCCATCTTGGATAAAGTACTTCTTGAAAGCTTACAAGTGGATGAAGTAACAAATCCTTGCGTTGTGTACTCTTGGGATGACTACAGGAAGTGAAGATCTCAAAAAATTCAAGTAGAATTTTTCGCCTCGCTCTTGAATGATGATATCTCTTAGTTCAGCCTTTGACCTGAATAGAAAACATACTTCTAAAGTAATTGGAGTTGTGGAGATAGGAAGACAATTCAAGTCCATGTACTAACTCTCATGAAGACTGGCTAAAAGAAAAATATCAGTTTAGAAGTGGGTAATCTACAACCTCTAAGGCGTCACAACTCCTTGAAGAAAAGGGGTAATCCACGCTCTATTTTGCAAGAGTAGACTCTGATATCAAAAAGAACTAGAGAAAGATGGACTCTCTTCAAACTGTTGCGGACGGCAACTCTTGAACAGAACCAAGATCAGATTTGAGAAGATACCTCAATTAGAGACAAGAACAAGCTAGAAGTGAGGGGATTCTTCACACATGACTCAGAACGTGCTTCAAGATGAGAAAACTAGAAAATGTATTGATAACATGAAGTCAAAGAATGACTGGGTACAACTGGTGTTGAAGAGAGTGAGGGATAATGGCCCTCGACTCTCTATTTATACTAGACTAAAGAACCTTCCGAAATAAGGCCTTGGAAACCTTTGGATTATCCGTAGGTCTTTCCGGAAGCTTGTGGAAGTTTCCGGAAACTAGGAGGATTTAGTGGAACCTTCTGGAAGCTTGTAGAAGCTTTCGGAAACTAGTAGAACCAAATGAAACCTTCCGAAAGCTTGTGGAAGCTTCCAAAAACTAGTAGAACTAAGTAGAACCTTCCGGAAGCTTATGGAAGCTTCCGGAAACAAATAAAAACTAATGAAGACTATTGGAATCTACTAGAATCATTGGAAACAACTTGTACATTAGACCATCGCTTTTGAGAAAGTTCTTAAGAGGCATCCTTGTTGCAAAGGCGGAGAAGACTCTATTAGGGACGAAACTACTGGATATGGCCCGGTATGGCACGTCCGTGACATTGGTGATGGTGGGAGAAATGAAAAAGTTATAATTTCTCATTCTCCATCTATGATATTAAGTGTAGTGCAAGGAAATGACAGAAGAGAAGATGCGGTCATGGAAGTGGACGTTCCAAAAGATGTGAGCAACAATAGTGGTGATGAAAGGGAACCAAATATTGCGGTACAGAAAAATAGTGATTCAGTTGGGATGGCAGTTACAAATTCAGCAATTGTGAAGAGTGATAAAGGAAAGGAGCCAATGAAGTTAATTTTTGAAGTACCAAGATCTAGTACTCTTCCACCAATACCGTTGAAGTCTGTTAACACACGATTGGATGATTCTCAGAGCTTTGGATATGAGAAATGCCTAATAAACATTTCCAAAGAAATTTCTATAAGCAATAATCTACGGAAAGTAGCGTCATCACCTACAAGCCTAAGTGATACGGATAGTGATCGGATGCCATTAGCATCTTTGCATGATCGCATTTTAGGAAAAGGAATGGCGCAAGAACCTATCAAATCAACAAACGGCACTCTATTACTTCAAAAAAAAGCCAAAGTGGAGATAACCATTCATGAACATGTCGACCCTACATTGAAATTGATGGTTTAAGAATTGAATAAGGTGAAAGTGAAAAGAAAAATGCAACCTTTTGCTATCTCTCCAATGAAGAATAGGACTCCTCTTGATGAAAATGTTGCTACTTTGTCAAATAGAAAGAAAAGAAAGGTTCCTATTCAAAAAGTCTTTAATCGTTTTGTCAAAAGGAAAAAAGAAAAATTAAATTCGAAAGAAGGGAATAAACCTACTTCGAGAAAAGACTTGAAGAAGACAATGAAGATGACTCCGACAATGAAGATGACTCTGACAATGAAGATGACTCTAACAATGAAGATGACTCCAATAATGAAGATTTTGAACGGAGAGCTGTAGGAGAGAGTAATGGGGCTGAGGTTAAAGGAGATGTGGATTGGTGTCCATAGGAATTGTGGAGATGTGAATTTAGATGTTTAATTGTTTAGTTGGTCATGATATATGGAGCTCATGTTGACAAATGGCAATGGTTTCTTCAATCATTTTATTATAAAATTGTTTGTTTATTGATGATATACATCTCGCTGGATTTTAAAGTGATTTTGTTTCTAAATTAAGATGAAATTCAACAAAAAAATTAAAAATATATTTTATATTTTAGCTTTTACATAAATAGTGATATACAACTCTATTGAATCGCAATTGCAATATAAAAAAAATCAAAATCAAAATGACTTCACTCTCAATCTTTCATTGCTGAAAACAATCAAAACAAAACAAAAAAACGGGTTTTCTAAGCCGCCCCATCCGTCTGCCCCGTCCAGCCGTCCCGCCCGTCCGCCCCGCCTTCTGACGGCAGGAGGGACACTGCGTCCGTTGGTGTTTGTGCGTCCGAACGTCCGAACATCCGGGTTACGAACGTTATTTTGGGGCGGACGTAGAGATTCGTCAACCCTGTGTATAATTCTTCTTTTTTATTTGTAAAATTATAACTTATGTCTAATATGAAGTTTTTGGAAAATTTGCAAATTTTAATATTTTAAAGCAATATGAATTTTGAAACTATTATCATTGTTTGTTGATGTTCTAATTTTAGAATGGCATGGTAACTTTGGTTTCCCCTATGATATTACAAACTATAATATACATCTATGGTGAAAAATTTAGATTTTTTGAGTATATTTTGAATATGATATGAACTTTCTTCAATTTCTTCTTAAAGAATTTACAATAATTTCAAATTTTCCCCAAAAAATTTAAAAATCATGTGACTTGCAGCAGACCCATGATTTCATAAATAAGTTGAAAAATAAATATGCAATTTTTCATCCATGTCTAGTGCAAAACGGCAGTCATGAACAGTGAAGTCTGAAATCATCAGTGGTCATAGACCCGTCCTCCTAGGGTTTAGGGCTCAGCACCGGCGAGTCCCACTTGTTTTCTGAAGATCACGAATGCTTCCAGATGTTTCTGTGGCTTACCGGTTTTGCGAATCGATGCTGACGAGACGCCTGCAACAAGTCTACCAACCCTGGTTATGTGATGAGCTTCAACGATGTACTCATGGAGTGTACTTTGTAGCTGGTAGAGTGCAAATAGAAAATGTGTAGCACTTGTTGGAGTCTATTTGCAGCTCACTACTGATCGAGTTCGCTCCTGGAACGACTAGTCGCTCGTACCTTCTTTGTTCATAGCGAGAAGAATGACCCATATTGGATGGACTTCAAAATCCTGTTGCCTGCAATTTCATAATTCTTTGCCATTTGACAGATTTGGTGACCTCTGGATAGACACCTTTCCTCTGGTAGGAAAGAACTGCAGTATTGGAGGATGCCAGCAGCAATATTGAGTTTAGAGGTAACAATGCGCCTGCAAGGAGACCAGCACTTCATTTACGCAGGGCAGCATAGAGTTCGTTCAAGAGGTGTCATGAAGATGAAGTTTCTGTCGCAATTGTGCTTTAATTAACCCTTTCTGCTAATATGTCTGTACACTGACAATTTTTACCTCAACTTCAATTGTTCAAGAAAGAGTCCGACATTACTTTGGATGGAATGAGAAGTAATTTGGACGAAGCATCACCGAAAGTGGAGGATGTATTCCGGACGTATCATCATCCGGAACATGGACCTCAGGACTGACGCCAAACTGCCCAATCCAAATGCTCCGCTTCCTTACGTACTCCAGTTGATACTCAGTCGTGGTCCCACTTTTTTAATAGAGAAAACGTTTATTTTGCACACAGTCATTACAGCAGGTTCCCCGAAACATCTCGAGCTGCAAGACGGAGTATCAAGTCTCGAGTCGGTTGCCAGGCTTCTTGCTTATATATTCGTACTCGTAAGCTTATAATCTTTATCGCAAGTTGAATGTAATTGGTCCACAAAGAAGATTCTTTGAGTGAGAAAGCCTCCAACATTACCTTGGATGGAATGAAAAGTAATTTGGAGGACGCTTCACTGGAGGTGAAGCTCATGTTCTGTTTACAGTCGGAAGACTCCTCCACTCGGCCGGCCTGCCCGCTCGAGTATAACTTCCCTCATAGGAAAACATATAAAGTTAATAGTATAGCAATTATAGCATGTATCCACGAGATGGATGTTTTGTGAATTTTTATCTCCTTTAATCTGTGGTTTCTGGAACAGCGTCTCGACCCCATGCATCGTGTTGCTCTAAGTAATCGTACCGTGATAGTTATTTTTTCCTTTTTGACTTGTGAGATTGTTACCTGCGTCAGCTCCATCAGCTTCTTCAGCTTCTTATGTCGAGAAACGTGTGGGCATGTACAGGTTGGAGGAATTGTGACACAGGCTATTCACAGAATGGAAACAGATGTTGCACATCGTAAGGAAAAGGAGGCGCTTGAGAAACTGCATGAAGTTGAAGCAAAGCTAGCTGAGAATGCTCCAGTGGCGTTTCAGCCATCCAAGGGGTGGCTGGAGGGGCTTCGCTCAAGGAGTCTGTGGAAGTCGAAATCGACTTCCTTTACACGAGCTCCAGATTGGTGATTCTGCTACAACGTAGGCTCAAATTGTCCCGCGAATTGTAACCTGGATTCATGTTGACTGGTTTGTTATCCAATCTTGTTACACATTTACACCTTCTGTAGAGCTGGCTAGTTGGGAAGGTCTAGGCGCTGGGGTTAATTACTGCTCGTGCCGAGTGGTGGCACCTGGGCAGATACGAGTACCTTTATATTTATGATCCAAATTTTCTTATGTTTTCTCACTAGATTTATAAATTTTGGTTACATGAATATGATCTGGGGTTCTGTGCAGTTGACAGAATTTGGATCCAAATTTTGAATGCGAATCACATCATCATGTTCATTTGCTGGTTGAATGTTGAAATATGTAAGGCAAGTACATCCAAAGTGCAACATACCACAAGTGTAGGGCAGGGTTGGCTTGGCACCTTTCTGTTGAATATTTAATTTTTTGCAGATAGATGCTAAAAACTTAAAAATTTCAAAAAATCACCACATGAGAAGAACCTCATTTCAAATGCACTAAGGTAGATGGCTGTAAAAGCGACCCTCTCCTTGCAACTGACCCATAGCTGGTTATAAAATGGATGGGAGCTGATCTTTGAATGGACCACTGTTGCTATTCAATGAATCAAGAAAAAATTATTTATTTCATTCCAAGAGCCAATCATTTCCTCCATGGTTCAGAAATTGCTTTACAAGTTGCAGGGGGACAGATTTTGGGAGACCTATGGTCACAAATAGGTACTTACTACAGAAATCTTTGAAAATTCATTACTAATTTAAAGATGCTTCAAAAAAATATGAAACTACTTGTATTACGTTCGGCATCCATTTTTCTTTCCCAAAAGAATGAGCTAAAAATATTTCTTGTTCATGCAAACCTATAAAAAAGGCGGATCAGCCCTAAAGGGGTGCTTTTATAGCCATCTACCTAAGTGTGCCGCATGCCGTTGCCATAGTCAAAATAGAAGAAAAAATAATAATAATAATTTTTTTTAATTCATAAAAACTTCAAAATTCAATAACTTTTACGCCTTAGGTCAAATTCATGCTGACAATACCAAATATGTGAATGGGAGATGCACGGTCCAGGATATCTCAATGTAACAAACAAAACAAAACAAACAAATAGCCTGACTTAATAGAAGGATTCCAACAAATACTAATTGAATTTAGAGCGAAATTTGAAATTTTGCTTTCAAAATTTATAGAAAAATATTGGTGAAACTAACCATATAGATGGAATCTGAAATTTAAAGTCTACAACTTTTGTTTGTATATCAATTACAAAATATTCTTCCAAATAGTATTTTATAATGATTTTTCTCAAATCGTCAATTTTGGAGAAGACTTTGGATGTTTGGGGGTTAAAGATATCTAAAACAATTATACTAGGGCTACAATTCTAGTTTTGATGTGAACACTTTGAAGTCATTGGTGTATTTTTTTTAAACGTAGCTTTAAAATTTGATACAACAAATAGTTAGTTTTTTTGTTTACCCTCAATTGATCTCTATGAGTAGTCACCTTTTCTGTATGAGTATTCACCATGTTACAAAGATAGGACAATAAAAAAACAAATTCAATTTATTTTGATTAAACAATTAACAAAACATATATAACATTAAGTGAGGTCAAATTGCATTTAATTACTCTTTTGGAAATTGCAAGAAAAAAAGAAAAAATAGGAAGAAAAAAGAAAAGGTTCACAAATTTAAAAAAAAAGTTCTATTATTCTTGAAATACAAAAAATAGGAAGAATATGGAAAAGGTGAGAGTTTTACATTTTTTTGAAATTGAGCATTAAAAATACCATAGAGCACATGATTGGAAATTGGGCCTTTCTGCACTACATTAATTAAGGCCAAAGTGTTAAATTAGGGTCAAATAGAGCATTTGAACTCAAGCAAATTGGGTCGGACTTCCATCGGCCCCAATTCTACTATAATCCGGGCCTTGGTCTCGTAGGAAAGAACAACAATATTGAAGGATGCTAGCACCAATACTCTACACTAGGATCAAATTTGTTAAAATGAATTTAAAATATAAATAGATATGGCATATAATGAAAATTTTCAGAAATTATAACATGGCACAATTGAATAGTGGAAAAAATCAATTAATACAAAAATGTTAACCCTCAAAAAGTCACAAAACCAAAGCCATGAATATCAGTGAAGTCGTATAGCTATAGATAAAGCCTTAAGTTCAATAAAATTGTCAAACTACTAAAAGTTATAGAATATATTTTCAACTATGCCAAAAATCATGAAATATTCCAAATACTCTAAAATAAACTTCTATAAATTCTAAATTGAGTTAACCAAAGAAAAATAAAACGAAAAAAAAAAAAAAAAAAAATGATTTCGTATGCGGAAAAGAATTTGACCCCATCGTAAGGTATGAGGTTTTGATGCTTCTGCAAGGAGACCACTTCCGACTAACACTGGGCAGGATAGAGTTGGTACAAGGGGCTGCAAAGACACCAAGGTTCCGTTTGGAGCTTTGCTTCCTCAGACTACAGGAAGACAGAGTATGCTGCAGAGTGCAGACAATCGGTAGGTTCTCGGTAACGGCGCGAGTCGGCTGGAGGAGTATAAGTTACACGCTCCACAGGCCCTCCTTCAGACACCAGGGATTCAGTTCTTTCTTTCGCAATGTGTCGACTTGGGAGTGACCTTGAGGTGGGCGTCAGTTAGTTCAGTCTATCTTAACTTAGTGGGTTCAATTTTGTTGCCATCCAAGAGGAGATCCAACTCTGTTTCCGAGGTAGTAGAAGAAGCTTCTGTATTTCTGTTCTTTGGTGGTAAACCTCCGGAGGTTGAATAGGGTATGTTTGCGTTGTGGGAGACAGCTTGAGTGCACCTGCTGTGAGAATCAAGTTCTCGCTCGGATACTTTTATCACTTCGCACGGAGACCTTGGCCATGGCATAGGCGTGCCGGCAGCTGCTCTGGAGAGTTCAGTTGAGAGGTAAATTTTGAAACTTTCCTTCCCTTTTTCGATTGGAGGAGAAAGTGAGAGCTGCAAGCGTGATGATTATTTCTTGAACGAAGTCTTGTTTTTTGTGGCCTGGCATGTTTGCGGTGAAGGTATGTGGTTTATTTGAAGTATTCGGTAACTGCGTTCGGTTCTAGGGAACTGGAGATCTGGAGCTTATTGGGGCGGAGTTGAATATTTTTTCGTCTCTTTACGGACTTTAGTATTTTAGTCCGGCATATAGGTAGTCACGATATACGGATTGACGGGTGTAGTGTTCCTTGATTCGAAGGATTCTCTGCCATTCATGGGACACAAATCGTTTGATTCTATGTCAGCTTCTTTGAGTCCCTTTTGTAAGAGGCCGTTCTGGACTCCGCCGTTTTGGATCTGCTACATGTATTAGTTTGATCTGAGTACCAGGTTGCACTTGATCCAATGAGCCAGGAACAGGTCTCCAACCCGTTGACGAATCTTATGAATCTCATGATCAGCTAGAATACATGGAGATATATTTCTGAATTGTTAAACCTGCCAATAATTGGGAGTTTTCTAGATGCCTGAGATCCATGCGATCTGTCCCAGTATCCCGAGCTATGTGCATGTCGGAATGTCACCATTTCGGCGCTTCTGAAATCTCGTAATTATTTGGAGCTCAATTTTGAGATTCATGCTTTATTTGGCATAGTTTCGTAGAAGTCGTTGACATTGTGGAAGTTGAATTGCTCGCACCAGTGATAGGGATGGGAATGACGAAGGACATACAATTTTCTTCGAAGGCTTGCAACTGTTGCTTCCAGTTGTCGACACATTTGATCTCTTTTGCCTACATTTGAAATAGTATTGTCTCGTCGGAAAGACTCGCTCTGTTGGAAAATGCTGGCAGCTATGCAGGTTATTAAAATGATTTTACCGTAAGAATCAAAATGCTTTTGAGAGGAGACCCATCTCACCCCGGGGATCGTGGAGTCATTACAATGCCAAATTTCGTCTTGAGCACCAATATGCATCAATTACTTGTCAGCATTCTCCTTTTAAGTTCTGGTAGTAGGAAATACGTGGGCTAATTCCAGGCAGTTGAATTGTGAGGTCGCCATTCGTGAGCAAATGATTCGTTCTGCAAGTAATCAGTGTGCTTCAGAGTTGGTCGAACATTCCTCCTTCTATGTCTATCCTGTTGATGTTTGGGTTTCAGGTCCTTCTTCCGCAGTTCGTGGGCTTGTAGCGATTTTGAGGTTTTGTTTCTATTTTTGTCTGTCCGTGTTTTGTGTCGGAGGACGATCCAGCCCCATTTATTGAGGTTGACTAAGATTTGGTGTTTGCATTGTGGGTTCAGGTTTCTTGCGCCTGGTATGGGAATTAACTGTCACCGATGATTGAGTGCTTGGTATGAAGGTTTTTGGTATTGCAGAATCAACCCTCACCAATGATCATCCATCACTTGGTCTGGAGATATATGTCATCGACATGTTCCTGCGGGGTTTCGCAATGCCAACATTGGCATGTCGACTAGTTGTATGGAGAGGTAAGGGTTACAACTACCATTTTATCCATTTTTCTTGGTTTGAATCTTTGGTAATGGAAATTGAACTAAGCCGCACCTTGTGTTTTGAGCTGATGAATACGAATGGTATGCAGAGAGTGAAGGTCAATCTCTGATTCATTGCAGCAGCGATGGGAATATGCACAGAGCAACGTTTATTTGAAATGACTTCTGAAAATGCGATGTTGATGTAAAATACAAGTTGTACGCTGAAAGCATGGAGACGTGCTCGGGACGTAATAGATCCTCGTCAGTTGAGGGGGAAGTGGACTTGTTGAGTGTTTGTGAACGCATCGCGCATGACATAGAGGAAGTTGTGAAACGTGGGAACTTGCTGAATGAGAGACAATGCCGAGATTTGTCTTCCAAGGTTTTGCAAGCGGTTCAAAATATACGAGCGATAAAGGATGTTGTAAAAGGATCACATGGATTGACCTTCGCACCGTATCTGCCAGTCCTTTATCAATCTTTGGAGAAGGCCAAATTACTTGTGAGTGAATGTGCGGAAGAAGATTGGATTGCAGTAGCATTATTTCAAGTCCAAAATGAAAGTTCATTTGAAGAGATCTTGCTGGAGGTTTACATGTGTTACAGAGCAGTTTACCACGATGCCACGATCACCTTGACCATCAAAGGAGCTTCACATTTTCTCAGAGTTTTTTCGAGTTTGTTATTGCTCCTGCCTCCATCGGTTTCTGCCATTGAGAGTGACCGAGAAGAACTTCGAACGAGGCTTGAACTCCTTGCAAGTGATTCTGGCAGCGTCAAGGTCTTTGGTTTTTTCTTGCGAAAGCAGGACGCTCGAAAGAAATGTCTCGCGAGACACCTGCTCAAGAAGCTTAGTTGCACTTCTCAAGAATGTCTCTCCAATTCTTCAGATGTGTGCAAGGCAAGTTTGTGGGAGAAGGAGATGGAACCTGCAGCGACGTGGGGGAACTTGAACTTTCTTGGAGCTGGAGCAGGTGCAAGTGGTGTCTGCAGGACGCAATGGTTGGGTGTGCCTTGTGCGAGGAAAGAGTTTCATGGCCAAGCTGCTGAGGTGACATTTTTGAAGGAGGCGAGCATTTTGTCCCATTTGAAGCACCCTCGCATTGTGAATTTTCTTTGCTGTGGCAATGGTGAGGCCAAAGGGGATCGTTTTATTGCCATGGAGATTATGGAGAAGAGTCTTTCTGATGTGATAGAAGATCAAAGAGGCATGCCTTTTGCATTGTCTGTAGCTGTTGACATCATTGTGCAAATAGCAGAGGGAATGCTCTATCTGCATGGCCAGGGAGTTGCACATCGTGACCTTAAGCCGCAGAATGTAGTTGTTAAAAGGTTGGCGTTTCCTCATCTCACGGATCAGTATTATTGTGTGAAGTTGGTTGATTTTGGAATGTCCAAGACCAAGGTTGAGGTCTCCCAATCGAACACAATATCATATCGAGGCATTGGCACGACAAGGTACAGGGCTCCTGAGGTTCATCCCAAAGCACACCTTGGTAGTTTGGGCAAGGCCAAGTGGTTCAGAGTGGATGTTTACAGCTTTGCTATGACTTGTGCCCAGGTTTTGTCTTTGAAGACCCCTTTTGAAGACATGGAGCAGTTGAGTGAGTTGTATGTAAGTCTATTGGAGGGGCAGAGGCCAGAGCTTCCTTCAGACTTGCCAGGGAAGTTGGTTGTTATTTTGAAGGAGTGTTGGAGTTTGAATCCTCTCTTGAGGCCTTCTTTTGGAGACATTTGCAGGAGGTTGTATGCCCTAAGATTTGAATTGTTAGGAGGGGTCTGGAGTTATAATTTTGTGCCAAGTATTGCTGATTTGAACTCTATCAAGACAGATTTGCATTCCAAGAGGTTTGGTGAAGGAATGGGAAATTCAAAAACAAGCAGCTCCTTAGCATCAGGTCGAACTAGTTATTACACTGCTGACACTCACTTTTTGTGATGGAGATGCCAACACCTGTGGTTAGTAACTTGGGGATTCAATATATATCAACAAAGCATTGAGGATGGCCATTTTAAATCTTGTTCTTTAGGTGACCATGTGCAGTTTCTACACATGAGCATGAGTTGTTTTGTTAAGATCGTTAGTAATGTGTTGCTTATCAACATACTTTCAATCTATCTACGTTGGTTTGTACAAGAATGAAGAATCATATTGGATTGTGTTGTTTGGTTTGTTTGAATTTTTGGAAATAATTGTGAAAATCCCAACCATCACCTTTCATATTTGTTGTCAATTGGCCATGTCTGGAATGGAGAATTTGTGGTATTGTCTGTTTCAAAGGTAGAATTATAGACAGCTAGTGTACTAAAAGAAATTAAATGAAGTTGACGCACGTTTTTTGGTGATCTATCTATGTTGCTCAATACAACTTTTAAAACCAAGAATGAAGAATCTATTTGGATGGTTGCTTTTGTTGTGTTTGGTTTGTTTTGATTTTTGAATACAATTGTGAAAATCCTAACCATCAACCTTTGTACAAAGAATTTGCTACCACTTGTCTATGTTTGAGTAGGAGAATTTATGGCATTGGCTATTTCAAACAGTTAAAGATTACTAGTGTGTTGAAATAGTTGTTAAAGTAACCAAATGAAGTTGAAGCAACCTTTTTTTGCCACTAAATGGGTGAGTGACATTGACCTTTGTCATTCAAATTCTTATTTTGCAATCTTGCTACAATGCCTAGGTAGAAACTCCCATGTGTGCCATTAATCTCCAAATGCATTTGGATCAACAATGAACCTTATCCCCAAAAGTTTATAGTATTTCAAATATATAACTTGGCAATTAATTACATGGATGGTGCATAATTACATCTTGCATGATGAATTCATATAAACATGAAGATTTGACAATGGATTCGACATGAGCCAATAATACAATATAGGATTGAGGCCGCATACATCATGTCTATTATATATAGCATTGGGGTTGGACTATGCCAATTTGACTTATGATTTTTTTTTCAATTTATAACCAAAACAAACCTTAAAACAAATTCGAAAGGTATCCAAAATACAAAAGAAGTGACCTTAGTCACAAGAGGATGGACTTATTGATCTTTTTTAAAGGAATTTTCTACCTATATTGGTTGTTTTGTGGTTATGTTGGATAGACAAATTTTAAATTATAGAAATGTCTCAATTTGTGGATTGATTGGTCAATATCTACAAAGAGAGCATTGATTTATTCAATATTGCTAAGTGAAGTAAAAACAATATAAAGACTTTTGATTTGTAAGTAGTTATGGTACTTTGTAGAAAAAATAATATATAAAGTCATTAGATGTTTTTTAGGGGGTTTGGAGGGCCATTTGGGCCTGTTCCTGGTGTTGTTCGTCTAGTAGTCTAGAAACAGTTGTTGGAACTTCTTTTTTTAATTTTAAATTTCGAATATTTTAAAATGCAAAAAAAAGGTTGAATATTTTTTTAAATTCTTGAAAAAATAAATAAAAGAAGTGACATGGAAATAGCTGTACTATGTCACACAGTTGTTACAGGGTAGTGAGAACCCAACTAAGTGTGGGGGAACTCATAGCCCTCTCAAGAGCTAAAATCTCATCTAATGCTTCTATTATCCATTCAATTTTTAAATTTTTCAAAACAAAAAGATGAGCCTAGTTTAGATTACTTAAAATTTCATTTTTGCAATTTCGTTTGTCATTTTCAAATTTCATATAAGAATTATTAGCAATTTTGATTTTTGTTTTGTCTCATACTTCTTCCTACTTCACTCCCTCAGGGCCTAATAAATTCTTGATAATAGAGGTTTTCAATGAGTCATCCCACTTTGATATTTTTTTGCATATGAATGCACTTCAAATTTTTTAATTTTAACTATACCAAAGTAAAGACTACTTTGTCTAGTATGCATGGAATTGATTGTAGAAAATTACGACCATTGGATGTTTGGATCATGACAATTTTAGATGATCACCTAATAGGCAAGATGCACAACTTTTGGTGAAGAAAAAATATTTAAGAAGATGAATAATGCTTTGTACAACCCCCCCAAAACAATTATATTGGAATTTGAGGCAAATGTATTTTTTTTTGTTTATTCTTCAATGAGAAACAAAAACCTCTCTCAAATTTGTATAAATAACTATATTTTCAAACAGAAAAAGTAGAAAGCAAATTGGATCTTACAAGATTTGAAAAAATTTATATATGCATCAATTTTTGAAATTTCACAATTAATATTACTAGCATTTTGTTTGGAATCATTCTCATTATTTCTATTCTTCATTACACCAAATTGAACCTTTTATTTTTTAAATTGCTAAATATACAACTTTGAAAGAATTTCTTACAAATCTAATTTGTTTTTGTAGAATTTAGACTAGAAATATCCAAGAATTTTTCTTTTCCACTCCCACTAATCCTTTTATTGCAAAAATTTATGTTTATTCCCTTATTGTACAAGACTACATTTCCTAAATAATATTTTAAAATACGAGTCACATTGAAATTTTGATAATCAAAAAATGCAACAACTATGTCAACTTGTTACTCCATAAGACTCTTCTTTAGAAAATATCAAAATTTATTTCACCCTACCAAGAATTTGCCATTGAAAATTATAAAAAGACACATTCTATCATCTTAGTTAGTCCTTGACGGGTTAAAGATTTATGAATGATGGAAATAAGGATTTTTTTTTTCTCTCCTCTGAAATATCAACTCAACTTTTCAACAAAATAAAAGGAACTTAAGTTTTTGTAATGCAAATTAAAAATTTAAGCAAAGTGTTCAAAAGTTTGTTGATTCTATTTGGGACCTTGTAGAAACATCTATTTTTTCAATTCAAACACTACAATCTCTTAATCCATATGTTTAATATAGTACAAAAAACTCCACACATTTTCTTAGTATTGCAAAATAAGGTCCTACGTTTGAATCCCACAACTTATTCTATTTTATTCTCATTTTTCACTTTTTATTAGAAATGGAAATTATTGGTTAATCATGTTATGATCTTTTAGGATGTAATTAATCTAAAAGAGTCTACATTTCCAAAATTATGAAGAAATATTATACAATGCAAGTTAGAATAATAATTTAATGATGGTTTTTGAACAAAAGTTGTGAAATATGATCCATAGATTATCAATCCATGCATTTAGAACTACTACTAGACTAAGTACTAGCAAACAATAATTCAAAATTCAAAACCCCAAAATGAAAATCTCTTCTAAAATTGTTCAGAGATTGATTATGTATAATTCTCACAAGAATGTTTCACTTTCTTCAAGTACAAAATGTGAAGTTTTAATAACAACAATTTCTTAAGATTTTTGTTTTTCTTATTTTTAACAAGGGCATTTTCTAAATTAGAAAAGTTGATTTTTGAGATCAAACATACCAATACCCTTGAACTATAGAATATTGGAGTTAATTGTAAAGGTCATTATCATTTGTAATAAAGGTGTTAGAGGAAGGTTTAACTAGGAATAATACAAATTGAAGAAACATGGCACCCAATTCCTTCAAACCCAATTCAAGGAGTCACTTTTGTCTTGTGTTTTTCTCAAACTCTGACTCATAGGCCTTCAATGCACACTTTACAAGTAACTCTCTCCTTCAAACCCAATTCAAGGAGTCACTTTTGTCTTGTGTTTTTCTCAAACTCTGACTCACAGGCCTTCAATGCACACTTTACAAGTAACTCTCTCGTAAAGGAAGGTTCTGAAAAAATGTATCTTCTACAAATGTAAGACAATTCACAAGTACATCTTACAATAGAAGCTCCAAAAATGGTCTCAGGTTCTACGTGTATTCTATGATGTCATATTCCAGCATGATAAGGATATTATTTGCGAAAGTGACATCCAAATGAAAGATACTAATTGTTGAATAATCAATCCACTGAATGATGTCTTTTTCTTTTTTTTTTGAAATACTTGAGTGCATACATAATTGATACTTTAGGAGTCAAATACAAGATCATATAATCATACAGTTCCCTACTTACAGACCTGTGAGGGTTGAAATTAATAATGGATATCCAGCTGGAGAGAAATTAGTAGGTACTACGCCATCAATAGAACCAGCAGGGAACCAAATTTGAATTGTGGAGTCCATTCCAACTGAACTGCGGTTGTTGCATTGTACGCGAATATGCGAGCCAAAGAAAACCGACACACTCAACATGACAAGAGAAAGCTCCGAATCTGTAGAAGGCCTAAAGGCTTTGTACTGTCCATAAATTTCCAAACTTGCTGCAGCCAGTCTCTCTCGAAATCCACTTCTGCTTAACTAAGCTGAGCTGCACTCTGTTAAGTACTAGGCTGGACTCTTTTTCGGTATTCTAATTAAGAGCACAAGAGAACACTCAGTGACAGGAAGGCTGTCGTGATCCCAACCCAATCGAAGGCAGCTCGATCTAAAGGCAACGAACGAAAAAGATCTGGACGCGCGTTCGAAGCGGCAATGTTCAGTGGAATATGAAAAGACTAATCCACCACATGATACATTCAGTTGAAATCATGGTGGAATTTCAAGAGAATTGGCACTTTCGTTCCACTCGCCCCATCTGGACCTCAAATCGATTCCAAATTCTAGTTTTCAGAGTTCTAGCTTACGTACTACGCATTAGATTATCGATCACCATTGTACGTACCGCAAGAACCTTCAGTGATCAGTACAAATCGGAAGTTAAGCGAATTACTTCAAATGCCAGCTAAAGCTCAAATCGAAGTTAGGCAATGATCTTCGGTTCGAATCCTTCTTGCATTTACGTACCCCCAGCCAGGGGCCAGCTATGCATGTATCACGAATTGCCGTCTTGGGTTGCAGCTACAACCGAATTGTAGCGCGAAGTGATTACAGAAAGCGGCACCAACAAAACCAAGAGTGATAGACAAAGATTTTTGCGCAATGTGATCAATTAAGATTGTTATTTTGAATGCATTAATCTCTTCCGTAGTTTAAACATGCGTTCGTCATGAAAACAATGTGCAACTTGTTGTCAGATCAAATATTGTTATACCAAAAATTGAAACTAGAAATTGAGCTTTGAATAAGGTAGAAGGACCTTATTTGGCTGTGTCAAAACTAGCACATTCCTTGATCTTCAGCAAGTTAAGTTTAAAAAAAAATGAGCGAAATTTGACATCATATGAACCTGTATCCGAAATTCTAAAAATGTATTCCAGAAACTTTGAACCTTCTAGGGATAACAAAGCTCCCATTCACAACAATAGAATGTACTTCCTTATTCTAAAAGCTTTTCTTTACATAGGACTGAAAATATTCTTTGTCATGTACCGTAATTCCATACACAAGTTAATGAATCATCAAGGTTGAAATCTCAACCATACTTAACCCTACACCGCCCAAGAGGACAAAAAGTGTCCTCACATAGTTTTAAGTTCGATTCAAAGTACTGTAACTTTTTCATCCCATGTCCAAATTCAATAAAACTTATTGGAAAATCTGCGCCTTTTCTTCTAGTTTGTGTGGTGAAATTTTCAGATCAATCCAAGAGGTAATGATTTTCTGGAAGCCAATCGAAGTTCACAGGTTCAATTTAACTCACCAAAGTGCACTTCATGGCTGCAACTTCGGGGGCTTGTATCTCCTTCATCCAATGTTCTATTTCAATAAAATTTGTTGGATTATATTTCCCTTGACGTATAATTATTGTGGTAAAATTTTCATGTCAATCAAAGTTGTTTTAAATGTTTGGGAGCAATTCGAAATTCAAAATCCCGCCATTCATGGACTATAGTGAACTTCAACGGCTTGTATCTTCTTTATACAGTGTCCGTTTCCAATAAATTTTTTTTGGAAAAGTTGTGCATAGTAATTGAGTTTGTGTGGATAAAATTTCATTCCAATCCAAAAAGTAATGAATTACTGAAAAGCATTTCAATAGAAGGAGGTTCAGCCTTAAATGTGTTTTTTGCTACTTTTCTTGCCTATTTTTTGACAATTGCAAGCCATTTTGCAAACACATTGAGTCAAATAAATGATATTTTTTTTCACCAATGTGTTTGTATGCTGGTTTTGAATCACTTTGTAGTTTAAAGTTTTTTCATTTGATTAGGTTTAGAAATCAAATTTCGCCTCTAAATGTGTTTTTAGGAAAATTTCAGCATTCTTTTTCAACACTAAAACATTATAATCTCGCAATCTATGCGGTCAAATAACTTTAAATTTGATACACATCATTAACAACATATATACTACAAGATTGCATGGTTAAGATCTCTATAGCTTAGTGACATTTAGATCTATATCACTTCAAAAGCTATGATGTTTTTGAACCCAAAACGGCCTTGGGCCTTGTAGGGTTAAGGTTAAAATACTCTTGTGATAAAAAAAATTATCTCATGTTTAAGATGAAAAACACTCTTATGTGAAGGAATAATGGAACCTTTAGAAAAAAGTAAAATAAAATATGACTACAAAATAAAAGTAGAAATGAAAATCAAATTATATGCAATCATGATTTTGTGATGAATTAAGTTATATTGATTTTGGTGCAAAGAACAAAGAATAAAGGTTCATTTTTGTTTTAAAAAATGCTTGTCTGATAAAAAAAATAATTAGACTAATTAGGTATGTTTTGTTATATTTATCAACTTATTTTCACTATTTGCTATAAAATTGTAACAATGTAATTAATGAAGATTTTTAACATTGATAGACAATACATAATCTCATGTAATAAAAATATTAGATGAAAATTTAAATATAGTTTAATAAGCTAAATTGAATTGATAAATAAAATTTAACCATGTGGCGATGGAATTGGCCCTTTAACCTTGCGGCTAAGGTCCCAAGGCCTTTTTTTCATTGTAAAACACTCATAATTGCTATTTCTATTGCAAAGAGTGAAAAGAAGCTTAGGAAAAGAAGCTTCTTTAATTATGCTCTTTGGTGGTAGATCTCCGGTGGTTGAATAGTACGTTTGCGTCGTGGGAGACAGCTTGCGTGCACGTACTCTGAGATTCCATTTCTTGCTCTGATAATTTATCACTTCACACGGAGACCTTGGCCGTGGCGTAGACTTGCGGACAGCAGCATAGCACTTCTGTGAAGGGTTCAGTTGAGAGGTAAACTTGGAAACTTTCCTTTCCTTTCTAGATTGGAGAAGAACGTGAAAGAGCAAGCATAGTGATTTTTTCTTGAACGAAGCCTTATTTTTGTGGCTTGGCATGTGGTTTTCTGTGATTGAAGCATCCTGTACCTATGTTCAGTTGTAGGGAACTGGACTAATTGGGGTGGAGTTGAATATTTCGTCGTCTTTTTCCGTATTCTAGTATTGTAGTACTGTAGTACTGTATATGGGTAGCCTCGATATATGGAATGTCGGGTGTAGTGTCCGGTGATTAGAAATTTCGTCTTAGATTTCCTCAGTTGGTATTTGAATGACTTATGCACTAGTGTCTTTCATCCCTGTGAAATTGTTGTTCTAGTCTTCTGACCAACAATTGATTGAGAGTCAGCTTGAAGTATCTTCTACTTTGCAAGTGCGAGGGTTCTTCTGTCTCTTGCCTCTTATTCAAATGGCTGTGAGTCTTCTAGTGTTATCAAGTTTTGGAGCACCTGATTACAACAACGCAGATAGACTCTCTACGCTGTCTACGAGTCTAGGTCTGCTTCTTTCGGTCTCTGTTGTGAGAGGTCGTTTCGGACTCCGCCATTTCGGATCTGATACACGTATCTGATCTCAGTATCAGGTTGCAATTGATCCAATGAGCTAGGAACAGGTCCCAAACTGGTTGACGAATCTTATAAAGCCATAGAGATATGAATGACGAAGGATAGACTATTGTCTTCGAAGGTTTTGAACTATTGCTTGCTGTTATCGACACACTTGATTCTCTCTTGTCTTGCATTTGAAGCAGTATTGTCTCGTCGGAGTGACCTAGTCTGTTGGAAGACACCCGCAGCTATGCAAGTTTATGAAATGATTTTACCATAAGAATGAAAATGCTTTCGAGAATAGAGCCAACTGACCCCGGGGATCGTGGAGTCATTCCGATGCCAAATTTCATTTTGAGCAACAATATGCATCAAGTACTTTTCAGTTTTCTCCTTTTAAGTTCTGGTTTTAGGAGATATGTGGACACATTCAAGACAGTTCAATTGTGAGCCCACCACTCGTGAGCAAATGATTTGTCCGACACGCAGTCAGTGTGCTCCAGAGTTGGTCGAACATTCATCCTTCTATGTCTCTCTTGTTGATGTTTGGGTTTCATGTACTTCCGCAGTTTCTGAGCTGGTTGTGATTTTGAGGTTTTGTCTCGAATTTTTGATTGTCCAGGCTAAGTGTCCGAGGACGATCCAGTCCCACCAATGAGGTTGACTGAGGTTGCGTGCTCGCTTTGTGGGGTCAGGTTCAGGCGGCTGCTAAGGGAATGAACTCTCACCGATGATTGAACCTTTGGTATGAAGATCCTTGGTGTTGCAGAATCAACTCTCACTAATAATGGTCTCGAGATATATGTCATAGACGTGCTCCTGCGCGGTTTTGCAATGCCAATATTGGCATGCCTACTGGTTGTATGGAGAGGTAAGGATTAGAAACAACCATTTCTTCAATTTTTCTTGGTTTACATTTTTGGTAATGGAAATTGAACTGAGACGCACCTTGTCTTTTGAGCTGATGAATGTGAATGGTATGCAGAGAGTGAAGGGCAATCTTTGCTGCATTCCAGCAGCGATGGGAATATGGACCGAGCAACGTTCATTTGAAATGACTTCTGGAAAATGAGATGATGTATAATACAAATTATATGCTGAAAGCATGGAGACGTGCTCGGGAAGTAATAGATATCTGTTAGTTGACGCGGAAATGGACTTCTTCAGTCTTTGTGAACGCATTGCGCATGGTATAGAGGAAGTTGTGAAACGTGGGAACTTGCTCAATGAGAGACAATGCCAAGATTTGTCTTCTAAGCTTTTACAAACGGTAGAAAACATGCGAGAGATAAAGATTTTCATAAGTCGATCGTCTGGATTGACCTTCACACCGTTTCTGCGATTCCTATGTCAATCTTTGGAGAAGGCCAAATTACTTGTGAGTGAGTGTGCTGAAGAAGATTGGACTGCAGTAGCAGTATTTCAAGGCCAGAATGCAAGTTCATTTCAAGAGATCTTGCTGGATGTTTGGTTGTGTTACAATGCAATTTCCAGAAATACCTTCTTCGGCTTTGTGCGTCTGAAAGATCTTCCGAGGTCGTCATTGTTCGTGTCTGCATCGGTGTCTGCCATTGAGAAAGACCAAGAAGACCTACGAAGGAGGCTTGAACGCCTTGCAAGTGATTCTAGCAGCGTCAACTTGTTTCGTTCTTTCTTGCAAAAGCAGGAAGCTCAAAAGCAATGTCTCGCGAGACACCTGCTCAAGAAGTTTAGTTGCACATCTCAAGAATGTCTTTCCAATTCTTCAGATGTGTGCAAGGCAAGCTTGTGGGAGAAGGAGATGGAAACTCCAGGGACATAGGGGAACTCCAAATTCCTTGGATCTGGATCAGGGGCAAGTGGTGTCTGCAGGACGCAATGGTTGGGTGTGCCTTGTGCGAGGAAAGAGTTTCATGGCCAAGCTTCTGAGGTCACATTTTTGAAGGAAGCGAGCATTTTGTCCCATTTGAAGCACCCTCGCATTGTGAATTTTCTTTGCTGTGGCAATGGTGAGGCCAAAGGGGATCGTTTTATTGCCATGGAGCTGATGGAGAAGAGCCTTTTTGATGTGATAGAAGATAAAAAAGGCGTGCCTTTTGCACTGCCTGTAGCTGTTGACATCATTTTGCAAATTGCACACGGAATGCTCTATCTGCATGGCCAGGGAGTTGCACATCGTGACCTTAAGCCGCAAAACGTGGTTGTGAATAGAGTGGCCTCTACTCATCTCTTGGATCAGTATTATTGTGTGAAGTTGGTTGACTTTGGAATGTCCAAGACCATGGTTGAGGTCTCCAAATCGGACACATTATCATTTCGAGGCATTGGCACGACAAGGTACAGGGCTCCTGAGGTTCATCCCAAAGCGCACCTTGATTTTTTGGGAAAGGCCCAATGGTTCAAAGTGGATGTGTACAGCTTTGCTATGACATGTGCCCATGTTTTGTCTTTGAAGGCCCCTTTTGAAGACATGGAGCAATTGAGTGAGTTGTATGCTTGCCTATTGGAGGGGGAGAGGCCACAACTTCCTTTAAGCTTGCCAAGGGATTTGGTTGATATGTTAGGGGAGTGTTGGGATGTGGATCCTTCTCGAAGGCCTCGTTTTCAAGAGATCTGTATTAGGTTGTATAATATTAGATTTGAAGTGTTAGGAGTGAAATTTATTAGGATTCATTATCAAACGTTTTTTAGTCGACCAATAGAATACTTTGCCTTGGAAGATTACTCTGCCATGAGGAAGAAGAATGGTAAAAGAAAGGGCAATTCAAGAACAAGCAGTTCCGTAGCAACAAACCAAAGTAGTTACTACAGTGCTCAGGATTATAGTTTTTGTGATGGAAATGATGGGGCAAGTGATGGAGACGATAGCGTGTGATTAGTAACCTAGGGATTCAATTCATATCATCAAAGCATTTAAGATTATTTACTAGTTTGTTCTTTAGATGATCATTTTTAGTTTTTCTGTATGAGTATGATTTGTATTTTCAAAATCATAATAGTTTGTTGATTATCAATATATTTGTGATATATTTATCTTGGTTAGTTGAACCTTTAAAACCAAGAATTGAGGATCATATTAGATGGTTGTTCTTGTTGTGTTTGTATTGTTTTGATTTTAGGATAGAATTGTGATAATCCCAACCATCAACTTTCATAGTTATTTGCTAACAAATGGCCATGTTTGGGTGGGAGCACTACAAGAGATGTGGGGTGTTTTAAGATGGGAGATAAGTATGGAATTACTAAAATTCAACATATGTAGCTAGAAGGTCACATTAAATAGAAAAAATTATTGATTTTAAGGACAAAATGTTGATCAATCATGGGGATTTAAAAAACATATGTATTTTGGGTTGCAAGTGCTTGTTGGCTTGCTCACCAAGGCTAGAGTTGGCAACATATTCTCGATAATATGTAGTGCGGAAGACTTCCCTATGATTGAGTAGTCACTAGGTCTCGTATTGCAGTTTTATGTTTTGTGAGGGGTTTGCTCGGTGAAAGAAATCATGGTGCAAGATTGAGTAAGTTGCGGTGAAGTGCATTAGAAGTAGGAGAGTTCTGGTTGTACATAATTGAGGGGAGAGACCATTTAGCCTTTGAAATCCGATTCAAAGCTATTCTGAATTCCAGGACTTACTTCCCATATTTGAGTATCTATTTTCCAAGATACAAAAGGTGAGTAAAAAGTTTTGATACCAGATAACAACCCACTATAAGAGAAAAATGTGTTTTAAGTGAGTTTTTAAATATAGTCCTAGACATATGATTTTAAGTCATGACCTTTGAAGAGATTTTTAGCAAAAGTTTATTAGAAATACATGTGTTTTAGTAAAATTTTGCTAAAAATCTCCTTAAAGGTCATTACTTAAAATCTTATGTCTAGGACTATACTTTAAAACTCACTTAAAACACCCCTTTATCTTGTAGTGACCCTATTGGTTATAGGTGACTCTACCTTACTCAAAAGAAATTTTAGAAATAGTACTAGTGCCAGCGTAGTCGATGTATCACTTGGACAAGCAGAAGCTTCGAGAAGTTTTCGTCATCTGAACCTCAACATTAGAGGGAATCAAGACCACATTAGATTTTTGAAACCGAATATACTCTAATTTGCACTCTAGAAGTTTGCTCCAATAACTTATTCAATTCGCGTGTATGGTTTTTACCAAGCAAGACAATAGTTGCCAAATTTTCTCATAGACTACGCTCAATTGTATAGTGTGAGCCATGACCAATTTGGTGCAACCAACATGGGCTTCTACCAAAGGAGGCTTAGAGTAGAGAGGAGTGTGCATATTTGGCCCCTCGTAGAAGTTTTCCTCGCGCAATCTTGCTTCTCACACGCAACTTAAGCTCAAGTATGTATGGAAAAAATGTTCATGTACTAGATTTTGGCTGAGCTCAAGAGGGAAGGTATTTCCATGAGATTGGCCAAATTAGGTTGTTTTTTTGTTTTAGAAGCGTTTTTTTCATTGGTCAAATTAGGTTGTTTTCTGTAAGAATTTGATATACAATCGTCACACAAGAATGCTTTGAAAGAAGGATTGTCCTTCTTATCTATTTCTTTCAAAATTAATACCTTCAACGTTAAGGCACACTTTTCAAGAAATGCCATACAAACTAGTAGTTTGTCATGTTCTGTTTTGTACACTAAATTAGAAGTATCTACTTACTAAAGTAGGTATTAGTCTAACTTACTTCTACTTACTATTAGTCAAACTAAAGTGACTAAAGACAAGATAAGATCATTGGGAGGAGCAAAGTATGTTTCTATTTCTAACACTCTCCCTCACACTCTGCTTCTCAATGTTTCCTTGATGTCTCTACTTAGATCATCAAGAGTTCTATCAGACGTCTAAAGCAATTTGCTACGCAACTTGATTCACTATCAACAATAAGTTTCTCTAGGGTTCTATTCAATTTTCTGACCTACTTAATTTGTTTGCAGGTCTTGCTGTTTTTCTTAGTACTATGGATTATTGTGGTCATGGTGATTCACTTCATCAAGTATATGATTTACACAATCTTCAGTATTCTAGGAAGAATTCTTAGCATTCCTCTTGCATCAAATGTTGACATTGAAATCCTAGCACCTCGTGAAGTCAATGAACCTCGCTCTTCTTCAATTTCTATTGTTACTTCAAGGTCTCCAAAATACTAGGTTGCTTGAAAAGGATATCATCCCAATATTTAGAGAACATAAGAAAGTGCAACCAAGAAGTTTTGGAATTCAAAGGGGCTAAATTTAAAAGTTTTAGGTCACGATCTAAAGCTGAGGAGTTTCTAAAGGAGAATGATAAATTCTAGCTATAGTATTGAGGTAGTCTTTGAATACCTGAAATTTCTCACAACTTCTCAAAAGTTATTGTACTCAGTGGCTTTGTTAGAAGATCTTCTTTTTTGAAAGTTGAAATAAACGATATTTATACACTTCCATCTTCCACTTTTTCTCTTACATAGTGATGTTGTAATTCTATATGTTTGGTACATGAATGCATTATAGAATTGTTTGCAAGCTTGATACAACTCATGTTGTCACTATATATTAGTGTTGGCTCTCTTTGACAAATTCTGAGTTCTTTGAATAGTCTTCAAAAGTATGCCAAGTCTTTTCTCCCTTGCTTAAAGCATAATACTTTGCTTTAGTAGTGCTAAGTGCCACTGTCTCCTACATCTTGGTATTCCAGTGTGTCGAAGTAGTTCTAAACTTGTGAAGAGTCCTGGAGACAGAATTCCTTGTGTCAAAATCCTTTGTGTAGTCTGAATCTACAAAATTTATCAATTCATCTTCATCTTGAGCTTCATAATGAATGCCATAATTTACAGTTTCCTTTAGATATCTCAAGATGTGCTTTGCAGCTACTAGATGATCTTCTTGTGGTACTTCCATATATTTGGAGCAAGAATTTACAGCAAACAGGTGTATAAAGTTGCCTACCAAGGATCTATAGTGTATAGCATTGCAAAATTCAAATCCCATATCATGTTGTAGCTTGACTCTTGTGTTCATTGGGACTAAAGCTGATTTGCAAGAATCCATCCCAAACTTGGTAAGTAGTTTTTGAATATACCTCCTTTGATGTAACCATATCCATGTAGAATCAGTTTCAATTTCAGCTCCTAGATACAAGGTGGCTTTCCCTAAATAAGTTATTTCAAAAGTCTCCATTAAGTGTTGGCTTATATTTTGAAGATTTTCTTCATCATCTCTCATCATAAGTAAATCATCCACATATAATAAAATGATGGTGTACTTTCCATTTTGAATGCTAAAGTATAAGTTATAGTGTAGTATAGTTTTTCTACGACAAAACCAAGGCAATTCCAAAAAAGGTTCGTTTAAGGGGAAAGCTCAAATTAGCTTAGTGTTTTAATTAACTAATGTCACTTTGTATGTAAATCTCTCTTTCTTTTAATTTCAAACATACTATTTATTACCACATGTTATGTTAGTAGGGGATGGGATAAATGGCTTATCTCTATTTCCCTCACACTAGTAGTCCGTCAATTAGCAATTTCTAGGTTTTATCCCACTATGTCTGTAAATCTATCTTCTCAAACAAAATCCAAAGAAATAAACAAAAATCAATAGTCAAATTCAATTGTCATATTCAATTATCATTTTTCAATAGTCATTTTTCAATAGTCACTTTTCAATAGTCACAATGTTAGTATTCATTTTTCAATTGTCATTTTTCAATAATCATTTTTCAATAATCGCTTTTACACATACAAGAAAGAAGAACATTTAAGTTTAAAATTGTATAACGACAATGTAGAGTGCATAGAAAGGAATGTATCACAATCTATAGAAGTTCAAAATTGGAAATATACGTGCAATAACTTGACTTTAAATGGAAATACAAAAACTTCACACAAAGTACAACAACCGATTTCATAACTTCTAACTTTAAGTTCCAAAGTTCAAAGCTAGAGAAGTCTCATGTAAACCACTACTACTATAACATAATAGTTTCTAAATTGCCAAAATCTATAATTGGTTGAAGTAAGGATTCTATCCACAACAAAAGTTCTCAATCTTTTCTGCAATTTCAACCACATAGAAAATATTAAGCACTAATATACTTTAGCAATTGGCAAAATCAATAGTCGCATATTCAATGTGATCTTTTCAATAGTCAATTTGTAACGTGGCTATTCAATGATCAATTTTTCAATAATCTTTAATGTATAGAAACAAGTTAACATAGCAGTAATCGTTAAATCAATAGTCTTTTATAACCGGCTCAAATTTATATTTAAAATTGTTCTTCATTAACTCATACAATCTAAGTCTACTAATCCCGAAGGACCAATAGATTCCTTCACTTCATCTTCACATGTTGAAATTCTATATTTGTATCAACTTATATGTAATAATTAATTTCTTATTCTCACAACCTCTCGGCAATAATGCTTCAATTAATTTAATTTCCTTCACACTTTTAATTTATTATGTAATTAATTTACCTTATAATTTCTCTCGGAGTTGATAAATTATATATAAAATGAAACTCTCAAAATTATTACACAATGCTCCGCGGTTATTCTCTCTAAGAAAAATAGAATCTATATGTGTTCTAAATTGCTCACAATTAATCCCTCGGCAACAAATGTTAAGGATCAATTATTATTAAGGAATTGGCCAACCGGCTCTTTCTTTAAATTCCAAAATACTTATAATAACTTAATTAAAAATAATACTTAAATTGCTTCTATAACAAAGTACAATTTAATTCTCCGCTTTAAGTAATTATTTGTATCACTCAATTTCATCAACAAAAACTTCAAAGGATTACAATAAATGATCTCCCAATATAACTCTCTAAAAAAAACAATTAATTCCTTAAGCAATTACAAATTTCTCTTTACACTCTAAATCAATAACCAAGAATTATCTCTCCAATTCCCTCGGCAAAGATATTAAGAATCAATTTATAAATTAATTCCTCACAATTAACTCTCAACAATAAGGCTTCAATTAAATTAATTTGTATTATCCCTCACAAATAACACTCAAAGAATGACAAGTGATAACACAAAAATTATCCTCCACAATTATTAATAAATTTTAATTGCTCTTCAATCTTCACTTAAAATTATAAAATTATCAATCACACTTAATAAATTAACACACACAATTGCCCTCACGGCAAAGATATTAAAATTCACATAAAAATACTTAGCCTAAACTCAAGCTATGAACACTCAAGAAAGATGCAATAAATTCACACAATGACACATGAAAAAATAATGAATGAGAGAGAGAGAGAGAGAGCAAAACAAGGAAAAAACAAACACTTATATAAAAATCAAGATTTGAAATGGCATGAGAGACAACCTCCCAACTACAACTACCTTAACTAATTTTAATTTCATTCATTCAAAATAAAAAATAAAAAACTTCATTCATTTCCATTCATTTTAAATTATCCCTTTAAAATTTAACCACATTCACACAATAATTGCAAAAATGAACAAAATATAAAGTTAAGAGTCTTACATATAGTCTTCATTTCTTCGATGCAAAATTTGCTCTCTCAAGTAAAAGTTGATTTTGGATTACTAAGCCTGAGGAGATTGTCGAAGGCCATACAATGCTTTCTTCACTCTGCAAACTTTGCCTTGAATATTTGGATCTTTCCATCCATCACGTATGTTTATATACACTATTTCCCTCAAAATCCCGTTCAAGGATGCAGTAATAACATCAAGATGTCGCAGGTCCCATCCCTTCCTTGCAGCAAGAGCTAGAACCAATCGAATAGCTGACCATCTCGCTACAAGTGCAAATGTCTCAAAGAAGTCAATTCTTTCAATTTTCTTGTCACTTCTTGCTATTAGTCTTGCTTTGAGTTTGTTTGGCATACTTGATGATCCTTTCTTTGCTTTAAATATCCATTTCAAATTAATGGTTTTAGCTCTAGTTGGAAGGTCCATGATGTCCCAAACTTCATTTTTGTTGATGGTAGTGATCTCTTTCTCAATTGTTGTACTCCACTCCTTGTCAATTTTGGCATCATTATAGTGAGTTGGTTCCCATACCTTTGGAGATTCAACTAACAAAATATAGTAGTCTTTCAACTTTGTCATAGGTTTTTTATCATGAGTTGATCTACAAATTCTAGCTCCAAGTGGTGACAGTATTATTTCAGGCACTCTTCTTTGTCTTGAATAAGTAATTTAGAAAGATGTGGATATGTGTAGATGAGTTGATTCTTCAATAGCAATTCAACTCCCTTCTTCATCTGGTGCATTCAAGTTGTCTTGCAGTAGTTCAATTGATTCTTCTCCATGTTGGTTAGTGAATTCTTGTTCTTCTGAAATTACTAGCTCGGACATGGGAAATAATTCAAGGTCTTTTGGCTCTGTTTGAACTTTTGGCTACATGTGGTTGTATCATACTTTGGTTATACCTATTACTACATCTTTACTTAATAAAATTTTCTTAGTAAATGGATCAAACAACCTATATACTTTGCTTTGTTCATCAAAACCTACTAGAATATATTTTCTAATTTTGAAATCAAATTTGGTCTTTTTTTCTTTAGGAATGTGAACATATGCCAAACTACCTATTATCCTTAAATGATTGACATGAGGTTTCTTTTGACTATATTTATGTTTTGGAGTTTGACCCTAGTTAGCCTTAGTAGGTCCTCTATTGATCAAGTAATTTGTTGTATTTACTAGCTCTGTCTACAAAAACATAGGTAATTTGTTTTCGAATAGTAAACTTCTAGCTTTTTCAATCAGAGACCTATTTCTTCTCTCAGCTACACTATTTTGATGTGGAGTTCTTGTATGTGTTAGTTGTCTTTGAATACTATGTTTGTTGTAGAAATTTGTAAACTCCTTCAACATAAATTTGTGAACTCCTTCGCCTCTGTCAATACATAATGCCTTCACATTTCTACCAATTTCTGTTTCAATTCTTGCTATATACAGCTTGAACTCCTTTGGAGCTTCATCTTTAGTATGTATGAAATAAACAAAGTTCTTTTTGCTCATATCATCTATAAAGATAACTACATATTTTAATCCACTTAGTGACTCTATCTTCATTGGTCTCATGATATTAGCATGCACTAACTTGTTTACATTGCTTACTCTGCTATTAGATTCTTTTGGAACTTGGTGTCAATGTTGCTTCCCCACAAGGCACGTTTTGCAAATTTCTTGAGCATTTGTTATTGATGGCATTCCTTTGACTCGATCCTCTTTTGAAAGATGGTAAAGTCCTTTCTAAGACAAATGTCCAAATCTCTGATGCCATTGTTGAGCTTGTTCTTCAGCTAAGATGTAGTTTGCTTGACTAGCAATTGAATCACTACTAACATAATTTGTTTGATCTGTCTGTAGGACATTATTGGCAAAATAATATAGCCCGTTGTTGTTGTTCCTATATTCTTTTGCCAATATGTTTCTTTTAACTAGATTGTCTTACATATAGATATGCTTATTTGTGAAACTATGACTTTTCCTATGTTAGCTAGAGATCCTATAGATAATAGATTTTGTTTGATAGATGGTGAGTAGAGAATACTTGTTACTTTTATTTCACCAACATCTGCTTTCAACGTGACTTCTCCCTTTCCAGCAATTTTGTACCCCTTTCCTCCAATTGTAGTAAGGGTCCGATTAACTATTGGTGTCATGTTTTGAACGACATTTTCTTGTCCAATAACATAAATAGTACAACCATAGTCCATATACCAACCATTAGAGTCTAGAAATTTTGTTAGTGCAACTTCAAGAGAATTTGCCTTGTCTTTATCACTACTCTTATTAGTCTCACCTATGTTTTTTTCTACTAGGTAAGCAACCTTCTTAGCTAATGGAGGACCTTTTCTATAGTAGCAATATCTTGCTAGGTGTCTTACCTTACCATAAACATAATAGTAAATTGACTCTTGTTCTTCATTGTTTGTTGAGATAGTTGATTTACCTTTTCCTTGTTGATTTTCACCTCTTCCTTGGGCCACATGTTGTCCTCCTCGTCCTCTTCCATGTCCTTGACCTTGTGGAGTAGTAGTCGTAATCATCAAAGCTTCTTCACTATCTCCCAATAGTGCATTTCGATGCTGGATGAGGAAATATTTTGTGAAAAGTAATCCATTCAACTGCTCAAATGATGGAAATACTTCTCCAGGTGTCATACTCGATATGACGATATGATGTACTTATAACTTCAAGGTAAGACATTCAAGACTTTTTGGATGATGGTTTGATCATCAACAAGTGCTCCAAGTCCTATAAGTTGATTTTTGATATTTTGAGCAGTAGTGAAGTAGTTGTCCATGCTTCCTCCCTCAGGCATCTTAAGTTGATTTATTTGATTTGTTGCAAGAAGTTTCTATGAAGGTCCACCTTACTCATAAGTTATGTGAAATGCTTCCCATGCTAGTGTTTGATCTAGGAACAACGCTACCAAATTAAATAGACTATCTTTGACAGATAATATTATTGCTGACATAGTTGCGGATTTCTTGTCTCTAAGTTGATTCTCTGTGATGTTTTCCCTTCCTACAACTACAACGAAATGTACAAGATTCACTACATGAGCAATAATCTCCCATAATCTCTCTCTACAAAATAATGTTGCCATTTTGATCCACCATGTGAGGTAATTGCTAGCCCCCTCAAGTTTATTCGATTCTCCTATCGATACATTTCTATTATCATCCATCGTTCTATACAACACAAGTATGAATCTCTCCCTAGCTTTGATACCCAAGATTGTCTTGTTGGACAAAATTTTAGGTTTTGGTGTCAGATAGACATTGCATGTCGCATGTCATGTATGATGAATGTTAAGTGTATGTGACATTTTTGTCTAATAAGGCCATATTCAATAGCTAAGGCAATTTGAAATATCACTTTAATTATGAACCTTTATTTAGAATATAATAAGTGTTTATCAAATTAGATCACTTTAATAAAATGGAACACAAATATATCAAAATTATAACTACTAAGTTTTTTTTGCAAAAGTCAAACTTAGAGTTGATTTCATTAGACGGACGGGGGGGTCTACTGGACGTCCAACACCTTTTGTCCGTCATGTTGTCCGTTTGTCAAGGAAGACAACTAGATTGATACCATGTAAGAATTTGATATACGATTGTCACACAAGAATACTCTAAAGGAAGGATTGTCCTTCTCATCTATTTCTTTCAATATTAATACCTTCGACATTAAGGCACGCTTTCTGAGAAATGCCATGCAAACTAGTAGTTTCTATGTTCAGTTTTGTATACTAAATTAGAAGTAACCCTACTTACTATTAGTCTAACTAAAGTGACTAAAGGCAAGATAAGATCACCGAGAGGAGCAAAGTATGTTTCTATTTCTAACATGTTTGTTGAGGATAGAGTATACGGTGTGTTCGATAAAAATACAAGTTATGGTGCATCTGGTGTCTTTTTTATGTTTAGTTTTGATTTTGGTTTCAATTAGTATGTGAGGTTTTGCATTTTGCTGGAGAAATTGGCCAAATTAAGGTTTTTTTTGCGAAAGTGATCTTTTTGTTTTCCATTTGGTGACAAAACATAGGATATGTGTAAAAAAATGAAAGTTATTTTGTTGTTCAGTTCTTTCAAGCAGGGTGGTATGAAGAGGATGAGACAATTTGTTGCTTGAGTTTAGGTGCATGGATTTTTCTAGCATCCTATGTCGATTTCTGTCATTCTAATATGTTGTGGTTTTTTGTGCTATGAGAAATTAGACAATTGTGACGTGGAATTTAGAAATTGTTGTAGGAAGTAAATATTTTAAATAACCTTAATGAACCGTTTAGTTACAAGGATGCAAGCAAAGCTCTCTAAGCTAGTAAAGTGAAAAACATTTCTTTATTTTGCATATGTTTTGATGATTTAGTTACTATGGTATGTATTCTAAAGATTCCTTGAATTATATTTGAACTCTTTAGAAACTTATGAAAGGTTTGTGAATAGGTCTACAACATGGAAGTGCTAACTAGGGTGATGCGGCACAGTCTTATTCTTGTATGGACAAGGATGTTGCAAGCCATCATATTGCCAAGGTGTAGTTTTAACCTATTTCAAGTTGAAGGCCTCTATAAATAATCTCTAGGAACGATGCATCAAAATTAAAAAAAGTAAATGCATGCCTAATTACTCCTAAGAATAACCTCGGTCTTTTGTAACTTGGTTTAGCTATAAAATATGCAGTGGGATGCCTTACTAGGGATGTAGACTGTGAACAAGGCTTTGACAAGCCATTGTTGCCAAGAATTCGTAAAGTACAGACTGGGTCAAAACGAGGACTTGTCAAAGATGTAAGAAGTGACCAAATAATATTGAGTGTACTAGCAAGTTGATGCCTTAGCTCATGAAATTTGCTAGACTTTTAGATGGATCTTGTGACTTAAACTATTTCTCATTAGAAGAGTTTGGAGGGGTCCAAAAGCCTATTTTGGGCCTGTTCCCCTACAGCTGTTCCCCGCAACAAGGCGAATGGCCCACTGTCAAAAAAAAATTTCATAAAAATAAAAATAAAAATTAGTCTCCAAATGCAATTTATTTATTTTTAAATTGAAAAAAAAAAATTTGGTCAATGACGTGGGAGGGTCTCAGCCATGTCAGACCACTGCACCGAACCTGTTCGCAAGCTATGATAACTCGTAGGCATCCAAAGGCCCCAAAAATCTTCTAATGTTTGTACTTTTTCCCTCTGAATTCATATGGGACCTCAACAAGATGTGATCATGATCATTTTATTGAACTAGTGCTTTGGAATCAATTGCGAGCCTTCACAAGTTGTTTCAACTAGTAGAAGATGTTGAAAAAGGTTCAAAAGTTGCTCTAGTTTGTAAACTCTCTTGTACGACAAATGCCAATATTTTTTTGATTGTTGTAGTCAGATTTGATATGGTGAAGCACGCATTTGAGATGTGTCATTTGCATGAGTTCTTATTTGCTATATTCCTTGTAAAAGGAGAGGGATTTTGATGTGCAAATAAGTTCCTTGAAAAATATTTGGAATCTCTAATGTTTGATGTAGATATTGAACAGCTATGGACGCTGGATAACAACCTCTAATCTACATTGATAATCGATTGGTTTTAATTTCCTCTGCTCTTAGGCGATTCAAGAGTATGAGCAACAGCTTCCTCTTCCAAATGAAGATGACACCTTGATAGCTCCATCGATGGCGTTTGTAGGAGATTAGAAGCTGAGCTAGTCAGCCATATTCCTTGATACATAGTTGTTTGATTGGAAGACGAAGTTTGTTAAATAAAAATAGTAGAAATGTTATATAATTTAGCTTCGTACATTGTATGTATGAATGACACATCGATGCTCTAATGCTTGACTTTTGGAAGTCTAATAGCAATTGGTTGCAGGGTGGCTCCATAGAGTAGCAAATTTTTCCATGTGTCAACATCCAAGAAATAGTATAAATCATCGAATTCACCTTGCAATACTTCTATACTTAAAAGTCATACACATTTTTGCTGAAAAGACATCTTGCAACCTTTTAGTCATGTATAATAATGCAAGCCCTAGAGACAAGAATTTAAGAAAATATTACTGAAAGTATATGACCTTTCAATATGCATTTTTTCACTTAAAATTGCACTTAAATCACCCCTTTCTCTTATAGTAGAGGACTTGTAGCATTGACTATTTCGAACATAATAATGAAGACTACTAGTATATTGAAATGGGTGATAAAGAAACCAGGGTTGACAAATCTCTACGTCCGCCCCAAATTAGCGTCCGTAATCCGGATGTCCGGATGCCAGCGGACGCAGCATTCCTCCCGCCGTTGGAAGGCGGGCGGATGGGGCGGGATGGGGCAGACGGGGGCGGATGGACGGGGCGGACGAGCAGATGGGGCGGACGGCGTCCGCGAATGTCAGCGGACGCTGCGGACACAGCGTCCGCGTCCGGACGTCCCGGACGTCCGACCGTCTTGTCAACCCTGAAAGAAACTAAATGAAGTTGAAGCAATTTTTTTTTCCATTAAATGGGTGGATGATATTGGCTTTTGTCCTTCAAATTCTTATTTTACAATCTTCTTACAATATATAAGGTGGGAACTTCCAAATGTGCCAGTAACATTAAAGTGCCATCTTCACTAGGTGTACATCTAGTTCATCAATATCTACCTCAACTAAAGATATAATTTTAAAACATTTTAATTTTAGAGCATCTACTTCTTCCTTGATGACTTTTGCATGGAATATTCAAGTGTAACATTTTTGGATGTGATCAAATCCTCTAGTAGTTGCCAACAATAAAATATACTCCGTAATAAATTGATGAGTCTAATAATAATAACTATATCTAAAAAAAATGATTTAAGGGAAGTCCCTATTTTACACAAATTGAATATTGGATTGATAGTAATTGACTTGTTATTTAATTTACATGTCATTAGATATTGAATAGAGATAACTAACTTTGATTGCCATGAGTTTGATCTTGGGGATTTATATTAGTCCTATTAGATAACTTGTTGTTTTTCTTAAATAAAGTTTTAGAGATTTGCAATTACCTTAAAGTTCAATAATATGTATTGTCATTGCTTTAGTTCTATGGTAGATGATTTGGAACATTTTGCACCAGATAATATTGCATTAAAATTGAAAATTGACAAAAATTAGTTGACCTTCTTAAATTTATTTTTTTAAGGAAACGGACAATGATAATTTAATTTCGGGGGATTTTTGGGATCAACTATATATATACCATAAATTCTAGTCTTCATAAAAGAAATTGAACTCCAAAATGCATTATATAGTTGTTCAATATAAATTGAATGCTTTGCCCATTTCAACAAATATTTCAAATGCAAGGGCAATAATATTAAAAAAAAATGGTTCATGTTGCAAACCTTTACTCTTTCTACAATGGCTTATGCAACCCATGTTGTGAACAAATTTTTTAGCAAAAGATTAGTAATTAAAAGAAAAAGGAACCTATTAGGAGCCCTTTATTAGAAAAAAGTATAAATAAAGTTACTTTTAGAGCTAAAATATATATAATAGTGTAAATAGAGACGTTTTGCTTGGAATGAATAAAATAAAAAATAGTTTGGATTTTAGGGGTGTAACCTTGGACACACTTTTTTGCAAAAGATGTGAATCCTCATTTTTGAGACTATAAATAGTCTTCGAAAAATAAACACACTTGCACTGTAAGACCCAAAGACCCAAAGAAATATTTATATTTATTTCTTTGGGTCTTACAATGCAAATGTGTTTATTTTCTTTGTGTGTGTGTTTATTTATTTATTTTGCATTGAATTATTGTGAGATTTGTGATTGTTTGTAATTTGTATTTGTGAGAGATTAGTGAATTGTCGTGTAAATCCTATTGCATATTGTCTATAAAGCTGTAAATGAGTGAATTAAAGAGCCTATGATTGAAACTTGAAAAAAGGTTGGTTTAGTCGTAATTTTATCGAGGAAAAGATTGATTCTAGAAGCTTGTAGTGATTGTAGAATTCTTTGAATATTTGGGTGAGTTATGTGAAGATCTCGCGTGTGAATGTGCAAAGAAAGAAATGCAACTGTAGAGGTGAAGTCCAACAAAATTCATAGGTGCGAGAGCGGTGAACAATGAAGACAATCTTGAGCACTATGGAAACCTTGATGTGAGCAGACCAACGAGTGAAAAGAGTTGTGGTAGATCTAGACGGTACACGGTGCAATGTGGAACACTTAGAGAGAAGACTTGGAATTAATTTTAAGAAATTGGAACACCACTACGTGAACAATGATCGAATTTTGACCTAGAATTTGTACAGTGGCAATGGAAATTGCATAGATAGCAAGTGCAAGGAGCGCTAGAGAAAGAAGAAAGGCTCAGATTTTGTTTTATAAAGAGAAATTTCTATTTGTCTAAAGTAAAACTTCTTGCAATGGCCCATGGTTGTCATAACGGGCGAGTTAGGGTCATCGGACAGGATGGACAAACGGGCAAACCGGACCGGATGGACGGACGGTCTGGACGACTTTAATTTTGTAACTTGTGCAATTTTGCGGAATGACACGTCACCTCAGAATGCAAAATCCAGGGCGCGAACGATCTCGTCCGCGCCCAACATGTTCCTTAATCCACATGGCATCCATGTGGCCTATTTTTTCGTTATCAGAAAGTCAACTATGTGTTGACTGTATCGGACGGGTGGGACCTCTAACAGATGGGCGAATCGAACATCCGTCCACTATGACAACCATGCAATGACCTTCAAATCCCAGGGCGTTGCAACATTGACAATCACCTAACACCCAAATCTAGTTGATTTAAAAAGCCCAAATTGAATTCCAGTGATTCAAGCATCCCGATGTACACAATGGGGGTTCAGGTGAGGTGCTGCACTAAAATTCACGACAAGTGGTTGAAATAAATCACCGGAGGTTTTGTATTGTTAAATTACACCATGTGAATGAGATATCCTAAAGAATTTCAATAAAAATTTGAAAGAATCGTTCAAATTTTTGTATTTTTTGTTAGTCTATTAGGATTACAATTACAAGAGCATCGAATGATTCCCATCCGACTAGTTAAGTACATATTTCATTCGTTAGATTAGGTTTAACTTCTTGTACTTAAACTGTGCTTACCAGCATGCTTAACATCTTTTGCAAAATAAGCTCGCTTAACGTTGTTGTAAGATCACAACAAGCGTTTTCCAACATGATATCAGAGCAGGTAGCTTAGATCCTCAGAGTAGTTACAATACTTCAGAGTAGTATCACAAATCATTGTAGTAAGTTTCGAAGTAGTCATAGTATGTTTCGAGGTTCACTAGGTCCATCGTTCATCTCTTGCCGCAACCTTGGCAGCGCTTCTACAGGCAAAGCCAACACTTGTTTAATAAGTTTGTAGTTATGGATTCAAGCATGAAAGATGTTCCAAAGTCAATGAAGCTAGCGGGACCAGCTAAGTATGTGATATGGAGTTACAAAGTGAAGATGATTTTAATGCAAGAAGGTCTTTGGTGATTTGTGGAACCTAATCAAGCAGGTGTTGACATTGGTATCGACAATTCTATAAGCGAAGCCACGTCTAAAGTTAGTGCTGAAGTAGTAACCACGTTTGAAGTCAATGTCAAAGTAGTAACCACACCAATGGTGGCACCGCCAGTTGCAACTACCAACATACATGTTGTCGATACAACCAAGGAGAATGAGCTTTGATACCGTGCTGGACGGATCATCATTGCTCTGGTAAGAGATTCAATTATCTTAAGCATCATTCATCTTACCGATCCTAACTTCCTAAGTCTATGTGATAGCGTTTGAAAGTAATGTGCAATGTACGTAGTTCATCTAGAAGACTCTCCCTGAAAGAACAATTCTATACTCTTAGATTAATAGAGGAAAAAGGGATACAAGACTATCTACAACAGATTAACCTGATCGTTATTCAACTAGCAAACCTAGATATCCTTATACTTGATGAAGATCTAGTTGACCTTACCTCGAATAGCTTACCCTGAAGTTGGTCAATCTTCAAACAAATTCAGAGAGGGAGAGATACCTTACCTTCCTTTTCTAAACTTGAGGGACTTCTCCTCCAAGAAGAATATAGCCACCACCTAGAAAACCAATAGGAAGAACAAATTAACCTTATGTATACTTGCGGCCCGTCACAAGGCGGAGACTTAGCTCATGGACAACCCCAACAAAATTGCAACTATCAACACAACCAACTTCCAACCAACAGCTCACCGGTCACCAGCACTCCCCAACTTTGTTGAACGTTCAATCAAATCAGCCCTGACAACCACGAGCCAACAACTCAATCTTTTGCCACAAGTACAGGAAGCCAGATCACTATGCAAAAGATTGCACCAGACTCATGCTTAAAGAAAGGATCAAAGCTATGCAACTACAACTAAGCAACATACAACAAAATTGAACTCAACAAGTCCATCTTACAGAGGACTACAACTCCGACAGTGATTCTGATCCACTACACATTCAGGCATGCATCGATGCCTTCCACGACGACCCAAACCCAGAACCAGCTCTTGAAGAGATCAATGCTTGCAAGGTCATCAACGCCTGCTTAGTTTCAAAAGTTGAAGACAATTGGTTCTTGGATTCAAGAGCTTCCTCCCATATCACAAGAAATTCTCATACTCTTAGTCAAATCACCTCTTCTAGGACTTCACTCATTAGAACAGTAGATGGGCAGACTATGCCAGTAGTAGGACAAGGAATTGTATCTACCTCTGATTCTTCAGAAACAATAAAGGATATACACAATATTTTTTACATTCTTGGTGTCAAAACGAATCTACTCTCAGTTGGAAATTTGACAGACATAGGATATAGAGTACTATTCGAATAAAAAAAATGCTTCATTTATAATAAAGACAATCATAACACAATCTTCTTGCACGGCATCAGAGACCCTAGAAACAACCTCTATTGAGTGACGAATCGAATTGGCCACATCGACACTATAGCAATAGTGGCTTCCTTGACCTCAAATGACCTGCATCAACAACCTACACTAACACTACAAGGCAACATTCCAACTCAAAGTCAACTGCCTTATACACCCCAACAACCATTGAAGGCCGAAATTCACCTATGGCACCAAAGGTTAGGGCATGTGAACTACCAGAGTCTATATCACATGTCTTCTAGACAACTAGTTTTAGAAATACCTCAATTACCTCTCATAAAACACATATGTTCCTCATGCCAACTTGGAAAACTGCCTTGTGATAGGAAACCCAAGAAAAGAACCACATATACTTCTTGACAACTTCAACTTGTTCACAACGATCTCTGTGGACCACTTCCAGTGTCTTCTAGCAAAGGAAACCGATACATCCTCACATTCATCAATGACTTCTCTAGGAAAACATGGATATACTTCCTATCTAATAAGTCACAAACCCTACTGTACTTCAAAAAAATTTGTGCCCTAGTAGAAACGCCAATCCAAAAAATCAACACACTATGAAATACAAGGGAGGAGAATACCTTTCTGCAAATTTCCAAGCCTACTGCACAAAACACGGCATTCATAGACAACTTACCGCTAGCTATTCCCGCATCAGAATGGGATAGCTGAGAGAAAAAATCATACCTTATTAGAAGGCATTCATAGTGTAGTTACTGGTACTAGACTTCCAAAAGCCTTATGGGAAGAAGTAGCTACAACAGTTAATTATCTCCAAAACCATTGCTCCACCAAAGTCCTAAAATTACAAACACCAAAAGAAGCATATACAGGGACAAAACCAAACCTTAGTCACTTAAGAGTTATTGGATGCACAGCATATTGTTATATACCTGATGCCAAGCGCCAGAAACTAGACGCCAAATCCACACCCATCCTTCTCCTAGGATACGATGAAAACTCAAAAGCTTATCGTTGTTACCATCCTTCTATAAGAACAATCATCATTAGCAGAGACATTTGTTTCAATGAACATAGCTTTAGCATTCCATTTTACGAAGTCATAGAGCCCCTCCTCGACCAAACCTACCTAGATACACTTCTCTCCCCCAACCCCTCATCCACCTTTCCAAATTCTTCTCCTACCTCTCTAGCAATCTCTCTCCAGCAAGATTCCCCCCACTCTCCAAATATCACTTCTTCAACCCAGCCTCTTTCCTCAATCTCACCTTCTATCCCTGCCTACCTAGACTCTGCTGAAACTTCCCCTCTTCCCCACATTCCCCAACCAGTTTCCCCGTTCCTTGTCCCTGCACCCCAGCGATCTGAACGACCAAGAAGACAAAACATCATATCAGAAGGCTATGAATTATGTCTTTCAACCACAAATTTCGACATTTGTATGATCACAAAGAACCCCAACGCCCTAGAAACATCTACAGATGTTGACAATGACAACATAACCTTCAACCAAGCAAAAAATGACCCTAGATGGCGGCAAGCAATGCAAGAGGAAATGGATTCGATATAGAAAAATCAAACATGGGAACTAGAGCCACTACCAATAGGGAAACGGGCCATTACATGCAAATGGGTATTTCGCCTCAAACCTGGAATTGATAGACAGCCACCGGTGAAGAAAGCTCGCCTTGTAGCCCGAGGATTTGAACAAAGGCAAGGTATTGATTTTACAGAAACTTTTGCCCCACTGATAAAGTAGGCAACCCTTTGCACTACAATCACTCTAGTCGCTACAAAGCAATGGGATATCCACCATATGGATGTTCGAACTACGTTTCTAAATGGCCTTCTAAGAGAATGCATCTATATGGGTCAACCTCCTAGTTTTTAGGGTTAGAGGAAAGGAACAGATGGTCTACCATCTTTTTAAATCCCTCTATGGATTAAAACAAAGCCCCCGAAATTGGTATGATAAAATTGATGCTTCTTTGCAATGAATTAGAATGCAACAAAGTAAAACTGACGGGAACATGTACTATCTACACCAAGATGGGGAGACCCTAATTCTAATGCTCTACGTTGATGACCTGTTCATCACAAGAAGCTCTACCAAGTTGATTTCTTAGATCAAAACTATTCTCAAAACTGAATTCGAAATGACTGATCTTAGCTCAATCCGACACTACCTTGGCATCTCATTTGAAATAGTCATTCTAGGAATCTTTCTACACCAAAGGGAATACTCCGAATCCATACTCAAGGAGTTTGGAATGGCAGATTGTAAAATTGCCTCAATACCTCTTCCCGAAGGTCAAGTCTTAGTAAGTGATATGAAGTCAGATTCGGTGGACTCAACTCACTATTGTAGACTCATAGACAAGTTCATATTTCTGATTGTAACACGTTCTGATCTAGCCTATGCAGTTAACAAACTTAGTAGCTACATGGGCAATCTATAGCAAGGTCATCTGGAAGCTGACTATCTCTAGATCCTCCACAGAGTCTGAATATCGCACCCTCAGTGATGGCGCTCAGGAAGCACTATGGCTCCATCGACTCCTTCAAGAACTCCAATTCTCCTCCCCGTCAACTTCGAACACTAAACAATCTCCAAATAGTCCTGCACCATCACACCCCAACATACAACTTCACTACGACAACCAAGGTGCATTAAAACTAGCTCAGAATCCCGTTTTTCATGCACGTTCAAAACACATTGAGATTCATTATCACTTTATTAGAGAAAGAATTATGGGAGGGGAAATCAAATTGCAATATATTCATACTAATTCCCAACTAACCAATTGCCTTACAAAATCCTTGGGGCGTGGAAAATTCCAACAACACTACACTTTCTTCAGGCTATACAACAAATAGAGCTTGCCAATAGACAGCCAAGTCTCCTCTGATGCTTACTCTACACCCTACCGCTCAGTGCCTGCAAACAAATCGTCTTTGGCCTCTATCAAGGACCCAAAGCTTTTGTATTGTGTATCTCTAAAACCTGTAACCTTTCTAGAACTGTCTGGCCAAGTGAAATACAGTCCTGGCATCCGACCTCGTCTCATGGCATAAAACCTAGGTTTTGGAGACGACTTCTCTCTGAGTCAATGCTTCTACTTCCACGACTCCACCAACGCAATTTCCATCATCTCCATATTGTTCGTATACACCCTGCAATAATCTTCATCATAGTCTTGGCCTCCCACGACAACATCCACGGCATCAAAACACCAAGCAGTTATACGTGAAAGTAATGTACACACCATCCAAATCGCAAGCCCGGCCAAAGGAGCGACAGATATGTCTTTAACAAACTCTTGCAGTGTTTGCCTTCGGTGACGCGCCACACGAGCCATCCATCTGAAGATTACAAGCTTCCGCAACACACCGATTATTGAAATTACCATAGCCTCAACTTGTACAGATTTGAGAACAACCCAATCTCTCGATTGAGGGGGGATGTGAATATATTAGGATTACACTTACATTAGCATCGGATGATTCCCATCCAACTAGTTAAGTACATATTTCATTCGTTAAATTAGGTTTAACTTCCTATACTTAAACCCAGGGTTGACAGGATGTCCGGACACGGACGTTGTGTCTGCAGCGTCCGCTGACATTCGCGGTCTCGGCGGACGCAGCGTCCGCCTTCCGACGGCGGGAGGAACGCTGCGTCCGATGGCGTCCGTGAGGACGGACATCCGGGTTACGGATGCTATTTTGGAGCGGACGTACTGATTTGTCAACCCTGCTTAAACCGTACTCACAGCATGCTTAACATCTTTTGCAAACTAAGCTTGCTTAACATTGTTGTAAGATCACAACAAGCATTTTCCAACATTTCTTTCAATTGGGATCAGAATCAAACGCAATAGTACACTGAAAAGAAAATTTAAAACCCTTGTTTGCAAATCGATTAGTGCAAATTCACTCTCTTCGCATAAATAGATGATCTTCCAACAACTACAATCCTCAAATTAATTAAATTCGAAAAATTCAAAATCCAATTTGGTAAGCGGGCGCAATAGTTACAGCGTTGTAGAGCTTCGACAAGCTCGATTAGGGCTTTGACCCCACATCCATAGGGTGTAGCACCACGGTTATAGGTCCTTTGGCCATTAATTCATGAATTTTAACATTTGGCTTTAGGGCGACAATCTTTGGTCATAGGCTGATTTGGTCTTAGGTCTTAGTCCATGACTTTGGGACTGAGTCGCACGGAAATAGGTTCATTTACACAATATTAGGTCATTAAATCACAGAATTAGGTATTATTCATCCATGGTTTTAGGTATCATATAAAATAGTTATAAGTGTTTTTTTGGCCTAATTTTAGGGTCTTAGTTTGAGCAAAGTGTAAATTGGTCCGATATATATTTGTTGTATGTAGGTACTAACATTGTGTGAGATTTGGATTATTTGACTCAAAGGTATAATAAATAAGAAAAATAGACCTCAAATTTAAAAATCTTACCCACATACTTTTGCATATAGAGAAAAATTGATGTAGAATTTGGAATTGCTAGGCATTTGCATTGAACATAATAGATATACATTGACTAAAATATTTGACACACATGAAAAGGAATAATTAATCAATTATATGTAATATTTTCAAAGGAATGCATTGCATGTTGGTTATCCATCTATTGTTCAGGGTAACATAAAACACTTTGATATGCAAGATTACAAGGCAAAGAGGAACAGTGAAGGAATAGGCAATTCAAGAAAGAGTAGTTCAATAGGTCATATTAGTTACTACAGTGTTCAAGATTATACTTTTCATGATGGAGATGATAGCAAAATTGAGTAGGATTGGAAATTACCCCGATCTAAAGGAATGAGTAATTCAAGTATGAAAAATTCAAGAATGATCGGTTCTGATAATTTTGTTTGCCCATGAATTCGATCTTGAAGATTTGTTTTACACCTATTACGTAGCTTCTTCTTCAGAAACAAAGTTCTAGTGATTTGCAATTACCTACCCCACTAATGGTGTTGTGAAATATGCAATTTTTAACAAATAATACCATCCCAAGCTTTTGGACTAGAAATAGTTTGGATCTACGCATTAGGAAATCAATCACAATTTTACTGCAAGAACCATCCGATCAGCACAAATCAGAAGCAAAGTTAACTACTTCAATTCAAATGCCGGTTGAAGCTCAAATTGAATGCAATCTTCTGTTCAAATCCTTCTTGTGTTCATTGGCATCAAGTGATTAGATTCTGCATGAGTAGAGAAAAGATGATTTGTGCACTAAAAAAATAGTTTGAATAGAAAAATCCTTTCAAAATTGAAAAATGACTGGGTTTAGTCTAAACTCTTGAGAAATTCCTAAACAAGACTCACCCAGGAAACTATGCTTCCTCTGGTCCAATTTGTGTCACTTCTTAGTGGCCAATTTTTGCCAAATAATCTTACTTATCATCACTCTATGAAAATTGGGAAAAAAAATTTGGATGGAAGCTTTAAAAAGATCTTTTATAAGTATAGGATTTACCAAAAAAACCTGATATCGTCATTGTAGAATAGAGTAGGCAAAAAAAATTATTTCTAAAATAGATGCCAAAATTTTTAGCTTTTTTTTAAGAATTTTTTTTTGTGTGGTGAGAGATAATTCTACTTTTAGCATCTTTCAAACCTTAATTTTCAAAAAATTATAATTATTCAAAAAAAAGGTGATGATCCTATCCTATACTTACGATATGTGATGTATAAAACAATGTCATTTTTTAATCATTTTGGTGAAGAAGTATTTAAACTATTTTTTCAATATTCATGTGATATTCAAGTACTACTTGGAGATATCTATATCAAAATTAGGTAATACTTAATATGATTAGACTATTTGTCTTGAATTTATACAACAATAATCTAGCTATCAATTTGACTCCCAAAATGAAGAATTTCTTTTGCAACGTCTTCGGGCTATAGCCAAATGGCAAAAAAATCATGCATAAAAAACAACCCGCACATGTATAAAATGAATGATTGTTCTTTCCCCACTTCTTTTTTTGTTTTTATTTTCCTTGAAACTTTACCCACTTGCATGATTTCAAGGTGTCATGTTCTCCCACCAACATGAAAAACCAAAATTAAACGCTGCCTTTTTCATTCTGCAGAGAGTGGCACGAACAACCCAAATAAATTACTCCGTTATATTGATCAATCAAGAAAAAGCAAAAACATCACAACACAAAAAAGAGTTTAAAACTGCGTGATCTAAAAGACATTTTATATTTCCCCCCAAAAGAACGTTAAATTTTAGCTTTTTACAATTTAAAAATGTTTACCGATTCTCAATTGTTTTTCTGTGTCGGGCACTCATTCACGTCTGACGGATTGAACTTACCGCCCGTCCCGGCTGGCTACCGATTTCTCTGTTAAAATAGTCAATGACAGTCGTCAGAAGTTGCCGTATACCGACAATTAAGGCTCCAGTCACCTGGTTTCCGGAGATCATCTGTCCATCGTCTGAACTCTGAAGACAGCCATGTGCAGCAAGTTGGAGGGCAAGTCAACGCGGATGCTCTGCAACTCTGTTTGTGGCCTTATCTTAAAGCTTTGGTACAGTTTGTACTCAAAGTACTCAATCCGTAAACCAAAACCAAAACAATTTTAAAAATCAGTTGCACATCGCTAGAAATATATTCTTTGGCAATAGAGTTAATCGTAAAGGAAACCCCAGTTTGAAACAGTTTGAAACAAGGTGTTAGAAGAAGGTATAGCTAAGAATAGTACAGAAGAAACACAACACCAAACTCCATTGGACCTCAGTTTTTGGTGTTCTAAAGAGTTTTGTCCAGGTTTTTTTTCTTAAGTCTTGCCACTGGTCCTGCATTGTACACACTTTGCGATTAATTCTAATGCAAGAAAACTCTTAACTTTGGTAGGATGCAGCCCTTCGTGACCAATGTAGTCACCAAAATCAGCTCTAATTATTGGATCCATAGGTGCATTTCTTGTTTTTGTAGGATTGTGTTGTGCTTTAAAAATTGGTGGTGTCCTTAGAGTGTTAATCCTTACTTAACCACCTTAAAGTATGTATTTCTATTGCCAAAGTAGTAAACCAAAAGTTACCAAATTCTAAGATGGATCTAGGTAGAGCAATTGTTTTTTTTGTGCAATATATTGCTCTTGGAAAGAAGATTTTGACCTATGTGACTTGGGCTCTTCCCCTCCATAAATTCTCCAATGCAAGAGGAGCACTCAAAGGTTAATTTTGTAAGGATGTTGTGTACCTACGACTATAAAAACAAAAAAAAATGACGCACTTGTTGGTCCAATAATCAAAAATATTTTGGTGACTATAATCTTGGTCATGGAGGGCCACGTCCTTCTTGTTTATTATTCTAAAATAAAAATCATTGGATATGTGCTTTCATTGAATGCTTTTTAATCTTCAACGTCCTATCAACTCCTCAAATCTCCAATGTTCATATTTAGGATGACAAACACAATGCTTTAGGACAATCTTTTGTTCAAATAACTTTTCATTCATCCAAAATGATGCTCAAACCTTTAAAACACTAACAAACCATATACTTGTACAAACCAAGGTGAAAGGAAAAATATTCAATTTTTAAAGAAAAGGGTTCAGGTGGTAACAAGGTTATTAATTCTTCCGCCAAGTTGTGCAACAACGCAGCAGTGCACTTGCATTGGCGAGTCTCCGGTTCAGTCGGCTAACTTGCATCCCCACACGATTTCCATTTCACGATTTGTTTCCTTATAATAGTCGTCTCCATCGCCATCTTAAGAAACTCAATTTCAACTGATCGGTCAGCAAACAGTTGCACAGTTGCAGTCTCCGTCTCCGTGTCCTCCGCGTCTTTCACCGCTCATTTTCTGCACTTGGTTGCTGCAGCACGGGCTTCGATTCAGCATTTTCATTTTTAAAGTTGGATCTCTCTTCTTCCATTGCTACGGAACAAAACGAGCTAGCGCTTCGCTGAAACAGGTTTACATTCAAAGTTTTCAGTCTCTTTGCTGTTCCTTGCGTCGTTGCAAGCTGTTGCATCCGAGTTGCATCCGAAACTGAAAGGTTTAGACACTAGCTGCTTTGTGGTTTTCGCTGCGTCCTTTGGTGTTCTGCTCTTTTCTTACTAGCTTTCGTTCGTGCTCCGATCCAGGACTCTTGCCCTGCCAGGAGAAGCTTCATCTTTTGTGAAGAGGTGTGGGTTTAATTGCAAGATGGCGTACCCACAGAAAGCCCATAGTGTACAAGGCCAAACGCTAGATATGACTAGTAAGGCTTCATCACAAATGCTTTCCGCTCTACTACTTTTTTGTTTGCCGACTTGATACTTTTGTTTTATGGTTTTGAAATGCACCCTGGAGTCCCAGAAAAAATTGACTGTGGCATAGTTTGCATATGTGCTACTGTCGGTAATAGTGTGACTTACGCAAGATGTTCCTGAGAATGTCGTTTTAATTAGAGAAGGTCGAAGTGACGACGTCTGAGTGTTCAGTTTCCTGTTGTCTCCACGTTGCCGAGCACGCTGCTTACAAATGTTTGCGTTTCTGTGTGTGCAGTTGTGGGGTGTTACAACTTAAGTGACAAGGAGTGGTTCAGCAGGCAAGATCCTTATGTTGTTATCGACTACTCCGGACAGAAATTTCGCACCCGTACCGACACAGGTGGGATACGGTTTTTCTTCGTAAATTAATTAATCTTTTACCACACTCAATTAGCAAAGCTGATAGAGCAAGAAATAGGAGGCGTCATTGATGTCAGTGTGTGCTCTTTTTGTGTGCTTAAGTGGGCGTCGAGTAACCGATGTAACTGTTATAATTCCTCTACCGACAGATGGAGGCAGGAACCCATCGTTCAACGAAACCTTCAAGTTAGCCTTGATCGAAGGTCTTCGTGAAGTAAATGCTAGTGTATGGAACAGCAATACAATCGAACGTGATGACTACATTGGCAGCACCAAGTAAGAAAATCTGTGTAACTATTTATGAAAGTAGGCCTAGCTAGTTTAATACATACATGTTCGAATGTTCACACACAAGTGTTGAATCAATCGGAATAGTGTTTGGGAGCCTGTTTCGAAGTGCCAAAGTTGGTACAGTCCAGTGCACAAAACTCTAACGATTAGGACTGTTTTAGATCTGAGAAAATATGCCAATTTCTTCCAATTTCTCATGATGATTCTTGGCGTCTCTTACTAGTAAATGTAGACGATTTTTGTTTTGTGTAAATTCATTTTTTTTTGGATGGTTAAATTATGGTTGTGAATTCATCATTCTCTTCATCCAATTGCAGGATTTTGCTGAACAAGGTGATTGATTGTGGGTATGACGACTCCCAATGGCAACTGACGAATACTTCCACTGGGAAATCCGCTGGGGTGTTGAAGTTGATTTTGCACTTCGCTGCCGGTGGTAAAACTGTAAGTTTTGATACTAACTCCTCCGTTTTGAAATCTACAATAGGCGACCGGTAAATTATTTACAGTCAATAGATTCAAAACCCCAAGTCTTGAAACTATTTACCTCCAACTTAATTTGCACATTCAGAATGCACCGAGTAATGTCATAAACGGCATGAATCTTTCAATAAACTTTAACCTTGAAATCATACCTTAGTGTGCACTTCTGAATTTATGGGATTTGAAATGAATCGTTACGTTGATTTTCAGGTCTTTTAATTAGCCAATCTAGACGGAAACAAAAGAAGCATTCCCTTCAAAATCAAATTCTAAAAAAATTTGAAAGGAATTACTACAATTACTGGTACAATCAAAGTGAGCTTCGTTTTCTAATTACCCCGATTTGTCCTATTACTGTTGGTGACACTAATTTACGAAAGTCACCCCCTTTCTAAAATATTTACGCCACAGTTAGTCAAAATAGTACTATTTCTCAAAAAAAAAAAAATTTTGTAGTAACAGTAAGATTTGTCCAATCAGTGACAGACAAATCTAGTATCACTAAAATACATTTTATTTCTGTGGAAATCAGTCGAATGCAAAGTACTAGTTTAGCCTATACTAATTTAAATTCATCATAAGTAAAATTACTGTTGTAAATTAGTAAGGAAGTGACTCCATTAACAATACAAAGCATTTGAGAGTCCATCGACCAAACTTAGTAGAAAGCTTTGCTTTCTACTAAGTGTGAAATTACTTAAAGTATGGTCATTCAATTTTTGGCAACTGATTTTCAGCTTACCATAAAGGGAATAAATGTGCAAAATTGAAGATGGTGTACACAAATTTCTATATTGTTGTAGGAAAAAGCCCAAAGTTCACATGTGTGTATGATGGATGAATGGAGCCTCTTTCTCCTTTACAATATGGTGAATAGAGACTTTACATTATCACACACACAATAATTAGGTCAGCAATTTTTGTGGCATGAATTGAAATGTAGAATTTTTTTGGAAAAATTGATATAATATTCAACCTGCACTATTTGAAATTTAAAACAGTGTGAATTTGATAAATTAGTGTTGCATGTACTAATAGGAAAAAATAAGTGTCTCATGAATTGGAATGTTTTATGTTCGTATTGCGTCTTTTAAAGATTTTCTACTCTCCGTATGCAGAAACCCGGCAAGCAGGAAGCCTCCTCTCCCTATGCCGTGGCCGCTCCCCCAGCGTGCTACCCCGCCCCGGCATACGGCGCCCCTAGCCACTCCCACTCCCACCACTACCCACCCCAGCAAGCTCCAGCGCCCTACCCGCAAGCAGCCCCCTACTGCGCTCCTGTGGCTCCTCAAGCTTTTGTTCCTGTTTATCAAGCTCCGCCGCAGCCGGCGTACCCTCCGCAACCGGTGGCGTACGTCGCCCCCCAGCAGCCTGCTTACTATGGGGCGCCTGCTTATCCTCAGGCCCCGCCTGCTGGGTACCCTCAGGCTCCGTATAATAACCAATGGGGCAGAGGTTTGTAGGGTTTGTAGGATTTGTAGGGCTTGTAGGGTTTGGGGAACCAGTGAATGGTGGAAGCAGTTTTGTTAGATTCTGTATATTCTTTTTGGTTTTCATAATATAAGCTATATTTCGATTTTTTGGGTTATCTGGGTTGTCTTCTTGAGCGGGAATTCGGAAATATGCGGGAGGAAGTTTTGATTTCGTGTTGCCGATTTTTTATGTGGAAATGGCGGATTTCAGTGAAATTGATGAAATTGGTGCCAGCGAGGGTGCCCTAGCTTACTCTCAGTCCTCGTACTGGATCCCGTCAGGACCCGTGTAATCATCAATGGCGCAGGGGGTTGTAGGGTTTAGGGTTTGGGAACCTGGGAATGGTGTAAGCTGTTTTGTTAGGTTCTGTATATTCTTTACGGTTTCATGAATATAAGCTATGCTCCGATCCTTCTTGCTGTCTGGGTTGTGTCTTCTTGAGCGGGAATTTGCAAACATGCGTGCAGAGCTTTTGGTTTGTGTTGTTAATTTTTTGGTTTAGTTTCATATTTGTTAAAATGGGAGATCTCTTGAGTGTAATTGATTTACTTTCTGAAACCTCGAATCTATACCAATGTATGTGCGCTTGAATGTCAGTTTTGGTGATTTCAAACGTGCCAATTTTATATTGAATTGGTGGATTTCAGTGAAATCGGTGCCTGTTGTGGTGCCCTTGCTTACCCCCAGACCCCGTACAATAATCAATGGGGCAGAACCTGCGAACTAGTGTAAGCAGTTTTTTATGTTCTGTATATTCTATTTGGTTTCATAATATAAAGCTATGATTCGATTATTTTGGCAGTTTGGCGTGTGTCTTCTTGAGCGGGAATTTGGAAACATGAGTGCGGAGGTTGAGTTCTTGTTTCAGTGAAATTGGTGCTTTACTGTGATGCCATGGCTCACCCGTAGGCCTATTCAATAACAAAATGGGGCAGCAGGGGTTTGTAGGGTTTGGGAACGAGTGAGTGGTTTAGGGTTCGCAGGGTTTTGTAGCTACTAGGTTTTGTATATACTTTTTTTTCATAATATGAACTATGTTTCAATCCTTTTTGCTGTTTTGCATTTGTCTGGCATTTGTTAAAATGGCAGATTTCTTGAGTGAAATTGATGCAGTTCAAATAGCTCAAATCTATTACTCCAATCCTGTGCACTTGAATTCCACAATTTTGATGCTTTGGAACGTGCCATTTTAACGACTATGACCGTGTTTTGCCTTGGGCTGTGTGGATGTCACGCACAGCTTGGATTTAAGCAGCTTTTTGTAGTTGCTATCCTGTGTAGATTGGTTTGGTTTTCATGCAGCTGAATTGTGAAGGACGGTAGTTTCGTGTGCAGATTTTGTGCACAGCTCATAGGTTTACCCTTTGTGAGCTTGTATCCTGACTCGCAGTGGTATACAACTCAATGCAGTTAGTCACCCAATTCCGACATGTAGTGGGCCCTCCCATTTAAGTCACTCATCCACCCATACTACAATCTCAGCAACCCTTCTACATCGTGACAACGCACTTGGGTCTGGTTTAGCATGGGTCTTGAAAAATCACAGAATATTCATTTCTTGTAGGAATGTCTTGATTCTGCTTGCAAATGAATTTTCTCAAACCTCTCAATCTCTGAAGCACGTGAGTTCACAAATAGCTTCTTCAAGTTACCTAGATAGCAAACTTGCATGGCAATAGGCATGTAAACCATATGAGGTAACTTGCTAAGGCGAAGGTTTTCAATGCACAGTGACTGTTTATGGGAAGCATTAATGACATCCTCTTTAGCACTTGTCTAACTCATTTAAGTGTCTCCGCTTCTTATTCTTTCAACTATAGTTGTAGGTGAGGCGTCAAACCACTGCGTGGAGTCCTGGACCTTTTTTGATGACATGCTTATCTACAAGTCCTTGAAATGGGCATCACAGTAGCCTGACTGTTTCTTTCATGTTCATCGTTTTCCCCTCGTCGAGTCCCTCCTTTCATTTTCATTTTGGACTTCTTGTAAACCAGTGTAACAGGTCTGTCCGTATTCTAAACATCATGAGCTGACAGTCGATTGAGTGGATGAGAGCCCATCATTCCGAAATAAAACCTCGGGTGAGCACATCACAATTAGATCAAACAAGGCAACATGAAGATGATGAGTCACTTGCAACAACAGGAACTTACAAGATTGGACCACAGCCGAGACAATCAAACATACGAAAACCATCTTCAGCTCCTCGTTGCTCAATTTCATAAGCCAGGAGAGATGTCCTTCCTGGGGCCATACGTAACCATTACTCAGGAGGGCTGGAATTTCTCCACAAGACATTTCAAGAGGCAGAATACTCTTTCAGTGTTAAGTGTTGGAAATTGGAAGTTAGGGCTCAATTCCTATACCACTGCTCAAGAGCCTTCATCATGCATTATTAACGTCAATAGCACCAAAAATCAATCGTTACACTGGCCTGATTCGGAGAGCCGAAATTACATGACATTCTCCTGGACGGAACTCCCCAAACTGGGATTGACATAAGATTTTCAGCTTCCAGTTGCCCAGTCATCTGAAGAATTGTCAATGTCGTGAATTCTGCCAATGTAACAAATTGACGATCAACGATTGTTTTTGCTAAAACAGCATATTTCACCAGTGCTACAATTGTGACATGCCATGCACAGAGCTCTAAAAACTGGATTGTCTCAGAACTCTGAAGTGCCAGTTATTTTAAAATTTTGCAATTGAGACGATGTTGTTGCGTCAGTGGCAGCATTTCAGACCTTGATGAATGGACTTTGAACAAGAATGCTTGATAAATTCAACCACCCAAGGAGCCAATCACAACATTTATCACCAAAGAAACCTAAACAGATAGATAAAAACTCCAGTCTTCAAAGAAGGCCGGCATGAATAAAGAGTTTGTTCATAATGATAATGAGTCAATGTCCAATGGAACAAGGGCCATTGATGCAAAACTACTCTTCCCTTTCGAGAATACACTTTAGTTAGAAGTAACCAAATTAAAGTAACCAAGATTTAAACTGTAAGTGGGAATGCATAGTAGGTGCAGTAGAAAGTGATGTTGCTATAGTTTCTTATTCAGTTGGGAGTGGTCGATTGTTTTCTATTTTTCTTTTATGTAGGATGATTGATTCAAACCTAAACAATGCTAATCTGGTTGAGAAGGGACGACCAAGTGAACTAAAGAATTATTTGTGCCACCTTCAGTAACGAGTGAGCGGCATTAAACAGAACCTCTTCAAGTCAATTTGGTGCCGTTAATCAAGGTGGGCGTATCAGGTCATCGTTGAAAGGCTTCAATCAACTTTGAAATTCCTCCAAGCCTGAAACTCGGTATTGATTGATAAATCCAGCATATGAAATGTGTTAAGTTTTCAATTGAATGTGGATTTGCACAACGGAGAATGTGCGCAAAGTTGTTGTGGTCTCAATTCTTGACTTGAAATAAATTTGGGGTTTCCTAGAAATGGCTAGAATAACGCGTGAGTTGTTCCTATTGAACCCCATTAGGTGTGAAAGAATGAAAGTCAATAGTGAAGCAGCGCATGTTGAAAACAAGCGGTGAAATCTGATAGATTTTTACCCTTTTTTGAAATTGTTCCAATGGTATTAATTTTGATCATTCTCTTAGCAACATTGGTATAGTGACATCTATTCACATCCCTTGTATTCAATTCTAACATCTTAAGATTCAACTCTAGGAAATTCTCAACAAGAGATTTGTTAATAACAATTTTTGTTTAGTTTTGGGTTGAATTCTTTGCCTTTAGTTGGTTAGAGGTTGCATTTTTATTTGCTTTGCAGGGATAGAATTGTTGTATAGTCTCTAAAGCTTGGTATCTATGGATTCTTTTGCTTCAAGGTTTTCAAACTAGCTTCAATTGTTGACTATCAAGTTGTAGAGAGCCAATTTCGAATTTAATTAGAGATAGAGGGAGTATCAAGAGTTTGAAGATGTAAAAAATTTAGGCAACATATTGTTTTGTTCATGCTATTTTTGATTATTTATTTGTAACTCCCAAATCTTTAAGTGAAGAAGTGAAAGCAAAAGTACCTTTAGAAAGTGGAGTTTTGTAAGGTACAATGCAAAAAAAATCAACTAAAAATTTAAAGTATATATGTCTTATTAGAACAAGTCTTCAAAAGTCAATAAATTTGGGGTACATTCGCACCTGTAGTTAGTTTGCAAAAGAGAAGTGAAGAGAAAATAGTCAAAGACCGTGGATTGTAGAAGTGGTAAGTTCCAAGGTAAGGTGGACCCACATCTTGCTGAGTTGGCGATGTACAAATTTTTTTGAAAAAATGTTGTGTTCACATGTCACGATTTAATTGGCTATGCAATAGTGGACGGAATGTAGCAATGGAAAAGTAAGAGGGGTGTCATCGTAGGTGCTTCTAGTGTTTGTAAGGTTGTTGCCTCCTTTGTACATGTTCTAAGCGTACAAGACAATGTCAAGGTATTGCCCTCATGATATTGGTATCTCTAATTTCCCGTCTATTATTCTTTATGTTGGATGATGTTAGAAAATATGATAAGCAAGGTTGTGGCATTGTGAAAATTAGGAGAGGTAGCTGTGCCATTAGCTTGGAGAGTGAAGGAAGCTTTTGATTTCGGTTGTGAAGAGAGGATGAGTGAGGGCATTGAAGGAGTGATAGATGCTTCACTACTTGTCGATGGCAATGCTATGGCTCTCTCCAAGAACCAAGCCAAATGACACTTCCAATTCAATGTACGGCCTCTTAAGAACCAATTATCTTTTTGTTTTTCTATTTCGTTACATCTACATCTCTACCAATTCTAGCTAGCAATTATTGCACCTAACTCAACAACATGCTTACAAAATTATATATACTTCTTGAGAACCCACCACCCTTCCTTATTCTTGCTAGCTTAGCTACCATGTAGGCTTGCTCATTACAAATGAACGCCAATTTGAACACCCTAATAGTGTTCCCTCTAAGACTACCTCCAAGTGCCTCAATTTACAACAGGTTCCAATGTACCCTTAGATGAGTGTTTTGTGTAGGTAACCACATCTAATTGTAATCCCTTTCAAAAACCAAACTCTACATATTCATGCCTAAAATATACTTTTAATTACAAAGCCTAGGGTTGTGTTTCAATACACTTACTTTTAGCACTTTGAAAATTCATAGTTTATTGATTTGGTGCCCAAAAAAATGTATAAGTAGAGAATCTAGAATAAATCTATTGACTTCCAAGAAGATCCAATGAAAAATTAACAATCTAATAATAAGAGCAATGCTTAATCATTAGAAGGGATTTGAGGACAATAGAAGTCCATTTGTGCTCCTTTGGCTATTCCCCTCGTAATAAAGGAACGGCTAGCTAGCAAAAAAAACCCTTTTAAAATGAAAAAAAAAAGTTTAATTTTATTTAATAATCTAATTTTAAAAATAATATTTTATATGATGTGGTAGGAGTTCAACCATGTTATACTACCGTAGTGGTGTAGTTCTTTTATTCTACACAACTTGTAAACTCAAGGGCTTTCGTTACCCTCAAATCCCTTCTAATGTGCTTATTCAAACTCGTTTACATTTTAATTACTTTAAATGAACTGTTGACAAATCATTGGAAAATGATGCTCTAAATAATGTAGCTACAATGATTTGTTCTAATAGTCCATATGATACTAATCTATCAAAGTCACGCTACACTAAATTAATGCAAAGATAAAATATTAATAAACTGAATCAATATCCTCCAAATAAAAAATTTGTAGTGACATTAATTTTTTGAGTTAAAACTCATTTTCCCATATACTATTGAGACAAAGTAGTGTTCACAAACTTCTTAAGACTTAGAGGAATTAAAGCCAACAAAAATGGACGTTTTCTTAATTCAACAAAGTTACATTTTAGGCATTCCACATAACAAACAATTTTTCTGTGTGGTAGAGCAATTTGCACCTTGGAATGTAAGCAAGTAAGGATAATAATAGATAGAGTTGTCCACATGTGAGCAATCATTCACAAAATAATCTATTATTAATAGTATTCATCCAAACATTAGCAAATCTAGTCTTCTTGAGGAGGATTTTGGCGATTTTATTCATTTTTCAAGTAATCTTCTTAGTGTTCAAGGAGCCCATGCTCCAATCATGCGAGATTAGAGCTAACGATAAAGTGTGTACATTGAGGAATCAAGTGACAAAGTTTCAAAAAAAAAGGATGAAATTCTATAAGCACCCAAACTAGGATTAGATGGAATTTGTTTTTTCATATCTTTTAAATTGTTCTTAATTTGTATACATGGATACTTACTACTTCTTTTGATGAAATAGTTAACCCTTCCATTGACACCCCTTCTACGAATTAGGGTTCATTTTATACTTGAAGGTTGCTTTAAATCTAGAAGTAGGGCCAATTTGGTGGAATGAAGTTTTTATTTAAAAAAGAAACAATTTCATGTGACCCATGCTTGTTCAATTGGGTGTACCAAAAATGGGAGGCCAATTCTTGGCTTAGGGGCCAATGTGAGATTTCAATTAAAAAAATTCTTATAACATATTCTTATTTTTTCATTAGGAAAAATTTCAGCCCTCCCGAAGGCCGTGAGTTGGGAAGCTTCCTAAAATCCCCTGAGTGCAATTAGAAAGAATTTTAAACTATTTTTTATTTTTTAATGAAAGTTGCTGACATGGCACTACTTGTGCCACGTCAGTGACACATTAGATTTCAATATTTTTTAATATTTTTTTTGAATATGCTCTATGGGGTGCCAAAAAATACATCCTTAACAGCCTCTTGGAAGGTTCAACTTTTTCCTAACAAATTAGATTTGTTGAATTTTGTGCAATTATCCTCTAGGTGTGAGTGGCCCTTCAAAACTTTAGTCCCTCCCACTCAATCCTTCTCCTTGAGCCCCTCACCTTGAGTCCTTTAGTCCCTTGTCACTCAATCCCTCTCCTTCTCTTAGTTTTTTTTAATTGTCTCAAAATCTTGACTTCAAGGCTTTTACATTGGGAGAATTAGCCCCATTTACAGTCTTATTTTAATGATAGTTATTTTAATGCGTAGTTGAAGATGACCTTGAGCCCGAAAGGGTCTGAAATTTTGTGCAACTCGACCTCATGGAGAATTGGCCTATGGCCTCTCCATGTAAAGCGGACCTAATAAGGTAAACCTACCTATGACAGGCAAATCACCCATGACAGGCACCTAGGGAACTCCCCCATTACAGTCTTCCATCAACCCATGAGAAACTTTTTCTTAAAAATAGAATTAAGACTACATTAGGTTGAGTTTTAGTTGTCATCAAAGCCTTGGAATATGGTTATGGAGTTATTAATAACTGTGATAGGACATTGACACCTTTCTAGTGTAAACTGTTAGTAAAAAGTTATTTTTTAATTTCTTTATGTCATATCCATGTTAGGAAATCTTGTAACCATGTTAAAGAATGTTATGACTGCTTTGGGTGGTAAGATGACCATCATGGAAACACTTTTCTGCTGATTTGGGGTAGTCTACAGACTTTTTTGGGCAAACTGGACAGCAAACTTCGAAAATTCACAAAAAATTCATATTTTGTCGAAAAAATAAAATTCTAGTTGCTTCCTTCATTTCTCACATTTGTCTTTGTACAAAAAAAAATCAGATTTTTTTTGTCAATGGCAATAGGACAGATCAGCCATTCTGCCTGTCATAGGCAGGTTTACCTTAACTCTACGGTCCCATAAATTTCCCAAGAAAAAATTTGGCCGCCAAGGCGTGTGTCCCCTCTTCCACCATCACAATAACAATAAATGAAAAAAAGAAAAAGAAAAGGCACTGATTCGGTTCCAGTATTAGCAAAAAGAATCCATTTGAGCAGATCTTTTCTCGTGTCACAGGAACTCCGGAGCCCACCCCTCCCCTCCCCACCCATGGCCATTGGTCTCCCTGACGCCAACGCAGCCGAATCAGAAGGCCCCCGAATCCATTTCAAAAGACCCACCCAAGGACCCCCAACGCCTCAAGCCGCCACGTCGCCCTGCCAGCTCGGCAGCCTCGGATCCGCCCAGTCAGCCACCCCTTTGCACCCTCGGCCGAGTCCCGCATCCGAATCTTCTAATCATTCCCTCATCGCACTGCCCGACCGAAGGCGCCACTGCCCCGCGGGCAGAGCAGCAGGACAACTGAAAATCCGAAGGCCAGCCCGTATGGATGAAAAAAAGGGATGAGAATTGAATGGTAACGACGGAGAAGCACGGGTCCCAGTGCCCGTTCCCGTGGGTATAGGGTCCCATGCGTGAATGATGAGGATATGGGGAGCACAAAGGGATGGGAGCGACCCACCGCAAGCGCCATCCTCTTGGAACAGTGAATGCTAGGTTTTTCACGTTTTCACGCCCTCCGTCCGTTTCTAGCGACCATTCGGGTTTCCGGACGGAGCTCCAGCTTGTGATCGGAGCTTTGATGTTATCGGAGTTTTGGGTGAGAAATTGACAATTAGGTTCACTTGGAGTGAGCCTAGATTGTTGATCGCGGTCGCTATGGGAGTGAATGACGAGAGGAGGGGCACGCGCGTGGATTCCATGCGGAGGTTAGGGGAGGATAGTTTCTGTGCTTCGACGGGGCCTAGTGAGGGTATGTGGTGGTTTGATGGAGGGGGTTTGATGAATTGGCTGTCGGGGGTTTGATGAATTGGCTGTCGGGGGTTTGAATAGGGTGTGTGAGGGATTTTGAGGGTTTGGTGGTGCTGGGGCGATGGCGAGCGGGGCGGGGTTCTTGACGGCGGAGGCCAAGGCGGCGAGCGCCGCGGCCGGGGTGGGTGCGGTGGTGGGCGGAGCGGGAAGCTCAGGGATCAAGGGCGCCACGAGCAGCGGCCGCGGCGGGCGATGGAGGCAGCAGGGCGTGGTAGGGCACGGTGGCGGGGAGGCGTGGGTGGCGCAGCGCGTGGCTGTGGCGGGGAGCGGGCGCGCGGGCTGGGGACACCAGCCGGCGGGGCACCATCACCACCACCACCACCACCCGCCGCAGTCGCAGTCGGCGTCCGCGTCGGCGTCCGGGGGCTTGAATGCGGAGTTTTGCGGGCGGCGGTCGACGCGGCTGGTGAGCAAGTTCCATCACGGGCGGCAGAAGCTGTACATGGGCAAGCACAGCCCCGAGGCGGACATGGCGGCCCAGGAAATTCTGCAGGCGTCGGCGATTGCGGGGAGCTCGACTAGCACGACGGCGACGACGACGACGACGACGACGACGGGCATGCTGCTGGAGAAGTGGTCGCACCAGCTGGTGGGCATGGAGGATTTTCCTTACCTGCTGCGTGAACTGGGGAACCGCGGCGAGTGGGAGCGCGCGCTGCAGGGGTACGAGTGGATGGTGCAGCAGGGCCACCTGCGGAGCGAGTGGAGCAAGCTGGCGAGCATCATGATCAGCACGCTGGGTCGGCTGGGGAAGGTGGAGATCGCGCTGGACGTGTTCAGCCGCGCGCAGAAGGCCGGGTTCGGGAACAACGTGTACGCGTACTCGGCGATGGTGAGCGCGTACGGCCGCAGCGGGCGTTGCCGCGAGGCGCTGAAGGTGTTCCAGGCGATGAAGAAGGCGGGGTGCAAGCCGAATTTGATCACGTACAACACGATCATCGACGCTTGCGGGAAGGGCGGCGTGGACCTGAAGAAGGCGCTGGACATCTTCGAGGAGATGCAGAAGGAGGGCGTGGAGCCGGACCGCATCACGTTCAACTCGCTGATCGCCGTGTGCAGCCGCGGCAGCCTGTGGGAGGACTCGCAGCGCGTGTTCGCGGAGATGCAGCGGCGGGGCATCGAGCAGGACATCTTCACGTACAACACGCTGATCGACGCCTTGTGCAAGGGCGGTCAGATGGAGCTGGCGGCGTCCATCATGGCGTCCATGCGCGGCAAGAGCATCAGCCCGAACGTGGTGACGTACAGCACGATGATCGACGGGTATGGCAAGCTGGGTTGCTTCGAGGAGGCCATCGGTCTGTACCACGAGATGAAGGAGTCGGGCGTGCGTGCGGACCGTGTGTCTTACAACACGCTGATCGACATCTACGCGAAGCTGGGCCGCTTCGAGGACGCGCTGACGGCGTGCAAGGACATGGAGCGCGCGGGTCTGAAGGCGGACGTGGTGACTTACAATGCGCTGATCGACGCGTACGGGAAGCAAGGGAAGTGCAAGGACGCTGCTTGCCTGTTCGAGAAGATGAAAGGGGAGGGTCTGGTTCCGAACGTGCTGACGTTCTCGGCGTTGATCGACTCGTTTTCGAAGGCGGGGATGCACCAGGAAGCGACGAACATCTTCGTGGAGTTCAAGCGTGCGGGTCTGAAGCCGGACGTGGTGCTGTACAGCTCTCTGATCGACTCGTGCTGCAAATGCGGTCTGGTGGAGGATGCGGTGGTGCTGCTGCAGGAGATGATGCAGGCTGGTATCCAGCCCAACATCGTGACTTACAACTCGCTCATCGACGCCTATGGGCGAAACGGCCAGGTGCGTGGAAGGAAGCGTTTTTGGCGCAGGGTGTCGCCGTTTGGTTTGGGCTGTTTCGCCGGTCCCTTTCGTGACCTCGACGATCCGAATTTTTGTTCCTTGTTTCTGCGATGTGTTTCTTTGCGAGCCTGTCTTGTTAGGGTTTTTGCTCATCCTCATGCTCATGCGTGTTCTGAACACCGAAGGATGCGAATTCTGAACGTTGTGACACACTGTGCGCAGGTGGACAGTGTGGAAGCCATGAAAGCCACCTTGCCGAACAGCCCTGTGGTCCAGAAATTCGGCGACAAGAGCATGGAAATGGTGCGGAGGCCCGCTCACCCGCAAGAGAATGGCGGCGACCACACTGGTGTGTTGGCTGCCGTGAGCGTGTTCCACGAGATGCAGCAGTTCGGGCTGAAGCCCAATGTCGTGACCTTCTCCGCCATTCTGAACGCCTGCAGGTGAGCCTTTGCTTGTGAAAGGTGGAGCGCATGTTTTTGTACCTCCAGATTGGATGGAGAGGGTCGAGGAGTGCGTTATTGAATGTTTGTTCACTGATTTGGGCGTGTTTGATTGGTGCAGTCGATGTGCTTCGCTCCAAGAGGCGTCCGTGTTGCTGGAGCAGATGCGTTTCTTCGACAGCTGGGTGTACGGCATCGCCCACGGACTGCTGATGGGTTTGAGGGAGCAGGTTTGGGTGGAGGCTCTGAGGCTTTTTGACGAGATTGCTCGGATGGACTACGCCACGGGGGCCGCGTTTTACAACGCTCTGACGGATGTGCTGTGGCACTTTGGCCAGGTGTGAGCCTTTACCGGTCTCTGGCATTCTGTTTTTCTGGCAGCCAGGTCTTGTGGTCCCGCACTGTGTTCTCTGACCTTGTGTGGGTGTTCCCTGTTATCCCGAGGGTTGGATCTTGGTTTTAGGGTTTGATTTGTTATTCAGGTTTGGTCGGGATGGTTGCGTTGCAACACGTGATGCTGTGTCCTCGCCGGTCAGTGAGTCTTGAAGTAACGAGTCCAAAGTTTTTACCTGTCTGCTCGAATGAGTTCCGCGGCTGAGTGTTTGTGTGCTTGTCGAAACAGAGGGAGGGAGCTCAGAAGGTGGTGGTTGCTGCGAAGCGGCGGCAGGTGTGGGAGAACGCGTGGTGGCGGTCTGAGCAGCAGTTTTGTCTGGACCTGCACCTGATGTCTGTCGGCGCAGCTCAAGCCATGCTCCACGTTTGGCTTCTGGATCTGAGAGACTTGGTGTGGGAAGGTCACGACTTGCCCCGAGTTCTCAGGTATGTGATGCCGGCGATTACCTTTGGGGTGGTTCAGTGATTGCAGGTCGGTATGTGAGTCGCTATCGTTTAGCCGAAGCTTTGATTTGTTTCGCTCGTTGCACCGTGTGTGAGAATTGCCGTAGAAGTCTGTTTGACGATGAGTGCATCCGGCACTGATGTTCGTGGCGTTTTGTGCGGTGGTGACAGTATTTTGACCGGTTGGGGCAAGCACAGCAAAGTGGCCGGCTTCAGCACCGTGAAACGAGCCGTGGAGTCGAGGTTGCAGGAGATCAAGGCCCCGTTCCAAGTGGGTAGGTACAATGAAGGGCGTCTGGTGTGCGCGGGCCACATCGTGCGGGCCTGGCTCGAGGATCCCAGGACGTCCCAGCTGCTGACGCTGAGGGACGCGATCATCAAGTCGAATCCGCAGTGGAATCGGCTGCCCGACCTTGGATTGTTATCCTTGAAGGAAGCCCAGTTGGCAGACGTGACGACGTAGGGAAATGGGACTCTGTCGTCTCGCTTCTGATTCGAGGGAGCGTGGTTTTGATCACGCCTTCCTCCACTACATGGGACGTTGAGAGCCCTCGGCAGGTCGGGGTGAGATTGCAGCCGGTTTGCCTTCTACTAGAACCCTAGACCGAGTCCCTTTTCCTCCCATTCAGGTGCACAGCTCTCAGATCACGGACGAGGAGGCTTGGCTCGGTTGATACTGTAATCTTGTTTTGAGAGCAGGCCGTTTGGACAGATCTGGTTGGTCGCAATATACCGCACTCGATACGCTGAGCATGATAATCCGTCGAGAATTTTGGTCCCTCCAGCATAAACCTGAGGCTGGTCACGCGCTGATCGGTTAGTTTAGGTCATTGATATGCCGGAGGCCCAACCTCCGCGATGTACAATATTGAGGCCATGTGCTGGTGGTGTATTCGGAAAGCATTTTAAATGCTCGACATTGGAGCTATTGAATTCGAGGCATTGTCTGTCTACTCCTCCACGATGAACTGCTTCGGTAGCATTGTGAACACCTGTGATGTGGCATTGTGGATATTGGTTGTGCGAGTATGTGCTTGTGCGGAGTGAGTTTGAATGCAAGGCTTATGGATCTGCATGACCTAGAGTTTGGCTGGTTCCAGAGTGGCTTTGAGCGTGTACAGGTTGTATACAATTGTGTTTGTCAGTTGCTTCCATTTTGCATCATTGTTGTTTTAGATTGAATCAAGGCGAGGATGATTGATTACGTTCAGTTTTTTCACCGAGCTCCTGAGCTCTTTTGCGAAAAAATAATTGGGTAATGTCAATTCCAATGGTGGGAATGTTGTAGGCAACCTACTCTTGTATGTCTTAAGTTTTTTTAGAAAATATTACAGATTGCAAGTATTAGAATTTGAAGGTGGAAAGTATTATAAACAAATAATTATATAAGGAAATCTGTAAAGTGGATTCCAAAATTTAGAAAATGGCATCTATAGACTATGAGAGACTCTCCATTCCATTTTTACGTAGTGGAAATAATAACTTACCCCTAAAATCCATTGATGCATGGTCGTGAAAGTAGGGTATTGAATTCTTGAATAGACTCTAAGAACTTGAGAGTTATTTATTTATTTATTTATTTTTATGGTAGCTTCTAGTTATTATTTTCTTTCAGTGTTAAACTTTGTTTGGTTTGATTGAAAGAAGCACTCAAAAAGTCATAACTTATAAGGCTTTGTCTATTTTAATTGAAACAATCTAGGGCAATCTTAGGTGTTGTCTAGATTGCAAAGAAATTTTGCTTCTTTTATTACAATAACTACTAGGAGTATATTGTGTATTGTTGTCACATTCAAAATAAGTAAATAATTTTCTAATTATTTAACCCCTAAATGATTCTGACTATATTTTCACCAAAGTTGCTCCGAAACTATCATTTCTAGAACAAGTACGAAATTTTATAAAAAGAGATATTTTGGGACACATAACCATAGGATCTTGTTGTATGCTAATTTGAAAAGATGTGCAAAAATTTCAGAAATTTCCACCATGTAGATTGCAAAATATTAGCATTTGAATTGACAAAGTTGCTTTTTTTGGCCTTGTGAAAAATTGGGCAATCCACTTCATAAAGTCACATTTGTATGAAAAAATGTCCAAAAAGGTGGTTACTCTTTGAATTCATTCTTCCAATCAAGTTGGCTATGTGCTTGAAAAATTTTAGATCATTAATTTTGGCATTGTACAACATATAGGAAAAAAATTGTAAGTAGAAAGAAGTAGAGAATGATTCAAAATACTAAATTGTTAATAATTTATTTATGAAATTGAAAAATGTCAATTCCAATACTCGTTATAAACAATCTATACTTCATTTTTTTTTTCTAATTTCAAAAATATTGAAAATTGAGTTAAATGAAGGACTTCAACGTTTGTCTTATAGTAGCCATTCAATAATGACCCATAAATTCCCATAAATTAAAACTCCACATCATTATTGACTCATTAATCAAAAAGGAATGATTCAAAGTTTCCAAGTACATGCAAATCTAAAACCAATTTCAAAATTTTAATTCCTAAGCAAGAAATTTTAAAAGAAGATTATTATGTTGCCTATATTATCCAATGAGCAACATATCATACAATACTTACAATACCTTACTAATTACATATCTTACAATACCTTTTTTAACCTAGTAGTCAAAAGTTATAAAAATTGTTCAACCTCAAAGGTACTCCTTCACCACATATCATGTTAAAATTTCAAAAGAAAACAGATAAAATCTCCATTCATAATGAGTTGCTCAAAATTACTATGTCCCAAAAATGTAATTTAGACATTTACGAGTTAATTCATAAAAAAATTTGAAATTCAATAACTATCACATTGTAGCCCCAAACAACACAAAACAAAGCTAGTGCACCCCTCCTCATAGAGAGTTTTCCAATATTCACAAGAATATGACTCAACGATGCACAATCTTGAAAAGCCTCACCATAACAAACAAACACTTCACTTCAGATACATAATGTATAAGTAAATGTGTATATATATAAACATAAAGAAAAAACTTTGAATCATTTTATTTGATTAACGAAATGAAAGTAACCACTACATTGTTGGTCTTCGGAGTCAATTTGCAATATTTTCTAAAAAAACTTAAGACATACAAGAGTAGGTTGCCTACAACATTCCCACCATTGGAATTGACATTACCCAATTATTTTTTCGCAAAAGAGCTCAGGAGCTCGGTGAAAAAACTGAACGTAATCAATCATCCTCGCCTTGATTCAATCTAAAACAACAATGATGCAAAATGGAAGCAACTGACAAACACAATTGTATACAACCTGTACACGCTCAAAGCCACTCTGGAACCAGCCAAACTCTAGGTCATGCAGATCCATAAGCCTTGCATTCAAACTCACTCCGCACAAGCACATACTCGCACAACCAATATCCACAATGCCACATCACAGGTGTTCACAATGCTACCGAAGCAGTTCATCGTGGAGGAGTAGACAGACAATGCCTCGAATTCAATAGCTCCAATGTCGAGCATTTAAAATGCTTTCCGAATACACCACCAGCACATGGCCTCAATATTGTACATCGCGGAGGTTGGGCCTCCGGCATATCAATGACCTAAACTAACCGATCAGCGCGTGACCAGCCTCAGGTTTATGCTGGAGGGACCAAAATTCTCGACGGATTATCATGCTCAGCGTATCGAGTGCGGTATATTGCGACCAACCAGATCTGTCCAAACGGCCTGCTCTCAAAACAAGATTACAGTATCAACCGAGCCAAGCCTCCTCGTCCGTGATCTGAGAGCTGTGCACCTGAATGGGAGGAAAAGGGACTCGGTCTAGGGTTCTAGTAGAAGGCAAACCGGCTGCAATCTCACCCCGACCTGCCGAGGGCTCTCAACGTCCCATGTAGTGGAGGAAGGCGTGATCAAAACCACGCTCCCTCGAATCAGAAGCGAGACGACAGAGTCCCATTTCCCTACGTCGTCACGTCTGCCAACTGGGCTTCCTTCAAGGATAACAATCCAAGGTCGGGCAGCCGATTCCACTGCGGATTCGACTTGATGATCGCGTCCCTCAGCGTCAGCAGCTGGGACGTCCTGGGATCCTCGAGCCAGGCCCGCACGATGTGGCCCGCGCACACCAGACGCCCTTCATTGTACCTACCCACTTGGAACGGGGCCTTGATCTCCTGCAACCTCGACTCCACGGCTCGTTTCACGGTGCTGAAGCCGGCCACTTTGCTGTGCTTGCCCCAACCGGTCAAAATACTGTCACCACCGCACAAAACGCCACGAACATCAGTGCCGGATGCACTCATCGTCAAACAGACTTCTACGGCAATTCTCACACACGGTGCAACGAGCGAAACAAATCAAAGCTTCGGCTAAACGATAGCGACTCACATACCGACCTGCAATCACTGAACCACCCCAAAGGTAATCGCCGGCATCACATACCTGAGAACTCGGGGCAAGTCGTGACCTTCCCACACCAAGTCTCTCAGATCCAGAAGCCAAACGTGGAGCATGGCTTGAGCTGCGCCGACAGACATCAGGTGCAGGTCCAGACAAAACTGCTGCTCAGACCGCCACCACGCGTTCTCCCACACCTGCCGCCGCTTCGCAGCAACCACCACCTTCTGAGCTCCCTCCCTCTGTTTCGACAAGCACACAAACACTCAGCCGCGGAACTCATTCGAGCAGACAGGTAAAAACTTTGGACTCGTTACTTCAAGACTCACTGACCGGCGAGGACACAGCATCACGTGTTGCAACGCAACCATCCCGACCAAACCTGAATAACAAATCAAACCCTAAAACCAAGATCCAACCCTCGGGATAACAGGGAACACCCACACAAGGTCAGAGAACACAGTGCGGGACCACAAGACCTGGCTGCCAGAAAAACAGAATGCCAGAGACCGGTAAAGGCTCACACCTGGCCAAAGTGCCACAGCACATCCGTCAGAGCGTTGTAAAACGCGGCCCCCGTGGCGTAGTCCATCCGAGCAATCTCGTCAAAAAGCCTCAGAGCCTCCACCCAAACCTGCTCCCTCAAACCCATCAGCAGTCCGTGGGCGATGCCGTACACCCAGCTGTCGAAGAAACGCATCTGCTCCAGCAACACGGACGCCTCTTGGAGCGAAGCACATCGACTGCACCAATCAAACACGCCCAAATCAGTGAACAAACATTCAATAACGCACTCCTCGACCCTCTCCATCCAATCTGGAGGTACAAAAACATGCGCTCCACCTTTCACAAGCAAAGGCTCACCTGCAGGCGTTCAGAATGGCGGAGAAGGTCACGACATTGGGCTTCAGCCCGAACTGCTGCATCTCGTGGAACACGCTCACGGCAGCCAACACACCAGTGTGGTCGCCGCCATTCTCTTGCGGGTGAGCGGGCCTCCGCACCATTTCCATGCTCTTGTCGCCGAATTTCTGGACCACAGGGCTGTTCGGCAAGGTGGCTTTCATGGCTTCCACACTGTCCACCTGCGCACAGTGTGTCACAACGTTCAGAATTCGCATCCTTCGGTGTTCAGAACACGCATGAGCATGAGGATGAGCAAAAACCCTAACAAGACAGGCTCGCAAAGAAACACATCGCAGAAACAAGGAACAAAAATTCGGATCGTCGAGGTCACGAAAGGGACCGGCGAAACAGCCCAAACCAAACGGCGACACCCTGCGCCAAAAACGCTTCCTTCCACGCACCTGGCCGTTTCGCCCATAGGCGTCGATGAGCGAGTTGTAAGTCACGATGTTGGGCTGGATACCAGCCTGCATCATCTCCTGCAGCAGCACCACCGCATCCTCCACCAGACCGCATTTGCAGCACGAGTCGATCAGAGAGCTGTACAGCACCACGTCCGGCTTCAGACCCGCACGCTTGAACTCCACGAAGATGTTCGTCGCTTCCTGGTGCATCCCCGCCTTCGAAAACGAGTCGATCAACGCCGAGAACGTCAGCACGTTCGGAACCAGACCCTCCCCTTTCATCTTCTCGAACAGGCAAGCAGCGTCCTTGCACTTCCCTTGCTTCCCGTACGCGTCGATCAGCGCATTGTAAGTCACCACGTCCGCCTTCAGACCCGCGCGCTCCATGTCCTTGCACGCCGTCAGCGCGTCCTCGAAGCGGCCCAGCTTCGCGTAGATGTCGATCAGCGTGTTGTAAGACACACGGTCCGCACGCACGCCCGACTCCTTCATCTCGTGGTACAGACCGATGGCCTCCTCGAAGCAACCCAGCTTGCCATACCCGTCGATCATCGTGCTGTACGTCACCACGTTCGGGCTGATGCTCTTGCCGCGCATGGACGCCATGATGGACGCCGCCAGCTCCATCTGACCGCCCTTGCACAAGGCGTCGATCAGCGTGTTGTACGTGAAGATGTCCTGCTCGATGCCCCGCCGCTGCATCTCCGCGAACACGCGCTGCGAGTCCTCCCACAGGCTGCCGCGGCTGCACACGGCGATCAGCGAGTTGAACGTGATGCGGTCCGGCTCCACGCCCTCCTTCTGCATCTCCTCGAAGATGTCCAGCGCCTTCTTCAGGTCCACGCCGCCCTTCCCGCAAGCGTCGATGATCGTGTTGTACGTGATCAAATTCGGCTTGCACCCCGCCTTCTTCATCGCCTGGAACACCTTCAGCGCCTCGCGGCAACGCCCGCTGCGGCCGTACGCGCTCACCATCGCCGAGTACGCGTACACGTTGTTCCCGAACCCGGCCTTCTGCGCGCGGCTGAACACGTCCAGCGCGATCTCCACCTTCCCCAGCCGACCCAGCGTGCTGATCATGATGCTCGCCAGCTTGCTCCACTCGCTCCGCAGGTGGCCCTGCTGCACCATCCACTCGTACCCCTGCAGCGCGCGCTCCCACTCGCCGCGGTTCCCCAGTTCACGCAGCAGGTAAGGAAAATCCTCCATGCCCACCAGCTGGTGCGACCACTTCTCCAGCAGCATGCCCGTCGTCGTCGTCGTCGTCGTCGTCGCCGTCGTGCTAGTCGAGCTCCCCGCAATCGCCGACGCCTGCAGAATTTCCTGGGCCGCCATGTCCGCCTCGGGGCTGTGCTTGCCCATGTACAGCTTCTGCCGCCCGTGATGGAACTTGCTCACCAGCCGCGTCGACCGCCGCCCGCAAAACTCCGCATTCAAGCCCCCGGACGCCGACGCGGACGCCGACTGCGACTGCGGCGGGTGGTGGTGGTGGTGGTGATGGTGCCCCGCCGGCTGGTGTCCCCAGCCCGCGCGCCCGCTCCCCGCCACAGCCACGCGCTGCGCCACCCACGCCTCCCCGCCACCGTGCCCTACCACGCCCTGCTGCCTCCATCGCCCGCCGCGGCCGCTGCTCGTGGCGCCCTTGATCCCTGAGCTTCCCGCTCCGCCCACCACCGCACCCACCCCGGCCGCGGCGCTCGCCGCCTTGGCCTCCGCCGTCAAGAACCCCGCCCCGCTCGCCATCGCCCCAGCACCACCAAACCCTCAAAATCCCTCACACACCCTATTCAAACCCCGAACAGCGAATTCAAACCACCATATCGCCACCAGTGGGGACCCTCACCACTGAGAAGCAATCTTACCCTACACTCCAAATCGAAATCCAAAAAATTGAAAACCCATCCGCGTCTCTCTCTCTTTCACGTGCACTTAGTCGCAATACCAACTAAACTAGCAATCTAATTAGCACAACCAAATCTCCATTATAATTACAAAGCTACAACGACGACGAAATTTCTCAAAAACTACAAACCCCCGAAAAAAAGAAGCTCTAGAAGCAAGCTGCACGAACCCTGAAGTAGTCTTCCAAACCTACGTTACTCCTCCGACGTCGACTAAAATGGCCTTTTGAGTCTGTCGCGATACGAACTTCGCCACCCTCTCTTCGACAGCCTCGGTGGCCGCCTTAACTTCTTAGGATGCCAAGCTTAGATTCGAGGCCACCATCCCGCCAGCCCAGAGCTCGCCTCACTTCCGTCGCCTCGCTCTTTGCCCACCTAGTCATGAGGGAGCTCTCGGTGGCGTCGTCGTCTTCCTCACCCACCCACCCACACGTTCCGCCACTCGGGCCCCATTTCCCCGCCACGGTCCTGGGGCTTGGATGAAATTCATCGAATCGACGGAGGTCTTGGTCGATTGGTTCCGTTCGGACGTGTGTGAGCTGCCCGTGTATTTTGCGGGCAGTGAGTTGGGTCTTCTGGAATTTTTGGCATTGGTGACCGTCCAAAGTAAAGCCTTAAAGGTGTTTTCTGTACAGTGTAAAGGCATCCGGTGACGAGGCGGGTGGACACGCTGGCCGGTGCTTTTCTTAGCCACTTTGCGGCGAAGATTCGCTGTGGAACTTGATTGGGAGGAAGTGAGGAAGATCTTTTCCAAGGGCTCATGGGCTGCCAAGTTGGAGAAGGGAGGAGCAGGCAGTCGCGTGGCATTGCCGAATGCCGACTGCAGTCTGCGACGTCCTTGGAAACTGGAACTTACTCATCATTTCCAGCTTCGATTGATACGACCTCTGGAACACCTTTCACGGAGAGGGAAGGGAAGAGGATACCCTCAATCCTGTGCCGGTAACGAACTTAGTCATTGCAAACGGTACATGGCGAGCGCACTCCCATCCCCCCACCGGTGATCTCACAATGGGGTTCAAAGTAATTAGTCAAATGTTCATTTTTGGAAGATTTTTCTTGAATTTACACTGAAGACATGAAAAATTATGTAGAAACGGAGCAAAATTTAGCTAGTTTAGAGATCATTGCCCCCCACCCTTTTTATTTTATTTTTTTGTTCCTTTTTTTCCTTTTTAACATAAATGAAATGGGATTTCATTGTTTCACTTGACAACAAAGGCACCTCAACTTCACAACGGTATATGAAACTAGAAATGTTTCACAAGAGTTGGCTACAACTAGCCCTTTCTTTTTGGCACCATGTGGCCATATTGCACCATTTCAAAATAAATTTTTACTTGTTGGGACATAAAAGTAATCTTCTTTTGTCAAAGAATTTTCCATTTCTATTAGAAGTGTGGATGAAGTCACCAAATTTGGATGAAAAAGTGCATGAATATAATTGGAAAGTGTTTTTTGGTCCAAAAGTTGGATGAATGTAGAAATACAATGCTTCTTCAAATTTAAAGTGATTGCCATCCTAGAACTTTGTCAAAAAGTAAAAAAAAGAGGTAAGCTACAACATATATGGGAATTGTTGATGTAGTAGCAAGAGATGAAGTGTAATAGAGTGGTGTGGTAGAATGAGCTACAACTTCTACTTTCAAATTCAAACGTCACCATTATTTCAATTTACTTTTCAATAGAGGTATCTCAATCTGACAATAATACTCTGGAAAGTGGAAATATTTCACAATAGTTGGCTCCAACATGGAAATTGTTGACATAGTTGCAAGAAATGAAGTGTAATGGAGTAGGATGGACACTACTAGAAAATTCCCTTTTTCTATTGTTTCGGTCATGTTGATTTGGTCAATTTTTTGTTGATCTTGACAAAAATCAACAAATTTCTATCAAAATTAACAATAAATTGACTGGATCAACGCAACCAAAACAATAGAAAAAGGGAATTTTCTAGTAGTGGAAGGAATAAGCTACACTTCTAGTTGCCTTTTTGGATTTGGTCATCACTATTATTTTAGTTGACGAAAGAGTGCAGAGATGCTTGGAGGGAACATCAAATGATTAATTCTTGTTATACTAGAGCCAAGAAGTGCAACACCAATAAAGGTAACATGGGAGGTGTTGTCAACATTAGGGCAAGTTTCTATTGCTATTCTAGAATCCACATAGACTACTTGCCAATATTTGTATATGTTTCCATAGAAGGCAGATGGAGGATGCTTTATGAAGGAGGGAGGGAGGGAGGATTCACAGTTGTAGGCAATGTATTTTCTACCCAAATCTTGCATGATTTTCCTATACCGTTTGAATATAAAAGTAAGAGGTAAGGTATACGCAACTCCAATTGTCACTAATTATGACTATGTTGCTTGGTTATTATGATTAATCAAAAATTATTTCTAATGGATCTTATTGGCACTTGGAAAAGATTCCAATATACCGTAGCTAGTGTTATTTGGACACTATATGAATAATTTAAGAATTCTAAAGTATCATCTCTTGGTAAACCTAAATTTAATAGGAGGTTTGCACTAACGTTCATGTTGTAATTGTGCACATCTAGAATCATTAATATCTAGGAAAAAGTAACACTTTGGGGTCCAAATGTAGGTGTTGTATTTTGGGCAATGTTGATTATGGATGAATTTATATTAATCCGTCAACCCTTAAAGGTCTAAAAAACCCAATTTGGATTGCAACTTGGGATTTTTGAGTTTAGGATGCAAGGTGCATAAATTGACAAATGTAGCACTTACAAAAGTTTTTATTCTTACTAAGCTTGATCCAATGTTATAAGACACTTCCAATTTAGATCATTATTGCACCTCCTATGTATTTGAGAAGTTGTAAATGGTTACATATTTTACATTTATAGTGTCATATTTGAACATGATAAGGTTTAGATATTAAAGTGACCTCCAAATAAAACATGTTAGTTGATGAATCTTCAATTCAATGGTATTTCTCTTGCCATATTTTAGTACACACTTTGTATTCTAAATGTAAAATGCAAGACCATACATACAAATTCAATTAGACCTTTAATTGTTTGAAGATCACAAACTATTTGTTTAGATTTTCAAACAATGATGCTAGTGCTCGAGCACAAGAGATGTGAACGTACAAGCCTTGAATCTAGTTGTAGATATGTACATACAATCATTTGAAGGTCTCTATAATATATGTACCTATAACGTGGAAATAGTCTAGAACATAGACTCCTATAACTATAGAAGGTATCTATAATATAGATTCCTAGACTTATGGACTATAGATTCTATGATTGCATGCTAGTAGTCCCTAATTTCCAAAAAGTAAAGATTTAATATAAAATACAACTTAGAATAATTTAATAACAATCCTCAAAAAAAAATTGTAAGGAATTATTTGTGGATCATCTCCTTTACCTTGATCCCTAAAGATTTTTTACTATGTTTTCACCAAAAATGCTCCAAAATTGCCATTTTTAGTACAAGTACCAAAGTTTAGGGAAAAAAAACATTGTTGGGATACATGTGACTATAGGATCTTGTAGTACACTAATTTGAGATAACACTACTAGAAATGCACAACCAAAACAATAGAAATTCAACTAATTTATGTTATTTGGAGCAGTAGAATGACCATTTTGTAACTTTTTGTGAAAATCAATAGAATGGCAAAATTATTTCTGTTGATTTGAATAGTGCAATGACCAAATTAACAAGTTTTTGTTGAATTTGGAATCTTTTTGGAATCCTTGAGAATCTAAGTATAATGATTTAAAAAAAAAATTAATCACATAAAATTCAATCTTTTTTCAATTTGGCAGATTTTGGAGTCCATTCTCACATAGTAAAATAAAACATTTAAAAAAATATAGATCTGAGAAAAGTTGTAAATTCAAGCTACCTTTCACCTTCAAAAATCAGAGAGGGGTAGTTTGGAACATTTATTTTAACCATGCAATCAAAAATTATGAAAATTGCCAGACCTTAAAACTATTCCTAGGGCACAAATTGTGTGAAATTTTCAACTAAAAAAATGAAAAATTCCATTTGTAGTGAACTACCTCAAAATGCTATGTTCTCAAAAAAACATGTTTATAACTTTAGAGGTTAATTGAGACTTTTTAGTTTGTTTATTTGTTTTATTTGTTACAGTAAGATCTCGACAATTGTACATCTCTTTGTTGCTTCTTTGTATAATTGAGAAGCCTTCAACAAAGAGGGGTGCACAAACTTGATTTCATGGTGTTCTGATTCATAGCAAAAAGGATATTGAATTTCAAAGTTTTTATAAATTAAAATTAAAATTTTACTTTACTTTTATTCTTTAATATGGCAACAATAAAAGGCAAACTAGTATTAATAAAGTTTGATTAACTACTTCATTAACCAATATTTCCAATAAAATTTGATACAAAAAATTGATTATAGATTGAATATTTGTAATTTTTACCAAAAAAATATACCTTAAATTTAGAATAATAAATTTTGGTTATGGTGATTTTTTAGTTTATTTATTTTATTTATTTATTTTACCTGTTTTTAAGGGTCATTTTTTAACCCCTAAAGTCCCAAGGCCATTTTTCTATCAAAAACCCCTCAAAACTGCCATTTTTATTGCTTTCATCTAAGAAAACCTAAATTTTTTTTTTTTAAAATTTAACCATAGGTTCTTCTACTTCATTTATTTTAGTTCATGTGGTAAAAATTTCATGAAGTTTGACTATATAGATTGGTAGATATTAGCATTCAAAATTGAAAATGAAAGTTTTTTTGAACATTGGCTTGCAATTTTAGATGACTTTGACTGCCAATTGTGGAAGTTTTTGCATTGCAAACTTTGAATTAAAAAATTTTAATGTTGAAGAATTGAGTTGAAAGTCTAGGAATTTTTTCTTTTAAAAAACACTTGATTTTCATTCTTTAAAAAATTGTTAACTGGAAGTAGGTCCAAGATTGAAAAAAACCCAAAATTGTTAATAACTCCAAGATGGGATTGAAAGACAATAATCCCAATGATGAGATTGCTTTAGCAAGCAAACACAACATTTTCAAAAAAAATTTGTGAAAACTTGTGGAAATTGCATTTAGAAATGAATCTTACAAGTTTGTTTTTTCAAAAAGATGCTTAAATTGCCTAGAAAACGACATCATCCGTAACTTTCTCATTATTAGTCCAAATAAAACAAAACAAAGATTCACATGTAGACAAAAAAAATATAACATTCTAAGAAAAAAAATTAGAATTTATTTTGATTTTTTGCAATTTTTTTGTGCTACCTGCCAAGTTCAGTTTTAGGCTTTTTGTGGTATAACTCTTGCTCCTGGGCACCAATTGAAATACAAATTATATTCCCACATAACTAATCAATTTTTCTATCTTCTGGAAAAGTTTCAAAAAAATTCACCAAAATTTGAGTCACACTAACTTGCTTGAAATTTGATTTGTCCCCCTAGAGGACAATGGGACTTTAGGGGTTAAACTAAAAAAGTTCGTTATAAAAAACCAAACTGTAGTTATATCCTTTGAACCATAGAATATTAATTTGAAAAGAAAAGTTATATAAATCTATACCATGCAAATATAAAAGAACTAACATATGAATCTACAAATAATTAGATGGCTGAAAAAATAAAGATTATGTGTGCTTGAGACATATTTGCATGCATTTGTTGTTCAAAATTTAAACACATAGGCCTTTAGGAATCAATGTCTACCACTGCAAAGAGATTGCAAAGAAAAGATAAAGAAAAAACTCCAAATGAATCATTTTCAAACTAGTTTGAGTTCATTTGAGTTTATTCATCTCAAGTCCCACAATATATTTTGAAGAACAATTTTTTTCTATGTATCACTAAATTATTTCCTAGACAACATCCCTTCTCTAATATATACATAATATAACAATAGCTTGGAGTCCTCCTAAATTGACTTAGATTAGGAGTTACTACCACTACTCTAAAAATTTAAGAGATATACTTAAAGAAATTGCCAAAACAATTCATTGAAAATTTGAAATATATGACTTGCCAAAATTTTGTAGGAAATTTGCTAATTTTAGGCAATATTCAAAATGAATGTACATAAGTGATGGATGGATGTCCAAAATGGATGATTTGTTGGATTTAATTTAATTTTGGATGCATATCACAATATTGACAACAATTTTCTTTTTAAGTTGGAAAGGAAAGAGAGTGAATCTAAAATTTTAGAAGTCAGAGATTCTTCTAAAGTAGTACTAATGAGCATTTAGATGAAATGAAAAATTTGGAATGATTGCTCCCAAATTTCACTTTAGAGAAATGTTGACACTTATTATTTACTACCAGTGATCAAATTTGAAATTAGAAATTGTGAATTGTGTTATTGAGGTCAAAAAATAAAAAATTAATGAGCCCTCAGTGGTGGCTATTATCGGTTTGTGTAGTCAACTTATTCCCTCTCTTTTCTTTGCCATTGATTTTCAATATAAGCTAGAAATTTTTTTAAACTATCAACCACAAAATAAGGATCAAATTTTATATTCTATCCCATCTCTTTGATGAAAAATATGGTAGCAACCAAGGTAAGAAGAGAGCTTATTGCATCACCTTAATGAACTCCATTTTGAGGAAAATTTATTACAGCTTGATAAGATTCCAAATATAAAATCTTTAGTATTTCATGTTTTTTTCCCTCCCATTTAGACAAGAACTTCTTCTAAGCCTAGTTTGTATAAAAATTCATGAACATAGATTGAACAAGCTAATCTCATTGCTAAAAATAGAAAAAATTATTTTCCAACATACTTGGAATGTATTTTATCTAGTTCATATGATATTAGATCAAGAAAATGAAAACTTATTTCTCTAGAAGGAAGATAAATGAACCCTTTGTGAACACAAATGGATGTAAGCCCATTGTCAAGACAAAAATATAATAGTGGTGTACATTCAAAGTTCTAAAAATGTACACCACTAAGGTAAACTACCCCTTTACAGGCAAAATGGGAGCAAACCCATTGCAGGCAAAACTATAATGGTGGAGTGCATTTCAGAACTTGAATGTTTACCACCATTACAAATTTGCCCACAATGGGCTTGCTTCCATTTTGTCCATAATGTGATAGTTTACCTTGGAATGATTTTGCTCATGATGGGCTTGCTCCAATTTGACCTACTATGGACTCACTTACATTAAATGCTCTACACTTACTTGACACCATATCTTCAAAATATCCATTCAAAATTTAATTTTCCAAGAAGTCATCTTCCCCTAACCCTTCCAAAATTTCATAAACCATTGTCTTTCGTGGGTAACACTTGACTAATTTGCTGAATTCTTTTTCAAATTCTAAAATTCCACTTTAGATTTGGAATAGCCAACCTCATTCAACTTATATGCAAGAAAGGAGGCCGGTGTTTGCATATTGGACGGACCTTGCTATTGGTGGTTGGATGTGAGGGGAAACAAGAAATGTATGGTTTGTATGTTGGATCAAGGATTTTTTCTTATTTGTTATGAAGTGCCAAAGTGGCAATATAAAATGTTACAGTAGTGCTCTAAATTTCAACATTCATCTACATATCAAATAGAAAATATCACATATTCATAATTTTGTTTTCATCACAATTTGATAATTTCATCTAAGATTTTTCTAATTTGAATTTTTTTAGCAAGAAACTTCATGGTTGTTACCATTCTTGAGCCAAATTATTTTTCTAGGTGCAATCTGGTACTACAATGCCAAAAAAAAGCCTTGGTTGAAACAACCACTAAATAATAGTCATTATATAAGGTGAACCATTCCATCACCATCACTCTTCTCAAATCTGCATCTCCATGTATATGTGGTGTACATTCTTCCTCTGAAATGTAGCTCATGGATACATGAGGGCGGAACTGAGAAGGGTGGCTATAATAGGTTGGTTCATCTAGTATGTATTGGGTGGATTTTGTTTGATGTGACAGGGTTGATAATTTTGCTATTGTAAATTGTGTATGGAGTTGACTCCCAAACATCTTTGTCCACTCATGTGCATAAGTTGGATATGGCCCAAACTACTACTTTTTGCTATTGTGCATAGTTATTATTATTAGATTTTCTTCTTGGCCAATGGAAGGAGGTTTCGACACACCTAAGAATGCAACATTTGGATATGGTATGCAAAAGTTATTAAGAAACAAAATTTGTTTCTAAAACAATTTCTTCACACATAGGTACATAATTGATGTTAGAGATACACACAGAGTAAAGATGGCAATTTAGGGTTACAAGTGCATTCAAGGGTGCTCACCTTAACTCTATAAGGACGGGCTAGTCTCCAAAGAAATCATCATTTTTTAATATCATGGGAATCAATTGCTTAAAAAAAATGGAGAAGTATTCATTGGAGGTCAAACTATTGTAGAAGATGTTCCCTTTTCACAACAAAATTCTATGGATGAATAGTTGCACTTCTATCCTATGTAGGAGATTACAAATTAAAAGATGAAAACTTTACATTCTCTATCATCCATCGAACACTTAGTGTCTGCGACACTGTTATAGGATTAGGTTATTCATTGAGAAATCATAGCTTACGGAAGACAACACTTGAGCATGAGTGGCACTTTCAGTGGAGGCTGAACCAAATTGGGCAAATTATAATTGATAATGTTTGGGTGATTTGAGGCTCTACTAAAAAAAAGTATTTTCAGAACTATTGTTTAATTAGCTCCCCAGGCTTCTGCCCTAGGCTGTTTGTTGAATGGTTCCTGGTTGCTTTGTTATTGATCGGCAAGAGCTAAGATGGGTACCCTAAAAACCTTCATTTTGTTGCTACTTGGCCTATTTACTTTCATTAGTAGAGTGATCAAATTTTCATTGATTTTCTTGTTGGCTAGTGAATGGATGTTCCAATGCATCAAAGAATGCAACATTTGGATATTGTATGCAAAAGTTAATAAGAGGCAACATTTTTTTAGTGGGTAGAGGATCTAGAGTTGTTTCTTCTACACAAGCACATATTAATTTTGGAGAAGTACTTAAAGTGATGATGGTGGTCTTGAATTAGTGATGCATTTGGCAGGGGCAACTCCTTCCTAATTTGCTTAACATGTTTTTTGTGTTAATTTTGTATTGGAATAAATTCCTTTTGTACCCTTTGAAAAATTATTCTAAATTACTCTTTTAGTAATGAATGTGAAGTTTTCATCCTTTAATTTGTAATCTTTTCAACTTGTTTTTAAAAAATTAATCTATTAAGAACTAAATCAAACATATATCAAAGAACATGGTAGGATGGGTACAAGGGGGACTCTTGAATTTTGTTCTACTTAGATTCCCCTACCCCCACTCTCCAAAAACTTTTAGAAAAGATGGAATTATTGATTGATTCCAAAGAAAAGAAAAAACATCCATGAAGTAGTGTCATTGGCTAATCACACACATGTCACTTTTTGTGTATTGGTGGCTTCTATGAAGCAATTTCAATTCCACTTTATCAATCAAGTGGATTGTATATATTGTAGATAAATGGATTGTCACCTAATCAAGCTACAAAGTTGAAGCTAAATCTATCACATTGAATCTTCTATGTAATCAAATTCCATGCAAGACAAAAGTTTATATGTGAGATTTTATCCATATAATTGTCCCTCATGTTGACTCCCACATATTTGAGAGGTGAAAATTCAATATTACTACAATTTTTTGGGAAGAAACGAGATTTTTTTTGGATGATTGTAAATTTTCAAAGATTTTAGATCTTTGATTTTGGAATACCTAGGTAACTATTTTGTAGTCATAGTAAACTTATTGTACACTATTTCACTTTTCTTAGTACTATGAAATTTCTTGATGGTGAGGTCTCAAATTTAATGTCATTACAATTTTTCTTTATGTAGAAATTTGTTCAATACATTAAAATTTTCAACTTATTCTAATTTAACATAGTGTAATAAGAATCATAAGATATATTTTTATTTTGACTATTACTTTAATGTCATGTATACCTACTATGTCGGGGTGGGATTAAGCTACATTGGAATATCCTATTATTGAGGGAAAAAAAATTTGTGTCACTTCTAAAATTTGTGTCATCACTATATTATATTTTGATGAAAAATAAACTTTCCATTTATTTTCACATCCTACATACAAGTCAAAGTGCATATTATTATTCTATTTTATTTTAATTTTAACATTTATTTCTTATCCACAAGAGTACTTTAACCTAGGAATGTCGGGCTAGTCACCGTGGAAAATTATCCTTTTGGGTCACCATGTGAATCATTTGCTTAAAAAAACCCAAAATTACTCATTCAAGATCAAACTATTATGCAAGATCTCTCCTTTTCACAAAAAAAATTAATGATTGAACATTTGCAAATCTTACATAGAACAATTGTTTTGTCATCCATCAAATACTTAGTGTCCACTTGGGGGGTCCACAACAATGTTACAAGGCTAATTATTGCTAGTATTTGACATGGGTTTAAACTAGTGATTCTATACTTGAACCATTTTGTTCTAAATATATTTAAAATAATACTTTTGATTCAACCTTATAGCTAAACTAAAAAGTCTTATGAAAATTATTCCATTTTATTCGGTAATTCCACAGAATAGTGATACTAGCTTGCTTCATATTGTTAATTCTTTTATTTTGTAAAACAATGAACTTTTTAAAGGTGAAACTTCAACATATAGTGCTTTGCATCCTCATTGAATTCAAAGACCAAGTACCATACCCATAAGACAAGGCAAGTTGGGCTCATTCATGCCAAACAATTAATTAAAGTTTCCAAAGTAGGTTTGGCACTTTAAAATTCAATTTCTATAATTTTGATAGTGTGTTAACCCTTAAATGCCTAGATTGTATTTTTTGGCAACATAAAAATTTTGGGCACCTTACCATGAATGGAGTTTTTATTTTTTTTCGCTGAAATTTCAGCACAACATGTGCCCAAGGAGTAGCTTTAAGGCTCAACAATTTTCATAACTTTTGACTGCATGGTTAAAAAGTTATGGTATGATATGTACTTTTCATTGCTCAATGGGCAGCCCGGGCAGCAAAAAAAACTTCTTCATAAATCATTTTTTTAAGAAATTAAAATTTGAAATTGGTTCTCTAGATTTATATATACTTGGTAACCTTTGAATCATTCCATTATGATGAATGAGTCAAAAGTTATGAGGAATTTTAGTTTGTGGGAGTTTCCAAGTTGCTATTGAATTTCTACTCTAAGACAAACTTTGAAGTCCTTTTATTTAACTTCATTTTCAATATTTTTGGAAAAAAATAAAAACATTGGGTATACATTGTTTATTACAACATTAAAACCATTGGGATTGGCATTTTTCAATTCTATAAATAAATTGTTAACAATTTAGTATTTTGAATCATTCTCTACTCCTTTCTACTTACTATTTTTTTCCTATATGTTGTATGATTCCAAATGATTTAAAAAATTTCAAGCATGTAGCCAACTTGACTTGAAAAATGAATTTAAAGAGTTGCAACCATTTTGGATATTTTTTCATACAAATGTGACCTTCTCAAGTACTGCTGCCTGGATTTTAGAGGGCCAATAAAAGGTATTTTGTTACTTCAAATGCTCTTATCTTGCAATCTACGAAGTGGAAATTTCTGAAATTTTTTCCACATGTTCTCAAAAAATCTTATTACAAGATCCTATGGTTATATGTGTCTAAAAATGTTCTTTTTCTAAATTTTAGTACATGTACTAGAAATGGCAGTTTGGAAGCGTATTTGGTGAAAACATAGTCAAAACCATTTAGGGGTTAAATAAAATTCAAAATATTTAACAACTCTCTCCAAATGTTACTACAATAAATGTGTGAAAATTTAGAAAAACAAGATCTTTATACAAATTGGGTAGTAGTAGGTAAAACAACCCATGTGGGATATATAAATGGTTAGAATTAGTAGAGGCCTAATTGCTTATAGTTAAGTTAAAAGTAGGAATTGTACTTAAAGTAAAATTTTAGACCTCATTTTGGCATTATTGTAGAATAATTTTTTTTCAAAATACTTTGAACTAGAAAAAGTTGATAAATAAATCTAACTTTCATCTCCAAAAATCTTATTTAAATTTCACTTCTTCAATTAAAAGTTGTGAACAAAATTTAGAGGGGATGTTTAAAAATATCAAAGAAAATGTCCTTTCCAACTCTTCTTTAAATTTTATTCATAACTTTTGATTGGAGGACTGAAATTTCAAATAGATTTTGGAAGATGAAAATTACATTGATTTACCAACTTTTTATAGTTCAAAGTAATTCAAAAAAATTATTTTACTAAGTTCAAATGAGGTATGAAATTCTACTCTAACCTCTATGTGCTAAAATAACTATTTTTTGGTCATTGCTTGACTTCCGGGTGAAAAAAACTTTTTTCAATTTTTCGATATAATTTCAAATTGTTTTTCAATATTTATATTCAAAACTAAGATTTCTACGATCAAACAAAAATTATAAGAGAAATAGCACAAAGTATCTAGGATTTGTCTAGTGTTAAAAACTTACTATTTGGGAAAAGTGTTGGTGATTTCATTACTAGATCTTATACATTTTTTCACAAGTCAATAGAACCACAATTTTGACCAATTAAAAAAAATTCAAATGCTAAAGAGAGAAATTGTATTTTTGGTGAATTTTTGAAATTATATCTTCAAAATTCATTTGAAAAAAATCTAGAAATAATTTTATAATTTTCACCATATGGACATTTTTTACTTCTTGTGCTTCACATTATCTTAATTCATGCAAAGTTATAGAACTCATATTTATAATACATTTATGTTTGTCCAAAACCCTTGGACTTTTAGGGGTTATACACAATTCCTATATTTTAACAATGAGTAATTAAGCTCTCATCTTCAAATTATCCCATATCCTTTGAAGGTTCACAACAAATAATGGATTTCATCATAAAAACGACCTCTCCACCCTCCATTCCAATGAAAAAATTCCTTTACTTTGCCAATAAAAAATTTCTTGATAGTAGACGGTCTTTGGACTTTAGTTTGGACTCACTAAGATTGAACTTTTTCTTGTTTTATGAAAAGTTGGTAATTTATTTTTTGCTGAATTCAACAATTTCTCTTTCTCATTTTATTTATTTTTCAGCAAATTTAAAAATAATTATTTTCCACTGATCCTACCCTGTGGGTACTGGTATATAACATAGTTTTCAAAATCCTGCTCTACAAATAATGGTACTAATGGTTTCAGGTCCATTTGCAACTAATTCTATTGATGCTGTAATTCACATTTCATCGTTGACGAAGTTATAAATTCCTTCATAACCAAACAAAATACAATCACATGTCTGGTCAAATACGTCTCAGAACTTGAGAAACTTGAGAGAACAAATGATAAACATAGTACAAACAAAAAGATGAAAAATAACGCACACCCTTGAAATGGGTTTTAACATTCATAAAATGCCATCCAGGGGCCTTGAGAGGCTTTCATTATTTGCATTTGGAGACCTTTCAAGTGAACATCAACTTCGAACTTACTTCAAGGCTTCATCACTTCTGAACTACAATTCGGTACTGACAGTTTTGCTTGCTTTGGAGAGAAAGTTGTCCTCTACCCCATATCAGTACACGGTAGCTGGCAAGGCAGTTATGGTGCACCAGAACGCCTCTTCACAAGAGCATCGTAGGAGCCTTGCCGAGAGCATTCATGAATGGTTTGGTCTGTCACAATGAAGTACGTCGCTATAGTGGCTGCACAAGCCACACACCAAAACTCAGAAAGGGTAGAAATTGTTTCCAAGCATCAACTCTCATTTCTGAGCATAACTCACGAAATAGTTTGGCAGATGGGTAACACATCGCACAACAAATACAGACATTGACCATAAGGAGACAGAGTGACAAGTTTGAGAGCATACAACACAAGGTCATCAATCATGGTAAGTAACATTCATCTTCCCTGCAGAGGTACAAGGAATGCGAAAAAAGAAGCCATGATTAATACCTGCTGAGATAATGAGGGCTTGCCCTGTGTAGTTCAAATTCGCTTTAAACCATGGAATAGTTCGGACAGCTGTCAGCTGTTTTCCCATATCGTGAAACAACACAACAAAAATCTTATTCATTAGTGCGGTTACAAAAGCTTACGTCCTCACATTCGGAAGTTGATTAACACGTAAAGGACCAATAGACCTAAAAACGGTCTTACTTTTCAAGCATATTTGAGGAGGTCATGCAGGGTCTTTCTTTTGTCCAGTTTTATTTACTTTTTGACCACCGCAATGAAAAGTTCTTCTCTGATTCTGGTGACAAAAATCTGATCTCATCTAAATATACTTTCGCAATAGTATTGAATTTATTGGTCATTTAGAAATTATGAATCCTGAGTCCTTTAAGAGTTCAATCACTGAAAATAAAAAAAGATGAAAGGGAGGGTCAGGGCAATCTTACAGTTGGAACGGCACTTGCAATGCATGCAATGGAGGCAGCCTTAAATCCAGCCTTCACGCCCTCTAAAAAACGCAGCAATATGGTGACAACGCAAAGAGGTTACAGTGCGCCTACTTGCAACCCTACCCAAAAGTGACCCTTATAGATTCTTGCCTACAATGTGATAATCAAAAAGGAATTGTAATCAGGAATGAACTTCATGAATAAATCCTACTTAAATTTCCAGAGGAGAAAAAACAAGAATAAGCCTAGTAATCCTAAGACCAGCATGAATGAAGAGTTTGTTGAGGATAGTTCTACTCACTCTGAGTTACCAATCCCAAGAGGCAGTAGTTGAGACAAACATAGGCAGATACCGTGGAATTGAAGCCAGCAAGACAGACAACCGATTGATTTACATCTAAATGCTGCAGCTTACCTTCGGTACAATGCTTGGCCCTGGAAGCCCTTTCGTCATCGGCCTCACGAGTTTCAAGGTCTTCGACTGGAGACGGAATATAAAACAATCTGGAAGACTCCCGCTGCTGCAACGCAAGCTCCTCTCTCTTTTGTCCCCACCATCCTTTAAGATTACCTGCCATCTTCATAAAAAACAAACCTTCCTCAGGCTCAAGAAGAAGAAAACGAGAAAAAGACTGCCCCAAAACGAACAAGACCCAGTTGCAAATTCAGTTTCCATGTCAAATTATACTACAAGCCCTAAACTCTAAATTTGAGCTTTCTTCACAGAGACAGCAAGATTTCTTCCTCACTAGAGATCTCCTCACTAAGGTAGGGGTGTACCTACCCTGTCCAACCAAATTCAAAAATCGAGAATCTTGATTCAATCTGCAAGTGCTGAAAGCCTTTTGGGAAACAGGTCGCAAGCTCTATTGAATAAAACGGTCGCTTCAACAGTGAACACGAATCTAGAAACAATGAGAAACTGCAAACAATGTCCTGCAACTCACTGCACATAAATCTTATCATCGTCCGAATCTCAGATACACCAAAGAAACTGCATTTGAATTTGAAGAATGGGAATCTGGATGGGAAGTTTCTCACTGAGCTTCAGACGAGCTGAGCTGGGAAAGCCTTGAGCTCCGCGGCCCTCCGAACTACTCCGAACTTGCTTCAAGTGGGGATTCAAAGCGACGGAATTTCACATGGAAACTGAAGATGGAAGTCACGAGGGCGAAGGATTAGGGTTTCTGGGCATTGGTAATGGCGTTCGAGGACAAGTCAGCATCATCCCATGCAGAGTCTCTCTAATTGCTGGACGTGTGGACGACGAACAGAGTCTTCTATGCACACTCAGCGGACGGAGAAAAAGGAAATATCATTCATCCATTTTTCTGGAGTTCGAAACTGAATTCTGCTTTCATTGGAGTAGAGGGCAAAGCAATTATGGGAGGCAACCCATTCCTTGAACGAAGAACCCCATTTTCATAATGTAGGCTATTCTCTTTCTGTACAGAACGTTGAGCAACTATTAATTTTGGCATAGTTCCTGATGCAACTGTGGCACATTATGATTGGCTAACAAGACTCTCAATATTGCAATCAAACCTTGGTTGGAAAGAGGAAGGTCTATATCACCATCATGGAAGAAAGTCCATTTTTTGTTAAAAAATTCAATCAAATGAGATAATTTTTAGTCTGAAGAAACCCATTGTGTAAATGCCCAAAACTACTTCAATGGTTATGAATGGGTTCCTACCCTTAGTGGCAACTATTGGAAGAAAAAAATGGAAGTATGAGAAGATTTATAGTTTTGTGCAAAATTTGGATGGGCCCAAGCTGCCAAATGAGCTAACCTAAGGGATTGTGGTGCAAAAATTATAGTGGGGACTATAGGCATTGGGCATTTTGGTTGGGCTATATTTTTTATTAAAACAATTCAAAGAGCTCTTAGAAAATGGTTTCATGATAGCAATAATCATTCTCTAGAAGGATGAGAAAAATGAAGAGAAACTTTGGTGAAAGCACTATAAAAAAAAACACATTTTAATTGAAAGCACTATAAAAAAAAAAACATTTTAATTGAAAGCACTATAAAAAACCATATTTTAGGTGACATCCAATGAACCAACCCATTTTTTGATTGACTTGCAGACACTTAACACCAAAAGAATGGTTTTAGTACAAGATCTTTGAAATAGTATTACTATTACAATACAAGATGAAACGTTTGGCAATCTTAAAGTACTATTCAAGATGCTGTTAAGAAGCTGCTGCAATTTGATTTGTTAGGAATAGAACATCCATCTATGATGTACGTTGGTTAAAAATGTTGCCCAGTCCCCCAAAATTCTCCTGAAGATTTGTACTTCATGTTTTTTCATTTGTAGCTTACGAGAAACCATAGCCGATCAAAGCTGCTTCTGGATCACCTTTACCAACAACCAGAACCCTCCTCAAGCTAAAGCTGCATCCACAGTTCAATAGAAGCAACTCCAAACGGTAGAGCTAAATTTTGAGTGTAAAATATCTTAGTAGACCTAGAACTGCCAACGCAGGCTGCAGGAAGCAAAAGAATGAAAAGAGCAGATCGATGCAGAAACACAATGACATGGAACGCAGCGATGCAGGAAACAAAACCGCTTTGCAAGGTACTTAATGGAGTGTGAACCAAGTCTGCCTGCGAAAACCCCATCACTACCGATCAGTTTCCAGAACGTGCTGTTTCGCAGAGAGAAATTTAGAAACTGAACAAGTAAGCACCATAAGCAATAGCCGCAGAAAAAGCAGTGCCATACCATTCATCTCGCAAAGATCGCTCCAAACACTTTAGTAGGGAAGACATGTCATTGACTGCACACTTCCCACTTCGCCACACACTAACCGCACTCTAACAAAAACAAAAACTGCGTGGAATAGGTAAAAAGCACTTTTCATTTAATTTGACAGAGTTTATTGTATGACCAACTCTTTAGGCAAGTGAAAATAACGGTGCACTGGTTTGTTAGTAAAGGGTTTGTTAGTAACGGTGCACTTGGTTATAATGAAAATTTGAATGCCCATCACTAAGTGTATCATGAATCACAAGATGTACAGTACAGTACATGATTCTTGAACCATTTTTCTATGGGAAGGTTCAAGACCCAATCATCAATAGTTGTATGAAGATCCAAATCATTTATAGAATTTCCAATTTGCTAAGCCATTATATACCTTAGGTTGTCAATGGCATGTTTCCAATAGATCATAGCCATAGGATTGTGCAGTCAATGACATGTTCACTATAGATCATTTACCTGAGTGGAGTTCACAGGAACTGAAAGTTGGCGACTTAACTTAGCTCTGTCCCTCGGGCTGCTTCTGTTGATCCTCCACCTGTAAAAAGTGCACTCAGTCGCACTGCCATCCTTATTTCTGGAGTTCAAGGGTGCCTCACAAATGAGAGAGACTGAGCCAATGCAATCTCAACAACACACAATGAGCCGCCGCATACCATTTGTAAGAAATACATATGGCACAAGAAGCTCCCCTGCACAAGAATTGCACCTGTAAACCATCAGAGAATCGAGGCTGCAATCAAATTAGGATAAACATTTAATTTTCAGCAATTTGACAGTAGTTGACTTTGATCTTTAGGGTTCATGTCGACCATGGTCACCTTTCTCGACATCCTTGTACAGATGTCGAAGTGCATCAGGTGCCTTCTGATCGTTTCACTGCCTTGTATGAGGACAGCCATCTATGTCAAATGCTATGCCAAATGCATTCCTGTGAATCACCATCCAACAGTCTTGCTTGTGTCAGAATCATCTCTAGCCCTTTCCACGTCCAACCTAATAAACCTCACTGGATGATGGAGTGACGGATCAGTAAGGATTATACTTCAAGAATCAATTCATTACTTGCTTTGCCCACTCGCGTCAAAGTTCTAAACTCTGTAGTTTGGTGTCGTACATTAGCACAACAGCAAACATAAATCTTTTTTGACAACAATGCATAGGGTTTTCAGTCAGGTTGGACTTTTGGACATCTTCATGAAAATCATTCCCATGATTCAAGGAGAGATCTCCCTGTGGTCACAGCAACCATAGAAAGCCCTCCCTATATATCATGAGGAAGCCTCTGGCCTCTCTCTATGAGATCATTGTAACCAAACGGAGACCTCTCCACGAATCATGGGGAAAATTCTCTTGGTGATGTCTGAAAATTCCTAAAACTGATATTTAAACTGAAATCCCTGTTTCAGGATGTGTGACAGCTTCCTCGCACCAGCTCGCACTTGCCAAGGTCGCAAACACTAAAGCATACACAAAGATAGTATAGGAGCCAAAATTAGGGCTTAAGTGAGCTCTAACAGGTGAGCCAAGAAGGGCAGACCTTAGGAGGCTCTTGAAATACTGTAATGCTGCTGCATCTCGCCATACGAATAAGCGCTGCTGCAAGATCTGGAGGAGAAGGCAAAACCATATTCTCGACCGTCGTGACACTAGCTACTCCAACCCCATGGAAAATGAACATGCTGAAATTAATGCCAAGCTTCTTCACAACTACCACCTATTCCTGCAGTAGCTTTCTTTCTAAACTACCTCGTCCTTCTATGCTACGGATATGGAAAAACGACCCTCGATTCGCCTGTGTGTGAAAACTGTGCACCTTCGCAAGTGGACAATCACGAAGTGCAGCCTATGGAAAGCAACAAGAGCTCGTATCCTGATATACGGACTTGGGTCACGTAAAACATTGCAGATTGTAACCGCATCGAAATAGGTCATTCTCACATATCTGAACTTGCCAACAGCCTCAAGAGAGGTTTGTACCCAAGATTAGGTTTTGTGCGCAAACTGTCAAGATCAATATCCTTGTTCAAAACCCTCAAATACACCATCAAACATTTAGCGGAATTGAGAAAGGTAACAAAACATAGTGAGATCCAGAAGTAACAAGAGGCACGGACATGATGGATTCAAAGTACCTGAGTCTTCATTGATATTGTTATACATAGATAGAGAGCAATGTACATCCTTAATGTAGGACAATGCACCTGAAGCTGCTACAAGAGTGACAAATTTGTGGCCACTCACTCCAGAGTGCGTGATGGCAGTTCAAGAGAGAATACCCGTTGGGCTACTGTACATAATGGCTTGAAAATTCAGCTCCAAATCTGAGGAACCAGCCTGGCGCGGATTTCACAAGCAAGATGAACTTGCGGAGAGGCTAGCCAGTTGCTTTCCCGACACAATGGTGAGCGGGTGCACCTTCTTCCCAGGCGAAAACAATTAGGCTGTAAGACGCAAGAAAGGAAACAGAAATGGTAGAGACTAGAGAATGGCCCCTGGAAACTAGTACCATTTGGTACCTGGAAAATATGTATTCAAAGGATTCTATCACTGATGCGCATCAGTATCTGTCGCTAAAAAAGGTGATACTATAAGACTGATAGAGTGGCGTTGTTTAGCCAGCTTCTCCTGGATAAAGAGGCAGGCACGCTTGCAAGCTTCTTCATCTTCAAAAGCAAGAGTCCATCGCCCATCCACAAGATTCTTCACCTTTGGACTTGTTCTGGAAAGACCTAGTTTCCCTACATCTGCCAAGGGCTGGTGGGGCGATCGAATCCGTAAGTGTAACCAAGTCGCATGTTTCTCATCGACTCTAGGCTGTCAAATCCCAACAACCAGCAATAACATGTCAATTTCGATTTCAGATATATAAACCTTCTTCCTCACAAGAGAATGCCACTCCGGTCTTATCATAAATAAGCATAGTTCAAAAACTGACCTACCACATATGCTTGAATAAATTATAAGAACAAGCATTCCAATCCGCACAAATCACAAAAACCACATAAAAACCTTAAAAACAAGGACCAAGGGATAAAAGTCCGGTTACTTACATCTGAGCCAACTAAAGGTGCTGTAACACGGATCACGCCACGGCGCTTTTTAATGGAAACGTCCTCTATCAACAATAACGACCCTGCTGTTTCTCCCAGCACCACGACGAGATGCACATGCCGTTCTTTTCCTCTTTCAAATGCAACCTTGCATGGCATGGCATCTTCCACTGCAACACAGACCACAACAAATCACAGTGTGTCATCTGCCAGAGCTGGAGGTTAAGTTGCAACCTACCAAACGAAAGGAAGGTATCCTCCACTATTAAGACGGCATGAAGTGCTCGGAGGCATTCATAGTCTTAAAAATTTATAGAATATTCCGGTGATGAGCAGAATGAATCTTAATCAAAAGACGGTTGTCAGATGGATGTAGAAAAATCATGGGACCCTAAAACCGGAAGTAACACTATAGGACACCTCTAGGGTCCCTTCCACCACGATCCAATGACCGCTCAGTCCTTACTTCAAATTCTCACAAATGAGAAAGGGCACAATTCTGACCTTTAATATTTTCCTCCACAGCCAAACAAACCATGCAAATAACCACATACTCTTGTAGAAAATTTTCTTAACTTTAAAAAAAAAAATAAGCTCACCTTTTAACTCTCAACCATTTGTACGTTATGAGCATTTGAGAGTCTCGGTTCGGACCCATCTTCTAATTCTCCAAAGTGTGCACACTATAACGTGATTCAAGATTTGACTTAGAAATGGTGCTGGTCTTAATAGTATTTTACACTCACATACAACTAAATTGATTTCTCCTACTAGTGCGTGATATTACCAAAATCACACTACTTTTAACTAGTGCAGGTTGCAATATTCCTGTATTGTACTTATTTCCACAAAAATAAAATTTTGTGGAAACACTAATATTATAGGTGGCGCTAGTGAGGGGACCTAGAAAAATCATGGGAACAAACTAATAGGATAAATCAGAGGAGGAATTCCCACTTCACTTCTAGTAGTGTAGGATTGTAGCATGTAACAAACCTACCCTGTGTACATTGGCTCCTTTACTCCCGGTTGTATGAAATAACAATTCCGGGCAGGAAGAATAGCAGTTAAATATCACAAATGGAAAATTTGCCCACAAAAAGATGGTTTACCTAATGAGCATTGTCGTCAGAAATATTCTGAATGGAATACAAAATGAAGGTTTTGAGAATGCCTATCATTGCTTACAAATATCCACCTCTGTGCCCACCGTTGTTGACGCGATTGGATGCTGAACCCTCATGGCCTCTGGCAACTCAACTAAAGGAGCAGTTTCTGCCAATGTACCCTCCACAAGAAGGACTCTCATTTGATAAAGAACCATCAAAATCTGAACCCGTTCAAAGCTGTCATCAGTGTAGGACAAAAGGCAGCTGTACTCGTATCCAATATTCACCATTAGGCGGCGTACAAAATCAACATAAGTCAAGCTGCAAACTTAATATACTGGAGAATCAATTTAGGCTTGGAGAAATGTGCATGTCAGCAAACTGTACTTCCTAAACCCCATACATTTAACCAGAACACAGTTGAGACACTTGGACCTCTCTAAGCCTTCGAAAGATGAGGGAGGAAGTCTTTTTGCGAATGGGTTACTGCATGTTAAATATAATTCTATTTGATTGAGTTATATCAAGCGCAGAAAGATTGTCTGATACTCCAATAAACGAGATATAGCAGACAAAAATACCTTGACAGATGCCCGCATTCTTTCTCCAACACGAATGGAGGAGGGTAGTGGCACATTCTCTGCAGAGAGAAATCCAAGAGTAAGCACTATAAATTTTAAGGCTCACCTTCTAGGACAGAATTGAAACCTGCAAGTCCTCAAACAAAGAGAATCTTAAGAAAGGACAAGAGCACAAGAGTATTAAAAATTCTGCTACTACTCACAAGAGCAAACACGGAATTTAGCGCTTAAGAAGCCTTGAGATTACCTCCTGTGTTGGTTTGAGAGCTTGGCATCAACACAAACGACGCATCCTTCTGAAGCATTGGTGTGTCAAGTGCTACACACAGAAAGCAGGGAAGAATAATGAGCACTTAAAAATTTATAAACTGCCACCAACTTGAGGCCAACGTAAAACAACAGAGTCGAATTTCTAATAAAGCTGTACATGCACTGCATCCACAGTGCAGAAAAGAACTGGGATATTTCTTCCAATGATGCCAGGATAACGAAAATAACGCTCAACATCGATATTGAACAATAAGTCCCAGAAAGATTGCAAAAGAATAGCAGGATCACCTTTACGGCAGATTTTCCACTCTTCTGTCATCACTGCTGGGATGATATCTGACCAACAATCAGTCAACTCAAGAGAGAAATCTTTCTGAGCAGCTGTATAAGCGCTCTGACATGGAAACATCACAATTGTCAATCGATGGAAATATCATTCAATGCAGAGTCGGAGCGCCAATCAATCAAAATCCTACCAACAGGCACCGAACATGACTCGAAAAATAGGAAACCACTGAGATTTGAAGACCACAATATAAGAAAACGGTAACATAAACTAAGCTCAAGATTTAAAATTCTTCCCTAAATAGAAATTCTAGATTCAGAGAAAAGGTCGTAATAACATAGTAAAGCATACATTAAGCAGTGACATGTGAGCATCAGTGATTTTGTGCTCTTGGTATGGCAAAAGCTGACGCAGCAACCACCCAGCTTGCCATAGCACCTCTGCATAAGGGGGAGGCCTTCGACACATCAATTGCATCAATGCTTCAAGCATCTGTGGAAATAAAAATAAAAAAACAATAGCCGTGAGAACTTTTTATGATTTGATTGCAATGACTTATATTCTAATGAGTGATATTGTCGTGCAACAATCATAAGTAGATAAACGGCAGAGGTACCTGACTGCGATGTCTCAAAGAGACCGATCCTGACAATAATTCATCGTCAAGGTGATTTTCCCAGTGATCACCCTGTCAGAAAATCACCAGATTAGTCCCCCTCACACCTAATATCTGATTCTCAGCAGCTGCTAAATCTTAAATCCACTATAAAGAACTAGCAAACTAAAGCAGAAATGACATGAATGGGAGTAATGAAAACAATCAGTCAGAAACTCAAAAAAGCATCTATGACACAAGAATGTCATACGTAATGATGTGTCACGCTAAGGACAGAGACAAAAAAGTGAGCATACCCAAAAAACCTTCTAATTTCACCTTCTAATTCGGTCAATTTGATACTTAGTTAACTTATTAACTTTAGTGTTATCATTCAAACCTAATTCAGCACGCACTTGAATTGCTATTCTAGGGCCAACTCCAGAGATTCGAGTTAAAGCAATTTCTACTTGTTCATTCTGTACAAATTAGTTCCTAAAATATATGACTTCAATTATTTTATTTTTATTGTTTTTAATGTAAAATTTTCTTTCTTGGTTATGCATTAAGTAAACCTTCAGCAATCGGTGTCTTCACCCAGTAAAGAAAATTAAGTCAGATCCAACGTGGTAGATAATGCTATCATGTAGGGAGGTCGTCATGAGTATAGGGGCTATACCAATAAGTCATCATGCCGCCGGTCTAATGAAGGCGAGAAGAGTCGATCGACTTCACTATCGGATTTGTCACCGATTAATTGTTGCTGAATTCAACAGTAATCGAACTGTCAGCATGTGGACTTTAACCTTGACAAAACCAAAATATTACCAAAATAACCAAGCGTTTCAAAGGCCAGTCTGCCAATATTCACAGATGTATCTAAGGGAGACTTCTATTCTAACATAAAAAAGCTAAAAGCATGAAGTAAAGCAAAAAAACCATACCAGAAGTAGCTTCTTATGGCGTTTCCGACGAGGAAGAATCCCAAGGGCATCGAGCAATGATTCATCCAAAGCTGTCTCCAAAATAACCAAAAAAACACATCAATCACAAATCCAAGTTTTTAGACAACATCAACAACTATAAGATTGGATTACCGGATATACCTTCGTTTTGCAGAAAAGAAACTGATAAGCACAGGGAAGCCATCACCAATTTATCATCATTGCAGAGAAGATATGACAGCAATATTTTCCTGCAATGTAACAATAATAACATAATCACTATAGCATTATAGATGAGTCAAAACAGGTAGTAATTTCCAATAAGTGCAGCAAGATGATCATATAAACAAAATCTCCTAGAATAATGCTTGGAAAACAGGATGTTCTAACAGGCTCTAACACAAAACAAGACTTTCCTAGCACAAACGACATATGAGTTGAAGATGACATAGCATAATAAAAAGGAGGCTGTTCTTCAGGTGTGGGACGAACCGGCCATCTAGTTCCTCTGAAGCAGTTGGTACTGCAGTAGAGTCATCGAAATCTTCTCCCGCTTCTTTACCTTCTCTGTCTAAGCTTTCGCCTTCACTCACCAGACCGGGAGAGCATCGAGGACTCAGATCAACTGGTGCTGCTTGGTCCGCCCTTAGCAATGAAGCCCCAATCCTATTAACTAAAGATTTGTGGTGCACAACATGTAACAGCCGCAATAGAAGATATAACGACGTCAGGGTGCTGATATGTTTATCCTGCAAGACGTCCCAGCATTAGTCTACTCTGACTACCATAGACTGGTACGTGACAAGAACGGTATTGATCGAAAATAAAAACCGCCTTCTATTCAAGCTATTCATATTTACGGAATAAATCAAATCAAAAGAAATCATGTACGATTGAAAAATACACTTGAAATAGGTTACTTCTTAACAATTTATTACTTCTTTATCAGTAAGTAGAAGCAAATTACCGATGGGCGGCTGGCACATTTGTCGACAGGACGTAAAGAAGGTAGCAACAGGGGCAAGACCAGGATATTCATGATATGCTTTGTCATGATTGACTTTAGAACAGGTACACCAGAATTGATAATGTCGTTGCAATAATAGAGGAGGTCCCCAATTTCAGCTATGGCTCCTTCCACCCTTCCCTGCATTTGTCCAGAGTCTGGCGATCTGATCATAAAGAAAAATTCGAGGTTATACAACAATCTGACAACTGTCTATGACACAACAGAGGAACTCAAAATAACACGTAGAAAAGCTAAGTTGCTCATCAATGAACAGACACTTTGCTGTCCTATAATTCCGAAGTCTCTAAAAATACACCTAATTGACGAGGTAAGAAATCAAAGCAACAAGGAAGAATCACTGTACTCCCCGAAAGTGTCTTTGTAGTGTTTGAGAGCTACTTGCATGTATGTCATTTCTGCCCAGTAGAAGGGTTTTCATAAAAAAAACAAGAGAACATAGATAACTCACTTCGAGACTTCAGCTACCAGGCAATCCAAACCAAAGGATTGCTGCCTTAAAAAAGTAACAAGGTCTGAAAAATAGTCCACCACTGGCGGATTTGTCACGAACATTCGGATGCACTCATCATCCACTGTCCAATGCCATCAACATCAACAAGAAAGGCGGAAAGGTTAATAACAGCAAAGTCCGTAACCGAGAAAATACAGAATCGGGTCGAAACGCATGTCCGTGAAAGCAAAAACTTAATTTTGACTCACCGTTATAGACACTGAGAGTAATTGTCCGAACAGCAATGCGAACCATGCCCTCTTCATGGTGAAAGAACTTAATAGCTTCAGTGTACAAGGGAAAAGATACCACTTCCTCCTGCGTAGCAACAAGGACGTGAAGAAACGAAAATTTCTAGCAAACATAAATAAGTTTGTCACCGTCTCACAGGTTCAACAGTGTGTCTCAAACTATCCCACTAGCGACACCAACTTCTCATCATAGAGCGATTCTGGTAAGGCGTTGCTACTCAGAAGATAGAGTACTACCCTAGTTTGATTCATAACGGCTTTAACTTAAACGACCTTAGATGAAATGCACGCGGCCTGAAGAGATTGTAATGTATTGTACTGAAGAATGTAGTGTACTGATATAACCAAGTGCTATCATAGAGTCAAAAAGAGGAAAGGAGATGAAACAAACATTGTTGGTCTTGATAAAGAATGAAACAGTGTTGCGGTCCAATTTCATGCTGATCGTCCTGAGTCACAGAGACAGGAAGCTATGTCAAATGGTGCCACGCACAAACCTACCGAAGGTTCATGTTGAACTCTGAACGTATGCTACAAATGCAACGGCACACACAGCAATTTGCAGCAGTTATCACCCCCGCAACCATACATGCAAATGCTAATCCAGAATAGACGTAAAACTGGAGGGTGGATCTTCACTTGTAGTACCTCAAAAATATGATATAATAAGCCAGAAGTTCTTCATGGCGGAAATCAAAAGGGAATGTAATGAGGTGATTGATGTATTCATTGCTGAATAGATAGTCTGCAAAAGACATAGGATAACCGCATAAGAATGCTTCGCATCTGATGGAAGATGCTAATTATGACTCGGTACGGAATCTCGTTACACCGATTAAACATAGGCACTCAATGAACTGATCATTTTCAAGAAGCGTGTGACAATGAGAGCCTCGCTGCCCTTCTGAAAAGAAAAAACCACAAAATACACTAGGACAGTAGCTGTCGCCGAGCAAAGAGTAAAACCGGCAGAGCAGAAGAATAACTCAAAAATCACACTTCAGCCTTTCTCTGGTAGATGCAATTCATATTTAACACGTACATATGGCATGGTCGCTGCGTATATTCTGAATCATGATGCTCAGCGTTTGCAGCAGCTGCACTGCTACAGTGGTTGTCTTGCTACTGCTCCTCAAAATACGTACGAAAGTTGCCATCACCTGCTTCTCCATAAAAAAACTGCACACTCAAGTCAGCAACAACCAGTTCTATTTAATTCTAACATATTGAATGACTTATGACATTTGATCAACTTCGCCTGCCAGCAACTGTGCGCTAAGATGATGGATCAAACAAGCAGCAGTATGATCAAATTTAAGAGGCTTCCCCCTTCAGTTACACGCTTGTGTTAAAATAAATACGTACTTATCTCCAAAGTTTCACAAATAAAGCATCCAGATCTTACTCAAAGAAGGCAGGATCGTGTTGATCTCCCCATATTAAAAGCTCGGCCATCGATCTGATCGTTTCCACTAGATAATCCTGCAACAGCACGACCAACAACCGAAACTTACAGATCCAACGTACATTGTCGTCGAAGTACGCAACCATGTTTTTGGTCCTCCCAACCACGGTATGAATAACAATTTCAAAAACTAATTTCCGTTGAATCAAGGTTCTTTCCAGGTCCTGTGGTCAATTGGTATTCAAAACTGACCTCTAGAACACACGATCTCTCTCCACTTCTGAGAAAAACTAATTACGTGAACTCCTGTTCAATAAAATAACAATTAATTTAAGAAAAATTAAGACCACTCCTGACAAATGTCCTATTGATCAAACCTTGTTGGAATCCGTAATCACAGTTGCTTTTTCCAGCTGGTCGTTGAGGTACCTGCATCCAAACACAGAGCAGCTGAGCTCTCATATATTCCAACGAAGAAATCCGAACGCCTACATCAAACTTAAGTTAAGATTTTACTAAGTAGGTTAGCAGTTCAGAATGTGTTTTGAAGCAAATCAATCCAGATTCCGGTAAGAACTGAATACGATGATAGCAAATGGCTAAATCGTCGTCTCACTACAAAACGTGCTTACAAACGCTCCACATCACTCAGAACTGTGATCATGAAAGCCACCGCCAATAATTCCATCACCTCTCAAACCACCGATCACCTACAAACCCTCCACTGTCCACTCTCCACTCTACCCTCGCCAAAATTTCGACAGTTCTTTCATCCACAGCAACTCACATGAGCTCTGTCATCGAGAACCGCTCGCGGGGGCGCCAGAACCACATGGTGCCGAGCGGCGTTTAGTGCACAAGAGCCGAAACTAGGGTTGAGCTCCCGTTCCGCTCCTCCACCAATCCGCTTGCAATTCAACACTACCTCTGAAAACCTAATCACAAGCAACTCCTCATCCCGTCCAAATCCGACGACGACGACGACGACGACTACGCCTTCTTCCTGCACATCTGCTGCGTGCCTTCTCCCCATCTCCAAAATTTCCTACTTTCCGCCCCTCGCTGCACCATCGCGATCATTCCTCCATTCCATTTCTCACAACGCTCCTCCTCGCCTCATCGTCGTCGCAGGCGTCCGCATCATCATCATTTCCAAACTCCGAAACCTCGATGCCGCATCTCGGCGACAAACGTTCCGGGCACTCTGCGATGTGTTTCTAAAGCCAGGGCGCCCTTGTGTGCTGGCCCGGACTACCAGTGAGAACTGGCACGTAGGCTTCAGTTGAGGGTCTTCCGGCGATTTCGTCGACGGTCGTCGATTGACGACTTTCCGTTCCGTCGGACGAGGACTTGCATGGATCCGACTGCGAGACAAAGTGCAGGCTGGGGACGAGTCGGTCTTCTAGGAATTTTGCGTCGACGTTCGTCTTGGGATGACGTTCGCTTCTGTTGGACGAGCGAGAGGGCAGTGCGCGGTCGTGAATCCTCTGGAGTTTTCATCGACGATCAGGGACGAACGACGATTGACTTCGTCGGACGAGAGTTTTGGGGTGGATGGGGACGGAGGTTGGTACCGACCGGCAGCACACGGCGGACAGCGAGTGGTGCCTTGGCGGAAGGTCGGCGCAGGGCGGAATTACTTCGTGCCATTCAGTGGAATTCTTTTGCTGTTGAAATAAATCCGCTGCCTAGCTTGGGAGCAGCATTCATTATTGTTAACCCCTCAAAGAAGGCTGCCGCTGTTCTGTTCTGGTGACCGACTCATTGTAATTATAGAGAGGACCTATAATTACGAGTGGAATTTATTGTAGCATAATATGTCGTATGGGGTTAATTTTTTTTGGAGCCTTATAGGAATGATAGGAGAGCATGTTATGGAATTTTGCATAATTTTTTGGTGAGTGAAAAATTGTAAAAAAATTTCTTGTATTTAGTCTTGCAACGAAAAAACACAAAAACAATAAACCACATTGTGGTTCATACCCACATTAGGGTTAATCTCTATGTGTGCAAGTTAAAAACAAAAAGTCTACTTTGGAAGATGATACATGGACTCCCTTACAAGGTAAGCAAACCAAAAATCATCCGAATAAACTTTGTGGCATAATTGGCATGCCTTAACACATTGGTGAAAGACTATGAACTAAAATGCAAGTGGTCCCATAGTTCTAGAAAGCATTGTGAATCAATTACAAATTTTTAAAGATGCAAGGTGTTGAAGGCTATGAGTGTCATGTAGGTGATGCCAAAATCCATTTGATGCACATTAAGAAATAACACTAGTACTAGTAGTATCAAAGCATTTCATAGAAAAGAAATTGAAACTAAAGAAAGTGAACTCAATTATTATTCTCAAAGAATACTCGTTTTTTACATCTCATTTTATTTAATTGAACTATATTCACCTAACTTTTTAGTCCTTTTAATTTTATATCATTTTTACAAAGGCCATCATTTAAGTCATTTTAATGCAATGACCAAGGGTATGATATGAGAATTGTATACCCATGTTTGACACTACATATTGACTATAAATGATGGATCATTGGCAAGCTAAGCAACAAAAAGCTATTAATGTAGCAATGGTGGATGATTCTAATGATGATGCAAATGAATGTTAGAAAGAATCTGGGGTCTATAGAAGGCTATTTCATTTTTTAATACAGTGCAAATACAAGGGGAGGGATTTTAATTACCAATTTCATGTGGCACTACTAGTGATCACATAGGCCTCTAAAAAACTTTAACAAATTTTTTATTGTAATCGCAATTCTGCATGCAATCAAATTGCCTTCAATAAGCCTAAATTTTTTTTAATGGTATTCATTAGATGGAATTGAGGTCTTCATTGAGATTGTGAATTCCCAAACTATTAGAAATATAAAAACTTCCACATCAACAATCTAACATGGTCAAGGACGACTACACTAAATAATAATATATATATTTATTATTATTATTTTGGTTTAAATTTTATTTTTTTATTTTTTTATATATATTATTTTCAAAATTTTAATTTTAATTTTTTTGATAATTTAATATTCTAATAGTAATGCATTGGTTTATAACAAGGAGAACAATCTTGAAACAATCTTCTAATTCCTTCAAATTCCCTCTAATGTTTAGCTTATTTGACTGAATTTCAATCTAATGATAAGGTACTTAGGCACCTTAGATAATATAGCATTATGAAGAGACATTTTGTGAAATGAGAGAGAGAAAACACTTTGGCATGTACACCTTGTCAAAGACTATTTTATGCCTTATCCTACTTTTAATGACACAAGATTTAGGTACAAATTTCAAATGCAAAGGAAATTATTTGTACGGATCATAAACCTTGTTTCCAATTTTGATTCTTATTTCTTTGAGAAGAAAAATTCCACTAATAGATTGGAATTATTTCCTTTGCAAAAGTGCACAATCACAAATTCATATACTTGTGTATAGTGTGTACTTATACAATAAATGAGTTTTGTCATTTAAGGAAAGCATTGCTCAAAAAGCCATGAAGCATTTTGTGAATGTATTTTGCAATTGCTTTGAAACCCAATTTTTTAAAGTGTCCTACCCCAAAAGATGTTCTAAGACAAATGTTGATTAATTTCAACCAATAAATATTATTCCAATTAGTTTGCACTACACATTTGTGACCAATATGGAAATTACATACATACTTGAGATAGGAAATGATTTTCACAATATTCATTAGTTTACAATCTCTTGTTAATTTACAAACAATTTTAATTTACAAATTTCTTTCCATTATAATTTTGCATTTACTAAGTAACCATGAAGACTTCACCAATAAAAAAATCACACTTTTATATGATAACACATTCCATTCTACAATGACAAACCAATTTTCAAGTTTGCATTCACAATCTTGCAAATGATCACATTCAATTCCAAGTTCCAAATTAAAGCACAACACTTACACAAACAAATTCAAATAGGCAATAGTTCTCTAATAATGTCCAAAGAACAAAAAAATCTAGCCACTTGGTTGGACTCTACACCCTCTTTGCAATAGGTGTTAATCCCATTCAACCTCTACACCTTACACTTCACCAACATGCATGAAAATGACAACTAACCATTGTTTGTATTTTTGTACATTCCATTTGAAACTTCTTAAACTAACATGCATTTCTATTGAGAACTACAATTCAATTTTGCGGCTAATAAAAACGTTTTTACAACTATATTAGAAAAATTTGAGCCCTATAGAAGGCCATTAAGGATTCAATTTTCAATGCCACATAGTACAATTATAGGAAAATAAAAAAGAATTTAAAATAATAATAATTATATAATATACAATATTAAAAAAGTATGAAAACCTTATGCGGCACTGATGTGGAACGAGTAGTGCTAAATCAGCAACTTTCATTAAAAAATAAAAAACATTGGAATTCCTCTCTAATTGCACCAGGGTAGTTGTGAGCAGTTCAAAATTCGTAGCCTTTCCAAGTCCTGAAATTTTTTGTAATGTTAGACTCTAAATTGGCAAAATTACTTACAATATGTTAAAAATTTCAAAATAGCTCCATTTAGAATCAAAATTTAATAATTCCTATAGTTCTACAATTCCTCCATTGTCATAGATGTCTAAGGAGAAGATGCTCATGAATTGTATTTTATAGACAACATCCACAAATATTCCTAGTATTACCTCTTGTACAATAGTATATATCCATAGTAGAGTTGCTTTGTGCAAATAATTCATAAGCCACAAGGAGAAAAGAAAGCTCACTTTGCATTGATGCAGAAGTTTTTAAAAAGAACCTTGAATGGGCATTCAATGTGTTACAAGCTCTAAGAAATTTTGTAAAATTTAGCTTAAGAGAGGGGGGTGAAGACTATGCATGATACGATGCAAGCTTGCATCATTATGCAACAAAATTGTCTTTATATGATTGCAATCATAACGTGACTCATCTTTGAGTGAAGTGTCTATTTCCTACAAATCCAATCCAATCCTATATTCTTCAATAATTTGCTCACATTATATTTAATGATTGTCCACTTTGTGTCCAAAGATCTTGTTGGTTGCTCCTCCTTCCTCCATGCTTGAGTTGTTGATAATGTATGTGAATCTTTGTCCAAATTGTAATGGATTTTTGGCCATTGTTATAGACTAGGTCTTGCAAGATGTGTAGAAAATTACTTACAAGTTGTCACTCCTTTGCATACAAATTCTTTCCCTTTTGCACACAAACAAGTTGGGTTTCTACTATCGTGTCCACAAATGGAGGGAGGGTGGTGAAGGATACAACAGTTATATAACATATCATATGTGAGAGGACCCTAGTGGGGTGGCTGTCATTAAAATCTCCTATTGTAGTATAAGAGATGGAGCAATATGAAATGACTTTGAGTTCAAAGACCAACAATAGTATCATTGATGTCCCTTATGAGAGCAACCATTGAAGATGCTCTTAGAGATTCTAAATTAGCTACTAGAAGCAAACTTAAATGCCCAAAACAAAAAGGAAAACAAATCTCTCTTAGAGGAATAACATTATATATGATACAATATTATTGCATCCGATATGAGGATCAAATTTGGCATAAATTTCTTAATTTTTGTCAAAAAGTGCTACATGTCCTAATGTAATTGATTCACGTGATGTGGACCTTTCAAAATCTAATATAGATATTCAATTTTGGTATTTCTTTGACAAAGTTGACCCTCACATACAACATACTTCTTAATGACTTGTACAACCATTATGTAGTCATTAACCATGTTGGGATAGTATTTTTGAAGTCATTTTTTTCTTGTGTAATCTATAATAAATAAGTTAAATATAAACAACTATGATTATGATTCAAATGAAATCTCAAAACTTATTAAAGGTTGACTTTTATATTTTATTTGAAATTTATTCATAAAAGCTCAAAGAAGGCCTTGGACACTTAGAGATTAAATCATGAAGTTTATTAGATTAATAGTGCATTCAGAACAAGCACGATGACCTTGTTCTAAAGGAATCCAAATGTATAAATCGGTACAAACAATATAAACAATTAGACCAACAATTTCTTATAACATCAATTGGCAATTTTCTACTTCCATTGTGTGTTTTTTGTTCTTGATTTAAGTCTTTGACATTATCTTCTTTTTTATTTCAAAGTAACATGTTGTTTATTTTTCATTAAAAAATTGTAAGTCAAGTCAAAAAGTTTGGTCACACTATACCTATATTTCTACTTTAAAATGCAAATTCACCCTCCAACTTTGTATAATTGGTCAAGTCTATTTACACAAAGCAATTAATTAACCTTTAAAATGATAGACTTAGTTGAAGAAACTTGTTTTTTTAAAGAATCTTCATAAAAACTTCTTTAATATTCAACTACATCTGAACTTCTTGATATCTTTTTCTTTGTCTTTACAAGATGCATTTATCAATTTAAGTCTTACATTTTGAATTACAATTTGAAGTGATAATTTTTACATTGGAAAGTTTGATAGTTTTTTGGAATGTTAGCTTTGAAGTTGCTTTAGTCTTGAGGATGGTAGAAGCTCATCATTGATTGGTTATTTAAACAAGCTACATGATATCTATATGAAAATGATTCTGAAATCTTAATTAGATAGCCCTCCCAAGACTTCAAATATCCTTAGAGGATTAATACAAATCTCTCAACTAATACCCCATTGATATAAGAGTTTTAATCACATAGTTTTGACTCATTATTGAAATCAAACCATCTAAATTTTTCCCTAAGATGTACATATTCTGAATACAAGAGTTTAGGGTCAATTCACAATAATTATTACATTGAAAACACATAATTTATTCATATAGTGTCCAAATAATGCAAGTGAAGAAACTTTAGAATCTTTTTTTGTTGCTAATAAGATTGAGTAAAATGTAAGATTGAGTAAAATGTAAGATTGTTTTATAGAAAGACACATGTTGAGTTACATGTTCAAAATTTAGTCTAAAAAGCACAGTACCTTTGTCAACATAGTTGGTATCAAACAACTTAGCATTAGACACTAATTTATCTTAGGAGAATGTGTGACTCTAATTTACCCAAGTCACACTATTTTACACGTGTTCGGGCTGAATTATAAAGATTCCCACCAATTTTGTACCGTATTGGCAGTGACACTAATTCTGCACCTTCCATAAATAAGGGTTTAGGGTTTGGTGATACACCTTCAAATCCTTGTTTGCTTTCAAGATACCATTTCAATCTCGAAGTTCAATCAAGCTTTCGAACCAAGTAAGGGTTTTTGTTGTAGACATTGTGAAAACCGCAATTGTACTGCTTCTCTTTCTGAATGTTTTTCCTTCGCAGAGAGCCATGTTGTAGGGCGACAGGATGTAGTGTTCGAAGCTCCATGTAGTTTCTTCCAGTCTGGAAGTCAAGCTTATGCGGTGTATTGCGAATTTCTTTTCAGTTATGGTGGTCAGCCAAGCTGAAATTGCCTCAGGGATGGCGGGCGGAAGAGTGGATGTGGACGTGGCTTTCATTGGCGTCGGGTGCAACCGGGTCGTTGGAGCAGTCGCGTGGGGACCTTGCAACCTCGTCGCGTTTGCTGCGCACCACGCTGTTGCGATTTTTGATCCCAAGGTTTGTGATTTTCGAATGATCGCAGTTTGTGCTTAATGCTAAACTCAATGGTTGTGAGTTCAAAGGTTTAATGTGTAAACCCTAATTGCTGTGAGTCCAGGGGTTTAAGATTTAAGTCCTAATTTTTTTGCTGCTGGAAATGATTCTTTAGGTGCGAGACTTTTGAATCCGTGCATTTGGAGGTGCATCATTAGGTTCTGGATCTTGAGATTCGCTTGAAATCCGCCGAATCGGAAACTTTTTGGTCGTGTATGCTCCAAGAATTGCTCTCTGTATACCACTCTACAGCGGTCCTTCTCATTGTTCACAGTAGCAATTTTAAATATTTGTTCATAATACATGTGGTCCAAGTCTTACTTCATGTGCAATAGAAATGTAATTTATACGATGTGTTAAATACCGTATAAGGCAGGGTTTTTGTACTATATGTATTTAATGTATATGCTGTGACTTTCTGCTGTTTGGAGTGGTTCCCATTTTGAAGAGGATTAGAAACGCACTTAAATGCGTATTATTTTGATACAGTAGGATGAATTTACGAAATTTAAAAGCTTTGATCATAGGGTGAGTAAACCTTTGGCAGGCTTTGCGGTAAAACATCGTTTTATTCACTAGATTTTGAATTATGTACTTGTCAGCAACGTTTACTTATGGCCTATTCGTGGCAGACGAGAAAGGGTTCACTACCTTATTGACTTCATTTGTGTAACTAGTTGCAGTCAATAACTGATGTGTGCATTCTTTGCAGCTAGCTAGAGTACTTACAACTCTGCAAGGTCACAAGGATCTAGTAAATTGTGTGGAGTGGATCCCTAAGCATGTACTTGGAAAATCAGGTATTTTTTAATTCCTTCTTATACTGCAACTTTTTTGATCTCAAGGCCTGCGAATTTTTCATTTGTAGCACTTTGGGCGGCATCATAAGTAATACGCCTCTCATTATGCAGATGAGACCGAGATGGAGGAGAAGTTCCTGTTGTCAGGAGGTGCTGACGGTGGGATCTTCGCCTGGGCTTACCTGCCTTCGGAGAACAAGGTCATATGTCTTTCTATCATTCTCTCGGCCTTTATTTGAGGTATTTGAAAAGTCTCGGTGTGTTTTGGTTTGTAACTTCCCTTCGTACCTTCCCCTCGTTGACCCACATTGATCACATGCCATGTCTTTCTCTAGATTGCGTTTAAATTCTTGAATTTGTGTTGTCTTGGAATGACAACAACTCATAGTTGCATTTATTCTAGTTGGCCCCTTTTCCCAGATTGAAATATTGGTCCCATCTTGCAACTCCTACACCAATCAAAGGACTAAAGAGAGTTTTGCACCTTTAATGCACCTTAATGGTTGCTAAAGTGTGTGTGGTTCTTAGTTTTTTTGGCCATTGGTTGTTTCCTGTCCAAAATCAAAACTTAGACAATGACTTCAATTGGGTGTATGCATCAAATTCGAATTTAAACTCCGTCAGCACAACACCGCGAATTTTGAAATACCTTTATTGCAGTGAATTTTAGAATGAGGTGCAAATTTATGACACCAGAATCTATGAAGAACATTTCACGAAATCACATATAAGATCTGGATAAAAAAAGTCCCCATATGACCTCAAGACTCCTGAAAATGCAATTTGGCCCAATTTGGACATTCATTTCCAGACAGGAGTAGTTCATTTTGTCATCATGTCCCTTTGCTGCAATTGACCTGGGCTATGCAATGGGCATGTACCGTTTTTCTGACCCGTTTCGTTGTGCTGCTATTCTCCCGTACAGTGGAGGATAGCTAAAGAAGTTCCAGGAGCACATGATAAAGCGGTGACATGCATAGCAGGCTACCAGCTCACATCATTTGAGACACTCTTCGCGTCAACATCCTCAGATGGCACAGTGCGTGTATGGCACGCTTCTTTACCAAAGCAAAGCGGTGGTAATTTGCTTCTCCCTCTCTTTTCAGGATAATTGAAAATTAAGGCCCCTCTCGCACTAACCAAGTAGCGCCAATTACGTCGATAGAAGTTATACTGACCTTTGTGTGCTTGGTAACTATCGAGGAGTTAGGCTTTCAAGTTAGCTAACTGCTACTACTTGGTTGCTGGAGGCAGATATAGCACTTCTGACCATTGGTATAGGCACAGTTAGTTCAATTGTCCAAAATTGGGGAGTAAACTAGTGGAAATGAATGTAAATTTATTGCAAGTTATTTAGCGGGATCTGGCACCAATTTGCTATCTGACTGTGCAGGCATTTAGTGACTAATTTCAGTTAGCTACTTGGCTCTACTTGGTTGGTACGGGTGGGGTTAAATCTTAATCTTCATTTGTGTGTTGTGGCATCACAACCTTTCCCAGTTTAGCGCAGTGTTGGTTTTACTTCAAACATGTTTTCAAAACTGATGATTGAGTTCTTTAACATTTGCAAATTAAGTGAAGAACGCTGTTTGTTCACTAGTCGTGTAATTAACTTGAATTTTTTTGTTTCATCATTGCAAATGTATTTCATCCTTTGAAATCTACTGTGTATGAACGTGGATGGCAGGTACTTGTGAGATCACCTTGCTTCAAATAATTAACGTTGGCACGAAAGTTATGGTGGCGGTAACACTCTCGCCTCTACCGGGCAGTTCTACCTCATATTTGATTGCCGTGGGAGGGCTTGACAGTCAAGTTCACTTGTATGTCGGAGACGTGACTGGGCAGGTACTTGATACACTCTGGAGTCCTCAACCTCACTCGTCTGCTTTCTGTATACTGAACACTTGTTGTACCCTTTTTTACTTACACTTGTCGTTTCATGTTTGTTGTAGTTTAAACCAGTCTGCCACTTAAAGGGCCACCAAGATTGGATTCGAACACTCGATTTCTCCCTTCCTGTCAAGGATGAATCTGGCCTTGCAGTATATCTGGCAAGTTCTGCCCAGGACCGGATCATTCGCATGTGGAAAATTTCTGCAAAAAGAGCTTCATCAACTGACTTGAACACTTCTACTCAACCAAGCCTGAAAATGTATATAGAAGGGCCTATTTTCAAGGCTGATGGTAAATCGTGGCAAGTATCTTTGGAATCCTTACTAGTAGGTCATGAAGACTGGGTGTATTCTGTGCAGTGGCAGCCTCCGCAGGAGATTGACGCGGATGGGACTCCTTGTCAATCAATGTGTGTTCTGTCAGCATCAATGGATAGGACCATGATGATCTGGAAACCAGATCTTAAGTCAGGCATTTGGATGAATGTCGTTACCGTCGGTGAGCTCGGGCACACGGCTTTAGGCTTCTATGGTGGGGCATGGGGTCCTCAGGGAAACGCTATACTGGCTCATGGATATAGTGGCTCCCTTCATATGTGGTCGGAGATCGGAGACGATTGGAGACCCAAGCTTGTTCCATCTGGTCACTCTGCGCCGGTGGTCGATTTATCTTGGGGCAAATTGGATCGCTTTCTCTTGTCGGCAAGCCATGATCAGGTGATTCATGTTTTCTGGTGTTTTTGCGTTCATTCAGCACATTGTAGAGAACAAATTACGTGCAATGACCTCCTTTAAAACTACGTAACAGCACTTTTTCTATTGATCATGTGATATCAGGAACATTAGAATTAGACTTTTCCTAATCTGTAGACATCAGTCACAGGAAGATGTGCAATCGGAAGATGACAATTCAGTAGGTGAAGACATCATATGAAGTAAATAGGAAGACATCCCATTTATTTCATTGAAATTGTAAGAAAGTTGTGAGACAAGTATTTTGGATGGTGACATAAGCAGTATCTAAGTAGGTACAAGCGTGTGATCATAACTACTTCTCTTGATGAATCATCGGCAGGGCTTCTCATGGATCGCATCATGTTTATCTTGCCTTCCCATGATGTTCTCCTTATGATTCTGTCTTAAAATTCTTGATTCAATCCAATTTCACTGAGAACCAAGTTAACATTCGACTTTTTGCAACATGAATTACAATATTATAGGAATCTCCAACACTTTATCAATCCGTGTTTCTGTTTTGTTAGACAACTCGTGTGTTCGCTTGCTGGGAAAGAGACGGAGACAAGTCGGGCTTTAGTCCCTCTTGGCATGAGATTGCGCGACCTCAGGTGCATGGGCACGATCTCAATTGCGTAGCAGTGGTCAAAGGTCCCGGAAACCAGCGTTATGTGAGTGGAGCAGATGAAAAAGTTGCAAGAGTTTTTGAAGCCCCTGGAGCTTTTCTAGATAGTCTTTATGCTTTTACAGGCACTGCGGATGCCGACGGTTTCAAGAGAGAGGACGTCCAAATCATAGGTGCCAACATGTCTGCTCTTGGCTTATCTCAGAAGCCAATCTATACGCAAGGTAAAGCTCTCATATGACTTTAACCTCATTCATTATTTGGTGAATTCAGTGTGCCAAAATGTGACTTCCAAGTGCTCAGATGTGTTTTTAGTTTCCAAACTGAAACCTTAGAGCTTGAAAATCTAGGTCTGGTTAGATCTGAGAATTCAGATGAGAGTCTCAAACGGCTTCAGTTCCAGACGTGTGTCGCAAACCACACTGCTTCCTAGTTGGGAGCCCTTTCCCAAGACCGGAGAATCTGGAAGGGTTATAGAGATATGAGATTTCTGATGAGTGCCAGTTCCAGACAGGCATCATGAACTGCTCCGGTTCTCAGTGCGCCAAGTCAGTGAAATTATGCCAATGTATCAAATATGACCCTCTTTGTATCCCAAATAGATTTGAATAAACCTTAGTGCGGAATTGAAGTTGCGGAGGTGATTTTTGGAAATGATCACACCAGGTATAGGAGCTGCGAGAAGAGACACAGGAGATGCAGAACTAAGCGGTGATCCTATGATGGAGGAATTACCTGAAGCAAAGCCTATGATCCTTACTGAGCCCCCTTTGGAGGAGCACTTGGCTCATCACACACTCTGGCCTGAGGCACACAAACTGTATGGTCATGGCAATGAGCTCTTTGCAATGTGCTGTGATCATGGTGGTCAGCTTCTTGCAACAGCATGCAAGGTAAATGGGCTTGCACATGGTGTTAATAGATTAGCCTGACACGTGTACTAGCATGGGATTGGATGTGTAGGACCATTCATGGTAGGAATAGAAACGGAACGACCAAAATGGAACAAAAATTAGTGACAATGTGCTTTATTTCTGAAAAGTAAAATGAAATTAAAAGCTGGGACCCAAGCCCTGGATTCCACTTTCGTGATCAGATGTAGGCAAGCAGACAAATAAGATCCAGTGTTGGCAATATAAAATTCGGGTGTGTCGGAGCTTAATATTTCATTGTTTCTTTTCTATTTGGGGCCAGCTCGATTCTAAACCCCTGAAATTTGTCCTAGATATATTACCCCTTGCACAGTGTTTGCAAATCTTGTTTGCAAATGGCCTCTTCTTGCACCGACACTCCTAATAGGTTTGTCAAAAAATTTGACATGGTTTGCACATGAAGAAATTTTGGATATCGACTACAGTAGTTGTGCTGATTGATTTGTTTCTCCTTTATGCAGGCTCAAGCCATGAACGTGGCTGAAATTTGGTTATGGCATGTCAATTCCTGGAGAGTAGCAGGGCGGCTGCAATCGCACACGCTGACAGTGACTCAGTTGGAATTTTCTCCTGATAATCGATTTCTGTTGTCGGTCTCCAGAGATCGCCACTTCTCAGTGTTTCGTCTAACACACTCAGGTATGAAATTTATCTTCTCTTTAGGAGACTGACGTAGGCAGAAATTCTATCTTTCAGAACTAAAAACAAAATTGTACTTTGTACTAAAATCATATGCACGGCATCGTTATTTCTACCGGTATTGGTATATTTTCCTTCCTTAAAGCTTGTTAAATGAAACATTTCAATTCCTACAGATATGGAGGTAAACACTCCTGGCCATTTAGGCACTTAACCTCGAAATTGCTGAAAATAAAAATAAAAAGTAACACCTTGGAAGCTAACAACCAATCATAGTAACTTCCAAAATGTATGTAAACAATTCCAAAACGTGGGGCATAGTTTCTTCTTTCTATTGGTATATTCAATTACCTTCGTAGAGGCTTCGTAAATGATCTATTCAAGCTTTCCAAATGATCCATAACTCGTATGGATATGTATGTGACCACTTTTGGCAATTTAGGCCAGGATACTTGAACACTGTATATTCGTTTGTTTCGTTTGAACGCTTCAATTGAAACTGTTATTGATGGAATAGGTACTGAAGAAGATGTCCAACATAAGCTACTAGCAAGAGTGGACAGTCACAAGCGTATCATATGGGCTTGCTCATGGAGTCCCTGCTCGCGTTTTTTCGCCACGGGGTCACGTGACAGAGCCGTGAAAATCTGGGAAGTTTTCGAAACGAGCGACGACAATTTTCAAGTGAGGCTCGTCACAGCACTTCCTCCCTTCAAATGCAGCGTAACCGCTTTGGCCTGGGCCCCATTGACTTCGCTCTACATGCTTGCAATTGGGAAAGAAGATGGTTCCCTTGAATTGTGGAGGGGGAATTATCAGCAAGAGTCTAGAAAGCTAAATATGTCATTTTGCTCCAAAGTGGATACATTTTTGTGTCATGCAGCTATGATTCACCGTCTCTGTTGGAGAGGCCTATCCACGTCTCCTGGACAGAAAGAAACGGAGTTGAAAAGTAGTAGTCTAGAATTAGAGACGTTGCAGTTGGCTTCATGTGGAGCTGACCACACTGTTAGGATATACAATGTTCACATCTGGTGACATTAGTTCACTTCTGTTATACATGCCCTGTGCTATGGGGTCATTACATTTGTAAATCAAGTTAAAGATGTTTTGTAGAGTACATGGCAGAAGCAGAAAACATTTTGCATATTAACATAAAATTGGTGAGGTAATATGTTCATACAACAAAACAAATCCTACAATTAGGTCTCAATATATATTAGAATGTATTAAACCAAGTGGTATATACATGTGATGTGTATGTACAAGATCTTAGAGGCAAGGCCTTGGTAGATGTAGGTAGGATTTGGGCTTTACCTTTAGCATGAGAGTTGGCCATTCCTTGGCACTTGGTTCCATTCTTCTTGCATGCACATACCATTCTAGTTGTAAATTATATTAGTAAAGATGCTAGAGCCATGCAAGTTAAATATGAACCACATATTTGTTAAAATAACATATGTTGAGTTGTATTGAGGAAGGTACTATGGACAAATAGTATTTACAAGGTTAATCAAAAAATCTAAATCAAAGCATTGCCAAACCAAAATTAAGTCTGATTTCAAGTTGAAGGAAATGACAATTGGGATGGTACTTAACTTTGGGACTTGTGCATTTACTATAAATCATTATAGACACCAAATTAGCTTGAAATAAAATTTTTGTCTATTGAGTTGACTATTACTCCACCTCTAGTTTTAATATCTAGTCTTTAGGGCCTATCATTCTATTAATATACATTACTTAGTTTAGTTCATTTAGTCTAGGATAATTTGAATGAATTTGGACAAATAAGTTCAAAATTTTGGATGAAATAGATGCATATGGATGACACTATATGAAATTTGGATTAATATGGATGGAAATTGGATGATAATCACAATATTTGTGATAGTATGAAAACATTGTGGACCACAATCATTTTATCTAAAATATTTTAAAATTATATATAAGTGCTCTTTTAAATTTGCTCTATTCCCAAATTAGTACAAGTTACAATTATTATTGTAGAGTATATTAGTTGAACTAACTAGAGTAATAGAAATAATTTCTTAGGGGCACCAAACTTTGTAGTTGGGTGCAAAGAGATCTTCATTTCTACTAATGCAAAAGTATCCCATCTAGATTCATGAGGTTATCATCTTGTTTTCTGGTGCAAATTTAAAAGAAGATGAAGAAGAATCATTTAATGAAACATCTTAGCTTTGTCTTGTAAAATTTGGACATTTAGGGCTCCAATGGAAAATAGTAATGTTCTACATTTGAAATTTGGCATGTAGGTATCTTCATGATGTAGTATATAATTGTAAGAAAAACTACATTGAACCACAAAAATATCATCATTAGAAGAAGAGACAAACTCTACTAAACCTACTATGCAAGTTGGAGAGAAAAACATTTCTTTTGACTTCAATTGCTATTATCTTGAAATTCATGATCTCAAAATTTTTGAAAATTTTCCCTTATATTCCAAATACTTGTCTCTACCTTTTCACTATTTAAATTTTAAGAAAATAAATCTTCATTGCTTAAGAAATCATCAAAAAATGGCTAGCATATAGCAAGTTTAGTGAACTTCTTCATATTGCAAGGTGATTTAGAGTAACCTAGACTCCATATTTGCATTTGAAATTTGGATGAGTGTATCTAACAAGATTTAGAACTCAATGGTGGAGAGAATTAAATTCATCATAAGCAAAAAATTTATTTCAAGAGGGCTCAAAGTCTACTAACCATATTTTGTAGGAACGAAAGAAATATTTTTTTCTCACTTCAAATGTTTTAGTCTTTCAATCTATGCGATCAAATGGTCTAATAAATTTTCTAGACATTTCCATAATATTCTATTACACTTTTATGTAGGTCAATTTTTTTTCACTTTTAGTCAATACACTAAAAAATGGCAATTTTTTTTTTCTTGAAAAATACACCCTATCCATTAGGATTTAAGAGGGCTTGAAATTGAATTTCCTTTAAATGTTTATGGTTGTAACTAATGCAATGGGATATATTTCACAATATTTACTTTCACATTTTGAAGTTGGATGAACTTATGATCAATTTTCAACCTTGTGATGTTTTAAAATATACCTCCAATACCTAGCCATGCCAATTCTTTGATTACTTTTGTTAGACTTGATTTATCATAGTTTATAATAATTTTAGTCTTTTAGCTTGCTTCTAATGGGATTTATTTTCATCATTAAAAGTTCAAATGTAGAACTTTTGAATCTATTTAAAGTGATTCTTAATGCACTTCCAATGCTAAAAATCTCCAGCTTTAATTTTATGCCAATGTAAAGATAGAAATATATTTAATGAGTCATTGATATTGTAGCATTGATGATATCCTATTCTATCACTAGTAGAAAATTCAATATTTCTTATTGGTTCTGTCATGTTGATTTGGTTTACTTTTCTATTGATTACTACTAATTTATGTTCAAATCATCAAATTGTTGTCCAAATCAACAAAAAAGTGAACCGAATCAATGTGAACAAATCGATAGAAAAATTGAATTTTCTACTAGTGTATGTAAAGGAAATTAGAATGGCCACTATAAGAAACAGATTTTTTTTTTAATGTTGTAAAATACGTTCTCAAATGTCAAATCAAACACAAAAGGTGTTTGCATTGACGTCATCTAAAATCTGTTATAACTAACAAGCCAAAAATGTGGTAAAATCACAAAAAACATGCCTAGTTTGAGCTTGTTTTTTTCTAACATCATAAAAAGCATGGTCTTATAAGCTTTCCAACATGTGACATTTGGACGCCACATAAGTGCCACATAGGCAAGGATAGCCATGTAGGATTTTTTTCATCTAGTTAGTTTATGACATGGCACTTGACATAATGGCAAGAAAATGATGATGTGGCATATCTTATTAACATATTTTTATATTGTTTGAAAATTTTAATGCTGCTTTTTGAGACATTAAATTAGATGTTTTTTGAGACATCTAGTAGTGCATAATATACTCATAGGGCAAGGCCAACAAAAAAGAATTAGTCAAAAAAAATGAAAAAATAAAACAAAAACAACAAGAAAAATTGTAGAATTCACCAAGAATTAAAAAAAACTTACCATCTACCATCAAAAAAAAATTTGATGGCAAAATGAAGGAATTCCTTCATTGAAAATTAGTAAGAATGAAGGTTAGAAAGGTCATATTTGTATCTATTCTTTGTCCATGGTGAGACAATAGATATGGATAACTAGAATATGAAAACTTGGCCATTATACATCTGATATTGTTTCAAACGTCTAGACGTTGATTCAAACATTTTGATGTTTTTAACATCTCAATGTTGTTTCTGACGTTTGGATCATGTTACAGATATTTTACATTGAATAAAATTTTTGTTGTATATATCCCATATGGATTGTTTCACTTTCTACCACCCTATTTGTATAAAGGTCATCTCTTTTCATCCATATTGTTCATCCATCCATTTCTTTTTTTACAAAGCATGTCATGTGGTTGCCCTTCCCCTAAATTTTTCACATATGGTCAACATTTTACCATAGATTGTAGTAACTTTATTAACTTATTCATAGTCAAAATGGATCTATTTGTTGACATGGCAATCTATGTTGTCTTAGACATCCCAAAAAACATCAGTATAACTTCAGTCATGTCAAATAAAATGTCATTGTCAATGATAACATCAACTTGGATTTACAGTATCACGACAATTTTTTCCACAACATCCACAAAAATCTACCTTGTCAAGCGAGATGCCCTTTAACATCTTCATGTTTTCTTAGACATCACACATTAATGGTCAAACACAGCCAAAAACGTGGATTTCTTATAGTAGGCCTTGCAAGCACCACAATATCATGCAATATACATTTTTTGGATTTTTACAAATCATGTATGAGGTAATCAATTACAAGACTAAGACTCCTACTTTTTCTATTTGTAACTATATTAGTCCATTTAAGTAATTTAGCCTTGATTGAAATGGAATTCGTTAAAAATTGATTAGGATTTGATGTCCCCAAACCCCCAAAAGTTTTCTATACCCTTGTCAATGACATCTAATCCAATTCAAATGTACTAAACATCCATGTGTTAAAATTGAAGATAAATTTTTGAATTTGCAAGAGTCAATATTTCTTTTGTTAAGTTTTATGATGCTTTTACTTCTACGTGAGTAGGAAAAAACTACATTTTAGGAGTAGATTTGCCTTGTTATCAAACTTAACTCCTAAAAGATAATTCAAGAATCTCTTAGGTGGAATCTTGAAAGGTTGGAGTAGGTTCTATGATCTCAAAGTTTGGCATGATTTTTAAATTCTTTGAATTTTTTTTAAAAACAAAAAAACTCATTAGCTTTTTGGGAACATAATTTTATTTCAATTGGTTCTTAGTTTTAGTAGCAAAAGTTATGCCACCTAAAGTTCAAAATGGACGCTACTAAATAGACAATACAAAAGAAAATTTAGAAATTCAAAATTCAAATTTTAAAATTTTATTACTTATAAAAAATATTTTTGTCTATATATAAAGTTTTGATTCTTTTATTTGAACTAATGATGAGAAAGTTATAAAGAATCTCAAGTGTTTTTCGGCAATCATGTAATATAATCAACATTTTCAAAAAATAACTTACAACCTCATAGGATCAATTTTTGAGCTCAATTTTCACAATTTTTTTGGAAAAAGAATTCCACACAATATAGGTTTCTTGCTAAAACAATCTCATCATTGTGGTTGGTATATTTCAAATTTTCAATTCCATCTTAGAGCTAATTTTTAAGTTGAAAAGATTCAAAGTCTTGAAATTTAATTAGATGAGGTTCAAGCAAAAACATTTTCTTTACTTCAAATGCAAATATCTTCATTTTATGTGGTGAAAAATGTAAAATTTCTTCCACATAATCTCACACTAGATTAGTAATTAAGTGTGAGATCTTGACTAATTAGAAATGCAATTGTTTTCTTAAAAATTTGCACTTTGCAATAAAAATGGTAGATTCAAGGAAAAAAAGGTATTGATCCTTTAGAGGTCGAACCACTAAAGCAATCCAAATATTGTTTGAAATAGTTTTCCGAGAGCCATAAACTCCCACTTTATATGAACCTCTCCCTAAAATAGGTGGCCAACAATTTCAATTACTTCTTTCAACTATCCCATGTTTCTATGTAAAGTCCCTAATTATTTTGTGTTTAGTGCATTACAAGTGATCAAAGTTGTGAGGCCCTCCCCATGCTTGTTTTTGAACTTGCTAAAAGTAAACATGTGCAATTTTGCGAATGGATACGGGTTGCTCATTCCACTACTAGAAAATTCAATTTTTTTTTTTGATTTGGATAGTAATTTATTGACTTGGTTCACTTTTTTATTGATTTGAATAGTATCCTATTGATTTGGATAGAAATTGGCAAAAATCAACAAAAAAGTGAACCAAATCAACAAAAAAACTAAATTTTCAACGAATTTGCTAAAGATTTCTTACTCTTTTTGCAAAGGATGCAATAGGTTTCAACAAACCCATGGAAAGTTCTATGTACCACAGTAAGCCATGACTCCCCTTTTTTTGGCCCATTGACCTATTTTGGCTCCTAATTGCTAAAGTACTCCAAAATATGGATGATGAACAAAACGTTTCAAGACAATGTTTCTTCCAAACGACTTCTCATTCATCCTAAGTTATACATGATTGAATGTTCAGTAAATCCTTTATGACCTATTAAATGAAGTTGAAATAAGTAACATATTTTAATATGAAAATATAAACAAAAATTTCTAGTGTTTCTAAAAAGGACTTAAAGGGCTAGGATCCACCCAAAATTGCTAAAATAGTGTACGCTTTTAAATTTCCATATGTGTCTAAAAGATATAAATATAGAGTACAAATACACGTGCAAATGTACGCTTTTGTAATGTTGAGTACTCTAGTGGCGTTCTCCATGCATGCAATTCATAAGGAGATTAGGGAGACATTACTCCCCGGTAAAATTTTGGGGTTGTAACTTGATCCCCCCCAAATTTTCTTAAAATAGAAAGTTTTGGGGGGCGTCAAGGCTTGGAGTGGATTAGCCCCTTCGCTTGTCCTCCCATGGATGAACAGAGGGCCTAGCTGAATTACTTAAGGTTACCTTTACGAATTGGAGTTAACCTTGAATTGAAGTTAGCCTTTTCCAAAAAGGTTTGCAAATTTTTAGCCTTTAGAATAGTCTATTTTCGAAATGATCCCCCTATTTCTTCTATGGAGTATTTCAATAAACATGCTGTGTGGTCCTCGTTGTTCTTCTTGTTCTCCTATCGTAATAGGTATTGATTTTCAGAGGTATATGCTTGATTTTCAACAAGGTATTGATCTCCTCACTAGAAGAAACCCACATCTAAATTGACAGATTCTTTTAGACATCTAATGTAAGAAGCCATGTTTTTATGTCAACAATTACATCCACTTTAACATCTTCATGTTATGGTGGACATAATTGTTGACATAAAAACACAACTTCTTACATTAGATGTCTAAAAAAATCTGTCAACTTAGAGGTGGGTTTCTTCTAGTGCCAATCACTTATGTTGAAGAATGAGAGTTGCAACTCCCCAGAAATAGGGAGCAATACACACACACACACACACTCAATGTTGCAACTTCCCTGTTCACTGAAAGTACTGTTGAATTTTCACAGACGTGTTCTTTGCAAAGATCGAACCTCTGTAGCGGCTATGAAACTTGTGCTTTTTGAGTTACTTTTTTTTGTGGTATCTCCACTTTTTAAGTTGCTTCTTTTCGTGGTACCTCCACCTGCTTTGTGAATTTCTCCTACTATACCATATTTGTGAGTTGCTGTTTGTTTGGACGAAACAGTTCACCGTAGTTTGTCAAGAGGCTTGGAAGGGTTCAAACTTAGGGGAGAGGAAGTGGGGTGAGCTAGTTGTTCAAATGAAGTAAAAGCTTTGAGGTGGTTAGGAAACTGAGGTGTTAGAGTTTATGGTGAGGGATATGATTTGAACTTCAACATCAATTCTAAAGGCATAATTTAGATTAATCCAAGGGTTTAACAATGGCTACAACTTCAGAGTACAATGGCTGCAACTTCAAAATACAATGGCTGCAACTGTAGAATACAATAGCTGCAACTTCATAATACAATGGCTGCAACTTCGGAGTACAATGGTTGGAACTTCATGCACCAATATTGGCTTTAGTTTGCCAAAACGAGTTCTAAAATTGATACATTGGTAGTAAGAATGAACTAATATTTTCCCTTATAGTTTGGCAATTGATTGACCTTCAGATTTCTCATAGCTTGTTGGTTATCCTAGGAAGTTATCAAGGGTTTTCTTACTTTGTTCTTGAATCTCATAGTACTTTATAGTAAATCTCTGTTGTTTGTATGGCAATCACTTTAGGCCTCACTTATTTGCAAGGTAGTTTTTTGAAAATTTCAACTCTTGTCGATCTTTAAAGTTGGTTGCGAATTCATGATGTAGAAAAACATGTTAAAGGAATGGGAAGAATTTCTAGGTTAATTTAATTTAATATTTCTTTAGGATGGTTTAATGTGAACTTCTAATATGATTGTATTTCAGTGTACTTAGCAATTCAAATTGTTTGTAGCCCGAGAATTTAGTAGGCCTTTTGTCTTCAATTTCATTTGATTTTTTAGATTAGTATGTTGTGCTTCTCTGCAATTGGTTGCAATTGGTTTAGGAACTCATTCAAGAAGCTCATCTTGGGTTTGCAAGTTTCACTTGTGTAAAGTGTATGAGGGCACAATTTTGTGGTTGCATCTTGTTTTTAATTTCTTGAAAGAAATTTAGCTTTGGCATGCCAAATTCCAGTATGCCGTGTTTACATTTGTTTGAAGAAACTTCAAAAAGCTATGGACAACAACAAATTTTAAGATGTATATACTTTTGTATGTTGTAGGTTGTTGATTCGTAAACTATTTGTACCAATATTGGAAGAGGAGTAGACATTGTTAACATGTTTGAGGATGTTCACAATCTTCACCAAGCATTTACAGGTATTCACTTGTCCTAGTTGCTCAAACATATGACACCAGGATAGTCCTTCATCTTACTTTAAGAATATGAAAGCATCATGATAGATATTGTAGTATGTTTAAGTTGAATTCTTTTTGAAGAAGTATTTTCATTTACTTAAGAAATATTCTTTTGGGATACATATTAATTGATGAAGTTCAGTGGAATATATGTCAATGACCTTTGTTTATGCAATTTATTCAAAGTGGATTTGCATCTACTTCATTCTATTCAAGTTTTGAGTCTCAAAATGTTACCAAAGATGTTCACATAGTACTTGATTTCAAATATTCTTAAGCATAACTAGAAAATATTGCTTCAATACTTCATTTCTTACTCCATTTCAATTCTCTAAAAAATTGTTAAAAGTGAAACATATTATTACATGCTACAACTAGCTAATTTTTTAAATGAGTGTTTCAATATAAATACTGTAATATAATCCAAAATTAGCCATAAAATGTGCTAAGTGTAAAAAGTTTGGTCTCATATTATCATTGTAGTCATTTCTAATCTAATCTTGCATCATAATTGGAAAAGGTCATGTCTATGAAGATTGCTTTGCATTCTAAGATGCCTACATGATATTTTTTTTGCAAGATTGGAAACATTGACTACCATTGAAAATTCAAATTCAAATCTTCAGATTTCCTTCCAGCTCATCAATTTCCTTTTTGTACTCTAATTGCTTCACGTAATTTTAATGATTTGTTTTCTTGTTGCAATCTAGTCTAAGAATTATTATTTGAACTATTTCATTCGCACCTTTAGAGTAATTTATTACAAATATCGTGCTTTCAAAACTTTTTTCACTACTTGTTAATGGATTCAATTTATATTAGCATTTAATAAGTATTTTCAGGTAGTACATTTTGGACAATGCAATATCCATCATGAATGATTGGGCATAAAAACTAGGGAGCACTTTTAGTATTTTCCTAACTTCATGATGGGTATTACTTTTGTGAAAAAAAATTAAAAAATTAAAGTTTACATGAAATTTTGAAATTCAACATTATTGTTTACATATTTTTTTTGTCTATCCTTTGTAATATGCATTGCACTTATAGTTTTCAACCTTCCTTATGATATAAAATATTAATGATTTTTTATTCTTATTGGATATTACTTTATAAAGAATGTCATATATGTCAATGATAGATTTTGCTTACTAGATATGTTGTTCTACATTATGTTAAGAAGTCATTCTTCATTTTTTATTAAAAATGTCTTCTATTTTGTAGGCATGGCCCTTGCTATTGAAGAAAAAGGAGGAACTTCTCATAAGGTTGCTTATGTCATTGGCCACGAAGGTCAACACTAGAAACATGTAAAAAAGGATGCAAAATTGTAGGTATCTTTGGTTAAGGATGATGGTGTGGAATGCAAGAGAGGTCCTTAGAAATTCCGCCATCATCTAGCAAACCACTTGCGAAATTTCCACATGATGGACCTTCCAAGATCAAAAAATATTGGAAGGCCACCTAAACCTAGTGCTAAGAAGAGGAAGGTCAACTCAAAGAAGATGAACCTCAAGGTCATGGGAAATCCCTACAAGAAAGCCCAGAAAGAGTTATGGAAGAAAAAACAAGCTTGGAAAGAAGGAGAGGTTCATTGGAAAACATTAGAGGAGAGGGCCAAGGTAGATTTGAAAATAAAAATACCGTCGATTCTTGCCACCATCATTGGCCACAATGTCGAGGTCCTTATGAGGGGGGAAGAAATTAGGTGAAGGGGTTTTAGATGGAGGAAAATTTGAGACTTTTTACAATTCCGAAGATCTTGTAAACTTGGTGGTTGGTTCCAAGTACAAAAAAGTATCCAAGTCCATGAAGACTATCTTCATAGATAAAGATTAGAAGAAACATGAAGATGAGAGAAAAATGATGGTAAGTAAATTAGTAGATTGGCATCGTGACCAAGCTATTTGTCTTCCATAAGTACCTTTGTTCACTTTTATCTTATTCCATTTTTCTTCTCTAGTAATCTTTTCTTAGTTTTCTAATATGATTTTTCCTTTCTTATATTAAGTTTGTTTTAATTTATTATTACAAGTGGAAGGAAGGCAAGGAAAAGTGGATTTCTCGTTTTTTTAGTTTAAAATGGCACTTTACTAAATGTCCAATCCCACCCACATGGATCGAATTGAAGTAGCATGTCATGCTTACCATTTGGAGCATGGATATTGTAGTAGTGATGGTGTCAATGAGGATAGGAGTGAAGACATCAAGTCCGATAATGATGAAGTGGAGGATGAGGACAACAAGAATGATATTAGTATTGGTAATAGTGATTCTAGTGAATAGAATGATTTCTTTTCCAACACATTGTATTTTTTTCCTAGTGGTGTTCTCTAGTTTCAAATTCTCCATCTTATGATGTGGTACTTGGCTTTTTCTAACATAGGTTTCTAGTTTTCTTATGTCTACTATGTTCGTAAAGCATATTCAATTAATATATTGCATTTCAATTACTTGTGTATTCAAAGCATTCTATGCCAGTATTTTCTTCTGTAATATTGGAGAATATGATAAATAAACCTATGTATAAAATAAACTCTTCCAAGCATCTCAAGCTATAACTAAAATTCCATTAGGAGTTCTCATTGTAAGGTAGGAAAAGATGGAAGAACTTTCCCAATAGAAATGCTTCCCATATTGAAGTTTTCAAATTATATTAGTACAACATCAAGCAAACACAAAAGGATGGATTGAATATTCGTTCCAAACTACTTGTGTTAAGTGGGAGTTAAGACTTCCTTACAAAATATGAAATAACTATTAAGTTCGTTGTCTCATTGGTTTTGCAATGAATAAATATGTAGGACAAGTTGATCATTTTGTCTCCAAAAAATGATGAATATTGCAATGAAATCTAAGGATTATTTTTTGGATGGATAATGCATTGTGATGAGTATTGCGAAGTACTCCAGGGATTACTTTACAATGGAGCATGCATTGTGATGGGTATTGCAAAATTATATAGAAATACTGTTTGCAATGGGGAATAAGGATGTCATGCACATTTTACAAAGGAGGCCAGCGAGTAATTTGTAGGAGTCACATTTGCATTGATGGATATTGCTAAATGTTTAGGTTAATATTTCCAAAAAATTAATATTAAAATAAACAATTGCTATTATCTAAGCTTACAATCACGACCCTTTAAGTTTAGGAGATTGCATACCTATTTCAAAGGTGTCTATAGTATAGATTTTTTTGAAGATTATAGTGTAAATATGCTATATGTTATAGATTTTTTTTGTAATATATTATACATTCTTATATTATAAGTGTTCATATTATAAGTACCTTCAATGGATGTAGGATATATACTTATATACATGGTCAAGGCTCAAATGCTCAAATTCCCACATTTATATACTAGCATCATTGCATTAAAATGAAATTGACATTATTAAAAGGTATGACAAAATAACAATAACAAGATTTTCAAAAATTGAAACAACAAATATATTGATATATAGGTCCAAATGTCTTCTACAATCCAAATCCAAAACATATAAAGACATTTGGAAAAATAACATTCATCCCAAGTATGACAATCTAAAGTCCAGTTCATCTCTTCTTCTTCAGAGAGGACATCATCTTCTCACGGACATCTTTCATTCGCACAATTGAATTTAGAATACCATCATCTACAACCTTAAAAACAATTTGAGGATGTAGAATATTAGAAGATTGATGAACTTGTATATGACGAACATCAGTCAAGACTTTGACCATCATTGAATGGAAATGATGAACTAAATGGACTCTACCTTCAATTGCCTCTTCTTTTGCCTCATGCACTAAATTGTCAATTAATGCTAAGGAACTTTCTATTGATGGTTGTAGCAGCCTAAGTCCCTCTTCATGCCTAGAAGATCTCCTTCATCAATATTGGACTATATAATAGGAGTAATAGTGCTTTCATAGCCATCATTATCATCACTATGATCGCCATCATTATAAACTTCACCAAACAGATCGAGAGGGACATTATGCTTGAACATGGCCTCCAAACCTCCACATATAGATCCATAATATGTTCTCAGGAATTCCAACATTAAGCTCCATGACATGTTGGTAGAGCACTTGATCACTGCAAGTTGATGCTTACAAAATTTCCATGAATAGACCATTCACAAGAACATGATGCATAATTGGTATACGGATTTAAAATGTCATACCAATGATCTTCAATATTTTGAGAGTGTACTTGCCATTTTTGCTTGTCAAACTCATGTTGGCAAATATGCTCTAATGGAATGGTCTTTGCCTTCATGATGCCATCTGCCACAACTTTTTCCATAGATTTATTAAGAACAAATTCATGCAATTTTTTGTCTTAGATGTACATGTAGTGTGTCTCTATAGAATTGGTGAGACTCCAAATTAGAAAATCTATTCTCCTATCTCAAATTTGGTGATTATCAATCTTCATCCACCGTTTCAATACTCCATGATATGATTCAATGCTTGCTTGCGTGTCTTGGTTGAAGTGAGGATTTCTACGATGGCTAATTAGGTACATCTCTACAATATATAGGATAAAAAATGAAATTAATAAATTTTAAAGAACTATAACAAACATCTTGTGTATACAAAAGTCAATCAAGTTTTGTTTAGAGTGAATTAGTCACCTTGATGATCATAATGAACTTGTATGTATTCCTCCATTGTCTTGATGTATAAGAACTTGAAGATGGAATTGCTCATCTTACAAGCACATTTGAAGAAATCCTCTTCAGATTCTCCATACTCAATAGGAGTGTACAAGAAAGAATGTAGAATCCGGTATACAAGGTCTCTTAGTGTATCCAAGTTTGGAACTTTCATAAGGATATGGTTCTTCCAATTCTTTAAAAAGTGGAAAGAACATAAATAAATAGGCACTTCATCCTCAGACCATGCTCATTTTATAGCATTCCATTGGTAATCAACATCATCAACTATAAAAGAAGAAGGAAGGAAATGGGGCATGTCCTTCTCTATATGCCTTTGGAGAGGTTCCAACCACATTAAAAGGTCCTCCTTAGTCATCCGGCTAGTAATCACCCATACCATGGGAATCCCATTTCTCCAATCATCAAAGACAAGTAAAATAAACAAAGGATACTTGGATAAGTTGGTACCAAATGTGGCATCCATTGCTATAGCGCCTGTGTGTCCAAACTTCATTATCATATGTTTTTGCCATGGTGTTTGAATGCCAATAATGAATGGTAAATTGCACACCTCATCCTTCTCATGCCAAATGAAGATGTTTTCAAGCTTCTCTTCAATCCACATCTTCACACTTTCAAAGTCTTTGGGATGCTTTCACCACACTCCCATTTTTTATTGTTGCTCATAGTATGCAATGTCCCTAAGCTCTACAAAGTCATCACGTATCTTTAGGGCTTTCATCTTTTTTCCTTCAATTCAATTGCGTTTGTGCTCTTTATAAATTTGCTTAGCAGTGAACCCTTCACTCAACCGTTTGATGATCCAATCCTTCATATCATTAGACATTCTAGAATGATATGTAGATTTACAACCAATGGAATAGAAATCATCGAATCCATGTGCAGATGTCTTGTCCTCTCTTATATGATCAACATGATAATAAACAATTTTACCAACATTTGGATGCAAAAATAGTTGATTGATGGAAAACTTTGCTATGCATCCATATTTTTTGGAGTGTAGATGTTGTAAGTCTCCTCTATGATCCTCTAGTCCATAAGCACACTCATACCACACATATTCAATGAAAGATGTAAATTGTAGTCTTCTCTTTACTTTTCCCAAGATTCTGCTTGCAACATTCTAATCCACTAGCAATCCATCTGGATAAGTTTGATCTCCAATGAAATCATCCATTCTATGAAAGGGGATATAAGCAAACATGACACTGGTGCCATATCCCCAACCTTTTCGCTCCTTGCTTTTCCATTGGATCTGGTCAAATGAGATGGGCCCTAGTGGATGAGTTTGAACTTCGAAGGTAGCATGGGCATTTGGCATGATGAACCCTATAGATACAGTCAAAATAATTTAAATGATCACATAAGAAATGACTTGTTGGCAACATGCATTAGAGAAAATATTTATTTGAATATGTTGAAATGAAATTTAAAAAGAACATGGGAGAGACCTAGATAAAAAGAAAGTGGATGTCATTGAAATAAAGTCTTAGTTTGATGATGAAAACATACTATTAATCCCTACCTCTTAATCTTAAACTATTTGAAGTATCCATAGTCATGAATTTTAAGAAAATCATAAGTAATATTCATTAGAATGTAAGTACATAGGGTTCAACAACATGAGGATGAAGTACCCATCATAAACAATCCTTCATACCAAAAGGCTTGCATGCTCCATTTATACAATTTAAAATGAATTTGTAAACTATATTGCAATACCCATCATAATGCATGCTCTATTTACAAACTAACATTTGAACTACTTTATGCAATACCTATCATGACACAACCTCCATTTAAAAAGTAATCCTTGGACTACCTTATGCAATACCGATGACAGTATATGCTCCATTTAAAAAATAATCCTTGGACTACCTTGTATAATATCCATCGTGACTCATGTTCCAATTCAAAACTAATCTCTAGATTATCTCATGCAATATCCATCACGACTCATGTTGTGTGAAAACTAATCCTAGACCAACTTGCAATATCCATCATAATGCATACTCTATTCAAAAATTCATCCCTCAATTTCATTGGAATACCTTAAATTGTTGTAAAAAAATAAATAATCAAAATTTCAAATATATTTGTTCACTAGAAAATGATATTTTTGCTAAAAAGAAATGCAAAAAATAACAAATAAACCATACCTCTTCAATGCTTACATGATGCTAACGTTGTACTTCCCTTGTGAAAACAAATAATGAAAGTTATGATCTTATAATGTTATAGTGTAATGTTTTTGTAAACCCTAATTTTTCACACAATCTCATTGGATGGTTTGCAAATCTAATTGAAACTTAATTTTAGATAAACCTTGAATTCTAATTATTTTGGGAAGTTAAGAAGAAAATGACCCCTCAATTTTGAATTGGAACCATGTTCATCATTCATTTGAATTTTGAAATAGAAAGATCTACACCTTCTACTACATTGTCTTTTAAAAAATAGAAATGGTGGTTGCCAAAAGCATACCACATGGCATAATATGAAGCCTCTTCGTTTAATTATAGATAAAATTACAAGAAGTCAATTTTAAAAGTAATACCTTTTAATTCTTCTTCCATAAAAAGACAAGCACATTATTCTCCACCACCTCCCCACTACAAGACAAATGTAACCTTAGAGTAACCACACTTGAGTTAAGTAGATGATGATACATGAACCACTTCATCACCTACTTCCATCCACGGGAGGACGAGCGAGGGGATCGGTTCACCCCGGGTCAAGCTACAACCCCAAAACTTTACCCGGGGTTAACGCCTCCCCGATCTCCATGTGGTTGCAATTAACGTGACCCCTTCCCATCGACGCAACATGGGTCCGCTCTACAGGGAAAGTTCCCGAGTTCCGCTCCTCCTGTACAGTACATCACTACTGCGCTGGAATCTGGAATCTAAAATCGGAGTCCGCGCCTAATAATACAAACACCCAAGAGAACATGATGCACAACCGACGCGACACCCTTGCAATCGATCAATCACATCCTAGCTAGCATGCATGCGCCTTCGATCAGTCGCTTGATTTGCTGCAAATCCTCCAATCTCATTACTGCACCCCATCCACTTCGGAATTAGCACAAGACAGAATTGCCGCTCGATCGTTCAATCCAGTTCCTGCCTGGTCTGCGCGCGATCCACATATATGTATCAGGTTTGCAATCACACATTCAATCTACTGTAAGTTCAGGAATTAATCTGGAGCTAGATTGTTTTCTATCTGCTGGCGCAATATTCTTTATGTTGTACGTCTGACTGGCAGTTCTTGATCGACTCTAGTTGCCACAAATGAGATGTGCACGCTGTTTTTCCCTTTGATAACAGATACTGGTATACATTTATTTAAGGTTACTAGCTTAGCATTGGAATTGTACAAACGTTGCCGAAAGTGACGAAAATTCACCAATTCAATGAAAATCACAGCGATCGATCGAGGTAGATCAGACACGAGATCGATCATCATGTACACGGCGTCATTAAACCGATGCTGTTTTATTAAATAATTGTATGGTCTGGTGTATAAGTTCGGATATTTTTTAGAAATTAAGGGACTGCAGACGGCATTTGTGCACTTGAAATTATTCCTTGTTCTCATCACTTGAGCAGTTGAACGTCGCATCTTGCCTATCCGTCAACATGGCGAATTCGAATATGCGGTTCTTATTACCCAGGAGAATTTGGAAATTTGGAAGTCTGGAAATGAGCGATCTTCAGTGAAAGCACACAAGTGGAATTAAACTGCGACTGTGCCCGTTTTTTCTCATCCTAACCTACTAGATTAATTTATTCCGGACTCTAAACACGACTGGATCCCGTTCCTGAGGATCAGGTAATCGACATAACTTCCGTCAACTGGGCGTAGTTTATGTCGATCCCCTGGATATTCCACATCGAAGGCCAGATTCCGCGCTACCCTAATAATCAAGTTTATTGGAAGAAATCCCACTGTCAGTCATTCCGTCGTGCTTTAATTTGGATTAATTCTTTGATTTTCCTTGGTATGGGATATTTCGGTAACTGGAAAAGCGTTGTCCAGAGCGCTAGATACTCTCAGTCCTATAGATTACTGAGTGGACAACGTAACGAACGACGTTCCCAAGAGTGAGGGTGCTTTTGAAATTCCCTCACGACTCGACGTGTGCCGTCAGTCCCGGGCGGAAGCTTGGAACATGCAAAGAAGGGTTGAAAGAATGGCTTCCAGATCGCTGCAATGAATATGACTACGACGAGAGATCAGTACTAGTGTCCGTCGTGGGGCCAGTGTTGTTTTTTGCACGAATTTTCGTCACTTTACTAAAGAGAAATCACGAAGACTATTATTTGTGTGGGAAATTTACGTTTTATTTTGCATAAATTACAATAGCCAGATTTCTTCCTGCTGTATTTTCAAACATTGGAATATATAGCCAAAATGTACCCAGGTATTAATTACCTAGGTTCCAAGTACAGTACTCCGTATCACCCAAATATCACGTTCGTACATTGAAGAAATAGCTGGCTCCTTCTCCAAATTGACAATTAAAAAATTACTGCCGGCATGGGCCAGTTTAAATAATGCATGCATTTGAGAATTCGCAATACGTTACGGTACAAGACTGGGCGTTGTCGGGAGTTGTGCTGTGGTTCATAGCAGTGGGTAATAACGTGGGACGACTGGGGGAGAGGGAGCCGGAGCTTATGACCAATCAGAGTTGCAACCATTTCTTCTGCAGTACTTTTGCGGAAATGAAGGTCATGACCGACGATGTGCCACGACATTGCCCACTTCCGCCCTTGCAAGTTGTGTCTCGCTATTATTAGGGTTTGTTTTCATGGGACCGACCACTACGAGTGAACCCCGGAGCAACCAATCGCCTCGCACTCCGGAAACCAAGTCATGACGCTATCCACGAATTGACATTATTACCACCTAAAATAGGTGGTGCCATACCATTACCACTATAATTAGAGGCGAGGGTGGGGTGGGTCTTTCGATGTTATTACGGGGAAACTGCATTAGCTTCTTTAGGGTTAGTTGTTAGAGCGCCCATTAGAGTGGAGGGATATACCACAATTTTCAACATTTTAACATGGGTTATTTATGGAAATGAACCAAGTCCACCAACTGTGTACATCAAGTCAGTGCTGGTGCAGAGAATTCAGGTAATAACAAGAAGAAAAAAACAGTCAGAAGGAACATATAACTATAGTGCCAGACAGTTCTGAAAGTTGGTACGATATTGAAACGAAAAAAGGTGGTGCTTGGAAGTTTACAACAAGTTTCCGTTAGTGCTGTGTCCGTGGGTCCCCAAACTATCAATGTTTTCACCAAAGTTCAGTCATGAGATTCCCAAAGTGGTAAGAGACACCTTTTGTTACTCATGATCTTGCCCAAATTTAAATTCGTTTCTTTTGGTGAGAAAAAACAAAATTTTAAAATCCGCATTCACTGTCAATGAATAGTATTCTCCTAGAGATTCAAGTGCGTAGTTTGGGGGCTTCAAAGCATCACGTTGTGATGAACTTGGAAGCTGGTGTGAATGTGTGATTCGTCGTCCGGCTCTTTCGTTGTGGAGGATGTTGTTCGGAGCATAGCATCGAATCCGATATGAAGCTACGGTCCGCTGTGCAAAGGAGTTGTAGCTTTTTGATGAAACGGAAGGATGAACTACATTCGAATGGGATGAAGATATCATTTTTCTGTTCATTCTTGTGTTCCAAAAGGCCCCACTGGCAGCCAAGTGGGCACGCGGAATCGCCGGGGAGCCCACTTGGACGTTGGACAGTTAAGCTTATTAGAAAAGCCGACGTGGGAAGGGGCCTCGAAGCCGCCAAGTGGACGCGTGTCGCAACCCCATTCGTCCTACCCACCCGCAGTGCCTTGCTGCCCCTTCGCCGCCCCCACTAGACTACCGGATTGGGTCTTCCTTATTAATCGCCTCATGCCCTCCGTCGTCTGCCGATATCTTCCGAAGTCTCACGTGCACTTTATCATACCATCTTACTCAATCCAGGCTCCACTTGTTTATGGAAGCTCCCCCCCGAGAGCTTGAATTGAAGCCGCAACTCCAATCTCGGTAAAGACAGGTTCAATTTGTAGCAGAGATTCAGTCATCACTTGTGCGGTAACTTAGAGTCAAAAAAATCTCAATTCAGAGATCCAAACATCTGCGCAATGGGATTGCTACTGCTCTTGGGGTAGAGTCTCGGAAAGGTTGAGTCGGATTCGATTGCAGCTCCGGTGGGGAGAGAGTTTGAACGGGGATCACGGGTGCATTCACTGACAGAGTAAGCGTTTGAATGTAAGTATTGATTGATTTTATTTATCGTGCTTGCGGGAGAATTGCGGAGGTTTCTCTGGTTGACAAAAATCTTGCGCAGGGAAAGTCGTTAGAGAGGAAGCTTTTGTGATCGATTGGGTGTTGTGAGATTGAAGGGAGGATGTGAGGGGTGAGATTCTAACCTCTCCGCAATGTGGTCGCTAATTAAGAGTCTCAGGGATAGTTCTGACCCTTGTTGAAATAAATTAAAGCCTTTCGATGTAACTTGACGAAATCTGGAGAAGGGAAGGAAAGAGGTTTTCGGTGGAGCGTGACGGAGGCAGAAGTGCTCATTGGGGAGTGGAGTTTGAAACTGAGTCTCATTTGATTGCAGCTTTGGTGGGAGAGATTCTGGAAAGGGGTTACGTGTACATTTAAAGGAAGAGTGTTTTTATCTGGGATTCATAGTGTTTCAGTGAGAATTGCGGAGTTTTCTCTGGTTGAGGAAAATATTGAACAGGGAAAGACTAGAGAGCTATTCGGAAGAACCGCACATTGATTGGGTTTGAATCTGAGTCTGCTTTGATCGCAGCTTCGGTGGGAAAGAGATTACGGGTGCAAGACTTTTGTAATCTGGGTTTCATGAAGTGTGAGTGCGAATTCCGAGGCTTCTCTCGTTGACAGAATTCTTGAACAGGGAACGAGAGAATTCTGTTTTGATTGATTGTTGTGAAATTGAGGGGAAGCTGTGGGCTTTGATTTCTGAATGCAAGGGGTTGTGTGTTGCCAGGACAACGGGGTTAAATTTCGGTATATCTCTTACTTGTGACTGTCGGACGCTGTTGAATTAGCGAACGGTTTCGTGATTTCGTGGCGCTTCCCAATGGCTGAGCAACCGACGCTTCTGGAGGCGCACAATGTGCGCATCGTGGGCTTGGGCGAAGAGATTGTAGTCCTCGGGCATGGCTTCGGCACGGACCAGTCGGTGTGGCAGCACGTCATCCCGCACCTGGTGGACGACTACCGCGTCATTCTGTTCGATAATATGGGCGCCGGCACCACGGACCCCGAGTATTTCAGCTACTCCCGGTACTCCACGCTCCACGGCTACGCCGACGACCTGCTCTCCATCCTGGAGGAGCTCGAAGTGGAGTCGTGCATCTTCGTGGGCCATTCAGTTGCAGGGATGGTGGCGTGTCTCGCTTCCTTGGAGAGGCCGGAGGTCTTTGAAAAGATTATCACTATCTCGGCATCGCCCAGGTAGGAGCCGAGCCGTGCGATCTCATGAATTAAAACGACAGAATGAGTTTGTGGGTCGGAATTTGCGTTGGTTGTGGTGGGATTTTTGTACATTGTAAATGCATTTTGGTTTATGGGTAGTGCACATCAATATCATGATGATTTAGTAAGTGATACGGAGAGGTTTTCGATTAAAAGTTTGGCAGGTTCAAAACCTTGTTCTGTAAAGAATATTATACAAAAAAGAGAGTTTGATCCTAGCCCAGAATGAACGCTAGCGATATGCTGAACACATGCAAGTTGGACGCTGTTTTCGAATCAGAATGAGAACAAAGTAGCGAACGGTTGGTAGGTATTTGAATGACACGGATTACTTCGGAGGTTTTGGGCGAGAGCAGTTTGTGGAATGCTTGATTTTTCTGAGTCTGTGACGGTTGGCGGAATGTTTTTTAGGTATCTGAATGACATGGATTACTTCGGAGGCTTTGAGCAAGAGCAGTTTGTGGAATGCTTGATTATTGAGTCTGTTGGTTGTGATGGACTATTTGTTTAGGTATTTGAATGACGTCGACTACTTCGGAGGCTTCGAGCAAGAAGATTTGAATCAGTTATTCGAGGCGATGCAGTCGAACTTCAAGGCGTGGGTGTCCGGTTTCGCTCCCCTGGCCGTCGGAGCCGACATTGATTCCATGGCAGTCCAGGAATTCGGCCGCACATTCTTCAACATTCGACCCGACATCGCCTTCAGTGTTGCCAAGACCGTTTTCCAGAGCGACTTGCGGTCGATGCTGCCGAAAGTCACCGTCCCGTGCCACATCTTGCAAAGCAACAAGGACTTGGCCGTGCCGGTGGTGGTCGCGGATTACTTGCACCATTCGCTTGGCGGCCTCACGATCGTCGAGATTTTACAAACCGAGGGCCACTTGCCGCAACTGAGTTCCCCCGACGTGGTGATCCCCGTCTTGAAACGACACATCGTCGGAAGCTTGCGGTGACCAGTCTCCAAACCCCTAATCCTGTCTCTTCACAAATTCTTCTCAATTGGACAAATTCTTTCTCAAATCTTGGGATGCAACAGCAGAGCTTGAAGATCGGGACCTTTTTTCTGCATGCGAGGATTGGAAAAAGATTTGTGTGCCGATTGATTGTTACAATGGAGTATTTCGACTCCGATGATGGTAACGATGGTGCGCACTCTGTTGGCTAGTGGTTTTCAACCCATCTAGGGTTGCAGGTGCACAGAGCTGCCGAATCTCGGAGCCCATCTTTCCATAGAACGCATGATGACACGAATAACCCACTGGTTTTCTGTGGAAATTGGCATATCTATCTCTTTTCGGACCTGCATGGCGATGGTAGTTTCTTTTTCTTTTGTCAGAGTCCAGTACACCAGCGTAAGTTGCGAGGAAGTGTAAAAGAAAAGGTCTGGTTTTCAAAGGGGGATCATGCCCGTGTTGCCGCAGTTTCATGCTGTGTTTTCACGAAGCCTTGCAATGGTTTCGACTCATTCAAGTTTGTACATGGAGCACCCATTGCTGTACTGTAAATCAATATATGCAATATTGACCGTTAAAAAGGTTTGTGGATGCATTATAGATTTAGTTCGTTCCATCGCTTTGTTGTTATGGTGATTCTCTTCTGATTGTCCGAAATTTCTCTACTCGGTTGGTGTGGATGAAGAGCTTGCTCGGATTTCAGTGACAAAAGAAACGAATTGTCGGTTTCAATGTTGTGTATGGCAACTGCGTAATTCCATTTGCGACTCTTTAGTTCGTCTTCTCCAGGAGATGATTCATTGAACATGAGGCTTGTTCCTGGCATGCCATGAAAGAATGAAAAATTGGATCGTCGGCATCTCACCGACAGATAGAGAGAGACACACGTGCATGAAGATTGTGTGCAGGCTGATTGTTACGTGTGGATTGTGCAGTGGATTGTGACGGACTTGCAAGTAGTCTAAAGGAATATACTTTGCTCACTACTTAGAATTGTAAGTCACAGACAGCGTTCTCAGAACCTTTTACCCTAATTTCGTCGGGAGGCTATAGCCGTGGCCTAGCAGATACCTATTTCCACAACATTAAAAAAAAAATTGGTGGGAACAGGGAGAGAAATTGAATTTTGAAATGTGGAATTTCACATTATTAAATAGGTATTTAGTTACTAGGCACTCAAGGTGTATAGTGACACTTTTCGCCCCCATTAATGCATTAAACAAATGAAAACACATAAAACACATTAAAAAAATAAAATGAGTCAAAAAAATGGGATTTCACACAAAGCATTGAGAATTTCAGATTTGAGAAATTCCTCAAAATTTCAGATTTCACAAAGTTTTGGAAAGTCAAAATTTCACAAAGTCATCAAAGTTTGAAATTTCCCAAAAGTTAGCACATTGAGATTTTCACAAAGTCATCAAAATCTTTGATTTCACAAAATTGTAAGAAAAAAGTTTTCTTATAGAGTTTCAAACTAAGTATGAAGTTCTTTATGCTTAGAAGTACTACACTGTAAGGTCATTTGCATTGTCATGGTCTCCGTAAACCACTGGAATGTACAGAATTGGACTTCTTGTAACTCGATGGTCATCCGGTTGTGCTCCTATGATGGTTTCGTGGGGAAGTACATTGTCTTGAGATTCATCAAGAACAATGAGTGATTTCACTTTATGAGCTGCTGGAACTAAAACATCATTTGTGGAAACAAGAGAGAAAATCATAAGAAATTTGCAAAAGGGATGAGAAACAAAAATGAAAGCAATGTTAAATAAAAATACAGAAAAAGTAAAGGAAAAAATTCGTAGTGCAAATACGTGGAATATCATATTCATGTGCTGCACCTTTACGTGCCTCTTCAAGCTCAGTAGCAAGTCATTGCCAGCCCAAGTCTGCTAGCCGAGACTCAAGGTTAGTGTGCTCAAAGAAAATCTGCGTGACATCTTGCATTTCTAGTGATTGCGGGTTTATCATGCATTTCTACAAAGCTGCTGCTCTGTTGAACCCCATGCCTCCTTGGTACAGAGGTACAATCCACGAGGTAGATGGTATGTACTGCCCCGATTGGAGCATAGGAAGGAGAGTTCCTGGAAGAGAACTCCCCAATTGTTTTCGCAATTTGTATTTGCAAAATGTAGCAACTTGTTCAATTAGATTCTTGTGAGTGAGAATAACTCGATTCTTAGCAAAAGGTGTATTGTACTTAATGTACTCTTGCACACCTTCCTCCAACTGTGCATTAAAGACATCCTTCTGGATACACTAGAAGTGATCCCCGCCTTTATCTTTGATGCAATAACCAAGCATCCCAGTGTAAGTGTGGAGGCTTTGGTTCTGAAGAGCCTTAGTTAAAATGTGGTGGCCTATTGGGGCTTTCTTGGGATCCTCCCATCCCAAATAACACTTCAATTTTTTACTAACCATTGTAGCTGAAGATGTGAGGAGTCTACACACCATTTGCAAGTGTAGCCTGAGCATGCCACCACCTCTTTCAATGGAGCAAAAGCTTGATATACATTCCTTTTGAAGAAACTCCTCAACCTTTGTAAAGTGTTCCATGCTTATGTCATCATTGCCAACCAAAATTGTAACACTAAATTCCATTTCTTTAGAAAGAGCAGTTCATGTTCTAGGAGTTTTCTTGGTCACATGCCCCTCCATGCTTGCAAGCATTTTGTCTTTACGGGTTGATCGTTTCAAAACTTGAGACATTGGAGGCGACATTGTCTTCTGCAATTCATAAACCGTAGACTGAGAAAAAAAATACAAAAAACAAACAAAAAAGTCCAATCTGTCACCCATCTAAAATGCAAAGCACATTGACCTATTTTTCTCTCTATGTAACAATCAATGAATAACAACTCAAACGATTATCTCGTATAATGTCAAAAGAAACTCTAATTTAATCTCACCAAGTATATCACATGAACTCTCCAACCATTGCACCCGATGATCTCTACCCTAAACTCTAAATTGCAATCGAGGAAAAGAAACATGTCCGCTAAGAGACACCCTATCTCACGTCAAGAGACACCCTATCTTCATTTCACAAAGGAACGCATCCTAAGAATGCACTAACCTGGAGATGGCAATCCGCTGCAATTCCCAAGGGACGAGGAATCCTAAATTGCAATCTAAGAAAAGAAACATATCCACTAAGAGACACCATATCTCAGGTCAAGAGACATCCTATCTTCATTTCACAAAGGAACACATCCTAAGAATGCACTAACCTGGAGATGGCAATCCGCTACAATTCCCAAGGGACGAGGAAAGCAATCGAGCTGCTTTGTCGACGTGTTGATCCCACAATTTCAATCCGCCAATCCCTTGAACTCACGAACTCACAAATCCCTCTAATTCCTCCGACTTGAATTGCAATTTGATCACCCAATCCGCCAATCCCCCAAAATCACAAACTGACAAATCCCTCCAATTCCTCCAACTTAAATTGCAATTTGATCACCCTCTACAATTCCAGGATTCCTGATCACCCTCGGAACACACACCCGACCAAATTGGTGAATGGCCCTGATTGCCCCTTCAGGCGGTTGCATCAACGGCCTACTCATTTCCTTGTTCAATGGTTCAGATTACCAAGAGGTGGGCCAGAATATTTTTTTTTAAAAGCATCCATGGCTAAGAATTTTTCTTCTCGGGAGGGAGGGGGGGAATTGTCTCCAGGGGGTAGCAGGCAAGTTTCAATGTATAGTGTACAATTTGTGACAATGGGGAATATTCAGTGCAAACGTAAAGCTAATTTTTTTCATTCCATATGCCTAGAATAGCTAAGTAGGAAATAAATTTTTTGGTGCAATGGTGGTTTGATGTTCACAAGGCAAAGTGTTAACAATTTTAGATTGTATTTCAATAGAAATTTGTAAGGCTTTTATTCAAGTCCCACATACTAAATTGTCAAACACTTTTATTCAAGTCCTACATACAAAATTTGATGTCACTAGCAAGGGATTTGAACCCTTGTAGACTGCCTTATTGCAGTGCTAGTGTTTTGTACAACATAAAACAAGCAAGACACGTTAAGGTAAAACGGCCTATGACTATCAAAATTAGGAATTTGGTCTTATGGTATTACTGAAATTTTTCAATTTTTTTTCCACATAAAGACTAGTGCAAGCAGGGTTGACAAATCAGTACGTCCGCCCCAAAATAGCGCCCGTAACCCGGACATTCGTCCTCATGGACGCCAGCGGACGCAGCGTCCCTCCCGCCGTCGGAAGGCGGATGGGTGGGGTGGACGGACAGGGCGGATGGGGCAGTTCTTATCTACTTTGAGTTAGTAGGGTTACATTTCCCAAAAAATGAATATAACTCATGAAAATGGTTTTTTTTCCCTTTAATTCTAAGGAAACATTTTTTTTAATTTTTTTTCTAACAAATCGTGAACCATTGCACTTCATTTAATATTTAATTGTTTAAGGATTAAGGGAGTGATCGCGGACGGGGGGATAGGCGAACGGGGCAGTCCCGACGGACGCTGCGGACACAGTGTCCGGACGTCCCGGACGTCCAACCGTCCTGTCAACCTTGAGTGCAAGGAACAATGAGAGCAACTGAAATTATATTTTTTTGATCAAATATAAATTTGCTTTTAATTTTTGAAGTGTTCAATGCATTGTGATCTAAAAGAATATGTGGACTATCCCATAACCAAAAAAATTTGAACCATTCAAGAGTATTATGCATGAAAATTTGTAGATTCAAAATAGAAAATTTCAATAAATCTTTTAAGTGGTCATCGTATTTCTTTGCATTGCAATGGTACACTATGAAAGTACTTCATATGTCCACAATGCTCATCTAATTCACTTGAAGCAGTCATAATATTTTATAATATGAAAGACCTATAAAATCAAGTCTTACAAAGAATTCACACTAAAAAGTTGGAAGCTCTTAAAGAGGTTACTAATCACTTTATCATTGTCATGTAAGACATTGATGGTAGCCCAAATCTAACAAACTAGAAAAAAAACCATGATGGATCATTCCCTAGATGTCTATTATGGATCATTTGATCATCATGGATTGATTTACCTTAGAGGGTTAGAAAAAAAATTAAAAAAACAAATGTGTGCAACGGGAAGGCTAGCCGAAATCTCAAATTACAACATGTCACACCTCCACTCCATCTGCCAATGTTATGCCTCCGCTTGTAGAGTTGTAGTAGTAGAATATGCAACAAGACCAGTTGACTCTTAGGGTGAATGCAAGAAACACCTTCCAGTTTTGTTGCAATGACCACAATACTCATGATTTTTTCAATAGTACTATAAAATTAGAAAAAAAATTTGAAAAAAATTTGAAAAATATGTTTCATGTATAAACCTTTAAAGAGAAGGTACCTGATGAAGGAAAAGCACAGAGAAAAAATTTTAAGTAGGAGAACCAGTAAAGTGCAAAATCTCATGAAAACAGGTATTTTGATGTTTTAATTTGTAAAAAATAGGGAAAACAATTTTTAAAGAAACTAAAAATTTTCAATTTGAGAAGACTTCATGATGAATAGATTTTACTAAATAAATGACCATGAAACCATTTTCATTGTTCAAAATTGTGCACACAACGGAGCCCTGTTTGCATAAATGTAGAGGACAAAAAATAATATTTTCATAACTTATTTTTGGTGGGCATATGCATCTCTAGTGTAGGAATAGAGACCAGAAATTTCACCTCTATATCATTAATTTTGGATAGTCCCCAGTACTAAAAAACCCTAAACCGCAAAGTGCGACAAATTAGCTAAATTTAAATTTAATTATAAAATAATTTCTGTAATTATTCTCTAAATTTTGATTTTCACAAAAAAATTCAAGTGCATTGGTTTCAATTTGCAAAAGATATGGCCAATTACAACTTAGAAACTATAAGTGTGACACAAAATAATACTAGTGTTTCTTGCATTCACCCTTTAGTCAAAGAAACCTTGAATGGAAAGGCATGCCTAACTTCATGAAAACTGAAGCAAAACTTATCTATGTTGATTGTTGAGGATACTACTACTTTAGGCGTCTTAGGGTTAAACTACAATGGCTTTTGAAATAGAGCAATCACAGGGTGATTTGGAGAGAGACTATGAGAGCCGTATCTTGGAAACATGGATGACATCATTGCCATTGCCACCAATTGGAGCAAGAGGCTGCAAATACTTGCCAATGCCACTTGTGTTGTGGCTCGATTTAAAAGTTTGAACTTGGGAATTGTTGGAGAGCTTTAGTGGCAATACCATGTGAAGATTAGAGACCTTCACCCCAACTAGCAAAACCCTATACAAAACGAACAATAGACAAGCACAATTGACAAGCACAAATGATAAACAAGACAAACAATTGACAAAGCAATGAAAGCACACAACATCAACAAAACAAAACAACATAGGTAAAACAAAGCTGAAGCATCCATTAAATTCATCCATCGCCATTCTCAAAATTTGCCATAAGCCTATACACTACATTGAAGTTGGCTCCTCTGTACCACAATGTAGTAAATGCTAGAGATTTCTAAAATCCTCCCACAAATTTTCACAACACCAAGGAATTGGGGGAAGTAAATGATTGCAAGAACTAGGCGCTTCCAAAAATTTGAAAGATGCTAGTAGGAGAACCCTCCTCTAAACCACCATTATTGTTAAACACGAAAACTAATGCAAAATACTATTACAAAACCATTGAAACTACAGCATAAACACCAAGCTAAAAGTAGCATGAACATAAAAACTCTAGACCATGGTCCATGTTACCTTCAACGATTAGATGTAGCTGCCAATGCTAGGGATCCATGGCCTAGATCACTCCTAGGCTCTTGGACGGAAAAGTATTCATGGATAGATGCTTTCTCCCTCCTAGATGAAAATAGATTCTACAACTCCCACATCTTTGCCCTCAAAAATTTGGCTCAAATTGACAATTTTGTATATTTTTTTAAAATGTACATTTAGCACAACATTTTTTTGGGTAGAAACTTGGCACTATTTAGCTAGTTCTAAGATCAATGGTTATAGACATTTTGTCATGCATGTAACATCTTTAACCAATCTAAACCATTCCCCTTTGAAGATTGGAATAATGCCTTCCTACATCTTTAGGAATTAATTTCATTTCATTTACTAAGAGTCATTGGTTGGCTAAGAAGTTGCAATGCTAGTGTCATTGGTTGATTGAAAAATTGTAGTCATTAGTTGGCAAGGAAGTTGCAATGCTAATCACATTTGTTGATTGAAAAGTTGAGAAGAATGATTAGCTAGCTAGGAATTTGCAAAGATTCTTATTTTCAATTCAAAAATAAAAAATTTTAATTGGTTTTCTAGATTTATGCATACGTGGAAAGCTTTGAATAATTCAATTTTGATTTATGTGATGAAAGTTATAAGGTGTCCTAGTTTGTAGGTAGTTATGGATTTTCTACTCTAAAATAAAGTTTGAAGTCTTTTATTTAACTCTATTTTCAATATTTTCAATAAAATAAAATCATAGGCTATAGATTGTTTATTACAACACTACAACCATTGGGATTGGCATTTTTTCAATTCTATAACAAAAATTTTAATAATGTAGTATTTTGAATAATTCTCTATTTCTTTCTACTTATTATTTTTTTCCTACATGTTGTACAATTTCAAATAACCTGAATTTTTTTCAAGCATGTAGCCAACTTGACTTAGAGAATGAATCCAAATAAGTACCGTCATTTTGAAAACTTTTTTTTTATATAAATGTGACCTTGTAAAGTGCAATTGCTTGGATTTTTTGTAAGGCCAAAAAAAGGATTTTTATCAATTTTAAAAATTAATATCTTACAATTTATATTGTAAAATTTTTTGAAAATTTTCTACATCTTTTCAAATTATCATATTGTAAGATACTAAGATTCTATTGTTACATGTGTCTAAAATTTATTTATTTTAATTTTAAATTAAGTACTTGTACTAGAAATGGCAATTTGGAAGTGTGTTTGGTCAAAAAACTTTAGGGTTTAACTCCTTAATGCCCCTGTAGCAAAAGAAATGTTGTTGCCAAGGTAAGTGTTTGAAGAACTCAGTTATATTCAAATGTCATAAAAAAAGAATTAAGAACAATGAAATCTAGCGGTAAAAGGTTGATTCAATGTGCAATTGAAGTAGCTATTGAAATCAACAATAAAATGGGTAGAAAATTATACAAGTTTTGTAAATTGATGCATCATCACCTTGACTCCAACAACACCTCAAATATGCTGAAAAAAGCAAGGTTAATCCCTATATGCCCAAGCCTTTTCAAGTATATTTTGACTATGAAAAAAGAATATGGGCTTATGCTTTATGAAGAAAAAAGAAAAAATTTCAAAGTTTAATGATACAAAATGTTTAAAGAGCTTGCTTATTAGTATACACACCAATTTTGAGTGCAAAACTGTTTAAAAGTTATGAGATCATAATAAAAGAAATGTCTATTTTCTATTTTTAGTATATTGACCCTCTCCACAATGTTTCAAAAATTTGCTTATAAAAGTTTTTGGGATTGAAGGTGACATAAACAACTACAAATTTTGTTAGTACACTAAAATTCACTTTCAAGAAAATTAATTTTCACATGAAAATCTATTAAACTCATTACACAATCCACCTTGCAATTGTTGAGATGCAATTTTTTTTCATAAATTTAAATCACAACTAAATCCAAATCAATATTTTCTTATTTAAATTTTCAATGGTGAAAATCATGAAAATGCTTTATTCTTTCCATTGGGATCGATTTTCAAAGCAAATGGATAAGTACAAGTTTTTAGATCTTAAATCAAGTGAAGTTGGCAAACTTTACTCAAAGTTGGAAAATGAAATAAAATTAGCAAGCTTTTTTCTTCCATTAAAGGACATATACGGCTTTGGAGACATCTCATCAGTCAAATATGTACTTTTTTCAATGAAAAATGAAAGTTTTCAATAGTTAATCTTGAAAACTACCCAAATTTTTTTTAAATGGTCAAACGAATTAAATTGCCCATACAAAAATGAGTTTGAAATTTTAGATTGACCATATACAATCAGTTGGGCATTTAGGGGTTAAGCACTTCACATTGCATTCTTACACACATCTTGTGACTTGTGGGGAGAAAATTCATAAGTATACTTGCAATCTCATTCTTATATGTGTAGATTTCATCAACTATAGTAATTTATAGTTCCAAGGCAAGGTATTGACAAGGAAGATATTAGTGAGGAGTGAGAGATATTCTAGCCCACATATTTCTATACCATGCCATATGTCATACCGTACAATAATAACGGTTCATTTACTTCATCCCTAGAAAGGCACTAGAGACCAAAAATTCCACAAGATCTCCCCAAATCTAACTTCTCTTGCTTTGTCCTTCCAAGAATTGACTTTTGTAATGAGACCAATAGGGGAGACATTGGTCCAAAATAGAAGCTCTGCTACAGACAACTGGGTGCCTGATGTAAGACAAAGAATCCTTCTATGTAGGACAAAAGTACAAATATTCGTCTTTAAAATTTTGTGTCTAAAGCAGAAATCTTCAGAAAACCCTTCTGCATAGGACAAAAGTCTAGATATATTCACCCTTGGACTTTTTGAATGAAAAAAGGAAAGTCTTGTGCAATTATTCAGTTTGACCTCCTACGAGTGCTTTTTGACTTTCTTTTGAAGCAAACTGTGATTCACATGATTCCCCAAAAGGCTGATTTCCACAGTGACCAGTCCGTCCTCGTCCTTTTCGGGTTCTACATTTGGAAGATTTTATGCGCTTGCAAGTGTGGAAGTCTTACAAGCGAGGACAGTGAGCCTGGTATCAATTATTTTTAGTTCCAACTTGGAGGAAGAACACTGATCAACTCCCTTTAATTCTTGTGCCGCAATGCAACCCCGCCTGTCCATTGACCACGTATTTTACACATAATTGCCACGCTTTCATTCCACATTGAGCACTGCAATCACTACAAGAGAATGTAGAGTTTGCAATACCGCCTTTTTACAATGGTATTGCAATGCTCACAAATTTTGTTTCAATGACTTTTGCAATGGTGTAATATGAAGTATTGCACTATATGTTTGCAATGGATTAGAATTTGCAACAGTTTAGAAATATAATAGCATGGATTCAGTGTCCAATACTTTTATATTGAATTAATCACAACTTAGTAACGGTTTCACAATGCATTATTTCTTTTTTCGAGTTAAAAAGTAAACCCACACTAAGTTCCGTTACACATTGTTCGTTTGTAAAAACCATTGCAAGCAAACGCCTTGATATTGTGTCACAGTCACTGCTTTTCTGGTGTAGTGAATCTCGATAAGAACACCAGAAATCTAGCTCTACCTTAACTTAATTGCGTCACCAGTTGCAAACCCACGTTGACGACACAAATCGATCATCTCCTCACTGTCCGCAGTTCAATTCTCCAACAACAAAGAAATTGGGAGCTTCGATCGTACGTAACGCTCATGCCAATGCTCGAAGCCACGCAAGTGAAGTTAGCTGGATCCAATCAGCAGAAACTCTTGCAAACCTCATCCCTGAACCACATTCAAATGTCCAAATCCAGAGGTCTCGCCGACACTGCACCAAATCTCACTCTGGCTATTCCACAGAATTTCAGCTGATCGACATTAATTCTAGAAAGAAATCAGATTAATAAAACAAAATCACTACACATACTAAATAAACAACAATCAAACACCCTAAACAGCAGATGAATGAAAAATCCTTGACAACAATCGATCAAACATCGTAAACAAATGTTCAGCAATCTCAAAACATTTTACAATACAGAGTCACTATCCTAAACAAACTTTTGTCCTTTTAGTCGTAACCTTGCAGATGACGATGATGATGACAAATTGTAGTCATTAGGTATGTTGAATGGAAGAAGAACACGAACTTATACCGTAAGCACTCTGACAAGCCCATATTCTAAACAGTGACTTTTAGGCAATGTTTTATCCAAATTACTTCTCATTCAACCATAGTGATATTGAAATCATTTTCAAAAGAAATCCTCCTTTACAACCAATTTAGTGGCAACGGAGTCATTTCACACAAAGATATATAAGAAAAATTATACAAAAATTCAAAAAAAGAATGGAGGTAGTAACCCCTCCAAATTCATGTGTCAAAAATTGGAAAATACTTCCCAAACTAGGTCTATGAACAATATTTTCTTGTAAAAAGGCGATTAATCATTTGTAGTTCATTTATTGGAATTTGCAACTGAAAGACCTTGTTCTTGACAATTAACCTTGGAGGGCTCCAACATCCAAAATCTGGACAATGAACAAATTGAAATTCAGTTTTCTTTCTTGTTACTGCTTCGATGAAAGTCATCTAATTTGTGGAGAATCTTTATCAAGTTGTTGTCCTATCCAATGGTTGGACTTGGTGTTACTAGAGTTCATATCTTTCTAAAATTACAAATGTGGAAGTGTGTCAAGCCAAAAATTGCATTGATTTTAGTTCAAAATTGGATTTGCAAAATTGAGGTCATAGATTAAAAGAACACAAAAATTTCAAAAAACCATTACATCAAGAAAACCTTGTTTCAAATCCATTCCAACAAGTTTTACTCAAAAAAATGATAATATTTTACTTGTAATTGAATTTAGAAGGAATTTTGAAATTTTGCTTTCAAAATTTATAAAAAAATATTGATGATAGCAATAGTGAATCTAACCATATGGATGGAATCTACAACTCTTGTTTGTATGCCAATTCCAAAATATTCTTTCAAATAGCACTTTCTAATGATTTTTTCCAAATCGTCAATTTTGGAAAAGGATCTAAACATTTAGGGATTAAACAATTTTCATTCATTCTTTTAATTTGGAATTCTTAATCACAAGCCATTTCATTCTTGACATTCAAGTATTAGGGTCACATATAAAAAATTGGGGGGGCTGAGGACAATAAACATGTGAGAATTTGTAATTATAAGATCTTACTCTTGACAAGTACTGTGGTCACATATAAAATATGGGGGACCCCTCCAAAAAAAAATAGTTAAACCCTCCAAATCCTTGTGTCAAAAATTGGGAAATATTCTCCAAATGAATGTGGCCGGCATTGCTGAAGGTTTGACACAGAAATGACGTCACTCGTGGACATGGATCGAACTTTGCGAACATCATGAATCCAGAGTTCGATCATAACCCCTCACCGCCCAAGGGGACCAAAAGTGTCCTCAAAGAGTTTCAAGTCATATTCAAAGTGTTGTAACTTTTGCATCAAAGGTCAGAATTCAATAAAACTTGTTGGAAAAGTTGTGTTCCTTCTTCTAGTTTATGTGGTAAAGTTTTCAGATCAATACAAGTTGTATTGATTTCTTCAAAGTCAGTCAAAGTTCACAGGTTCATTTTGAGTCCACCAAACTGCAATTCATGGCTGAAACTTTGGGGGGTTGTATCTCATTCATCCAATGTTTTTTTTCAATAAAATTTGTTGGATTATGTTCTCCTTGAAGTCTAGTTTTTGTAGTAAAATTTTCATGTAAATCCAAGTTGGTTTCAATGTTAGGGAGCGATTCGAAGTTCAAAATCCCGACATTTTTGGATTACAGTGAACTTCGGCAGCTTGTTTCTTCTCCATACAATGTCCGTTTTCAATAAATGTTTTTGTAAAAGTTGCGTATACTAGTCTAGTTTATGTGGCTAAAATTTCATATCAATAAAAGAAATTAAGAAGGATTGAGAAGCATTTTAATAGAAGGAGGTTCAGCCTTAGATGTGTTTTCAGCAACTTTTCTTGCCTATTTTTTGACATTTGCAAGCCATTTTGCAAACACATTGAGTCAATTTTTTGATGTTTTTTTTCTTCAATGTGTTTTTATTCTGGTTTTGAATCACTTTATAGTTTCAAGTTTTTTCATTTGAGTAAGTTTAGAAATCGAATTTCACCTCCAAGTGTGTTGTTAAAAAAAATTGAGCATCTTTTTTCAACACTAAAACATTATAATCTTTCAATCTATACGGTCAAATGACTCCATGATTGATTCATATCATCTAAAACATGTTCACTACAATATTGTACGGTTAAGATCTTTATAGCTTAGTAAAATTTACATCTACATCGCTTCAAAAGCACTGATGTTTTGAAACCCAAAACGGCCTTGGGCGGTGAGGGGTTGAAGGCAGCCGGCTGCGTCCTCAAGTTTTGGACTTGCGAAGCCCAGGGAAAGTGTTTGGTGAGCCCAGCCTTTGCCTGCCCAAATTTCAAAGTTCAAATTTCACGGAGAAATGAATTGAAAGCAATCGCCTTGCATGGAGCGCATGAAATGAAGCCGATGCTAGCTAGTGCCTCGATCGATCCATATCCACTGATAAATTATGTGAACGACAATGCAATGCAACGCAAAGCGAGCTCGCAGGTGCGTGCAGAGTTTTTTCATTTCATTTGCAAAAGGAAAAAAACAATCATCTGGTGATAATATATAATTATCGGTTCCAAGCTAGTTAGCTGGTTTGAGCAGTTACTCGATCGGGCCTTCAAATCGTTCTGCCCGGTAAGAAACAAGCAACAGAATGCACGTTCGGCTTGAATTAATATCGTAGACAACCATCCAGTTCTTCAGAATCACACGAGAATTAAATCATTAATGAGATGCCCATGTCACGATAGGTTGCCATAAATTTGGCGCTGAATCGACTCCAAGAACGCTGAATGAACTCCAAGACATGCCTAGGATAGTACTGTTTTCATCAGAGAAAACTCACGGCAACATCACGATTAGAAGAATACATTCTACGATATCAAGGAATTGTTATGTTTTTTTTTCTTTACCAATTTACAGACTCGCTAGCTACTCGTGATTTCTGAGTACCACAACACATCCAAGGGACGAGCGTGAAAAAACCACTGTAAATCTCTGGATGATACCTGTGGGTCGATGTTCTTAGCCTGGACTCCAAGGAACCATACGGCACTCAGGGTGTTCAGCTAAACTGGACTTGTGGTCGAAGCGAGAAACTCCTTGTTTCGGCAGATATATCGAAGGTGTCTGATGACCCCGATGGGCAAGAAGCAGGCTGGGGAGGTAATGAAATTTTCAGGAACCTCGACTTGTTTTGGTTTTGATTGGGCTTGGTAGTGAGCCTCAGTCTTCTTCGGGATCTCTTTCTAAATCAGAGCCCCATATTTTGAAGTCAAGCACATTGAGTCATAACCCAATAACATGGTTAATTCCAAGAATTCTAGAAAAAAAATGATAAGAGCTGGTTTAGAGGAGTACGTTGATTGGTGATCAGCCGAGGTAACAGCAAGTGTGGATGATTCGTGAGGGCTCCACGCAATTGATGTTATGGGAAGCATGTGATACTTGAAATGAGCCACAAATATATCCTCCAGCATTTGAGAAATTTAAGTTAGTAGAGTATAGGCACCCAAAAGCATCCCCTGGACCCAATTGCTTCCCTTTCTAGGAAGGGGAGTCATTTCAGAACCTAAATGTATACATACCAAACATACCTTATTATTTGTTGACCGACAAGCCATGTATGGTCCATCTAGATTTAGCATTCCAGGATAGGATATATATTGTCACAGATCAGGACACACTTCTGCTAGATGGATGTGCTGTAGATGTGGAAGTCTTACAAGGACAATGAAGGTATCAATTATTTTAAGTGCTTAGAAGAAGAACAACTACCTTACCAGCATTCTTGTGCGGCAATGAACACCTTGTCCCTTTGACCACGTACACATAATTGCCACGCATTCTACATTGAGGTTCACTACAATCTCAAAACACCAAAAAAAACTTTAAGTCACCAAGTGCAAACCACATTTGATCACCCAATTGGTCATCTCCTTCATTGTCATTAGTTCTCCAACAAAAAAGAAATTGGGAGCTTTATGATGCTCATACAAATGCTATGATCGAAGATATTGTAATGAACTGAATCCAATCAGCAAAAAATCTTAACCTCATCCATTAACCGCAACCCAGATGTCTCACTGACACCGCACCAATTCTCACTCTGGCTATTCCACAGAATTTGAGCTGACAATGACAATCTCTAATCATTCATTAATCATGAAACCACGGAAAAATCAAAGCCATCATAAAAAAACTCGAGAAAGATTGATAACTAGAGTCCCCAAAACATTAAATTTTATTGGCAATATAAGTAGGCCAGATTGGTAAAGATTTCACTTGATGTGTACAATTGTGCAAAACTTTGCTACTTGAAATTCCTAATTTATTGGTTCCAGTTAGAAGACTTTCAAATTGCACTCCATCAGCCTGCTAGCAAAGAACCATCACTGTGAAAGTGTCCTTACTTTGACAACACAAACCTAATCTATGGATAAAAAATTTTTGGCAAATAACTCACCACTTTTGAATTGATTGTTTTCCAACACTATGATTGGAAACTTATAGCTCACAGTACAATTAAGGAGAAATGATAGAAAATGACAACATTCCTTTGCAGAGCACAATATTCAACCCTAAAAACAAGAATTGAAATGGGTTATGGGGGTATTTCCAAAAATTATTCTATGGAGTTCCAGTAGAAAACTTGATCGGATGGATGCACATTGGCAAAAGTTTGGGATCTATCTCATGGTGAAGGATCTCGGGGACAAAGGAAAATCCAACTTCTCTTTCAAACTTACTTCTACTGTAGAGAAGGTGGGGATGAACATCAATCGCAATGACATTTTGATAAATTTTATTAGCAAAAGAGACTTGGCCATGAAGATTAGAAACCATGGTGAAGAATATGACAGAAAGACCCCTGCTTCTTGTAGCTCTTTATCAAAGCAATAACTAATGAAGGTGATGTTATCCTTCACTACATCACACTAGCTAGTGAGGGCTATGAGGCCCAATACTTTTTAATTGCCAATGGATTCTATTGCACATTACTTTTGATTTTTGTTTAATGAAGCCATCAATTAATGATTGTCAACTTTTGTATGTTAGGCATTGCAATCAAAGCTTGTCATAGTACAATACACTACATTGTAGCATTGGAAGTAGTTGGCAGTTATTGCCACTTTTCAATGCATTGTGACATTTAGTGTCACAATACACTAAAATTTCAAAATTGTGCATTGTGAAATTGTGAAATTTTTATTTCCAACCACCCCTCCCCCCTCTTGTAATTTTAGAAACCAACTTATTTAACAATTAATATGGGACAATTCATCCCGTATCCATATTTGGTATTGTATCCATAGTTTGTAGTCAATACGTATTTGTATGCAGTATTGTATCCATATCCATATTCAGTACTCTATCCGTATCCATATACGTATCCATATTCAATGCATATTTGTAAGTGATATAGTATCTATATTTGTATCCGTATTGAGTGTTTAGTATATATTCATATGCAGTATTGTATCCATATCCAATATTTTTATATTTGGATGGCTTAGATTAAATCTCACAAGATCAATGGCTTGTGATTTTTTGATAAATCAACGACAATTTTGAGAATAAGCATTTTTTTTTACAAAAATCAACAACCTATAAATTTTTTGAGAGAGGGAAGGGGCAACTATTGCAAACCAAGGAAGTATGCCTCTTTTCAGTATATTGTAGCATTGGAAGAAGATGAAGAGATTTTTGTTGCTCTTCTTAAAACCATGATAAAGAGTAAATTAATTGTACTAGCACTTGAACTTCTAGTGTCGTTTGTGACAATTCAAGATCCAAATGCCATGCCCATTGTACCTTGGAAGTTTGTGAAAAAATCAAAATTAAATAAGTAAGTCACCTTCATTCTATTTTTGGATGTTCTATTAATATCTTCATCTATAATTTTATATGTAACATATTTGATTTTGATCTTGCAGTCATCATCAATTTGAATATCACTAGTGCAAGACAAAATCATGAAGAATTGAAGTCTTTCTATTTGTCTACAAAAGACTTTTGATTTGTTGGTTTACACAAGACATATGGTATTGACTTTCGTGGATTTTGGTTGTTTCAAATCAAAATCCCATAGAGATACTTATGCTCTTCATGTTTTAGAGTTTATAAATAGGTTGGTTTTAAAGGGTGGGGAATCATTAGATACATATTATAGTGAGGATTCATCAACTGAGCCCATTATGAATTAAACTTGTCAAATTGGTGTATATTAGATAAGTCTAACTATTATGTATTGAAGTTTATAGTTATTTTGTTGCAATGTGCAATTTTTCTTAAACTATTTTTTGATTGATTCATTTAAAATGGATGACATTTAATTATTGCACTCAAGACTTTCATAAAAAATTTCACATTGTTTAAATGCCAAAAATATTTCTTTTTATTTTCTTAGCTTCTAAATAATTTAACCCATAGTTATAGGTCCTTCACTCCAAAAAATCCAAATATTTTTTAAAGCTCACATACTCATAGGCTCACAAGCTTGCTTGCTAGCAACTATGCTTTTAGGAATAAGTTATGAATCTTTAAAGTGCAAAACTTTTTCCTTGATGTTTTTCCTTACATTCATGGAAATATTAACTTTGATCAATTTGTAACTAGTGACCAAAGACTACAAATTTTCAATAATGTAATCACCAATTAGCATTGTGGACTTGCAATATACTAATCACCTCTCTTTTGACACCAAACAACATATACACCTATCACTACAATAGTGAGGCAAAATATTATGGGGTAAAAAGATGAATGGTTGCATTCCAATTCATTTTTTCAAGCATTTTAAAAGTCATCCATTGAACATTTTCATTGAAGTTATAGTAAATCATAAATATTTGATGAAGTAGAAGATCTTTAATTTATGATTTACTATAACTAAACATCACCAATATTACAATGACAATGAGCTAAAAAGAGAGAAACCAAAATTGGGCAATTAATTAACCAGCCTCCATTAGTTCCAAAAAACGAGAGCCCTTCATTTTTTTTATAAAAATTATGAATCCCCGCCCCAACTGTTAATTTCCAAAAATACAGATATAGATATACAACTACTTATATAGATACAGATACATATTGAAATACACATTGGGATATGTATTGGAATACATGCTGGATACGTATTGGAGTACTAGAATATATATCCCATATTCGATGTCAAATTTTCTTGACTTGTCAAATTATAAAGAGGAGGGGGAGGGGGGGGGGGGGGGAGTGAATTGAATAAAATCTAATTTAAATTATTTTTGCTTGGAAGAGGGGAGGGGGAGGGCCTAAATAAAATTTAATTTATATTATTTCTTATTGGAGGAGGTAAATTATGGAAACCAAATTAAAAAAAGGAAACCAAATCTTGAGCTCATTGTGAGAATTTGACACATTGACAATGAGCTCAAAAGAGACACTTGTGTTTCATATAATTATATATATATTACAATATACACCTTTCATTAGGAAAAATCTGAACCCTCCAGAAGGCCATTAAGGATGTCTTTTTCGGCATCCTGCAATGCATATACAGAATTTTTTTTAATTTTTTAATTTTTAATTTTTTAAAATTAAAAAAAATTAAAAAAATTAAAATCTAATGTAGCGCCGACGTGGCAGAAGTAGTGCCATGTCAGCAGCTTTCATTAAAAATAAATAAAAAATAACTAACAGTTTTAAATCTTCTCTAATTGCTCTTGGGGCATTTTAGGAAGCTTCCAAACTCGCAGCCTCCAGGAGGCCTGAAATTTTTCCTAATGTCATTGAGACCACCCTCTCTAATAAATGTATACAATCTTATCTTAATTGAGGCTCTAATTATGTTACTTTTATCAAGGTAATTACTTGAACCTACAAGAGGTTTGGTTAATAAAAATTTGCATTGTATATACACATTTTGTGTATATAGAAGAGTACAAAGTTGTTTTATAAGGATGGCATCTTTTGTAATTAGAACAATGGAGCTTTTAATAGAAGAAGGAGAGTGCATTGTTGATCACGTAGTTTTTGATGCTAGCGAGTGAAAAAGTCAGAATAAGGATTATGAAACGAGGCTTTAGAAGGTACACTAACCTACATAAAGAGATATATAATAACCTTTTCAAGAGATATATAATATTTCAAGGATGCTTGTAATGTTAATGCCAATAGCACAATTTCAAAAGACTTTAAATAAAAGAATACAATACTCTTGAATGCAATATTTAACTATATCTAGACAACTCCATTAATCATACTACTAAAATCATAACTCCCTCTGTAATATCACAAATGCTACCATTAAGACTAGGCTTGCTACACTACACATTCATTGTATCACATATTAGTAAAATTTGGATATGTTTGAATAGGATGAATGATAATGATTTCAATAAGTCTTTAAAATAATTACTTTAAATGTTTTGTAAAAATATTTTCAATCATGCATATGTAGAAATCGTATTTTCACACGATGTGATGTTATAGAAATAGAGTAGCAATTTGCAATCACTTCTGTAATATCACTTTTTACAAAGGGTGATATTATAAAAATAATGTAGTTGTTGCAATTAAGGTGATATTAAAGAGGATCCATATGATGATATTATAGAGGTAGCAAATCCATTGCTTCTCTTGGCTTTACACTTCTTTGCACTTCTATGATTTTGTGCTTTTGTAAGCTTTGAACTTTCATGATTTCAATTTTCTATTGCTACTACCAAATGATTTTGAGAAATTTATTTAATTGAAGCAATTTTGGATTCCATAACAATTAAATTGTTCACAAAGTTTTTGAGATTTATAAGTTTTATTTTTCAATTCTTCAATTTGGATTGCCATTTTTTGTAACAATGGAGTCAAATTTGTAATGCATTCTAATTTATGTGTATTTTTTATAGTATTCACCATTGCATATGTTTCATTCATCATTCAATAAATTTCTATTGTACATTTCAATATATGCTTACTTATGAAAAAAATTATACAAAGATTTTAGTCATTTTTATTTGAAGATTTATTGAAATTTTTGTTCTTCATTCTATCTAATACATAAAAATTCTTATAAAATTTTAATGATGAATCCATAGCATAGCATAGCATAGCAAGCACCAACTGTTAGTTCTAAACTAAGCTAGCTCATTGAGAGATCCATTGATGAAGTCTATGACAACAATTTAGCCCTCTTCAAATGCTAGTTTTAGTTAACCCCTAAAGGACCAAATGTCCATTCAATACACAATTGTAATTCAAGTAAGTGATAATGGAAGTACAAAATGAATAGATGTTTCTAAAAACTTGATACAAGATGAAGACATTCACCTTCTTTGTAGGAATTTTAAAAAAGTCACACAATTAAATGTCCAAATGAAAAGTTTTGTAGCCCCATAAAAATTTGGATAGCTCAAGTAGTTTTGGCATTTTTTGCTAAATTTCTCATCTACTTTTAAAATTTGGCATCTATATAAATAAGTGATTAAAAGTAGATGTTATTTTCAAAAGCAACATGCTATTTGAAGAATCATGTAAATTACTGGGATATTTAGAAAAGTATATACATAATGAGTATATTATAAAATATTCCATAAATATTTCAAAATGAATTTATAACCTCCTTTTTTTAATTATATAAGTTTTACTTCAAATGAACTAACAATACCTTGTCTTTTATTACTCATGTAGTTTTTAAAGTAAACACTAGATGAACTCCTTAGAAAGAGTTCCTCTTTGAATGACAAAAATATTTTATAAAGGAGTATGTATTTACTTTCAAGGAATTATACTCAATCTAAAAGTATTTGGAATTTTACTACCACAATTAGAAGTGATTCTAACTTTATTTTCATTTTTGTTTTCATTAAAAAGAATTTAAAATTTCCTTAAATATAATGAAATTACATTTTACTTATTATTTTGCTTCAAGAATTTCTTTCAAAATGCTAATATGCAAATAAATTTCAACACACAACACCATAACAAAAGAATTGTAGATAGAGTCATCCACTAACAATTCTACAACCTCAAGAACTCTCACAATTGAAATATGACATATTGTAATAGACAAATAATTGCACTCATATAAATGCATAGTCAAAAAAATTCTAGGGAAAAAATAAACATTAGCAAGGGTTATAGAAAGACAATTAGTTAAAATTATGACTTTTCATCTAGACAATGTGATGTTGCATCCATTATGGTTAAGTGCTTATTGAGCACCAATACTTGGTACTCATTATAAACCATGTCTTTATTTAACCCCTAAAGTTCTTTAAGCTCCCATAGAGTTTTTTGAAAGCTTAGGTAGGTATAATGAAAGTGAAATTCTTGTTAAGATGCACATTTTCATAATTTCCCAAAAGATATAAGTGTTTTTTCAATTAGGTGCCAAAGTCAAAAGTTATAGTGCTTGAAAGTTTACAAGCAACTTGGGCAACTTTTTAATAGAGAAGGCAAAGAGTTAGGCTAGTTGTGAAGTTCTTTTCATTGATTTTGATCATTTATATCTTGCAATACATGAAGCCAAATGGGTGGAATGCCACATTTAACTACTTTTGGACTATTCATTGAATTCTGGACAAAAGATTGTAGGGTCCTCCAATCCCACAATGTTTGTGTAGATCTTTGAATGTTTTGTATTGATTTCTAAATGTTTTGCATAGATTTCCCAATATTTTGTATAGATTTTCCAGTGTTTTGCATTATCTCCTAATGATCATTTTTTCTCTCCTAATGATCACTTTTTCTCTCTTGATGACCATTATTAATTCTAGACTTTCAAAAATTTAGAAGTAGTTAAATGTGGCACCTGAAATTTTTCCATATAGATTTCCATAGTAGTATAGAAAAATAATGCATGTTTGAAAACATAAGAAAAAAAACTTTTTATCCCATTTTCACTCAATATACTAAAGTTGGTTGCTTAAAGATACTTTTAGAACTATTAGCATAAATTCTAGTGTAAATTTATGAGATTTTTTCTTTTTTCTTTTTTTTGTTGTATTTGATAGATAAAAGGAAATATTTGTATTGACCATTGGGATTTTTATTCTTCCAAAAATTGAGTTACCCCTCCAAATTGAAATCTTACTCAATCATGTGATGCTTTTGGGTGGACATCTTCTTATTGAAAGTTTTTTTATTTTTATATTAGACACTTCTAATATCTTTGAAATTAGTATGCAAGTAAAAATATAACTACCTATCTAACAATCTAAGTTTCTCAAGTTAGATAGTGCTTCCTACTCCACAAAGTAAGTCAAACTATGTTGGCCCTATTGAATATGGTCTAAAATTTACTTTCATCTAACTTCAAACATTATAATCTTGCAATCTACAAGGTCAAATGGGCTAAAATTATTTCTACAAACTCCTATAGTAATCTAATAAAAAAATTACAATTGAAGTTTTAAAAAATATTTGTATATTTCAATTATACTTAGTACACTAGAAAGTGACTATTTAGGACACTCTTTGTGAAGAATAGTCAAAAAACTTGGAGGAAGGGGGTAACCCCTAAAGGACCAACATGTTTTTTTTTGCTATACAATAATTTTTGGCAAATACTTGTGATCGGAGATTTCGATATTTTTGGCCCACATTTTAATAGATGGTGGGAACAAGGAATATAGTTTATATGCACTAAATTTCATGACATTTGGAAATATGAGTCAAAAGTAATGGCCTAATCTATATTTTTTTTATAAATAGGCATTCTGGGTAGATAAAAAAAATTACTTTTTTCGAAAACAAAAATTTGAAATTGGTTTACTAGAATTATGTATATGTGGAAAACTTTGAATCATTCCATTTTGATCAATGAGTCAAACATTATGAAGATTTTTTGTTTGTAGTCAATTATAGATTCCCTACTCTAAAATAAACTTTGAAATTATTTATCTTACTCAATTTTCAATATTTTGGAAAATAAAATAAAATTTTAGGGTGTAGAGTGTTTACTAAAACATTGTAACCATTGGAATTGACATTTTTCAATTTTATTATTAAATTCTTAACAATTTAGTATTTTGAATCATTCTCTACTTTTATTTACTTACTATTTTTTTTCCTCTATATTGTACAATTCCAAATGATCTGAAATTTTTTAAGAATGTATTCAACTTTAAAAAAAAAGAATCTACAGAATAACTACCATTTTCAACATTTTTTCAGGGAAAAGTGACCTTGTGAAGTGCAACTGCCTTGTTTTTCATAGAGCCCCTAAAAATGATTTTATACAATTTGAATGCTTATATCTTGCAATCCACATGGTGAAAATTTCTTAAATTTTTACAACATGTTTTCAAGTCAACATACTACAAGATTATATGGTTATATGTGTTGAAAATAATTTATCCTAAAATTTGGTATTTGTACTAAAAATGGCAATTTTCAAGTGTTTTTGGTGAAAATATAGTCATGGAACTTTAGAGGTTAAACAATCTAAAGGTAATATATTGAATATTTTCACAAGTATCATACTACATTATGAAACTACAAATAGTAAAAATCTACAATCAAAATTTATGACACTCTACCTTATTTATATTGTCCCATAAACAATATATATCACCTATTTAGCTACTCTATCTTATATCTATGCAAAGTGTAACTTATACATCTATAACAAACATTGCACCTTAAAGACTATAGTATCTTTCAAGTGAATTCTAAATTTTATGCCATGAATGTCCTTGAGGATTGTTCAACTATGTTTTTAAAGGTCATTTAAGGATTAACAATTTCTTATATCCATAGGTATAAGAGATTTCAACACCTCGATGCACTTTGAAATCACTTTCATTGATACTTAATTGTCTAAATTAAACTATATGAGAGAAATAAAGTTGTCAATCCTCTTTGATGCTCACTTAAAGTCTCACATCAAAAGCTCATTCAAAGACTTGTGGGTAAATATATACTATAATATATAAAGTCCCATTATACACTCCAAATGCATAGCATGTTCAATTTGCACTAGTTTTGCACCAAAATTTGCACTATCATATTCACCCCTTTTTTCTACAAATAATTCATGACCTTCAACAAAAAATTTAAGAAAAATCTGCCCTTGCAATTTATATAAAATAAAAATTGAAAATAAAAATAAAAACCAAAAAATGAAATTTTCAAACCTTAAAATGAAATCCAAGATTTGACCTTCAAAGATGATTATAAATTTTTTTTAAAAATCCTAAAACAGCACTTGAAAAACACAATTATTTTTAAAAAAAAACTATATTAAAAAATCCGGAAATTATCACAATAAACCTCATGAGATCTCTAAATTTAGTGAATAATTGTGTACATGCATTGTGATAAAGCACTCTATAGTGTAAATTTTCTAATTTTGAGCACTAAAACATATTTTTAAATATCTTTTATAAGGTAGTTAAGAAGCCTAGGTGGACTTTCTCCTCTAAAAATTGTGTTCCGCTTCAAATTCAATTTACATTTAATATAGATATGTTTCAAGTTTATTAAAATATTGTATTTTAGTGCATCATGACAAAAAAAACTTGTGTACCATTGTGTGCAAACACCTTTTTTTTTTTTTTATCAAAAGCTTCACAATTATAGGTGATTTTAAACCACTAATGCTCTTTGGTAGGATTATTACAAATTTGGATCTTTGAAAATTCAATTCATTGAGAAAATTGACTCACAAATGCTCTCTGGAAGTTCAGTCAAAGATCCACATCCTTGAAGATGCAACTCCGTAAGACATTTCAAGCCTCCAATGCTTTGAGGAAGCACTGCTAAAGATTCACAACCTTGAAGATATAACTCTTTAAGAGTGTCCAACTTGCCGATGCTCTCTGGAAACTCTTTTAAAGATCCACACCCTTGAAGATCCAACTTTGTAAGACATTTCAAGCCTCCAATGCTTTGAGGAAGCACTTTCAAGGATTCACATCCTCGAAGATCTAATACAATGAGAGAGTTCAAGTTGCCTATGCTCTCTGGAAGCTCATTCAGGGATCTACACCCATCTAGATCCAACTTCATAAGACATTTTAAGCCTCCAATGCATTGAGGAAGCACTTTCAAGGATTCACATGCTCGAAGATGTAATTCTTTAAGAGTGTCCAATTCACCAATGGTCTCCGGAAGCTCACTTACGGATCTACATTCATCAAGATTCAAAACTAGAAGAGTCCGCAATCCACACATCTTTGGAAGCTTTTCATCAAAGTGATTTCTTGAAAGGTCTAGATATTGTAACGCTTGCAAGTTGGAGAAGAATGCTTCAACAATATACAATCTTCTTTCTTGAGTAGACATTTCAAATAGCAAACATACTCAAAGATTAGGAGCGTGAAGTTGGTTTGGCCATTCCAAAATGTTGCTTTGCAAAAATGACATCCTTTGCATTTCCTTGAATGGCTTATTTGTACAAAGAGATGCCAATACTTTCCTTGATTGAAACCAACATTTGTATGCACATTCGTTGGGTTTTGATTTGTTGATGATGTATATTGCAAGATCTCGTAGAATGTCATGTACCACAATATATCCAAGATCACAATTCCAATCAACATGGACCGCTTCACAATAATTTCAAGATGTATAATGGCTACATCTTCTAGTTTCTTTCCATCAAGTGCACCAAATAATCCTTCTGCAATCCATATCTGGCATAAATCTCTAATTGAAATCTTGTAGTCTTCTGGAAAAGCAGCACAATACAAAAAACATATCTTCGTCACATCATGCTTCAAGTCATTGTAACTTAATTGTAAACAATGATACAACTCATCATCTACATTGGAATCCAATATTGGCTTGGATTGTTTCAATTCAGATAAGGCAAAACGCCATTTTGCCATGTTATTCTGGTCTAACATTGCACCACCAATAACTTTCAATGCTAGTGGAAGTCCCTTGCATTCCTTGCAAAATTCTCTTGCCAAGTCTTCTAATACACTTGTTAGAGGAGTGTTGGTATGAAAAGCATGAGCACAAAATAAAGTCCAACTATCCTCATCTGAGAGTAATAACACCACTTCCACTTCAGCATGAATTTTAGAAAGGACTATAGTGCTTTGAGTTGTTATGAGAGTAGTAGACCCAATAGCTGTAGAAATATTCAACCAATACATCATTTCTCGGTGATCACATTGTTTTCCCCACACATCATCTAAAATCAAGAACATCTTCTTCTTAGCAAATGCATTCCATAAATATGTACGCTGGTCTTCTTGGTTGCGATGAGCATACTGGTCCTCAAATACACCATCATTCAAGAACTTCCCCATGGTTTTGTACAAGTCTGGAATTTTAACATCCAAGCCAACCGTAATCCACAAGATGCCTTGTGATCCATATATGGCTTTGATGTCTTCATCATTATTCAATTGTTCAGCAAGCAAAGTTTTTCCGGCCCCACCTCTTCCTTGCAAACCAAGGAAAGTAGGCTCATCATTTATGTAGCTTGCCAATATGGATGTCTTCAATTTGTTGAATGGTTTCTCCACCCCTACAATCAAAGAAGGAGTTGATTGTGTTATAAAATCAACTTTGGATTTTGATTGCTTTTGAGATGAGTTTGAAGATTGGATATTCACACCCAGTGTGGCTAGAATTGCATTCAATCTTGCCTCATCAATTTGATCATTAATATGTTTTAAGCAAGATGGTAATTTACGCCATTGCCACACCTTTATGAGTCTCAACCACTTGCCACCTCTTGACTCCTTGAGACAATCTTCTAGAACACTTTGGGCATTGATTAGTATTGCATTGAATTCCAACAACCAATTTAAATGAACTTGCTTCCAATTGGTTGAATTTTCCTCAACAACCTTGAGCAAAAGGACAATTTTGTCCACCTTTACCTTGAGAGCTTTGCAACTCTCTTTGATTCTTATTGCCCCTTTGGCAGTATCAATCACCTCTTTGAGCAACAAACTCACAGCTGCTCCTACCAATGCTGGAGTAAGAAATGGATCCCCCATGGCAACCTACAAATCAACGAAGAAAAACATTTAAGACTATGATAACATTCTAAAGTATAATTTAAATATTGCACCCATATCAAAAATTCAAAAAGAATATATCAAAGGATATAATTATAATTAATTTTCAACAAACCTCTATATAAAATGAACCTGTTGAGATTGGCATGCAAGTTTCATACAAATTTTATAGAAAAGTAAAGATACATAATAAGAAAGATCCTTTATCAAGTAAATTCCTAATGGGTATCAAAATCTTCTATTGCCCGCTTGATAAAAGCAATCTACATCTTACAAAATTCCACAACAATGAATGATATATAAGTTTATGTTTTTCTATAAAATGGATACCAACTACAAATAGAATAAAAGTCACTTTGAAAGAATCTTAGATGTGAGATACAAAATCTACTTTTCTAAGAAATAAAAATAAGTAAATCATCAATTGGTGGACATAACAATTGATTGCCTAATTGAATGAATAAATCTTCCAATTTTTTTCTCCAAAGATAGTTGAATGAATGAACTAAAGATAGTGTTCAAAATTCATATTTTCTAATTTATTATAAGAAATAGACCAAAATGATCATTAGGTTGTCCTTAAACCAAAGAATCATTGGATTGACTAATAAAATCTTTATCATAATGGCCATTCAATGTGCCTTAAACAATCAAGCTTTTTCATATATACATACTCAACATCAAGGCTCTAAATTCATCATTTTCTTGATGGTCTTCATTTCTAAAAGGTAGAAGTTGGTTCCCGTGCAGTTACTTAACCATTCTATTATTCTCAATGAAAACTTTGATTTTCTCTAACTAAAAATACTTTGATTGATATTTTGATTACTTTAAATCTCATTATTTAAGATTGATGGTTTAAGGTTGAATGCACAACCATAAACAACATTGGGATGGAAAAGTGTTGTATAAATTGTTAAGAAAAATGTTTGTAATGGGTTTTTATACCATATTCATTAGAAAAGCATATTCATTTGATTCATGATGGAATTAGTTTAGTAGCAATAGCACTCTTATTGTAGTAAAAGAATATAGAAACTCAAGTTCACCATGCATATTTGATAATACAATCCAAGTCATTTCTATGAACTATGTAAAAAACCAAACTCTGTAAGATGAATACAACTACTACATCCTAAATGCTAATGAGATGAAAAGATACATACATATTGGTACTTTGACCCCAAAATGCAATTTACGTGTTTGTGTTATGTCACATGTCCCAAAAGATATGCAAAACATGATACACAAATATGAATATGCATACAAATATGGTTACATGCATATGCCATTAACTCGTTAAGAATACAACTGTGGATACATTATCCCATATCTATTATACCACTAGCGAACGTACTCATATTCAGTACAACTTGTATCTCATATCGTAATCTTTTCAATTGAAAAAGACACATCCCAAATAAGCATGTTAACTCTGTGTCCCCAAATCTACTACCACATGAGAAAGAAGGAAGGAATTGGTACCAACAAATCGCTGCGTTCTTTGCGTGAGAGAAAAGGAGCACTTCATTGCAGCCAACGTCAGCAGCAAGCTGATTTCTTCAACGCACCGACAATCAGAACCCGTACTGTCCGAACAAAAGGATGCGCTTCTCTCCACAGCACACCACTTCCGAGCAGCTGCAGATGCCGCATACAAACGCTTGCACCCTCACCTTCCAAGCTTGTCCACCCGCAGGAATGAAACGACTCCAACCAACCAACGCCGTAGAAACATAAGTACAACGCTAGGTCTTTGAAACAAACAATCTCCTAACAGTATGCCAACTTCCACGCAATCAAGCTCGTGTCCGCACCACAACAGGACTGAGACCGAGTTTTGCAAACAGCAGGTCGCCCAAACTACTGCAGAGACAGCCCTGACTGAAGCACTCCAGGAGCAAATTTATGGTGCAAGAAGGACGCGGTTGAATTGAAGGTCTACAAAGTCTTCCTCGAAAGTCTGACAACACGCACTGATCACCTGGACCGACCATCGGCGCAGATATTAGTACAGTGTCTCCAATCTAATAGTGGGGATTCTCCTTTTCTTTAATGTTAAAACTGACACAAAAATAGACTTTTGTTGCTGTAACTTGTTACTGTTCGAAGCGCGCATTCACACTTTCGATGAGGATGCCAATGACACGGCCAGGGAGGATTGACCCCTCTATTGCCCCGCCAGAGGGTAAATGTCAAAATTGCCCCCTATTTTGTGCCGCATAAATTTCGTATTTCGTCATGTCCCTCATCCAATAGGGGGTCAGTGATTGCAAATTTGAATTCAGAATTTGCAAATTTCATCATATATGTGGCAAATAAAAAATTTCAGGGTTTTCTGCAAGGGTAAAAACCTGAGGCAATAGAGGGGTCAATCCTCCCTGGCCACAATGACACTCCTTCAAATCCTTCTGCCCCTGTAACAAACAATCAAAAAATGTCAGGCTTGAATAGTACCTTCCACTTCTTCAAAATCAAACGAGAATTAAACCAACAATGAGAAATCCAAGTGTCAAAAGAAATCATGATGATAGGTCACCATAAATTAGACGTCAGAAAGAACGCTGAATCAACAACAAAACCTGCCTAGGATATTGGTAATGCAACAAAACGATTAGAAGAATACCTACATTCTAAGATGCCAAGAAACTGTTAATTCTTAAGCCAATTTTCAGACTCGCTACTCGTGATTTCTGAGTCCCACAATACACATCCAAGGAACAAGGAAACTAAATCTCAGGATGATACACCTGATCATCACCTGTGGGTCGATGTTCTTAGCCTGGACTCCAGGGAACCATACAGTACTAAGGGAGTTCAGCTAAACTGGACTTGTGGTCAAAGCGATAAACTCCTTGTTTCGGCAAAAGGCGATTACCTGATGGACAAAAAGCAGCTGAGGCGGTCAATTTTCAGGAACCTCTGCTTGATTTTGTTTCAAGTAGGCTTGATACTAAGCTTCTCCTCTGGGATCTCTTTCTAATGCAAAGTCTACTTTCTGAAGTCACAAGCACATTAAGTCATAACCCAGTAACAGGGTTAATTCCAAGAATAATAGAAAAAAAATGATAAGAGCCAGTTTTAGAGGAGTCCGTTAATTGGTGATCAGCCGAGGTAACAGCAAGTGTGGATGATCGTGAGGGATTCTCTCAATAGATGTGATGGGAAGCGTGTGGGACTTGAAATGTACCACAAACGTATACTCCTGCATTGGAGAGATTTAAGTTAGTAGATGCAGAAGAGAAGAGATGAATCCATTTCAAATCCATTTACAGTTAGACATTTCTGTAAATGGAGTCAAGAACAATGACTGAAGATTGTGTGATCCTCGTAAAACAAAAAGAGTACCTTTAAGGCTTCTCAAATATCAGATCCTGAAAGTTCCGTCATCAGAACCTGAGGCAATTAATAAAACAACTTGCCAGGCTGATAAAACATGTTTGATTAACATGTTTGATTTGATGTTGTGTGCACTTCTGCAAAGCTTCAGTTGCTTGCACTTGGTATGACTTCCGAATTTACTTACGACTAAAAGAGACCATTCAGATTGATACCGATTCCTTGCGGTTGAGAAGGGAAGTCGAGCCGCAAAACCCGGCAACGGAGCCAAGTTACCAGATTCAAATGGAATCTATCATTTTTGTAATTGTTTTACCGTGTTACTTCTTGTAAGTAACGCAGCAGAAGATGTTTTGTGTCCTTTGGATGACTTCAATCAACTTCAAGGAGCCTAATGGAATGGGAAACCACAAATTTTCATTCAATTTTTCACCAAGCTAGTGCTCATGTGGGTAGGGCTTTTTTGTTTCATTTTTTATGAAGTGCCAAGGTGGTGATATAAAATGTTATAGTGGTGCTCCAAATTTCAACATTCATCCGCTTATTGGACAGAAAATATCACATTAGTATATATCACATATCCATAGTTTTGTTTTCATCCACAATCTGACGATTTCATCCAAGTCTAGTTTTTATTTAAATTTGAAGTTTTATGGCGAAAAATTTCTTAAATTGTTATCATTTTTTGGCCAAATTATTTTTTCCTACTGCAATCTGGCACTATAAAGCCAAAAAAAAAAGCCCTGCATGTGGAACCTTTCTTTCGCACCAAGCTCTCACTGGCACTGTAACTTGTTGCTCCAAGTCCTCCTTTCTACTAGTGTAAATCTATCCTCTACAAAACCCTCAAGTAGTTCAAATTTTCAAAAATTATGAAGATGTATTGCAAAAATAATTTAGTGAAAATGACATTGCAAACATATTTCCGAGTATAGTTGCATGTCTGCTTTCAGACACGCCGATGATTGCTTGCATTTCTTTTTCATTCCAGTACACCTGCGCAAAAAGTGTAAATTCCAAAAGTCTGCTTTCCAAAGGGAGATCATGCCCGCGTTTCATAAAGCCTTGGCTTCGACTCACTCTAGTTTGTAGATGTAAGACATGCCAAAATCTGACTTGCTCTCTCTCTCTCTCTGCTCTCCTTTTTTTTAGTGAGAGGCACGACGAACTTCCCATTGCTGTACAGTACATCAGTAACTTATATGTAATATTGGTCGTAACAGAGGTTTGCTATGCATTGTAGATTTCGTTTCATCGTGCAGTGTTGTTATGATGATTCTCTTCTGATTTTCCGAAAATCTCTATTCGGTTGGTGTGGATGAAGAGCTTCCAGTCAAAGGTGAGCTGGTTTCAGTGACAAAAGAAACGAATTGTCAGTTTAATTCAATGCTGTGTGTCAACTGGCGTGTTTGTTATTCCATTTGTGAGTCTTCGTCTTCTCCAGCAGACGATTCATTGAACATAAACTGTTCTTGGTATTCCATCAAGAATTGGATCGAACGCTTCACGTCGACGAAAAGAGAATAAACGCGGCTGATGTCCTCGATTTCGACTTCCTTCCCTTTGCGCCTTTGGCAGGAAAGAGCGGCGGCGTTGATCAAGTGAATTGCGTATCGGAGCGATGTCTCGTGTCTGCGGAGCAAGCACGACAACAATTTCTTAGACTCATCTGAAGAGCTCAGTGATCAATAGGCTTAATAACTGGAAAACGGACTCTTGCTGTTCTCATAATTTTCTTAAGATTTTTGATCTCACAGTATTCCTGCGTTTTTCAGATTCCGGTTTGAATGATATATCCTTGATATATAAGCACACAATGTTTACTTCAAAATGTTCACATTGTTGCTAAATTAGAGTCGGAGAACGAGAATATTCTGTGATGAAGGATGGAGGTGAGTGAAGAGATTGTACCCGATCTTGGTAAGGAGGTCTCTCGCGTCTTCCGACATCTCAACGTCTTCCTCTTCGCAGCGAATGTCGAGAATTTTTCGGATTTCTTCTTCTGTGTAAGGCGAAGTCGAGATGATGAGCAGCCGGTCCAGTAAATCGATGGGGATCCCATGCGGCGACCGGTAATTCGTTCCCCTGATGCGTGTGATGCCGCGGTTGGTTGCAACGACAAGAATCGGAGCGTTTTCATTTTCCAAAGCGCGGTTCAACCATGAGAAGCATTCAATGTCCAGCATGTGAACTTCGTCAATGAAGAGAACACCAGGTACGATCTCCGCTTTGCCTTCCTCTCGCCAGTCCGCGACTTTGCTGTCAATCTGTTCTCGAACCTCAGACCTGATCTCTCCAGTGTCGCCAGAAAAGAGCGCCAGGAATCCTTGCGACCTGCTGTTGATCACGTCGATTTCGTGTAACGTGACGACGTGAACTACTTCTTTCTTCTTCTGCAGCTCGCCGTCGGGACATTGAACAAACTTCGTCGCAGGTCCCATGGCGTCGAAGTCTTTGGAACGCGCGAACGACCGGCCGAGTTTGGTGATCTTCCCTGAGGCCTTGTCGATGGCAATCACATCTCCGTGCTGCACTTTCTGCTTCTCCAGCGACTCGATCATCTTCTGACCGAGGTCATACACCGTCTCCATCTCCGTGGTCTTGAGTACCAATTTCCCGGACTTCGACGCGGCGCCTGTCGTCGCCGGTTTGTCAATCTGAATCTCCACCACTTCTCCTTCAATCATTTCGGTCTCCTCCTTGATCCTGACTCCTATTGCTCGCCGGAACGCCTGCGTGAGTGCCTCGGTCTTGCTCATTTCCAACGAAAAAATCTCGCTGCCTGCCATCATGGCGAATGGAGTCTCCTCTCCGAGCGCCTTGGCCATGCCCATGGCAATGGCGGTCTTCCCCGTGCCGGGCTGCCCCGCCAACAACACCGCACGACCGGCGATTTTTCCCTGTCGTATCAACTCCAGAATCACTCCCGCTGCTCGTCTCGCAGCTTTTTGACCCACCATCCCCTGCAAGTCCAAGCATTGCCCTCCATCATCATCGACATACTCAAAAAACAACAGCTACCGGTATCAAACTCGCTCTCTCAGAATGCGAATATGCTATGAAAATTCTGCCATTCGGTCACCACCATGTCACAACGATCTCGAGGTATCTCAGCGTTCGAAATGCTATAAAATTAATTTCTGCAATTCGGTCACCACCCGATCTCACGGTATCTTAGGGTTCGAAAATGCTATAAAATTTCTGCAATTGAGTCACCATCGTATCTCGACGATTCAACAGTATCTAAGGGTTCGAGAATGCCATGAAATCTCTGTAATTCGTTCACCATCATGCATGTCACAGCGATCCTCCACTCTGATACCAACACTGTTCAGAAAGGCCATGAAGTTTTTTTCAACCCAGATATATACCTGAGAGACATTGCGCGCTTCGAAAGCATCGTCGAGACCAAGCCCTCGGATATGAGAGTGCGCTCCGATGCGTTCAATTTGGGTGAGATCCTTGACCTCGGAGACCTTCACATCCGCCCCCGTCATCTTGCCGTGACAATTAAAGAAGAAGCTACAGCGCCCTACCCTTCTCCGTCCAAAGCATCAATCGTCAATGACCATCGCCAGCATTCATCAATTCCACAACTTGATTGATTGAACTAAGAAGCAGGATGAGTGAATGAGATTTGCGGAGCACAATGTCATCACTTGCAAGAATGGCAACACCGACTCGAGACACGTGAATTTTCACCGGCCTCAGGAGGAGTAGCCCGTGTTTGCAATTGGTATGACAACCGTCTTTCACGAAGGTGGGAAACACCATTTTGCATTCCAGCATAGACAGACCATTCACCGTGCAGCCACCCTTCACCGTGCACTGATCGCGCAAGTAACGGAGCACTTAAAAGGCATTTTCAATCTGAACCGTTCAATGTGCGTATATGCACCCAAGCCGTCAAATTCTTTCTAAAACCCTCCAAGGTCGGACAGGGACAGGGTCGAATTGACCCCTTTTTGCCCTGCAGTTTATCCCTGGGAACAAAATGGAATTTATTTGCAAAGAATGATAAAATTTGGAAATTTCGAATTCATATTTGCAATTGGTCTAAAGTAGGTGGGAGGGGTGAAAAATATTAAAAAATGTGGCACAAAATAGGAACAATTTTTTACAATTAGTTTTGGTTGTGACAATGAAGGGGGCAATCCTCCTGACCGGGGGAGCCATTGCACTCAAGAGACGCAGAAGAGTATTGTTTTTGTCGATTGCGGACGAGTGGAGAGATCAAATGCAAACCCCAGTGGAATCATAGTTTTCTAAATAAAATTATAATTTTTGTGAATTTTTGAAGTGGTCTGCCTTGAAATCACAAAACTGCCTATAAAGTGGAGTCATAAATGCCCTATTGAGTGTTGATATTTAGATAGGATTGATGATATCACTGTTCTATCTCCTAATACTTTAGAGAATCACCACTATGGGGTGGCTAAATCCCCATGGCAAATCCCAAATAGAAAACTCAACCAAGGTGGCATGCCCACCAAGCCAAAGGCTCCCACAACATGGATTGGCAAACTCAAGCTCCATTGATTGCGTCACTGTTCATTTTGGGGTTGTAGTCATTATAGTTGTATTATTTTATTAAAAATAATCAAATTCAAATTCAAATTTTTACTATAATGATGACCTTCCTTGGCTAGGGGAGAAGGATTAAGGATTAGGGACAATGAAGGGGGCAATCCTCCTTGGTTGGCAATCCTCCTGAAAGAGGCTCTCAACAGATTCGGTATCCTCAAACTCTTGTTCTATCATGAGCACGGCGCTTAATGACAGCATTGCTTTCGGTATTCGGGATGAACTGGAAACTTACAGGCGATAGCAGTATTTGACTTTCTATCAGGCTGAAGGTGTCAATGCTTTGTTCGCGTGAGAGTAGTCGAACTAGGTTTCAGTGTTCAGCACAGGTAGTACGATCAGTTGACTGCAGAAGGTGGTTAAAATGGACTTTCTAACGTTGTTAAGCAAGAGTTAGGAAGAGCCCTTCAATGGAGAAATTAAGTAAGAAGTTCTAGAGGGAGAATCCTGCCCACAACATTTGCCTAATAAATTAAAGTCAATGGTATTTCTCTAAGCATGTTCGATGCTTAATGAAATTAATGAAATGAGGAAGGGCAGACATAGAATAAAATTTGCCCACTGAAACGGGATGTGATGAAGAATGTGGTGCCGGTGAAGGTGGAAAGGCTGAAGACTGAGGTCCAGCTGCTGCACTCTGAACTGTGGGCTGGCTCTGGGTCTGGGTCTTCATACTGCAACTTGTCTGAACCAGAGTTGCTTGCAATGAGAAATCACTCTTATTCCTTTGCTAAAAAAGAGTATGTAAACCATCTTTCAATGGTTCAATCTCTTTGAACTCTTTTAACAATGATGATGCCCCAAAGAATCCAATGCACAACTTTCAGAAAATCATAGTCATAAGAACAAACTTTTCAAGCTCTTCAATTTTTTACAAATATTATCCAATTCCAAGAAGCCAAGTTAGTTTCATCTCGCCTACTCCACTCCAAAGGATGCACGCCAGAGCCACAACCCAAGACACAATTCAGCTTGTATGTAGTTTCAAGTGCAGGACGGAGCTTTTCTGATGTCCTGCAATGATCTCTACGCACTCCAGCACTGCTTTCTGCACTTCCAATTTAACCCTTAAACGCCAAAGGGGTGACCCTCGAAATCATCCTTTTCTATTGTTGTGTGAATCACTAGCCTTCAAAATTGCAAAAGTAGTCATTGCAAATCAAACTACTAGAAGATTCCCTTTCCAAAACAAATTTTGAGGATGAAGAGTTGCACTTTTGTCCAATATAGTTTGATTCCTTGTCATCTATTGGACACAAAACGTCCACCTCGGCATTCAAGGGTTAACTGCCATTGGTATCCCCGTTTTGTAAAACTCATTCCCTTGATTTCTGAGGTAGCAACAGTTCTTTACGTGACTTGGGTCTCAATGCATCACAATGGGGTAGCTCATGAGTAAGGAAGGCCTATTACAAAGAAGTTTAACCTATAAACGATGCCACAAGCATTTTCTAGTTGATGAATGATAGAGAATCTTGTTGTGTAGAACAAAAGTGTAACTATTCATCTTCCAAATTTTCTAGGAAAAAGGAAGGTCTTCTATAGTAGCTTGACTTTCAACAAGTGCTTTTCCATTTTTTTTAATCCAAAAATGCACACAGTATCAAAACAGATGGTTTCCATTGAGACCCCCTGCAACATTCAAGGATTAAGTAGAAGTGGCAGAGAACATCTATATTATAGATACGTATATTATGGTTGTTTATGTTATAAGCACCTTCAATGGTTGTAGAATATCTACTTATACATATGCTTAAAGCTTCTATGCTCGCATTTTCATGTTCATATGTTAGCATTGTTGCTCTCTTGGTTGGCCATCATCTTGGTAGGCATAATGAATCATGATCCCTCCCCCTAGCAATATGACACCTACTAATCCCTAAAAGATTATTGTTCCTTCAAGGGAGAAATGGGATTTTGGGCAAGTATCTATAGTCTTAATTTTTGTCATGAATTTTTCATGGTTGTCATAGTGGACAGACGTCCAATTCGCCCGTCCGTTAGAGGTCCCGCCCGTCCGATACAGTCAACACATAGTTGACTTTTTGATAACGGAAAAATAGGCCACGTGAATGCCATGTGGATTAAGGAACATGCTGGGCGCGGACGAGATCGTTAGGGCGTGAATGAGGTGACGTGTCATTCTGCAAAATTGCACAAGTTACAAAATTAAAGCCGTCCGTCCATCCCGTCCGATGACCCTAACTCGCCCATTATGACAACCATGGAATTTTTAGACCTTTTTTTGTATATAGAAAAATGGATTAGCTTCAAGGGAATATTATTTTTTTGATTGGTGCCCAAGAAAAAAGGATATGTCCAAATAAACTCAAAACAAGAAAGACTAGGTAGCAAAAAAATTCAAACTTTTTTTTCTACATAGATTATATTTTTGCTTACATCAAAAGCCTTGATTCATTTCATTTGGATGAGGGATGTAAAAGTTATGAGTAATCTTGTTTTTTGGGCAATTAGAGTATCTTTTTGAAAAAAATAACTTATAGGATTCATTTTTGAATGCAATTTTTATAGTTTAAAAAAAAATTCCAAATGGTTTAACTTTCTTGCTAGAACAACCTCATCACCAAAATTAGTGCATTTTGATTCCATCTTAAAGACATTAATAATTTAGATTTTTCTTCTATCTTGTACTTATTTCTACTTAACAACTCTTTTAAGAATAAAAAATGAATTTTTTTTAATTTTCTTTTTTTTCTTAGACTTATAACTCAATTCTCCACCATAAAGATTTAAACCTCAAAACTTTGTAGTACAAAAAAATTTAAGTGAAGAAGGTTCAAAGTCAAACAATCCAATCCTATAATGTACAAAAAAAATTTGTTTTCAGCACTTTAAATGCAGATATCTTGCAATTTGTGTGGTCAAAATTTTTGAAATTTATTTCACACATTTTCATACTAATTAGATGTAAGATACTATGGTTAGATATGCAAAAAAACAATTTTCGAATTTTTTTAATACTTTACAATAGAAATGGCACTTTTTGAGTGTTTTTTTGGTGAAAAAAGGTCTTGGTCTTGTAGAGTCTAACGAAAGATGACTTACATCCTCTTGGTAAGTCAAATTTTCATCTACTTGTGGTGTAAGATGACACAAGATAGATGAAACCTCAACCCCTTGTCTCTTTAGTAGGTATGATGACTAGACCTCATCTTCTTAGCTATGTTTCAACTTTCTCCATACATTTTACCTTCTTGTACTTAGCCTTTTGCAAAATGAATTGATGTTGTTGCAAGAGCATAGAAAGGGTAGAAGTAATAGTTTCTAAGGATATATTAGGTATTGTTATTTGACATATTATTCTAGTAACCTTCACTCTTGCCTCATTCTTGTCACACCATAGCCATATTTAGGTTGAAAAAATGTTTGGTTTTGAAATACAACTACTTTTGTTGTCATTTATAAATAGAAATATCCAAAATTGATCCTAAGCTCTCAAAAATCTATAGAAGACAATTTTAGGAATCAAGTCATAATTAGACATAGTAACCTTGTTGCACAATATGTAGAGAATTTTGAATATTTATGATGAAATATGTAAAGTAATTAGTATACCTAAAATTGTCCACTTAAGCAAGATTATTATTATTAAATTGTCTAAAATTTTGTAGAGTTTTGTTCAAAGTCGACAAGGATTTTAAATTCTCTTATCATGCATTTTGGACATCATGTCAATAAAATATGAACTTATTAGTATTCAAAATAAGCATAGACAATAGTCAAATCATCCTTAGATTTTCAAAAATATACACTACAAGAAAAAGGGGTGTTTTAAGTGAGTTCTTAAGTATAGTCCTAGACATAAGATTTTAAGTAATGACCTTTAAGGAGATTTTTAGCAAAAATCTACTGAAAACACATGTGTTTTTAGGAAATTTTTACTAAAAACCTCCTTAAAGGTCATTACTTAAAATCTTATGTCTAGGACTATACTTAAAAACTCACTTAAAACATCCCTTTCTCTTGTAATGATAGATTTTAATTTTAGGCAAGGATTTGTACAAACATACTAGCACAACTAAGTTTAGTCACTTTAATTCTCCATTTGATAGAAAATCATTACACTTATATACATCATAAATGGTATATTTAACATAATTTTAAAGATGACTAAATGATCAAATAATTATCTTTATATGTGGTCCATTATAATAATTTTGTAGATTCAATGAAACTAAATTTGAACTCAAATAATATAAATACAAACTATGAGGTGTGTTTTTGTGTTTTTAATATAGAATTATGTAGGTATAATAAATCTACGGCATGTACCATACCTAGCTCTTAGGATTGGCAATAGATAATTCTAAAAATAGATGCAAAAAATTAAGGATATTATTATTTTTAATTCTATGAAAGAATACAAAATTTGAAGAAATATTTATATTCTTAGCATCTCTTGAATGTGTTTTGCCATCTTTCATTAATATTTGACATGAACTATTGCTCTCAATAGTCGGATATAGTATTCAATTTCCCACAACTTCTATTAATATCATTTTGAATGTGCATAATGACTAATTTCTTAAAGTAACCATATTTGCAACTAGACATGTGATAGTTCCAAAAAGATGTGTAGTATCAATACTTTAGGCATAGTGAAGTTAAAAATAATGAATGTTTTTGAAATTTTGACACAACATGGGATCATTTATTCCATAAGGGAAAAAAATCCAAGGAGGTGCTCAAATCAAAAGTTATGTTGTCTAAAAGAATTTGGATCCTTTGGACAACAATGTATAATGTTTGAGCAACTTGAATTGGACTTGGTAAAAAGGGTAGATTTTGGCTACACCCCACAAAATTGAGTACAACTTTGGAAAATTTGAAAGAAAAGGGGGCACTTGTAGATTGAAAGGTAGTCTAGAAGTTTAGGGGGGCTTTATGACTATACATAGATCTTGAAAGGGGCTCACAACTCAACTCCTATTTTTATGTCTACAACAAACGCAATTTATATCTATGCCTAACTCCCTACCCTTTGTCCAAACACCTTTTTTTTTTTTTTTCAATTTGTCCTAATTTTAGTAAAATTGAAATCTAACTAAGTAACTATAACAAGAGTGTGTCAAACACTGAGTGAATTTAATATGATTGCATTAGATAATTTTTTGAGGGCATGATAAATTCCTACTTTTAAAGATGATGGATTCCATGTTCTAATTGATTCATTGAATTTCTCCTTAAAAATTATTATAAGTGCACAATAAATGATAAAAAAATTGTTTAGTATTTTGTTTATTTCTTAAACGTTTAGGAGCCTATTTTTTGCAAAGCGGTTTAATTAGATCAAGGTAGATCACATATTTGTTTTTGGAATTTTGCATATATGTACATAAAAAAAATACTAGTAATTGGTGTAGAGATTCAACTTTGTATACATGAAAAGAATTTACTCCAAGGAGTTTCAAAGTCTTTTGTTGGATAAGGATTAAAAAAACTATTTTTGAAAATTTAAAAATTTAAATCTTTCAATCAATGCCAACATAATGGTCTAATAAATTTCTGTATGATTTAAGGTACATTCAGACATGGCATTAGCCATAAGGTAAGTGAGGGTGTTTGGGACGATAAAGGGTTGCATGTTCCCACCTGCAACATCTTATAAACGCTGATCCTAGCTAGCCGCCCACCTAACAAGAGAAAAGAGTAGTGGTTGAGCGGGCTTTGGGTTTCACTATAGTGTATGTTATATCTTCTATGTCATATATTACGTAATACTAAAAATAAGAGGAAACAAAGATTTGGGGGAGTTGACATTGATCTCCATTAATGTACCCTCAGACGGACGATTAGCAAACAATGGCGTCTATAGTGCAGCAACTACCGACGGGTTAGTTGGAGCTACTAGAGGTGTAGACTCAAAAATTACAATATATGTGCACTCTCAATTAAATGATAGATAGCCAAATATATGTGACCTGCTAGTATAAACTTTATTGGGAAATCCTTGTTTTCCATCATTTTCTAAATAGTGTCCAACAATAGTGCATGTTCGACAATCCTCTACCGAGTTCTATCACCCTTATACCTTCGATTAGGTTCGTATTGACAATATTCCTGCATTCATCAACATGTATTTCATTGTGTCTATTAGAAATTGCTCATGTGCACTCTTACGACTTCAATTGACTTGTATTGATAATACAAACTTATAACCATGGAGAATTTACTTCAAGTTGCAATATACGGCACTACTTGTGGAAGTTGATTTGTCACAACAGAAGATAATTCTAGCTTCTACATCTTCCTATTCACAAAGGTTCCTCAAATGAAGCAGACGTGCAAAACCACAAAACACACTCCGATGCTGCAATAAGTTTGTGCACAATGGCTATTACATTGCATCTCATGAGTAGTAGGTTGTGCAGGTACCATGACACCTAACAACATCAATGCATAGTCTCCTGCAAGGCCAGCAATGCAGTCAACATGTCGGAGTCTTCCTCCTTTTGTTCCAGTCGATGCCAATCCTCCAAAACTTGCCAGGAAAGATTGTGGTTCTAATGGGCTACTAGAGGAGGTTACTGTTCTCATCAATGTCAAGCGAGACATATACTTCGAGGAGATCGACATTGTAGATGCACATGACCTCATGAATCCAGATGCAATTAAGTAGTATTGTGCCAGTCAAGAAGTTATGAAGTCAAGTTTCTCATTGTGTGTACGTGATGCTGCAACATGCAAAACAAATGAAACCAAATCATACCTGATTATAGAAAAATTGCATACACCAGCCACAATGGAGCAGACTACTGGGATATAACATCTACTAACAAAAAATTTGAAGGATTGCCATGATCCTTTCCACAAGACATCTTCTACAATATACATGATTGGTTTGGAAAGCGTCCAACTATGCAACCCCCTCATATACGAGACCTGCTTTCACAAGACGACAACAATTACATGCCGATGGGAGCAAGGAGCATGCATAACGATGAAGAGGGTGATGAGCCAAAAGGCGAGGATGCTATGGACATTGCCAAAGAAGTTGAAGGTACTGGTGACACTAGCATCCACACACCACCGCCTATACACGCCATCAACAACTCTACGGCTTGTGGGCCACCAACATGTATGTAGAGCATACCTTGTAGTGCAGAATTGAGAATCAGAATTCTTGTTGCAGTCACGCCACAACTCATAAGCTCTAGTGACACTGTTGATTCAAATGCAAGGTGTTGCGTTGGAAATACTGCAGTGAAACAAAAAAGCACATTAGGCCATGGTTTAATTGCCAAAGCAATGAAGACAAGTGGCGCAGTCATAGCTAATCAAATGCTTGAGATGGCCAAAGCCAATAGGGACCTTGAATGGTCTAAAATTGAAGTCCAGCTCAAGCTTTTTGTAAGCAAATGGATTACTAGTGAAAGAAGGACAAACGCCTCTATGAAAGTAGTTTAATTGCAAATGAGAATGACAGATTAACAATAGAGAAATAAGGTGAGGTAGTGAAGTGCTTGGCCAATTTGTCATCTATATTAAGTGCAAGACTACATTTCTCTAAAAAAAAGGACAGAAAGAGGTTAGCCACATGCGGCTCCTTTTAATATTGTAGGATAGGAAGAAGAGCCAACGGAAACCCCATCAACTTTCACCGAATCCCTTGAGACGACAATGACAATGCTACTACTACAACTACAGCACCTCCCTCCTCCAACTCCATTGTTCGCCTATAGAGCCTTTTATGCACCTATACACATGCCATAGAATGTTAATTACTTTCTTTTGGCAAAAACAAGAACAATGAAATGTAATGCTCTACAGACAGATCTTCATGTTCATGTAAACTGCAAGGCACTTCTACTTGTTTATTGAAAGAAAAGGAGTTTTTGAATTATTGATGGTAGTTTCCTTTCTTTTCTTTGAATGACATTTCCTTCAAGAGTAGGAAACAAGAGTAAAACAAATGTAGCACATGGAGATAGAAATTGTACCTTCATAGTCAAATCAAAGTATTTTGTTGCAACACCAAATACACACCAAGTTACTACCGCTTCTGAATCCCTTGAGGCAAGGTACAATCAAGTCGCGACACTTCAATATTGTTGGCAATAATGACTTGTTCATCACCTAGATTGTCCTGCATCCCCTTAGTGTGGAGAACAAACAACAACCTCTCGACCTCCTTAGGCGATTGCCCTAGTAACAAATTGTGCAAGATTGCATAGTACATAATGACGTCAGAAAGAAATGTGATTTGTAAGTCAGACTTCACGAAGAGCTCATGGAAGCTTTGTTTTAGGATCCCAAATGCATTCTCAACAACACAATGTCCTTGGTGGAGTTTTTTTGTTGAATAATCTATTCGCTATAGGCATGTTCCCGTGCCCATGATGCAACACCATTAACCAGGATAAAAGAAGGTAGCCTCAATCTCCAAGTAAGTATAGTGAGAATCCATGGAAAGAAGCATTGCTTTCTCATAGGGTATTGTGCATGGCTTTCTGGTACAAGGTGGACCTCCTCAAGACATGGGAATCATTAGTTGAACCCAACATCCCCAGAAACAAGTCAAGGAATCATTTCTTATTGTCTACTACTACCTGACAGTTTAAGGTGTAACCTCCAAATTTAAAATAGAAATAGTCATGAGGAGTATACCAAGGCTTCTTGATAGTGACATTTGTGCCATCAATAGCACCCAACACTCTTGAAAGACCGCATAGTAATCTAAAACCAGCTTCGATTTTGAATAACCTCTCACCAATTGGCTAAGCTATTTTTGATCGAAGAGCCACATTGATTGCTTGAACTACTTCACGCAACACCAATGACACCGTGCTCCTCCCAATTGCAAACATTTCACTGCAAATAAAAAGACTAAGGCCGTGAGTCAATTTAAATAGAGTGCAAGCAATATGAACAAGGATAGGAATTGCCAAGCAGTACTTGGTGTCCTTTTCAATTATAGGCCTCAGTAGAGTAGTCAAGTTGTAGACTGCAGGCTTTGTCATACGAAACATAGAAACCTAGCGCTCTTCATCATATTATTCCAAGAGAAATCTTGAGAACCATGCCATGGACCTTGGCTTCACCCAATAACCTAGGTCAACTTCTAAGTACGTGAACACGTGTGACAGTCGAAAGGTGTGTAGAATAGTACGAGTCATGGTTTCAACATCCACAGCATTATGTTGTGAAGACTCTGCAATGTGTCATTGTCATCATCTTATTCAAATCGTTGTCAAAACAAAGATGAGGATCTAGGGCACAGTTTGTAGAGAGCAGTAGCAATAACAGAGTGGAGGCTATGGCCATCATTTCAGAAGGGACAACCATGAAATCCATGTTTGTCAAGCACCAATACTACACAAGAAAGAGATGAAGAAGGTTAGCAAATGCAAGACCATGGGAAGAAAGCATTGGAAACCATTACAAATGAGTAATGAAAAGAACAAACAATATTTTAGAATGACAAGAAATATAGAGAACATTCAATAGCTTCACTAAAGCAGGAAAAAAAATTTCAAACAACCTAACTGTTCTAGAACAATAAGGCAAACCAAGGGAAAGGAGGGGGTCTCACTTGACACTCACTTCAATGTCGAAGAAGGCAAAAATTGCTTCCTCCTCTTAGGAATTTAGGCAACCAAAGGAGTAGCCTATTGATAGAGGCATCAATTGCTACAAGTGTAGAAGATGCCTACCTTCATAGCAAAGAACCGTGTTCATTAACAAAAATTCAAAGATGAAGAATGACAAGGAAACCCTAATATTCATGAAGTAGGAGTCATTAGTCCTGTTTCCTTCACTTGACATTGTGTCCACAAACAAATCTCAAAATCCCAAGAAGTTCATGAAGTCATGGGCAACATTTCAAGAAACATTAGGGGGGAAGGAAGCATACATGTAAATGCAGCAACAACAAAGGTGAATTCTACTTGAAGCGATACAGTTCCCTCTACCACACGCCCTTGCTCCTCCACAGAAGATTCACAGGTATTCACTGAGCAGCGGATGTTCTTCCCGAACTACATCTTATTCATAGACAATGAGTGATTGCTATCACGACACATACAACAACCATGGACAACAATTTCTTGAACAAAGCCGTAGCAAAAAATTCACAAAACACAAACACTACGAAGAGGGAAAGTGAGGAGAGCAAAGAAAATGCAATCACTATCATTACAACAAGAATGCAAGAAAGGGATAAGTGCTAGAAGGGACGAGTGCTGAAGGAGACTCCTACTAGTGGGACCCATTTTGTTTATTTTACCAAGCAGTCCATTCAAGTGTGACTACTTGTTCTAGTTATTACTTGTCTAATCCAACATGGCACTCAATTTCCAAAAAATCACTTCCAGATGTGAACAACCCTTGAGTTTGTTTTCAAAATTTTACATCTTTATGAGTCTCAGTTTCGTCACCTAGGACTCAATCTTTATTTTTTTCAATTCCTATAGTTTTGAGTGTAGTTTTAGGTGAGAAAAGACTAAGAATGAGTGTTGGACTAAAACTTGTGTTGTGCATACCAATACACCCCCTAGTCACTTTACTCCTAGTTTTATAGATATACAATACATATCCGCATGTTAATAAGGTAGAAACCCACGTTTTATACATAGTAAGTGTATTTAGTAGAATCAACTTGATTATCTACACCTATTTGTGCAATGAGACACAAACTGGCTAAAATTGGTCTAAGGAAATCTTGTGAGAATCCTAATATAGATTTCCCGTGATAGGTTTCAGTTTCCCCATTCCATCGACAAAACAATAGAAACCCCAATTATTAGCCTATAGGTGAAGGAACTCAAATTGGAACATCGAAGGGTATCTACGAGCTAAGTACAGTGATTCAAAGCAGGAGTCATACCAGGAGGTCAACGGAGCTATCACTTCCCAAGATTCCTCCTTTCGTGGAAGATTCCTTATTTCACTAGAAATTAAAGGAGGTAGCGAGATTTGTTCTCTTTTTCCATGGATGCAAGGTAAAATTGTAAACTTGCTCAATTTTTGAAGAATTCCATGAGAGGTTCCCCCAAAAGTCTTGGTTTTTTCTGATCATCCTAGATCTTTTTCTGAGCAATCAACTACTCAAATCCGACGTGGTAAAATTGTAGAAATTACCATGAGTGCGGTAAAATCTCACTAAAAATTATTCTAGCTTCTTTTATATTTATAAAGCTTTCCAACAAGTTTCGTGACATTTTGATAGCGAGAGATGCCAAAAGTAGTAAGATCCTCCAAAACTAGCAAATTTAAGGATCACGTACAGAGTCGACCAACGTTTCAGGAGTACACAACATTGGAATAAAAAAAACTTAGGGTCTTTTCTACTCCCTTGAACCTACCTAAGAGCCTAGGCTAATCACTTTTGTCAAAAAGTAAAAACTCCAAAACTTGGATTTTTACCCATTTGGAGGTTCTAGTCACTGCTAAGATTCTTTAGGATTTTGAGGTTGGTAAAGGAGGTAGGGGTCCCAAACATTAAAAATGGCATTTGGAAGCCATTGGCGCAATCCATTTGCCATTTGGAGTATTTCTCTAAAAGTTAAAAGTTTGGACCAATGTAAAAGTCGAAAATTGGAAGGATTAGGATGAAAATCCTAATTGATACGGTTATCATGTAGGAATTGGGAGGAGATGAGGCCCTTGGAAATGTATATAAGGGGGCTCATTTTCCTCTCACAAACACCCCTTTGTTACTAATTGGTGACTATTTTGGCACCTTATACACGTTAGTCCATCAATTGGATTATTGGGCCAATATTTTGGTTCCAAATTGTACACATGTTGCTTTTTTGGCTCTTTTGTTGTTCTTTTTCAAGCTTTGAAAGACTTGAGGGGTCCCTTCAATTCTTGGCTTGTTTTGATCATTTGTACTTAGGTTTTTGGTTATTTTGTTGACGTATAATTGCTTGTACTAATCCTAGAACAACCCCTCACCGTACCTTGGTGATGCCGCTTTGGGGGGCTTCTAGCTTGTGTTTGTGAGTTCTAAACTACTAAATGGGAAATTCCTTAATTGAGAATTCCCCTAAAGTTGGGCTTGGTTGTACTAACTTGTTTGTATAATTGTTTTTGAACTAACAAGTGGTTGTACTAACCTCCTAGCTCTAGCTTGTGTTTTGGGTGGTTTTAACAAGTGAATTTGTTGGTGTTGTATTGTACATATCTTCCTTTGTCCCATATGGGATGGCAAAGCTTTGACTTTGGAAAGATTAAAAATTGCTAGAATTTTAGAGTATTTAAGAAATACAGTGAAGCTTTGACTTCGTGGGATTTGAATTTTTAGTTATTTTTATCTTGACGGTGAAGCTTTAAACACACACACACCCTTTTGATCATTCCTATGTAGTTAGGCCTTTTGGCCTTAATTTTGTCAAGTTGTTATTTTTAATATTAGTTTTTCTTTAGGGCCGAGATCAAGGGTGAAGTCAAACCACTAAAAAGAGGGATTGATACAAATTGAAGTTCAGAATCTCACAGTAAAGGTCAAGAGCTTTCCAAAAACATAAAATGCAAAGAAATCCGAGCTAAAATATATAAGATACAAACGGATGAAGTTTCAAACACTAATTAGTAATCAAAACTTCATCCATGCATAACTTCTACTAAAAAGGTCCAAATTTCAAGTGCCATATCAATTTAGAAAGCTAGTCTTAATTTCTACAAGGAAAAATCACTCAAAGTCTAAAAATAGTAAACTATCAAAAGTCAGTCTGAGAGTTAGAGTGTATGTAGAGCCGGGGCTAAAAGCAAAGTCATACCATTAGAAGGGGGTTATAGTACATATTTGAGTTAAAAATTTAATAGTAGAGGTTTAGAGCTTTTCAACAACATAAAGTACAAAGAAAATCGAGTTGAATTGAGAAAGTTATAAGCAGATGAAGTTTCAAATATTAATTAGTACTCAAAACTTCATCCATGCATAACTTCTACTAGGAAAGTCCGATTTGCAAGTTCCGCATCAACTTAGATAGATGGTTTTAGCCTCTACAAGGGAAATATATAAAAAATCTAAAAATAGTAAACTATCAAAAATCAAACCGAGAGCTAAAGCATTTGATAGAGAAATTAGAAAATAGATTAGAAGGGAAGAAGGATAGATTAAGGAGGTGTGATTAGCAAGGAGAAGTGCAAAGCAAAGTTCTATCTCACCACTCTTTCAACTCTTCTAGCTTAGACTAAGTTTGAGTTCAAAAACTCAATAGGAATGATAGTTGTGAATTGAAGACCAAATTATAAGATTATTATAGTTGAAGTTGAAGAAGGAGAAATCTCAAGTATTTAGAACAATCAATTAGAATTGTGATAAGGGAAATTAGAAGAAGATTGATCAAGTGTATTGTGTCAATTTATGTATTTTTTTTTTAAATACGTGAAATAAGTGAAAGAAGGAGAAGAAGAAGAAATAATTGAATAGAATAGAAGATAGGAAAAGAAAAGAAGAGGAGATAAAGAGAAGGATGAAAGGAGTTAGAGAAAAATAGGACTTAGAAGTGTATCTAAACCCTTCCTTTAAGCCGTGGGCAAAAAATTACAATTAAGGTTGGAAGATGGCAAACAATAGAGCATTCCACGACACGTACGACTACCTCAACAATGAACCTGACTACGAGGTAAAAACTTGAAATCTTACCTTACTTTTGAATTATTGAAAATAGGTTAAATTACCATATGGCCGAATCACCAATAGGATTTAGAGCATAAAGATTAAGTTTTTATTCAAAATTAGTAAGATCAGATGGTAGACCTTGCTTAGAGGTTTCCAAAAACATCTCACACTTAGAAATCCGACTTAAAATAAGATAGAAGTGGATGAAGTTTAGAGTCAAAATCGGATGAAAGTTAGATAAAACCAAAAACTTTGGAACAAGTTGAAAGAGTCAAAGGAGGGATATCATTTAGCACCCAAAAGAAAAAGAAAAACCTAATTTCAAGTTGTAGATTAGGAGATATTAATGGATGAAGTTTGAAGACCCAATTAGTGGTCAAACTTCATCCACAAATAATTTATAGTAGAAGAATCCAACTAGCAAGCATGAACCCAATCTAGAATCCTAGAATTAGGAACTACAAGAGAAAAATACAAATTTTCCAAAAATAGTAAACTGACAAAAGTTAGACTAAGGCCAAAAGAACAAGGAAGGCTAATTTAGAACTTAGAAGTTAGATTAGAATGATAATTTAGAACCACAAGCTCGTAGAGGAGGATAATCAGAACCCATAGGAACTTTAAACTCATTAAAAGACAAAAAGACCAATAAAATATTAAAGGATGAAGTTCTAAGCTAGGATTGGATGAAACTTTAGTAGAATTGTAAACTTAAGACCAAACTTCAAAGTTAGATGTCAAGAAAAATTTTAAGTATATTTTAAAAATCTCAAGGTCTTTTGAATTAGGGAACTAGCACAAAACCGTGGATGAAATTTTGATGAACCATTTAGCAGTCAAACTTCATCTGCTCATATCTTTTGCTAGGAGTGTCCGATTAGGGTGAATTTTATAGTTTTGGAAAGGGGAATTAATCATCTACAAAATGGCATACTTAGTTTGTGTCTGAACCACCTTTTACAAAACAATCACAGCGGCTCATCAGAATTTGCAATCACTTGGCAAACAATAGTTTAAGTCTTGTTTTTTATTGGGTTTTTGTATACTTGAAGTCTACTTAGGAATTAGAAAAGACCCATCGCTTGGAAGGCACAATGGACCGACGTTAAAACACCCATAAGATAAAACCAACTCAAAGAACTTGGTTGTGTTTGCTCATTTACAAAGGGTGGATAAATAAGCGTTCACAATTCTCCTGCTCCAAAGCTGATCTAACACATTCTCATGCACAAAAGTTAGGGCCCTTTATTTGGAAACCCAAATTATCTTTTAACCAGGGGTTCTTCTTATAGCCAAGTGTGGTTGTACCTTTAGGTTTAAAAATAATTTTGTTTAATGCTCCAAAATATTTTAATTTTTGTCAAAGCATCAAAAACTAATAGTTTTTGGAAGTTCCATTTGAGAAACTCCTTTGGTTTTGTAGGGATTGAAGACCAAGTTTTTACATAGAGTTTTTTTTATAATTATTTCAATGTATAGAGAAAAAGGATTTCCAAAAAATAGAATAATTCTCATATAACAATTTGAGGATTAGAAATTAAAAAATGAGTGGTTTAAGATTTATTGTATCTAGAATTAATTCATAAGTATTTTGAATATTATAATTTAGATGGAAATATTTTCATAATCAATTCAACCCTAATTGAGTGATAAATAATAAATTCTAATTTATAGAATCCTTCCTCAAGATAGCAATTTTGTGAATCACATGTGATTTTTTTATTAAAGATGTATTCATAACTTCTTACCAATCCACCTCAACAAAACTCTTATTTTTAGTCTCACCAAATAATTGAGAATATCTAAATTTTAGTGCCTATGTGTCAATGCATATAACTTTAAATGTTTTTGCATTGAATTGGGGTTAAATTTGGAGTTGCTAATGAAAAATTGGTTGCAAAATGATTATGATTAGATATTTCAAGAAGATATGAACTATAGACCCAATTTGTTGCAAATTGAATGTACATTGAATATTGAAATGAAATATAATAGTACCTTTACAAATCTGATAGTAATTTTTCACCTTCAAAAGGCAAATGATTTGTAGTTTCAAAGTCAATTCACATAAACTCCAAGCTCTTTGTCCAACTTATTTTAGCTCTTTTAATTTTTTAAATTACAATAAACACAATTAGAATAGTATTTTCAGTCCTTTCAAATTCAAATTTTATGATAAGCTTTGATTTGCTCAATTAGTTTCTACAAAGTTTGTATTACTTGTTTATTATATTATGAATAGCAAGATAGGTAGAAAATATACAAATTGTATTTAAATATTTGATAGAATGAAAGTAATATATTTGGATTATTGAATGAAATGAAAAATTTCTAAAAAATATTGTGAAACAAGCAATGCTTGAGTATTTGTCATTCGAATATAATGTGTACAAGACTAATCAAATCACAACACTCAAATTTTTATCAAGCATTAAAATTCTACTCCCATATATTAGTTCATGTCGATTCTTTAACATATGATTAAAGAAAAGATAGTTCCTAATTTTAACTAAACATTTAACAAAACTTAATAATAGATTCACCAAATTATTGGACGCAACAAAGGATTTTTAAAGAATGCAATGCAAGAAAATGATTTAATAATTGACACCATGGAATTTAATCTCACATCTACTAGTAGAAAAATATTTATCCTTTTAAGTTTTATTTGGATGATGTCTTGGCTATTCTCTGGGACTATTGTCAATGCATCAATCAGTAAAGGACAACTTCATCCACCTCCATTACGAGCGACTCCAATAGAGATTCATAATCACCTTGGTGATGACGTGCATGTTCTGTGCAGAGGGTGGCCACAAGCTCGTGGCCCTAACAATAGAGTGATTCATGAAACAATTCCACATCGTGTTGTATGGTACATTGACTATGGTCAAGATATTTTTCAAGAAAGATTATTTTGCGAGGTTAGAACCTTTGAGCGTAATTGGAATTGCTTCCTCCTATCTGCCATCCCTTATATGTGTATGTGGGAGAATCCACAACTAGCCATGGCAAGGGCAAGTATGCCTTCTCCTGGTATGCAAAGCTTGTGTTCTTATATGGTTTTGGTTTTAATTGCTTGTTATGTAGGTTAATGTATTAGTCCTATTGATGTAACTAATATTCATTCAAAAGATTATTTTCTGCAAACGCTCTAATTAGGCATCAATAATAATCCCCTACATTTTGTTTGCAACATTGAGCTCAAATTCAACAATTAAGACTTCTTTGAGGCAATGTATCATTATTACTTCATATAAGTGTTTATATATAGGTCAATAATTTGACTTGATTTAGTTCTAAATAACTTATATTTGATGCTATCTTCAAAAGTGATGTACAACTACTATTTAGGATTGAAATTTTGTACATATATAGCAATCTTAATGCTTGAAGCAAATAAACCTTCTACAATTAAATTGTACATGATATAATTCCATCTTCAATTATGCTATTGTCTATAGTTTTAGAATTTACAATTGTAAAATCAATTTTGATGATTGATTACACTTTGATTGATAGAAAAAATGTTATTTTTAGTAGTAGTGCAACTTTTCTGATGTATGTCTTTTAAATACTATATATATATACCTTACCTATACATGATATTGCAAATATAAAAACATTTTGAATTAAAAGAACATTTGACTATTCCACCTTTAAAATAGAATCCCATAATATTTTGTTAAGGCAAAAACTATTAGACAAGATACCCAACCCTTTTAGAATCTCACACTATAACCAACATCTATTTTAGTTATTAACGATATTTAATTTAATTATGCAAATGAGTTGTCTTTGATGAACACTATAATTTGAGACATGAATAGATTGTTGTTGAGTCTCTATTTGCTTAAGATTAAGGATTTAACAATTATAAAATATTTTTTTCTTACACGTTTCATATAGAAGCATCTTGGCTTTCTTAATGACATTACAAAATCACTTTTCAAAAAAACTTCCCATCTTCACAATATTTGCATATAATATCCAAAATACCATATTCTTCAATCTATCATAAACCTATGCATTTTTCCATTAATATCATTTTTGAATTTTAGGGGTGGATCTTTTTGTCAACCCTATTTTCAACTCCCATTTATACTTGTTAAATGATCAAAACTCTTGAATCGAAGCTTATGTTTGGGTCCTATTTGCATAGAAATATATCATTAAGAATGTTTTTGTAGACAAGACACCACAACCTTCGTAATTAAGAATATCAAGTTGAAAAATAAGAAAATTTATAGCAATTTGACTGTTCCAATAACACCAATTATGCTGATTTATCTCACCAATAAATCCACACACTAATAGATCCTATTAGTGCAACCACAAAATTAATGTCTCTATAATTTTATTTTTAGGTGAAAATTAATTCAATACAATAAATTTTCAACTTTTACTTATTTCAATATATTACAAACATCATGAGTTTTGTCACTAAAAGTCTAAACCTTCAAATCCTAAATCCAAATCCTAAAATCCTTCCCTCTCATCACAGAGTCTTGTCCACTATGTAACATCCGCAATATTGAGGGCAATATCCAATGTGCATGGCTTGTAGACGCCAATGGCATTCATCTCAATCGTTGGAACTTACTCACAAATGACAACGTCAGAGAACAAAAGGCAACTTGGATTGAGTTTCCACAAGCATTTGACCAATTTGTAGTGATGGAAACCTTCAGCCTCTCCTTTTCCAATTACTTTGAGGATCCGGTGATGCTCGATTGTGGTGAAAGAGGGAGCTTCCACATCCGTGGATATCGAAGAGAGCTCGGGCCAATGGTGCGGCAGTGGGATGTGATGGTAGCAGATCTAGGTGGAGAATCTAGGTTAGTTCATTAGGATTTTTTTGAATTTTACCAACTATTTTCCTTTAATTCCCATATTAACTATGTTTTTCTAAGTATTGAGTTTGGCTTTTTTTCCACTATTATTTACTCTATATAGAAGTTTTAAAGATTTTTTCACTTGATTTTTTTATGATGTTTTCAAATTGCAACTATTTTTTTTCCACAATTCCACTAGCTAATTTTGAACTAGCTGTCGTTTTTTCCTAAACATTATTGCTCCAGGTGGTTGTGTAGTATAATGGTAGAGACAAGTGATGGGACAAGATGGAGACGGAGTGCCATTGTATTGTGGAATAGTCTTGTAGGATATGAGCCCGAGGATGGGGAGCGGGAGCCACCATGTATTGATTGCGCTTGGAGCTTGAGGGAAGGAGGGTTGTGGGTTGATCGTAGGGGGTGCAAAGACAATGGGCCCCCAATGGGAAAAGTGGTTATCTTTCATTTAGTATGTTTTTCTCTTTAAGCTAATAATTAATCTTTAAATAACATTCACTTGCCTAGAAGTCAATCCAAAGAAATAAAAAATCTCCTTAGACCAAGATATGGATCTTGTTGCTTATTCAAAGTATGTGCAATTAGGGCATGCATATAAAAGTGAAGAGTGAATATTGTTTTGACTTTGCAACTTTAAATGAAGTGCTTGGCAAGTCATATTTACTATTGAAGTGGGTCCAATAGGTTGAAACATTCCAAAACAATATTAAAAAAACACTTTTGGTCAACAATTCTTTCAAAACGAAGCCCAAGGGGATGAGCATGTCATTTAAGAATTACACCTAAAGAAACAATGCATTATAATTTCCATTGTCATATTCAAAAAATTTAGAAAGTCCTATTGGTAGTCAAAAAAGGATTTTAGATTCTCTTAAAATGCATTTTTTGAACATTGTATGAAAAAACCATGGTAGTGAAAAGACAATTTTAGAAGGTAATAATTAGATGTTGTTACCTTATTAATCTCTAAAGATGTCAATCGCATTTTGATCTCAACACTCTTTAATATTACACTTTTCTATAATCCTGTCAATTATATATGTATAGGTGGAGTAAAATACATTTAGATTGATTTTTTTTTTATCACTATTGACATTGTAGTCCTAGGACTCCAAATGCAATCATAAGGCAAGTGGGCTCATAGAAAATGACATTAACCCCTACAAATCCGTTGTCTCCTTGGGAGACAAATGAAAGTTTGGACAGGTACTACCTATAATCTCAATATTTGGCCCAATTTTTTTATAAGCTCAAATTTTTTATTTTGTAGGACTATCATTTTATTTCAATTGCTACCTGGAAGCATAGTTATGCCATCCTAAGAACACATTTTGTGTCACTAGGCAACAAAAAAAATCCACAAAAAATTGAAATAATTTTAAAAAATTGTTTCTTATGGATTATATTTTTGTCTACATGAAAATCTTTGATTCATTCTATTTGGTTTAGTGATGTGAAAGTTATAAAGCTTCTTAATTTGAGTGCATCTTTTTGAGAAAATAAAATTTTGGATTTGTTTTTGAACTCAATTTCCAAAAACTTCAAAGAAACAAAAGTTCTTAAGCAAGGTTGGGTATACTTGCTAGAGCAATTTGACCCCTGGGATTTGTGTATTCTAATTCCATTTTAGAGCTATTAAAGATTTATTTTCTCCTTCTATCTTCTACCTACTTCTACTTAAATATTTATTTTAAGAATCAAATTGAGGTGTTTTAAGACAAAATTCTAGATTTTAACCCAAATAATTCCATTCAATTTTTTAATTCAATATTGGTAGTGCAAAAATTTTAAACAAAGAGGATTCAAAGTCTTGTAATCTAATCATACAAGGTGTAAGTCATTCAAAATCTTATTCCTTCACTTTCAATGCAATTATCATGCAATTTGCATGGTCAAAGTTTCTCTCACACAATCTTATACTTGTCTTACTAGTGCAAGATTCTATGGTGAAATATGCAAAAAAGATCACATATGTGTGTGTGTGTGTGTATATATATATATATATATATATATATGTATGTATGTATGTGTGTTTGCAATAGAAATAGTAGTTTGAGGTTTTTTAAATGAAATAAAGACCTTGGGATTTTGGGAGGTAAGAAATTACTAAAATTTCAAATTATATGAAGTTCATATAAATGTATAAATGGCATAGTTTTGAAGTTCATTATCAAATGAAATCAAGTTGACAATATAATCAAGATGACAATAACAAAAGGGACTTTTTAAAATGAATGAAACTACTGGTAAAAATACCCATTTGTATCCCCTCCCCTCAATGTTGTGAAGTAGGGGTGTCTTGAAGACTTTGAAATATGACCTTAAACCATCTTTGCAGGAGGTGCAAAATGGTTGCAAAGTAATAGAACCTTTAGTAGATGGTTTTGGGTGCTTTTGAAGATACATCAAACATGCACCTTTAGAAACACTTTAAGAATGAACTTTGAAAATTCATAGAAAATACAAAAATGCTCCAAAAATATATTGCAAGATCCCATTGTTAGATATGCAAAGAAAAATCATTTCAAAGCTCTTTTTGCTCTTTGCACTAGAAATGACAATTTTGGGCAATTTTGACAAAACAAAGGCTCTAGGATTTTAGGAATTAAAGAATTATGCATTGAGTTAAAGAATTATGTGTTAAATTAAAAATCATCCCAAATTTGAAGTTGCATTGTCATATAGTGTAGCCTAATTTTCTCTTGTATACTTTTATAATATTGTCCAATTTCCCATTCAACATATTACAATGTATAAAATTGATTTACCAACAACATAAATTTTCTCAATGATTTAGCCATTTCTACTGAAGTTGGTAAACAAAATGGTGATTTCTAGTCAAATTCACAAATCAAGCTTTGGTGGACATTGTACAATAGAAGAAAAATGGTAACTCAAGTCTAAAAGATCAACATGAATGGAGTGACTATTGAGAATGGCTCAACAATTTACGCCTCTTGGATCTAGATGACAAATTCTATCATTCAGCATTCAAGAATAACTAGCCTATTGTACAGTACTAAAAGAAAGGACCCATGAGAGGTGAGTCAACAAGTCCTCCCACCCTCATATGAATTTAGAAAATGAAGTAAATAATGTTCAAGAGCAATATGAGACGCCATAATGTCAAATCCTTTTGTCCAATCAAAAATGACTGAATCTAAACTTTTGAATTGATCAAAGGCTTAGAATTAGAATGATGATGGATTATTGTGCCCTAATGTCAAAATTATTAGGCCCTAAGTATATGAAATAGTAAATTTTTAGAGATCTTTTCATTTAGTTTGTGAAATTTCATTTTTTTGTGATACCTAATATTTCAATGTGACTTCTCATCCTAAGCTTTGTTTTTTCCATGTCATTGACCTTTTCATTGTTAAAAATTTTAGATATTGATATAGCACAAGATGATTGCATTATCTTCTTTTTGCAATTTATCATGCTTTTTTTAATGAAAAGTGTTGTAAATTGTATATGGGAATATTGTTAGCAAGAACTTAAATTATTTTAGAATTTAGATTACTTCCATTAACATTCTCTACACTATTCAATTATGTCTCCTTATAATAAGTTTTGAAATTTTCATCAGAAACTATATTTAATTTTCATTTTTTAACAAATTTAACCCTAGTATAGGATATTATTTTAGTAACGAAGGATTTTGCAACTATGTGACTACTGAATATTCTATTGGAGGTGCAGATGAATATTCAAGGATGTTGCCGTGGGAAAGATATGAAATTTCAAAAAGGTTTCCTCTAGATAATGAAGATAAAAATATGTGCTAAAAAACAATATATATCTTAATTTAGTGTAATTTGTCCTTCACTAAAAGATGCAAATACAAAGTGTGTGATGGATGACTTTCTTTATAGGAATAGAGAATGCACTTGAGTATTGGTCCAAAAATTGAATTATATTTGAGTGAGTACCTAAAACCAAAGTGGCAGTTCCTTTTAGGATTAATCCTTTAAGGTCTAAGGCCTTTTGGGGTTTTAAAACATCTTCGCTTTTGAAGTGTTATAATCCAAAATGTCACAAAGGTATAGAAATCTCAATTGTACAATCTTGTAATGTATGTGTTGTTGTAGATGACATGATTAAATATGGAGTCATTTGGCCACATAGATTGCAAGATTATAATGTTTTGGTATTGAATAAGGATACTGAAATTTTTCTAGCAACGCATTTGGAAGTGAGATTTGATTTCTAAACCAACTCAAATGAAAAAAATTTAAGTTGTAAGTGATTCAAAACTAGCATACAAATACATTGGTGAAAAAATATCACTCAATTGACTCATGGTGTCTACAAAATGGCTTTGAAATTTCAAAAAATAGCAATAAAAGTTGAAAAAACACATTTGATCGAGGTTAAACCTCCCTCTATTAAAACAACTCTCAATCACTCATAACTTTTTGGATTGATATGAAGTTTTAGCCACACAAACTAGATTAGTTTGTGCAAATTTTTCAAATTTTTCTACTGGAAATGGACATTGTATGAAGAAAAAACGAGCCGTCAAAGTTCATTGTGATCCATAAATGATGTGATTTTGAACTTTGAATTGCTCCCAAACATTTAAAATAAGTTGGGTTGACATGAAAATTTACCACAATAACCTTCAAGGGGAACATAATCCAACAAATTTTATTGAAAACAAACATTAGATGAAGGGGATACAAGCCCTCCAAAGTTTCAGCCATCAAATGCAGTTTGGTAGACTCAAATTGAACCTGTGAACTTCAGTTGACTTACAAGAAATCAATTAATTTTAGATAGATTTGAAAATTTTACCACACAAACAAAAAAAGAGAACACAAATTTTCCAACAAGTTTTATTGAATTTGAAGATTGGATACAAAAGTTATAGCACTTTGAATTGGACTTGAAACTATGTGAAAACACTTTTGGTCCCTTGGGGCGTTTAGAGGTTAACCCAATAAGGACCGTGGTTGATTGAAGGGGCGAGCAACAGATTTTTTGGGCTGGACTAATGAATGGAAACAAATGCAATGTAAAACTGTTTTGTAGTGATCTAATTGTACGAATGCATTCAGAGCGTGTTGCTTATGTACGGGCACTAAATTTTGAGGACAAATGAAGCATGTTTTAGGATATTATAACACATCTATGAGGCCGTACGCGATTTTACCTATGTCCTATGGCATACTAAATTTGTATGTCTTTCGTGCGTCTTTCTTTACAACGATTTCTTTTCTACCATAGAAGAGACACATGCTTTATCATTTAGCCTTAGGACAGTAAGGTGGTGAATCCACAGTCGCTTGGGAACGCCACTGTGGAGTTCCCAGACATGGCTAGGTGGATGATGATTTTCATAGTGATGGACAATACAAGTTCAGCTGAATTGTAGCAGTTACTCGTTCTTCCCAGCTTACAATAACAAAACTACTCCCTTTCTTAGTGATGATGAGCTCGGGAGGTTAGCGTCCTCAATTTTCAAGAAAGTCAGAAAGACATGCAACAAGACAAATGAGTGTAAATGATAGGTACATTGGGAATATAACTCTAAAAAAGCTCTGCAATATGCAAGTCTCGGGAAACAAAGCAAAGATATGGGCACACGTTTGTTTAAATGAAGGCATTGTGTACTAGCCATCCTTCAAAGCCAAACTCTTCTAACATTAAATTCATCAGCCTGCTTTGGATGCACCAAAACACTATCCAAAATTGCCTCTACAAAGACACCTATACTTGGCTCTTATCAACGTATCTTGCAAGTCTTCCATTACCAAACCAAACCACCTTGGACAGTAAAACGAAACACCAACATATCCACAAACAATACTAAAGAAAGGTCCTAGACCAAACTAGACTTTCTCTCCTTGATGAGCGACTACAATAATGAAAACTACCATTCCAGTCGCACATCAATATCCATATACAAGTGCTAGCTGGCCCCGATGTCACAAACCCCCATCCTACATGTACACAATTGAACACCATGAGAAGCAACAAGGAAAATGTAATAAAAGGGGGATGCAGCTTACCATGGTGAGACCCCAACATACAACTCCTTTACCATGATTGCCAATAGATGAAGCTAGATCAGCCGCTCCCTACAAAAGGAAAATATGAACCGCAGAAACTTCAAAATACCGCATACTAAGTATGAGAGGGAGGCCAAAACTTCGGAAGCACCAAAAAAACAAATGAAGCCTACATACCACCGTCACATTTAGTAACATTAGCATAGTGAGTATGCACATTGGATCTAAAGTGACCAAGACACTTGCCACCTTGGATACATTATACAACTATAGTTTCTACTAGTTTTGAGACACCACTTACTACTTTTGAAGAGAAACCATCACCGGGGCTAAGTACAAGTGCTATGGATGTGGAAGAACTCAAAGCACTTCCTTGTGCACAAGCAAACTCCTTCACATTCCTAGCAAACATAAAATGTGCGATGCTTGCAAATTTGACACACTTAGTACAAGGTTGTTTTGTATGCAATGTGACAAATTCCCCTTTGACTGGGCCACTCCAAAACTCTACAAATTGCCACTCAAGTTCTCTCCAACTTATAAAAATGCCCCATCAACAAGTAAGCAACATGTAGTTGGAACTCTTTGTGGGTCAATGACTCAATGCTCTCTCTCCCAATCTCTTTGCTATTTCTTTGTGAATTGTGAAAGCATTTGCCACACATGAGTCTAGACAAAAAAACAACAACCCGATGCCACCATTTCTTTGTTGCTATTTGTGTGCTATTGTCACGGACGTGCCATACCGGGCCTTATCCAGTAGTTTCGTCCTAAAAGAGTCTCCACCGCTTTTGCAACAAGGATGTCTCTTAAGAACCTTCTCAAAAGCAGTGGCCTAGTGTACAAGTTGTTTCCAATGATTCTAGTAGATTCCAATAGTCTTCATTAGTTTCTATTTGTTTCCGGAAGCTTCCATAAGCTTCCGAAAGGTTCTACTTAGTTCTACTAGTTTTCGGAAGCTTCCACAAGCTTCCGGAAGGTTCCATTTGGTTCCACTAGTTTCCGGAAGCTTCCACAAGCTTCCGGAAAGACCTACGGATATTTCCAAAGGTTTCTAAGGCCTTATTCCGGAAGGTTCCTTAGTCTAGTATAAATAGAGAGTCGAGGGCCATTGTCTCTCACTCTCTTCAACACCAGTTGTACCCAGTCATTCCTTGACTTCATGTTATCAATACATCTTCTAGTTTTCTCATCTTGAAGCACGTTCTGAGTCATGTGTGAGGAATCCCCTCACTTCTAGCTTGTTCTTGTCTCTATTTGAGGTATCCCCTCAATTCTAATCTTGGTTCCGTCTAAGAGTTGCCGTCCGCAACAGTTTGAAGAGAGTGCATCTTTTTCTAGTTCTTTTTGATATCAGAGTCTACTCTTGCGAGATAGAGCGTGGATTACCCCTCTTCTTCAAGGAGTTGTGACGCCTTAGAGGTTGTGGATTACCCACTTCTAAGCTGATATTTTCTTTTTAGCCAGTCTTCATAAGAGTTAGTACATGGACTTGAATCGTCTTCCTATTTCCACAGCTCCAATTACTTTAGAGGTACGTTTTCTATTCAAGTCAAAGGCCGAACTAAGAGATATCATCATTCGAGAGCGAGGTGAAGAATTCTACTTGAATTTTTTGAGATCTTCACTTCCTGTAGTCATCCCAAGAGTACACGACGCAAAGATTTGTTACTTCATCTACTTGTAAGCCTTTCAAGAAGTACTTCATCCGAGATGGGTGACGTTTCTGCTATCCAGATGAACGACGTCTTGGCCATGCTGCAGCAGTTGCAGTAAGAAAACGCCAATCTGCGAAATACTTTGGAACAACTTCAGGTTGCCCACGCTCCAGTCCATATTTCGGCACCAGCGACAAATCCAATTCCGCCAGCGCCAAAGGAGCCTCGAGTAAGTTTGCCAGACAAGTTCGATGGAAACCGAGCAAAATTTCGAGACTTTGTGAATCAAATTCGGCTTGTTTTCCGCCTTCAACCCCAAAGATATCCAACCGCAGAGATACAAGTTGGGCTTATTGGAACATTGCTTACCGGAACTGCGTTATCGTGGTTCTTGCCATTGTTGGAAAAAAATTCTCCACTTTTGGCAAACCTCGATCAATTCTTAGAAGAATTCAATAATACTTTTGGATAAAATGATCGAGCCCTCATAGCAACAACAAAACTTCGAATTCTGCAACAACGATCGCGTGCAGCCTCAACATACGCTGTAGAATTTCGACAACTCGCTTGTGACGTAGAGTGGGATGACAACGCTCTCATCAGCGTGTTTCGATGGGGACTGCGTGACGATGTAAAAGACTTGCTATTGAACTTGCCTAGACCGACCACTCTATCTAAGGCCGTGACTCAAGCAGTTAATTGCGATAATCGATTGTTTGAGCGCCGACAAGAATGACGATCAACACCTGGATTCTATCGAGCAGAGTATACATCTCCAACTCGCCAAACATCTTCAAGTGTGTCAATGCCAGAGTCCATGCAAATCGACACCTCAAGAGTCAAGAGATTGACTCAAGAAGAAAAAGATCGACATCGAAAGGAAGACTTGTGCATGTATTGTGGAGGAAAGAATCACCGCGCATACAACTGTCCTGCGAAGGTTGCAGTTCCAAAGCCGCACAAATTTCGATACACCTCAAGCACTTCCGAGCCGAAATGCGAAGAAATGGACTCGGGAAACGACATCAGCCAGCCACAGTAGGAACCGTGCGGTTGGCAGATATTGTCAAGTCATCAGGTCCTATCCTATCCTCTGAAGCCTCTCCGTGTTTTGATATTCCACTTAAAATAGATTTTTATCCACATATCATAAAGGTCAAAGCCCTGCTAGATTCCGGAGCCTCTGCTTGTTTTATTGATAAAGACTTTGTAGAACAACATAACCTTCCTATAATTCCTAAAAAATATCCTATTGCAGTAGAAGTTATCGATGGTAGACCCTTGATCTCGGGAGATGTCACACACGAGACTAAACCCTTAGACATCAGCCTAGAAGGACATCAAAGCACCGTTGTTTTCAACGTCATCAGTTCCCCTTCTAATCCTCTCATTTTAGGCCTTTCTTGGCTAGATAGAAATAATCCTGATATAGATTGAAATAAGCGAAAGCTAACGTTCCAAACTACACCTAGATATTCTGTAGTTGCCCCAAAACTTCATTCACATCAAGTATAAGGGACCAAGGCTAAAACACCATTGATGGTCGGAGCCCGAGCTTTTATGAGAGCTGCAAAGAAGGGGAATACGTTTGTAGTGTATACAATTCCGACGCCTCAACCCTTTCAAGGATCAACTGAGTTACCAGTACAATATGAGCAATATCGGGACGTATTTGAGAAGAAGAACGCTGATACGCTTCCTCAACATCGACCGTACGATTGCGGCATCGAACTACAAGAAGGTGCTAAACCACCATTTGGTCCAATCTACAGTCTTTCCCAAAACGAACTTGCTGCGTTGCAAGATTACCTAGACAAAAATCTTGCAAAGAATTTTATTCGGCACTCCAAATCACCGGTAGGAGCTCCTATCTTATTTGTGAAGAAAAAAGATGGTTCCCTTCGAATGTGCGTGGATTATCGTGGACTGAACAAAGTCACGATCAAGAATCGGTATCCATTACCGCTCATCTCCGGACTTCTCGATCAGCTTGGCCAGGCAAAAATCTATACCAAGATTGATCTTCACGAAGCGTACAACTTAGTACGCATCAAGGAAGGTGACGAATGGAAGACTGTGTTCCGAACAAGGTATGGACATTTTGAATACAATGTCATGCCATTCGGTCTTACCAATGCACCTACTATCTTTCAACATTTGATGAACGATATCTTTCGTGAATTCTTGGACGATTTTGTGGTTTGCTACCTTGATGATATTCTCATCTACTCGAAGGACGAAGAGGACCACAAAAAACACGTTCAATTAGTGTTGGAAAAGCTGCGCAACGCTAGACTATACGCCAAGCTCAAGAAGTGCGTTTTCCACCAACCCCAAGTCGAGTTCTTGGGCTACATTGTTTCTGGGGAAGGTCTGTCCATGGACCCAAAGAAGATCCAGACGGTGACCGAGTGGAAGAGACCGGCAACCATTCGAGACGTTCAATGTTTCCTGGGATTCGCAAACTTCTATCGAATCTTCATCCAGAACTATTCCAAGATTACTGCTCTGTTGACTCGATTGACTTGCAAAGACAAGCTTGAGTGGAGTACGGAAGCAGGTCAAGCATTTGAAACTCTGAAGAAGGCATTTACAACGGCGCCTATCTTGACACATCCTGACTTTCAAAAGTCGTTCTTCCTAGAAACGGATGCTTCTGATTTTGCCCTTGGAGCGGTCCTCTCGCAATCTAGCAAAGACGGACGCTTCCATCCTGTCGCATTCCATTCAAGAAAGTTCATTGCCGTGGAAATCAATTACGAAATCCACGATAAGGAACTCTTAGCTATTGTTGATTTATTCCAAGAGTGGCGACATTTTCTCGAAGGAGTTCAACATTCGGTTACAGTCTATACCGACCACAAGAACCTCGAGTATTTCATGTCTGCTAAGGTGTTGAATCGACGACAAGCCCATTGGAGTATATCGCTTTCGCGCTTCAACTTTGTCATCACCTACCGCCTCGGTTCCCAACAAGTTCGGTCTGACGCTCTTTCTCGACGAGCGTATCTTGCACCCAAAGAGGGAGACGTAGCTTACGATCAGCAACGGTCTACTCTAATCAAGCCCGAACAACTCCAGCTCAAGGCTATGTGCACCACAACTTCGGTAGATACATCGTTTTTCCAAGAAATCCGAGTAAGTTTGCAATCTGATCCTTTGGCCTTGAAACTCAAGAACAATGCTGGTAATCCTAGCCTTGGAGAAATCCCAAGAATGGATTCTCAAATTCCTGATTCAGAGGTTGTAGATTTGGAATCTCCGAACTAACCTACATCCAGTCCGCAGATCCGTAGATCATATGGAAGTGAGACACCCCGAGATGATTATGATCCAAGATTCCAGTTCCAAGATGGGCTGCTATATTATCAAGGATTGCTTTATGTCCGTGAAGGCCCATGTCGGCTCCGAGTGCTCCAATCCCGACACGATTTTCCATCGGCGGGACATTTTGGTTATAACAAGACCATGGAGCTCGTATCTCGGGATTTCTGGTGGCCTCAAATGTGGAAGGCCGTTAAAGAATATGTCACGACATGTGACACTTGTTCAAGGTCCAAGATTCCTCGTCATCGGCCATACGGACTACTCCAACCATTGCCAATTCTTGAGAAGCCATGGACATCCATATCCATGGACTTTATAGTGGATCTTCCGCCGTCCAAGACCTTTGATTCTATTTTTGTTGTTGTCGACCGGCTCACCAAGATGGGGCACTTTATTTCGTGTCACAAGACAGTTACCGGCGAAGAAACGGCAAAACTCTTTGTAGACAATGTCTACAGAATCCATGGCTTACCTGCCGATATTATCTCTGATCGTGGGACGCAATTCACATCCAAGTTTTGGCAATCCTTGTTCAAAATCCTAGGGGTGGAGATCAAATTGGCTTCAGCATACCATCCTCAAACCGACGGACAAACCGAGCGCGTCAACCAAGTGTTGGAGCAGTACTTGCGCTACACCATCAATTACCATCAAGATAATTGGGCGGACTTGTTGTCACTGGCAGAGTTTGCATACAACAATACATTGCAAGGGTCTACCCGACAGACGCCTTTCTTTGCAAATTACGGCCATCATTCAAAGTTTGATCAATTCAATCTCAACATCTCAGATAATCCAGCTGCTATAGATCTTGCTACCCGACTATCTGATATCCAGAAGCACATGAAAGAAAAACTTCTTGAAGCCCAGGAGCATCAGAAAACCAATGCAGATAAGTCTCGCAAGCAACATCCTTTGATTTCTATTGGAGACAAGGTTTGGCTGCTCCGTCGAAATTTAAAGACTCGACGGCCATCTGACAAACTTGACTACCGCCGCCTAGGGCCGTTTTCAGTCGCCAAACAAATCAACAAGGTAGCTTATCGATTGGAGCTACCTCCTTCTATGAAGATTCATCCCGTATTTCACGTCTCTCTCCTCGAGCCCTACAAAGAATCAACACTGCCAGGAAGGATTCAAGAATCTCCGCCTCCAATTGAAATCGAAGGTGAAGAGGAATTTGAAGTTTCAGAGATTCTTGACTCCCGCATCCATCGACGACGACTTGAATATCTTGTACATTGGCAAGGCTACGAGGTCAGCGAAAGAATATGGGAGCCTGCCTCTAATCTCGACAACGCCCCTGAAATGATTCAAGAATTTTATCGGCAGTATCCGCAAAAACCAAGGAGCGTTTGAGTTTAATGCGTCTTGACCAACACCAACACCAAGTTCTGCAAGACTTTTCTTGGTGCTGGTGCAGATGCAGAGACTTTGAACTAAAACGGTGGTGGTATCGACGAGGTAACAATATACTAGCTCAGTTTTGAGGGGACAGGCCTTCGAACTCATGTCGGCCGAAAAGTCGATAACATCGTAATCACCACTTTGCCGATGTCTCATGTTGTCATTCACACGGCCTTATACTTCGGTTTAGCAGCGCTACTATTTCTTACCGCCGTCGGACTCGCCGCCATTCGCCGCCTTTTTGCAGCCAACATTTCGTCTAACGGTATTCCGTACACCGAACATTCTTTTCTTTTGTCGCAGACACGTGAAGTCCCACGTGAACATTCTCTTTTTTATTCATGCTATTGGCCTACAGGTGAACTCGTGGAACTCGTTCCTTGAAGGGGGGGTGATGTCACGGACGTGCCATACCGGGCCTTATCCAGTAGTTTCGTCCTAAAAGAGTCTCCACCGCTTTTGCAACAAGGATGTCTCTTAAGAACCTTCTCAAAAGCAGTGGCCTAGTGTACAAGTTGTTTCCAATGATTCTAGTAGATTCCAATAGTCTTCATTAGTTTCTATTTGTTTCCGGAAGCTTCCATAAGCTTCCGGAAGGTTCTACTTAGTTCTACTAGTTTTCGGAAGCTTCCACAAGCTTCCGGAAGGTTCCATTTGGTTCCACTAGTTTCCGGAAGCTTCCACAAGCTTCCGGAAAGACCTACGGATATTTCCAAAGGTTTCTAAGGCCTTATTCCGGAAGGTTCCTTAGTCTAGTATAAATAGAGAGTCGAGGGCCATTGTCTCTCACTCTCTTCAACACCAGTTGTACCCAGTCATTCCTTGACTTCATGTTATCAATACATCTTCTAGTTTTCTCATCTTGAAGCACGTTCTGAGTCATGTGTGAGGAATCCCCTCACTTCTAGCTTGTTCTTGTCTCTATTTGAGGTATCCCCTCAATTCTAATCTTGGTTCCGTCTAAGAGTTGCCGTCCGCAACAGCTATAGTAGGACTGATTCTGATTTCCCACATCCACTCCTCCCATCTTCTGAGAATAAAGGATCTGGACTGGGGACATTAGAACCTTAGTGATCCTCTGACCAGAAATACGGCTTGTCAAAACTCCACTAGGCACTATAGGATCAACAGTTGTAGATAAAAAATACACCCCTTTTGTATCTTGCCAATGGATGGCTGCCACCTTTTTATCCTTGTGTACTCAAATGTGAAGACTCCTTTGTGGCTAATTATGGATGATGCCATGGCTAGTAGGAAAGCCCTTGCATTGTTTCCTAACAATCCGAACCGTATAAAATCCACAAGTAAAAAAATCATCAAAGAGGAAAGGCAATGTGAAGAAATTATTACATGTCACTGTATACCACTTCCCTTCCAAATCCCTTGTCAAACAACTTACAACCTGTCTTGCCATGCCAATTTGAGCTCCACCATTGTCATATTGAGAGGAGTTTGCCTTGGAAAATCACAGGGATTCTGGCTGCTGCTAGAAATGACTTGAGGGTAGGGGTTCTAGCTTGATCTTGTCTCGAACCTTGAATCTTCAATAGGATGTCTTTTTGTACATTTGCACCTCGAATCTTCAACACGTTGTCTTCTCGAACCTCGAATTTTCAACTTTTTTGAATCAGCTCCATGTTGGCCTATTCTGTTATGGTTCTAGGGGTTCAAGGGTCAAAGAGGGGATAAGAAACCACAGGATACGGGACGGGTAGAACGGACGGCAGACCACGAGCTGAACCGTCTGTGAATATCGCTCTTAAACTTTCAAATTCACAGTCTATTGGTGATCAATCCAGTTTCACCGTGAGAATGACATAAGATTCAACCATGTGAGCCATCAACCCCACTTCGTTGCCCACGACACAAAATGGAGTAAGGCCATGTACGCAATGTCAAGCCAAACCCGCAAACAAGGTTTACAATGCAAAAAATTGACAAAGCCACATGCCCACCACACAAATTGACAACGAGCCTCCAAATCTGGCTTGGAATAACAGAGCCACAAGCCACAACATAGGCTAGGTCCTTGCAAGGTAAGTCTTCACTTGACTCTTCAAATCTTCACTTCAATCTTCAACCTTCTAACCTTCCAATCGTCTCTTTCGCCTTCTTTTAAATCAGCAGTACTAAAATGGGCACCTAAAGCGTTCTAAAGCTCTACTTTAGATAAGAGATATCTCTTTCAAAAGCTAATACAGTAAGCTTTGATGCATCAAAATTTCACTTGAAACAAAGCTACTGCCTACAAGTTATGTGCTCTCAAAGATCACCTACATGCAGTTCTAGCGGTAGTACACTACTTCGCCTTTCTCTTCATAACTTGAGATAAAAACATGGTAATGAGAAGTTTGATAGCTTAATAGAGAACTAGCAACCTGATCTATATTCTACTTGATTTTCACTTTATTCTAACAATTTTTGTGACTCTAGAAGAGGCACAAAGTCTTTGCTCTTCCTTTTGGGTAGCAACAGACTACTCCTCACTCAAAAGCCTATAAAATTCACATACAACATTGAAATCAAGTGAAAATACTGCCAAAAGAAGCGCAACACCACCATGTATAACTCCACCAAATTTTGTATTCAAATTCGTCTTTTCCAACACACAGCAACCGAACAAAGTTTCGGTTCTTTGTACTACAGCACACCACACACTCACACCCCCACACCCCCACACCAACGTCGACAACGAGAGAGGAGAGCATCTTCCCCCCCTTTCTCCTTCCATATGGGCCACATCAACCCATGTGAGCATCTAAACTCCTATAGGCTCCCTAAAATCCTACTTATTCTAAATTCCAAATGCTTCTTTGGGTCCACTAATCCCAAAGTCAACAAAAGGAAGGTAAACAATCAACTACTTTCATCTAATGTGAATAAAATTTAATTGGTGGTAGCCAAAAATCCTAAAACAAAGGCTAAAATCCATTACCTTAACACCACAAAATTTGATTTCAAAATCATTTGCTTTACACACTTAAGAACTCCAAAACACGCAAAAGTAAAGCAACAATGTATTTAGCTCTCCGTTCCGCGGTCAATAGATTGAGTGGTCCTTGAAGCCAAAGGCGTTAGCCTACTTCACCGGAAATACAGGTGACCATTTGTTCTTCACCGTTGTTTTTAAAACACCCTTCAAACACCAGTTGATAGTTCTCGGAAAGCACGGGTTCAGACTCCAAAACGATCACCAAAGACTTTTTATCCAATTGCAAAACTGGCAATAAAGTTTGTTGGTTACCTAGGTCTGTCCGTGGTTGAACACGACGTTCAGAAGGTTCAGCATCATCTCGCATACGCAATCTTGATGAAGATGGTTGATTTGGAACAACCGGTAATTGCGATAATGGCAATTGCCAATCGTCAGGGTCTTATGAATCTATAACTACGAATACTAAAACCCAAACTATAACCAACTCAAAGTAGAACATGAGAAGCAATATTACTCAGTTCCTCTATTTCTATACTTAATAGCTTTCTTAAGAAGCTTACTTTTGCTTTATATACTCCAATCACACTATACTAGTTATCTTTATAATAAAATCAAAATACTAATAATCAAACGTATATTCTTTTTCTTTTTTGTATCAAAAGGTAACCTATGTGATAAAAAAACCAAACTTAGGAACACTGTTCCGTCAGTCAATCTACCAAACAGCCAATCAATAGTGGTATAAAACCACCTTGGGATCAACAACGGCCGCCAAGTTGCGGACTTGGTTGGTTGGAGAAGTCCCCAATTAGCTGCCAGTTGGTTCCGGGTTTGAATCTTGTCGGATTCGTTGATTTGGTTTGAGCAGTTGCAACTTGGCACCGCTAGTGAGAGCAGGAAATAACTAGCCAACCAACCAGCCACCCTATCCCCCTGAGCTAAGTGACAAGATGCAGTACAACCCAAGACCGTGGATTTCTCCACGACCTTCACCTTTTCTATCTCAACCCTTTTCTTGAACTAGGGTTCAAGGTTAATCTTTTGATGTTTTTAAATGATATAGTTATTTACAACACGACATGCACCCCTTCTAAACTTGTACATCCTCTAGCATGTGCAATGGTCACTCTTCTTCATCTTCAATTTGAACCTCATCTTCATCTTTAATGTCATTTTCTGTCTTTTGTGGATTGAGGAAGGAGTCAAGATCATCAGAGTGAAATCTTCTATCTCTTCTACAGAACACTTTGATGCGCTTGCTTGCAATTGGGATTTTGAACATAGTTCCATCCAATTCACGAAGCAAATATGTTGCATTGTCATTCACTCTCTCCATAACATAAGGTCCAAACCACCTTCGTGCAAACTTTCTAAGTGAACTATGTTGATGCTCCAATGTACTGTCAAACACCAACACCCAATCACCCTTTTCAATCTTCTTCATTCTCAATCGGTGGGTCTTGTCAAATCTTTCTTTGTTGTGAAGCCTAGCAGCCTTGAGTCTCTCCAATGCTACTTCCATATCTTTTGGCAACCTTCCAAGTTGTTGAATACGAAGCTCCAACAATCTTTCTCTTGTAATATTGTCTTCCCAAGACAGAAATACCCATGTTGGAATGGACTCCTCTCCAGGCATTATGGGCTTATGCCCATGCATAAGCTCAATAGGCATATAACCAGTAACTATACTATGAGTGGTTCTGTCAACCCACAAAGCAAATGGAAGTAGTCTAGGCCATAAATTAGCCTTGCCTTTACAAGCCTTAACCAAAGCTTGAATGATAGGAGGGTGACCTCTCTCACTTTTACCATTGGCCTCAGGATTGTAAGGTGTTGTTAGTTTCAAGTGCACTCCATATTTCTGAAAGAAGTTTCGTGCTTCAGCAACATCCAACTCCCCTCTATCGGCTCTCATTTGGCCAATACTTCCATAGCGACTGAAAATATCTTCAAGAATAAATCGACAAACTCCTTCAGTGGTCTTGGTTCTCAGAGCTCTTCCTTCAACAAAGTTTGAGAGCTCTTCTCTTGCCAAAACAAGATATCTCATGCCCCAAATTCCCATTGGCATCATAACCAAATCAATCACCCATTAGAAATGAATAGAAGGAGGATAAGTGGGATGTAATTCATCCCTATACTGAATCTTCGATTGTAGCTAGCATGTAATGCATGAAGCTACAAACTCCTCAACATCTTTGTATAAGCCCTTCCACCAATATCGTTCTTTGATTTTTGTATAAGTGGCCCAAACTCCTCTGTGACCCGCCCAAAGAGCATCATGAAACTCTTTAAGTACTTGGGTTTTGGTCTCAGAATCATCAACCACCCTCAATGGCAATTCATCAGTCCTTTTTGCTCTCTTCCACAGATATCCATCTCTAAGAAGATAGCCATAGGATTGATGTCTGATGTCTTTGAAGGTCTTATCCATCCATCCTTCTTGCCTCTTCAAAGTGCTCAAATATAGTCCAATTTCTCTCAATCTTCCTCCATAAAGCTCATCTCTGAATGGCAATACTTCATCAACCACATTTTCTGTGTCTGTGGCCTACACATAACTTTCACTTGTGAAATCTTCACTTTCCCCATGAGCCATCATTCTCTCTTCATCAAAGTACCTGGCTCTTGATAACATATCTGCAACAGGATTCATTTTGCCAGTAATATGCTTCAAAACTGGGTTCAATGATTTGATGTATGCTATCCATCGAAGCATTGCAATGTCTGGTGAATTGCAATTAGAAATCATACCGAGCAAAGGTAAGCAATCAGTTTCCAACACAAAATCTGCTCCAATCAAGTAGTTTCTGTCTGCTTTCAAAGCTGTAAGTGCTCCCCAAAGTTCTCTTTTGACTTGGAGATATGCCCTTTGACGTTCAGTAAGTATCCTTGCTCCGAATCTGATAGCAAACCGATTCCCTTCTGTATCATCCTGGCCAACAGCCCATCCAATGGCTATTGGACTTGTATCAACTGTCACAATCACCGGTCTGCCACTCTCATATTCAACTTGCTTTAAAACTGGTGGTGACTTCAAAGTCTTCTTCAATTCTTCCATAGCCAAATCTTGCTCATGTTTCCAAAGAAACTTGTTCTTCTTTCTCAATAATTTATAAAGAGCCTCTAATATATAAGCAAAGTGAGGAATCCAAATTTGATAGAAGACACATGCTCCTAGAAACCTCCTTACTTCGGTGGTACTGCTACAAACCTTCATCTTTCCAATAGCATCCACTTTCTCAGGGTTAGGTTTCCTCCCGTACCATCCACATTGATGTCCAACCACCAAAATCTGATTGGTTCCAAACTTGGACTTTTCAATAGAAAGAGTCAAATCCACTTCTTCCAATCTGCTCAAGATGTTGTCTACATCTTTGATGTGCTCACTTACAAATGCTCTGCACCCATCATCTTAAACAGTTAAGTCTCTTTTTCCCTCCTCGCAACCTTTTATAGGAATGTCATCTACAAAAGGTATAGTTTTCTCTGGTACAAAGTCCTTCAAAATTTGATTCATAGCGCTCTGCATGTGTGCCACCGAATTGGTAGCACCCTGAGGCAATGTACACATTCGAACCAAACCAAGTGGAGTCTTCATGGTTGTCAAATCCCTACTTTCAAATGCAAGTTGGAATTGATCATAACCAGGGTTGACACGACGTCCGAACGTCCGAGACGTCTGGACACGGACGCTGTGTCCGTAGCGTCCGTTGACATTCGCGGTCCTGGCGGACGCAGCGTCCGCCGGGACCGCCCCGTCCGCCCCATCCGTCCGCCCCGTCCGCCCAGACGGCCCTATTTCCCTCGACCGCCCTACCCAAACTGCCCCGCGGTCACTCCCGTAATCTTTAAACAATTAAATGTTAAATGAAGTGCAATGGTTCGCGATTTGTTATTAAAACAATGTCTCTCATAAGTTGAAAGATTATAAAGTTTGATCACGAGTCCATGATAGTCTTGAAACTATGAAAAAATTCCAATTCATTTTCAAAAGGCAAACTAAAAAAATTTGTGACTTCAAATATATATATATACTATTTAAAAAATCAAGATCAACACAAATATAAACATAACCAATATGGGCAAAATGTATTCAATTTAATGTAGAATACCATACATTGTGTACATTTGGCTAATTGCACATATAATTTTTTTCATTCCAACTCTATATTTCTACACTAATTTTTAATGCCTATATAACCTATTCAAGTATTCAACTACTACTTCTGCACTACTAATCTAATATAAATGGCGGAAATGTTCATCTGGCATCGGCCAATGATATGTATTAAAAAATCGTGTAATCACATGGGCCAAACTAGTATTTTCATCGTCAGTCTTCGAAGAAATGCGCTTCAAATAAGCATAAAACACTTTTGCAAAGTCATGAAAGGCAAATTGTGTCGCACTAGGTGTTTTAAGTAGCACGTTGAAATACGCCTCTGACATGTTGTTTCCATTCATCCGCCGAGCAATTTTTCAAACGGCATACTCTTCCGACTTACGTGAATACATCGGAATGACTTCCACATCTGCACCTGCTTTATGCAAATATGCAATACGTGGATCCACCCACCATCTCCTCTGCAAAGTTTGTTTCATCTCATGTGCTGATGTGAATGTGTACAAAGACTTCATTGGCTGAGAAGCTAAGGTGGTCATGCCCCAATCGCAAACTCCAATATACACACGTGACTCATCCTCTGGAAAATGCAACAAGATGTTATCCGGAGAAAGATCATTGTGCAAATGTCCAACAAGATGCACTGCATACATTATATGCATAAACGCCCATGTCAACTCCATGCACTTCTTCCGATATTGCCCTAAACGGTGAGCTTTTACAATCTCCTCTTTGGTTGGATTTGTATACATCAAACGGATTTGAATGTTGTCTGGATAGTCCTTATCCATATTCAACATTTGTCGAAGAGTTCTACCATTCCACCAATACGCATAACCTTCACACGTCGTTCCGTGCACCGCAGCAAATCGTATCACACCCGTGTGTGGAATTCGAACAGCCATTGATTCGTTTTGATGTTCTAACTTTGCAAGATTGGGTCGAGTTTGGTGGTGAATGGATTTCTTTGCCGCAGACTCTCAATAAAAAAGTATTCCTAGACATCCTTCAATACGAACCTTTCGAATCGTTGCATATCCACCTCTCATCGTTCTATCATCAACAGCAATCACGCGTGCTGTATCTGGAAGTGCTATGAGGTGCCGTTTGGTCCTTTCCGCTTCAGCAACTCCATCATTGCTTTTCCACCAACCAATTGAACCAACTCGATTGTGCTTTTTGGCGAATGGAGCACATCGCCCCCTAAACAAGTCCGCTTTCAGAATCACTTCTTCAAACTGGGCGTCATTGGGTCGATATTCCTTGCCATATTTAACCAAAATGACTTTGGAATTCCACAAAGCGTCATGAACCTTGTTCTCCAAACATTTGGTGAAATACGTTTTATGCATTTCGTCATGCCACTTCGCCACATTCAATGCATCCAACAACATCTGTGTCATATCTACCTTTAATTTAGACACGCACTCCTCTTGATATCTGATATACTTATTGTCTAAAGACAATGTTGTTTCCGATTCATAAAATTGAATGATGCGTTCGATCATGAATTTCTTTCATTCTTCCGAAAGACTTTGGCGAACTACTTCCAAGTTCGATGGTCCCTCTCCATGTTTTAGCTTGGCAACCTTCTTCTTCCCGTTCAGCATCGTGACAAATGAAATTGATATAGATCAAATTTTTTAATTTGAAATTAAATTCACACGCAAGTGTCCAAAAAATTGGCAACAAGTGGGCCCCAATAAATCACTCTTGCCTTGCCTCGAAAAGAGCCAATGGAAGATGAACCACCAAGCTCTCCGCTCCACCTTGCATTCACAAGGAGCAAAGCAAAAGTGACAATGCGGACGGCCATGGGCAGACAAATCAAGCGTCCGCCCGATCCGATTTATTTTTCATATTTTAAAATAGAATCTAAAGAAGAACCACTAATTGTCTAATTTGGGCATTTCTTCATACCAATAAGAAATCATTTTAGTTTTTAGCAATCGTTGAATGAAAAATAAAAAAATTTCAAATATTCAAATAATTCAATCTTTCATAAATTAATTAGAAATACATTTATATCATTTACGAGTTTCTAAATGTAATAAACACACAACAATAATTTCAAAATACACACCATGCTAGTATATATTTAACCTCGAATGCTAAATTCAAAAATAGACATAATATGGCTCTTACAAAATTACATTTCTTCTTCATATTTTTATTATTTATCAAAGTCGCTTATAGCCGTATACATCAACGCTATTATAAAATAATACAATGATGTCTTCAACAATATGCTTGCCTACATACATACTTGGTGTACACTATTACACAACACTTTTTGAAAAAGTGAACAAAATTATTGTTCAAAATTGTTCTATTCATTTAAAATTTTGTACTACTTCTACCAATCTAGTGCTCTATACTTGTCGTGAGAGTAAAAATGAGAAAATCGAGCAAACACATGCTCACTATATACTTGCATGTTTTTTTATTCGGAATCTGAATCGGACTCAAATTGTTGACCGCTGCCTCTTCTTTGTACTCCAATGAACGGACCACCTCCGTAGTTTCCGTAATATCCACTCGGTACACCTCCTTGTCCATAATTTGAATCTCCAAAAGTGGGAGGAGGAACCGGAGTAGTAGGCTCTGATCCTCTTTCATTTGAAGCCCCGTAATAAGAGGCCCCATGATGCCCGTATGAATCACTTCTAGTTGATCCCGGATAGTATTGGGCGCTTCCGTGAAGAGAGCAACTATACTGCGGGGTTACATGGCTTCCTCCACTACCTTCGGAGCCCACTTGAGTGGGCATAGTATAATATGAATCAGATTCAGTAGACCTACCATAGTGCGTGTTGCCATAGCTACCTGTCCCACCTTGAGAGCCAATTTCAGGGGAGTGCCATAATGAGAACCAACTGCATTTGAACCACCATAATGCGTGGATCCATAGCTCCCTCTTCCACCTTCATATCTATTTTGAGGATCGTAACCAGAGTATGAACCACCTCTTCCATGTTCAAATTCTCGCGTTCCATATTCATGTCCGTAGGATCCACCATGCCTATCTTGCCATCCACGATCTTGAAGGCTTCTACGTGTTGCTTCTTGCATTTGTTGTTCGAATTCAATTCGTTTTCATTCTTCTACCCGCTTGTGTCTAACTCCAAATGTGACAGGCGCTTGCATATCATCGTCATCTGTCCTTGCATCTTCAGCATCTCGTAGAACAACTAAAGGTTGTTGTAGATAATCTCGATTAGACCACTCTGGCATGCAATCGCTTGCGCCCCTCCACTGTGTATCTATAACAGCATCCATGCATGTATAGTTCTCTACAATGCGACCTGTAGCAGTACGCCAGTCCACGTCCTTGTGGAATACAATCTCTGCCCAAACCATTGCCATAACATTATAATTCATTATATTTGGTTGGCGCTTTTAATGCTAAGAACTCGATGCACTTGTGTGTATCATTGTTTGAAGTGCTCACTTTGGCACGTAGACATTTGTCCTTCCAAACGTGGCGCTTGGTGCTCTACACGTTCACGTGGCCAAAGTTTTTGAATGTGAGTCATTTTTACATACTTCTTGCACATTGAGCAATCCCACACTCTTGTTGGTTTTTCTTCCCATCCCGGTTCACCCACGCACAATGGATCGGCCCAAGCATCCCAATCGAACAATTGGGGTCTTCCCTTTCGACTATTTTTTTTGGGTGTTCTATCTTTCGGCATGATGAAGCTGAAGCAAAGAGAATGAAACAATTAGAAAGCTTAAGAACCAAAATTTTGATTTAACTAATTAATTAAAATTTTACAAGCGTGAACTTTGTGAAAATTTGTAACAATCTCACAACAATCATTCACTCAAAGCGGAAGGAGCGCGCAGAGCTTCCAATGCACTGGTCCGCCCACTCCAAAAGAGAACGATTGTTCAGAATGAGCCGTCCACCTCCCCATATATATATGCGGACGCCCCGAGGCGGACGTCCAGATCATGCGGACCACATCAGTCCGCGTGTCAATCGGATAGCCGTAATCGGGCGGACGGGTATCGGGGCGGATGGGGCGGACAAGGCGGTCGGGGCAGTCGGGGTGGACGCGGGATCGGGCGGACTGGGCGGACGGAGGACGGGGCGGACGGGGCAGTCGGGCCGGACAGGGCGGACTCCGGATCGGGCGAACAGGGCGGACGGAGGACGGGCGGACGGATATTGCGGCGAGCGGGGTGGACAAGGCGGACGGGTATCGGGGCGGACGGGGTGGACAAGGCAGACGCCGGATCGGGTGGACAGGGCGAACGGCTCATTTTAAACCCTAAACCTAATGAAGGAAATTGTTCTTTTTTCAAAATCTCACGGTAGAGATGTTTAACCATTAAAGTTCTTTTCACTAAAAACACTTCAAAACTGCCAATAGTAGTGCAAATATCAAGTCTTAGAAGAAAAATACTTTGGGGCATATGTAACCGTAGGATCTTGTAGTAAATTAGTTGGAAAAAATGTGGAAAAAATTTTAGACAAATCCACCATTTGGATTGTAAGATATTAGATATTGAATGTTTCATTTAAAGGGGCTACTCAATTATGTCTATTAATGAACAATTGGTAGGCTAACAAACCTAACTTAGCATATATTTTAATATTTGTTGCAATTGTTTTAGGAATATTATAACATAACACTATTATAATATTCTTATAAATGATATAATACTAAATCATTTCAAAATCAACAACATTCGAACACAATCTGTCAATCTTGTCTTTCATACTCGTTTAATGATATATATATATATATATATATACATAAAATATATTAGATAAATCAACATGAACAAATCAATGATTATATATTTCATAGATCTATTCTTCATCAATCAAATAAGAGTGCATGTGCAAATATAGACAAAGATGGTTTCTCCATTTGTTGCCAAAAAATAGATAAACAAATAGAGAAAGATATGAAGTGAATGTTACTTAGAGAATTGAAAAGAAAAAAATTGAAGTACTCAATTGCATTTTATTAAATTGGAAAATTGCATGTGGATGACATGAATTAATCTTCATAGATGCTAAACTTATACGAGTTGCATTTCAACATTTATGATTTATGCAATTGATTGAATTGAAAGCTCTTATAATTACATTTTCAAATTTTCGATTCAATCATTCAAATTTGCAAGAGTGATTTATGATGAATTTATAACTTTAAATGTGAAAGCATTCAATGCCTTTATGTGTTTGTTCATCAATATATTAATTTTAGATAAATAATATATATTTTTTATAACATATGCATAAACCATTACATTAAAAAAAAAAACTAAGAGCCAAGCCAAATAGGCTGGTCAAATGAAGAGAACAAGATAATAAGAGCCCTACGAGACAGAAAATAAAGGAAAAAAAAGAAAATATCAAAAGGATTCAAAGGAAGAAACAAGATGCATTCTTGCAAGACCGTAGAATACATAATGATTTCAAAATCCAAACACAAATATATTTTCTATTTCAATGAGAGCCAAAAATGAACTACCTTGCTCTCAAAGATTGTATAATGTACACGCTATACAAAACGAACATATAACAGAAAGAGTAGAAGACATCGTTTATCATGATTGAAAATTGAAATGATTTTTTTCTTCTATGTAGAATATTTTATGAAATGTAACAATGTATTTAATTATCATAATAATTGGTAGAAATCTTTGTGCAATACATAGAAACATTTCATTCATGTGGTATTTTTTCATTTATTTAGGATTAAAATGGAAATATTATACTCTACAAAGTACAAACCAAAAACAATACCATATACCTAAGTTCAAAAGTTTGCAATTGTTTCGTGAATTCATTTTGAAAACTCAAACAAAAAAATATTTTATAATCAATATCTTGTTCATTTGAATCATTTCAAAAATCGAATTCCAAATTCAATTCCTATTTATAATAGAAATTATATTTGTCAATTTTTTAGATCTTTAAACAATGAACCCTCTTTTTTAAAATTAATATTTAAAAACATCTGAAATAAGAATATTGGAATTACCCTTCAAAATAAATATAGCACATGTATAATGTATTCTACTCCACCAACTCAAGTAACGAATTTTTCTATGTTTTTAAGAAAAAATATAGCCATACATGATTTGAAAGTTAAAACATTGATTATTTTTCTTTGTTTTCAAATCTAATCAAAATTTCATTAAGAAATATGAAAGACTCGATGTTCATTTGAAGATCGTGATCCACTTTTAATGAGAAATCACAACCTTACATTAAATATCATGAGGTTGAAATCCATTTAATTGTTATTCTAATTATGTATTGGGGCCTTTTTTTTAAATTTCATTTGCTTACAATGAAAATGGAATTGATTATTTTTGCAAAACATTTGATTTCCTAATGAACTTTAAAAAAATCCCCACCATCTTCAGATCTTCTCAAAACCTATTTTGAGGAATAATATCAGTAACTAATTCAAACATATTCAACTTAACCACATTCCCCTCATTCGTAAAACAATTTAGGGGAGAAAAGAAAAGGTTTAGGATAATCAGGGTATAAGGTTTAGGATTTACATTTAGAAAAAAATAAAATGACAAACTAATTACATTGATCTTCATTTAGCAGTGATTATTAGGCTGTTTTATTTTTGAAATGTTACCGCTTTTTTTGAATAATAATGGCCTCATAGGATGCACCAATTGACAGCTGGGCGGACGCTGTCGGCGGTCAGTGTTTAAGTGGGGCAGTCGGCGTGTCCAAAGCGCACACGGCGTCGGAAGGCGGACAGTGCGGACAGTCTGCGCGGACGCACCGGTCGGACGGGGCGGTCGGACGGAGCGACGGGCGGACGGCGCGTCCGCTGCCGAAGCGGACGTCATCGGTCCGCGCGGCGGACGCGAGGTTTGGGGCCGCTTCGCGTGGTCCGGGGCAGGTCCGGCGGCGGACGGCTATAAGGGTGGAGTGACTTTTCATTTCTTCTCACTTCAATTCTCCTTCGGTGCCAAGTTGGATGTGCTACTATTGCTTTATGCGCTAGTTGCTCCTACGGGGTGGAGAGTTGGGGTCCTCTATCTTGTGTTATTGTGTTGCGGTTGATGCCATCACTTTTGACTATTACGTGAGATTTTTTTATTCACTTCAATTGGTTATTGAATCCAATTGACAATCATGAACGGCGAAGGTGATCGAAATATGGATGGGGTGACTCCGGGAAGCGAAGCGAAGAAAAAAAGCAAAGTGAAGGGGGCTACGCACGACCTTCGGCTTGACATTTTAAATGACCCTACAATTAAAGCAGAGAGCGGGTGGGAAGATGAAGATGCGGAGTATTGGACATCAAAAACGTGCAGGACCTATGTTAAAATGTACCACATTGACAAGTTGTGGCCTCAGGAGTCGCACAGGAGTCATACACGGGATTTTTGTTTTAAACCATGGACTTGCAACAACAAACATTTTGTCCATCGATCTGAGGAGGTGTGGCGTGTTCTATTCGGAAACAAGCGCAGAAGTAAAGGCCATATTAATTATAGCGTGGCGTGTATGGTTTATGCGGAACTTATATTAGAGCGCAAAATCGATTGGAGCACGTTTCCGACGACAACAGCTTGCCCACTTCTACTTGAAGCCAATCAAAAGGATATTTCCGACTTGTACAATTCAGAGGGAGAAATAGAAAAAGTATTAAAAAATACTATTGAGGTGAAAACGGATGGTGTGGAGAAAGCCTCAAATGTTGAAGAATTACGGTCTGTACAATCTCCAACAAAAGCAATCAATGAAAGCTCTTCGAAAAATGTGGGGAAAGATGTGGAGAAAGATGTAGAGGCACAGGAGGGTGAAGTCTTTTCCACAGCTCCAACGCGTTTGACCTTTACACCAAATGTTGCGGCACAAACGCAAACGAAGTTTGTAAACAAAGGCAAGGTTTGCACGGAACGCGAGGAAACTTCAAAAAGTAAAGTAGACGAAGTCTTGGCGGAGAAAGTGGCAAAGGCTAATGCTACAATTGATAGTCTGATAGCCAACAATTGTTTTGATAGTTTGGTCTACAAATCTCCCCCTGTGCATCAAAGCGTTGAATCTAGTCCAGGATTAAGTTTAGAAGACAAAGTACATACGCCTCGTGGACAAGGCGTGACGATTGATAATATATCGTCATTATGGAGTTCCGAGCGTAAAAGGCGGGCGGAGGAGTTTCCGTTTACAGCGGCATTGCCAAGTCCTCTACATCGAACCTTGCAAGACATGTCCAATCCAAAACAATTGGAAAATCTTTTGAAGCTCTCGGTTCAGTTTGCTAACTTTCATGAAGAAATAGGCGGATCGTCGAACCCCGATGATGGTGCTACTACTGTTCCAATGAGTCCACTTGCAGATCCAAAGGATGTTGCACATATACTTGATACAGCTTTCAAGATAACGATGTCAGCTGAATTTTTAGCGCAAGCTGCTCCGACTTTTATGAATTTGGCCAAGGAGTTTTCTTTAATGGCACCAGAGATGTTGAAAGGTGCTATAGCATTTCAGAATCTCACAAAAACTTTCGGACCACTTTTCGAAGAAAGAGATGTTCACATACTACAATTGGTGGAATATGAGAAGAAAATTGCTGACCTTGAAGGAGTGGAAGCAAGGTGCAAAATGTTGGAGTTGAAATTAAAGACTTCGGAGAGTGAGGTTGAACATTTAAATCAACAATCATCAAGGCAAATGGAGGAGTTGATGAAGATGCGTAAACGGATTGCAGAATTGCAAGGGACCTCCAAAAATCCAAGTGAGGTTGCAATCTCACCAGTGATTGTACTCGGAGACAGTCAAGAGACTCAAGAGAGTGAAGATAAGCTCTCTCTTCCTTTTGATAAGGCTGAAGCAAGCGACAACCCTGTCATTGTGAATGTACAAGAAAGTCACGACATGAGCATGTTAAAAGCGACACAATAACCATCAATGGAAAAGCTTTCATCCGTTTACGTGAATGCGGAAACGCAAACGGAGAGTTGTGACTTTGAAGAGTTGAAGCATAAATTGGAGGAGGCAATTGAAGCAAAAGGAATCGTTGAATCCAAGTTGAATCGATTGCAATTGTCTTTGGATTTGAAGAAGTTTATGCCATCTAGCGGCTTGGAGTTTCGATGGTTAGCATGGGTACAAAGACTCCAAGACAGACCCTCTGTAGTATCTCGAGCAATGGCAGGTCTTCAAACATTGGCAATGGAGTCGAATGAAAATTGCGATGCCATTCAAAGCTCTTTGAGTTGGTTCAAGACTATGTTTGACCAACATCCTTCAAAGGGATATACGGAGATCACATGTTGGGGAGACATGGATGTCATGTTTGAGCGGTTAAACCACACAAAGAAAGACCAAGCTCCACCCATCAATTGGGCCTTGGAAATAGAAGAAGAATGGATCCCTTACAACACACTTTCAGCACACATCAATGTGAAAGACAAGCGAGTGGTGCATGCTTGTGATCCAGCCTCTCCAATCTTGGATGGTTGTTGTAGCCTTTGCCAAGGCCTCTTCAGACCGGAAGGTGCGGTAATCATGGGCCAATGTCGCCACACTTTCCATGTCACTTGCATTGTGAAAGCATCATTCATTCGTTCGGTGTGTGCCAAGTGTCGTAGTCCATTGAGTGCTAGGTTCTACGAAATGTTTGGTATCTTGTAAGCTATGCCTCGAGGCCACGAATACAATGGTTGAAATCTTCCTCTTGATCAAGCGCCATACAAATTTCAAAATTATCAACATTGAGGGAAGCCAATCCGGTGGAATGCAAATGAACAGAGCCATGATTTGTACGAGGAATCTCAGCAACCATTGGATTTGGATGTGTGGATGACTCACAATAGAGAGGTGGAATTGTGGGCTCGAGGAATCGTAGATGACGCGGCCCGTGGAATGTTTTGTTGCAACATGGGGGGACATTGGAGCTTGCAACACGAAAAGTTCTTTCGTTTTCTAGATAAAAAAATGGAAAGAGGACCAGAAGATAGTTGGGTGGAGGTGAACTATGGAAAAGAGTTCGATGAGCAGTATAAGGCATACGACCACACCCTCGTAGGTAGGACCCTTCTATTGTCGAAGTTGGAAGAGGCTACAAAAGTTCGTGCTGTCTACGATACAAATGGACAAACAAGCACAGGACATTCATCTGTAGATGTGGCAACAGCATTTGATAGGTGCATTGGCGATATTATAGGGCATTGGAAGGCTTTCCTATTGGATGGAGATTGCCTCACAGTATGGCAAGGGAAAGGAAATGATGAAGTTGTTCAAGTGATGGTAGATCGTGTGGAGAGGAACTTGAGAACCTTGAAGGCAGACAAAGTCGATTTATCACCGAAAAGAAAACAAAAAAGGAAACGTGAAGAGGACGATGACTTCTCTCCGGAAACCAAGAAACAATTTCATAAGGTGGACATCGAAGTTCAATCTGGAGGGCGAATAGTCCGTCCAAGTCAACAACGGTCAACTCGTCAATCATCTGCTAAACTCCTCGGTACAGCAGATTTTCCTTTTGTTTTGGAAGAAGGTAGTGGTCCATCCGGTGGAAAGTAGGATTTGAGGAGAATTTTGTTTTTTAAAAACAATGGTCCTTTCATTGTTTAAAAACAAAAAAGAATGTGAAAGATTTAGATCTTAAAAAGATCGTATAGGATTCAATAGTGATATTGGAACTATGTTTTCATGTATTTTGTTTATACATATATATTTATATATAAAGATGATATATTTTCATTTGCATATAAAAATATTTTTATATGTACATCTTATTTTACGTGGATGCATTCATTTGTGATTGTGTAACATTCAAATTACATAACAATATAAAATTTTCTAATGACTAATGGCAATGTGAAGTCCACCCCGTCCGCCCTGTCCGTCCGCCCCGTCTAATTTGTCCGCCCGTCCGCCCGTCCGCCCCGCCCCGCGCGTCCGCCTTCCGACGGCGGGAGGGACGCTGCGTTCACTAGCGTCCGTGCGTTCGGACGTCCGGAAAACGGACGCTATTTTGGGATGGATGTTGAGATTCGTCAACCCTGTTGGAAGAGTATGCCATTCGAAAAATTGCTCGGCGGATGAATGGAAACAACATGTCAGAGGCGTATTTCAACGTGTTACTTAAAACACCTAGTGCGACACAATTTGCCTTTCATGACTTTGCAAAAGTGTTTTATGCTTACTTAAAACGCATTTCTTTGAAGACTGACGATGAAAATACTAGTTTGGCCCATGTGATTACGCGATTTTCTAATACATATCGTTGACTGATGCCAGATGAACATTTCCGCCATTTATATTAGATTCGTAGTGTAGAAGTAGTAGTTGAATAGGTTATATAGGCATTAAAAATTAGTTTAGAAATATAGAGTTGGAATGAAAAAAATTATATGTGCAATTAGCCAAATGTGCACAATGTATGGTATTCTATATTAAATTCAATATATTTTGCTCATATTGATTATGTTTGTATTTGTGTTGATCTTGATTTTTTAAATAGTATATATATATATTTGAAGTCACAAACTTTTTTAGTTTGCCTTCTGAAAATGAATTGGAATTTTTTCATAGTTTTAAGACTATCATGGACTCATGGTCAAACTTTATAATTTTTCAACTTATAAGAGACATTGTTTTAAGCGAACCATTGCACTTCATTTAACATTTAATTGTTTAAAGATTAAGGGAGTGACCGCGGGGCAGTTTGGGTAGGGCGGTCGAGGGAAATAGGGCCGTCAAAGCGGACGGGGCGGACGAGGCGAACGGACAGGGCGGACGGGTGGGGCGGACGGGAGGGGCGGACGGGAGGGGCGGACGGGGCGGTCCCGGCGGACGCTGCGTTCGCGGGGACCGCAAATGTCAGCGGATGCTGCAAACACAGCGTCCACGTCCGGACGTTCCGGACGTCCAAATGTCTTATCAACCTTGATGTTACCTCCGTCATGGGTGAGTGAACTTCTTCCACCAATTTGAGGAAGCAAAGTGGCACGCTCATGTCTATGTCATTGTTTGCTATGGATACTCACGGTTTGAAGGTCCTTGATGTTGGTGTGTCTGCCATCCTTCTACATGGCTGAGCGTAGCACGGAATTTCCTCTTCTCTTCCTTGAATCCGTAGTCTAGTACTACACAACAAGCAAGCTCCCCCATTGTGATCCACCTCATAGCCTTGGATGCGCTTCCGTGAACTTGGAGCTTTACTATGACGCCCAAGCCTTTACAGAAGGTGGACTTCTTCCATCAACATCACTCTCCCCACCTGATAGCTACGCGAAGAGGCAACAATCATTGCAAGTTCTTACACTGAGTTCCCACCTTTAGTTTACAGTTTGCTTTGGGAACCTAGACAACTTTGTCAACATGTACAATACTACTTCTTTTGCATTCATGGCCCTCTTTCCAACATTTATCACCGTATTTACAATCACCTCATCTTTAGTTTTATGAGCACTATAGTTACATGCCAAGTCAGATTTGAGTGATCCTTAGTTCAATGAATGTGTTTTTTTCTTCTTCATAAGCGTTTCCTTTAGCCCTTTGGCAAATTCAAGACAAAATTCCACCAAAATTTGAAAAAGTACCCATTTTGACTACAAAGTGGTCAACCAATCTTTAATGGGTTAAAGAGTTATCTATAGAAGTACATATTGCTTTCTTCAATGCACAAATTGCATTTGTGCATGTACCAACAAAGAACATGTTAAAATGTAGGTGCTTTTAAAACCGTATGTGAATTCAACTTCAAAATACACATATGCTAATTTGACAAAGGTCTTAAAAAAATATGAAATGACTTAGGTTAGATGCCAATCTTATTCATCTTTCAAAAAAACATTTTTCTTGAAATATTGTCAAATTCCCCAACAATTCCCCAACAGAACTGAGAATTCGCTTTATACTGTAGTACTTCTTCAATTTCGGCAAAAATTAATTGTTTTTAAAAATATTGTAATTTCAGAAAATTATAATGATAATTGCCGAAAATCTCGAAAATTTACAATGCTGATTGCCAAAATAAATGGAAACATGTGACCGTATACGATTTAGTAATCTTGCCAAATCATGAAGAATTAAATGATTAGGTTGTTTTAATAAAAGAAAATAACCAATGTTAATAAGGAGGTACAATGTAGAGTCCAATAATCATCAACCATGTGTATAACAAATCATCAATCAACAAGAGATTTGTTGATGGAGACATCATGGAATTTCATCATTAACACGCAATGGGTGCAAGAGTTGGAGAGGTTGTTTTTATAATGAAATTCATTCTCTCTCATGAACCTTCAAAGGATATGGGATAAATTGAAGATGATAGCTTGACATAGGGGATGTTTGAAAATACCAAAGAAAAAAATCCTTCCAACTCCTCCTTGAAATTTGTCTATAACTATTGATTAGAAGATCAAAATCTCAAAAGGATTTATGGAGATGTAAGCTAGCTTCATTTTTCACAATAACTTAGTTCAAATTCTTTTGAAAAAAGTTGTTCTACTATGCTTAAATGAGGTTTGAAATTCTACAGTGAACACATTTCTTATGTTTGACTTCACTATGAGCGTTTGAACTCCTACTAATCCTAACTATTTACATATCCCACATGGGTTGTTTTACCTCTTATCACATAATTTGTATAAAGATCTTGTCTTCAAATACATTACTGTCGGCAAAGAATTGCTTGTTGGAGCAACATGCCTTTTTTTTTATTAATTCAGTATCTAGCATGATGAAAATTGCAGTAATTAATTTTGTTTCTGCCAAAATTAAAAATCCAAATTTTATTAAATATTCGGCAGAGGTTGCCGAAATTGAAGAGGTACTACGGTTTAGCACTTTCCTCAGCATGGGTAGGTTTCCGTCCGTCGACGGTCAAAATCTTCGTCCTCGTCAACGAATGGCGCACATCTCGTCGCTCAGCTCTCGTGCGCTAAACTGCGTTTTCGTCGCCTTCCCGTCTCCTCTCCAGTTCAAATTTTGCAGGGGCATTCAGCTCTACGATCGCCATGCTGCTTATCATTTTCATGGATTGATCGATTTAGGGTTCCACGCGAATCTGTGATTGCAAAGAAGTGCTGATCAGAAAACAGAGTCCTTCACGAATATCGCAAAAACTGATTTTAGAAATATTTCTGAGCGAAGTTGCTGTCGCGGGCGAATTCGTGTCGTCCAAGGTTAGGGTGATCGAAGTCTTGCATTTGTGAAAGAGAACTCGAAGTTGGAAAATCGAAGAATGCAAGTGGGAGAGAGCAGAATGAGAGAAGAGGAGGTGGAGAAGCTGCGGGCGGTGGTGAGGGATTGCTTGGGGAAACATTTGTACTCGTCCGCCATCTTCTTCGCTGACAAGCTCGCGACGTTGGCCGGAAATGCGACGCAGGATTTATACATGCAGGCAAGCCGTTTTTAACGCCCACTTTCATGTTGATTTGCTGTTGTGGCGTTGCGTAATTTCGAACACAATGATTGAACATGCAGATTTTAAATATTTGTTTAGGTATTCGATCGTTTTAAAATTGAATTTATTTAGTTCCTTCAGAGCAATCTGACTGAAGCTGTGAATTTTTTTTGGGACTTTGCTTGACGTGTGCTGCAGTACTTCTTCCTCAGCTGACAATGCTCTGCTCCTAATTGTGTTTATGGTTAGAATGACTCAAATTTCTGATAGTTTAGGGTTTTTTAGTTTACCAGTGGTGTGAGAATGGTCTGACTGATCCAAATCTCTTTTGAGATGAAATTTGCGTTGGCTTATCTATTTTCTTTAACTTTTTCTGAGTATTTTCCACGTGAAGCATTTAGCGTCGTGGATTATTGTAGGTTCTATGAATGTTGTGTTTTGGAACCGTTAGGCTGGAAGTTGGTGAATATTTCCCTTTAGAGTTATTAAATGTCCTTTTTTCCTCACACCCAAGCATTTGGACACCCGTTATCACTTTATAATCAGCTTCATCTTGGGTTTAGGGTTTAAGTGCTTCAATCCATGTCGATCTTGGGTGTAGGCATGATGCAGTTCTTGCTCTTTGAGCGGGCATTTTTTCGATTCTCACGAGTCTCAAACTCTATTTCATAATGAGCAATGCAGTCTCCTTTCTCTCGAGAATAAAAATTTCTTAGTCGAATTCAGGAATATGAGATTAAAGAATACCTGTTTCCACAGACTCTATTTCAAACTATTATTAGCAATTTCTTCGAATACTCATAGAAACGATATTGTTTTAATGAAACCGTGTCCCATTTTGTAATATGTCATACACATTCCGTGAGTGGGCTGGGAATGCTGTCCGTGTAGGATGCACACCTAACCGAATGGTTTTTGGAATTCAGGCACAGGCATTGTACCTCGGAAAGCAGTACCGGAGAGCACTACATTTATTGCGGAGGCATAACCTTGTCACTGCTGACTTGCGCTTTCGTTATCTTGCTGCCAAATGTTTGGTAAGCTTTGCCTGTGTCATGCCTTGTCATAGAGTTAATGTTGTGGGCATTAAAATACTGCATTTACACTCTTCTCGAGATTATACTAGGCGATTTGCGAAGAATTCAACTTGCTGCCGGTGGCATCCTATCTGTCGATTTGAATCCGCTTCTCAGTTCCTAAAGACAGCAACCTTGAGCTATGACCTCGAAGTATCGAGAAGTGCCCTATCCTCTTACCAGGAAGACTGGATACGCTGATGCTAAATATTGAATCATGCCTAGTATCTTTTGTCATTTGAAAGCTTGGATAGAGGTTAGTGTGCATATCTGACATTTTGGACTTGTTTGTAGGAGGAGGTTAAAGAGTGGGATGAGTGTTTGCTAATGCTTGGTGATAACGAAGTTGATGAAGAAGGCAACGTGCTGGTGGCAGATGACCAAGACACTGAATTACTCGACAAGAATGCTGAGGAACGGGAGATAAATGTGAGTATGTTGTGTGTGTTCTGCTACTGCATATTTTTTATTCTTCTCTGAAGAAATTGCTTGTATTTAGCGTAACACTTCGCCATACAGATTGGTGCAGCAATATGTCTATTGCGAGGACGTGCCTTTGAAGCTTTGGAGAATCGAGCTCGAGCATTACGATGGTATGTGCCGTCTCATTTTACTATTCCATAGGCATGGTTGTCAAGAACCTAGCAAGAGAGTAGTGATCACTGTTCTGACCAAGTTTATACACATATCACTGAGTGTGTCTTAGTTTCTGGAAGGAATCCATTAAGCATGATGTTGTTTTTTGCTTTCATCCGGTCTAAGCATTCTTATTTGATCTACGAAGTCTTTTTTTTCCCTCCAGTATTTATTTCATCTCTCATTCTTCGTGGCTGCTGTTGTTCATCTTGTTCAGTCGCAGTCATACTGATTCTGCTGAGGTTATAGGTTCTGATTTTTAGCAGCCTTTGTTCTTTCTAGGTACAAAGCTGCACTGAAGGCTGATCCGTTCTGCTATGAGGTGTGCTGGGAGCTCATTCTTGATCGTGCGTCTATTAGGGTGTATCTTGTGCCTTTGGAGGTCATTGTGTCGCAAATACCACGGACTTTTTAATGTGTTTGCACATCTGTACTGGCCCTTATCCGTGATCCTCTGCCCGTGATTGTGTCATCTGACTTTTTGTGATCTTTGATCCTGATATAATGATGAGAGCTGATCTTGTCTTGTCGTTTTGAAATAAGGCACAGCTAGTTTTGAGAAATGAAGAATTGTGTTTTTGCAGGCTTTTGAGCATTTGATAGACAACCATATGCTGACAAGCGAGGAAGGTAGGCCCATGTACGGTTGCATCCCCTCCTCCGCCTCTGTTCCACTCTGAGGAATATCATTTATGCTGGCTACTTATATGCTCCATAGGGAGGACACTTTTGGCCACGAATGGAGGATGAGAACACTAAGGAAATTGAATGATTGCCTAATCCTGCGATCCCCCTTGAGTAGAAAGAACCTCAAAGTCACCTATGTTAATTCTTATGCCACGTTCTGTCCGCTGTACTTATTCGAATCTGCCTTCGATTAAAAATACTGACGCTTGTTCAACTATTCTGGAACTGCACTATCGATTTGATATGATCTCAGGCTTGCTGAATTAGATGGCTTATTTTGAAGTGATGTGATTGTGGGGATCTTACTAAGAACTGATTATTTTCACTTTGAATTCAACTAAGATTTACTTGGTGTATGTTGATGTAACTTGGATGTCACCACATGGACCCAGCACTTAAGTTTTTTTTTGTCCATCAGAGACCGTTCTTCTGAGTTCCCTGAAGTTCGATCCAGAGGACCGCTGGCTGTCATTACTATATTCATGCCGTGCCAAAAAGGTCTGTGCACTGGTAATGTTATTGCAGATTTTTCAGTTCATCATATATTAACTGTATATTTCTTTCTTGAAATTTGCCAGGAAATTTTCCCAGCAACCGGGTGAGCAGGCTAACGTTGGATGTATTATGTTTTCATTTGGATGCAGTATGGACAAGAATCAGTCATTGAGGAGAAATTTCAGGAATTGGAGAAAGATCCAGATGAATCTCGAGCAGAGGAGGATAGAGTGGGTTGTTCATTGAAGGATAATAATGATGTAATTGCTTGTAGGGCAGATTATCTCTATCATCGAGGGGAATTTCAGCGCTGCTATGACACCACCAAAGCGTAAGTGTAATATGTAGTCTTTTTGAAGGATGTTTTGCTGTGTTTAGTAGACGTGCTTGAAGCTTTTTGAATTCGGAGTTGCTTTGCAATATGCCGCTCAAGAAAGTTGTAATTCTGACTTTATCCACATCTGATATAATGCAGGCTTCTCGAGAAGGACCCTTATCATCTTAATTGTATGCCATTGCATATTGGTTCCGCCTTAGAGCTGGGACGTAAAAACGACCTTTTCCTGAGAGCTCATAATTTGGTACAAGAATATCCCCAAAAGTAAGTGGTTGTTTGGTTTTCTGTACAAACTTACTGTGTGACATACTCCACTTGAATTGAGCTCAATTTTAGGTCATTTAGAGAAATAAATGCTTGAGTGCTGATTTTAATTCTAAATTTAGACAAAAACATCATGCTTGCATTTCTTTTGGTTGTCTCTTTCTTTTTGGAGATCGTCCGTAGCTAGAGGATGTATGCTTAGCATTATATACTGATGGCTTTGCATGAATATTTCCTACTGTCGCACAATTTGTATTTCTTTACCGAGAAATTTCATTTTTTAACATTTCGTGCCTTGGACAGAGCTATATCTTGGTTTGCAGTGGGCTGCTATTATTACTGCATTCGCCAATTTGATCATGCACGTCGCTACTTCTGGTACGCATGCTTGTCTTCGTTTGCATGCCAAGATCTTACGTTATTAGATTATAAAGATTGTTCCCAGCATGATCTTTCTGGTTGAGATAGCTGATAGCTCCTATTTGACTTCACTCTTGGCGATCTGATAGTTCCTCTGTCATGTCCTTCTCTTGTTATAGTACTTGTCTATGCCTCATTTCTTCACGTACTGCTTGTGCAAAATGTAGCACGATTGCATGAGGTTTATGACTGGGAATGTGTATAAAAGCCATGTGGAGTTCATGTTGTGTATGAAGCATCGTTTTTAGGTTTGTGCTTCGATTTGAATTACATGTCAACATGTGACTATCCAAATTTCCTAAGCCGTTGATTGGCCAGTGCTTAAAGGCAAAGTTTTTTTAATCTTTATTACAGCAAAGCAACCACCCTAGAAGGTTCCTTCGCACCAGCTTGGCTTGGCTTCGGCAATGCATATGCTGCACAAGATGAGAGCGATCAGGCTATGGCTGCCTATCGCACAGCTGCTCGCTTGTTTGCAGGGTACAGTCTTATCTTTCTAATCATAAATGAACAAAGCATTGTCTGCTACTTAAGGAGTTCGAATAGGTTTGGAAATTCTGAGTTTCTTGTGAAAAGATAGGAGTCAGTTTGATATCTCTCTGGAGTTTCGACCACCAATGAATTGCTTTAACATCAACTATTTTTGCTCTAATTGTCACCTTTTCTATAATTGCAGCTGTCATTTACCAGCGCTTTGCATTGGGATGGAATATCTGCGGACCAATAATCTCAATCTTGCTGAGCAAGTACGTGGGCATTCTTGTTGTAACGTTTTAATCATTTTCTAGGACGATATTTGTTCAGGTTGATCACAATTTCTGGGACGACATTCCCTTCAAGATTTGATATAAAAAATTGTTCGGGGTCTAAACAGCGTCCCTTAGGTTAATGTAATACAGGGTTTGACATTGAAATTATAATTACAAGCGATTGCAAATTTTAGGATGAAGAATCTTTTAGATCACAAGGAGTTCCAACTTTGGCAAATCATAACTAATTGTAGGAGCATCCAAGTTTTTCGATTCAAAGTGTTTTTTCTTAGCTTCGGTTCGTCTTTCCTCAAAAAATGACTCAAGAATATTTGGTCATGGAAATCAGGCTTGAAGGGACAGTGTTCCTACCTTCGTACTATTGTTGGCATAGAAGTGACACCTTATCGGTTTGTGCAGTTTTTCTTACAAGCCAGATCCATATGTCCGACAGATCCACTTGTCTACAATGAGATGGGCGTGATGGCTTATCGCAATAGAGAGTAAGTGTCACTAATTTTCGCTTAGTGAGCACATAATGTTCGTGCTCAAGATTAGCTGGAGGCAGTCTTGCGTTTGCATCTTCCTCCTACGCACAGCTACTATCTGATTTGGTTTCTGTTACAAAGATCATGACCTGGTGACCTTTACGAAATATTTTCTCTCATTAGAGCTCTTGTCTCAGTCGTTGCATGGTTGCAAGGCTGATAAAGGATGACATCTTGATATTGGCAGTTATGAAACAGCTTCTCGCTACATGAGGAAGGCTCTTCAACTGGCTCCTCCACCATTTACAGAAGCTTGGGAGCCCACCGTCGTGAATCTGGCCCATAGTCTAAGGAAGCTTAAGTATGTTGTCTTTCTATTCAGAGTTTTTTGACCCTTTACCTGTACTATTATTGCTTTTCAAGCTCTCTGTATCGGTTTACTGATGCAGCAATTTGGATCTATGCAGGTTGTACCCTGAAGCGATTTCTATGTACGAGAGAGCCTTGTCTCTATTTCCCAGAGGCGCCAGCACATATGCTGCACTTGGTTTTACTTTCCACCTCCAGGTGTGTCTTTTCTTCTTCTAAAAATGGAGTAACTATTTAAATGATGTATAACTCCTAAGTGCCGCAACAAAAAATAGAAAGTCCACTTTGGAAGCTCAGAGTTGATTATAGTAACTTCCAAAACATATTTTGAATCATTCTAATATCGAAGATGTCAGACATTATCTCTTGTTTCTATAGATATATTTTGTTTCCTTCATGAAGTTTCCTGAATGATTTATTTCAACTTCTATAGATATTATTTAGGTGGAATAAATTATTGTTTACTTGGAACACCTGTAATACCAGAAAACCTGAAAGTGATCTAGTAAGGAGGTCGCTTTTACTTCTTGTATGACATTCATGCCCTGTGCCTACGTTGATGATGTCATAGAGCTTGCTATTTGTGGTCTTAGCTAAGATATCTTTAGGAAGTGGGAGCGTCCTTTACTAATACTGAATTTGTCGTCTCTTTTAAAACAGGGAAACACAGGCAAAGCTATTGATTATTATCATAAGGTATGTTCTAACTTGCGATTTGGCCAACGTTGTGATCATTGTCGTAATAATTGTTTATATGTACTCAACTGTAACGTCCTTGACTTCTAGTCATGTTAGACTCCAATATTGTAAACTAGCGATGATGGTGGGAGTGCTTGTTGGCAGGCCCTTGGATTGAAGTCGGACGATACTTTCACTGCTGAGATGCTTACCAGCGCGCTTCAAGAAGAATGCTTGCGTTTGAGTTCAGCTCCTGATGCTGAGTTTTATTCACTTAGTGGAATGCCACTCATTTCTTAATAAGATGACTCCAGCACATTCCTACTGCTTTATATATTTCAGCTTCCACTAGTTAGTTTCATTAAATTGAGAGAAATTGTATTAAATTTCTTCTAGGTCTGCTACAAAATTAGAAGCCCTACTGTTCATACTAATGCCATGGTTTGGATTGTTGTGCAAAATAATCAAAAGTAAGAGTTCAATCCTTAGAATGGTATGAGCACGTCAAATCTGCAACTGGAATGTCGGGGCACTTTCCATAAAGCGGAAACAGGTGGGTTTGGGGGAATGGCTGAACTGATGACAATCAATCGTGCCTTTGGTTCAGTCTCGTGATCCATTGCAACTATAGAAACTTCCCCTAACACATTATTCTGCTGATGTCAATCTTATGTTTCTCAGGTGGAGCTTTCCCAGTGTTTGAATGACTCAGTACTCCCCCAGCAACGGCTAAACGCTTGGCACTGCTAATTAGATGCACTGTTTGTAGACAATGTCGCGTGTGACATGGTGACAGCTTAACCCTGTAGATCCCAGAGGAGCTCAAAGTGGTCACTTTAACCCTGTCTGTCACAGAAAAAACAGTGGAAGTGAGGAGCTTTCTTTTTTAATCTAAAAAATATGGAATAATTTGATAACTACTCTGTTATTGAAGTTTTCATGGTTGAGGTTTGAGGCCAACTTATTGATAAGTGAGAATCTGCAATTTATAAGAGAATCTATTGTGCAGACATTGAGATTAAAATATTTGATGAACATGGTATTCCACAACTCCTAGTTTTTGAATGTCCAAAAAATGTTTACTTTGATGCATAGGGTTAAGCATGTAATTTAGAATAACCTAAAATTAGTTCAAATCTAGAATTGTACAAATTGGATTGATGTTAGAAATCTTGCAATGCATCCAAGAATTGCTTTAGTCAAAGTTATAGAAGATTTTCAAATATCATAATGTACAATATGCTATTAATATACCAATACTATATAGATATACTACAATGTACATTGTTGTATGATAATGCATGATTACATATTGATTGTATATGTAAATGTAATTTGGATGCTTTTTTTTTTTGTACATTGTAAAATGGATGTTTAGATATTAGGAATTACTTTTTGATCTTGTATTATGTGCTTGAGTCAATGCTAGAGGTGTATATAAGCAAATACGTTGAGTTGTATTTGGATTGTATTTTCTAATGTTGAAGTCAACAAAATTTAAGGTAAAGTTGTATCTATGTTTGTAGTATGTCATTTGAAAGGTTAGAGTGTTTAGTTTCATATCTTGATTAGTCCTAATGGAGAAAAAAATTCTTTGGTCTTTGCATGGAAGATATTGTGAAGAAATTACTAGGAAATGTACATCCAATATATAAAAGTCATTGTCCAAAGTACATTGTTGGATACTTTCCAAACATACTATATGACAACTTAGTGTACTTGTACTTTTTCTACAATTTCATAAAATACAACATTTTGCAATCAAGTACTAAAAAATGCAGTTTTCTAAAAAATTCTCTAGCTTCTAAAGGATCACTTTGAAGTTGTTCAACATTGGCAACTTGTGAAGTAGTGCATCATTAATTGAAATGATCTATTAGTAATTAAGTTTGATGAATATTTAAAATATTTATCAAATCAATTTACAAGCTTAATTATTACCTTTATAATTTACTAAACATGCTATTTATAGTATTAACTAACAAATAAATTTATGATTTTCTATTATTTCATTGTATTGTAATCAGTAAAAAAATATCTCAAAATTTGATAATGAAAGCATCATTACTTTCTTCTGGTAGAAATATTTTAACACTTCATTTTTTTTTATTATTAAGCTAAACAATAACCATTTCAATTTGAATACATTGGGAGAAAAAATTAGAAAAAAATTTACCACCTATAAATTCTACTCAAAGAGAGTTCGGGAGAGAGAATAAAATTGATGTATAGGTCAATAGGGTTTGATACTTAAATTTTGTAATTTTAGAACTAGGAATGTAGAAAGTTTTGCATTCAAGAAATATAAAGTATACTATATTTAAATATTGTGACTTACTTCAATTTTCAAAATTTAATCTCAAATAAATTTTAGAAGTTACATTTTGACCTCAATGTCAAAGTTTTCGGGTGATTAAATCATAATACTACATTCTACATACTTGCATAAAAAATCCAACTAAAATGCTGAAAATCTTAATCACTTTAGACCAAGAAGTACAAAATATGTATATCATTTATTTAGATATATCCTTTGAACTCCTATAAACTTATAAATAGTAATTGATAGAGTATAATCTACATTAAACCTATGAATTCAATATTTTAATCAATTTAAGCATTAGTAGTTTAAGAGATATAGAGATTAATCTATATCTTTTAATTATGAGATCATCCAACTTTGAAAATTGCATAAAAATCAAAGTGAAATGTTTCATTTGTTTAGTTGCAACCTTGCAAATTCAAATAAACATTACATTCAATAATTATCAAATTCTTATACAAGTTTAGCACTTATTTTGGTCTATACAATATCTTAGAATTACTTATCCCCTCTCTAATCTACTTCAATTAGACATGTGGTTGCATATCTTCCTCTACTATATAAAACCTCACATGAAAGCACTGCTTATTCAATAGCATAATAAATGTGAATAGGAAATAATTAAGATGCTACATAGTAATGAATGTATGCAACTTTCATGACACACCTCCGTTCTACCTTCCATTCATCTTGCACTTGTTTAAACCAAAAAAATTGTGGTTATGACACCAAACTCTACCCAAACATATCCTTCATACAAACAATGTCATTCTAGCATGCACATATTTCCCTACAATCAAAAGACCATTTTCTTCAACTTATCAAATTCATCTACTGCAATACCCACTTTTCCCAATATGCTCCTAATTTAAAATAGATAAAGTATAATTTTTTCATACTCAACATCCAAACACATGGTTGGAATACACAACCTTGTTAGTAGATTACTTTCTTTCAAGGCACAAGGTAACACCTACACAACTACCCTTTGTAACCTATTCAACACATTTTAAATTCTAAAATCTGCAATTAAAACAATATTCATCTAACATTAATAATATTGCCATAAATTTTGATAAGCCACTTATATCTTCTCCAACAAACAATGCTTTGAAAACAATCGATTAGTCCCAATCTTGTCAATCGTCCTTTAACACCTCATCTTGATCACTACCCCACCAAACCTCACTCTTATACATTTTTTTTCTACCTTCATTAATTAACAATTCATATATCACTTTCATCCTCAATCTTTTGACATAAGCCAATCACTATGTACTTAGTTTTTTAATATATAATTAATGTATAATTACGACACTCCAAATAAAATAAATGAACATATCCTAACCTAATAATCTAAAGAATTTCTGTAATTGTTCATGATATAGAGCCTCCTTCTTAATTACTAAAAATCAATGCATCCCCAAAGTAGATGCGCCTTAGACAACCTTAATTATAACCTATAATAAAATCATTTTGAAAATTTGATTTAATCTAAAAAATGAAGCTTGAAAAGATATATATCTACCATAAAAGAATTTTTTAAGGGCTAGGAGGGCTATTTTAGGCCCACTCCTATCTTCATTCTCTTGGCAGCTAAAAAATGGTAGTAAAATTTAAAATATATTTGTTTAATTTTTTTTTTTTTTTGTATTTGCACATTTATATGCAATCAAAGAACCCGCTGCTTTGTCCAAATTTTCTATAATGCATGCAATAAGTGAGGCTTGATTACCAATCTATTTTATTTTAGTCCCAAGCACTCTTTCATCTATATTTTGAATGACAGACATAGTGCTTGATACCAATGTTTTTGTCTACATATCTTTTCATTCATTCCAAATAATCCTTAAGTCATTTAAAAAAAACATTCTTTATAACCAATTTTGATGTTATTAAAATAATTAATATTTATATAAAAATATTAGTGTAAATGTACAAAAGAGCTTTAAATAAAATCAATTATAAACTACATAAAGTTTTTTAAATCAAAAATTTAAAAATCCTCATTAAAATTATTATAACCAAAAATAATTGCTTAAAAAATGACAATTGATTTGCACTATTAATAAGGGGGAAATTACTATCATCTAAAAAATTATAATTGACTTAAAATTTAGTCTTGTTAAAAATTGATATAGTATAAAAATTTTCCAACTTGTACTAATTCAAAATAGTCTGACCTTGATAATTAGTGTCACAAGTACTATTAGAACAAATTATGTAGTCCAAACGACAAAAATCTATGTATTTGTCGATGCACATCGGTTTCTATTAATAATCACTTGTGTCTACGTCACTAAGTTGTTTTTGTTGTTGTCTCTTTAGGATTTGCAGGCCAGCAACTGAGTTCAATAATTTCGGTAAGTTATTTGATTTTAGATTAGTTTTTGTTGTTGTTTTAGTTTTCAATTCAAAATTTGAAGAATGGTAGTGAACATTTCAAAAGATTCAATGTATAAAATTTTAGTGTTGCAACTCAAAAGGCATCAATGACCATTACAAAATTAATTGAGCAAATTTTGACAATAAAATGATGGATGTAATAAAATAGTTCAGGCTTTAGTCTAGGCCGGGAGGGATTATGAGAGTAGGATTTCATTGCACATTTCTAATTTAACATAGGTAAGTTTTGGGAAGCCAACATAGTTGCCAATTAGAAGCAATTTCAGAAACATAACATCCTAGAACGGGAAGATCAATTTGAAGATGACAACGAAGTCAGGTGAAGATTTCATTTAGAAGCCATTATTTTTTTTCTTGCAATCATCTCGTTAACAAGTCTACATACACTAGAAGAAACCCATGTTTTTTTTATACGGGAATTGTGCATGCTGATGTCTTGAACGATGTCAAATTCCATCATTTCAGACATCCAAATTTTTGCGTTGTTAAAAACATGCCAAAAACATGAAAAATCTTAAGAGACATGTATATGTTTTTACCTGATGTCCAAGAAAACACCAGTCAACGAGGTTCTGAAAACGTGCCATGTGGTTGCCACCTGCATGCCACGTCATGGCGGGAAGCCACGTAGTTGTTTTTTTCATCCATTACCCGTCAGTGACGTTTCATGCCAACGTGGCCTGGGTTTAAGGGTGACGTGTCATTGTATGAAGATCTTAGAAGACGAATCCACATGACTGCAGTTTTGTCTTGAATGATATTGAAAGTGACGTCTATGCGTTCTACTGGAAGTGTAGGAAGACATTGCCATAGACATTCAATGTCCGCATCCAAGGACGTGTTGTTGTTTTGGATGTTGTATCTATGACATACATTCTCAAGTACAATGTGTTCTTTGGTATGGAAGATGCACGGTGCAACATACACACAGACTTAGTGATGCCCTTTTGGATGTTCTTCGTGATTGGGTCTTCCTTTGTAAAAGCAACAACAAGCAACGTCGAGAATAGTTGTGTGTCTGTATGGACGTCTTGTGCTGTGTCCCTACGAAGTCATGAAGACGGAACTATATCGGTGTCTGCATTTCATGCTGCATGACAACAATGTCAACGATAACATGACCATGTAAATATGGACGTCTACGCCCTCGTGAAAATGTTTGTGACGACGTGAATATGGGCGGTAGAGGTGTATTTCATATCATGATTTTCTACAATAGCACGTCTTAGACAACATCGGTGTGGACTAGTGTATGCGTGTTGCACCTCTAAGGATGCCCATTGAGCTGTCTGATAGATATTCTAACTCCGACTTTGTATCCAAATTGTGTTGATTTGTTGCTTGGAGTGTAGAGATGTAAAAAGGACGGATGAGGAGGAATCCAGATTTTAGATAATTGTATCGGATTAAGGGAGTACTATTGTAATGGTGTTAGATTTGTGACAAAAGAGCTACGAGTAGTGCCTTTGAACTACCGGAATGGTAATCCGATTATAATGAAGAGTGGTGTGAGTGCAGATCTAGAATTGGAAATGATTCCATGTAGAGATTAGTGACCACCAATAGAAACTCCCACTCACTACAAGGTCTGCCAACTTTAGGATCCGTCTTACATTTAGAAAGATTACCCCCTTGTCAGTTCTGGATGCTTGAAATCTGTCGTTGTAGTAAAGAGAAGTGAACGTAGTCTTGAATGACCTACATTCCGGATTGACTATCCGGGATGTTGTGAGGATCTGAATCTACTTTCCATGCTAGAACACCTTGATTACTTGGGTGTTTGTTTATTTTTGCGTATGTAGTAAATAGACCACAGTGGTGAAGTCCCTACCCCTCAAAAGATTAATAGCGGATCCTTTGGTGGTAAAACAGAGGAATTGAAAACCAATGTATTAAGAGACGTAACTAGAAACTAGGTGATACCAGATCTGGATTGGAATCCAGAGAGTAGTTGGATCTGAAAAAGAGAGGAAGAGAATAGTAAGAAGAGGAGAAAGCGATCATCCATATATTGAAGTTTAGAAGAACATCTAGAATTTCCTAGAACCATAATCCATGTCATCTTACCTCATTTTTGTATGTAAAGATACTTATACCTACATTGTGCATATGCCAATCATGCAATGGTGAAGGAATACGAGTTGGTGTAGCTGAGGAGGGTGGTAAGGTGTATGGTAGTAAAAGAGGGTGGTGGATAAAATCCAATGTCTTGCAATCTGCTTGAGCCACCTTCTTTCACCCAATGGAAGCACTAAAGTTGACACCATGCCAATACATACCATCATCGAACCATCCCTGCCACACTTCTTCCATAAAATCTTGCACTCCACCATGTTGAATTGGTTTGTATCCGACAACGTGCAAAGGAACCCACACTTCCTTCGGAAGACTGCAGCTTGGATTTGCATTGTTATGACCTCTTGGAATACAAGCTCGAAGTGGTCTCTGCAGTGGCATTGCGGTGGATGAAGAAGCGCCCTTTCCTAGTGTCGCATAGTGCCTGCAACAATGTAGTGGGGTGTAAATTTGGGTAGCTTTGATGATTCCTAGGTCTTGTTCTTTGCTCGCAACTTGTGCGAGAAGTGTACTTGCACCCAATTCCGTCACTATTGTGAGCCAATCCTAAATACGAGTAGCGTTGGCAAAGGCCTCGTTCAAATTTACTTGTCGACTGTGCCTTTGGAGCATTTCATTGTCACTGCTTCCTAATGGTGAATTACTAAGTCCATGACGCAAAATATTGGTAGTAGCAATCGGAGAGCTTGGGCACGCTAAAGATATACCATGGCTAGTTGCTATCGACCTTGAACCTCGACCTCGTCGAGCACGTCGAAATATTGGTGACTTCTCGGATGAACAAATGAAATACTACTCCCATAGTTGGCAAGCGCCATATTTATCTTCCTGTGCATGCAATCCTCCGCACCATGGGCATGGCTATAGACGTTGATGTGGTTTTCTTCAACATAGAGGGGATGTAAAATTCGGAAGAATCTCTGGTCAGCTCCACTCTCCTCTTCCTTGACCCCGCCCACTTCGCCCATCATAGCCCAGCCTTGCAGTAATATCAACATTGGCGAAGGCCCCGTTCATCACAACAGAAGGAGGTCTGTGCCGACCATGCTTTGAGCATCCATGCCAACGTGTCCCTCTACCAAAGTCACATACAATAGGATCGACATTGCCAACCTTCAAAATAAGACCTCCACGATCCCTCCCTTGATTACCCCTCCCACCTTGTTGCCTCCTTCAACAAGATTGTTCTTTGTCATGGATTGTTTCTCGGATCACCACTGCCCCTCCAATTGCTCGATTGAAGACTTGCACGTCATGCAACCCACTTGCATCCTTAGATGCCATTACTGTAACTACTAGTAGATGGGAGTTCTTGTACTACATCATGTTGACTCCTACTGTCACTACCTGTGGAGTGACCATCGGCAAGTTGGAGGCTAATGGAAAGATCTCGGGAATGACCACCTCGGCATGCAACAACCGATGTTACTAAAGAGCTAATTGGGCTTGTTGTCAGCCCCCTACTACTTGCCTCGCCAAGTTCTTCACCAAGGAAAGTAGGCCAGTGCTTGGTTCATAGAAATGTGTTCAAGAATTCAAGGATTCCCTGCGGATGCCCCTTTGCACACACACTCTTCCACCCTAGTAATCTAACAATGTGGCGTCTATACAAGTACCTCCAACTACCAGTACTAGGGCGTGCAGGCCAATGGTGATTCTTTTGGAGTGGCAGCAAACTCAACAAGTAATCCTCTTGCAAACAATTGACAACCTTTTCCGCAATGACTATGCTCTCAAAACTACCTAGAGCCCAATGATATAGTTTGTCCTACACCACCTACACTTCCTCGACAGTTGCTCTTTTCGCCCACAATACAATAGTCATGATAGTGAAATTTGAAGGCACGAATGAGCAAACTCTGTGCACAAGCAAGGAAAGTGGTTTGCCCATAATGACATTTCAATCATGCCCTAGATTTCGCCCCTAAACCCTAATGTGAACTCACAATTTCCATACCCTACCAAATGACCACTTTTCAATATGATTCAAATCCGCATTAAGAGAGGACAACACCTCCAAATATGAGTAAAGTGTCCTTCTCTAACCGCCTTCTCAAAAAATCCACTACCTACAATCCACTTGAAATCGCAGCCAAAATCAAAAAGTATTGTGCGTAGCTATACACAACAAATTGCAAACTATGCGAGCATTGCCATTGCACAACTCTTTTGTCTTTGTCCTAAAGCTTTCTTTCTTCAATCACTCTTGGCTGCAACAACCCACTATAGCACCACCAAAATCTCCCCACTACAGCCATCAAAATCTCTCCATGATGGACCCTAAATTGTGCAACCAGTACAATCACTACAATCTCCCCTCCACTCGCACAAAACATTGGTGCCTCCATGACACACACTCATAGTCCCGGACTAGGAAGAACAATACGCAAAGAATCTAGATGGAATCCGAGGCCCAACAATCTATAATTGACCTTGATAAGTCAACAACTAGACATTCAATACCAACTACCATGTCAATTTTTTCATAGTCTGGATTCAAATGGAAAATGCACAATGCAAAGCAAATCGAAGAGCCCATCCAAAACACGCGGCCTATCAATCTCTCGACGACACTCATTTTTGTTTTTTACATCACCCTAATCAAGTGCATGTGACCACAGAAAAGCTGTTTTGTAAATCTAGAACGGAAATATTTCGGCTTGTGAGACGGTGAGGGGTTAAAGAGTCCCCATTGGAGATCCAAGTAGGCGAAGCAACAACCTTAATCCACAATGAATTTATTTTGGTTGTTTTGACTAGTTAAAGCCATCAACCGGACCAAAAATAATTCCAAGCAATTGGCCAATATCTTCAATCAGTTCCTTATAAGGTTGACCACAGCATCTAGCACCTCGTACAAGTGAGTTCTCCCAAACCAAGGCTAAAATCCCCATTGTTTATTTTTGTTCTTTTATTTTCATTTATTTTAAAATTGAAGTTTGGAAATTTGATAAATCTTCCGGCAAAGAGAGAAAGCTAATTTCAATTGATGGGGTAAGATTAGCAAAATTTCACTAAGTAGAAACCCTCAAGAACCACTCTAGTAAGGAAAGGTTTACAAAATAAAGAAATTAAGGAAGAAATCAAAGAATTAATGAATAAAATAAAATAATTAACAATAAGTTAGAGCTGAAAGTTCTTTACAGTCAATGAGTTTCTTTTAATAGAACAAAGGATAAAAAATCCAAACCCTTAAGGCTAAGCCGTAAAAATTAAGAAATTAATTCAAAAGTAGGCCATAGCATTAAAAATTAATGATAGTGTAATCCACAAAATTTTTAGTGACCCTTTCCCAAAAGAACAAAAGAAATTAAGCCATTAGAAAGCCCGAAATTCTAGTAATTATTAAATTTTAGTAAGAAAAAAAAATCACAACCAAGGCCTAGCCTTTATCAAAATTTCAGCAAGGAAGTATAAAGGTCACAGAAATCAAAATTCTAACTTAATTAAAAAATTCCAATAAAGAAGAGACCAAGAAACCAACTACCAAGAGGTTAAGCCATTAAAATTAGTGGTTTTATTCCACAACAAGGACATGGATGATACATAGTAATTGGAAATTTGTCATACATAAAATTTCAATGATTTTTTTAAGGTAAGAAGGTCTGAAGGACAAGGATTGAGAGCTTAGAAGCTACTAAAATTTTAGCAATATAATCTAAAGAACTAAGAGAATGAGCTAGGAGCTGAAATTTGGAGCCATTAAAATTTAGTAAGTGATTTTTTTTTAAAACAAAATGGGGAAAAGACTCCATGACTAAGTGTTTGTTAAACCATTAACAATTTCAAACAACTCCTTTAAAAATCAGATCATTTTGAGGCCCTAGACCAAGGAGATTCAATTACAAGTTAAAGAGACCTAACTGTCAAGAAGTGAGAAACCAATTCCGTCAAAATTTAAGGAGCTTTTATTTTTTAACAATCAAAACAAAACAAATAAAGAAATATGGAGATTGAATACTCTCAACACATTAACAAATCCAATAATCTTCTCCATGATCAAAATATCGTAAGGATCTAGTGGCTAAAAAATTCCATTCACAAATAGAAAAGCCTAACAGCCAAAGAGTGAGAGATTAAAATTCACTAGAAGACCGTGAGTTCCTTCAAACAAAGAGTATAAGAAAAATAAATTGAATGCTTAAAAGCTCTAAAGAACCCAACCATTGTTTTCCATTACAAAAAGAAAGATGGTCTATTGATTAGACTCCGACTACAAGGTTGTGACTGAAAGCTAATAATCCAGTTTTCCATCTTTGAACAATATATAAGCTAGAGAACTGAAACACTTAACCTTATTAAAACTTCATGGAATTTTAACCAAACAAAGAAATTCAAGAGAATTCAAACTGAGCACTTTCTCTATGTAGACCTCCATTGACAGGCAATATTATACAACCGATCAAAATTTCAACTTCTCACAAGATACAATTAAAATGCACAACTTAAAAACAACATCAACTTGTTTTCACAACCACGAAGTACACCCAAAAATGCAAGTAGTAAAAAAGAAGAAGCAAGAAGAAGAAGATGGCTCAAATTTCAAAAAAATCTAGTGTCCCCACATCCACAAGTCAGCTTAGAAATAGGACAAAAAATCAAAAGAATAAAAGGAATAAGATATACTATTAAAATTTTTTGCATTAGCAATTTGATAAGACCGTAAGCAAAGAATATTTAGGCCTTTAAAATTGGCAATTATAATTTTTTTTTAAAAGGCTAGATTCTTCAAGGTTTGGTGGAAGAATATCACCAAAATTGGGAAACTTTTGTAAACTCCAAAAAATTTATACAGAATTAGCATAGGAATTTAGTAGGAATAGAATAGGTATATTATAAGTGATTTTCTGCAAAATAAAAATCCAAAAATTCGAAAGAAAAATAGAAGAAGAAAAAACAAGTAAAAATGGAGGAAATACTCATGTTATTGCCATCAAACAATCGCGAGGAAACCAACATCATAGAGGTATGAATTAACTAAACTCTTCAAATTATTTTATTAAAAAACACCAAGTCAAATTTAATTAGGAATTAGGAAGGAATCACTTAAAAAATCAAACCTCATAATAAAAATAGAATAAAAAATAGAAATAAAAACAAATAAATAAAACTAAATCAATAAGTGAAATCAATTAAGATAGAATAAGCTTTAGAATAAAAAATCTAATAAGACAATCCAATAAACTCTTAGATAAAATAATCTTCACATAAAAAATCAATTTTTCTACTAAAAGACAAAATATTTTTAGAGTAAATGTAGAAAATTTTGAAAAGAATATTTCATAACATTTACATGTCTTTTACGTTGAGAATTAAACTATTGTCGAATAATAGAAAACAAATCAAGGTCCTAACATTAAGAAATTAGAAAAGTCAATCAAAATTGACTAATTTTCTATTAAAATTTAGAATCATTTACTAGACAATAATTATAGTTATATCCATCAAACGAAATTAGATTTGATAGTTGAATTGCCCATAATTGGTGGATGAAGTTTTGATCCGAAGAAACATCCAAACTTTATCCATAAAAATCAGTTAGGAATTATGGTAAAGTTTCTAAGTTGTCATCATCCACAAAAGAGTGTAAAAAATTCTACAACTTGGCTTAGATACTTTTCTCTTTGCTCATGCGGCCTTTTAGTTTTCAGAGGTCCAAATTCACTCAAAATTGTTAAACAACATTAACAAATCAAGAGGAAAACTAGATGTAGGAAAATAAAAAGCTCCATTGCTTAAAAGGCAACTTGTTGTTACAGACAAAATTCATCCATAGCATTAACTACAAAGAACCTAGTTGTGCATGTTTGGTCTCAAGGGTGGAGATCAAAACACTCACAAGTGAAATTGGGGATTTGGGGTTGAAAGGGGGACAATTGGGTTAAATAATCATTGTTTTATAACTTCAATGAGCACCTCGAGCCATGCAAGTTAGACACATAAGCAAAGATTCCTTCAATATTCTACAATTTGAAGGGATGTTTTTTGGTTACCATTGCAATCACATAGGGAGTTCAAAGAACCACATTAGAATACAAATAAATAAGAAAAAATCCTCTTAGGGACAATGGTAGGAAGGTATATGTAGTTTTGTTTTGACCACCTCTAGTGTGTCTTTTTCCACCGCAAAATGAATTGATGTAAAAGCTCTCTAATTTGTCGTTCTATTGCAATAAATAAATGTGAAACTGATTGATCTAAATGTATACAATGACCCAAACGATCACAAATTGGTATATTTACCTTATTGTAAGTTATGGTAGTCAACAAAAAATTATTGCATTGGAATAATGGTTGAATATTTGCATTCTTAGCTTTTAGAAAAACCTTGAAAAGTCATTCATTGAATGCTTCTTATTCCTTGCAATGTTGTGGTTTTAAATAACTTATTTGTTGTATGATTCTATGTGATGATTGACCTTTCTTTCTATAACACTATTTTATTTTATTGACTCTTGACTAGAGGAAAGTAGATTTTGCATTGACAACTCTAGAGTTATATATAAGGATGTTTAAATAGGAGTTTGCTTTACAAGCAAGCAAGTACTAAAGATATAAAACCTCTCACAAATAATTTCCTTGAATTTTTATAGAAACAAGAAAGCTTTCATGATATTCTTGAACTTTGGATCATTTAGATTTTTCTTACATTCCACACATATTAATCCCCATTGAACCCCTAAATGCTCTAAAGTCCATACTTAGAATTATGAATAGAGTGCTTTAGGATGATGTTTTTTCTAAATAACTTCTCATTCGTCCCAAGTGATGCTAGAATATATAAAAGCCAACTATTTTTTGTAACCAATTTGATGTATTTGATAAACACAAAATATTTGTACAAAAATATAAGTAATAGTGTGCTTAAGCTTAGAAAAAGATTCAAGTGCTATAAGATTAATGTCAAAATTAAAGTTGTTGACAACCATTGAATTTAATTTTTATTTTTATAGCCTCTAGACCAAAGTGGAGGAGGTTTTGCACTAGCAAAAGCTACATGTGAGGACAATTTGAGCAAAATCTTACTTGTACATTGAACCAATGTCATAGAAGCAAAAAGTTACTTGCCTAGTGCAACAGCTTGTTCCATATAGAGTCTTAGTAAAAAAAACACCCTAATTTTCATGTCAAAAAATTTGTATTTATGCTCAATCATTGAAAGAGTGTATGAGGTGAAGTATTCCAAAGTCACTTCTACTCTCAAGGTGTCCTATGACTCAAGAATACATATTACAAAGAATTATGTACTCATGACCTCCATGAATTACAAAGAATTATGTACTCATGTTCAAGATTAATATGCTATCAAAGACCCTCAAATTCTACTGTGATGACGCATTTTCTTCTTGCCTTTTGAGGAAAATTTATCAAAAAATATTTCAAGATTTGCAACCCCTTTGAAAATCTTGCACTTGAAAATCTTGTATCCTTGAAGGATTAACTTCAATTTTAACTTTTGGAACAAATTGGGGATCCATTGCAATTGAAGAACAGAACCAAGTACAAATGCAACCAACCCACATGTGTTTCAGGTCAGTTTGTTGACAATTCCATTGGTCATTTTAATTTTTGAAGTGTTTGTCTGTATGAGAGTATGAGAAGCACAGATTGTAGTCTACAAATTTTTGGCAATTTACATCTCCACGTAGCTCAACCTTGATGCTTGTTGACTTCCAACTAACATTCCTGCCTTTCTTATTGACTAGAGAATTCTAATCATTTAAGCAAAAGAGTGACTCTATTAGTCTGTAAAAATAGTTACAAACGTCTTTGTCTTCTAAAAATTCAAACATGAGGCGTCCTAGGTTGAAGGGGAGAACTTTTGAACTACTTATTCTAAAACATAATATTCCAAGGTATGCAAAAATTTCTTTGGAACCAACCTTGACACTAAACATCTCTCAAAAGCTATTACAAGACCAAGAAAATCTTTGCCTTCCCCACTACTAGAAAATGCTGGAATTTCAATAGATTTTTGTTGACCGGAACAACGCGACCAAATCAACACAAATCTATTGAAATTCCAGCGTTTTCTAGTAGTGCCCTCTTGGAAAATCTGGTCCATGATAGACCTTCTTCTTTGAAATCTTTGAAGAGTTGCATGATATTGTCTATGAAAGACTCAAACAATATGTTGGGAGGCTTGAAGGAGATGATGAGGTGACAATTTCCATTTAGAACTTTGTTAATATCTACACCACAAGAATACAAAGTCACAAACTACATGAAATTCATCCTCCTAAATAAAACTTAGTATACTAAAAATCTAGACCAAAAAATTAACTAACATTGTATAAACACATTTTACTCCAATCCAAATAGAAAGAAATCACACCTCTTTTTTTTTATCCATGAACAACCTTTGAAAGCAAGGTAGCGCCCTATGACCTAGCAAGTAAGCTGCCTTAGTTGATATGGGCCAATAAAATGAGTAGCCATGCATTCAATCTTCAGAATACAAAACTAAACTCTTTTCAAGAACATCTCAAGAACTTTCCATATTTTTTTCTTGAACTTTAGAATCTTGATTAAGCACTCCTTAGGTTCATTGAAATGTATTTCTCTTGCAAAGAATAACATATCAAAGTCAATGGGCTTAACATAAGAATTCTATTCAAAAGCAACTTATAGAACATGAATTGTTCTAAATGTCTTCAAGCAACATACAAATAAAGATTGGAATTCAAGAATTCACTATTTCATTTATTGCATATCTTGCACTAGTAGAAAAATAGTGCCCAAATTAAAAAAAACATCAACAATTTCTTATTAATTTATATACTATAACATTCATTTTCACATATTTTTGTTAACTGTGCTCAAATTAACAAAATAGTCTCATTTCTTTTTGATGATTTGAATAGTGTAATTACCACATCAACAAAAATTTGTTAATTTTTTTTAATTTTTTTTAATCTTTTTTAATCTTTAAAAATATTTGAAAATATTTGGGAACCTTCAATATACAATGTAGATTTCAAAATAAAATAACTACGCAATTTGGTGTCTATTAAAGTCAGCAAACTTTTAGGGTCTTTTAGGTCTTCTAAATGAATTTTTTTCAAAAAACCTTGAACTAGAAAAAGTTGTAAAATTTAGCTATCTTTCACCTTCAACAATCTGTTTGAGATTTAGATCTTTCAATCAAAAGTTATAGACAAAATTTAGAGGGGTGGAAATGAACATTCCTTTTTACATTTTTAAATACCTTCTCTAAATTTTGTCCATAACTTTTGATTAGAAGATCAAAATCTCAAAAAGATTGTTGGAGGTGAAAGATAGCTCAATTTTTCAACTTTTATTAATTCAAATTTTTTTTTTAAAGTCTATTTACAAGGTGAAAATTGCCCCAAAATTTATTGACTTGAAGTGACTGTAAGAAAAATTCAAAAAAAGTACATAAATAAGTTTTTGCACCACTTGCAATCATGTGAAATTACAATTGGTGCACTAATTTGAACTTTGGACCTTATTCATGAAGTTCAAGGTTCAAACCTTAGAGGTGGCATTTGCCATGTTGGCATTATCGCGTGGCACCCACCACATGACGAATGTCACTTGGCAACGCCATGTGAATGTTTGAAATTGTCTACATGGCATTGCCATGTGGCATCTTATGATTGGTTACTCAATTGTGGAAAGAAAAAAACAATTAATTATTAAAAACAATGTGACCGAATCAACAAAAAAATTAATAGTTTTTCGTTAAAAAAATCAATACTTTTGTGTTCAAATGTACCCAAATCAACAAAAAAAATCAACATTTTTGTATTGAGTTCTATTGATTTGGTCACTATATTTTTCTATTAGTATTGTTGAATATGTCGTGAAGCTCAACAAACATCTTCATTGTAGCTTCATCTTGGATAGTGCAAATCTTGTTAAAGTCTTTTTTAAAGCTGCTATTGCCAACCAACTTGTTGAACTTTTATATGTCATGGCTCTTGGTATACCTTTGTTGTAGTCTACCACTCTACCTCATGTATTTGGCTGATAAACGAGATAAACTCGTTTACCAAAGCCAAACTTTTGTCTCAAAGAAACGACTAGCGGATTGGTTTAAATTGTTGCATTAGTCAAACCACTTCAACCAAATTCATATTCATAGAATTTAATCAAGAAAACTACAACCAGATTAAAGCATTTGAAGGATAACAATTAATAGACTCCATACTTTTTCCATATTAGCATTGTGTAACTTCAATGCATTGATCTGTAACTTTGATTCCACCTGAAACATTGCCTGATTTGCTTCTTTAGCTTCAAATTTTGTTTTCAAAGCATCTGTCGCTGTCCTCATGACCTCCCAATCAATTGCCTCAACAAATCTGCCATCAACCTGCCATTCATCAGTCGACTTTTTTCTTTTTTTTGTTGCCCGCCATCTTGACTATATACATCAATCTTAATGAGATGTACTTGCATTGATCATAAACCCTTAACACAAAAGACTCACAAACGCAGCAAGCAAAATCCCATCTAAGGGTGAATTCAAGAAACACTTTCCGGTTTTGTTGCATTGGCCACAATATTCATGATTTTTTTAGTAGTATTATAATATTAGAAAAAAAATTTGAAAAAAATGTTTGATGTATAAACCTTTAAGGAGAAGTAACCCTATGAAGGAAAAGCATAGAAAAAAAATTTAAGTAGGAGAACCAGAAAAGTGCAAAATCTCATGAAAATGAGGTTTCTACATTTCCATTATTGAGAAATAGTAAAGGTGAGTGAAAAATTAATAAAACAAGTGGCCATTCTTGACAACTCAAAGCACTTTCTAGCACCAAAAGGAGCCATTAGAAAAACTTCTCTAATAGTTCAAAAATTTATGATAATTGTAGCACTGTTTAAAGCATTTCCAAACACATTTGGAACATGCTTTATGAAAATACTCTCTGGAGAGTATGTATTTCTATTTGAAGACCTAGACTATCCATTTTTTTAATGTCACTCTTCATGAAAAAGGTACTCAATAGTACTAAAACCCCCAAAACCGCAAGTGTGACATATTATGAAAAATCTCTTTTACCAACTAAACTAATTTAGAAAAAATTGAAATAATTAAAATACCTCCGTCACTAATATAGAAAGCTTGCTCTCAAATTTCATGTCTATTCAATCATTTTTGCAATAGTTATGACAAAAAGTCACTTCCACATAGAATGTGTGACGCAAAATAGGACAAGTGTTTCTTGCAATCACCCCTAAGCAAACATTATTTTGCACAATTTGTAGTACCTCCCACTAATTTCAGCAACTATAAGTAAGAGCTTCCTAATAGTTCCATTGAACTTGGGAGACCATCCCGTGCTTAAGAATTTATCATCATCAAGGAGACGACAACGAAAAACATACCTCCAATTCAAAATTCGTTTCTTCTTTCCTTTGTGCAACTTCACCTTCGTAAAACAAACTCCTCCCCAAATCCTAAAGACAATCCTGGTAGCAAGGTTCCACACTTGAAATTACTACCATCACCATCTGTTTCACCAAAGAGTAGTACAAGATTTCAGAGTCTCTTTACCAGAAAGAGCAAGGCCTATTTAATACTCCTGTAGTAACTATGAACAAGTACAGCTGTTTTCAATATAAGGAACGTATCAAGGCACTCCAATAGTGACATAGCTCCACAAATTCTTCTACATCTCAGGCATCGAGACCGCTCAACTCCATCGCCATTAGAGAATGTAAATGGCCCTTACAAAAGTAACTGATAAATCCAAGACAATAAAAAAGTAGGAGTTCAAGAAACCAGGTAAAGTAGAAAACCGCATGACTTCTCAGCACTCCCGGCTGCATTTTTTATGCCTCTTGGCATGACAATGAATGCTTGCTCTTTGAAGCAACCCCTCTTCTTACAAGTAGAATTGTCGGTCACTTTTTCTACAAACCCCAACGTGCACCAAATCCATTAGTGCAATGCAATCACATTTATCTTCGTCTGCAAATCCATTAACAGCACAACGGACTGCCCACAAAGGCTACTGAGAAACTTGAACAACATTGTGGGTGCGTTAAGACTCTGCTTCGCTAAGCACAATTCTCAAGCATTTAGCTCAAGAATTTGAGGCATGAAGTCATCATCTCAAATTTGAAGTTGAATTAAAACAACATTGAAACAATAGATTAACAATACCTAGTGCTACGCAATCTTGTTTCAATGCCATATTGAGACAATGATCATTGAAACAACACTCAAACAACACCTTCTTGTATCAATAAGAAAATAATTGTTCACTATTGTTGAATTGATGCAATGACAATTGAAACAATGATTAACAATGCAAAAAACAATACCTTCTTGTCTAAAATAAAAAAACAATTGTTAATTGTTGTTGAATTGAAATAAGTTTTTAATGTGAAAATAGAGGAACAATGATTCATTGTTGCAACTTTGTGTTGATTCTCCTACAATTTTAAATTAAAAAAATGCATTATCATTAGTAAATATTGTCAAAATGAAGCAAATAGAACTATAAAGTTGTGGTGTTTATCAAACACCATTCAAATGTCAATATAAACAAAACAATTCTTCCAATATACTTGGTTGGCCTCCAATTAGCAAGTGAAGTATGACTTGGCCAAATGCCTATGGACACTAAACTTTGCATATATGGAAATGGAGTTGTCTACTACCCCTTTAATAGTGGTTTATTGTAAACCTATATACATTGATTGCATGAGAGATTCATAAAAATTAGACCTCAAGAGAGTTTGGTTCTTGAATCCAAAGTAGTTACTCCAAAGACTTATAAATATCTTCCAGTGGAGCACTTATACATACGATACTAGTTAAAATGCTTAAAGTGACACACATTGCACTCTACATTACTTAATGATGGTCTCAACTTCCATCTATAGTTTTACAGATATCTTAGATGAAACAATTAGAACTAAAGATCTTTTCAATCACCGTCACTCTTGTGTTGATGTAGAATCAAAGCTTCAACCTTTCAACTTCTTGGTAGTTCTGCATATTTCCAAAGGACATATTGGCATTGAATTGTAACATGAGATGAAACTATCTAAAGCTAATCAATTGAATTGACGTCAATAAATAGAGCCAAAATTACAGTTAGAGGTTAATGTTTTCATTAGACCAATGAATTTTTAAGACTAAAGATTTACAAAAAGATTCACAAAAAGAGATGGTGATACCTCCATACATTGCAAGTTCAACTGCAATGTTATATCTATTGTGGGTATCTTGGCAAGAGATTCTACAACTTGCAAGCAAACCAAGATTAGTGTATGTTAATCTCATCTTATAACAAGCAATACCTCCAAAGATTGAAAAACAATTCAAATGCAAGGATAATAGTTTTGAACACATTTTAATATAGAAACCACCTTAGAATAGCTGAAAGTCACAAAAATGAGTTCCTTATCTAACCAAGTCCAAGTTTGAGAAGCCAATTGAGCTCTTGAAGAAGTCATACAATGGATCTAGCCTACTCATGCTCACTCAAGTTTTATGAGCTTGATGAGTTGCTGATCTTTTCGCACAACATACAACTTTTTGCAATGTCTAAATTTTGATGTTATTGACAAGTACCACATGGATAATTTTACTCTTCTATTGGTTCACAATTGTGAAGGCACTTCAACATGGCTTTATTGAGAATGGGTCATCAACAATAGCATCATCATCTACTTGTACATTTGTTAAGATTTTACTTGAATTTCTTGAACATCTATTTTAGAAGAGCATTTGGATGTAGATTATTTTACCTCAATTAGTTTTGGGAGTATGGGATTGTGGACTTGGTTATGCAATTTGTAGTTTGAGGTTTAATCTTTTAGTTAGTTCATGTATTGGAGATGAGAGAAAACTTTTGAGATCTCAAGAACTTTAGTGGATGTCAAGTGATAATTTTAGTGATGGAAACTTTGCTCTTTTTTAAGAATTTCAATGAAATTTTGAGCAAAAAGTCACATATCCCCACTTCAAACTTTAGATTAAAATGTTAATAGATTAATTGACAGTTGCAATAATATAATCATAATAGTCATTGAAATGCATAATTACAATTGGGTATTGCAAAGGTGTATACACTATAATGAAACAATAAGGTATTAAAATTGCACAATTGCAATGATCCTTGGAATGGCATAAAAACAATGGTTATTGTAATTACATTGTTTCTATATTGTTTTTGGTAGTTGAAACAATCTAAAAACAATGACATATTGTAACAATGAAAAATCAACACCCTTTTTAATTTGAGATGATCCTCCACTCAATGAGATGGAAGGAAGAAAATTTGTCAATCCTTCAGTTCTGCCCTGAGTACTATCACCGACCTTCATGGTGGCCAGTCCTCAAAGTGCAAGCTTGCTCACCGGTAACACCATCTCACTTCATCCAATCCTGGAAACCTCACAACAGCGGATGACCACATGACAGAGCCCATTACTCATTTAAGGTATCTGTCAATAGTTCTTTAAGCCCCAACAAACAAGTCGCTGAAATAACGACTTCCCCACCATTACTCGAAGTTGAGTCCCTCTACTAGAAGTGTCCCTACGTAACACCATAGTGCTTTGGCATCTAGCACAATCCTTCCACAAAACTGCGATAGAACCGTGCTTGATTGATACTGATTACACCACAATAGTAGCATCCAAAGAGGTGCTCTACATTCAGTAGAACAGCAGGCGTCGAAAATTTGGGAACCCAACAACTTGATCCCTAGCTCCCCTGAAACTAAATAAGAAGTCAGCGGGAAATCCTACAGAGTGAGTACACATTTGCGTGGCGATTCAACTTGCATTTGCTAGTATTTTGCACTCTCGCCCATGCGCAACCCATACGAAATCGTCATCATCGTCAAAGCATCACACGACACTGTCGCATACTTTAGTTACTTAACCAGAAATCAAGAAAATGCAAAACATGGGCCACTAGCACCAGCTAAGCTCATCACAAAGAACCTGCTGGCCGATCTTATGGAACCGTGTGGTAATGGCAGGAGTGATTGCGTCGCAATTGTCGACCGAGCTGCTGGAAGAACCGACCGAACCAATGTCAAATTTCACCTTTGTTGCCCTCAAGACAATGGAGTGTAGTGTGGGATAGCCACAAGAGAGAGTACGAGAGAAGCAAACTCTGAGGTGAGGAAAGAGAAGAAGCAGAGAAGGGAAAGAGAACATCAATAAGATGAAGTTAAAAACAAGGGAGGGGGAGGGGTGGCACGACCGTCAAGAGCAAGGGTAGGGAGAAGAAACCCTAAAACAGAGATTCAGTGAAAAGAGAAGAAGGAGCAGACAAGGGAGCAAGACGGAGGTAAATTTGTACAGGAAGACAGAATGAAAAAATGAATGGCGCAACATGACCCTTGCCTCACTCACCAAGGGTAGTTGAATCGTTTGCTACCAACGTCGTTACCAAGTAAGCTCGCGTTTCTGTTGACGACGTCACGAGTCAGCGATGTGGTCCAGCAAGCAAGGCTACATGCATCCCGTGCGAGGTTGTTATTTCCTTGCGAGAGGTTCCCCGCGATTGAGGCTAACCACGGTTGCAAGACTTCCTTCACACATCTTGTTTCGATTAACTTAACTGCAAGGGAGTTATGCTTGTCCCGGCCCTCCTTCTCACACCGCTAGTCACGTCGCCACCTGTAGCAGCTCCTCGCTACAACCAGATAGTCAATTGCACATCCCGAGAATCTGTTCCATTCCCTTGCAAGTTGGCGCTTTGCTTGCGCTTTCCTCGTGCGCTCCGTCCCTGGTCATCTCGTCTTCCTGGTCTTGGATGGGAAGACATGCTCGTTGCTTGTCGAGGTATAGGACGTTAACTGAAGTGATCAAAACGTGAATAAATTTAGGGTTTAGGGTTTTAGGGTTCAGAACAGACCGTAAACTCTAGAGCTCTAGTGTTTTTGGAAGAAGTATGTCGCCTCTAATTTTGACAACTCTTTTGAATCGTTCATTTTGTCAGGTTTCTTCGGCTAATTTATGGTCCAAACTTCTATTTAATGTACATTGAAAGCCAATTTATGTCTTATTCAATTGGTTTAGGGCTAAATAATCAAGAATTGATTATCAAACATAAATCTTCTTTTTTCAAGTGGAATTAGAATAGTTAGATCTAGAAGTTTCATATTTCTTTGAGAGTGCCGGCAATGGGGTTAGAATTATAACTCTAAAATCTCTTCTACTCCAGTTGCAATGCATTATGCCTTGATGAAGTAGCAGAAGAGGGATATGTTTCAATAGTTTTGAAACTTTGTTCCTCTAAGAGTATGTTTCTATATACCTTCCAACACATAGTGTTAGAAGTGATAGGGTGATTTACACGTTTACTAATACAAAACATTGTTAATTAGCCTCAATCATTCTTCTTTGGAGATAATCCCTCCTTAGATCCCTATAAATGAATTTAGTATAATCCGGAAAGAATCAATTATCAATCAACTAGATGGAATTCATAGAAGTTGCAATGTTAGTGCCATTGGTTGACTACGAAGTTGCAACACTAAAAGATCCTAGTTACTTTCTGGAGGAGCAAAAGGGCCCCTCAACTTTGGTTAATTATATTATATATTTCCCAATGTAGCTCAAAATTGGTCTAGAGCCAATAAGTATAACGTCCTAGAACATTTGTACCCCGTTATATGTTTATTTTTTTTATTTAAAAAAAATTTAAAATGGAAATTTAAATTTTTTTTTTTTAATAACGTGGTGGTCATTGTGCCACGTGAAGCAGCTAGTGTGGCCAATTTCCAAAGTTTGAAAACCTTAGGAAACTCGCAACCTTCTAAAACAATTGAATATCTTTTAAGATCATCTTGAAATTTTGAAAAAATCTAAAAATTGAAAGAATTATTGTAATTGCAAGATCCATCATGTATTAAAATCTAAATAACACAATATGTTGTGTTTTTCATTCATATTCTCTTCTTTTAAAATGAATTTAAATTAGAATTACAAAATGAAATTTTCATTCTAACTGTCATTTATGATAAAAAAAAAATTCAATATTATTCTAATATATATTATAATTGATACAATTTTATTCCTACTTTTAGCTTGAGTACAATTACAATAATTTGATTTTTCCATCAAATTTTGAAAAAACAAATGAAATAGGAAATGAATTTTTCTAATAGCAAATATATCAAAATTTTAAACATTAATGAAATAAAAAGATAAAATTGGTTTGATAGTTGAATTTGACTTCAAAGTCTTTGTTGTAGCTCAATTGGTTATTTTATTTTCTTACACCATATGAGAAATTTTTACACTATTTTCTATTGCTAATTGTACCTCTTGAGAAAATTCCAAATAATTTATATTATTTTTTCTATTTTTACTAATCTATTTCCAATTTTTGCAATAAAAATGACTAAAAATTACAATTTTTCATGAAATACATTGAAACTTCTTACAATCATATATTCAATTTATAGTTTCAAGTAAGAAAAATATATGATTGATATTTGAACACAATTTATTATAGGCTATACTTAGCTCAAACATGATGTTTAACTACTAGGCAATAGATCTTGTCCTTCAAGGATTAAATTGAAGTGTATAACATTGGTGTCACTCCTAGAATTACTTGTATGTAGATGGGACCCAATATGAACATGCCAATCCTCTTCCAAAGAATTCAGTTTCTCTCTCTCCTCTTTATTTCTACAATGATTTTCTCAAAAGTCTTTATCGACACACTTTTAATCCTTGCTATCAATCCTTCTTGTGTTTATGATATGTTTACACTTGGTATTAAAAATAGAATAAGCAATGATTCCATGAATCCATTTGGATGCACCTAGGGACCCCAAACCCTTGCTAAGAACACACCTTCCTAGCACCAACACACTTTCCTTACCAACAACTGAAGTGAGACCGTCAACCTTTCGGTGCTCGAATCTGTCTCTTCAATGAATGCAGACCCTCCCAGAATGCATCAGAAGTCCCGAATGCATCTTTGCAAAGAGTTCACAAGCATTCGCCGTGTCGTGTCGTGAACACGACCCCTCCGTTGCAACAAACCTCGCCAAGTGGCCTGCCGTACTGACATGAAGCCTGGCACTCTCTCCATCGCCAGTTCGTTGCCTTCTTCTCCTGCCACGCCCCCGGCCCCCGGCCCCGCTTCACGACGCCTTCCTCTCTCTCGTCACGCCTGCCGCCTTCCCTCCGCTTGCGTTGTAAGTTAACGTATATTCCATCGCAACTCGCAACCGAAGCTAACTTTGTTCTTTGGACTGCACGTATGGAATGAATGATGCCTGACGCAATAAATTAAGTTGAATTCCTGGTCGGTACATCCTTGGGGGAGACGATCGCGGCCCTAAACTTCGTGATTGGTGCGCCGGGGATTTGTGGAGCGTAGGCCGAGGAGGTGCTGGAACCGAAAAAGCCGAAGTAGGAAGCTGCCTTGCATGCGTACGAGTGTCGGGAGTGACCTGTGTTGTGTTGAAGAAGGATCGAGGTGCATCTAGGTGCGTGCTTCACGTGTGTGGGAGTGCGGGCCTCCGGGCATGTCCGAGTCGCCGGTGATTTTGTGGCATGAGTGCTTTCTGCGTGGTTTCAGGGGAAGATATTTGGTGCGTACGTACGTACGGCAGCCCCTGTGTTCTTTGATTGGCTGCACGTTTTCGTTTGCGCGCTTGTTAGGATGCGCGCTCCTTGTATCGAAGAACTAGAGTTGTTCTTGGTGTTGGTGACGTCGTTCGCTGCTCTTTGTTATTTTCGATGAATATGATGTGCTGCGGAAACAGAGGGCCTGACTTGTTAGTTTTCAAGGGATTAATTAGTAGCGGTTGTTACTTTAGACTGCTAATTTAATTGTTTAGGTGTGCCTACAATGTACTCGTTCGATTGCTAGCTGTTGATTGGTTAGTGTACGTACCTAGGCAGTTGATTTTGATAACCGAACTTGATCTTCATCGTGGATTTTAATTTTAACGTAGCTGTATTCCTACCAGAAGCCACGTACAAGTGTTTTATTTCTGCAATTGGAGTTGAGGCGTATCAAATGTAGCGGCGCTGACGGTAAAAGATGAAAGGTCTTTTGACTGGCAATGTTGAAGAAGAGAACGGAAGGGAAGCTATCAAGCTCGTCTCGACACTTAAAAATAGTCTTGACGGTGGGGCATCAGAGGTGCTGCAAGCTGTATTAAATAGCTCGAGTACTAGCAGTGACGTATCTAGATGCAATGATGAAGAGGCATCTGCCGCGGATTGTGCAGATACTTCTACGAACGCATCAGTAGGAGAGAGGTTTGGGTGGTAAGCATGTTCACCTAGCTTGTTCTTACAAGGCATTTAGGTTTGTCGTTATGGCTTGGCGGTATTTGTGTGACAATGTTTTAGGGAAATTTTCTCCATTGCTAGTTCATTCTTTGAAATATGAATCGCGACATGTCTTAAGAATCGGATCATTTGTAAATATAAGCATTGCAAACTTTTCTTTTGTAGATTATATTACCTGGTGAAGAGGTGTTGAATCCAATCTTGGTCAACGTCTGGGTTTTGGCAGGTGGAATCTTGTAGAATGGACTGCTCTTCAGCAGAATACGGAAGAGTTCTTTGGTCGAAACAAAAAGAGCTCCTCACCTAGAGAACGCTGGATTCGCTTGGAAAGAAAAGCTGCGAAGGTATTCCAACTTTTACTCTCGATCTGTTTTGGATTACACATACACTTTGTTGTTTTCTCATCTCTATTTGCATGCTTCTGATATCTGCTAGAAATCCGGCAAGCATTGTCATCGTATTGATTTTTCTGTATTTTCAAAAGCTAGAAGGCTTAATTTATGTGATGTAGCTTTTATTTCGGTGATAAAAAATTACTTCTGGAGTCCAATTGGTGTGGCGAGCAGGGATATGACAATTGTGATTATTTAGAGCAGGTTGGCCGAGGCTTGTCTAAAGACGAAAAAGCTCTGAAGTTAGGTCTGCAACACTGGTTGGAAGCGGTACGTTAATCTTTTACTCCAGATACTCAAATTTGTGCTATGAAAGGTAGGATGTTTATTTCTACGATCTTTATCGAGGATGGAAGATTTACTTTAGTTCGCTTGCCAATGCAGATCGATCCTAAGCATCGTTATGGACATAATTTACGCTTTTACTATGAAGTCTGGATCAAGAGTCGAACTTATGAGCCATTCTATTACTGGTCAGTGTGGAGATATGCCCCAAACTGTCACTCCTGTTGCGCGAAAAATCTGTTATCATGTTATCCTTTCATGATTGCCTTGAGAGTGTTACGTTGGTGTACCACTCTGAAAGGAGGTGCTTGTGCTTTGATTTGCATGGAATTGTATTATTTCTAACACATTGTTGGATAAAGAGATCTGCCTAAATTTAGGAAGATAATTCTAAAGTTTCTCACGACATTCTTCAAGTGGCAGGTTGGACTGTGGAGAAGGGAAGGATATCGATGTGGAGCAATGCCCAAGGTCAAAATTACAATCTGAACTCATCGTGTATCTAAGCCCGGTATTGGCATTCTCCACACTCTTGCAAACCTGAAGGTTACTTTCATACTGAGATGTGTTTGACTTGAAAAAGTGACTCTGTCACACTATTTGCCAAATCATGTGCAGGGTCATACATTATGCATCGAGTTATTGCTCAGACCTATTTAGTGACAGAAATTTTGTAATGACAGAAAGAGAGAGAAGCTTACGAAGTGATTATCGAAGATGGCAAGCTCCTGTATAAACTGACTCGCAAAGCAGTGCATACTCCCAAGGGGGATCGATGGATATTCGTCATGAGTCCTTGTGGAAAGTTCTATGTTGCGAAGGTATTATCAATGTTGTTTGCTCTGTTGACGCAAATTGCTCTTGAAACTGATTGACTACCATTCTCGAATAACTGATTTTTTGTCCTTGTACGTAGTTTTAGTAATCTTTGCTCGTTATGCAAAAACTTCCTCTCAGTGAATTTAAGAGTGGTTGGTAGTAGTTGGCAGTAGGATTCTGTACTGTGGAAGTGTCAGATCTGTTGAACTCCGACTCCATAAGTAGTGTTAATCAGTCTATGGAAATGTTGCTGTGAACAGAAAAAGAAAGGCAAGTTTCAGCATTCGAGCTTCCTGGCTGGAGGTGTTGCTACAGCAGCGGGGCGCCTCCTCGTGAATCACGGCGTACTGGAGGTACCTTTTCTTTGAGAACTTAAAGCACGGCTGGATCAGAGAGAACTTGTAGGTCATATTGTTCGGAACTCTTTTCTGTACTAAGTGGAGTTTTCTATTCACTGTGTTTTGACAGCTTATGGAGGCACATAGTGGACACTATCTTCCAACCCCAGAAAATTTCCGTGCATTGATTTCCACCCTGACCAACAGTGGGGCTGATCTGACTGTTGCCAAGGTATTTCCACGCTGCTCATAAGGTAGAACTTGAGGGCAAATTGGATTGTGTATTTGAACGCAATTACGTCAAGAATTAATCGCTGGGTTTCTAGAAAATCTCTTCACTTTTTGGTGGTGACTGATTTTCAAAAATGTCTTGTTTTAGGTTCATCTGGAATCAGAAGAAGAGGTTGCCAAAAAAGCTCATGAGATAGATGGAGACGTAGCTGCTGTTAGTAGTGATAATGAAATGGCTTTTGTAGCGTTATTGGCAAACGCTGGTTTTACCATCCGTTCCGACACAAATGCACGTTTTATGAAGTCTGGTTCTGACTCCGGTCGAGAGGGCAGATTTGAATGTAACAGCATTGATGAAGAGGATGAAGACTATGACCTTGTGCTTAAAGTAGAGAAAATATAGTGGACCTTGTGATACGAAGGTTCAACCCTGGAAGTGCTAGGACAACGGGAGGTTACTAGTATTTTCCCTCTGCATTTTACAAGTCGCACTTTTGTCAAGCGTTCTACGCAGTCTATATATTTGGGACAAAAGAAATAGACTTTTGCAAATGTGTTCTCGGAAAGACATGAATCCGGCAAGAACCCGGCATTTGTGCATTATTTTTGAACTTATCATCAGGAAAATAGCTTCCTGGTATTGGGTGGCTCAGAGGCCTGTTGCTGCTGAGCAATTGCTTGATATTCCGAAACCGAAATTTGCTTTCCCTTTTTGCCCTTGTGATGTTACAGACATTTCGCTGGACTTAAGTGGTCAAGTATGGCTGCCCATGAGTACTGTTCTGAGCTCCATATGTCGATTGGGAAGACGCTTGCAGAGGAGCGGAAGCACGTCTGGTCTCAGTAAACACGTAGAGCTTGCTAATTTAATTGCCCAACGGATTCCTAGCAATTAAGCCTTCGGCGGGAACTGGCTCTAGGGGAGTCAGTGATTGAACTTGGAGCGACTCTGCGATTGAAAACCTACATACAGTACGATACAGGTACAGGTACAGGTACATACTGACTCCGTACCATCCATTGTTAAGACCTGAATTTGTGTCTCAGACCGATGCTTATGAATGAGACTGGTTGAATCTACAATGAGGGTCGGGTTCGTATGAAAGATCTTTGGCTGGAGGATTCATCGTGGTGTTACTCACCGTGTAGTAAGGCACCCGAAACGCGGCTACAATATCCGAGTTTTAGGTCACGATAGGTAGTACAACAGGCTTCCATTCGGTTTGTAAATGTGCACTTTCGTGGTACTTGCTTTGAAATTGGCTATCCCATTCTACTGTCAATTCAACCGTTTCTTCTTTGTGTTTAGGAACATCTCGTGTTATCATCATGATTTATGAAAGCCATGCCGTCAATTGAACTTCTCTTGACTTTTAGAGCTTCACGGTAGTATTAATTGTCAGATGTAATTGCTAACAGACAAGATTATATGCCCGCGAAAATAGGGCTGGTAAGCCATGCTCAGCACTTTTCAATCAATTAATCTGCCATTTCGGCAGTGAAAATGGTTTCTCTATCGCGGAGATATTCGCTGGGGTTGCTCCTGAAAGCCTCCAGTTTCTCACCACGACTTGCGTGAAGGAGTTGTAACCGACGTTCGCTTCTATAGAAGGGAGACTCAATCATGAGTGAAGACATCGACAAGCATGTTCTTCGAAAATACCATATCGGACAGAAACTTGGGAAAGGGGTAAGCCTTCTTCCATCAATCAACAGCCTGTTGTACCATTTGTTTCAATGAAATGGACGTCAAAGGAATTACAAAGATGGAAGCAGATTTATTATGGAATTAATGAAGCACTGTAAATTTGCAATATGCATGACCAAAGATGCCAAACTTGCTAATGCTACATCGCATATTTAATCAAAGAATAATCCGATGATGTGGAGGTTTCTTGCATTGTATAATTTCTGGAAGATGTAACCCTAGTCAGATTTAACGAACACCGCTGTACCTTGAACCAAACGAAGGAATGATCTCTGAATTACTTGATAAGAAAATCACATACTGACTCAACTTTGTGGGCTAGTTTCTTTCTGAGAGTACACACTCGGAAAGATTTAAAAGACTTCTTCGTGGTTTAGTCTAGTTCTCAATATTGTAACATACCATCATTCCAACCTCCATGCATAGAGGAGCGATTTCAGTGTGAATTCTATGTCTTGCAATTAAAATTTTAGGGCTTTGTAACTTCGGGGATATTACTGAAGTGCACTTTCTGCCCAGGCATATGGCATTGTTTGGAAAGCCATCGACAGAAGAACCAATGCAGTCGTGGCTCTCAAAAAGATTTTTGATGCGTTTCAAAATTCCACTGATGCTCAGGTAACCTTGATTTATACTTGTTCAATCCTAATGTTTATTGTCTCCTGCTTTGGAATTCTTTCCCGAGGTGAAAGTGTGTTCCATCACATGATATTGATTATACCCTATCTAATTAATAACTTATTGCAATTTGCTTTCTGAATACTGGGATAACGCTTCCTTTTCCTTATTAGTATTGATGTCTTATTAGCTTCTGTACTTTGCACATTGAGTATTCTTCGAAGAATTTTGAACTTGATGACAAATTTACAAAAATACAGAGGACCTTTCGAGAGGTGATGTTTCTACAAGAGATGAACGACCATGAAAATATTGTTAAGTAAGATTTTCTTTTCACTGCGACTTGGCAGAGAAAGTTTGCCGTTTTTCATTGGGATGATGTTGTCGCAGTTGCTCTTTCTTGGCGACAGCCATTACTCCAATGTGGTTCTGTTAACTTTATTCGTTCAGATTACAGTGGAACAGTAATGTACTTGCAGATTATTGAATGTATTGAAGGCAGAAAATGATAGAGATCTTTATCTCGTGTTCGAGTTCATGGGTAAGTTCTGTAAAATCATCCAATCTAATCTTTTCAACCATTCAAAAATGATATTTTCCTTTTCTCTAATATATCCTAATCACTGCTTCATTTCGCTTTGGATTGTTTGGCGATGTTTTTTTGATTACCGTGTGACTTGGTTGTACAGAGACGGATCTGCATGCAGTGATAAGGGCAAATATTCTTGAAGAGATTCATAAGCAGGTAAAGTCAGGTAGTAGCTTGAAATGCGCAGTTTCCGTTAACTGTTGCTTCCTCGTAATCGTTGTCAAAATGCTGTTTGGTTGGCTAGCGAAATACTTGAACTAACCGGAGAAAGATATGCCGTTGACAGTTTATAATGTATCAACTATTCAAGGCTTTGAAGTTCATGCATTCTGGGGAGTTACTTCATCGAGATATCAAGGTTAATCTAAGATTGCAAATCTTAAATTTCCGCTACGATTATGTTTGTTTTAGCAGATAATTTCCTTATTTTCAACGAATCAATTTCATGAGCCAATTCGCCAAACTGCTGTTTGATTTAATAGTATGCAAGTGTTTTGCAGCCAAGTAACTTGTTACTCGACTCCGAGTGTCAAGTCAAGCTTGCTGACTTTGGGCTCGCACGATCTGTAATTGTCTTTCCCTCCATTTGTTATCTCTCAATCTTCTTAATATTCAATAAGTTCGCTGATTGGAAATTTAAAGTTGAAAAATAGTAGTGCTGTGAAGAAGTGCCACTTGAACTGCACTAATTAATGTGGTGTATGTGATGGAAATTTTGCTTATGCAAGTAGGTTGCGCAATTGAAGGAAGATGCGGGAAATGCGCCTGCTATTTTGACAGACTATGTTGCAACTCGTTGGTATTTTGTTGAAAACATCTGTTCTCACCATGCTAGAGTGGAAAATCTAACACTTGTAAGAGAGCTCTTATTCATTGATGAATAAGTTTGTTCATTGTAACGCGAGGCATAAACTGCGTGCACGTTTGCATTTATCCTGTAGTCTGAACTTTCTTAATACTACGATTTATCCTTTTGGACTATGGTTAATGATATATAGATTATATTCTAGTTTGCAAACTTCAACTGCCGCATTGGGTACAGGTACAGAGCACCTGAGATTTTGCTTGGATCCACTCAGTACGCTCTAAACCAACTCCAGATTTTTTTCTTTATTGAATTATGAAAGTGAGTTGCGATTTTATGTTGAAAGGTGAACGCAAATTTTATCAGCTTGCCTAAATGACCGAACCTTGAGAATAATTATAACTTGATGTTTCATCGGTCAGCGGTTTATATATTAATTACTTTTCTAAATACTTAATATGTATGATACAAATTGGATCTATGCAATTTCAGGTACACCTTTGGAGTTGATATGTGGTCTAGTGGCTGTATACTTGGAGAACTTCTGAATGGCAAACCCATTTTTCCTGGTAATATACACTTTCTTGCAAGACTGAGACTAGGAACAAGCATCTACACATCGGGATTCTGGGATCTCCATGGTGAAAACTGTAAGGAAATGCAGGGTAGTTCATTGCTACAGGTTTTTGTATTCAGCATGCAGGATTCCATATTAACAGTCATGTCCTGCGTTGCTAACCAATGGGATTAATTGGGAAAGCCTAGCAACAACGAATCCCGGGGGTACGGGTATATATGGCATGATTTGGAGAAGACCTCGATCTCCTTTCCTAGTAAATTGATGAATGTTTAATTGACAGGAACATCAACAATGAATCAGATTGAGAAGATACTTGAAGTCATCGGAAGACCTGCTCCGGTAACTGCTCCTTTTACAGCTGACCTTATGAATGTCTTTACTAGTTTTGTGGGATGAGATTAGTTCCTCGTTGCTATACAATGTCGGTTATGGCCTGTGTCTAGTTCGCCTTGCTAGAGACATGAAACAGAAAGCCATCAATGGCAGCTTAATTTTATTGCTATAGTTGGTTTGGATTTTGGCACTTAGCTCTTAGCGTAAACAATGATGACAGGAAGATATCGGCGTCCTCCAGTCGCCATTTGCAGCAATCATGTTGGAGAATATGCCCATCAATAGCAAGTATGACATTGTGGAACTTGTTGAAATCTCCTAATCTTTACCGGATTTTTAAAATTACTGCTAGTAGTACATGACATCAGAAATGTAGTCTTCATTAGTCGGAAGGCAATTAATAAGAGTTTGAACGTATTCCAGGCCATTTCTCAAAGTGTTTCCGAAAGCCTCGTCTGAAGCAGGGGACCTGTTGAGGAAACTTCTGCATTTTAATCCATACAAACGCTTGACAGCAGAGGTTGTGGCTACGAAACTCTACTCCCCTCTATTTTTTATATTATCGGAATAAGTAACAACTGAAAAATAAATGAATTTTGAGAATTTGAGTGGTGATTATTCCAGGAAGCTCTGCAGCATCCATACCTTGCGCAATTTCATGATCCCATAGATGAGCCTAGCTGCAATCGAATAGTGCGCATACCCATTGATGATAATACAAAGTGAGCCTGACCATCTGGGTGAAATCAATTATTGTTGCACATAAAATTTATTGTATTCGTTGTTTTCTTGATAATGTCTTTTGCTTTTGGCAAACAGTGCTAACCAGGATGCTGGATTGATCCAGGTTTACCATAAGTGAATATCGTGAAAGACTTTATGCAGAGATTGTTAACCGGAAGAAAGAGCTTCGTAAGAAACATAGAGAAAAAGAGAGACTTGATCGTGAATTGTCTCGCGCTCAACGTCGACCTAAACCGCGTTCAAGTGGCAGTGCGAGTACGAGCTGTTGAACTTCTGTTATCCTAGTATGGTTGCCGAGTGAAGAGATAATATTTCTGAAGTCCGACTGCATCCATATAAGATTGAAATGATTCAATCTTACGTATTTGTCTTCGTTCATATACTGAAATGAAAGATAATGAATTCATGAGTGATGCTTGCTGGTTGGAATTAGCTGTTGTGCCTTAGTTGTCTCGAGTGTTGCATTGGTTTGCAGTGTCGCTGATCCATCATACAAACACATGCAGAATTCATGGGCAATTGTATCTGAGCCTGAAATATTTCTACCCCATGTGCATGTGAATCGAGAGATTACTGTTGACATTGAGCTTATTTCAAAAGATTTGAACTTAAAGGATACCGTTGTTTTCAGCCTTCTGAAGAGGTACATTCATGATGAGTTGATGAACCACTTGAGAGAGTTGCTAACTTAGATTATTTGGTTCCAATTTACAGTGATATTCCTAACTCTTCACTGTTTTTGTTTTCCAAGCACTTAGAGATTGAAAACAGTCTATGAAATTACTAAATGTCTAGAGTTGCGTACTGCACGTGATTCTTGCAGTCCAGGAACAATGAACTCATTCACATGCGCAAAATCGAACTTGCGTTCATTAAAAATAAAAAAATCCAGAAAAAAAAAAATGTTTCATATTTAGCTCTGATAACAGGTCGAAAACTCTAAGAAATTTCACTTCATTCTAACTATTTCCCGATGTAAATGGTCTAAATATAAATGATCATACATTACATTTCCAGCTTACATTACGCTTCGTACATCTTTTCTACACTCTCAACATAGCAGCAAGTGCTAGCAGACGTAACTTGAAACGAGAAAACAAAGTTTCCGATGATTATGCTCATGCTGCTTGTCCAAAAGGAGATAAATTTCACTCAATGTCAGTACGTTGAACATGCTTTATTGATGAAAAAATGAGGGGTACTAGAATGCCATACTCCATTTTTGTGTCGATGCAACGCTTCGTACCTCTTTAGGTACTAACTATCTGATGTCATCTTGATGACTGTGTGAGCTCTCTTGAGTACCAAGTATTTCATAGAGAAAGAGATTCTAAGGTTCAAATCTTGTTGTTTCTTCTGTTCAAAGAATGCCAGAAGCTCGATTTCAAACTAATTCGGGCTGCTGCTGCTGCCTCCGTAACTCGGCCGCCTCTGCTGCCTCCCGGAGCTGCTGGGCAATGACAGGACCACTTTGAGCCACTATTTCTGCAAAACCGTAGCTCCCAACACCACGGCTCTGTGGGGGGCCTTCGAAGCTGAGCTCCTCTGCGCGTCTCAGGAGATTGGCCGGGGTGTCAAACTCCGCCACACGACCCCCCTTGGCTAATACCAACACTCGGTGACAGTCGATGATGGTGTCAATACGGTGAGCGATGATCAAGACGGTGCAGTTGTGGAACAGGCTGCGCATGGCCGTCTGTATCAGCTGGTCTGTCTCTCCATCCACAGCGGCCGTGGCCTCGTCCATCACAATCACCCGTGACCTGTAACACAAGGAGAAAAAAACCGAGTGTCATTATTCTATGAAGATAATTCATACCGGTACTAAGCAAACTCTGCTGATTCTCACACCGCTTGTAACCGATGGGATTCACGCCTAGTAATTTTAAGGCGCCCAGAGTGCTGTGGATAACCATTCTTTAGAGAGATTAGAGCTCTGGTTTATATTATTTTACAACAATATGTTAACCCAAACTAAAACTAGAAACTAAAACTAGAAAGTCCGCTCAAGGCTAATAGTCGATTATGGTAAACTTCGAAACGTACTTCTAGATAGTGTTCGGAAATGTAGGGTATGAATTTTTTTATTGGTATATCTTGTTACCTTCCTCTAAGCTTTCTGAGTGGCTTATAGAGATATGGAAGTGGGCACTTTGGGCACTTTGGGCACTGAGGAGTTAAGTACGCAAAATTGATCAAAGCACAAGTAGGAAGTCGAAATGGTGATGCAAGACGCCTCACCTTCTTAAAAGAGATCGAGCCAGACATAGGAGCTGCCGCTGACCAACACTGAAATTCTCCCCATTCTCTGCCACTATGCTGTCGATGCCTCTGTCCAAAGTCTCAATTTTCTTGCTTAGATGCACCCTTCCTATAGCTTCGTTGATCTCCACGTCGCTGTGCTGCTCGAATGGGTCCAAGTTCAACCTCACCGTCCCCCTGAATAGCACAGGATCCTGAAACACAAAATTCAAGTTTAGAAAGAAAAGAAATTAAAGTCTTGCATCCCAATTACATCCAGGCCTCTTTAATGTCATTAGCCTAGATACCTGAAAGTTTTGTAACATTGTTGCATATACAAAGCGACTTTGTGTTGTGCAAAGTGAAGGAAGTACTTTGTGTTGCAGGAGTCCAGAAGCTGGATTAGAACCGCTTTTGCACAGGTAAAATTCCTCATTTTCAAATCCTTATGGAACATCTTGAGACATATCAAGATCTGATAGTGTGAATAAAAATTGAGTTTTTGAACTTGGTATGACCATTGCCTAGGGATGGATGAGAGAACAGAGGATATCAGAGTGTGATATTAGAGAAGGAGGTACGGTCTGGGAGTAGCTTTCTCAAGAAATGGTTATCAATTGGTGATGGATGGATGAATTACCTGAGGGATAATTGAGAGACGTCGTCGTAGATCGTCCAGGCCGACTCGAGCAATGTCAATTCCATCAATAAAGATGCTGCCACTACAAGCTTTATTCTCCACTAGTCGGAACATAGCAGCTGCGAGACTGGACTTTCCAGCCCCTGTTCTGCCCAAGATACCCACCTTCTCCTGTGCTTTCACCTATTGAAACCAGAAGAGGAAACTCGTTGGTGCCATCCCTTCAATAACTTCCAAATTTTTGTTTCACATATACAATGTTGGTCAACCTCTAGGGTGCAGTTTGAAGCAAAGTGAGACTGACCTTGAAGCAAAGGTCGTTGAGCACTGCAGGAAGGTCCTCCCGGTAGGCCATGGTGTAATGGACAAACTCGATCTCCCCGTTTTGAGGCCACTCTTTTGTAATGATTCCTGGTGCCGTTTCTGGATCAGCCTCAGTTGGCAACTTGGTGTATGCCTGTTCCAGCAATGCCAACAAACATGGACGGTTCAGACAGATTAGAACGATAATCAACCCACACAAGCTTACAAGCTAATGGAGAGCGAATAAATCCACACAGCCGAGGAATTATTTGTCAGCTGGGTTCTCCATCCTCTCCAAAAAATCTCAAGCTGAAAAACGGGCTGCATTAAAAAAAATGGACTAGATAGTATCCTTCAAGAGCCTAGACTCTCGAGAAGATTCTTGGAGATATTAATGGGTTTTACATTCTCTCCGAAAAGTATCAAGCTGAAAAATGGGATGCAGCCAAAAATGGACTAGATATTAACCTTCAAGGGCCTAGACGCTCGAGAAGATTCTTGAAGATATTAATGTCAAGTGGTGCTATTGATCTTCAATGTGCAGATCTGTATTTCTTATATTCTTCAGTTGATCAAAGGATTCACATTGAGCAAACAGTTTATGAATTATTACTTCTTTCTAATAGGACAATTATTCTAGAATGACACAATTGCCTTCAAACTTGGACTTTGCATTATGGTGTCCCAAACGCCAATCAAATGGTAAGATAAGAGACCCTATTTGTGCCATGTGACTACGTGCACCACTATGTAGCCACTGTTGCGGAGAACAGTTGAAAATTTGAAATGTACACTAGTGATACAGAGGCACAAATAGGGTGGCTTCGGAATTGTGGCACAAGACACGATCACCTACCTTGTTTGTGGGATTTTTGTGCAGGGTACGCAACTACAGTAAAGTGCTTCATAGAAATAAGCGCTAGTGACAAGGTTGGTAGCCTGAGTTGTTGGTCCTTGTTTCGATGATGCGCTGTGCCTTAGTTGCTTACCTTGCTTGAGAGGAATTTGACAAAGAATACGATTCATGAACTGCTACCCACATTCATTCAACAAGATGAGATTCACGCAATTAACCCCACTCATAACACAAAAGGAAATGTCGCAGGGTTCTCTATGTTTATTCTTGTAGTGCAAAGAATATTATTTCCTATGTGTCGAAGAATAACAATTTGAAAGAAATAGGCATAAACCTGAATCCGCTCCACACTGGTGAAGTAATTCTCTGTCTCAGCTGCTTGACGCACGCCATACTGGAAAAAACCTGTGAGCTGCAAACTCTGCACTAGCACCACCCCTGCAAACGTCCATTTTTCCAAGTCACATTTCATTTCAAACCAATGCAACCATGTCTTGATGCAGAACAGATGATAAGATAGAGAACCTTTCCCATAGGTTGAAAAGTCACCCATAAACCATGCCACCGTGTCATCCAAACATGCGACTTGCAAGAAGTCATGAGGTCAACAAATACAAATATATGTATATGTATATGTATGTATGTAAATGTAAGAGATTCCCATGAGATATATTGTAGATGCAATAAGATACTCATACTGATGTTGTCCCTTTCCAAATTGTGTCCCTATCTATAGAAACATAACATGGCATAAAAGAAATCTTGGACAAGTGTAGACTGGGGATGAACTTGAGAAAGATACAATTTGGGTATGCCTATCTTACTCAGGTTTCAAATCTCTATTTTATAAATTGGTGGAATTCCACTACGTTGGCACTTTTAAGAAGATGCGGCCTAAAATTTTAATTTATACTTGTCCAATTTTTTAATGTTTTGTGTAGGTGTATGCCACAATTTTTAGTGTAGGAATAGCGCCCAATTTAACAAAATTGATGATTTCAAGCGTAGTTTAGGCTTATGATTGGACTCTGCTACTTCAGAATTCAACAATTCATAACTTAATCATACAATATCCAAACAATACATAATCAAGAGCATTGCAATTCTCTCATAAATGGGGACAAGACCTAACCAAAAACAGAATCCTTATTCAAAATACGGCAATCAGTTTCCCACCGAATTTCAACCACAGGATTTGATAAGCAAGCGAAAATGGAAGAATGTTCACAGACTGGTAGGAAAAAGAATATGGGAAAGTGAAGAATGGAATGACTTACCAGCTAAGCCAGGGGAGATTTGGTGGCGGAGGAGGACAACGAGAAGGGAGACGATTGCAACACAGATAGCAGCTGCAAAATCCAGGCGGATCCCCAGCCAGCGAGAGGAGTGCACAAACAAGATGAAGGCTCGGTGGTTGGCGTCGATCATGGCCAAAAATTGGTCATGCATCTCCTTCTCTGCTCCGAATGCTCGCACCGACGCAATCCCCTACAGAAACACAACATTCAATCATCCCCGACTCATTCAACACAGTTGAGTGATGTAATAATTGACCTGCAGGTGTTCATGCAATTTAGTAACATAGGTACTCCTTGGTTCCTTCCCCCAGCTAGCTGAGGTGGGTGTCATGCCTTTTTCATCCAAGTCTCCTGCCAAATAAGAACTTTGCAGATTCGGTCCCTGAATTCCATTTAGGTCAAATAAAAACCATAGCTTGCGGATGAGGGTTCAAACTGTAGCGTAAATATGCCAGGAAGGACACCTAGTGCACTGCAACATGCAGCCTACCCAGTAATGATCACCACACATCATGACATCATCATCAAATTCATTAAATTGGCGTGATTCTGGGTGGATAAATTGTGACACTCAAAGGACAAATCTCTGAAAACAAGGATTGGTTGAGCCGAAAGAAGAACTTCTTGTGAATCTTATGGAAAATTCCCAATGAATGAATGCAGTCTTTTTTGCAAAACTGCGAGAGCTCAAAAGTCTGCATCACATCTTGTGAGAGAAGTAGAGTGAAAGGGGTTGAGAAAGGGGGAGAGAATCACCTGAAGAGTTTGAGTGAAATGTGCATACATTGGGGAGCGTGACAATCCGTCCAAACGCTTCAACTCTCGGGAGACCGTAACATAGCGCCGTTGGAGGTACAAAAACACCACCACGAAGGGCGGAATGCACAACAGGAACCACGGAATCAGGACTGCGATGATGGCAATGGACCCCAAGCACCCAACGAAATTCTCCAGGCACACCTGCACACCATCATAATATATGCACAAGCTCACATCAACAATCACCCATGAAGTTTTGTTATAATGGCCAATTTCAGAGCACCACTAACTTAAATGTGACCTCAAATGCTCAAATTCTGAACACTACTTAAGCTAATTCAATTCAAGTAGTGTGCCTCCAAGTAATAACACTCAGTTGCACTAATTTTGAAATTATGCAAATACGCAAGGCTCACTAAAATAAAAACCGATTTAATGTGGTCTATCCTATTTTCAAACAATCGCAAATAGTTTCATTGTCCTGTCATCCACATTTCATGCTATTATTGTCAGGGCGTCTCACATTATTCAAACTCTTGCACTAATTAAATTAATTTGAGTAGTACTTTCAAGTGTCCAGTGCTGCGAAAACTACAACTCTTAAGTGCTCAGATGGGTAGCCAAGGTTTCAGTTGCGTTATAACTTGCCCAACTGAAACCTCACAACAAGATCTAGGACAGATACTACTAGATCTGAGATTTCAAAATGAGTGTCTCAATTGTCTCCAGGTCCTAGTTGAGAGATCTTTTCCGAAATGCGCCAATATTGTGAAATTGTGCCACTATGATGAATACGACCATTCTCAAGAACCCAGATCAAATTTCCAATCTAGGATAGCTCAACATTGCTTCAAACAGAACGCACCTGTGCTGTTGAAGGAAGCAGCTCATCTACCAAGGCCTGATCTTTACTGAAGCGATTCAAAATTCTCCCCACTGGATTCTGCACAAAACCAAAACATGAATTCACCCTAGAGAATGAATCTTTCCAGTGCCAAAAATTGTGACACTCAAGTCCACAGAGCTCTAATAACTATGATTGACATAGATCTGAGGTCTCATAGAGGCAACTTCATAACAGTCAATATTCTTGAGTTGTTACCATTGTAACGAATATGATCGACAATTGGTAAGGATTGTCAAGAAAAAGTCTTGTACCTGGTCAAAAAACGATTGTGGAGAGCGGAGCACTCTCTCGGCCATGCGCCCATGCATCTGCTTGGCCGACACCATGGTCGCCTCAGTGAAAAGCAAACCTCGGCTGATGGATAACACGATGGCTCCCGCAGAAAGACACGCATACGAAATGACATACATTTTAGTGGTGAGATGATACTGTCCATCCACCCACACACTTAGCCAGTAGTCCACCATCACCCGCACTGCTTGCGTAAATAGAAACAGTATTGTCACAAACAAGATAAACGCAAGCCTGCACACCAAGATACCAACAAAAAAATCAGTAACACAATGGATTTGTCGATAGAAGAAACTCCATAGTCATTTGGCTCCCAAGAAACTTTCTCTATCACTATTGACTATTACACAACCCTTGGAGAGCTTTGGATTTTCATGATAATAGATGAACTACGGGACAAGAAAAAACTTCTTGATACACGAATCTTGATATGATTTTTTTGACATATGGATGGTCAACTACTTGGGAACTGAACGCAACTCATAGACCAAGCCTGAAATTTTTTCTTTCTGGTGTTTTAAACTCATGGCTTTTAACCCTCAAGGGACAGATTGAATAGTGAGTCCTTGAGTCATCACTCAAACCACTTCCATCATAAATTAGTCAAAAAAATTGTAATTTCTTCGTAGACGTCACGAATAATGCAAATGGTATGCGGACACATTCTTAGAACTGAATTTTTATTTTTTTTGGAAGGATTGAAGGATTGAAGCGATTGTTTGAATGTCAGTGCTCAGGAAATTTCCCAAACTTAAATTCTTACCCGCCACTATCCTTAGCATACTGGAAATAAGTTGCCCATGTCACTTCGCCTTCAACTCTATCTTCCTTCACAGTGAGCTGCCCTCCTTTACTCACACCACTGTCTCCCTTAACACCAGAGAGTCTGCGACTTAATGTAGTCTCTTTGCCATTGACTGAACCTGACTTCGCAATTTTCTTCTGATCCAACTCAGACATCTGCACATAACCTCAAATTCGTTAAATTGGCAGAATTCTTCACATTGGCACTTATCTAGACCTCAGATCTCCACCAGTCCTCGTTTCAAAAGCTTAATGCACTTTAATATCACAATTTCGGCATTCAAATCACAGAAAATTGACCTTACATTGTCAGAAATAGGGTCCTGGCTGGTATTCTGAGGAGGAATTCCATTATTATCTGCCAATTCTCTATGCCCCAAGCACTCAGTGACAGCTGAAGCTCCACCAAGCACGTCAAACTCCGGGCCCTTCTCTTCTTCAAAATCGTGAATGGAGTCACTACTCGAGAAGCTCAACCTGCTGTGACGATCTTCAATGTTACTGTTGCTGCCTTGATCCACAATGACTGCATCCAGGTCGGAGTCTTTGGGGAGTTCTCGCAGTCCGCCGTGTTCCATGAGGAAAATTCGGTCACAGAAAGTGAGGGAGGTTTTGTTGTGCGTTACTAACACCACCGTCCTGTCTTTGAGAATCCCAGCCAACACGTGTTCCATCAAGTGCTTGGCTGTGGGCACGTCCACTGCTGCTAAAGGATCGTCTAACAGAAGGAGAGGACTTGTACTGTAACATGCTCTTGCAAGACTTACTCGTGACTTTTGCCCTCCACTTAAGTTCACTCCTCGTTCACCCTGCGGAAGAGTTAGTCAGTTGACACTCCATACTAATCAATAAACAAATTAACACGTAGAAATCCACGAAACATCGGATTTTATTGGACATACAAAACACTAATTTCTTGGAAATATCAACTTACAATCTCTGTGTCATGGCCTGCAGGTAATTGGGCAATATCATGATCTAGTGTGCATGCTGTAATTGTCTCATTGTATCGAGCTTCATCAAACTTATTTCCAAAAAGAATATTGGTCCGTATTGTGTCATTCAAAATCCAAGGCTGCTGGGGAGCATACGCCACCGGTCGGTCTGTTACAGAAATTCCAGCCACACACTGTTCACATGGCCACGTACAAATTCAAATCATTAGGATATCTACAAGTGCGGAATCAAAAGTATACACATCCAAATTACTTCTCCTTTAATTATTAGCAGACACATCCTCAGTATAGGATCTCAACTAACATTTAGTAAATGAAATTTTCATACCGATATCCCAGAGAATCAACTGTCAATTTATGCACATTATTCTCTTGTTACAAAGAGTAATTACATAGAAAAGAGTATCTAATGAACAAAGAGGTACTATTCAAAAAGGGGGAACTCCAACAGAGGTACCTAATGCTATACGACATACACAAGAAACTTGAGCTCTCTTAATAAGATCATAAAATGAGTCCAATAATAATCAAGGATTTCAGTAAGATGAACTCTTTTATGAACTTTCAGAAATCATCACAAAAAAACTCTTCACCATGATTCATGGAGAGATTTTCTTATGGTCCTTTTGTCAGAATGATCATACAAAGGCTTCTCCATGATACAAAGAAGAAAGAGACCTGGATATGACCATTGTGAACAAAGGAGAGAATTCTCTTTAAGAGGTGGCCTAATAAAAAATTTTGTATACAATACCTCCATTTCTCCCAGGAGAGCCAAAAGAAGGGAGCTTTTCCCGCTCCCAACCGCTCCAACAATTGCCACAAGTTCACCTCGCTTTACTTCAAACGTGATTTCTTTCAAAGTAGAAGCTTCTTCAAAGTCTTTGCCGGCAGCCACGTCCCCATTTGAAAATATTTTAAGACCACTAACTTGCTTAGCATTCCGCTTCTTCACATTTTCCCTCTTTTTGTTGTCACAAGAGTGCCAATCTTTGAGGATCCAAGAGAATACCCCATCGGAAACAGAAACAGACTTGGAAGACAGAACCTGACCAATATGAAACACATCAGATGGCTCCATTCAATATTATCGTTGTCAATTTCATTAAATTGGCGCAATTCTGAGAGCCAGAAGTTGTATAATTAATCTAGAAAAAATATTCAAGTGTGAATTAATAGAGAGAATATTTAAGAAAATTGTTACCTCATCCGTCTTGCTGCGACTGCTAATTCCATTTCCATTTGGGAGATCAAGGAGCTGTTGGAGACGTTGGATTGCCACCATAGCCTCGGAAAGGTACTGAAACCCTATCAATTCACATGTAATAACAAACTTAGCCCAGAAGAAATTCCATACTCATTCGGACCCAAAGAATCTTGGTTCTCTATACTCACTATTGCACAATCTCTAAAAAAATTTGGTTTTGCATGATGATAGAAGCACAACATGTCCAAAAAAACGCCTCACTAGCAAAGACTAAGTATATGACCATATGACATCCAGATGGTTAACTATTTGAAAATTTGAATGGTATTCAAGAATCAAATCTACAAGGTTTTCTTCTAATGATAAAGAGGGGTTTTCTTAGATGTTCCTTGAATTAACTAAGCCTTATTTACATGACACAATCTAAAAATCATTCTTGCCAATATACTAGAGGTTGCATACCCTCACATCACACAAAAAATGAAAATAAGAGATGAAAGATGAGAGAGATATTCTATGCTCAACCTCTCACTTGGTCTAATATATGGACTTAGTAGTATTACCTAGAGGAGCAATTGCGAATATACGCACAAGTATACTGAATAGAGCTAAGAGGGTGAAAGCAAGACTTGGTGTCAATGCTGCTCCACCATGAACGGCAACATATGTGCCAAATGTTGCCAATGATGCCAATGGGGTCATGCCATCCTACACAACAATTGACTTGTAAAACAAAACCACCATACCAAGGGATATAATTCATATAGATAAAAAAAAACAATAATATTTAAGATTTATATTATTAGCATTCTTTAGCTAAAGCCATCAATCTTTGTATAGGAATCAATTAAGATTCTTGGGGGTGATTTGTTTGTGACAAGAAGACACTAGAGAGAATCAAAATAGGAGTCGTATTGTTGCAACTCTTAAAGGGGGCGTGTCAAATGTATAGAATGGACTAGATAACATGAATGTAGAGACTTATTACGAGAAATAATATAATGACCTAGGGAAGTGGCAAGGGATGCTACTTCCATAACAAAGCTCTAGTTTCACACTATTAGACATAACCTCAATAGTTGAATCCTATTTGATCATGCTCAATCAAGGAAGAATAGCATAACACTAAAGAAGAAAATGATTATCAATAAGACAATAACCACACTTTTCATATCCAACACTTAGCTTTCACCTATACAAAAATGAGCTTTAACAAGGTTATGATAAGCAGTTCTATACTGGAGTACAAAACTCTTGTACAATATGCAAAGTAATTTTTGTATAACAAAATCATACGCTAGATATCTTCTTAACAACTCTTTAGAAAAGCAGAGAGGCGTGCAATTGATCCCAAAGTGCAGCAAAGTTCATATTCTAAAGAATGAGCATAATGTCTCAGGTCAATGTTTCGTCCAAATAATTTCTCATTCAACCAGAGTAAAATAACGCTTTGAATCTTCAAAACCCAATCTTTCTTCATGACCAATTAGTAAAGAACTTGAAGTAAACAAGTTTATGACAAATTAGGAAAGAAATTGAGGAAAACATTATATGAGTACAAAGATAAAAGCAAAAACATCCAGACTGAGAGTTAAAGGCGGGTGAGATTACCCTGAGGGTGGACGTGGAAGCCCTAAAGAAATTGGCCCTCTTGATCCAATGCAATTCGGAGGCTCTCCAATCGGCAATCCGCTTCAAGAAGGCCGCCGTCCAGCCATTGTATTTGACCACCCGGACTCCAGTCAGCACTTCGTTCACAGAGCTCACCCGCGAATCTGTGAAGCTGACGGCAGTGTTGCGTAGTCGTCCCACTTGTTGGGCCACTTTTACCTGATTCACCATTGGGCCTGCTCATGAGATTGAAACATCGGCACAAATGTGCACTGCGTGGAAGTCAATTCATAGATTTTTTTCAGTTGAAAAATTCTCAAGAATATGAAAGCACTCGACCTCACTTTCAGGGCTCTGCCTGAAAAATAAATCTATACTGGCTCCTAGATTTGACGGCCTTGTGCAGACGAATGTCACAATTATTGGCACCTCGAACCAAACATTCTTTAAAGTCCCAATAATTTTGAGAATCAAAATCATCACTGCATTTTGACATTTTGATATTGAAGAGGTTTCGGAGTAACAGCCAACATGAAAATAAACTCTGATAAATAAATAGATAAATAATTGTATATGCCTAACCTGCAGGGGCTGGGTGAGAAAGATGAGAACAACGCCGGGAATAGCTGCATATCCAGCTTCATACAGGACAAGTCCAGCCACCACCGTAACCTCCACCAAGGTAAACCAAACTGCACCATTCCATCCCTTACTGAGATATTACACTCTTAAGTCTACCTAGTGTGGACCACTTTCATTTTCAGCAATTTTTACCTTGCATCTACCTATTTATGTATTTAGTGGCTTGATAAAGACGTCATTTACACTAAAGAAAGAAGAGTGTAACTATGCCTCACTGACGTCTAAGCTATGAACCCCGTTTGAAACAGGAAAAGGGACTAATTTCTCAAGATAATGAACAGTGCAGGATTTCAGAAAGCTAAAATGAACATACAAAAATTCTACCTAATGATACTTACATAGTTGGGTTCAAGCACCTACCGAAGTGGAAAAACGTAAAAGCATCAACTATTTTCTGAGTGTCATTAGTGACCAAATTCAACATGATCCCGGTATTTGTATTGACCAGCGCAGCTAACCGCATTTCTTGGAGCTGCAAAATTTATCAAGAAGGGAAACATCAAACAAGTCTGAAACCGGAAAAAACGTGACATTCTTTCGTCCTTATAAATTTGCACCTTTTGTTCTTTGAGGATTAGAATAAGCGTTTCGTTCTAACATGACTAGCGTTCTGCATATTGACTGGCTGACTTACTGAATTTGGATTTGTATAAGCATTCTTTAACGAGCTTCCACCCAACTCTTATTGGTTATTGTCTATGTCATGAACCGCAACATGTATTACCTTGTTGAAAACGGCCATGGCAATTGAGGCACGCGCCTTCATTCCCGTTCTCTGGCCTAGGGTGAAACAATGGTGCTGCGTGATGCTCTGCGTTGACGACGTGACCAGCATTCCAGCCACCAAGAGAGTCGCCCACCACCAGTGCAAGTTCCCAGTGTTTTGCGCAATTCGGACTAATGCTCTCAAAATATACACCTGCACGCGCAAAAATCAATCCAAGGTAACCAAAAATCACTTCATATACGAAACCACATGAACACAGAAAAATGCGTAGGTTTCAGACCTTGAGGAATGGACGCAGAAAGAGAGATGGGGATGGTCAATCACAAAATTGACCCTACAGAAAATCTTTCAGGACCCAAGTAGTGATTAACTTAACAAGAGGTCTATAAAATATTTGCTCAAGAAAGGTGAAATCAGAAGCAACAATCAATTCAATACAGTGTGATTGCCCAAGTAGGGAAACCGGAAAAAAGTACTGTAATGTCCATACCCAAACTGCCATGCGAACATCCCCATTCAAAATTGAAACCCTTCATTTGTAGAATAAACTTCATTCCACAAAGTCCAAAAACCCACTACTTGTGCACCTGAAAGTGCCTTCATATTTAGATCAGCGAATCACTCTATCTTTGTGCAACCTCACTCACTGGCAATCAATTCAATCCACGTGCACAAAGTTACAGATTGCGTGCCACATGCAATTCTCTATGCTTCAAGCAACTTCATTGATAAATTGGACCTTCTGAAAGAGCAATAAGAGGAACAAGAACAAATCAAGAAGTGAAGATTGAGGGCACAAAGGAAGACAAGAAAACTACATAAATTACTATCCCTCTGTCTCAAAATAATACTAGTGTCTCATTTGTATTTTACAAAGGAAACACTGGTATTATTTTGAGACAGAGGGAATATAAAAATATGGTATCCAGGCTGAGAAAGCCTGAATGCTCCTTTCATATACCCCTAGGGTGGGTTCTGCTACCATTGATTTTGCTCTAAAAAAGCTCATTAACAAAGCGATGAAACGTAGAGTTTTTAATGCACCCGCAGTGAACATTTCAAGCTGGGCAAGATTATAAAGCACTTCCAATTCCAGCTTTAAAATTTTAAAAATAAGTCGGTCCCAAAAATATGAACCAAATTGCGTTACATGCGACTTCTTGTCGTAATAAAAAAATTGACTGAGAAATGTTTTCAAATGAGCAAAACTCTTCCTATGGACACTCCACCTTACCTGGAGCACAACAGCCACCAACCACAACGACTTGTAAAGCCCGCCGAACATGAATTTGCGACCCATACTCTTGTAAATCAGCTTCCATACAGAAACGGGCTCCTCGCCAGACGAATTCTGCTTCTTCTTCTTCTTGTCCCTCTCGTCCCCGAGAGCCTCCTGCCACTTGCGCTCGCAATGACGCGCCGTCTCCTCTCGTATTAGGTCATACAAATCCTCTGCCTGCACATGTGTCAACAAGCACTCAACATGTAAATTCAGAAAAGTTTCACTTGAATGTTGAAACTTCAAGAAAGAATTCAAGGAGGGGTTTCCAAGAAGCCAGAAAAGCAACTTCAAGTCTCATTACCTCCAGGGGTTCTGTGTATTGCCCATCGTCAACAAGCACTCAACATATAAACTCGGAAACGTTTCACTTGAATGTTGCGACTTCAGAAAAGAATTCAAGGGGATTTCTCCAGTAAGTCAGAAAAGCCGTTTTAGGTCTGATTGATTACCTCCAGAGGTTTTTTGTTCCCACTGGTGATGAGAGGTTGCACCCACTGCCATGTGATGTAGCTGAATATGGACGCTCTCGACATGGGACATGGTTTCCCTGTCGTCGACCCCTTCTCTTCTTCCATGGTGGCGTCACAATCTTCCTCTCTCAGCTAGCACTACCTTCAATTCATTCTCCCGCGTTTGAATACCAACCTCTGCCACAGGCACGAATTCGTCAAAACGGGAAGAGCTCACATCATTATTGAGTCTCGGTATCCCACAACCTGCAAGAAAATAATAATAAACAAAGAAAGTAGCCTCCAAAACTAAATCTCTTTTGGAGCATCGGTATTGCCACCTTCGGCATCTTCCTCACCTTTACATACCATCCCAACGAAAATGTTACACAAATCTTAATCTCGATTCACCTCAAAAGAATTGGAAAATCGAAACCTCCAATAAAACATACCAAACTCACAAGAACTAATTCTTCCTCGCAGCTCGCATCACGCAATTGAAACCACAAGCACACACACGTCACTCCACAACCCAGCCTGGAGATTTCCAAAGCAATTGCATGACAATCGCAATTCACATCACCCACTCCCTATTAGAAAACTCCTGGACACATCATTTCTCACCAGAATTCAAGAAACCGATAACTCCGCTAATTTTTTTCCAGCAAGAACCCACACAAGAAGGGCTAATTCAACCCAAAAGAAAAAGAGCTCCCCATTCAGTAAGTCTCCTCGAGTGAAATGAGCTTTCATGCAACGACGACGACGACGACAGCCTACTCCGAACTGATCCTTCCACCATTTCGGACTCCTGCTTTCTAATTTCGCCCCACCTTCAAGCCAAGATTCGATGCTGGGAGAAAGCTCCACGTCTGATGCTGTCTGTTCCGTTCCGTTCCGTTCCTAAGCACCGAATTCGAAATCTGACCGGTGAGCCTCGGCTCTGTTCCGTTTTTCCCTTGAAAACAGACAAACAGGCAGGCAGGCGGAAGCCGCCATCAGAAGGGCACCGTGGAGGACGTGGAGATGAAGGTGAGCATCTGGGGCTGCACTGAAATGTGGGGTACCTTGTGAACATATACAGTTTGTGGGTCCCCGATTCCGACAGTTGAGAGTCTCGTTGAGTTGTGAGGTGGGAATTGAATGCAGTGGATGGCACTTCTCTTCTGGCTGCAGTGAGTGGAAGTTCGGAATCACTCAGGCACTCATCAGTTCGCCAAAGAACTGTGAGCTGTTGGATGTCCCAACTTTCGTAACATGAAGGTGGCCATTCTAAAATTCCTTTCGAGGGTGCCGTTGTTTCGGGTAAAGGTCCGAAGATTCTTGATCAAGGAATGGCAGAAAGCCGGACAGTGCAGTAACGGATGAGAGGGACGAGTGAAGCGCTGGACTGATGGCTGGGCTGGGCTGGGCTTGGTCCGCAAGGGCATCCGCGGAAGCGAAAGGGCGGAGAGAGCTTGGCTTTAGCCACCTTTTGAGGCGACAAGCGTAGGGGCTCCAGTCGTGGGGGCGCCGAACTGAAAGAATGGGCGGCTTTATGCATGCACGCCGTTTCCTTCGCAGCGAGAATTTTTTTGGAGGTTTACTGAGCGCTCTCATAACCACAACCACGGGAATCATTGGCTCTCCAAAAAAAAAAAAAAAAAGTGCTCACTAGAGGTCAAACTACTGTGCGAGACTTTTCCTTTTCACACAAAATTCCAAAGATGATCACCTGCACTTATGTCTTATATAGAATGATTCTCAATCACCCATCAAATACTTTTAGACCACCATGTCATTACAAGGTTAATCCTTAAAGGACGGATTAGTGACCGTGGATATCATCCATTTTGGTACCATGTATATAATTGGTGTAACAAAATCCAAAAGCACTCATTGGAAGTCAACTACTAAACAAAGATCTCTCCTTTTCACACAAAATTTGGAGGATGAATAGTTGCATGTGCGTTCTTGCATAAAGAGATTCTTTGTCATTCACGCCATAGCACTTTTATCTTGTATAGAATATTTTCAATCATCCATCAAATACCTTACTTTTAGGCAACCATGTTGTTACAAGGTTAATCCTTAAAAGATGGAATGGTGACCATGGAAATCATCCATTTTGGTACCATGTGTATCACTAGTATAACAAAATCCAAAAGCATTGATTGGAAGTCAAACTAATGTAGAACATCTCTCCTTTTCACATGAAATTTGGAAGATGAATAGTTTTACTTCTATCCTTGCATGGAGAGGTTCCTTATTATTCATCATCCAAAAAATGCAAACAATATTAACTCGTAAACAATATTGCAAACATTTTGTAGCCAATGAATGATAAAAACACAATCCTTCTATGTAGGATACAAATGCAACTATTCATTTTCATAATTTTGTTGTGAAAAAAATATATCTTTTATAATAGTTCTAACTTCCAATGAGTGCTTTTGCATTTTTTTTTAGGGCAAAACTCCCATACTATCCAAAAGGATGATTTCTACATTCACCAGTCTATCCTTTAAGGATTAAAGACCAAGCATTCAAATTTCAAATGAATGCAAAGAAATCCCAAGTATACAAAAATATGTTCTTTCATCCATCAAGTTTAATTGAAGATTCTTGTGTTAGTTCCTTAACATTTATATAGTAAAGATTTTGAAGGCTTTATTTTATGAATATTCTATAATTCAAAGGATACTTTTTCAATTCAAAAAATGACCCTTCAAAAATGACTTGAATGAAAATAATTAATCTTCAAAAATTACTATGATTAAAACTCAACATTTTGAACTTAATAGAAAATAAATTCTTAAGAAAATAAAAAATATCCAATCTACAATCAATTTTTGAAAGAATTTTCAATTTTTGAATTCAAATATTATTGAAAAATATTGGTTTGTGAACTAGTTGATCTAACCATATAGATGTGATCTATGGATTATATTTTACAATTATTGTTTTAAGAGCCATCATTAATCTATTATTTTTAATTGTATTTTACAATACATCTTTACAAATTTAGAAATATGGACTACCCTCTAGTCATTAAGGGGTTACCTAATAAAACTAAGGCCATACTATGTACTCTCTGTGTAACTAATGACCAATGACTAAAGGTTTTAAGGCCCTATTTTGGAGTTGGAAGCCCTAAAAGTAGGAGTTTTCATATAAATATTGGAGCCCCCAAAGCATTAGATTTCTATTGCAATTAATTTTTCAATGGTTCTCTCTACCTATCCATTTGTTATTTTACTTAAAATATAGAAAAAAAATTGAACTATATATTGACCAACAATTTTTTTAAATGAATTTACAACTACAGAGTATTGATTTTCTAATTTGCATAAATACAAAAAATCACATTCATAGGTAATTGCAAAATGAAGTTTGAAAAAATAAGTATAGTCTCATCTTTAAACTAAAGGGTTAAAAGTCTTTAGCCTTTAGTTGACATAGAAGCCTTGGCAACTATAAACTCATTGTGCTAGACTTGAAGGATATGTATTGATCAACCAATAGCTAGTCTTGAACTCTAAATATATAAATATAAAATATCCCAAAGATTTGACCCTATAGTTGCAAAGTTAATCCTTTTAATTCTAATAATTTTCTTAATATAAACTTTTATTGCTTTGTTTCAGAGATTAATTAAACCCCAAAGTTTTTCATTGGTTAACACAAAAAAATTTACTCCCTCAATTGAAAATACACTAAAAAATGTTTGCAAAGGGAACCCTTTTAACTTTAATATATTCTTTTTAACTTCAAATTCCTTCGGCCTTGGTTTCAAGAAATTAATTAGACCTCAAAAGGTTTCCATTAGCTCCCTCAAAGAACTTTTCAACTCTCTCAATTGAAAAGACAATTTCAATTTGTTGTGTAACTTCAAAATCCTACTATTTTTAATATGGCTACAAAATAATTATGTTGTTTTCACCTTGGCTTTATTCCACCATTTTTTTTCGTGGTTGCATTTCATCATTCTTCTCCTAACTTCATTCCAACATTTTTATAATTGTCACTTCAAATAGACCCTTAGTGACAAAATGGCTCATGTAGTTGTGAACTTTGGCCATGTCACACTATTATTGTACAATTTCCATATTCCCAACAATTTGGGAACTCACAGGTCTTTAAAGGAGTTGAATCTCATTTAATAAAAGTACCTTGAAATTGTCTCCATGCTTAATTATGGTTAGTGGGCTTTGATTTTTTAAGACTTTGGTGCTACAAATAAGGTAGATTTAGTAGAGTGCAATTTAGGGTGCTCTAGAGAGTTCTACTTTGAAAATTTTCCATCAAACCTTAGTTTTGGTGCTTTAAAGAATTTCACCCTGTGTTTTTTCCAAAGTTCGACTTTTGGTCCTACATTGTATACACTTTATGATTTATTCTAATATTAAAAAAATATTTTTTCTAGAAAAAGGTTCCTCCAACTAAAAGCTTATGACCCATTTCTAATAACTTAAGGTATTTAGCATAGTTGCCGGTTGGATTTCGTAAGGGAAAAAAATATCTAGTGTAGAGAAATAGATTTAAGAAGGATTTGAATTTTCTTTTACATTTTTTCCTTCAAAAACAAAATTATCTTGAAATTTTTCGTAAAGATTTTGTGAAACCTATTCTTGTTATATAGGCCATTATATATTTTTTTTATCACAAGTTGGTTACAATATTGATGTGAGTGATAATGGTGGCTTTCAATATACACGTTGTGATCATTCTATCAGCATGATCACGTCATGGAAGGTGACGTCAGCATGGACGGGCGACCAGAGATTGGGTGGCTGGAGCGACATTGACCGAATCGGAAGATCCTGATCCGTTGGCTGCAGCGCCGTCAAATAGCCGAGTCCAAAACTTATTCTTTTAATTAATTTTTAAAAATTTCCAAGAGATTCCAAAGCACTGGACATGGTCTTTGATTTGGGCCAGGTTGTTTTTTTATAATTTAATTTTACGCAATGCAGAAAAGCGATCTTCATTGGAGTGATGAAACTATTTTCATTTATGGAAACGGACAAAACGTGCAATGTGGGGATAATATTTTTATTTATTCATCCAAAAGAGTGTACACTCATCCAAAATAGAGCACTATAGTCTAAAGATTTGGTAGCATTTTGGAATTTCATCCATTGAAAAAAGAAGAATATCTCACCAAATATCCCCCTCCAAAAAATTTGCATTCCTTGTCAATGAAAATTTGTTGAAGAAACCTCCTTGATTTGGGCGAATTTTCTTTGACATTGTCTACAATCCACCACTCTACCCTTGTTGAATAATAGACTTTCTTGATTTTGGAAAACAAATTTAGCAATTTTTCACTAAAGCCCTGTTCAGACCAAGGTCAAGAATATCTTACAATCTACATGGTCATATGAGCAAACACTACTATCATCTTACAATCTACATGGACACTCTCTTTCAAAAACTGATCCCTAAATATTCTTTCCTACAATGTAATTGCCACTAATTATGAGAGTTTAGGGTTACTTGTAGATATATTTATCCTCAATACTTTGAAAATTCATAGTTTATTTAAACAATGTCCAAAATATGGATAAGAAGAAAATCCATAATATTGTTTAATTAACTTCTAAAAGTTCATGACTATGTTTCACTAATGAAAAAATACTTCAAAACTACCATTTCAAGTGCAAAGAGCTAAGTATAATGAAAAACAACACTAAAATCTTGTACAAGACATGTATGAGAATGTGTGGAAAATTTTTCATACACTTTGACCACGTAGATTGTGAGATATTAGTTTTCAAAGTGGAAAATAAAGATTTCTTTTTCAAATTTGCATAATTACAAAGGTTTTTAGATTTTGAATCTACTTAATATAATTTTTTTGTACTACAAAGCTTTAAGGTTTAAATCTTCATTGTGAGGAATTGAGTTGAAAATAAAGTATTTAAAAATAATAATAATAATAATAATAATAATAATAATTTTCATTCTTAAGAAAATTATTAAATAGAAGTAGGTATAAGATGGAAGGAAATTTTTTTTTGTTAATATTTCTAAAATAGAATTGAAATATATTAGTCCTAATGGTCAAATTGTTGTACTTGGGTACTTCACTAGTAGTTATTTTAGAAACAACATGAGACCCACTATAGGGTACATTTTAAATGTTGAATCTAATAATTTAAAAAATATTCAAACTATCATAGCATAACTTTTTTGAAGCACACTATATTACACTACTACATAATATGTAGTAATGATCTATAGTACATATATAATTTGTAAATCTACACAAGGAATAATCTAAAAGGAAGGAGAAGAATTTGCATAAAGAGCTTCCATTTTCCATTTGCAAATAGACAAATTGATGAATAACATTTCATTTTGAATTGTTATTTGTTCATTTTTTTCAACTCAAATGTGTAGTAGGCGGTTTTTAAAGATGCATTGTAAAAGTCATATTTAGCCAATGTACTATACTATTTATTGGGATTTCAATTTTTGTGGTTTCTTCTCCTACTGTACATATATGATTCATTTGCATGATTTTTTTTATATACAATGATGTCCGTATATGTCGTGTTTTGTGTAGATTGTATTCAATGGTCGTGAGAGTGTACATGTTGTACTAATCAACTCTAAAATCCTATAGGAATCTCATAGGAAAGTGTTTAAATACCTTAAATGTTAGTTTTAACTACCATTGGTGGTAGGAAAATGGACCAAAAATTAGAAGTTGAAAATAATAGGGGCATAACTATTGAAAAATAATAACTAAATAGATCCTAAAATAAAAAGTTTTGACACACACATATATATATATATATATAGATTACAAAATATAGTGAATTATTTAGGTTGTTGTAGCAAATAATCTACCCTCCCTAAAGATGTTTTAGTTTTGAAAAATTGTAAAAATTGAGTTCAAAAACAAACTCAATATGTTACTTTTCAAAAAGACTTCCTAATTGTCCACAATACAAGGTACTTCATAAATTAAAAAATTCTCATAAAGATAGTACATTCTCTGACATCTAAGGAAAAGTTTCCAAGAAATGCAATAAAATCTGATATTTTGCAAACCTACCAAAATCCTAAAGAATCCATCCCAGGACTTTTAACATTTAGAAATTAAACTTCAAAAAAGATTCAACAAAAACTTAAGCAATTGAATTGAAAGAACATTTCTGAATTCATTATTCAAATGCAATTAGGTGTAGTTGTATTATAGTTTATAGGTCAAGAACCTCTAAGAAAACCATTCAAAGATTTTGGTTTGTCTATGAAAAACTAGCCTTCATAGATGGAGTGTTATGTGAGAGGAGTCCATAAAGTACAATCTCTTTATTTTGAGATTTTTGGATGGTGGAATATTTTATAGAATGAACCAAATTGTTAAAATTTACCTACAATTCTTTGCAAAATAGGATTATATTACAACATTTGGATGAATATAGACACTTGAATGAATGACTAATATTTCATCCATGATCAATTCTAAAGTTGATATATTTATGAATGTAAATTGCTTCTACAATCCACACAATAAATTTGGTTGCAATACAAATTTTGGGCTTGTACGAAATTCATACACAATGATCCACAAACCAACATGTCATAATCATATTACTTTCATTTCCTATTATTTTGTGAATTCCTTTTATTAGGCAAGCATACTCTAATATCAATATTATCACTAAAATCATTCCATTTAGACTATTGCTTGAATCATAAACTTACAAAATATGATAGTCTAGGATAGTTTGGGGATATACCTATAATCATTACTTAAAAAATTTAAGTTTTTCACACATTGTCTAAAAAATACAAGCTTAGAGAATTTATAGTCTTTTTCAATAATAATAAGATCCAAAAATTTTAGATTTTTTGATAATAGGAACAAAGTTTGACATGTATTTATTGCTTGTGATTATTGAAAGGTATAAAAAGAGACTAGTACACAGATGGAAAAAATGCTTTGCTAGAATTATCTTTCTTCTTTAGGGTTTACTTTTTGTTCTAATACAACATTTTTGTACTTTAGTTGTAGAAAACAACCTCCAAATAATTATGTTTTATTGCTTCGCTTAATTTGAATTTTTTTTAACAAAATTGTTTTGATCTAGAGATAGGCAGTGTTGCTTTGCTATAATATTGAAAGCTTGGAATTTTCAATATTATAGCATATGTATGTCCTTTAAAATACTTCACACAATTGAAAAAATGGTGTCACTTGATTTAGCTAAATTAGACTTCTTCAAACGTTTTATTCATTGATTTCTCCTTATCAAACAAATTGACATCATTTACCACAAGTGAAGGGCAATATTGATAAGATTGACACATTTGAATTTGCTAAGCATTTTTATTATTTATGGAAATTAAGGTTTGAAAGATTGTTTTTATAGAAATATTTTTTAAGATTTCTTTTTTCTATATAAACTTTTGTTTTTGAAGAAATAATTTTCTAAAAATTTTGAAATCTATTTCTAATGAATGATTTATACAAGTACGATATATACTACTTTGATCCTTTAAAGTTATGTAGAATTAGTTATGTAATTTTTAAAGTTGTAAATTTTTGCTACAAAGTGATTGTAATTGTAAGGCAGCTACTGCCTCTTTTTAGCGAATTGTATGAGAAAATGTCAATTTCAAGAAATACCACAAATGCTTTTCTAAAGGATTTTGTATGGCATTTCCCGATTTGTTGTTAAACTTTTCTAAACAACCTAAAATCGGTATATATGTCATTCTCTCATTTATTGAGACTCATACTTGTAATTGATCCCCTTCCTCTTCTAGATTTGTATTTGTATAATATTAGTGTGATTGACAAACAATATAGGATATTTCAAATATATTTGTTGTATTTGTATTTTATATTTGTAATTTCTTATTCATACTTCTATATTTGTTTTTTAATTTGTATTTTGTATTAATATGCCATATGTGTATGTTATATCTGTATTCCGTCTTTATATTTTGTATTTGGCTTGGACGGTTGAAATTGGCCTAATTGGATGCCCTACATTAATATTTACCCTAATTTAGTGTCAGCAAATTGTATCCCTTAATCTTGAGGCTCATCTAAAGGCTCTTGCTTTTCTTCAATGATGCTTCTTCAATAGTTGGGAGAGGGGTCTTTTTATTTTGTGAATCACATTGATGGCTTAGGTTATTTGGCAAGGTGTGTGTGTGTGTGTGTGTGTTACTCCCATGTCGTTGAAATTTTTGAGGGCAATTTTACTACACACCACCTTATAACAATACCTTGTAATCTTGTTTTGTTAGTATTCACCACAAAGGCTCAACTTTACTTCTAAAAAAACATTTGAATGTAGTTTCTCGTTCACTATTTTCTTTTCATTATTATTGGATAAAGTGTTCCAATTCATAAGAAAAACAAAACAAAAAACCACTTGAAAATGGTTACTATTTGAGATTCATGTAATTCAAGTTAGATCTTGTTGACAAATTTGAAAGGCAATTCTAAATGCAACTTAGTACGGATTTTTTGGACATTTTATGAAAAAACAAAAAATCCTAACATACTAATTTATAATAAAATGCAATTGTCTAATTATATTTTTTGCAAAAATTATATTTATTCAAATAAATGAATGTACTTTCTACTATTTTTTGTATTTACAAAATTGGGTTGTTTGGGCTACCCCACCCCTCAAAAATAATTGTGAATCATTGATGGGACTTGCAAGTACCCACCACAACTATTGATTGAATTTTTTTTCCAATAAAATATCCTTTGAGTACTCATGTCATACATCTATTTGTTGGTTCATTCATCAATTTAAAAAAACAAAACTCCCCCCCTTACCAACTAGCCTTCAATGAAGTGCATCTCAACCGGATATGGTACATATATATACATAAGACGGATACAGAATATGGATATTGACAAAAGTATATACAAAATACATATGCATTATTCTATATTGTTTGCTCATATGAATGAATCTAAAAATTATAACAATGGAAAGGGGGGGAGGCCCTTGTCTATTCAAATGGCCCATTCAATATCAATGCACACATTACCTTCTGTTGGGAATTTCTCCCTTTCATTTACAATAAGGGCCTACCATTGTGTGTGCCATGTGTACAATTTGAAAAAGTTTAATTTGAAATTGTAAGGATTTTCAAGCATTTTCTCACTATCCACCCAAAGTACAATATAAGATACTATGATACTATAGTTTCTTTAATTAATCCAAGGCTTTCATATTCAAATTGATACATTTTAGGCAAAAACATACAATACTCACATTTTAAAGAAGTATTTCAATTAATTGTATTTATATTTTGTTAATTTTCTTTTTTGACATTGTTATTGGTGTAATAATGACAATGTAGTTTGCATACCTTAGTCTATGACCAATCAAACCTACTCAAAATATAAAAGGATCATTAACTTGTCAAAATAGTCTTTGATTTAAACTTCCTAGATTATAAATTATTTCTTTTCTACATACATGTTTTATAATTAAGCGTTGTAAATAAACTTTCTTTTTCATATCCAAAAGAAATTATGGGCCCATTCAAAATGTGAAGGATTCAAACAAAATCTATTTTAAAAGTTGATAAGTATACATTATAAGTCTATAAGAGTGAAGTTTCTAGAATATTGTACTTGCAATTTGGATAGGGAATCTTGTCTTTTCACCAACAATTGTTATGTTATTTTCTACATTTATCTAAATAGCAAATGTTATACCACTACTTCAAAAAGAACTTATACCTAAAAAACTTAAAGGCATATTGAATTTGACATTGACATTCTAATCTCAAAAAGAAAAATTGGAGTAATTTAAAACATTAGGGTTTAAACTTCATTCAATAAGTTCTATTGAATGTATTCTATAAGGTAAGAATATACTTGATATTGAATGCACAAACAAACACAAGTTGTGATCCTAATAAATGCTTTCTTCTAAGATTTTAATTATCTCATCAAATTATTGTAGAATGCTTCTTGATGATTATATTTCATAAAAAATAATAATCATGATCTAGATCTTCTTGATATATGTCTATCTTTCATTGGTTGTGACTTATGAATAATTTCATGTAGCATTCAAAAAATGAAATTTTGACATTGAAAGTACCAAAATAGAGTGTATTAAAAATTAACCAACACCTACAACAGAATGTTGAACAATCAAGGCAGATTTCAAAGAGGCAAATTGTTGATGAATCCATTCAAGAACAGCTGTTTCTGCACCCGTAACTCGCCTCTCAGTGTCAAATTTTCTTCGCTCTTGTTCACTTTGAATCTCTTTGATATGAAGATGGACAACTTCAATTTGTCTACGTGTTGCCAATACTTCTTTTTCCAAACTCTTCCTGTCTTCTAAGTGCTGCACTTCCATGTATTAGCAAGCAAAACCCACAACCAATACAAAATCCAATAACTTCCACAAACTTTAAAAATAAGCAACTATCATAAAAAAGGCTTTGTCCCAATAGTACTTGGTTGTTTTTCAAATAAGGACTTAATCCAATTTTCTCACATGTAACTTCTATCAATGCAAAGCCTTACTTCCTTGGTTCAAATTCAATAAAAGGCATAAAAATGTACTTAACCCTTAAGCACCAAGCTAAGCTCCTCATGCTTGATTTTGACAAAATCATTGACAATAAATGTTTTTTGTATTTTTTTTGGAATGTTTCAACCTACTAAACTACTTCAATAGTGGATATTATGTGCCAAACACGACATTTAGACTACAAAATCAAAGCACTATTCACTATTCATATTAACATGCCCTTATTGCACAAATTTTGGACAAACAATAAGACCCATACCCTACTTTAAGGAGATTTTTTTATTCTCCCTTTGGATTACCTTTCAAGCAAGTGAATGTTGTTTAGGGGTTAGTCTTTATTGTAACATGGAATTTACATGATGCTTGATTGAATACTACTAAGGTAGGACTAACTAAGCAAGTACCCACAAGTATGCCTTTAAAAATAAAGAAAATAAGTAGATGCTTGTTGCACAATGTTCAACATAAAGTCATACATTGAAATTAGAGAAATTTTTTAGAAACTTTATCAATTCAACTTTGACCTCTTATTACTCTTGCATATTTACATTCAAACATTGTTCTTGGACTTCACCCAAATTTAGTTGCAATTTGTTTTTTTCATAATTAAAAAGTGAGAGCTCCCCCAACACAAATAATTTGGCTCATCTTGATTAATAGATTTATGGGTTAAAAACTTCCTTTAACCAACCAAAAAAGAAGTGATATAGTTGCTTCAAAACTTTAATTTGGCATTATACTTTATTTACAATTACTAATAGTTAATTAATTAAATACCTTGGCAACCTCATGTGCAAGAGCTTGAGCATGTTTCACACGATCACCTTCCATTTTAAATTCCATTTCTCTCAGCTTGCCATCTCCAGCCTTTAATCTCTCTTGCAATTTGCTCTATTGTCATTAATCAAACTCAATAAGCCGGCAATTGGAATCTTCATAAGTATTAAATTAGACTAAATAAGAAATTGGACCTCCCAAGAATCAGAAGGTTCAAGGTAGTTTTAGTTCGTAATGTCAAGAGCCTTGTTGAATTGAGAACATTCATATCTGTACTTTTTAATGATCTAAGGGCTCACAATGAAAAGAAGAGAGCAATAGCAAGTTCTAAGTTACTCTAAGTTACTCTCCAACAAGAGTGACATGGTTCCCTCAAAACTCAAACTTGGCATTATGGACTACCCTTTTTATAATGAGAGAACTATTTGAGTGGTCAGAGCAATGTTGAATTAATGTGGCAATCTATTATACACCTTAGCTCAGTATTTTTTTGAGTCTTGCTTTCTTATCTGCTTATGATGATGAAGGTATGGTTTTGTGCAGAATTGCTCTTTACAAAGTCTCTTTGAATAGTGAGGTTTTTTGAAATACTTTTTCATTGGTACTTGAAAAGACAATGAAAGTTTCTTTGGAAGTTTCTTTCAACTTTAAAAAATGTGCCACTCAAGCAACAAATAAAGAAAGCAGCAAATGCCAAGACAATAAAAGAAACTCATTGATATTTTTCCTCATAACAGAAACTTTTCACATTTATGAGGAAATCCATCACTTGAGCAAAGTTCTAAGGAACTTTTTTTTCAGTTTTTGTTTAGATCCTATAGTCAAGACGCACTTTAACAACTTCTGACCAGTGTCCAGTGCAGGTCAAGCTACTTGGAGGGCAATTTAGGAAGTCATATGATAATAACATGATGGTTTGGGAGTTTGGAAACTTGTTGCAATCTGCAAAAAGGACTGATTGAGGGACATAAGCAGGTGAGCTAATGTACCTGATCATTGGTCATCGTCACCATCTCATCATCCAATTTAGACTTGGCAGCCTCTAACTTGGTGATGGTTGACGTCAAGTGAGCAGTCCGGTTCTCATACTCCTCTACAGTTGATGCGTGCTTCTGCAACCATCATATGCAAACAAAAAAACCCGAAAACTTTGTATTTATATTTATCTCATTTGCTCATTGATGAGTGAGGGTCGAAAAAGTATTACATCCATTTGATTCCTGTATGTACAAACTATCATTGAGTAACTCAATAGAGATACTGTCATACCTTCTTCACTTTCTGTTGCTCAAGATTGCTCTCCTCTAGTTGGTTCTTTAATGCTACCAACTCGACTTTCATTGTGTTTATTCTTCCATCAAATACTTTCTGAGTTGATTCCTGCAGTCAAATCCAGCCTGACTAATGATTTTTGTCCCCAGTGGTGAAAACACCAAAAAAAGGGTCTAAGTTATCAAGCATGTATCATACCTTCTCATTTTGGAAGCATTGTTCTTTGGTTGCCAACTGTGTCTCCCATTGCCTTGCTACACACTTTTGCCTCTCAGTTTCCTGGACACAACAATGGCATCAGCAGATAACATACAGAATACTTGCATGTTAAAGCAAACAAGATTAAAATTGTGAAAAAACATAATCTTGAACTAAATCAAAGAGTAAACTGGGAACCTCATATGTAATGGAACTCATTGGCAATGTGGAGCTTGGCATGATATCATTTGACCATTCATTGTAATTTACTCACCTGGATCGCTTTGTCTCTACCAATCTCAAGATTTTTAATCTGCAAAGTGAGTTTCGTGCGCACAGAATCCACCTCTTCCTTTTGCTTTAGGTTTTGTTCTGCGATTTCTGCCTCTAGTCTCTTTATTATTGACAACTTGTAATCTACGTCATTCTTTGCCCTTTCTACATGCTCACACGACCCAAATTATTAACAGCATATTCCTGAAATTGATTGGCGCATCTATTTCAGTGTCAAAAGCTTTGGGCAGTTGTCCAAAATCTAAGAAATCCCGATCATAATTCAAAGCGCCAAAATTCGATGTTCAAGGTTCAGAGGTCTAAAATCTATAGCAAGTTAAAAATTAAAAAAACTATAGGTTCTCAAGCAGAATTCTATTAAATCAGAGTATGAAAGTGCAGAAAGGTCCGAAGCAAGTTCTCCTGTCCTGTATTGCAAACCATTCCTACATCGTCAAATGAAGTGACTGAAATACAGTACAAAATTTTTGTGTTTGATCAAGGGTTAAACCTTGAGTAGCCTCCATGCGGGCTTTACTCTCTGCTTGAATCCTTGCCATCTATCCCATCAAAGACAAATTGCAATTGTAATGAAATGCACCAGTTTTTGGAGGAAAGACGAGAAGAATCATATCCATTAAAAGATTATTAAAGAATTTACTAATTTCAAAAGAAACAAATAAATAAGAACACAAACCAGATACAAAGTCAAACAAGAAAACATAAAAATATGGGAATATAGTAATTGAAATTTTTTACCTGATCCTTGAGATGCTTGTTTTCTCTTCTGGCTTCAGCTTCAGCAACTTGCGCTTGATGTCCCTTCTCCCTTGCCTCCATCACCTCCGACTGTTTTGTCAGCACAAAAAGGTACACAATCTGACTTCATTGACTAGTACGCATAAACAGTCTCTTCAAAATAAAATAGTCTTGCAAGTTGCAACTACATTGGACAAATCAACGCAGTGCAGCTTAACTGAACTGCAAAGGACAATCCAGCGGTGAGCTCAAAAAAACCTCAACTTTATTTTCTTGAAACAAATGAAACAAAATTCCATTGCAAAAGACAAAATATAAGCCCACCAGGGCCACAAAGTGGCTTGGTGGGAGACAACCAAAACGACAAGGACCAGACTAATAACTCAAGACACAGACTGGACAGACCAGCGAGCAAGAACAGAAGTCGCCCAAGGGTGCAGCGCAGGGCCTCTCGCGGCGCCCACCTCGTCAAAAGTAACGTTCACATTCACAAACAGGCTAAGCAGTTGGGAATTAGAAACTGAATTAGGACGTACATTAAGTGATGCTAATTTCATGGCAGCCATTTGATCATTCTGTTTCAACTTGTCCTCCAGGTCCTGAACTTGCTGTTATTTCAAATATAGGGTGTACAAATTGTTATTCAGCCTCTTGATTTGAAGTTGAAAGATATTCATACATCTAAAGAAGGAAGAGGATAGTATTTGCATAACTTCAAGCGTTCTAACATTTGTATGAGTGAGATTTTTTGGAAGATGCAAAGAGATGGGAGATGTATTTGAGCTTAGAAATTCGTCAATTCCTCTGGTCTCACATAGGGAGTACTGTTAATAAAATCCACTTACACGTATTAAAAAAATCTTTACCAAATCCCTAATACTGATAATTACTGAAAAAAGGACTGGTATTATGGCATAGGAGTACTATAAATGACAGTAGAATAACCCCATTTCCATTGATAGATTCGTGACCTCAGAATTTAGCAAAGTCATGGTTACACCACTTGCTAATTCGGCCAAACGAGAAGGAATAGACAAGTTGCCGTTGGTAACAGAGGTCAGTATCAAGGACGGGATCGAGTCCCTTAACAATTTTAGTGTCCCTTATCTAATATGGCTATACAGAAACTCAGGTGGGGCTGCAAACCTGTTTGAAAAAATGTAGTTGCGACTTGAAGTCTCCAGTTTCTTTCTCGATAAATTTCCGCAACAGGTTCTCTTCCTTGAGTTCAACCCGTACAGTCTGCTACTAAAGCCAAAGGTAGTAAATAAAGTGTTTGCTTTATGAGAAAGAATATGAGAAAGATGCCTGGAAAGGGAAATGAAATAAATGCACATAAAGCGAAGGAACTTTGCCAGAATATGACTAAGACTCTAAACTTTCACCAGAATATGACTCTTAAACTTTGGTAGAATGATTTTTCCTAAACTATGCAATCATAATACGTGAACAGATATTGTTTCAGATGGTAGTGGTGACGAACCTCAAGTTGTGTGTCAGCGGCAACTTTCTGTAACTGCACCTCATACAATTCTGTCCTGCAAGCTTCCTATGAAAATCCAATTATTTCATTGGTGAGAAATAAGCAAGCACTACGTACTTTTAATATCGATTCTTACGTGGAAATCAGGTTTGTGCAGCAAATCAAAGATCCAATTTGTTGTTTTCCAGAAACCATTATTAGAATCAGGCTGTAATTAGAGAAGGGCCAAAGAGAGGTGAAAAGGAAATCAACATGCCATTTCTTGACGGAGACTATCAATCTCTTTCTGGAGGGAAGCAATTCGCTCAAGATTAACGTCACTCATCTCCTTCGAATTAAATCTGGAGTTCTGTGCAAGTGCCAACAAACAGTTATTCAACTGAATTCATCGCAAGAGGTCAAATTCATAAAAAAATGGGGTGTTGCAGAGCACCAAATTGTTCAAGTGCCAGTAGCAATAAAAAAGAAGACTAGTATAAATCTGAGATTTTGTCCAGCAACCGAAACTACGCCAATTTCACTGAAACCTGCCATTTTGATGAATACCGTATGGCTATAACTAGTAAAGAGCATATCGCATAACATTCTAGAGAGCGCATATTACCATGCCCTCTCTTGTTTTTCATTCTCATACTTTAGGTGTTGATATTTAGGCAGAGCCGAAAATGGTTGCTCATACGTTACTCAAGAGTGATAAATGGTTAGAGGATACACCAAGTTATTTACCAGTCCAGTACGGCCGGATTCAGCGAAAGGATGATCCTCCAGAAGTGGAGGGCCAGCAGCTGGTTGGAAGAGCTTGCCTCGGCGATTCTTCTCCAGCAGCTCATCAATCTGGGCTTGCATGGACGGAGGAATGCCATTGCCCACGAGACGAATCTCGGTGAGACAATGGTTCCGTTGCAGCATGGCCACTAAAGCTGCCGCACCTCCCGGCCCAATCTCATTCCACCGCAAATCTACAGACAGTTACCACGCCCACAAAGCAAAGCAGTAAACATTATCGGACAATCTGAAACAAGGTGGAGAAGCAAGCAATCCCCTCAACATAATCAGATGCACTATGTCTTCATATGGGAAAGCAAGAAGGGTGTCTTCAAAGCTCCGATCAGTGGTCCCACAAGTGATTTTCATAATTAGCTCAAGTTCCAAAAAATGTGCTAAAAATTCATATTTAACACTGGTATTCACATAGTTCGTAGCGATAAGAAATTCCTGGTAAAAGTTTTTGCTAAATTCAATCACATTTGTGAACATTGGCTCTCACACCTACTGTTGCAAGAAACATAATATTCTTGAACAACGTTACTGGATCCCTTCCAACCCCTAGAATACAGGCCCATGACATTCTCCTAACTCATCACCAAACAAGTAGCTATGGTACAAGAGCGCTGTAATGCTGTAATGTCGGCTCACTCTTCACGTAGCAAATTACTCAAGCTTCCTAGCATTGATTGTAGATGTAGCTTTGTCAATGTGAGGCCTCCTCCCCTTGGTATAGAGCCAAAAAACTTAAAAGTTAGGACATTGGTGTATGGTCGTTTCTTTTATAATTGAAACTGAAATTAAAGAAATTCCAAGAATATAGGAAGGAGTCTTGCAATGCTACTCACTAATGTTATTAAGAGAGATAAAACTCCATGCTAGGTAGGGCAAGAGAAAGCACTCGCATGATCATTTCAACAGGATTCAAATGGAACCTTGAAATCACTAGATACCAAGACATGTGAGAGAGCAGTTGCATTGAAGTGCATGTGCTAGAGCTGCTACCGTTGATGGACCTATTCGATTGCTCCGCAGGTCAACCTGATATGGCCCATTCTCATTACCGACATAGATTACAACAACAATTTTAAAAGATGAGATTTTAACACAGGCGAATGAAATGTAAATGACTTGGAAGAGTGGAGCCCATAATAACACCTCCTTCAGAGAACGGTTGGACGATATGGCTGAAGAGAGAGATGATATCCCTGTACGTGCCAATCCCAAGCTATTCCACTCCAATGACAGCCTGCATTCCAAGATTCAACTCGTCAACACAAGAATAGTTTTTCATTCCTTTAGTTCAAATGTTTGTGAAATTTAATAACCAACAATCATGGCAAGCACCCTATTGTATTTACCAAAACCTAATGCATGTTCGTACTTTCGAAGATTCAACTACTTGTGAATTCGGTGTCACTCTTTTTGTTCAAGAGCTTGTGAGATCAAATGACCAAATATCAAGACGAGTACCCTGCTGTGGCGACCAACTTGTTTAGAGTTGATGTAAATCATTCGCATTCTTAAAGAAAAGCTACAGTCACTGACCACAGAAGAGCAACAGAAATTATAAACTGGAAACAAAAAACAGAAACCTCTTCAGTGATGTGGCACTACGAACAATTTGAGCTAGATCGTCTCCTTTGTAGATATTGCACCCTGTAATATGAAGATACATTCCACAGGAATTGATTCAACCTATAAACATGCAGTGTTGATTGTTCAAGATTAAAATCACAACATTCTATACTGGAATCAACAAAGGCATCCGCTTACTGAGAGATCAACCATGAAGTCTTTGAAAAATCATACCACTGAGGTCAAGCTCCACGAGCTTGTCATTGTTCTTGATGGCACGCAGCAACGCTTCACACCCTGCTCCACAACAAAAAACTCTCTCAGTTAGGATTAGGGTTTCCGTACCCCATGCAGATTTATTGGAAAAACAACAACTCAGCTTACAAAGCATATTCGAGGGTTCCAGACTTTATCAAATCCCACACTAGTCTTCAACCCTAAATGAGGTTACCACCTCTCAATTGGATAATATCATTGCTGATTGAAGTAGACATCAAATTGTGCATTATTCTGATTCATCATCACTTAGGTGACTAGTTCCTCTTGTCGATCACTGTTAACATGATCAGTAATTCAGTACTGCTTGGGATCTTGAATTGTTTTTTAAGTTGTGGAAAGTTGTCCAGTAGCAATTTTCGGTGACATCACCCACACTGCTTGAGATCTTAGATTTTCTATGTTGTAAAATGTTGCGATTATCCAGTAGCAATTCTCAGTAACAAGTTCAACCACCTTCTCTTCCACCGCCAACAAATCCTCAAGATCCAAACCCTAATGCAACCTCACCATTTTCGCAAAAAGACCGATCCGAAACTTTCAAAACACCATCCCGCTTCGCCTCCATTTCCAACACAGGTTTCTCCGCAACCACATCGTCATGAAACAACAACGATTTCCTTTCCCCGCCTCCACAAAACCTCTGCGACGTACGCTTCCCATATCTCCTTCCAAAGCATCTCTCTCGCATCCGCCCCTGCATTCCCTCCTTCATGTCCACCATCCCCCCCGCCCGTTCCTGCAACCGCTTCATCCGATCCAGCGTTGAGCTACTCCTCCCACTCGTCTGCGTGTCCACCAAGCGCTCGGTGAAGAATGTCATGGGAGTCGTTAGGGTTGTATCGTTAGGGCTAGGGTTCGTTTGAACGATGTGTGGTTGGTCGTGCGTGAGTGCGTAGACGCCGTCTTGGCCGCGGGGAGGGGTCTTGCCTTTGATTGCGATCATGACGGTTTTCTTGGGAGTGGTGGTGTGGGAGGTGAGGGTTTGGAGGGAGGCTGGGATACGGGGTGAGCGCTCGGAGGAGGAAGAGGTGCTGTGCGGTTGGGAGTGTTTGGGTTGGGAATGTGGGGTTTCGTTGTTGGGAGGTTGTTCTTCGGAGTCGTCGGAGCTTTGGATCCGTTGGTAGAGAGTTCGAGCTGATGGCTTCATCGTGGAGACTGGGAATGAGAGAGATGGCGATCGGGAAAGTGGAAGACAGCCTTGTCGCATGAAACCCTAATGGCAATCGGGAAGAGGAAAGCCTTCTGCCATCAAACCCTAATAGCACTCGTGGGGAGGACGAATGCCGTCTCTCATCAAACCCTAATGGGCATTCGTGGGGAGGAAGAAGACAACTTTCTCTCATCAAAGTGATCAAACCCTAGGCAATGGACATACAAGATGACCCTCTCTTCAATGACTTTCAGGAATATCTTGCACTCTTGTCATGGTATCATTGATTGCTATACATTTGTGTTATGTTCAGATTATTTGAGTCATGACATAATTTGTATACTAATAGGGGGCATTTACTTTCTATAATTGTAAGATGCCTTTGAGTTGATTCACAAATGTCTAAGAAAAAATACATGGACTTTTAGAGTTGATAGCTTGTAATTTGAGTGAGGATATACTAAAGAATCCTAATCTCCAACTAGCCAAGTCACCAATCAAAGCAAGGTTAGTATAATGGTCATTTTCAACTCAATTTCTTTTTATATTCAAGAAAAGGATATTCCAATCTTCCTAAGATTCAAAAGGAGAAGATCCATTGATTAGCAATTTAATGAATATAGTTGCCTTTCAAACAATCACTTAACCCTTTCAATCCTAAACAATTTTTACAAAGGATGCAATTCTTGGCACCCACTTATATAACACTACAAAAATATAAAAATTTATGTGTAGATTCCAACTATAAAAAGTGAAAGTGTACTTGGTGGTATAAGGATATCTTAAATTTTGTACACATCTAGTGGAGAACTTCGCAATAGATATTGTATATTGCAAAGCATACAATTGGATAGTTTGTACATTACTCAATGGTCTTTGTCATATCCACACACAAAAGTAAAGATCATGTTCATAAGCTTAATGAGAAACAAAGAAGCTTGGATGAATTGATGCCGGTTCCTTGCGTATACCTCTCTCCCGCATCATAGCGCGCACCAATGATACCTCCTCCCACTTCTCAGCTGCAGCATGGATATTGGAGAGAAGCACGTATGTAGAGGCCTCCTTGGGTTCCAACTTAAAACACTAGATCTTTAGATGCAAGTTCACGCAACTGCACGTTACCATAAGATCTACAAGCACTAAGCAGAGCTCCCCAAGTTGCTTCATCTGGTTCAACTGGAATATTGTCAATGACAAGCTTTGCTTCCTCCAAGTGCCCTACCCGCCCAAGAATATTTACCATGCAATTCCAATGCAGCAAATTGGGAACGATGCCATAATCTTGCGACATAGCCAGGAACAGTCGAGGGCCCTCATCAATAAGGCCTGCAATGACTACATGCCGATAACACAGCCACAAATGAGTACTCGTCAGGAATCATACCGGCTGCATTCATATTCATATCCCTGAAAACTTTTAGAGCTTCAGACCCAAATCCATGTTGCGCAATGCAAGTCCACCAATCATAGCGTTCCATGTAATCAAGTCCCGTTCAGGACTCCATTTTCTCAAAAATTAGTCGCGCATCATCGACACTGCCACACTTTGCGTACGTACGTATTGACCAGCACGTTGCCTACACGCACATCAGACTCAAGTCCTGCTTCCAGGACATGGCCATGAACCTCCTTCACCCACTCCAAAGCCCCGGCGCTTGCACAGGCATTCAGGATGCTCACATAAATCACTGTATCTAATTTGAAGCCTTCTCGTTTCATTTCGATAAACAATCGATATGCTTCCTCACCACACACCCTTTCAGCATATGCGCCTATTATGACGTTCCACGTAATGTAGTCCCGTTCCTCCATTTTGTCAAAAACTAGTCGCGCATCATCGATACTGCCACGTACACTTTGCGTACATGTCGACCAGCTCATTAATTGCTCACACGCACATCTGACTCACAGCCCGCTTCACCGGCATGCTTATGGACCTCCTTCACCCACTCCAAAGCTCCTGTGCTTGCACATGGATTCAGGATGCTCATATAAGTGATTGCGTCTAGTTTGAAGCATTCCCGTTTCATTTGAAGAAGCAATCGATATGCTTTCTCACTACACCCACTTTGTGCATACACTCTAATTATCGTGTTCCATGTAATTACATCTCGTTCCTCCATTCTGTCAAAAACTAGTCATGCGCCACCGATACTGCCACACTTTGCATACATATGGACCAGCGCATTGCCCACACGCACATCTAACTCGAAGCCCGCTTCACGGGCATGGTTATGAACCTCCTTCACCCACTCCAAAGCTCCTGTGCTTACGCGTGGATTCAGGATGCTCATATATGTGACTGCGTCTGGTTTGAAGCCTTCCTCAAGCATACGGATAAAGAGATTCACGCCCACACCCATGCTGTGCAAGTCCTCCAATCATCACAGTCCAAGTGACTACATCCCGTTCCTCCATTCTGTCAAAAACTAGCCGGGAATCATCGATACTTCCACTCTTCGCATACATGTGGACAAGGGCACTGCCCACACGCAAATCTAACCCAAACCCTGCTTCACGGGCACGGCGATGAACCTCCTTCACCCATTCCGAATTCAGTCCATCGCTTAAGCTATCGATGAATTCCGAGGACCACTTCAGTATATCTAGTGCATGGCTATAAGCTTAAGTGAACAGCCACTCACCTGTGCACCAGCTCCACGTACCTGATAACTTCTCCATTGTTGCTTATGACGCAATAAATGGCTCATGAATGCAGACATTTTTTGTCTTGGTACCCACAAACCTCTAAAGATTCCACTACAACAACAAAGTGACATTCCTAACAGAAATCGAAAACGGATATTTCATTAAAATGGTGGTATTCCACAAACTTGGCACTTTTAGGTTTCACATGTGCGGTCTGAACTCTATACCTGTCCTAGATTTCAGGGTTTCAGGGTCTGAAATCTATTCTTGTCTTAGAAAATTAATTAGAAAATGGTGAAATAATGGCGCCATTCTAAAGAAATATTCGTTTGAACTTCTTATCTCCAACCATCAATAACCTCCATCATCCCCTGTCAATCCCAGCCTTCGACACAATGCACCATGTCGGTCATCCTCGTCACAAGTCACGGCTCCCTAATCACTCCCAACTCTCACATAATCAATTAAAATTCAACAGCAGCATCGCCAAATTCATCAATTCACGAATGAATTTTGCAAGAGGAAACCTTGTTGCGCTCTATTTTTGAAAGTAAATCTTAACATGGCATTTTATAATCGTGCTAAATTTCATAGCATACAAGTTTTCATAATACTGTGGAGAAGGATTTGAATTTCATGTATGTGGTGATTGGGGCAAGTTTACTTTAGTTGTTGTTAGTAAGTTATCTTAGGTGAATGTACCAAAAACCAACTTGAATTTGAGCCCTTGAAGAACGTTGTCTCCCATAAACAAGGTAGTGACCAAAGTTCTTCATCAAACAATTTTGGTTTTGGAATTCTAGATAATCATAGATGTTTTGATAAGAAGATTCAAGTCACAAGATTTGAAGTTAATACTAGCCCCTTGTATGTATCCCAAAAGGAGGTTATCCCTCATGGCTTAGGGGGCTAGACTGATATAGTTGGTTAAGTATGTTATGATAAATTGATCTTGAAAAGCAAGTAGTTGAAAATGTTCTAAAAGTGTATATGAATGCAGAAAATAGAATAGAGTACAACATAAGTACCTAAAGAAAATTCATTACAATATAAATCAAACAATTTGAAATTTGGAAAAACTTAATTTTTTTGCAATCTAAAAAAGTTGCTCCGATATAGGCAATGACTACAAAATGGTTCTACAAGTCATTAATTAAAGGTTGACTCTATAATATCCAATTTACAATTTTTTAAGTTTTTGTTCTTTGATAACTATCAACCTTCAATTTTTGTTTTTTTAGTCTATTTGACTTTCAAGTGTAAATAGAATCGTCAATTTGATCCATTATTAGCCTTGTAAAATTTATTTTAGAATGGAAAGAATGCAATTAGAAAGATTTAGAAAGGGTCAAATTGATAGGATTCGGAAAGGGTCAAATAGACATGGTGACTTTCACTATAAACAATTGTCTTCCATTTTGGGGACTATAAGTCCAAAGGTCTATTTTCTTTTTCCTTAATTCATACCAAAGTTGTATGACTTACATTGTGCTCGTGCTCAAATTGTAATTGAATTCTCAGCTTTCAAATTGTAAACTGTCTAATTGCTCAATGTTGTGTGAGCTTGTTATGTGAAGTTGTGGATAGGTGGTCTAGTTATGTGTGTAAGTTTGAATTACAATCAAGTGGACTATAAGTAATTTTATTAACACTATGAGAATGTTTTGTCAAATTGCTATGTGAGACAACGTGAAAAGATTAAGGAAAGTAAATGTTCCCATTTGTGTGTTAATGCATTAGTTGAGCATTGGGAATTACTGTCTAATTGATTGTGATCTAACACTGAATGGAAGTGGTTGTCCAATTGCCTTGAGGTGCAGTATTTGTATTGTGTGAACTTGCCAATCAAATTGACCGTGTGATATAAATTGTATGTGAGCACTGAATTATTGTTTAATGGCTCAGGAATTGAATGCATGATTTTGTCTGTGAATGAGAGATGGGTCTATTTGACTGAAGGTTCTGTTTGTTGTATGAGTAGTGATTGAGTTGTATTACTAGCAAATGTTTGAAATTGGATATTGGGGTCAAGTCGACTAAGTTACAATAAATGGAATCAGAGTAGACCATTATCTAAATTGTATATATGTGTTAGTTCCTGTCAATGGAACTGTAGACAGTCAAATTGTCAGAGTGGAAGTTGTAAAATCTCACAAATGTGTGAGTAGTTCATTTAGAAATTGAACTTGAATTTAGTCAATTTGATTGTGAGTTAATTTCCACAATCAAGTCATGTGAGTGTATGATCAATTGGCGAGGTGAGTGATTGGAGGTCGAATTGACAAGGTTGCAAAGTAGATGCGAGCCAAAGAGGAGACCAATTGACCTACAAGCTTACTAGACGAATCAATGATAATGTAAGTTGTTTTGACATTTGCTTAAGTCTAATCATGATGCTAGTGTAATGTTGTAAGATGCAAACTAATTGCTAAGTCTAATTGACTGAATTCTTGTTGGATTTATGAAGTGCAATATTTGACATGTAATAGATAGAGGTAAATTATTGAAACTAATTGACTGCTATGTTATTGTGCAATTGACTAAACTACACAATTATATTGGGAATTTATACATTAGAATTGCAACAGTCAAGTGGCCAAATGGCTAGAGTTGTGTCATAGTCCATTTGTGAGCTAGTTGCATGCTAGTTATTGTTATATGTGTTTATCAAATTGCCAGTAAAAGTTGATCATAGATTAGTGATTGAATGTCAAATTAAGAAGTTTATTTGAATCAATATGTGTGGAGAATTTCAAGTACTAATGTCAAGTGGTTACATGTGAGTTACAAAAAAAAAAGATTTGAGTAATGTCGTTGTGATGAATGGCTGAACTTGTTCGTCTAATTGTAAGTCATTGGAAATCTAGAACATGAATTAACGAAATAAACAAGTTCGACGATATTATACAAGCTATATTGTGTCGAATTTCTTCGTTGTATTAACATGTCCCATAACATGTCTTAATGTTGCCTTGGTTCTACAGTGATAGTGTGGTATATTCCACACCCCAATAGTGCTTCACCAATAGCACTATCGGGGTGTGGAATATACCACACTATCATTGTAGAGCTATTGAATGTTCTGCCAACATCAACTTGATAGTGTTTGTGTAAATGCTTATAGGAATTGCTTAATTAATGTGTTGTTGATTATGTTCCAATACGCAAAAATAATTAAATTGACTCATAGAGAGTGTCAATTCTATTGTTATGAGATTAAGGTTGTAAATTGAGTAATTAAGAGAGTCTAATAGATTGACATAATTCTTATGTAGAAGCAATTATAAGATTTAAATGTGATAATTAGTAAAGTCTTATAGTTCTACAAAAATTTGAGAGATTCAAATTGATTAGCGTAAACAACATTAGGCAACTAAGTCACAAATCTAATCTAGTTGCAGTGGAATTAGTAGATAAAGTAAATTGACAAACTTAATTGTGATAATAAAATTATTTCCATATATACTAAAAATTAGTTCTAAGTTTAAATCTTATGTTTGGAATTTGGTAAAAGTGGTCAAGTCACATATAGAGCGTATTGAGTTGTTGTGATTTCTCCTTAAAATTACCATCAAGTCGAATTGCCAAGTTTTACAATAGAAATTAAATCGACTATATAAACATGGTTGATGGCTAGTCGATTGTTTCACAGTGAGGTCAACTTAAGGATAGTCATAGGTCTTGTTAGCTAGCAATAAGGCTAATTGATCCAACTACCAAAGTTGAATAAAGAAACAAAGTAAATTGACCTTGAGAAAGATTGAGTAGAAAGGATGAAGAGAAGATAAAATAAAATAATAGGAAAGAATAAATTCCTTTCCTTGAAGTAGTGCAAGGTAGAAATATAAAAAATACATTATATAAACAAAATTGCTAAAAAGAACATTACCAAGTAAAAATCATATAAACTAGTGGTATAGAAAATAATTCAATTGTTTATAAATTTAATTGTTTGTGAATATGTATAAGTGTAAAAATATAAATAAATAGATATAGATATAGATATATTAATTGGCTAGAGCATGCATAAGCAAATTGACCTTACCTTGCAAATTGACTTGAGATTTGACTTGAGCCACACACTACATAGGATTGGGATGCCATACATTCAGTCTATATAATAGCATTGGTATTTGAACTGAAAAAATTGACATTAAGATCATACTTTGGATCTTATTTCTTTAAAACCAATCCAAAACATACAAAGAAGTATCCAAAATCTAAAATCAAGTGACCTTAGTCACGCAAATGTTAAACTACTTGACCTTTCCTTAGGAATTAACCCCCCTATACTAGTTTTCTTAGGTTTTGTAAATAGACAAAATCTACATTACAATAACAAACTATTGAAACTAGAGTTTTTGTTGTATTTTCCATTGGCAATTTGTCAATGAGAGTTTCTATAGTAAAAAAAGAACACTTGATTAGGACAAAAATTCCTTGATGGATGCTTTTTTACACAAGTGCTTTCATGATATATATTATGTTTTGCCTTGGAAGAGAGGTAACCATTGCCTTTGAAATGCACTTTTATGGCTTTGAAATAATTTTCTATTACTCCAATCTTTATGAAAATTGACCTACATCTTCTCAACTATTCATAATTGTATTTGGTATAAAGACAAGCTTAAAAAAAATTAGGATATGATACACACACAAAGTCATTCAACTTGACAATTTTTTTTTCCATAACCAAACTTTGATTGTAAATATCATAAAGTCAATACTAATAACCAAATTCCTTAAATATTGGAAAGTTGACCAACATGATAATAATCAACAACTTAAAGTCTAATTTTCCAAAGATGATCTCAAGAATGACTCAACAAAACAATTATACCTTGATTTTGGAACAAGGACCTCCTTCATTAAGGACTTTTAGCCAAAAAAATTTCATTTTCTAAGAATTTTAATTATCTAAGAAGTAAGAACTAGGAAATGATTGATTTTCATCTTAAGACTAGTGTGCCTTGTGTTGTTGCCACAATATAATAAAATTAAAATTAAAATAAATTTCTAATTCATAAAAATTTCAAAATTCAATATCTTTTTTGTTCACCAAAAATGCAATTAGGGAACGTATCATTCTAAAGATCTTACCATAACAAACAAAACAAAAAGACAAAAGAAACAAATTGAATGTATAGTTATTCAAAAAGTCGTTACATATATTTTCAAATATTCATCACATATATCTTAAAGAGTATAATCTAGAAGCGATACCTAAAACCAAATTTTCAATAAATATAGCAAGGGTTCTATTTTGAGTATGAATATCCTTTGAAAAGAATTAAAATATATATTTAGAAAACCTTTAGAAACATAATTTTCTATTTTTCAAGCTTGTGGAAGGTAAAGGGTAAAGTTTTAAGGACTCATATTGTTTACAAACATGGTTAGATTACCATACAAATGGACATATGATGAGGTCATTGGATGAGTGCATTGTTTGAATAAGTATGTGCATTTATCCAATGTTTTTGTTTTTGAATTAATTAACTAGCGTTAGATTTCACATTTAACTACTTTGGGACTATTCTGTGAATTCTAAACAAAAGATCATGGGATCTCCCAATCCCACAATGTTTGCATAGATCTCCGGATGTTTTGCATAGATTTTCTAATGTTTTGCATTATTTCTTGATGATCATTTTTTTTTCTCTTGATGACCATTATTAATTATAGACTTTCAAAAGTTTAGAAGTAGGTGAATGTGACATGAAGACAAGTGTTTGGCTTAATTAAATTCATTTCATACATGACTTGGTAGAGAGGGCAATCTTTATGCAAGTAACTTTTTCAAGGGTCCATGAATTTTGTTTCTATTTGATATACCTTAAGTTCCAAATAATTCAAAAGATTTTCCTAAATTATGATGCCAACCATAGTATTTAGGATAATACAAAAATAGTACAGGCTAGAGTATTTAAACATATATTGCAAATTGCCATCTTAAAATGCTAAATAAACTCATATAATTTCCAAATTTGAGCAAGTTAATGTTATTAGAGGAAGGCTAGTAATTGAATTAACCTGTATAATGGGCCAAAACTTGATGGCATAGGTGACAAAAATGCACTAAATACTTTTATTATGTTTAGAATAAAATAATGTGGGTGCAAATTGAAGGCTCATAGAAGGTAAATGGTCAAATGTTTGATCCACATTGTTGACAAATATATAGTCTAAACACCATGTAAATAGAAACTCTTGGAATATGGCTTTCATTGAGGTCATCACATTAATACATTGCGTGAACTAGTGTATACATTTATCCAAAGGCTCTTGCTTTTGGATGAATTTATCAATGATAATATGAATGTATCATATCTATATTTTACAAAATTGTAGGATCCCTTTGAATGCTAAGAAGGCACAATTAAACCCCAATATTAGAGTCCTGAAATTGGGAACAAGGGGTCCATTTGAAGCATACATAAAGTAGGGACTCCCAAATACACCACTAAGCCAAAAACACCATATTCACTAGATATACATTCAATTAATCAATATCTACTTCTAATAAAAAAATGATTTTAGAACCTCTACCCCCCAAAAGTTTGAGCCCCTTTACAACTTTTGCATAGAATATCCAAACAAAACATTTTTTTGTACATTAAAATCTTCTTTTAGTTGCCAATAAAAACTATAAAAATTTGACAAATCTAATAATTGCAACTATAATTTGATTAAAAAAAAGTGGCACTTTCGGAAGTGCCTTCTTTATATCATATATATGTAGTATTAATGTCACTTGCCTTGCCTTTTGAGGTTTAATAGTGAGACCCAAGATGAACAAACTTTCAATTTATGCCATTCTTAGAAGAAAAAAAAGATCCTCTATCTTTTTCTATTCATTGTTTTTTTATATGCATGATTTTTTCGCCGATTGACTACAACCAAAAGATGTTGGCTGATTTTCTCTAAAACAAATTTTCATTTTTTTCTAGTCAATTAATAGCCAAATTGCTATTGTTTTTCAATACCAATAGCCAAAATTTTCATAGGTAATATCTAATTTGATACAAATATCACCAAGTATCACCAAGAATCACCCAAATGTCACATGACTATCGCATGAGTATTGCATGAGTATCACATGGATATCACATGAGTATGGAAGAAATAACTGTCTACTTCTCCAAAATGATAAAAAACCACTGCTTCCGTGTGAACCGAGTCCACCGACCCCATTACACGGGTTAAAAATCTTGCCCTTCCTTGTTATTTTTGCACGTGTGGTCTGCTCTGCTTCCCAACATCTAAGTTTCTGGAGTTTGCAGAGGTTTTCTTGCACCGGTGAAGATGGCCCTCTGTTGCAAAAAGGTGCGAGAATTAAAGCAACCAATGCAAGCCCATCCTATCACGCCCTGCAGTGCCGAAGTGCCGCACTCGCCAAACCGAAAGTCGGACCAAGCTCAGCCATCCAGGTTTGCAACTTGCAGTGTGCACACAGATCGAGCCAACATTTGTTGCGCCTGCGGGCAAGATCGTCGTGAAGCCATCAAGGGAATCCGCAATCTCTATCTAGCTAGCTGATGGGACTTGGAACCAGGTGGCCGCACACAACCCATCCACAACGGTAGCAGCTGTTGCAGTCTTCGGATCGAAGCTAGAAACGCCGCATTCGGACACCCCTGGAGGAAGGTATGTTAACTTACTGTAACTCTTTTTTTCTCTCTTGATCGATCATGCTCTAACAAGTCTGGAAAATTCACTGGGACACCATTTCTCTCGAACCCACAATAGCTTGAATTGAATGACTGCGTTTTCTGCAGTCCAGGCCATCGTTGGAAAGCCTCGAAACCCGGAAATTGTGGATCCCTGGAGAATCGAACTAGAGCGTTGCAATTCGTGTTTATGGATGGACCAATCGGTAGGATTTTGCGATTTTACCTTTGACTGTCTGTCGTTGAGTCTGGATTCGAAGCCTGTGTGTGGCCCTGACTTGATTAGCGGTTTTTCGAATGCAGGGACGAAGTTTGGGTGTGTGAATTATGGCTATGGAGGCTACAGCAGGCGTTTCTGTGGCGACCGGGAGAATGTTTAAAGTTTTTGCATCCCCGGGGACGACATCGAGGCGGGCTTGCTCGTCAACCGTGGATGATGCTGCAAGGGGAAGGTTGCATTCTCGGTGTGAAGGAATGGTGTCCCGGTTCCGTGATTCTTGGCAGGGAGGATCATTTACCACGAAACAAGGTATCATTTTTCAAATGTTTTATTTTTATTTTGAGGGATTCCCCTTCAGGTTTACATGTGATGTGATGTGTTCTAAGATGTTCTACCTTGTGTTCTAAGTTTGGAGAAAGTCTGATTTTGAATTGGTGTTTTTCTTGAGAGAGTTTGAAATGGTTTTGAGAATGTTTTTTCATGGTTTTGTGCCTTTGATTTTCAGGGTTTTTGATGTATGGCGGGCCAAAGATTTGTGTGAATTCACGCGTGCTTTCGATTCGGGCCTCGCAAGGGGAGAATGTTATGCCTCTTCCCAAGGACAACGGCGTTGCAACGCTGGAGTCGGTGATCGGTGAACCTCCGTCCAAGAGTGACGATCGCCGGGAACGTGTGGAGGCGCTTATTGAGAGGGTGTGTGCACACACTCAAACCTCTTTCATTATTGTTAAATGACCTTCTCTAAAATGGCATTCTAGAATATCCTGTGCACATGTGACTGTATCTGACTCACATTCAAACTATGTTGAATCTTGTAAAAATTGGTAATCAAGGTGGAAATATTGAAAAGAGTTGAGGGTATGTAGCTTGAGAACCTTTTTGGTATGTGAATGTTGGAAAATTTCTCAGGGTCACTTTTCTTATCTTGCCCTGATTGTTATGGATCCAGTGGCTTTCGTTCTCTAGAATGACATTCTAGAATATCCTGTGCACTTGCCACAGTATCAGACACACATTCAAACTAGTGCAAAAGCTGGGACTCCATATGGAAAGATAAAAAGAATTGAGTATGGAATTTGGGAACTTTTTGGTGTAAGAATGTGGGAAAATTTCTCTGCGCATCTTTTCTTGTCTGTTATTGGTCGTGTCCTGAGTGCTATGAGTTTGAGCCTTCACTCCACTCCACTCATGACATGGATATCATTTTTTGGATGTGAAGCAATTTGTTTTTTTGGCATCAATCATCTTGTATTTACCTATTTTGAGAATCTACAGTTTTCATGACAACGCTAGTTTCAAACCTATGCTTCCTATGCTTCAATAACAGGTAGTGAGTTTAGTTATTAAATGGAAGGTGAAAATGCGGCTTAAGGCCATTACAATTTCGACGTTTCCGTGTCGGTGTACCTCTTGAGGCGTGTGTTTGTTTGAATTGCAGATGATTTTCAATTGCCGTTTCTTCACTCTCATGGCAGTTGTGGGGTCCTTGGCTGGATCGTTGTTGTGTTTCTTCAAGGTACGGTGCTTTGGAAACAAGGAGAATCATTTTTATTTACCGTCTCTAGTTTGTATCAGGCAAGGTATGAGATTGCAGGAGTAGTATTGAATTTTCAGACTTTTTCTAACCAAATAACTTGATGCTAACCAAGGTGTTTGGCAATGTAACTGTTTCGATCAGGGGAGTTTGTTTGTGGCACAGTCCTTCGTAGAGTACTTTCAAGCATCATGGCAAGGTCTTAGTACTAGCCAAGTTGTGTTTCTCCTCGTGGAGGCTGTTGGTAGGCACTTCCAACTTTTTAACCAACTTTTTTTTGAACTTTTTGCATATTTTGTTGCTTATACATTCCTACAAATATTGTGTCCCTCAATTGGCGGTTATTGGTCATAAACGAAGGTTTTCTTTCAAATGTTCCAAGTATTACTTCGGGTGACAGAATAAGAAGATACATGAACGAAACATCACCTTACAGCACTATGGTCATCATCCCAAACTTGAACTTCCAAGTGCGTCAGGGTTTAGCTGATCTTCCTTGCTATCATCTACTCCCTCTGTTTCTGAAAACGATCCGTGTTTCCTTTGTGTTTCACAAAGGAAACACGGGTCTTCTTCAGAAGCAGAGGTAGTATTTCAATTCCCATACACAAGGTTAAACCTGGCGGGTGTTTTGGCAGATGTTTACTTGATGGGGACTGTTATGCTCATATTCGGGATGGGTCTGTACGAGCTTTTTGTGAGCGCACTCGAAGTGGGCGGCGGTGGTGAATGTGTTCAGAATCCCGTATGCGGCTCCAATCTGTTCGGCCTTTTCCGTATGAGGGTAAGTAATGCGACCGCACCATTTCATTCTTTAGACAGTAAATCCCACCGCCTTCTCTATTTTCAGATGCTAATTTGCTGCACTGACAAAGTCCCATTCTTAAGGTATGTTTGCACTTGGTGTTAGAGTTGATGTTTGCAATGTGAATCCAGCTCAGAAGTAGGTCTAAATTCGTTCTTAAGAACCTCAGGAACAACACTCTTTAAACACGAAGTGAGAACATACCTTAATTTACTTGGTACAACTACAGCTACGACTCTTTGATTCCCCGTTTGAATCCAATCTTCATTGTGGTTCTCTCTCTCTTTCTTTCTTTCATTCTTTCTTCCAACGCAGGAGCGACCCAAGTGGCTCGAAATCCGGTCGCTGGACGAGCTGAAAACGAAGCTGGGGCATGTCATCGTGATGATTTTGCTGGTGGGAATGTTTGAGAAGAGTAAGAAGGTGCCTATCAACAGCGGGCTTGATCTCCTTTGCTTCTCAGCTTCCATTCTCCTCTCCTCGGGTTGCCTTTTCCTCCTAGCTAAGCTTCATAGTAACAGCCCCAGCCCCAGCAGCAGCAACAGCAGCCTTCTTCAGCATTAATTTGTCGACGCAATGCCAAGTCCCGTGTCAGTTTGAGGCAACTGTGTCACCGACTGTCTCATTGGAAAATTCAAAAGAGGGTGAAGTTAGAATAAACCCATAACCTTGTCCTCTTTCCAACTACCCTTAGCCATTAACTTAGCCCTAAACTGCAGATTTGAGTATTTGTGATTGAAGTTGGTATTGTGACCAATTAAGTTATGTTCTCATGACTCTATTCTCCTTTTTAAACATGTATTATACTCCCCCTTTTTTTTGGTGTAACTTACCCAATTTGTGATTGATTATCAAAGTTTCTTTTGCCCAAAGTTTTGCAACCTACTCATGGATACTCCCAAACCACCACTTTTTGCTACTGTGCCTAGTCACTATCATTAGATTGGTCAATTTTTTTTATTGATTTTCTTGTTGGCAAGTGAAAGGAGGTTCCCATGTAAGTTTCAACACACCAACAAATGCGACATTTAGATCCTGTGTGCAATAGTTATGAAGGGTCAAAGAGTTTTTGGATAGAGGTTCTAAAATTAGTTCTTCTAAGTGCCAGTACACATTGATTTAAAACATGTATACAAAGTGCTAATGGTCGTTTGGGATGTTTTGGAACTATGGCACATTTGGGGGGTAATATCTCCTATGTGCTCAACTTGTTGCGATGAAACTTAATTGTTAGGTATAATTATTGCTTGGTTTCGGGACCTCATTGCATGTTCAATCCCACACAATGTGCCTTTAGCTCCAACTTGTTTGGAAAATTTTATAACATTAGATTTATTTGGAATAATTTTAGAGGCAAGGTGTTGTATATTATTTGGATTTCATGCAACAACATTGCTTTTACAAACAAACTTAATGTTGGCCAACTTCCAACCTTCACTAAGCTTTGTGGGATGCCTTCCTTGACTCTAGTCATGCCTTGATGCTCAAGGTCCAACAAAACTCACGTGATCAACTCCAACAAGCTAGGAGCATTTGGTGACAATTTGACATCATTTGGATGTAGTCCTTGGTGATTGTGTCTAGAGTTGGCAATGCTATTATTTGGAATAGGCCATTGCCTATTTCCTATTAGTTCGCTTAATCTTTCTTCCTTTTTTCTGCTCTCCTTTGTCTAGCTTATGGGATTAATTACTTTGTAATCCACATTATTTTGTAATGGAGTTCCATTTGTTTAAAATAGAAAAATAGAAAATATTTGTTGCTCTAATTGCTTAAAAATTTGTTTGAAACTTCCATTTTTATATTTGCAAAATAATTATTGCCCTAGTTGCTTTGAAATTGGTTCAATTTGTTTTGAGCTTTCATTCTTATGTCCACAATTTAAATCCACATAGATTGTATAGAACACTCTTGCAAAATAGTTTGTAGATCTAAAAAATGCTACTCCATTCTGAAAATTCATTTGGACAATTATAGTCAACTTCACCATAAAATCTTAATAGAATCATGTGAATTACTGCTTAGTTGATTCTTCTTCTTATTAAAGTAAATAATAATATCTTAAATGAACCCCTACATATTCTTGTTTAAAATGTACTCCCACTATTCATGAAAGTTTAGGATCACTTTTCATAACCCATATTTTGAGCACTTTGAAAATCCATAGTTTATTCATAGGATGTCCAAAAAATGCATTTTGAGAGAATCCCCTTTTGGCAACCACCAAGCTCCCTCAAAAAAAACTTTTTCAATATAAAATTGGAACCGTGCTGAATTGCTTATTGGATCGGTTTTAATGGGCAACCAAGGGTCCCAGATCCCCAGCAGGAATATTCCCAAGCTTTCATATCTGCTCTTCCTGCACCCCCTTCTTCTCATAGGCCAAGAATATTACACACACCCCGGCCACACGCTGACGTGGAAGACCACCACGTGCCCCCCTGCCATTGCTCCGCAATCCGCCCCCGAAGGCTCCACACTATCCACCCATATAAATTTCCAGATCTTGCACTTGCGTCCATTCCCACGAGAATTGATGCGAAATTGCGACCGGAATTGAGCATGACGACGTCCATAGCCACCTCGCTCCTCCCTTGCTCGTATGGAATCATCGCGACCTCTTCCGGAAAATCTCACGCCCCAGCTGCATTGGAGGTCCGGGCGACGGGAGGTTTGAAAACGGGCGGGTTGAGAGGCGTGGGGTTCGAAAATGGGCAGAGGGGCGGCAGTAGTTGTTGGGCAATGAGCGGTGCGTTTCATAGTCGGATTCTGGGACACAGAAGGGCTGCTGTTGCGGTGCGAAGGCGGACGAAGATTGTGGCGGAGGGGGAGAAGGAGGACGTTTACGGAGGTTTTTATTCTGGCTATGGGCGTGAAATTTGAATTTGATTTTGCGGTGAATTAAGCCTGGTGTTCGCAATTGCTGAGTGTGTCTGGGGTGGTCGAGCTAGTTTTGTAGCAGTAGAGGGTTGGGCATGTTTTCGATGTTTGTAATTTCGTTGTTCTATTTGTGACTAGAGTGGTCGGATTTTAGAGTAGTGTTGTTAGCAAATTGAAGAAAATTCTGACGCACCAGAGAATGCATGATTTGGATAAGATCTGTGAAAATGATAAGTTTTATTTGTAGTTGACCTAAAGTCGACATGTGTTCGGATGGTACATTCTCATCAACTGATTGTGCAAGGCTTTGCGGTGCCACTGAATTTGATTTGTGGGGAATTAAGTTGTGTGTCCGGGGTGGTCGAGCTGGTTCGTAGCAGTAGAGTGTTAGGCATGTTTACGATGTTTGCAATTGCGTTTCTATTGTTGCTAGAATGGTCGGATTTTAAAATAGTGTTGTTAGCAAGTAGAAGAGGATTTTGACGCACCAGAGAATGAATGATTTGGATAATGTATGGGAAAATGATAAGGTTTCGAAGTTTTATTAGTAGTTGACCTAAAATCGACTTGTGTTGTGATGGTGTACATTCTCATCAACAAGTACCGATTGTGCAAGATATTGTGCTGCCATTGATTTGCGGTGAATTAAGTTTTCTGTTGGCAATTGCTGTGTCCGGGGTGGTCGAGCTGGTTTTTAGCAGTGGAGTGTTAGGCATGTGTACGATGTTTGCAATTGTGCTTCTCTTGTTATTAGAATGGTCGGAATTAAAATAGTGTTACCAATTTGAAGAGGATTCTGAAGCACCAGAGAATGCATTATTTGGATAGCATATGCGAAATTGATAAGGTTTCAAAGTAAATCGACTTGAGTTGTGATGTTGTACATTCTCATCAATATCTACTGATTGTGTAAGATTTTGGGGTTCACATTTAGGTAGAAGTGCCTATTTAAGTACCTGAACCTTTGAAGAAATTTCATATTCATTTGGCCTCCAAGACTCTTAGTTCGTTGTATTCACTATTGAGCAATCATCCCTGGAGAACTTTGGTTTTGAAGAATTTGTGAGGAGTTGATTCCATTCTTGCAATTTTGAACTGAAATCAATCAGGAGAGGAAGATATTGAGAATGTAGCTTTCTGATAATTGGGTTACCGCATTGTGGTGCTCGTTTGGTCTACCTACTGTAGTGTATCTGACGTCGCATGGAGAACTTCTAACTTGTCCTTGACGTGACCTGTTGCAGCGGCAGGCTTCATTGTGAAGGCTGGCAAGAATGCGTTGGATGCAGGCACTGACCTCATTCCTGTACGTCTATCTTGACTTGAGCATAAGGAGAATCTGAAATTGTTCTGTGTTGTTTGGTTTAAATTTAAGAAAAGAAAGGCCTGTATGATGAACTTGCGTTGGAAGGTGATCCTGGTGAGCAAATATATATCTGTCGGCGTTGTATGCAATTGAAGAAGAGTATTTGTTGATTCTTGCAGAATACCATACCTAGAAATGTTGCGCGTATTATTGTTGGAATTGTGGGCGTGTCGGTGATAACATATGCTTTGCGGGCTCTCTTCTCGACAGCCCTCTTCATTTTGGTAAGAGTCTCATCAGTGAATACGACTCGCTTAACAATTGTGCGACTGATCGATTGATGCGTTGGTATTCTCAACTTGTGAGTGTTATTCAACGAATGATCCATTTCCGGAGGGCAGTTTCGCCAGTTCACTACAACTGCTGTCCAGAGATTTGTTTTGTTTGTGATTGCTTTGGAGTCTATCAAATGAGATCAGAGCTTTGTAAGTAAACTGCTCCCGCTATAACCTCTCAGCCCTTCTTGCTCTGGAGTCGATCAACCTATGGAAATAATTCCAACACTTGCTCTGAGATGTGAGAGAGCCGCCTCATCTTTGACATTGTGTTAATCATCCATTTTGTAGACTCGACCTTGAATTTGAAGGATTCATTTAGGATTCTTCATTTAGTATACCTGTGAAAGTATGACATTCCTTGTGGTGATTACAGAAAAGCCTTGAGTTGATCAATGAGCACAGGCTTACTAACTGATGTCTTGAACCTGAAACAGGCGATTGCAGGATTCAGTTACTTGGCCTACATTTACTTGAACAAGGACAGTGACTCGGGTACTGGTGGAAGGGGCGACTCCTCGCGTAGCACTGATGATTCACTCGAAGAAGCCCGTCGTATTATGGATAAATACAAATAAGTTCTCTTCATGGAACCATTTCTGTCCAGAAAGCGCTTGGTCGCAGTTGAGGTTCTCCTTTGAAATAGCTCTATTAGCGGTCTTTGTTTGTATAAAGGGCATGAGGCAGTGTATTTGAAATGAACAGGAGGTATTCTTCAATGAGAAAGTCATTGACAATTGCCTTAAGGGTTAACAGTGCTGTGAATTTTAGCATGGTGATCTTCCAGTCCTGTAATACTCCTGAAACAAAGCAGCTTTGGTACCCCTTGTGTGCAATTCTGCTGGACACTCTGTTCGTCTGCAAGAAAATGCGCTTCATTTTGTTCAAGTTCCTCCAATAACCTGTAAGGTGGGCACCCCCAAAACCGACACTTTTTGCGACTGTATTTTACTTGCTATTATTAGATTGATCAAATTTTCATATTTTCTTGTTGGCAATTGAAACGAGGTTCCAACGCACCAATGATTGCAACATTTGGATACCATATGCAAAAATTACAAAGGGTCAAAATTTTTTTCATAGATGTTTTAAAATCATTTCTTCCACATAGGTATCTATTGATTTTGGAGATGTGCATAAAGTGATGATGGTAGTTTTAGACAAAGGTGTGGTTGGGGAGGTGTCCATCTTTAATGACTAAGGTGTTAGTTTAGACCTTTTGCATTTCTGGGCAGGTTATAGCAAAGTCAAAATTTAGTACTTTAAAAAAATCTTTGAGTGTGTTTTGTTGCTAGATTTTTAGTGCACAAAATTGTGTTTGATTTAATTGTGGTTGTGAATTTAGGAGGTGAAATATAGTTTTGGTTTCAATTGATGGGTAAGCTAAAAATTATTTTATTCTAATTCCAACTTTGGAGTTGCTTTATACCTTCATGTGTCCATTTGTCCATTTCTATAGACCAAGAGGTGGTAGCAACCTAGAACTTTGAAGCCATCACTACTATTCAGCTTTGTAACTTTTAAGCCCCATTGCTTGAGTTTCATTTGTCTTTTATGGTGACTATCATCCCTAGTACATTAATTTGATAAATAGTAAAATTCTATTGTTTATACTTATGATATATCTATCATAATAAAATATGCAATGTTAGGCCCTTTGTTACAACTCTTGTTACAAAATCAATCACATTTTCATCTTGAAAAAATATCATACAATTATTTCATCCAACATTCATGATGAAAATCTAGATGGTGTAACAAACATTTTTGTAATTTGTCCTGCATATATTTCCCCAGTTTTTTTTTTTTATACCCTTGTCTCTATGGCTCCTATTTTTGTATATATGTTTATATATATATATTCAAACCATATTTGATATTTCATCTTTTGACCCTTGACCCTCTACAAACCTTTAATTTGGACTCACATCATTCAGTTCTAATTAAACATAGGGACTTTGCTACTTAAATTGTCAAACTTTTGAATTGTTTTGACAATCAAGATAGATTTCCTATCTTATGAAAAAAGCTTATAAATAAAAGCATTCCACACATTAATTTTTATACCCTTGAAGTCTGTATAAAAATCCAAAAAATCATAGGGGATTTCCAAGTCTCCTAAGAATCCACTAACTACTTCTCAACTTCTATGATTAACTTAGGTAAAATGGAGTCTTTCTTCTATCTCAAATATTTAATTTAATTACCTCTCTTAATGTCTTCTAAGATATATTTGTGGGACTTTAAATGAATATACTCTTAATATACATCAATCATCGAGTAGGAAAAATTTTAGGCCTTAGGAAGTTTGTTAGTTTTGCATCCTCTTGTTGCAATTATAGAAAAAAAAATAAAAATAAGAATAATTCTTTATTAAAAAAACTTCGAATCTAATGTAATACTATTCCATGTCAGTGTCATGTCAAATTGACTATTTTAAAAATATTTATTTATTTATTTTAGTATTTGCATTGTTGATTGCCGGAAAATACTATAAAAGCTTAATGGCCCTTTGCATGGTTTAGAATTTTATAATGAATCATGATTGGAGTCAATCTTTCTATTTGTATAATCTAATTTTAAAAAATATACATAGATTTTTTCAAATCAATTTTGAAGATTTTTAACTTTGAAAATTCACTTAAAATAATATTCATATTTTAGATGTTTGGAAATTTCTATTATTGATCATAATTGAAGTTTGGCTATTCTTGTAGGGTTAACCTGAAATGTTGAACAAAAGATAAGAAGATTTTTTTTGAAATTTTTTCAATTACTATTTGGAAATCCTCCAAAATATTTGTATCACTCATTTTGTGGAACATTCTTTCTTCTTCCCCATTGATTTATCACATGATTTTTCTTAGGGCTTCCTCAATGAATATTAATTAGGTCGAGACTCTCAGGCCGGGGCAGGTCCGGGCAGCTTGGACAAAAATTCACGTGCCTGCCCTACACTTCTTGCTTCTCTCACGGTCCCGCGGTCCCGCCTTTAGCCCCCTTGCATCTTTTTGCTTCTGCTTGGGTCTTAGTTCCTGAACTTCCTTTGTCAACGAGGAGCATCAGCATTTAGGGTTTTACAGTCTTGTTTCTCCAGATGCTGTTCAGCAGCTCCACAGCTCCACAGTTTATGAACGGACATTGAGTGGGAAATTTTTATTGCGAGCGGGGGGAAAAGGTAATAACAATGAGCGGCACTCTGTTGGAGCAGACGCGGGGCTTTCACGAGGAGATTGAGCGGCTGGAGCGATGCGTAGTGCAGGAGCTTCAGAAGGAGACCAAATCACACAAAGAGAGGTTGCACCAGAATCATCGTGTGAATAATATGCGCCATGCTATACTTGACGCCACGGGCAAGCTTGTGAGTTTGTTATTACCTCTTCTCTTCTCTCGCTATGGAGCGACTCTTTGTTTTTCTCAGATTACATCAATGTTTTCGTGCGTTCTTGGTGTCAACTTCCGATTCATTTCACGGCTTTGGATTGAATAATGGAGGGAGGAGTCGGTAAAATTCCGCTTCTTGCTCAGCTCCTACTGATATGAAGTTTGAATCCTATGCGATTTTTGACACTTCACTAGAAGTCCGAGCTCAGGATTGGTTTATAGTTGTGATGTTAATTAGGTCTTCTGTGGCGCGGCCGTTCGTTCACTAGTGTACGTGTCATTACTGAGTTAAAATTGTTGCACGTATGCAGGTGGAGATTTATGCAGACAAGGACCATGCTCGAGAAGATGAAATTGCTGCTCTTGGCGGCCAAGGCGTTGGTCAGAATTACTTTACATCGTTTTACGAGCGATTCAAAGAAGTACGTAAAGTTTGTTTTTGATTTTCCATTGATTTTTTCATTTAGCCTTATGCTTGAGAATGTTGAATTTTCTGGCGTCGTGATCGGTACTACCGTCTCTGTTCATGTCTTAAACCCAGGCTCCTTTGGCAACCAGAAAATCACTGTAGAACCACAATGCACCAGTGGAAGGTGCGACTTATGGTTTTAGGGTTTAGCTAGATCACTCTACATATGCCATTAATTGAAAGCAGCTGCACGGCCATAGATGTGCATACTCTTTGTATAATAGAAATATGACTAAGAGAGGTTGGTCTCTATGTTGGTCTTTCGCAGGTAAGGGAGTACCACAGACGCCATCCTAATGTCCGGGAGGCTGTTACAGCGGATGATCCTGAAGAGTATCTCAAGGAAGAGCCTTACATCGACTTTAGTGGAGAGGTAGAGCCCTGGATCTCGCACTGCTTCTCTCTCACTCTCGCTCTCACCCCCTTCTATGCAGTTTCTTGTAGGATATGGTGCCAGAAGTCGGTTTGGAGGCATACTCGTAACAAAATCGTGTGAATGAATAGTTTTCTTAGATCTACTCACGAGCTTGTGCAATCAGTTTTGCGCGTAGAGAGAAAGTCATGACAGCTTCAACATCGCTGCGTGTTTTCCGGGTACACCAGTTTAGGGTTTGGATCAGCGCATAATGTTACCGTCAATTTTTGTAGAATGCAGTTTGAGCGCTTGCTTTGGCAATTATAGGATGCAGTTTATGACGTTTGAGTATAACCTTATGCAGTCTCCATTTACGAGAGTGCTTGAGTTTGTGATCTTATTATATTCTGAAGGTATCTATTTTATGTTCAGGAAGCGTATGGAAGATACTTGGATTTGCATGAGCTATACAATCAGTTCCTGAACTCGAAGTTTGGGCAGCCTACGGAGTACTCCGTTTTTCTAGACGAGTTTTCACAAACACATAAAATCTCACGTGGTGTCAAGTTAACAAAGTAAGTCTTGTTCTTCTTTGTTGTTTACCGTATTCCCTTGCAGTTTTGAACTTCCTGTAACCAGTTATCGTGCGCCTTGAATGAATAGACCGGGAGCATGCTCTCAAGTGTTTTCTGTGAATTGCAGACAATACCAAGACTACTTAAAATCAATGACAGATTACCTACTTTCATTTTTTGAGCGTACTCAACCTCTACAAGACGTAGATAAGATCTTTGCCAAGGTCAGCATGCATCACAATCAGCTGTTCTTTTGCCCCCAGCCAACGTTGTGATATCAGATTACTTCCATAGCAGTATTTGGATTTCATCTGATATGGATTTGCATAATTTTGCTCTTCTTTATTTTTGTGCATCTTATGTGGAGGACGTCCAGCAGGTTCTATTCTTAAGTTACATATTTTCTATGCAGGTCGAAGCAGAGTTTGAGGAGAGATGGAATGCTGGAACTGTCCAAGGGTGGGAGGACAAGGGTTTGGGAACTGAGCAGACCTCCTCCAGGGGACAGCCGCTTATTGATGTTGACGATTACGATAGTGTCGAGGAGCTTATGGAGCTTGGCCCTGATCGCCTTAAAGAGGTACATTTTGCAGTGACTCCTGGTACCTGAGATCAAGTGACTCATGTCTTTTAAGTGTTATTTCGGTTTAAGGTGTTCCAAATGCAATTGTTGAATCACTAGTGAGCGTGCTTGGGTGTGTCAGCTATGTGTAAAGCGCGGACTAATTAAAATGTTACCACTTCGAAGGTTGTGACCATCTTCTTTTAAAATGTACGCTATAGTTTTTTGATACTGTTATACTTACATTATTTGAGAGTTTTTCCAGGCTCTTGCAGCATTGGGATTAAAGACAGGTGGTACTGTTCAACAACGTGCAGAGCGTCTTTTTCTTACTAAGGTGAGTTTATCTTGCATTTGGTTGAGGAGATTTCTCAGGAAAATGGTTAAACTTTTGGTTTCAGTATTTTTGCTCCTTTCTTGCTTATTGCAGTAGAAAGTTTACATTGGACGATCATTGCTAGAAAACTGTCAATCTTTGTTTAATTTCTGATTCGTTTCATGTGGAGACCCTCTGGCACCCGAGTGAGTTTGAGGTTTGGAATTTTGGTTGATAGGGAGTTGCACTTGACGACCTTGATCGTAAGCATTTTCCCAAGGGCTACCAAACCCCAAACTCAAAGAAGTCTCAGAAGGAGATTGCACAGCAGGTTACTGCCTCTCAATCAGTTGCCTTGGCTGAGGTGAAGATGCAACGCCTATGCGAGCTTTTGCAAGAGGTATGCCCTTGTGACTGGCTGAACCTGCCTTGACTGAGCATGTCTTGTCTGATTCTATCTATTGCGCCAACATAAGTATTTTGGGAGTGGTTGCCAAAGTAACTAAGTCTCGTGGTTTCTATTGTCGGGGTTGATTTGGGAGGTGTTGTAAGTGTATTGTAAGCAATGGGTAATTTGTTTAATGCAGGCTATTGAAGAAACGAAGTCACATGTTGAGAAGAAGCAAGCTCTAACTTATGAAGAGATGGAAGTTGAGCGGCAAGAGGTATTCTGTTTGTTGTTTTAATATTCAGCCCCATTGATTGATATTGTCGCTTACTTACTGATCTAATTAAGCGGTCAATAACTTCACAGTTCAATAATAGCTATTCGTCTTGCTGCAAATTATTTTTCCGTACTGACCAATGACTGTTGTGTTGCTTTGAATTTCTTTGTTTGAGAGCAGGAAGAAGTGGCTCAAGAGAGTGAGAGTGAAGACGAGGAGCAGGCGATCTATAATCCCTTGAAGCTGCCAATGGGATGGGATGGCAAACCTATTCCTTATTGGCTGTACAAACTGCATGGACTCGGTCAGGTAGGACATCTATATCGTCTTCCTATCAGAGAGTTCTCAACGTTTTCTCTTTTTATAGATCTTACCAACAATTTGGGCCTCGAATTTTGCATTCTATTTTTCAATCCATATTACGTGGAGGTTTAGTAATGTAGATGTCAAACTCTTGAATTCTTAAGGGTCACAAGCGTTCTACGTACTTGCAGCTTCGTATGTGTTCCTTGATGATTAATCGCAGAAATTCATTTTGATTCTGAAATGTTCCATTCTGTTGCCTAGAGAGTAATATTAAATGTTTTAACGGACAGTCTTTTGCTTGGACTAATGATTTTGCCGATTTACAGGAGTTCAAATGCGAGATATGTGGGAATTACAGTTACTGGGGTCGGCGGGCTTTTGAGCGACACTTTAAAGAGTGGAGACATCAGCATGGCATGCGCTGTTTGCGCATTCCAAATACCAAAAACTTCCACGAGATTACGTCAATCAAGGTATGACCCAATGTGATATATCCCATTGCAGTCATTGCTATTTGTAGTTGTGTAATTCGTGTGCATGCACTCCTTTTAGGAGTCTCCTGTCCACTCTACTGATTGTAATCTACTAACCGCACCAATTGCTCAGACTTGCTCTGAGCTTGAATGCAGTCCCTAAACTAGATTAGCAAATATTTTTAGCTTAGTATGCCTCTTTCTTCGATTTCATGGCTCACGTAAGACCTTTCTGCGGTTCATACGAATTTGAGATGTATGGATACGCTTGGTCCTTTATGCAACTTGTTTTGTGGTTACAGGATGCAAAAGCTCTGTGGGAGAGGATACAAGAAAGGCAAGGAGTCAACAAATGGCGCCCTGATCTAGAGGAAGAGTATGAAGATCTTGAAGGCAATGTCTATAACAAGAAGAATTACACTGATTTGCAACGACAAGGACTTATCTGAGTTATGTGAACAATCTTTCTTGGCACCTCTATTTATCCATCTGTCAACACTTAAAACGATCGCCATATGAAAGAATTGATAGCAACCCAGTGCCAACTGATTGCTTGCTTTTCAGAAACCCTATGCTCCGATTGGTGCTGCTGCAGGGCACACGATTTTGTCGGCTGGAACTCTTGAATACCACGGACTTTCATCACAATGGTTCTCATGTAGTCCTTTCAAGAGATTCTGCGACTGCTGTAGTAGACGAGCTTTAGTCAGAAGATCCACTATGTATCGTCCAGTCGGTGATGACCGGTGATACATTTAACGACTTGATTGTCGTTTTGTTCTGATCAGTTGTAGAGTTGATGGCATGTTACTGAAACTGACTTTCGAAGTATCTCTGTCTCATCATTCCTTGCAACAGCTGGATTTCGTTCTTGCTCATCAAACAAGCTCTGGACTGAATATTTGGTGAAGCATTAACCAGCATAGTCGGTGATCGTGTTGCTAGTATGCTTGTTCTGTCAAGTTTTCTGTCCTGAGCCTTCTCTTGGTCACTTCCATCTCCCGAAGACTGGGAAAATCCTTTGGTCTGAACACTTGTTGCAGGGACAGGAGCAGCTATTCTCATGACAACATGTGTTTGGTGCTCATTTTGGTGCATTATTTACAAGATGGATCTTAATGTTTTTACATGTCAATGTCAAGCCTTTTAGGTAGCTGGTTCTTGGACAATCAATGCTGTCACCACCCATGTATGGGAACAAGGGACCTTACCTTAGGGCAATGATGCAGGGGATTCATTGAAAGCGTCAAAATATTTTGGGTCATCATGCAAGCATGCTTGCAATAAATGATGTGGTGGAATAATAGTGTGGAATATCACATGTTCTATTTGAAGGGGGACTGAGTTTCCCGATAGTGCACTGCATGTCCTCCAAAAGACCCTGCTTCAAGTGATAGAAAGGAGAACAAAAAGGACCACCCTATTATGCACTCCATCATGGCAACCTGATCTGCACCCTCAATCCAACCAAATTGGTTTTTAGGTGTCAAGGCAAAAAATAAAAAATGAAAATATTGATTGCCTACCCCTCTTTTTCCAAGTCCAAAATGCACAACGGTTGTCATTTGGGTACATCAACTTTCAGAAATCAATAAAGGCATGAAATCAGTAGATTGCTTCATTGAAGGCTCCAAATCGGTACCTTTGCTCTTTGTTCAACTACAAATCTCGGGGCGTTTGACAAGACCAAGAAAAAAAGTTGAACGACAAAATTTTATGAAGAGATTATAGCTTATATGAGAGTTGAGTGTAATGAATTGCAGGTGGAGACAAAGGAAACAGATTACTCCTGTAGCTAGATGGACACCCAAATAGGGAGCCATTGTTTGTCACTTTTATAGCCCGAGAAAAAGGGAGGCACAACAATACAACATGTCCATCAAAGTTCATGGGACTGAGACTTCTTGTAACGTAGCCCAACGACGACGATGGGTCACTCCCCATGGAAACTGTTGTTGGCAGCACTCCTGTATTCAATAGTTCCTGTATTCAATAAAATAAGGCTGCAACATCATTGTCAAGAATCCAATAAGAGTTTTGTCATTTGGTGCTTGACCCTTTCAACGAATTTTCCTTGACACGGATGCTGGGATGGCCCTTTTTGTAGATGATTCCTCAGTTGTTGTTGGGTACCCACAACTCCAATGTCTTATAAGAAGAAGCACGAGAACCAAAAGGTTTGTTGTAAAATTTTTTTTAAATGGTGATTCAGTTGATAGGCTTTGGCTTCTTGTAATGAGAGCGGGAGACCATTCATTGATTGGAAGGATATGGTATGTTCCACAAAATGGACATGCTCAAAAGCTTTTTGTACAAACTCAAAGTTACAGATTTTGTCATTGTTAATTCAACAGATCAGAAAACACCCAAAGTGATTGTTCGAAACATTTGAAAGCCAACCCATTCCTGATCAACCCTGCCCCACCCCCCATTTGGGCAGATAGGGTGGTGTATTTCTGTGCAGGTACAAGATGAGTAAGTGATTACGAATGGTGCATTATGATCAGGCTACAGGAAATATCAGTCCTTGGACAGAAATAGGATGACCTATATGGTTAGTATGAGATGAACAGAATCTTCACCTACAAAATTCATGGTAATTTTTTGTTTTGGGAAATAAAATTCTAAAAAATTATGGAACTATTCTCTTGAAATCTATTTCAACACATGGGGAAATTTTCCCACTTAGCATAAGTTAATACCTACGCTCCAGATATGCTCAATTGCTTAAGTGGTTGGAAATGGGTTGCCTCCTTTATAGAGACTTTGACTCTTGGTTGTCTAAATTTCTATATAGAAAATACTTCTAAACATTCTTACTGAGCTTTTGTACAAACTCAAAGTAGAAGATTTTGTCATTGTCAGTTCAAAGTATCATAAAACACCCAAATTTTGTTTGAAACATTTGAAAATAAGGTGGAGGCACCAATAACCAACCACACCCAGTACCCAACTTGGAGGGTGAGCTATTTTCAACCTTAAGCCAGATTTCAAGCTTGAAATTTGTTTTTTTTGTTCTTTTTTAGATTGGGACTAATAAGGTTATGACACATTACCTAAAGTAGTGAGAAAGAAAATAGGAAGTAATGAATAGGAAAGTATTGCTTTGAATGATCGGAATTAGAAGACTCTAGAGATTGCTTATAGGTCAAGAATTCTTTTGCCTCATAAAATCCACTACAATTTCAATTTTCAAAATATATATCTAAAAATTTAACAATCTCCATATTTCCTATCTACCTACATAAGGAAATATCCCCCAATTCACACTACAAAGAATCTGCTCTCAAATTGCTTCAATGATTGGTTATTGGTGCCTCCACTTTACAAAAGAAAGCCAAATTTGGACTCTTGGTTGTCTAGATTTTTCTATAAAAAATACCTCTAAACATTTTTGTTGATTTAGTCTACTATAAAAGGTATTCTGCTCTAAAAACAATCAAGATATATTAGAGGTACATTTTGTTTTCTTCAATGCATCACTAGTGAACATTTCAGGAAGTGGTCACTTTTAGTATCACTATGTTTCAACTTCAAAAATATGTAACTAATTCTACAAAGGTCCAAAAAATATTAAATGACCTTAGTTAAATGCCAATTCCCTTTTTCTTCCTATATTAATATACTGAAAATTGTTTAGCTTTTCTAAAAGTCAATTAGCTCTTAAATGTTCTTTTTAAGAGTAGACTACCTTAGAAGTAAATGTCTTTAACCTTTAAATGCCTAAACTATGTTTTTTGACAATATAGCAATTTTGAGCAACTCAATACAAATAGAATTTTTTTTTCTTTGAAATTTTCTTACAACATGTGTTCGAGGAGTAGTTTTACAGCCCAACAATTTTCATAACTTTTGACTACGTGGTTAAAAAATTATTGTATAATATGTAATTTTCAATGCTTGGTAGGCGATCCAAGATTTATTGAAAAGACACTTTTTGAAGAAATAAAAATTTGAAATTGATTTTGAATCATTCTATTTTGATTAATGAGATGAAAGTTATGAGGAGTTTTAGTTTGCAGGTAGGGGTAGTTATATATTCTCTACTCTAAAATAAACTTTGAAGTCTTTATTTAACTCAATTTTCAATATTTTTGAAAAAAATAAAATCATAGGATGTAGATTGTTTATTACAACTTTGCAACCATTGAGATTGACATTTTTCAATTCCATAACTAAATTCTAAACAATTTAGTATTTTGAATCATTCTCTACTTCTTTCTATTTACTATTTTTTTCCTATATGTTGTAAATTCCAAACGATCTAAAAAATTTCAAGCATGTAGCCAAATTGCCTTGAAGAATGAATTCAAAGAGTAACTATGATTTTAGACATTTTTTTATACAAATGTGACCTTGTAAAGTGCAACTACTTGATTTTTTTGCAAGGCCAAAAAAAGGATTTTTGTCAATTCAAACACTAATATCTTGCAATCTACATGATGGAAATTTCTGAAATTTTTTCCACATCTTTTTAGACCAATATACTACAAGATCCTATAGTTATATGTGTCCAAAAATGTTTTTTTCTAAAATTTGGTACTTGCACTAGAAATGGCAGTTTTAGACGGTTTTAGTATTTTTAGACCCAAAATTACTTCTTAGTCGAACCCAAAACAAGGCTAAAATTTCTGTCTATATTTATTCATTAACAAATCCAACCATAGGATCCATTATTGAACTTGTGAAAGTACACCATCCTAAAATCTTAGAATATTAGAAAACCTTATTGATTGCAAGATCAAGTCGCTTTGATTTCAAAAAGAAGTATTTTCAACCTTTCTCAAATGGTTAGATTTTATCTTTCAAATTTTTTACACAAAAATGTGTAGATCCTACAACTTGTTACTTTTCATAATATGTTGAAAAAATAAGTTGGAAATACATATAAAAAAATAATGAAAAAATATTTCATATTCATGCTTGAAAAAAATAGTAAGTAGAAAGAAGTAGAGTATGATTCAAAATATTTCTATTTGCTAAAATGAAAACATCCCAAAACATCCGTGTAAAACATTCATGTAATACTATCTATTTTGGACAAGTAAACTACTATTGAAAGTGTCCCCCAAATTGCAATTAAACCGTTTTCATACTTATTGCAATTGGTTGACTATTGATTCTCTAAATTTCAATATTATGACCAAGTTTTGTGACATTTTTGTAGCCTAGGAAATTCCACATTGAAAATTCACAATAATTACAAGTCTTATAAAAAAATTCTATTTTTTTTTAAATTCATAATTTTCAATTAGTAACACTACAAATTTGTTTTGTTTTGTTTTATAGACAAAGGTGCCTCCAACTATGTTGAATTGCTTATTTTGATTTTTTGAGTGAGTGTGTTTTCACCTTATATTATTTATACAATTAATATAGAATCCCTATTTCATGACATAAAATCGTAATTATCAAATGAAAATGCTTTTTATAATTATCTATAAGTTGTGCTCTAGTAGAAATGCTTTTAGAATAACAAACTTCTAAGGGGCACTTCACATAATAGCCAAAGGTTGAAAGGCCGTGGGTTTCCACCAATTACATTTAAAGAAATTAAGACTTCAACCTCTCAACCCTTCACACTAAAAGGTAGAGTCCAAATGCCATCACCTTCTAAACTACCTATATAGTAGCAAATTGCCAATATGGCAATAGACTCTCAATTCAAGAGGTTTGAATCATGAAGAAATGGAGACCCAAACTATAGCCAAGAGGTTGTCAAATTTTTCCATAAAAATAAAAAATTAACAAGATCAAAATTGGTAAATTGGTATGGTTTGGGACTTCAGGCTTGACCTTGGGAGACTTCACACTATGGCCATCCCAATTGAGAGGCCATGGGAGTTCATTGCCAAGGATTTGAATTCAATTGGGCTTGACCTTGGGAGGCTTCACACCATAGTTGGCTGAAGGTTTCATTCAATTCTTATATTTTATTGCTTATTTATTGGCCATTTTTTTAGGCTCTCAATAAAGTTTGGTCACTCAATCCTATAACCTTTCAACTTGGTTGGCCATAGTGTGAAATATCCCTTAGTTACTGCAAGATCAATGAATGATGTCTTGAGTGGACTTTAATTATTAGTACCTTTTTTTAGTACTATTCCTTCAATTTGACAATCAATAAGGTAGGAGCTTCTAAAGTGCAAAGGCTCTAAAATGTCTACCTCCTCAAATGTATTTTATTTTTACATATTTCTTTTTTGTAGCCTTTAGCAATGTCCAAACAATGTACAATCGGGTACCATGAACTTACAAATTTTTAGCATGGTGATTGCAGCCATGTTGTAGACAGTCTACCTTTCAACGTCCCTTGCTTATGTTGGGCGACAAGTCTAGTCGAGAAAATTTGTAGAGGCATCCCTTCTCTTGTCCTAAGCATATCTTTTTAATTAGCTTAAACTATCATCCCCGCATTTAGTACTTTGGCAGCCAAATGTATAGATTGCTTCCCGGGCTTGGTGGCTTCAATTATTGCCCACAATTCCATTATGTATTATGTCAACTGACCTAGAGATGGCCAAATTTTGCTTCTGCTTGCTCCTCCATCAAGTATCTATGCTTGTCGATTTCTTATTTCTAGTGTTTCCATGATCGCATTCTCCCTTGACATCACCTCCCCTTTGTCTTGTTTACCACTGCACGTTTTTCCTTTATTGGATCAGTTGTGTTTCATTTTTCGATTTGATTGTTGAGGGGGCTTATACTTTGTTGGATAGAGGTCAACCCGGGAAGAAACACCAATCCTTATGGGTTCATTTCTTGTCTTGTCCTTGCTTACCAAGCTGCTGCAACTACAATTGCATTTCTACGTGCTATTTGTTGGTTTGCTCCTTGTATAGGCTGATTTTCAAGTACATTTTGTGTGTAAGTTTCTCATGACTTTAAACACTCCTTCTATAATTTCTCAATGTTTCAATGGATTAGGCATTTCAATCCACACAATTTGCTTCTAATCTAATTGCAATATTTGTTCATTCAAGAAATTTTAAAAATTCAACAATGTGGATACAAACTTTAAGCAATGAAGCAAGAAGTCTTATAGTACGCATGTGCCAAAATGGATTCAAATGTAAAAACATAGCTGAAATTTTGCAAATGCCTTGATCCACCATTTCCATTGTTCTCACAAAACGAAAATTTTTTGGATGTTTAGAAACTAAAAAACCAAGCTAGCGACCTCTAAAGTTGTTTGGTTGGTCATAATAAGATCTGGGTCGCTTGGTCAATCAAGACCAGAAACAAACTCTCATTTGCCTTGCTCAGAACTTTCAACTTCATCGTAATACTATTCAAAGATATGTCCGTAGCATGGGCTTCAAAAATAGAATTACACATAAAAAACCATATTTGAATATTGAACAACAAGCTAAGATATTTGCATTTGCTAAGAAGTATCGACAATGGACAGAATCAAATTTGAAAAATGTAATTTGTACTAATGAATTGTCATTTGAACTTGGAAAAACTTCTCGCCAAATTCAAGTTTGGTGGAAGCCTAATGAAGCATATGCTTATCATTGCCTTGCACTGACTTTTAAGTCTGGTCGATCATTTGTCATGGTTTGGAGGGCCTTTACTGGTTATGACAAGAGTCTTATAGTGATAATGCTAGAAGGGGAGAGAACGGCAATAGATTTTATTTGCACTATCTACAAAGGTACTTTAAGTGGTTTTTATTTCATATATGAGAACCCACAATAGCTCATACTTATAGAGGACGGTGCTCTAGTGCATTGTGGCAACTTCCCAAAGTAGTGGAGGGAAGCTCATGGTATACAAAAATTGAATTGGCCCACAAATTCACTAGATCCAAATTCCATCAAGAACCTATGGAAGACATTGAAAGATTTGATGCGCCACTATGACCAGATGAAGAACAAAGAAGAGATGATATACACAATTCAAATGGTTTGGGACAAGGTGTCCATGGACCGATTACAAGACCCCATTGCTAGTATACCCCAAGTGGATATGGGTGGTCATTTCAGCTAAGGGAGGAAGTACAAGATGGTAGGGAGGTTGTAGAAAGCATCTACACTTTTTCATCACTTGTAAATTTTTGTATAGTCATGTAGTGCTCTTTTGTATGATTCCAATGCAATTTGCGGTTTTGAAATGGGACTATTTTTGAGGAAGCTACACCTTCTTAAAGTTGGTGCACTATTTGTTGAAGTCTCACTTTGAAATTTGTTCATAAGTTTATAGTACCCGACTATACATTATAGGAGGTGGAAAATTTTAGAGCCCTATGCCATTTTCACTTCAAAAATTCATAACTAATTCTACAAAGCTCCAAAAAAATATGAAACAACTTGGGTTAGATACCAACTCCACTTGTCTTTCAAGGAAAATTTAGTAAAAAATATTTCAAGAAGTTTCACCTCCTCCAAAATCAATTTCACCTAACTCTTAAATCATAGTCGATTTATGGACCTCCTACCATACTTAGTTGACATGATATGTAAGTTAAATCATGTTGAAGCTTATTAAGGAAGGTATACCCAAATGTGCCACTGACCTTAAACCGCCATCTATACTATGTGTACATCTCCAAAGTTAGTTTTGTACCTATATGGAAGAAACACTTTTAGAACCAAACTTTGTTCCTTAATAACTTTTGCATACAATATCCAAATGCCACGTTCTTTGGTGCGTTGGAACCTCCTTTCACTTGCCAACAAAAACATATGAAAATCTGACCATTCTAATAATAGACAATAGGCTCAGTAGCAAAAAATGGCAGTTTTGGGAGCATTTACCTTAAGTTATGCTCTCACCCAAGTTTACAAATCTTTTGAGTTCTGCTAAATTACATTGCATCCTTGCTTCTTACATGCTTATCCAGTCACCTACTTACCCTGTCTGGTACGGGGTTTAATTTTTTAAATTATATTTATATTTATATTTGTACTTTACAAAGTGCCAGTGATGGATGGATGGTCGGGCACCCAGCTTCAGTTGTTGTGAGTTTGGCTCCAATCCTGACAAAGCCAAATGCTATGATTCCAAAGTTGCCATCTCCTTCCCTGCAGGACAATTGGCCCAGGTACGGTACAGTCCACTATTGGCAAACAAAATAACTTAGTTTGTCAACCAGAAAAAAAGGGTTCTCAGTTCAGACAATTAAACTTGTCAGTAGTGTGCATCAGGGCTTTTTTGTGTGGCATCATAGTACTGGATTGCATAAGAAAAAAAAAAATTAGCTTAAAAATGGCAACAAAACTGATCATGAAATTTTTTGGCTAGAAAATTCAAATTGACCAAAAAAAATCTTGGGTGAAATTATTCATCACATTGTGGATGAAAGCAGAATTATTATGGACATGTGATGTATGTTGACATGATATGTTTTATTTATTGGATGGATGGATGTTTAAATTTGGAACACCACTGTAACATTTAATATCACCACTTTGGTACTTCATAAAAAATGAAAAAAAAGAAGTCATGGTGTGCAACAACGATCTCAAAACAGGTTTTATCAGATTTTCCGAGAGGCTATTTCTGCATGCCTATGGGGGACTATGACCACGATCTTCTATTTCTATGGTAGGAACAGGTTGCTAGATGCATAGCTGATTGTAAGTATTTTGGATTATTTTTTTTCCTTGATAAAAGATAAATTGCGACAATGGAGGATTTTTAGTATTGCACTGAAAGCTATTTCTTATTCTTTTGAGTGGTTGAAATTGCTAAGGGAATGAGGGAATAAAATGAAGACAAGAACATTTGTGACTTTCTCAATTATTCAATACAAAAGTAATATCTTACATGCACATTGTAAACTTCATGACAATGGGAATAGGCAGTTGAACAATGGACACATTGCAACTTCAACTTTCAGCCATACAATTAAACGTGAAAGTTTCAAGCCACACATTTAAATTGAAAGCTTCAAGCCACACATTTGTAATTTAGAACATGAAGTTGCATATGAATAATTTGAAAACTATTGAGTCTAAATTGCAAACAGGATTATAGGACAAACAATGAACTTGCACCAACTAGGAATTTGAACCCTACTTGCAACATACAAGGCTACCCATTTGTAGCATTGGTGGGACTTGCATACAAGACAAACAAATATATAAAAAATTTAGAGTTAACAACAAGTTCACAACGACCCCACAATGTTCTCCTAGCCTCTAGCCTGCCAATTGATAGTGTTGCACAGTCTAGTTGCAGCTCCAATCCAAATGAGACTCCAACTCCAATCCAAAACACACTCTAATAGGCCAGCACAAACTTGTATTGTCAAGGAAAGCCTTCAAATTTGAAAACAAAACCTAGCAAAACCTCATGAAAACTAAGTCACATGGATAGAAGAGGATACTCATAATTTTTCCGACCATTACAGTTTACACATCCCAATGCTGACCATTTTTGAGTGCCTTTCTCCATGACTCTATGGCCTCCTTATACGGAAAGTTGTCTAGAGTGTAAAATTTTATCCAAACATTCGAACCACAAGTGGAAAGTGCTTGCCAAGTCGATTACAATGGCAAGATTTAAAAAAATTCAAGGTGCTAAAACACCTCTTGTCCTCTATCGAACCCAACACCATGCAGTAGCCCACCTCTACAACCTTAAAGTATTGAAAGATCAAGGTACCCAAGTGCCTTGATTGTGAGAGATTTTTCTAGAGCTTAATCATTGGATTGACATGAAAGGGAGGTGCAAGGGATGCATCAGTATTAGCTTTCATTGTAAGCTTGAAAAGACTTTGTTGATGTCAAGCTTGCCAGTAGACAACATTTGAAGCATGGTGTATGCCTTTTCCCCACCAAGCTCTGTATTGCCCCCATTCAACAACTTCGAATGACAATAAAATTCTTCAACACTGACAAGTGCCATGGGAAGCTCTCGTCTACACCGTCTTGTTTCCAATATTGGAGATAAACAATCCCAAATGCATCAAGTAAGGTTTGTTGAGGGAATCGTCTATCCAATTCATCACAGAGTGATTGAGCAATCTTTGCACAGAGCCACTGACCAACTTAACATTGCAATTAGTCAATGAAAAATAAGGAATCACAAACAAGCTAGAAATAAGATGGTAATAAGGAATCACAAAGAAGCCACTGATTGAGAGACGGTGAGGCAGTCATGCAAATGAATCCAACCTGCAAATCAAAAGAAGTATGCAAATGAAATGCATTTCATTGAGAATGCAATGAAGTGCCAGAAACAAATGGAAATGGAAATGGAAATGAAATTTTTTACTTGAAAATTGATGCTCCACTGTATTCTGGTAGTGGTGGAATTCTAGTTGAGTGACAAAAATTTCAGCAGCTGTAAGCTTGTCCTTGCTCCTTGCATAAACAGTAGTGATCTTCAAATTGAATACTAAGTAGCAAATGCCACTGTCACTGTCCAAAGCTTACCACTCCAAATGGACATTGACACTTTTGAGTTGCACCAACTCATTGTACCGCGTGAACTCCACTGTACTAAATGCAAAGGATGGATCGATGAACATTCTCGCCAATTTAGCTTGGCAGATTTTAATTGATTGGATGAAGTCACACATAAAGATATCACGCGCTTGGATCAATTTTATCAAGCAATGAACCACATTGAACATCGGGATGAATAAGGCTAAAGAGAAGAGGACATCAATGTCCAATAGTAAACCAAAGTTTCTAGTGGTAGCACCAATGGTCTTCTGGTCACCATTGGCATCCAACTCCATCTTCACAAGAAGAATAGTATACTCGCTCAAAATATGTTGGACTGGACTCCTCATGGAAATCCAATGAGTATCCATGTTCCGGACCATCTTCCTTGCCTCAATTTTCCATGAGATCTGCTAGTTTTTGTAATTCAAATTTTTGCTTATTGTTGCGGCAGAAATATGCATAGACGGATTGAAATAATCCTTCCAAATGAGCAATGAGAGGGTAGTTGGAGAGAGTCTCTACCACCAATTTAATTCTGTGACTAGCATAGCTAGCACTGACCAGGAAAAGGGCCTATTTCTCAGGAATTTGGATAGTGATGCCTTTTTTTGGTCATTGAAATGTGGACATGCTGTCAACCCTAAAACAAACAACCTTTGATGCTATGGATTCATGAGTCAATCCCCCCCCCCTCCAACAACGACAACATAATACTGTTGATTAAGTAGTTTGTGGTGCCATCGGCAATGCATGACAAGTGAAGCAGATGTGGGACCTTCTCCCAGTTATCCATAATGTAAACATGAACTCCAAGCCAAGAAGTATTATCTACGACTATAACTTCATCTACACAGATAGAGAGAATTCAAGCAGACTGGACTACAACTTTTAGAGTTGACAAAACACTCTCGTGAATGTGTTTGCTCATCTTCCACCTACTATTCTCTCACCAATGTTTTCTTGATAAGTTTTTAATCTTTAGGTGCTTTAAAAGATATTGTTCATGTTCGTAACCATACATAGGATGCCGACAACTCAAAACATGGAAGAGGGTGGAGAATTGTAGCCCTTGTGTTTCAGCTCACCCTCCAAACTGCCCAACAATTGATCCCATGGGTGTGGCTAGTCCAAAACTTACAGAATTTGAGATGCTTACAGTCAAGTTTAGTGAATGTGTCACCTTCCTTAAGGTGCGGGAATGACACCCTGTAATCCCTATACATTCGCTTTCCCTTGTGTTTTTCGAGGTTGTCCATCTTCGATACCATCACCTTGTACCGCCTACCAATTGCACTGTAGCTTTGGCACACCACACTAGTCAAATCGCCTTGACTGTTAAACTCGCCCTCAGCCCAAGTGAACCTACATGCCCATACTACTTGCCGTCGCCTCATGATAGTATTGGGGGCGGCCTTCTTTTGTTTTGGCATGCAAGAAGATGCATCAGGGGCACCCCTCCTTCTTCTTGTAGGTACAAACTTGATCAACATCGGTGGGTGCTTTAGGCGACACCACGATTGCATTAGAGAGGCTTGGGAATTGCTCGGGGATGGGCAAGGAGTCGGAAAGTTGAATCTCTGATATGACTGTCACATCGTCTCAAATGTCAATGGTACTACTTCTCTTTGGCATTGCGGACAATAGTTTGCCTACACCCTAGTTGTTGCAAGGTGAGAAGAAAGTCTTCATCCTGAAATTTTTGGGTAGCTATAGGTGAGGCACCATTCCCGCAAACTTGCACCCCAATCCCAAAATTCCCCAACAACACACAGCCTTACACCATGCGCACAAAATTCCACCGAATGTAAGAAGTACACACATTCACAAAGAAAGCAAGGAGCAATGTCAAAATGCAAGTGATCGGAAGAGGAGAAGCTTGGCATTTTCATACTTGAAACCGCCTAAAAGCAACGTCCACCAACAAGTAAGAATGCCAACGAAACAATTGCCAATTCAATGACAGCCTCCATTTCTGTTGTTTAATGAATGTGCAAGATTAATTGAATCTTCAAAATTCACAGCATGCAAGATTGGTGGCTACAAATTGCAAAATGAAAACGACAACGGCACGGCACCATCCATGTAACAATCACAACACCCTAAAGCCTAATTAATGCTTAACAAGTTAATAGTAATCATGCTCAAGGAAGCAAGGAGCAACGGATTCAAACTTTAGAGCGCATTCAAGAATCAACATTCAACAATGCAACATTGCCAATTTTTTTGAAAACCCTAAAATTTGAAAAATGATGATTGCTTGGCCGAACAATTGATGATTACAATGGCAAGCTTTTAGAATCTCAAGAAGAAGCACTAGAGCTGATTAGAGTAGGAGCTCTAAAAAAAATTGGAAGCCTGTAGCAGCCTTACACACAAAATCACGTGAAAAAATGAAGTTGCAGGCCCTACCAAGGAGAATCAAGTGCTAAAACCTTGCCAAGAGGTAGTGCGTGATGTTAGGGTTGCAAGTGAATCCTACGGTGGAGTTGCAACAACCTTTGCTCTACATTGACAATTGAGGGAACGCATCAATGATCACGTCACTTGATGGGGAGCGGATGAACGTGACTTCCTGGTTGGATGAAAAGATGAATTTGCAAGAGGCTAGTTGATAGTAATCATCAAGTGGCTCAAATCTTGATTTTTGCTTGATTTTTTCCCATGTATAAGTAGCATGGCTGAAATCTAGGTAGAAATGAAGCGAATTTTAGCCAGTTTTGCAAATGCTGGTGTGCAATACCCCAAATCACCCAAAATGGCATATGAAGGGCGGAAGGTGAGAAAAAAAAAGAGAAAAAGACTGGAATCATATTTTCAATGTGTGTAAAGCATTACTTGATTATTTTGGTCTTGTTAATTCCTTAACCTTTAAGCACTCCATAGCCCTGAATCTAGCCTCTCAAAATTTAATTTGGAGAAAATTAACTTTATATCTTGGTAGTACTATCCAAAAAGAAGTGTAGAGGGTGAGGATACAACAAAATGATGCTTAGAAGTGGTTCTAGTGGAAATCATTGCCAAACATCAAATTGGGGGACCAACAAAAAAATAGAAAGTATTGTAAAATGCAATTTCAAAGTATAATAGTATATCCCTTGAAATGCCAATTTTGACCATTTTCAACACACCATTTTGACCACTATAATCTCATAATCTAAACAATCAACCCTTGCCAAATTCTCATTGCACCTCCAGACCCCACTTCTTTGTGAAATTCAACGATGAAACATTCTAGATTCTATTTTTGTAGTCATAGTACAAATTTTTTCGAACAGTGGTTTGAAATCAATGGATTTCAAGAATCATGGCTTGGGCATTCAAGGGTTAAAGACTAAAGGTGATCTAAAATTTTAAAATGTGAAGAATTTATACTAACTTATTCCTAAATAATCCAAGTTATGGCCTAGAAATTATGTCCATACATTTAAATCTTCCATTGTCGTAGCCAATACTTATCAATAAAATCATTTTAAAATCAAAAAATGCAGATCAGCTTGAAGACTAATTAGGGATTGAATATGTACAATAGTAGTGAGTGAAAGCAAGAAATATTTAACCTCTAAAAGTCCATAGGGTTCAATTAAAACACAAATGCATTATAAAATACCAATATAAGTTATAAATTTTTTGGAGTTTGCATCAACAAAGATAATAGAAAGTAAAAAAAGTAAAAAATATCCATATGGGTGAAATTATAAAACTATTTTAAGATTCTCTTCAAATAAATTTTGAAGATATAACTTCAAAAATTCACAAAAAAACACAATTTCTCTCTTTAGAGCATGCCCACCCGTCCTACATTTTGCAAGCAAGTTTGGGTAGGCATTTTGTAGGCCATTTGCCCTAAGGCCCGAGGCACCTCATCCATGGCCAACCTCAGGGCCGGTCTAGAGGCTTTCTATACCTGGAGTTTTCACCTAGAGGCACTTTTGACCCAATTTTCATTAGAGGCGCTTTTCCTGCATTTTGTCTCTTCATGTTTTGGAGGTCAGTTTGGAGACCGCGATCTGGCCTCCAAAAGGTCCTTGTTTTGGAGGCCGGCCACCACTTCCAAGCAAGGCTCAGAGAAAAGTCATCCGTTTTGGAGGATAGGTGGGAATGCTCTTAGTAGTTGAATTTTTTGATTGGTCATAATTGTGGTTTCTATTGATTTGTGAAAAAATGCATAATATCTAATAATGGGAACACCAATACTTTTCCCAAATAATTAGGTCTTTCAACACTAGGCAAATTGTAAACACTTTGTGCTATCTATCTTATAATTTTTGTTTGACTATAGCAATCTTACTTTTGAATATAAATATTGAAAAAAATCTCAAATATCCAATCTTTTAAAATAAAATAAAAACGTACTCAAAATTAAAAAGTTTTTTTCCACCTAAAAATGTTGCTTGAAGTTGAGCAACAACCAAAAAGTGGTCAATTTGAACACTTAGGGGTTAACGTCAATTTTGTTGAAGTGACACTATTTTGGTGCCAAAAATTGTAACATATATGTACATGAAGATTTAACATCTTAGACAACTACAGATTTATATTTCCAAACAAATATTCCAAACAGTGATAAAGTAATGGGATACCACCAATTTAATGAAATTAAAGTTACTTGTATTGTATCATCTAATTTATTGCACTTCCAATTCAAATGCAAGCATAATTTTGGATACATGTGTCAATGTATCTAAAAATAATATTCAAAGTATGTAATAACTTTCAACTATTGTCCATATTTTTTGTAATTTAAAATAATCATATAATATTTTCATTTTCATTTTTTCATTTTGTAGAAATTATTTTATTGTTTTGATGGTTTGAGTATTGTGTGGAGTATCCAATTTTACTTGGATACTCTACACAATTGCTATAGATAGTATCTAGGTGGTATCCCATTACTTAAATAATGTGGAGTATCCTATTTTTACTTAGAAATTTAGAAGAATATTCTTCCACGAGGCTTACAATTATTTATCAAGTTTTATTTTTAAAGTCTATCTTTTACAATCTACATAAGTGCATAGAAGGCTCTTTCTTTAGTCTCTTGTGTGTATATTTCTACAATGATACTCAAAAGACTTTTCCATCACTTCAATTGTTGCATCTCAACTCCCTAAAGTTGTTAGAATTTCATTTTTATTCATTTTTGTAAATTTTTTTCTATTTTTAAAGAAATTTATACATGCAAATATATGTTTTTGTAAAACTTTCTATTAACTTGTTTCTTGCACAATTTTGAAGGTTTTTTTTTGTACCTAAAATTTTGAAAATAAAATACTCATAATATTCTACTAATTATATATATGTAATTTAATTTAATTTTTCCATAAGCTTGTAGTACTACCTCCAATTTATGCAACAAAATCATAAATTGTTTCATGCTTTTTTGAATACTAGTGAATTTTATTTAAAAAAAATTATGTTTTGAATATTAATTTCCAATTATATTTGTTTTTTCAAATAAAAAAACTTATGAACTTTTTGAAGTGATTTTGAAGGGCCATTTTTAAACTTCAAAAGTTATTTATTGAGGTGAAACATATTTCATCAGACAATCATCCTTGCTAACAAAATAATGTTACATATGAGATTTTTTGGTTTGTTGGAAATGGGTACAAAAACAACTTATAAATCTTTATTTTGAACTCAATTTTCAAATAAAAATAATAACAAAAGATATGAGTTGCTTACAACAACATTCTTCACCAATGATCTCGGTTGACAATTTTCAATTTTGTCTTAAAGTTATTAGCAATTTAGGTTTTGTTTTCAATCATGGACATGCTTCTACTTAATATTTTATTATTATAAAATGAATATTAGTATTATTTTGCTAAAAAATCCCCCAAGTATAGACACAATTTAGTTGATTTCTAAGGGGCACCAAAGATTGCAACATTTATATGCACAAAGCTCAAAATATTAAGACTAGTGCAAATCTATATTTTGAGGTTGTGTGCTCTAAGAATTGCTTAAATAGGGTTAAAATTCATGAAATTTTGCCAACTTGACAAATTTGACTTTAAATGTTAGGATGTGAAATAGAAATAGGATTGCTAATCATTGAGATCTACTGTAGCTTGATTGATCACTCTAGGCTGTGCTAGAACTGACCTGGATGTCGAATTTCGTTAAACATGGCAGTCATTCCACGGGCAACTTTGGCACTTTTACAGTTTAGACTGCACAGTCTGAAATCTATACATGTCCTAAATGGATTAGACCACTTGGTCTGAAAATGGCATATGGAATATCTTCATATTAACAAGATTCGACATCTTGATAATCTTTCACAGCAATTATTGTGTAGATCTGGATCGGAGGGAGTGAAAATTCATCCATCAGCTTTTGTTTGTTGTAAGTTACTTTGATGTTTTTCTTCTTCTTTTGGTGTAGGCCAGACAACTGACTACTTGTAGAGGATGCAATCAATCATTCGTGGAGCTTTCGAATGAATTATCATCCTTCGCATATTATTCTTGGATTATAGCTTGTCTTGTCTCAACTGTTGGTTCAGTGATGTAATCACAGAGAGCTCCTTATACGGTCCAATAATTAGTGAATCAGGGTCCCTAACTCGCTCCACATAAGCATTGGTAACACAGACAGTCTAATTATTAAGTTTTGAGGTCACCGTTTTGAACAGTCACGTACTAATTTCATTGATGGTTGGTTAGCTAGATCGAAAGAGATCGAAAGAGACTAGTACTGATTGTGAAGTTCACGCTTTGATCAGCTACCCAAAACGTCCATACCACTCCCTACATTTTAGATCTTCGATCATGTCCATATATGTCGCAATTTTTGGCACCGGAATCGTGCCGACATAACGAAATGAACCATTTTGAGTGTCAAAAATTTGGCACTCTGTACACATATGTATAATTTTATGTAAAAGAAAGTTAAAGATTTCATAAATTAAACGGCAGCTTCGCATTATAAAGTTCAATGTTCATCGTTTTTGAGCTCTCTGTATAAGGCTCTCGATCAAGTCTCGAATTCTCGATTGATTTCAATGCGGACTGGGAACTCAAACAAGCTCCCAGAAGCAAAGAGCTGCAACTAGCTCAAGGGTCCGAGGATCCGAAGTATGTCTTCAGTGTAAGTATGATTCGATTCGATGGAGAGCGGTCTGTTGGTGAGGTGGGTGGGTGCCACGTATGGATGATTCGATCAGATATAAAACTGACTTCCACGGTTTTGAACAAGCCATTATTAACTGCATATTTCAGTCCTTTACATCTTTCACCCCCAGTTGGTCCAAAAGCCTCTTTCCCAACAAATAATGGTACCTTTAAAAGAGCCTTGTCGGAGGTGAATCTATGAAACTGTGCAGCTACTGATCAATATATCGACAATTTGTCGATCGATATATGCTGGGAAGAATACAGAAACAGGAGTAGAAATCATGTCCTGTGCTGACCACCCCAGCTAGCTCGACTGGAATTGGTCAATTTTAACCCAGCTGCCTGAATGGTCAAAAATCGTCAACTTCGTTAAATTGGCGCGATTATATGATGGGCTCCAGAATTGTAACATTCATTAGCAAAATGTTGTAAAAACACACTACCATTGGCATAGATTTCCGACACAGGCGACACTCTGGAAACTGCCAAAGTTATGGAATTCCACTGATTTAACGAAATTGATGGATTTGATGCTAACAGTTGTTCCATTGGCATAATTTCACAAAATCGATGCATATTCCGAAAATGGATCTCAGCTTGGGAGTTGGGACTGGAATAGTCAGTCTCAGACGCTGAGAGCTTTGAGCTTTGAGCTTCAGACATTGATTTGAGAAATTCATCTAAAATCTCCACAGGAAGTTTTAAGAGAGCTTTCACCGTCGTGATAATGAAACTGAGTGTACCACTTCGCAGGTAGTAATGGTTCAATTGAGATGGTAAACTCCGTTTCATTTCCCCCATTGCAAACTCTTAAAATCTGAACTTGTGCTCAGAACTATACCAATCTCAAATATAATTTAGGACTATGCAGTTTCAGTTGGTCAACTGAAAACTCATTTGGTCGAGGATTTCGAGCACGTACTTTAATTTAAACTTTCAGCATTTGAAGTCACCCACATTGAAACTTTCCAAAACAGCGACTACGACGTACATTGCTGAAGTCTAAGCCATAAGTAATTTTTCAACTAGTCCACGTCAGCGAGTTCAGAATAGGCCTAACTGAAGGGAGTTTACAGCACCTGCATACCAACCACAGTGGGGCATGCACGACGACGTTCTTAAACGTCATTGACTAGATCAGATTGACACATGTACATATATCCATCCATCATCTTCAGCATAACTAAGGTCAATTTCCTTAAATTGATGAAACTCCGTACGTTACTTTGGCCGCGCGGCCTGAACCCAAATTCTGTACCTAGTTTGTAGCCTGAAATTAGACCTTTGTGAGGATATGTCACAATTTTTTGACTTGTGGAATATCTCCAATTTAACGTGATTGACGTTAATAACACATTACCTGTAAAGTGAAGAATGATACCGTGGCGTCCCTCACTCCGTAACCCAGGGGTACAATTCGAAGCTCGCAGACTGGAGCGAGCTAGCGCTGGAACTCACAAATTGTACACAACCAAGGCAGATGGGAATAGCTTTCTATCCGGCCAGATAACCAGCTCACTAGCCAATTCATCCAGTGCTGTAATCATGAATCTTCCGGCTGCTTGTCGACGAGGTAGCCAGCCAGCCGACCCAGCTAGCAATGAAATTTCAGTATTGTCTTCGTCAGAGCGAGGACACCGTACGTCCGTCCGGTCCTCCCAGGCCTGCCCCCAACGCATGACCGTTTGCCAATTGCAACTTTGGAAGGGACCGCCAGGGGCCACTTGCAATGGGGACTTGCAATGGGGACCCTGCCAGCAGTGATGAGCTCGACAGGAGATCGAGACAAACTGCTTTTGGGCCCCTGATTTTGAATGATCCAGTGAGCCAGTGGCCCTAGCTAGCTAGCTCGCTCATGGAATGATAAGTTAGCAGCTAGTCACAAGTTCTGTTGGCTCACCTGCATTGATATGTATATTTTATAAAAGTTATTCCTGAAGACACTAGCTCTTTGTCTTGTCTGGAATCATATATCCTGATAGACTGTCCAATGTACGTGGCCAATTGCAAAGACTCGCACAATATGGCGTCTGCCTCCGCTTTCGTGGTCGGACGTGTCGCGGTCGTCATTACTTGGGCTCGTAGGAAAGCTAGCGCACCGCGTAAAGGCTCTGAGAAGCACGCTGTCACCGGCTTCACCGGCTGCTCCAACTTTCCGCCTTCGTTCCCAGGAAGCTACACTCGCCATGCTATTTAGTGTGGCGGCCTAATCTCGACTTTACGATCTAATTATAACTAATCTTTCCCGATTGGCATCATGGTGCGGATACAACAGTATGCTCAATATCCTTTCACAAGGTCCATTATAACTTACCACCTGCTAACTGATCTAATTATAACTAAACTGCGTTTCCTGACCATGATGGGAAACTCTAGGACTAAGCTTAACTCCCTTGTGATTAGTGAGGAAATTATTGCCACTACAAATTGTTGTTTTGGTGGAAAGAAGTGCTGTACTGTACAGTAGTAATCAGCCTCCCGTAATTCGAAATAGTGTGACTTGGGTAAATTAGTATGGCATAGGATGGGTGTCGGTTCCTGGCTCTACAGTGCCACTACTGCTTATTACAATTGAAAAGGTAGGAGGAATAAAAGCGAGTTGCGTTGAGGGGAGACGGAGGGGCAGGGAGTTGGTGTGAGGGGAGGGCACCGACCAAATTTAAAAAAGGTAGAGTCGACTCTTCTGCAGAAGAACATGGCTGCTAGAGTTCCTGAACGTCGGGCACTCTACAGTTTGTAAATTTACCTTGGTCCTTGGTTCGGACCTTAGCCGAGCAGTCTGGCTTAAGTTAAAATTACTTTGGTCCTTGGTTCGGACGGACCCCGCAGCAGTCTGGCTTAAATTACCTTGGTTCGGACCGCAGCCGAGCAGTCTTTCAATTACCTTGGTCCTTGGTTCGGTCCACGTCGCCTAGCCGTTCAACGAAAGAGGCACAGAAACCGACGTGTACGAAGGTGAGCCTGTTGCAGGGTGCCGGGTGGACAAGATCTCATGTGCCAATGGAAAGAGAGTCAGTCCGGGGGACGGCAAGGGAATCTGGAGCAAGCGGACGGAGGAGAGGCATGAGTGGACTTTTAAGTTTCAAATTTCCCAAGGAATTTCATTTTTCTGGCGGGGGGGGGGGATCAATATAACTATGAGTCTACATATGTACTTGGAAATCATGGATTTCTATTTTTTTTTAACCCCTAAATGATTTTGACTATATTTTCACTAAAACCACATCCAAACTGCCATTTCTAATACATGTACTACATTTTAGGAAAAAAATATTTTTGGACACATGTAACTATAGGATCTTGTAGTAAGCTTGTTTGAGAACATGTGGAAAATTTTCAGAAATTTCCACTATGTAGATTGCAAGATATTAGCATTTGAAATGACAAATTTCCTTTTTTAAGCTCAGCAAAAATCTAGGCAATTGTACTTTAGAAGGTCACATTTGTATGAAAAAATGTCTAAAATGATTGCAAATTTTTGAATTTTTTTTTCAAGTCAAGTTGAGTACATGTTTAAAAAAATTTAAGATCATTTGGAATCATACAACGTATAGGAAAAAAATAGTAATTAGAAAAAAATGAAAATGATTCAAAATACTAAGTTAATAATTTATTTATAGAATTGAAAAATGCCAATTCCAATGGTTGTAATATTGTAATTAATAATTCACACATGATGAATTTCGTTAAAACGGTGATATTCCGTTAATTTGGCACTTTTAGCAATTCAGACTTCATAGTCTAAACCATTTTTTCTGTACTAGAATCTATTCCAATACTAGATTTTTGAAATCTACATGTCTCTTAGATATTTGAAATCTACACCAATCCTAGATTTTTTAGACTGCTTGGTCTAATATCTATGTTAGTCATAGATTTCTTAAATTTAAAAGCAACCTAGGTGTTAGCAATACATGTTTGTCTTAGATGTGAAGGTGTGAAAATGGCATATGGAATATCGCCATTTTAACGAAATTTTCTATACATCCAATGTTTTTATTTTTTTCTAGAAATATTGAAAATTAAGTTCAATAAAGGACTTTAAAGTTTGTCTTAGAATAGAGATTCAATAAACAACCGTAAACTCATGCAAACTAAAACTCTTTATAACTTTTGATTCATTGATCAAAATAGAATGATTCAAAAGTTTTTCAAGTATATCTAAATCTAGAGAACAATTTCAAATTTTAATTTCTTAAAAGAAGTATTTTAAAAAAAAATTATTTTCTACCCAGGCTATTCGTCAAGCAATGAAAAATACATATCATACAATAAGTTTTTAACCATGTAGTCAAAAGTTGTGAAATTTTTTGGGTCTTAAAGCTACTTCTTGGGCACATGTCTTGTTAAAATTTCAAAAAATAAAAATAAAAACTCCGTTCATAGTGAACTATCCAAAATTTCTATGTTGCCATAAAACACAGTTTGAATGTTTAGGAATTATATGGTAATTTTTTCACTAGTTGAAATACATGGCCAAGCTAGTAGACTCCTAAATCTTAAGTGTGGGTTTTGAAACCCTGGTTGTCATAATGGACAACATATTATTATTCATGGACGAATCCAACCGATTAGGGCTGACCGATTGCCAACTTCGAAGCCCTGTAACTTTTGCAAAAAGTATCCAAATCATGCATATGAGATGTTTTTCGGCATGTATAGAAAACTAAACCCTTCTTGTGGGAGGTTATTATATACTAGTAAACATCAAATCTTGTAGTCATTTCTATGAACACTTGCCTCGAAGTATTTTAGTACAAAGCTCTAAGCATCTATATCTATCACAAATGCAAGACTTTTGTGTTAAATTATTAGGTGGTGATTTCTACATTCAAAATTTCATCAATCTTTACCAAAATTTTCATTGTCTTAGATGGTGACTTCCATTGTTTAAATTTTAGTTTCTAACCTCATTGACCCCATATGAGTGCCACATCAATGAGTACACCAAAATGAAATAATTATATAATCCTACAAAATTGTAAGACCTTCCATCTTGAGAAAATTATCATCATAAATAATTAAATCTTTGTGAATGTAAAGTAAGGTGCAATTGCTTCAACCCCAGATGAAAACATAATACATTCTTTTTCTAATTTTAAATCATAACATGATTAGAATTTTACGACATGTAGTAATGTGTAATGAAAAACTTGATCCTTCCAAAAATAGTAAAAAGGTTCCAAATGGAAGAAAATAAATAATTTCAAATATCTTTGTGGTCTCAATTCCTTTTAATTAACTATGTCTTTTATTGATACATTTTCAATAAATAGATGTTACTAATAATATGCTTATGGCATAATCTTGACATCAAATTTTTTTATTTTTTATTCATAACATCTATGAACATACATATTCATCTAGAGACCTTTAGATATTTTTTCAATTTTGATCATGTATACACAATAAGTAATATGTATGCTAACTTTGGGGAAAAAAAATACAATTGGATGTTTTCAACTATGATGGAGTATTTTAGACAATGAAATGCACTATAATAAAATAAAATAAGGTGGACAATACCACCAATATTAATCCTAAAAATTCAAATTATTCAAAATAATTTTTTTTTTAAATTTTCATATTAATGAATGCAAATAAAATCCAAATTTTATATATTAAATCGTAAAGGTTTTTGACTATGTTTTCACCAAAAATACTCCAAAACTGCCATTTCTAATACAAGTATATGAGAAAAAACACTTTTAGACACTTAAAACCGTAGGATCTTGTAGCATGCTAGTTTGAGAAGATGAGAAAAAAATTTCAGAAACTTTCTTCATGTAGGTTACAAGATATTAGTGTTTGAAGTATCAAAAATCTTTTTTTGGCCCTAAGATAAACAAGGCAATTGTACTTTTATATGAAGAAATGTCCAAAATGGTGGTGCTTCTTTGGATTCATTTTTCAAGGCAAGTTGGTTATATTCTTGTAAAAATTCAGATTATTTGGAACTATACAACATATAGGAAAAAATTGTAAGTAAAAAAAAATAGAAAACCATTCAAATTACTAAATTATTAAGAATTTAGTTATGAAATTGAAAAATGTCAACCCAATCATTTGAATATATTCAATTAAAGTGGAAGACTGCAAGTTTTGTGAGGCTTAAAGACTTTAGGAACTTGTTACACTAGCTACTTGATGTGGCACAATGACTACTACATCTTTTAAAAAAATTCAATTTTTTTTTTATATTAATTTAAAAAAAAGAAAAGTTTGATAGTGGCTGTTCTTAGGTTGACAACAGAACAACAATGGAAACGGCTGTGAAACAACCCTCCCAACCCTTCAAAAATCTTCTAATGGATCGTGATGTTGTAATAAAAAAATCTATATTTTTTTATTTTATTTTTTCAAATTGACTTTAATAAAGGACTTCCAAGTTTATTTTAGAACAGAGAGTCTATAAGTCCTTGCAAACTAAAATCTTCATAACTTTCATTTCATTAACAAAAATGGAATGATTAAAAGTTTTCCACGTATATAGAAATTTAGAAGTTTTATTTTCTTAAAAGTGATTTTTTAAGAATTTTTTTGAGATGTCCACTAAGAAATGAAAATAACACATCATACAATCTTTTTAATCATGTAGTCAAAAGTTATGAAAATTGTCGGGCTTTAAATCTACTTTTTGGGCACAAGTTGTGTGAAAATTTTAAAGAAAAAAAGTTAAAATTATGTTCTTAGTGAGCTACTAAAAGTCACTATGTTGTTTAGGAATTCAAGAAAATTATATTATTATATATCAAAAGTTTATTATACATTGAATTTGGATTTAGACTTTGCTTGAGAAGCTTAAGAACATTGAACATGCATCATTTCATTTTGAAATCAACAAACTTAAAATTACTTAAGCAAAAAGACAATCCTACATTCATTCATTTGTTTCCTTTATACTTACATTAAAATGAATGGTGATTGATTTGATAGTCAATGTTGGTGAAGACATTATTGACTCCTATAATTTTTTGGAATTTTATGAGCTTGTTTGGGACATGGAAGTTTGCTTTGAGATGACATTGAGTAAAGACCAACATAGACTTTAGAAGAATTGGGCCATGGAATCATACATCTAAATAGAAGAACAATGATAATCTAATCCTAAGCTACTGAAAAAGGACACAAAGGACTAAAAATATCCAATAAATGATTTTCAAGGAAACTATTATAATAGAACATGCACCTCTTTGTTCAAAATTTGATCATTTTTGGCAAACTACCTTAGTGGACCTTAGTTATTAATTGCATTCTTCTATGATTGTATATTCTATCAATAAACTTTAATGACACTCTAATTTTATTTTTTAATTTTTAATTTCTTTTGGAAAAGACAAATCATCTTCAACTAAAGAGTCCCCGTACAACAGGGTTGACGAATGCCAACGTCCGCCCCAAAATAGCATCCGTTTTCCGGACATTCGGACGCACGGACGCTAGCGGATGCAGCGTCTCGACCGCCATCAGAAAACGGACAGGCGGGGCGGACGGCCCGAGGCGGACGCCCAGATCGTGTGGACCAGATCAGTCCGCGCGTCGATCGAACGGCTGTAATCGGGCGAACGGGCGGACAGGCGGACGCTGCGTCCGCGTCCGGACATCGTGTCAACCCTGCCCTACAAGGATTTCAATCCAAGTCCAAGACAAGTTTGATGAGATTAAAGTCAAAATATGTGCCATTTTCTAAGTCTTAGGAATGGAAAAATGTAGACATACTTAAATCCGCCAATTTTTCTAAGTCTATAGATAATTTCTACTATTAGACTAGTGAAATTTTATATTTTCTCATTAGCACCAAAAAAACACATCATTTGGATATTGCATGCAAAAGTTATGAAGGTTCAAAGTTTTTCTTGTTAAATATTCTAGAATTGTTGCTCTTAGAATAGGTACATATTGATGTAGGAGATGTGCATCTAGTGTGGGCATCTTAGAAAGTAATGCTTTAACCTTGGAATATCGAGTTGGCTACCATGGAAAATTGGAAATCATCCTTTTTGGTACTGTGTAAATTATTTGCTTAAAAAAACCAAGAGCATGCATTGGAATTCAAACTATTGTACATGATTTCCCTTTTTCACACAAATTTCATGAAAATTTGCTCTATTATCTTTAATGTGCAATTACTGCTCTTTTGATCACATTTCGTTGTCACAATGGTGATAAAAAATAAAATGAATTTGTTTCATTTACATCCCCTCTGCAAGCTCAAATTTTTTATTCAATCAATTCAATTCCCTTCGCCTCCCCACTTCAAAAATTATTATTTGAATTAATTTGAATTGAATTCACACCTCCTCCTCCCGCTTATTTGTAATTTCCAAAATGCAATGGATTGCCATTTGATATGGGATAACTCATATTGTATTTGTATCTATAGTTGTATTTGTAGTCATATCTATAGCTCATATCTATAGCTCGTATCTAATATTCACTATATATTTGTATACGATATTGTATCCTTATCTAGTATTCATTTCGTATCTATATCCAATATATTTAGACAGCTTTGATAAAATCTCACAAGATCAACGGCTTGTGATTTTTTGAGAAATCAATGGTGATTTCAAAGGTAAGCATATTTTTAAAAAAACAATCAACGGCTTATAAATTTTTTGTGAGGGGGGGGGGGGCAATTAATGCAAACCAAGGGTGGTTTTCAATTTTTCATTCTTTTCAGTACATTGTGAGTCCAAATATTATAATCTTTCAATTCATAAGTGATATTGTTGTATTTTCTTTTCCGATATGATCTCTAAGACTTTGAAACTCGTCAAAATCTTGACTTTTTGTTCAATTTAGAACTAAATCAAGTGTAGAGCTCAAAAAAAGCCTTGGACATTTAAGGATTATGAACCTTGCCTAAAATTGACTTCATCCCTTTGTATACCATCTCGAAAAAATCAATATGTGCATGTAGAAGAAACAATTTCAAAACATCTACCAACAAAAACTTTGACCATTCATTAATTTTGCATATTGTATCTAAATGGTACATTGCTTGGTGCTTTGGAACCTCCTTTCACTTGCCAAGAAGAAAAGATGAAAATTTGATTACTTTAATAATAACAATATGTATGTATGTGGAAAAATTGATTTTAGAACATCTACCAACAAAAAACTTTGACCCATCATAACTTTTGTATATGGTATCCAAATGTCATGTTTATTTCACTTGCCAACAAGAAAAGATAAAAATTTAAATGCTTTAATAATAATAATGGTATTAGTATTTATAATATAATCATAATCATAATCATAATATTTATTATTATTATTATTACTATAAGAGTATGTAATATGGAAGAACTTTTTGTGAACATCTACCAAAAAAACCTAGACCCTTCTATAACTTTTCTGTGTGATATCCAAATGTCTTGTTCTTTGGTGTGTTAGAACCTCCTTTCACTTGACAACAAGAAAAGATGGAAATTTCACCACTCTTATAATTAGCAACTAGATGCAAAGCAAAAATTGGCAATTAGTTTGGAGGTACCTACCTTCAAGCTAAGGGCCGGTTTACACTAGAACTAATTTAAACCAAGGCCAGACTAAGGACCAAAAGTACTTTAGGGCTACTTCACTTTATTAGATGTGAGTCATGTGACCATGCAAAGCAAGAGCCCAAGATGAACAATAGTAGTGGCTCTTTGTATGGTCTTGGTATGAACTGAAGAGAGATTATAGCGAAGCTATCAATCTATTTATTATTCCCTCCATCCCTAAATAATCTTCCTATTGGCTTTAGTTTTATATCTCCAAATGATCTTCTTATTGGACTTTGAAATGTTGGATTTCAATTGGCTTTAGATTGCTATTTGGGACCAACAAAACAACTTTGAGTAATAGTTTTCCTTCCATCCATGCAATCATTAATCAAAAGACAAATGAAATGATTGTATGTGTCAATCAACACCATTCATTCTTATTTTTTGCATCTCTGTGAATTTTGATTGATTGAAGGAGATGAAGTTTTAAGAAGTAGAATAAAGGTCCATACGTGGTCTTGAGTCCATACTAACTACCTATAAAAATGACAAACCTCACATTTGACTATTAAATGCCTCTTGGTGCTCCTTGAAAAGGCCCCCCAAATTCCATTTTTCAAAATTCCAAAATTGCACTTTGAAAAGGGCTTCCAAATTCAAAGTTCTTAAGATGCTACTTAGGAGTACATCAAACTCTACTTACAATGCAAAATAGGTTTAAAATTTTTTATCTTCAACCTTAGTCCAAAACATTCTGTTCAACAAAAAGATCATTTGGGGACGGAAGAAATATTAGATTTGACATTATCAACCACAATTTCAAGTAAATAAACAAAATTTATTGTTGTGAAGTTTTAGCCTACCATGCATGGTCTTTTATAACTCTATTAGGCCTACCTCTAAGAGGTGGTGAAGAAAAAAGCTCCCCAAATCCAACAAAATATGCATTATTTACTTTGGCCGTGTAGGATTCCAATTAAGTAAACTTCTCATCCATGAAAAATGGCATGAACCTTCAATTGGTCAAAGTGTAAAACCCAACTTGGACCGGTCTCACATGTCTCTCCACCAATCGATCCCTACGTTGATCATCCAAGATGCCTTTTGGGTCTGACCTTGGTGTAAACCAGTCCTATCGTAAGCTCCTCCGGCACAATAGTCGTCGCTTTGCGCTTGGTCCTGACCCCTACAGTCATCGCTTTGCGATTGGTCCTGAAACAGTTTCACGGAGGAGCTTACGATAGGACTTCGATTTTTATTTAGATTGCAGTAACGGCACATGGCACACTACTGTAGCTCCTCCGTGAAACTGTTTCAGATGAGACTACAAGAACAAGCCATGCCACCCGCACTTCCTTGTGATTGAACTTACTGTAAGTTGCAAGTCCAATCGGCTTGGGAATTCATTTGAAAATCGAGTGCCTGCGTGAAAAGCGGTGACCATGATCGATCATAACTTAACCGCAATGAAATTTCGACTTGGCCATGGCCATTGCTGCTAGCTTTGGCTGCCTGCTTGCAGTGCAATGGCTGACCCTACTTACTACTCTCAGTCTTGTCCATCAACTTGACTTTTGTTTCAAATCAGTTGCACTGTCTGTCTAGCTAGCTAGGCTGGTACACCTCGATCAGATCGAGGACCTAGCTAGGAATGAATGAATCATTCGACTGATTATTTGGAATGTCAAAGATCAGCAATCAAATTTCTCCAGACGGGGCGCTCTTTGTCAACTACTCACCAGATGCATGTGGCAAATAAGACAACTGCTGGCCGGGATATATGATCCGGAACTCGACGAGCAGGGAGGGCAGGCAGTCCACATGGCCGGAGCAGGGACGACGACGACGTCGATCTCCACATTTTGGGTTCACTTTGAACACTTACTTTGCTATTATTAGGCGGGTCAAATTTCTTTCTTTCTATCTTTTTCAAGTTAACAAGTGAAAGGAGGTTCCAACGCACCAAAGAAGGCAACGTTTGGATACCGTATGCATAAGTTAGGAAGCCTAGTCAAAGTGTTGTTTTGGTAGAGATTCTGAAATCGTTTCTTTCACGTAGGTACATATTTGATTTTTTGGAAGATGTACATAGAATGATGATGGCGGTTTTGGGTACCCACCTTTAATAATAATATGTCAGATCACCTTGGTTTGACTATGGTTTGACTATTGGTGCCAATGACTTCGGAGCCATCAGGGAAGGTTGGATGGACATCATCTGATCCGTATGTAAGAATGGATGAAAAACAAGGATGAAGAAAAGAGTAATTCAGTCAAATGTTTAGAGTGAAAATCCTCTGTGCACGGCATGGAACAATTTTCAAACTGTCTCATTGTTCCAAGGAATAATTCTCATGCCTAGGTTGAAGAAAAAAAGCCGAAAGAATATCCCTGAAATTGATTAAATGAATCAGAAGCCTAGATTTCATGATTCTCATTGCAATAACTGCCATTGTTGCATCAAATGTTTGACTAAGGAATAATACCTTACTTCAATACTGTTACTAATTCATTGGAAGTCCACATGAATTAAAACATTATTCTGTTGGACTCACCGACATGATTGAAAGAGGAGTTGGGGGAGGAGGAGATAAGGTAGGAGGCTCATAAATTGCCCATCTAAGGTAGATGTACTTACTTTGGATAATTTAAGCATTTCAATATGTATGATGTGGGAAAGTCATGAAAAAATTGAGTTCATGTGTTCAAAAATAAAGATAAGGAAGGATGCAAGAAAAATACGATTTCTTTTTCAAAAATCAATATTTTATTGAATTTCATTGCAAATTTTTCATTTGGACTCATTCCAATCTCATAGACTCACCTATTCTAGTTACCTTTGGCACTTTTCCCTCAACTAAGAAGGAAGAGAGATGAATGACTAGAAGGTACAAATAATAAATCTTCTTCAATAAATAGTATGTGCATTCAATTGTTGTCCGCAATAGGCCACACAATACAACCATCATAGGAGGCTTGTTCAAAATAGGTTCTTCTACCATGAGGGAAGATGACCCTTGTAGGAAAATCAATCAAGTGTAACATTTTTCACATATTTTTGGTAGGAAGAGAAAAGAAAAATAGTTCATTGGAAACTGAAATTGTAATTTTCAAATTTAAAATGAATTAGCTATGAATTTTCAAAGTGAAAGGTGTGTAAGTAGCTATTAATGCTCATAGGCTATACCAATCTTCAATCAAAATCATCCTTTAAATAGAGCATTTTAAACTTTATGATGTTTACGTAATTTTAGCTCTTACAAAAGACTCCACATCATGTTTTTATTTATTGAAGTGTTACATGAATGTATGTTTTACACGCAAGGAATTAAGGACACATCTATGTGCAAAAAGCACATTGAATAGACTATGATCCATTTTTGAAACTCTCTGCACTGTTTTTGACTACTCTATAGGGCAATTATAATTGCCCATGTAGAGTTCGAGCTTCCTATCTTACAACGAAATAATAATTATGAAGGTTAACCACCTTGAAGAACCTGAAAGCCCATTGTGGGCATATAGTACATTACAAATTTGAAGGTATTTGATGAAAAAAGCATTGACCAAATGTTTTTCAGCACAAAGTAAATTCATGATCATAATAGTACATAAATATCACTAAATGTATTACAATTCATATATTAAAATACAATTGAAGAGTTGTAAGGCTAAGTACATGTCATATAGAGAAACCCCAAGGATCTTTCAAGAGTGAACCCACAAAGATGGGTTGGTCACCATGGAAATCAACCATTAAGGTATCATATGAGTAATTTGCTTTAAAAAACCCAAGAACACTCATTAGAGGTCAAACTAGTCTCCAATTTTTTCTTTTTCACACAAAATTCTAAAGATGAACATCTACACTTCTATCCTAATTACATATTGTCCAAATCTAAACTTCGAAGCTATCTAAGTTGCTTCAAAAGTTGAAGGTAGCATAAATTTTGTATTAGGCACCCTATAAAAAAAGATATATCCCGTCAAGGAAATACATGCATGTGGACATTTTGTGTCAAAATTTTATGAATATATGACCACAATTGACTTTATGCACACCTACCCAAGATTTCTTGTGTATGGGGAACAATCGCTTAGTCCTTTAGGATTAATTGAATGACTTGGATAAACCATTATTAATAAAGTTGTACAATAAAAATTGTATGAAAATTACTTGTTTTTTTTCAATATGATGTAGACAAGAATTTCATACACTAATTATCTAGAATTATTTATTGACTACAATATGATTGATCTTACATCACTGAGCTCTGACACTACAATGTAGTGCTCTATTGTCACATATCTATTAGTCCTAGAGTTGTAATTCTGCATGAAGCACTTGAATTTCTTCCAACAGTATGAATAATTCAAAGTCAACAAAAATTAATCCCTAAAGTCCAAATGTCCCCCTTGGGGGATAAAATGGATTTGGACAAGCTCACATAGTCTCAATATTTGTTGAGATTTTTGGAAACATTGTATAAAGATAGTAAAACACATTAGCCTTTGGAAAATATATTTTCTTATTTTAGTTGGTGCCTAAAAGCAAAAATCATGGCACAATAAGTCCAAATTTTAGTTTAATAGGCATGAACCTAAATCCATAAAAACCTTAAAATGAATTTTTTTTCCCTCACAGATTATATTTTTATCTACATTGGAGGCTTTGATTCATTCCATTTGGACTATTGATGTGAGAGTTATAGGCAATTTTATTTTTTGGGCAATCAAAGCATTTTTTTGAAAAAGTAACATTTAGAATTTATTTCTGAATTCAATTTCTAGAATTAAAAAAGAAATTGACAAGGTTATGATCTCTTACTGAAACAATCTCACTAATGAGATTAGTGTATTTCAGTCCCATTTTTGAGGCATTACAGAAAATTTGAACCTAGAAGTGAGCTGTTTGACTTTTGGGGATTGTATAAATCTAGGGAAATAAAAAACATTCTATTTTTTTTATTTGAAAAAAAAAATTCAATTCTTTTTTTGAATTTTTTTAATCCCTAGTCCATTGTGGCACATACTATGATTATATGGGTTGAAATTTTTTGTAACGAGATCAGTCTTGGATTTTTAGAAAACTATGTGCAGGGTTGACAGGACGGTCGAACGTCCGGGACGCGGACGCTGTGTCCGCAGCGTCCGCTGACATTTGCGGACGCGCCGTCCACCCCGCCCGTCCGCCTTTTGACGGCGGGAGGGACGCTGCGTCCGGACGTTCGGGTTACGGACGCTATTTTGGGGCAGACGTAGAGATTCGTCAACCCTGATTATGTGAATTCAAAGATATGGGCCATTTAATTCAAAAAAGGAAAATTTTATACAATATGTAGGTCTACTACAAAGTCCTTGAAATGCTACATATTCTAATATATATAAATTAGTTTGTGTAAGAACATCATGTAGTAGGAATTTTTATCAACAAGTTAACCTTGACAAATAAGGACCATGCAAATTTTTCATAGTGCAGTGAATATAGATGTAGACATAGTCAAGAAAATCTATGATAAAGGGTGGTTGACTAAAATTGTACCACAATATTAGTAGTCTATATATTAAAAATAATTAAGAGTAAATGTAAAACACTGACCACAAGTTGTTACATTGTTTGAATTGGGAGATTTACCTTAGTAGATTGAATAAACTAAAAACTATACAATATAAGGATAGAGTTCATAGTCCATTTAACCCCCAGAGTTCTCTAACATGTTTTCACCGAAAAAGCTCAAAAATTTACCATTTTTAGTACAAATATTTGAAAAAAACTTTTTTTGACATATGTAACTATAGAATATTGTACTATGTAGTATAAAAAACATGTGGTAAGAATTTTAGACATTTTTAACACATGGATTGTAAGATATAAGCATTCAAATTTACTAAAATTCTTATTTCTGCCCTACGGAAAGCAAGGCAAATGCACTTCACAAGCTCACTTTTCTATGAAAAAATGACCAAATGGTAGTGCTTCTTTGAATTATTTTTCTTAGACAAGTTGGCCACATGCTTGAAATTTTTAGATCATTTGGAATTGTACAACACATAGGAAAAAAAATAGTAAGTAGGTATTAGTACATAATAATTCAAAATATTAAATCATTAAGAATTAAAATATTTAAATATGGAATTGAAAAATGACAATCCCAATGTTTGAAGTGTTGTAATAAAAAATTTATATCTAAGAATTTTATTTTTTTTTCAAAATATTGAAAATTGGACAAGATATAGGATTTCAAAGTTTATTTTAGAGTAGAGAATCCATAATTGCCTGCAAACAAAAAATCCTCATAACTTTCGACTCGTTGATCAAAATGGAATGATTTAAAGCTTTCCTTGAATATATAAGTCTAGAAAACCAATTTCAAATTTTAGTTTCTGAAAAAAGTGATTTTTTCTAATCTGCCCAAACTGCCCAGTTACAAAAAAAAGTAACATATTAGACTATAACTTTTGATTCCTATTTTCAAATGTCATGAAATTTGTTGCATATGAAAAATATTCCTCGTCCACACCTTCTATTAAAATTTCAACCTGAAATATGAAAATTTCTGGTCACAATAGCCTACCCAAAAAATCTATATAGCCAAAAAACGCAAGCCGGTCCTTTAGGGGTTAACTTTAATCTTTGAAGATACATGTGTTAAACATCTCTTATTAAATAGGATGTTCACGAGATCATAATTTTAGTAGGGATTTTGAAGTCTTTAATAGTAAACTTGTTATTAAAACTTCCATTTAGTCAATGGCACTTGAATTGATTGTTGTTGGATTCATAGTGTATCCCCTACACACATATGTAGTAGAGAAAATAAAAAATTTGTGAAGAAAAGTAATGGTAGAAAAAAATTGGACACTTAAATTTTATATAAAAGATAGCCCCACTTAAAGAATTGCATGAATGAATATACAAAAAAACTAAAGGTGTTAGAAATATATCCTTTTTAGCTTTTAATATAAAAATATAATCTTTTTAAATACAATAATTAAGATAAATAGGCCCACATCAAATATCCTCTTAATTCAAGTGTATACAGGTGAATGCAAGAAATACTAGTATTATTTTGCAACACACTTGCAGTTTTTGAATTGTCATCAATTATAACTTTTGTAGATTGAAGCCAATGTACTTGAATTTTTCTTAGAAGATCAACAACTAGAAAAAAAATTCAAGAACTCACTCTTCAAAAAAATTCAAAAAAGAATTTATATTTAAAATTAAATTTTGCTAATTTGTCACACTTTGTAGTTGAGAGATTTTAGTACTAGGAACTACTCAAATTTAATGATCTAGAGTTGAAATTTGTGTGGTCTATTCCCACACAAGAGTATCATGTTCCTACCAAAAATAAATATAAAAAATCATTATCTTATGTCTTCTACATTCATGCAAACAGGGCTCCTTCATAAGTACAAATCTAAATATTGAAAATGGTTTCAAGATCATTCTTTTGGTGAAATCTATTTACTATGAAGTCTTTTCAATTTGCCAATTTTTAGTTCTTTGAAAAAATTCCCTATATTTTATAAGTTAAAACATCAAAGTACCTATTTTCATGATATTTTTCACTTTTCTAGTTTTCCTATTTAAAAAAATTTCTATGTTTTTCCTTCCCCTTAAAGGTGTATATATTAAACATTTTTTTCAAATTAATTTTTTTTCCTAATTATAAAATACTTAAAAAATAATTGTGAGTAATGTAGACAATGCAACAAAAATGCCCAATGTTTCTTGCATTCACCCCTACCTTAAATTATTAAGAGTGATTTCCTTGGGATTCCAACTTAGAAGTATTAAAGGTTTATTTTTCTTTTAAATCTTGAACCTATTTCTACTTAACAAATTTTTAATGAGTGAAAGTTAGGTGTGTGTTTTCAAAAAAATCCTAGATTCTAAACTCAACTCTTCTTGAAAGATAAAAAAATAAGTAGTTGAAAATGATTGTTGCAAAAATTTTAGCTAAGAAGATTCAAAGTCAAAAAATCTTGTCAAGCAAGGTGCAAAAAAACTTTATTTTTTCACTTTGAATGCAAATATCGTCCAATCTATGTAGTAAAAGTTTTTGAATTTTGTCACTTTTATTGAAAATTAGAATTGTTGTTGAAAATGAAAAAATGTACGTTGAGGCTTGTTCCTTGAGTTCAATGTACTTCTTCCTTATCAATGGAATTTGTCCATGTGTTTCAAGAAAAAAAAAAAATTTGAAATTTCTTCCACATATTCTTCCACTAATCTATTGCAAGATCCTATCATTAGATATGCCAAAAATATAAAAATATAATAGATTTTTTTTCTCTTAGCAATAGAAATGGCAGTTTCAACTGTTTTTTATGGAAAAAGACCTTAGGACTGTAAGGATGAAAAAAGGTAATGAATTGTGGGTATTCTCAAGGAGAGGAAATTTGGGTGGTGTACACAATGTCACAAGAATGTTACGAGTTTGCACCAAACTCTAAAGATTTAAGTAAAATTTAAAAAAAAATTAAATAGAGCTAATGTAGTTTTGGGGTTTTTTCTATTAACTTATTTTTTAACAAATGTTTGTGTTCATTTAAATTCTACTGATCTTAACACTCAGTCCCTCCCCTCCTAACCGTCTTTGGATATTATTTTACTTTCTTTTCTTTAAGTCAAAGGGATCACAGACTCCGTCCAGGCCAGTGCCGTTATAATGAATTTCTCTTCCACTCGTGTCAAGAAAAGAAACAGGACAAAATTGTGAAGCTAAAGGAGAGTCATGCCGAAATGGTTGCAACTCTTTGGCAAGCTAAGAAAGGAAAGAGCCTCCTCCTGACGCACTTTCCACCTCGTTGGTGGTCACGAAAGGAAAGTCATGCAAGAGACAAATCCAGGAATAGGACTTCCAACAGTGGCATTCATACTGGAGCACCGACCTTCAGTTCGGAAGTGGCGGGGCTTCACGGCACTCATGCCTTCGATCAACACTGACTTCATCCGTTGGCTAAGAAGTGCGTCAAGTCAAGTCAAGTTAACCTGCTCTCCCAAATTTCACCACCACTCACTCACTAATCTTTCGAATCCGCGGTTTAAGTTACAACTGAATGTCTGCTACTGTTTTTCATTCCAGCCAGTGGTCAAATCCATTATGCACCATGGTACAGGAGCTAATGGCAACACGACTGGTCCCTTTGATAGTTTTAGTTTCCCTATGTAATCTTGTTCCGCCCCTGTCGTACATAATTGTCTTGTATTTTATCACTCTGCAGTGAAAGTTCGTTCAGTTTGGGAATAGAAAATAATATCCAGGATGCATTATCTCTGACTTCCAAAAATTACAGCCAAACGTGTCCTCGGGCCACGAGCTCACTCTCCAGAAGCGAAACGTTTGATTGGCCCGTTTTCGGTGTTCAAACTTCAAGGATATTTCAAGCTCACACATGCCTAGAAAACCTTGTCAAAGGTCCCCGATTTGCAGGGGAATATGTCTTAGAGTGAGATCTGAGGCGAGAATAGTAGACTGATGAGAGCCCTTTGAGACAGTCCTAAAGCTCAGGCAATGGCAGAGGAAGCGCGGAGTCAGGTATTTTGATTTCTTATTATTTGGTTGGTTTGGGGTATTGATACTTGCCTTATACAGTATAATAAGTTAATAGAACGGAGTTCGTCTCGATTATTGGAAGTGGTGCTTGTCCTGCTCTGCTCTGGACCTACAGGCATGCCAGGGAGCCTTTATCCCAATCAGACAGAAAAAGGAGGAAAGTGCATGCGCTTAACATACTAACGTTTCTGAAATCCATGCAAAAGAAGTGCGTGGTGAATGCGGACAAGTGCACTTGTCTGTGTCGAACCAAGTTACACTGATTTGTCCTAATTAGCGTCCACCTTGAAAATTGTTAGAGTCACCAGAAATTTTTGTGTAAGTTGGTACAACTCGGTATTATTTCATATTTTCCAACTTTCCGCAATTCAAAACAGTGTGACCTTGCTATATTTGCACAAAATCAGTGCAGTGAACAAGCTCACCACTGTACCCCGCACTGTTGCAAGCGCTATCTGGAACTGTGCATGCATCGACAACCCTCGTCACTGCCGCCATAGCAGAACCGGGCGGGTATCCAATAACCCCGCCCATTGCGAATCCATCCCCTCATCACGGAGTGTCTGGAATCAAACAAACTACCAAACAATGAAACCAGCAATCAGTGGCGTGTGATCGAAGTAATCATGCACAGAACAGGACGTGCCATTTGAGGTACCATTTGGGGTTTGCACCTTTGCGGGCTGGACTTTTTACGGATTCATCCATTGTTGTTTCATCTTTTGTTCTCACTCACTGTCTCGGAAAGATTCGATGCTCTCGGGGGCAGGCAGGCAGTTGCTAGCAAGAGCTCCCTGCCGGCCTAAAACGGCAGTGGCGTGGCGCTTTTTATAGCACCGTCTTTCCTGTTTGGCTTCCACAAGCTAGGCCGCAGCTCACAAAGTGGGCCGTGGGCGTCGTGATCGGGTTCGCGATACTAATCAGGGAATTAGTAATGCTGGAATACTGGATTAACCCTGTTGCCGACCCTTGCTTACGAGGCTCTATGGAGTATGCAATCCTCGTTATAGTACTAATAGTACGGAGTAAGTTGGTATTCTTCCGAAGTGGCCAAAACCGGTCGTTTATGCTAGTTGCATAGACTCCGTTTTTAATTTTAATTTAATTTTTTTCCAGGGCACACAAGGAACAGAGTTCAATTTGCAAAAATAGAGTACTAGGAGTTGCTCATTGCGTGACATGTTTCCTGTGAGATTCCTCCCCTGATTTCTGAACCCAGTCATGCGACTAGCTCCCCAATTTCTGTTCCGAAGAAAGCGTCTTTCACGGCTTGACATGGAACTTCCGTTGTGAACTGTCCAGGAAGAGACTATTTCGGGACCTGCCGGCTGGGCTGCTCAGTGGTTTTTTTATGCACGATTTTTCGACATTTGGCTACAGCCAAAAGTCGTTGCCTATATGTTGTAAAGGAAAATTTTCATTTTTTTCAGTCAAAATAGCCAAGTTATTGCTGTATTTTAAGATCAATAGTCAAATTTTACATAGGTATGATCACTTAGTGTTGATAGAGATATCACCAAGTGTCACAATGTCATTTTCACCCAAGAAATAGGTGACTACTTGTCCAAAATTCAAAAATAAACATTGGCGTTGTTGGAGGCTTGTAAGAACCACTCTTTTAGTGCTTTATTGCTCTATAGATGAACCTCTTTACTTGTTACCTCAATGATGAGCAATAAAATCTCATATGTGTTACAAAATTTCACCTCCTTTCTAGATCTTCAAAGAGAAATGTTAGATATTAAATGTTACCACTTCTTTAGGATCTATTTGGTCTTTGGATTAATTTGTTTTCAATACTTCAAAAATTTCATAGTCTATTCATACACTATCAAAAGAATGGCCAAAGAAACATAGAGTAAGAGAATCTAGAATCTCCATTTGACTTCCATTAAGATCCAATAACAATTTTGATAGATTAATAATATAAACTTTGCTTTTATTTAGATCATTTTTAGTTGCAACTATTTTAAATACATATTAAAAGAATTGAAGGAAAAAATGCAATATTTTAACCCACTAAGCACCCCAACATCCACATTCTAAATGATAAAAAGATTGCTTTAAACCAATGTTTCATCCAAATACCTTCTCATTCTCATTCATCGAATATAAATCATCAATCTTTAAAAGAGGATTTTTCTTTATTATGAAAAATTAGATGAAATTGACATAAATGATGTATTTGTATAAAAAATATAAGCAAAAATATGCAAAAATCTAAAAAAGAATTGAAGCATTAGATATTTCCATTTGTCATAATATGGTCACTACAAAATTGAAGAATATAATCACAATAGTGAGACCATTCAATTGGTATGATTAACCTCTAAAGGACCCGAGGTGTTTTTCAAGAAAAATCTCAAACACTACTACTACTTTGGTCAAAATAGAAAATGAAGACTTTTGTTTGTAACTTCAACCCTACAAAAGTTTAGTGGACTAGTATGGCAATATATGTGTGGAAATAATTTCATCCCATTTGAGTATATGGATTGAAAGATTACAATGCTTGAAGTGACAAAAAAAATTCTATTCATTCCTAAAATGGTATCAACAAAGTATAAGCCCTTTGGAGTGTAATTTTTGTTCTATACAAAAATTGAGCCTTTTCACCATAATCAAGTGCTACTACATCTTATTAGGTACACACATGAAAAACTTTAGAAGCAAATACACTAATCATTTTTTGATGATTTATTTTGACGTAGACAATTATTTTGTAGATGAATGAAAGATTCCAGAATTGTCTGAACTATCTAAATTTTGGGGGGCAACATAACTTGCAATTCAAGCATTCCATTGTAATTTTTTTTACATCCCCATGAAGGATATGTGCCTTTGACTTGTAGTAGATTTTTAAAAACATCTGTTCATTTTTTACTTCATTGCTACCTACCAAAGTCCATTTATCATTTGAACAAACATTCAAATTATGAAGCTAAAAGAACAACAAATGATCTGTATATGCCTCAATTTGTTACTTTAGCTAAAAAATTCACACAATTCAAGACTTTCAAGATTTCAATAATCTTTTGCTAGGCCCCTTGTGTACTTTTGAAATTTGACATGTATGTAAGTAATGTAATAACATAATAGATTATGTATTTGTAAGAAAAAAATTAATTAGAGTTCAAAAATTAGAGTTCAAGAGGAGTCAAACTTTGTTAACTATATTAGGCAATTTAGAAAAAAAATTAATGCTATAGTTTTGCAATTTGTATAGTTAAAGACTTTGAATTTTCCCCACATATTCTAATAGTTTCGCTCTATGTTTTTGTCATTTGGATTTTTTTAAAATAAAAAATTTCATATTCAAGAAATTATTAATAAATGGCTTTTGTATTGCCAAAGTATTTAAACTCAATGTACTGCAAGTTAATTTAGAGTAAGGTAAACATTTTTTTGGCTTTTGAAATTTTGTATGAGTGTATTCAATAAGATATACAAGTGAATGGTGTAAATCATTATTTTTTTGTATGGAAAAAATTTAATCCAAGAAGGTTTGAAATCTGTTGCCCCAATCTAAAATGGTCAATTTTCTTTTTTAAACTTCAAAAGTTATATTCTTGCATTCCATGTGGTCAAATGGAATTACACTTTTTTCACATAATGACATAATGGTCTACTAAAGTTTTAAATAGTTGAAATTTTTTTTAATTCTTGATTTTCAATTATAATCAAAATTGGTAGTTTTTATTTTTTAACAATCTCTCCTTAAAACCTCATTCTATTTTTTATAAGGTAAAATTTCCTTTGGAGTATTTTACAAAAAAATATAATTTGAAAAAGAATAATACAACATAATTTGAAATGTATACCTAGAATATGATAACATTAGTAAATCAATATTTTGTGCTATTCTAGAATTATTTTAAAACTTCTAAAAAGTACTTTCTAAGCTTTTAGCAATCCAAAATAAATCTCTACTTTGGTATTATTGTTTGTAATTAGAAATCTTTATTTTTATCCAAAACTTTTTTTAGAAATCTAATCATTTGACTAAAAATCTAAAGTTCTTTTCACTCCACACTTCCATTGATGACTTGAAATTTCAAAAAGCCAAAATTTTCAGATCCTAACTCCTAAACACTCAAGCAACCATTTTTTGGTTGTTACCCAACTTCAGGTAGCCATTTGAGTCAAAAATAAAACATTTTTTTCTATTTTCTTTTCAATTTTAAAAAATAGGATTTGTTTTTTTATTTATATTCAAAACTCAAATTGTTGCAATCAAACAAAAATTATAAGAAAAATAGCACAAAGTGTTTAAAATTTGCCTAATGTTGAAAAATTGGAAAAAGTATTGGTGTTTTCATTACTAGATCCTATGCATTTTTTCAAAAATCAATAAAAAACACAATTTTGACCAACAAAAAAAATGTAAAACTAAAGAGAGAATTAGTATTTTTGTTGAATATTTGAAGTTATATCTTCAAAATTCATTTGAAGGGAATCTAAATATAGTTTTATAATTTTGACTATATGAATATTTTTTACTTTTTGTATTTCAAATTTTTTTTTTATGCAAACTTCAAAAAAGTTATAGAACTAATATTTTATAACACATTTGTATTTGTTCCAAAGTCCTTAGGCTTTTAATGATTGACATTGACAAAAGTATAAACATTTAAACTATAAATCTAAAATCCTTGAATTTGTAAGTTTATATATTAAGAAGGTCTAATTTATAGAAGAAATTATTTTTCGTTTGTAAATTTTAATTTTATAGAAATTTTATATTTCTAAAAAAATTACTCTTTTGCAAGTTTGCAAATTTATGAATTTATAGGTATTTTTCATTCTTCTAAATTTTTAAGAATTTTTAATTTTTGAGGTTATAAAATTTTTAGTTTTTAAAATTTTAAAATTTTATGAAATTGAAAATAATATTAATTGCAAAAATCCCATGGGAATAATTGTTCAATATTAAAGAATGAACAAATGCAAACATCTTCCAAATATCTTGTGTTTTTTTATCATCCAAATGTTTGTAGATTTTTGTACTTGTACTTTAACATTTGTAAATCATAAAATTTTAAAAAGGTTCTTGATAAAGATTCTTTAGTTTAAAGTAGACAAATATATTTTGCTTCAAAAATGATGTTTTTTGGTTATAAAATGGGACCTTCAAAGTTGACTCAAATAAATAAGTTGGATAAAAAAAGATTTCAATATCACTTTGAGAACTTGAAATTTTGAACCTAAAGGGAGAAAAAAATTTTGAATATAAAAACTATCAATTTAAAAGCATGAGAAAGAAGGAATACAAATTTTTCATTTTAAATTATGTTGATAGATACTTATGAGTGAATTTTTTTGTCTATCATTTCATCTACTATAAATTGAATTTGCCTCCTCAACTCATTTGGATCTATTTGGTGTTTGAACTTTGAAGTCATTTAAGTTCAATCATATTGTCTTGTCTTTGACAAATCTAGGTCCAACAAGATCCTATAAAGCTCGTTTCCAATATTATGAGTTTATGAATCCAAATTTTTTATACATTTACAAATTTATAACATCACAAACTTAAATGTTATAAAAACTAAGAATAAAAAAAAATTATGAAAATTCTTTAGCTTTTAAATATTTAATTCACAAAAAATGAAATTTTAAATTAAAGTTTTACAAACTATTTCAAGTAAATTTTTACAAGTTCTGAAATTTTTGTTTAACGGATTTATATCTTTCAAGATTTAAGATTATAAAATTTTAATTTCTTCAAATTCTAAAATCTTCAATCAATCAATTCAAGTATTGTGGAAAAAAAAAGAACCTTTTTTTATAACTCTAGTTTGAAAATGATCATTAAATTATTCATTAGAGTTATATTCTATTAGACATCTTAACATTTAAAAAAGAATTTGGATTACTTTCTTAGATGAAAAGACAACTCTTGAAAGTTTTGAAGCTTTATAATTGTATAGCTAATTTATAGTGACTTCACATTCCTATGATTTAAATTGTACCACCTCAAAATAATATCAAGCACCTCATCCTCTTATATACTAATTTAAGTTTTCTTACTAGATGATGCCTCAAATTGCTTTGTCACACGTATCAAACAATACATAAAGTATTTATTACTATTAACCAAGGTGGTTGATTGGCCATCAAATGATGATCCTATAGAAATCATTCAAGACTTTTTTTGATTCCATGATTCCAAATTTTGAAACTTAAAAATGAAATATAGAGTTAAGTGTCAAATGTATGATGCTTTTCTACAATTTTTTAAAGGAGCTTAATAGGTATGAATGTCTGATGAATCTTTAGCCACTAGATGATGGATAATTAATAATTCATTCAAAGATTATTTCATCCCTAGAGCATTCATTTTCATAAAACAAAATGGATTTTGGGGTATTTGAGCAAGACCTTGTGAATGCAATTTTTGTTTATAGATTATGAGTTCACATCATAGAAGCTACCTCCAAAAGGAAGCATTAGGGATAGTGCCTACTATTTAAATTTTTATGATTTAGATAGTACAACTATCTTCAACAATCCCCATTCATGCTAGTCATACAACTAGAATTTACATTTTGCAATTTTTGATAGTACATTGCTTACAACTAATGTAAAGGGTAGAAAGTTCTTCTAGCTTTCTAAATTCTAACAAGCCCAAATTACAAGTTTTTTTCCTAAAATTAGTGTTTTATATTGTTTTTTCAAATTTCTCTAAACATTCATGTAATTATAAGAAGTAATTGAAAATTTGAAGAATTGCCCTCATGAAGAATCGATCTATGCTTGAAAAGAAAGCTTTTATTTTTTTGAATCTAATTAGTGCGGTAAAACATATAAAAAGTTATGTTTTGTAGGGTGTCATAGAATTTTCAAGAAAAAAACACCATATGTCCATATTAGAGTTTTTTTTTACTTCTATTTCACAATTTTTGAAAACTAAATGTGCATTATGGAATTTAGATGGAATCCTACAATATAGATTAGTTTCAAGTCTATATTTGATTGGTACCATCTAACCATTGAGATAGGTATGTTTCAAGTTTTTATTATTTTTTTCCTATCATTTTTTTTAAAGGATGAAAATTAAGATTAGTATTTTTTATTTCCCCCCCTATACGTTTTCAAATCAATTTACCAAAATAATATCAAATTTTCTAAGTTGCAAAAGACACAATAATTTTTTAAAAAGTTTCAAAGTCAAACCTTCCACTTTAGAAAAGATTGAACAAAACCCTTCTATAATTATTAACATTATGATCTAGGAAAGTAAACTCTAAAAATTGGTAGAAAAATAGACATATAAGTTTTGTATAAGATCTATAGCTAGAAGATATTGCAAATATGTCTTTTCTACCATGTTTTAGAGAAGTATTGTTTTGTGCCTTTTTTGCTCAAAAATATCAAAAATGCTTTAGGCTTTCATTAGAAAAAATTTGGGGCATGTAGAACTAAGGGGTCTTATTCTACTATGAGTTCTAATTTTTTTATCTATAAATTATGGTTAAATTATCTTTTTGAGGCTTCTTTCCAATTTCAAATCCACATACATTGACCAATCATATATTTGATTTTGGATGGCATATGCAAATACCTTACAAAGTTAGTTAGAATTACATATTTCCAAAAATAATTCAAGTTTGTTGTTGGGATATTTTTTAAATTAATTAATAATAATACTTTTGAAGTAAATGTCAAATGATTTTTAATGTCTTACATTGAGTTATGCTTCCTAATTTTTTGTATTGTTGGTAAATCTTTAACTTTTGAAATTTTATTACTTGCGCAAATTCTATTGCTAGTTGATAAAAGTGTTCATCATTGCTCTTCAAGCAAACCAAAATTTTTATATTACATGGCAACAACATAAACCACCATCAAGAAGATTACCATTGAATTTCCCCCAAAATAGAGCTTGCGTAACTAGGATTTGGATATGCATTATCAATGTATTTTGGCTAGTAGAAATTCTATAGTTTATTTTTGGTAAATTTTATGTAATTGGGCATGCTATTTTTTTAATCTATTTATAAAGCTCTTCATCCATTTGAATTCATTTATGTCAGATTATTTCTATGTAATTATACACAAGGACAATGCCGTTCATTACTGAAAGTTCTTTTAAAAATCCACCAAAAATTCACCAAAAGCTACCATGACTATCTATAATTTATATATATAGGTCAATGACAAATAAAGAGAACATCTTCAAAAATAAAGGATGGATGAGGAAGGCAAAGTGTTGGAGCCTAGTGTCATTTGAATACTTTCCTTGACTAGAATATCTAGCTTTGAATCTTTTTAACTTCAATTTTTTTCATTAAAATTTTTTAATGTTGAAGTTTTGAGTTGAAAGTCTAGGATAAATTTTTTTAAAAATACATGTAATTTTAATTCTTTAAGAAATTGTCAAGTAGAACTGTAGAAGTTGGTATGAGATTGAAGGAAAAACAAAATTGTCAATAGCTTTAAGGTAGAATTGAAACACACTACCGTAATTCTAATAGTAAGATTGTTCTAGAAAGCATAATTCACCTTGTGGAACTGAATTTTTTAAATTAAATTTATAAAATTGTGTTCATAAATAAATCCTATATATTATTATCTCAATAAGTTTCTATGATTATCTACAAAACAAGAAGTTCCCTAATTTTCACATCACTCTTCCAAATGTAATGAATCAAAGCTTTCCATGTAGACAAAAAGATAATCTATGAGGAAAGTAGAAATAAAAAATAAAAAAATAAATTCCAAATTTTTGTGGATTTTTTTTGTTGCCCAATCTCCTCCATTTCCAACTTTTTGTGGCATAACTTTAGCTTCCAAGTATTGATTGAAATAAAAATTATAATCCCTAAAAGCTAATGTGATTTTCAATCTTTCAAAAAAGTTTTAGAAAATCATATAGAAAATGTAGGTTATATGAGCCTACCCAATACTCATTTTATCCTCTATAGGTACACTGGAATTTTAAGGATTAACCCTTAAAAGGCAAGTTGGTCTTTGTTGAAATTGCTTGTTTTGATATTGTGTCAATTGTGGACTTAAAAGAATGCAAAAGCACTCATTGGAAGTCAAACTATTGTAGATGACCTTCCCTTTCCACACAAAATTTGGAAGATGAGTAGTTGCACTTCTGTCTTGCTTGGAGAGATTCTTCGTCATTCACTGACCGAAAAAATCCTCATTGTTGTTTATGGATTAAGCACTTAAGCAAGTTGGGAGAAGCCTTAACACACCTTGGGCAAGTAGTACAAGTACACGAGTGAGTACAAGATTCTTCAACGTTATCCACTCATCTCCTTCCGGCACTTCACTTCAGTTGCATTCCTTCAACGAGTTCACAAGTCCATTCATCGATCATTCCAGGCTCTTCTTTCACGGATGGGAACAGCCAAGCTCATGAGCAACTACCACCCCGGCCCTGCAAGACTGGGCATTCATTCATCAGCATGAATGCGCCCGGCAGCAGACATGGTGCTCTCGTGGACACTGCGCCACACGGACCAGAAACCCGTCCCACTCGCGAAGTAACTTAAAAAATTCAGTCCCAAGCCAGTTTGACTGTTTGATGTGACAAGTTCAGTAAATTGAGTTCCCCCACGCAGCCTTCATTCACTCTGCTTTTCCGTGGAATCATCAGGTTAAGGAACCGCAGTTTCCCAGGTCTTCTTTTTCCCTCCTTTTCCGCCTCCCAACGAAGTGCTTGGTAATATAATCTTTCAACTTGAAGGCAGCTTCTACTACGCGTCGCACTCCGCCGGCATTCCTGCTTCGTGCTTTCGTGAATCAGGACCCGACCTCAAGGTAGTACTCCACAGGCACGAACCTCCATCAATATGTTTAACTTAAGAAGTAGGGAGTAGATTAGTAGAAGATTTCCAACCTTATAGCGCGTAACAGATTATACATACATTTGACTTTGGGGGTTATGAACAAATTAATAGTACATATTTCACTTCTCAACTTTAGGCTGCTATTGTAACACTCATATTAGTCAAGTATATCATGTCAAGGGATGTTCACGACTCTCGTCGTCTCATAAAGTGAGAGGATGTACTGTACATTTTAGGCAAGAATCTATGAAATGATTTTTAAAACGGATCTGAAACTCTAAATTAAGTGAAATTAACCAAACACCAAATTTGTTTGGAAATGAAAATGATCGCTCTCCAGCGAATGTCCTGTTCATTCAACTTCTTCTTCTTTTATAAATTTATAAAAAGTGGAAATTTAACTCTATATTTAGTCACACAAGCCGGCAACTACTGGTCGCGATGTCAACGGTTCCCACACTGCCTGATCTCGAGGGTGGTTCCTGCTATGAAGCTTGTTCTGTAGCAATAATGAGCTGCTGTTTAGAGGAAATCCAAAATGGGATTATCCATTGCTTAAATAAAGCAGACATCAAAACAATGAATAATTGTGATGGAAAAAAAGGACCGAGGATGGACTGACGGAACCTGTACAGTTGCCTGCAGTGACAGTGGTTCAGGCAAGTCCGTCAGTACTAGTTCAGTTTACTGGCAGGAATCATTCTCCGTCTATCCAACTGAACCTTTAGATAGTTCGAGATGGAACTTCTTTATCTGCTTCAATGAAATCCACCATTGAGGGTCAGTAGAATGGCCGGACCGACGGTACAGTAACTTTATGAACATATTTGTATGGCTGAAATGTAGCCAGGAATCATTTCTTTCTTTTCACTGGTGTATTTTCCTCCGTTTTTTGAACTTCTATTGAAATGGAATTGTCTACTTTTGACCATTTTGAGCACAAATGTAAAGCCGGGCTTGGGTTGTCAAAGTTCAAAATGAGTGGTCAATTTTGAGTTGTTAGGTTTTGTACTGTAAATCTTTCATTTTTGTACTGTGATTTCTGAAAGTAACACTGCTATATCATGGGTAAAGTAGATTTCATGCCATTTAAAGGAAATGAAGGTCAAATTCACAAGTAAAAATGAAAGAGAGGTTTGTAATTGAACTTTAAAAATTGAATAGATTTTATCCAGTATAAATTAATCAATAATGTTAAATGGATTTTAACTATTAGTTATAGAATAAAAAATTTATAAGACTTTACTAAAAAAATTTGTATTTCTTGACTATTTGCTTTTCTTTCATGTCTTTTGAGGGATTGGTAAATAACTTTGTTACTTTTATTGTTTGATTGTTTTAGTTCAATTTACTCAAATGCACTTTCTTTTTTCTTCCAAATAATCATTATGAATTTCTATTTAATTTTTGGTTTTAATATAACATATTAAATAATCACTAGGAAAAAAAGAAGTGTATATATGATCAATTCACCTAACACAAATAATTTAATAATTCATAATATACACTTAAAATCACAATTGTTACATGTTTAAATATAAATTTCATCAATATATTTTCATTCATAAAAATTTTCAAATTATAATAACTCTTTCAATTTAGATTTCTTGTACATGATATATAGATTTTGTTGCAATAAAAAATGACTTCTTGGTGTTCATCATTAATAATATTTTGCATAACATTTACAAGACAATAGTTTATGTTGGCAAGGTTTTCTTATTGTTATAGTCTTTCTCTAAATACAAAGGCCAATTCATTAACCAACTCACCTGAAACTTCAATTGAATAAAGAAATCTTCCTATAAATCTTGCATCACTCCAAGTGAATCAAGTGATTGTAGGCAAGGACATCAAATTCATTGTTTTATTATATTATATGGGTGTATAAGGTTTGAACCTTTGTTATAAATTAATTTAGTTCCTAAAAGGATGACCTAGTCTTATAAAGATTGTCTATGTCACTTTTTATAACATTCTCATGAAAGTTCTATTCCCTACCAAGCAAAAGGAATGAAAGATTGAAAGAGAATCAAGTGGGTTGCAATAAAATCATAAGGATACAAAGATTTGTTCATTTTCATTCACACAATACAAAATTAGCTTGAAAACATTTATTCACCCTCTATCTATAAACCTATTTGCACTCATGTATGTTGGAATGAAATCTAACAATCATCGGCACAATTGGGAACTTGGGAAGAAAAGATAGTCCTACCACAAATTTGCCAAAGGCTAAATTCTATCTTGGAAGTCCTTTAGAAACAATGCTTGGCACATTGGTTTTCAAGTCCCTTGAGTTTCGTTAGCATATTGGAATTTTGGACCATTTTCATCTAACTTTCTCCTTTTGCAATTCTTTTGCACTCAATCTTGCAAGAGAGATGATGGATATGTCTTAAAAAAGCTAGAGAGGGCAATCCATTTAGTAAGTAGCATGCTAAACCAACATGCAAAAGTTAGGCATCTAACCTTCACTATTAAACCTGTCTTTGCAAGGATTGAATAGGAGGTTTAATATGTATAGTTTCTCCAATGAATGAGTGTGGATGTTTTCACAAATCATAACCTTTAAATGACATCCCTAGCCTAAGGGGTTAAATTTTTAAGGAATCTTCAAAAAAACTCCTCTAATACTCAATGACATGCACTAAAAAAAAATGAAGGAGTTTGCATCTATAATGTACAACTCATTTTGTAGTTGTATAGGACGTATATGATTAGATGACAATTTAAAGCTTGTAGTTAGAGACTTGGACAAGTTGCATTAATTGCAATCTAGTCATGGGTTTTTTTTGTCATCCAACAACATGCAAAGAACTTCATCGACATTTGCAACTTCTTTTGAACTTGTAGATTTATAGATTTTAAAATATTAATCTCAATGATTTGTAGATTTCAAATTTCATATCTACCTTTTTTTAGATTTTAGAAATTTAGAACTACCTTTATTCTATATTTTTGAATTTCAAATCTACCTTTTTTTAGATTTCAAAATTTTAGATGTACCTTCTTTCTAGATTTTCAAAAATTCAATTTCATAGATTTTGAATTTTTTTGAATTTTAATTAATTTTAATTTCTACAAATTGTAGAAATTTTAGAAGTCTATTAAAAATATTAATTGTATAAAACTACTGTAACAACTTATGAGTCTTATATGTTCTAATCATTTTTGCAACTATAGAATGATTTCTTTGCAGCTAAAATAATATATCAATGTTGTAAAACAACGACATAAAACAAATACATTAAATTTGGTGCTAATAGAAAAGATTAGATTCTCATGATAGTTGCATAGGACACTAGTTACATAGTAGTTGATTGTACTAGACATTTTTTTTCTTTGGTGATGTGAACATCTTTGATTTCATTATCTTTGTTTTAACAAGATGTATTTATGATCTATAAATCTTAGTCTTGATGAGTTTTGAATCACAATTTGAATTCTTCATTTTTGTATTAGAAAGTTTGATAAATGTTTTGAATAATGACTATAAACTATAAGAACTTAAGAAGGGCAAGAGTTCATCTTTGATTGGTCATTTAACCCCTAAATGACCAAGTGACCAATATGGTCGATTAGAAATTTCAAGCCCATTTTGGGATAGGTAGTTAAATTCATTTTTTTGGGCAATTTTTAGGGTTAATTATTAGAAATTTTCATTTTTCATTATGAAAGGTACATTATTGATTGTTGAGAGGTCTCCAAAGCCATATATGTATCATTAGTGAAGCGTAAAGCTTGCCAATTTTGCTTCATTTCTCAACTTTGAGCAAAGCTTTCAATTTCACTTGATTTGAGATCTAAAAAGTTGTAGTTATCCATTTGCTTTGAAAATGGTCCCTATGGAAAGAATTAATTGTTTTCTTGATTTTCACCATTGAAAATTTAACATGTAAGTATTGATTTGGGAGTTATTTGTAATTTCTTCTTATCATAAAAAATTGCTTGTCAACAATTGCAAGGTGGATTGTGTAATGAGTTTGATATTTTTTCATGTGAAATTAAGTTAAATTTTGATGGTGCATTTTAGTGTACTAATACTATATCTAATTCATGTCACCTCCTATTCCAAAAACCTTTTGTATCCAAATTTTGGAAACATTGTAGGGAGGGCCAACATACTAAAAATAAAAAATATATATTTCTCTTGTTATAATCTTACAACTCCTCTCCAATTTCACACTCAAAATTGATATGCGTACTAATTAGCAAGCTCTTTAAACATCTATATGGTTAGATTTTGAAAAAAAACAAGCTTTATTGGAGATAACTATAAGCCCATGCTCTTTTTTCATAGAAAAAATACCCTTGAAAAGGCTTGAACATTTAAGGGTTAAACAAGCTGTATGATGCCCATTTTGGAAAGGTTCTAAACTTCAAGTTGGGCACCCCTCCTACAACCTCAAATGTCCTGTAAGAGTTAAAGACGTTGAATTATCCTCCCTCCAAGGAATCCCGAGGACGCATATTCCTCAGAAAACACAAGATGAGACACCCAGGAACGATGCAAAAGGCAAGGTGTGGATCATCAAGAATGTCATTACAGAAATTCAGACCCTGGCTGGCCCAGGACGTGCCCAATTGTTCCCCCCAAATTAAAATATTCAGACCCTGTCAGAGTCTGGTCAAACTCCAAAGTTATCACTGATATTTACCATCCCTCAAAGACGCAAACTGAAGAATGTAGATTCACCCCTCTTTCGCATCCACCGACGCAGATTATTCACTCCACGAATATGATCAATTGTTTGAATCCCATCTCTGCAGTAGACTGAACACGTCACCCCACAAGACGACACTCCCACTTTTTTTTCCTTTTTTTTCCTTTTCCAGGGAGACGACACTCTCTCAATATTCACCCCCTCCGAATATCCACCCGTGGTGTTTGTTTTTGGCTTTACTGTGGAGTGCAAGGCCTGCTACTGTGCGTATGTTCCTTCATAATACACACCTATTTTCTTCTTTTTCGTTTTCACTTCTTTTCAGCTGGAAATTTACAGTGGCAGGGAGTTTGGTGTTGCTAAAGCGAAGACCCCGGTCGTGAGAGAGGGGCTATAGATAGGAAAAAGGAGTGGAAGGTGAAGGAGGACCGAGCTTTGAAGCACAAGCCAGATGCCCTGGTGCAACAAAAAGGGCAGCTAGCTAGCTAGTCAGTATTCGCAGGCACAGCATTCGAGGTGGTGGCTTGGTGTTGGCCGGTGTTGGAGAGGAATCGGCAAGTTCTGCAGGACAGTGAGTTGCAGCATGAAGCAGCAAACAATCAAAGGCTTGAGAGTGTGAGGAGATCATATACTAGGAAGTGATTTGGGAGGTTATCATCGTTGGAGGGGGAGCTAGTGGGGATTCTATGAGCGGCTTACCTTCAGCTGGGGGTGGCCATGGCGTTCGGCACCGCCTAGGCTTACCTGATGTGGTCTCGGAGTTTCTGGCTCCGGCTGCAGCAACCCCCGGGGCCGCTAACAAACGCAAGCGACGGCCTGCTGGAACGCCTGGTATGCTCCACGATCTCTGGGGAGCAATTCCAAAGATTGAAACTAATTCAAGCGCGGCTAGCGTTGGAAAGAGTAGTGTTCGTCTGTTCGAAGTCTCTGGGTAATTAAGCTGCTGTTTTGAACCGTAGTTTTTGTTCTACTGACTTGTGCCGTGAGAGATAGACCACGCAACGATGAAAGCTTGTGCAATCACCTCATCAATCCCGGTCTGATTCAATTCGTACATTGGCTTGGATATTTATATTCTGAGCTCGAGCCCGTGAACCCAAGTCTTCTGTTGAGGGACTTCGGAGCTCTTGATACGTAGTACGGGGTTTGAGTACGTCAAGCTGTAGAAGTTCGAGCCTTCATCGTGACCTCTATCAGTTAAGCCTACTTCTAGTTGGTTCGTTCTTGTGAAGCTAGCAGGTGTTCACGTCTCGCGTCAGGGTGTTTGCCCGTCTTAGCACTCTGTTGGACTGCTCTCCGGGGAGCCAGTATTGTATAACACATGCTGTAACCACACAGTGTTTCGAAATCCTGTCCGGCGCTGAAAATACACAAGTATTTTCCACAGTGGTGCAGACAGACACTCAGGCATCTCTCTTTACAAACTGTTTTCATTTAAGGCTGAAACGGATCGTACAATCGTCGTTGCGTAAGTGCAATGACCTGGCGCCACGAGACATCGAGATCCTCATCTCCCTGTTACCCTACATTCAGTGCCAGTTGAAGTCACTGGCATAGAGGAATAGATTGGTGGCTCAAGAGAAGTTTGCCGCTCAAATTTCCTTCCCAATTACACTTCTAATCTTAGTTTGGAGTGTGCTTGCGTGCAACACAATACATGTCTTGAAGCTTGGGAGCCTTCTGATGTAACATATTCAAAGACTAACTGACTGTTAAGAGTGATAGTCCGGAGCAAGCACAATATGAGCGTAGGGTATTTGACTCGTGACCTTGTTTCCATTTTGTATGCAGATCCAGATGCGGAGGTGGTGGCTCTCTCCCCCAAAACGCTGATGGAATCCGATAGATACGTGTGTGAAATCTGCAACCAGGGGTTCCAACGCGACCAAAACTTGCAGATGCACAGGCGTCGCCACAAGGTACGTCAATCATCTCATACATCCACCAAACGTGTGTGGAAACAGAAATGCATGCGCTCTTCTCTCGATCGCCTGTGTTTCCATTGGTTTCTGAGCTTCATGCATGGTTGCAGGTTCCATGGAAGCTATTGAAAAAGCCCAGCACTCTAGGAATGAACAAGCGCGTGTACATCTGTCCTGAGAGGTCGTGTCTTCATCACGATCCAAGGCATGCTCTCGGCGACCTTGTGGGTATCAAGAAGCACTACCGGAGGAAGCATTGCACGGAGAAGCAGTGGAAATGTGTGAAATGCTCGAAGAGATATGCAGTCCAGTCGGATTACAAGGCGCACTTGAAGACCTGTGGCACCCGAGGCCACTGCTGCGACTGCGGTCGCGTCTTTTCTCGGTATGTCTCCAATTTAGTTCAATGGTGCATTTAATCGTCTTCCTTCTGGGGTACTTTCAACGTGTCTACCTTCCTGAACACTCACGTGTATGTTTCCCACTGACTGTCTTGCTTGCACTGGCTAGACCAAAGATTGAATTGAAGTCCCCATTCTTGTTCATTAGATTTCTTCGGGTCAAATGGTCATGTTCGTATATATGGGGTGTTTCAGAGAGCCTGAACTGTGACCAATAGCTAGAACTGGTATAGATTTGAGGTTTCCACGGGGCTGCTGAGACTGCTCAATTTAATTGTACTGAAACACACCATTCTAACGAATACGGGGCTTAAGAGTGTTAAGATTCCTCTGGACTTCTGAATTTAGAAGGTAGTCTCTTGCAGACTACTTGTGAACTTTTGCGTAATCTTAACTGACATATTATAATGATACACACATCGCAGGGTGGAGAGCTTCATAGAGCACCAAGACAGTTGTGGGGACGCGAAACACAAACAGTCCCCAATCGTAACTGAAAGAAAGCCGCCAATATTTCACCAAGACGTCACCGACAGACTCTCTTACGACAGTCGTAGTCAATCCAGCGACAGCACGCAAGCCATGTCGCTTGCACACTCCGGAATCTCGGACACCGCGGGCGCGAGATCCACCGACTCCCAATCTTTATACCCCCCTGCCGACGTCGACGAGCACTCCCGGAGGATGTTAGAATCGCAACAGCTCGCCTGTAATACTGCTCTCCCTGCCTGGCTCATCGAGCTTCGGGGTAACCAATTGGCGCGTCTGCCACCGTCCAAGCCACAGGCTCCCCCCACAAACTCAAATTTTCCGGGCCTCATCAATGATCACTGCTCTTTCGGTTCCGCAGTTTCCGCGGTTTCCTTCACGTCACCCCTTCCCGAAGATCTCAACACGCCGTCGTTGAGTCTCTCCATCGGCAGGACAGGATCGGGATCGGGATCAGGATCCGTGTCAGTTGATCGCGCTACATCAGTCGACATGCCGTGTTTGCGGCTCTCCATTGGACCTTCCAGCTCTGAGGTGTCGGCCTCCTGTTGCCCTTCACCTTACGCCGACACGAAGCCCAGTTTGGGGAATTCCAGAGAGTCGTTAGCTTTGGCCTCTGCTCCGGCTGGCGGACCTCGGAACAGTCCGCGAACAGACTACAGGTTTTCGATCTCTCAATCCTCTACTTCTTCGGCAACAGCAACAGCGGCACATGATCTAGCTCTGTGGAATCCAGAACGAGAAGCTCGCAGGCCAACTTTGGAAGCCGGACCAACTGGGAGTACGACTCCAGACCAGCAGGCAGCTTCGTTGCGAGATTTTCTGGCGCAAGCTTGGCGACCTGGGGCAATGCAGGGTTGTGGGAGTCGATGATCGGAAATCGGGACCGTTGTACTGATTGACGTCTGCGGAAGGGAATTACATCCGACGTCCCGTGTCTTGAGAGGTCGACGTCGATCACGAGGACCATGAGTCAGAGACGTACACGAGGTAGGACATGTTTTGACGAACTTCAATTCGTACTTGAAATTCCTCGATGCTCGTCGCGGCTGAAGGACTAGCTAGGACTGTACATGTACACATTCGGTCAGCGATGCCCAGGCTAAGTAGATAGGGATTTCTATAAACGAGTTTTGAACTTTGGATCATTTAAACATGGTGATAACTTCGATCGGAATGGGAGTGAGTGACCAGGCTTGTGAACTACATTTTATTCACATTGGGAACACATTTAACCAGTTCAGCTAAATTACATCCGCCGTTGCAGATTGTGCGTCGTTGGATGAGTGTGCCGAGTGTGGGTGTCAAAATCTGCGATTGAACTGTTTCTTCTATGCTAAGTCCAAGGACCGACCGATGGACGTATTGGCATGTTGTTGGTACTTGGTCAGGTTTAATTACCCTGTTCTCAGACTTGAACGTTGGAAGTGATCTGCTCGGAGCCTCAATTTCTTCCAATTGGCGATATTCCATGACTTTGTTGCGGACCGCGCGGTTCGTCCATGCAACCAAATTCTGCACCTGTTCTAGTTTGTGTGCTGAAATTAGACCCTTGAGAAGATATATGCCACAGTTTTTGGCTTGTGGAATATCTTCTATTTCACGAAATTGACGTCTCTGGGTTTTGATCACTGTATTTGAGACGTTGACCGCTAGCATCACCTCCTTTGATGAGAAGCAAGACTGAATGCGAACCAGGATCATTCGTCGACATTGTACGTTAATATGGCGAATTTCCTGTTTCCGAATTGGCGATGTTTCGTTCGCCTCACCGAAACCTCAAATTGTAAGACGGAAACAGTCCCTGTTTATGGAGCTTTGGGCAATTTTTATGTTCTGAAACATCAATGCGCGTCATTTTTAGCGAATATGACCACGCGGCATACGCACATACCATCTACACTTGGTCATAATGAAATTTTTTACTATGTGTATGCTGCTACATGAATCGTGTTCACTAAGTAGGTTTCAGAGTGCCCAAATTGTGACAGAAATTATTGTGCTGAAAGTTCTAGGACCAGGCAGAATCATCATTTTAGTCCTCCAACTTCGACGGTTAGTCCTCCAACTTCTATTTAAGGTTACGATGATCATACTTGATAAAATGGCATCTTTTAGATTGCTAAAGAATGGGACATCTGAAGATAGCAGTATTCAGAAGAGCAACTGAAGATGTCTCAATTAATTCCTTGTAATTTTGTAAATGTAATGAATATGACGGAGAAAGCTTGAATGGAAGTATTTGTGATGAATTAATTCCCATAGTTGAAATTGAATTCATAATTGCTAGTGAGACTCAGTCATGGGTGTCGGAACGTCAATTTCGTTAAACTTGCGATGTTCTATTACTTTGACGGTTGAGGCTTGAAACCAAAGTCTTTGACATTCTTCCCTGGTTTGCGTGGCCTGAAATTAGACCTTTGTGAAGATATGTGTCACAATTTTTTGGCTTGTGGAATATTGCCAGTTCAAGGAAGTTGACGTTAATCAGCTTGATGTTTATCATTTCTTACCAATGCCCAACTGGAACTACTCAACAGAGTACTGTTGAAGCAGATTGCAGGATGCAGGAACGTAAAGCAACGCGAGTTACGTTGCAGACCAGAGCTGGGAATTGCATTGGTAAGTCCTCAGTCAGTGCCCTGCGATCCCCAAATTCGAGGGACGGGAGGGCGATTTTCTTAATGTTAGAGTCTTAGAGATAATAACCAATGTACGTATGAGAGAAAACTGTTCGCCTGTTGCGTAATCTAGCTGTCTTAATTTATGAAATCTTAGTTATTATACAGTTAAGCATCTGTTTACCAAAGCCAGATATTACAGACAGTACTCACAGTAGAGCGTCAATTTTGTTTCATTAGTGCTTAGGTCTAGTGCAGAAATGCAGTCCTAGTTTTTAGAGCTTTCAATGGTTGAGTGTCACAATTTTGGCGCTTTAAACTTGGGTCAATTGTAAGAATCAGCAGTAAGTAAAGGTTATACAGTGCGAACCAATGCATCTGAAGGTCTTATCGTCAAATGTGGGTCAAGTCAGTGAGCGAGGTCGATGTTCTAGTTGCTCATGCATCGTCCATGTGCAAATTATAATTGACACCAGCGCGCCTGGTGCCCTGATCGATCTTAAATACGTGACTAGAATGGATCAATAAGAATATTCGCAATACAGCGATTTGTCCGAAGGACTTTAGATTCTCAATGAAGGAAGTAGCATGTGGAACGAGGCAACTGCAATATCAGCCCCGGCTTATCGATCGCACAATATTATGTGCAGCCAGTAGAATGCTAAGACCAACTCTGAGAACGTACTAGCTAGCTGGTATGCCTGTAATTTGTGTCTCCACTGATGATATTTGGTCAGTAAGAGAGTACCAGAACCGGTTCAGACGGCAGGTCCAGAGTGTCATTCCAAACTAAAGGCCAGCAGATATTGTCCGCCACGTACGAGCACCAATGCCTCTCCTGGTTTGGGCCCCCAGGTGCGGCTTACACCAATTTCTAAACTGCAAAAATATGGTATCCTGAGTTCCTGACTCTTGAGGTTCCCCTTCAGATTTGAATTTGTACCGAAACTATATATTTATTTTAATAAATTTCCAAAGCACATATATAGTTCGGGAGTCCTGTACATCTGACTAGAGTACTGCCTGGCTCTAACCTGGCCTTGACAGTCGACACTTTACCATGATGAATTGATGAGCACAACAACCACGAATGGGGTTTAAGAAAGGAGAAAAATCTCGTCACTGAATACTTCAGAATTCAGATCAATTCAATAAGTACGCACAGGGACCTCATATTGAATCCCCAGTGTGCAGAGTGTTCACCCAGGGAATATGGTCCCTGAGAGACATATATATTCGTCAGCATGGCAAATTAAATTTCAAGAACTTGGCACTTACTATACTTTCTCAGAGAGGAACGGGAACCTTAGAATCTCGATCAGATCCATACTAGAATTCATGTTGTAGAGGCTGTGTCACCTGTGTGCACTTAGAAACGTGGAATTTTAACTGCGTGCAACGTCACTTCGTTCAACTGGCGATATTCCATTAGTTTGGGGGCGAAACCAAAATCTATACTCGTCGAAGTTTATGGACTGAAATTAGACCTTTGTGAAGACATTTGTCACAAATTTGGGTTTGTCGAATATCGCCAATATATGTAAGGAAATTGACGTTCTACTGTCATGAACTCATGATCGTTCATCAGTTTGAGAAGTGATCGAGTCTCAGTTAAGTAGAGCATGCTTGACTGTCCAGGTGTCTCCTTCATGTAGTAAAATAATCCCTTGGTAAACAGAATCTACCTGCGTGATTGAAACGTCAGAATGTGGACGGTCCTCAAGGCCAAGCTAGGTTAATAATGGAATTCATAAGAAAGTAAAGCGCAGACACGTGAAGTAACCATAGCTAGATATTGGTAGAGGTAATGAACACTAGACTATCGGTACGTAAAGGATCAGAATTTCGCTCCTGTCCGGATCCTCATATGCCGGAGTAAACTACATTTACACACCGGGTTTACTGGACGTACGGCCTATAATTCTGGTTGAATTCGAACATCTGTGTCACATACGTACGGAGTCGTGTATGTAAAGTAACGTTCTTGGAACTTGAAACATAATCATGTTGCTCATTCTCTGGATGTGACCCCAACGGCTGAGCAGCCCAACAGGCACGTACTGCTTACAGAATACCACCAACATAAATTATATCGATCTTGTCATGGAAGTGACGTAAACTGTAAAGCTCTATGATTTAGGGATTATATGTAGGTGCGTCAGTAGCTTCAAGCTATTATAGCTTAAAATCCATTCATAGCGATTGAGAACCATGTAGGTGTACTCGATCAGTATTATATATGATTGTATACCAAGTAATTTGTAAGTCACTTACTTCAGTTCCAACTTCCAAACAACTCGTCACCAGTACTCGATCACTCGCTTGTGCGAACGTACGAGCTTCGTCACTGAGTCTGTGGAAGAGTCACCCTGGCATCTACAATGATGTCCATTTGAGTATTTGACAGACAGGTAGTGACCAGCTTTACATTGTCACCTTCAGTTGCTGCAAAGTCACTGTATATTAATCCTCTCCTACGCAATATAATTTCGGAATGGCAGTAAAAGCTACAAAGCAAATGAGTAAGTTACAATATTTCTGTATATATACATTTCTGAGCTGAGCAATATATCATTCACACTGTACTTTACACCGTTGATCCTCCAGGAATCACCTGGAATTTGCTGTTAATTAACAAGCTGTCGACGTCGACGTCTTTCACGAGACACGGGTTTCATGTAAACGCACAAATAGCAATTCAGGTTGTTTCAGGTTGCCGTCCGGCTGTTTCATAAGGAAGAATCATCATCATCTGAGACTATATTACCTCATGGGTTTATATATATTCACACACACACAGGTACTCGGCCAACTGAAGACTAAATATTAAATTCAATTTGCGATCGATGTACAGCATGATTTAAGATCAATAATTGCATGTACAGCTGAATCCATACAATCATTTAAAATTGTAATACTGATCGAATTGCATTCGGCCATCGTGATATTAGTGAGAAACTTGGAATAATGGTTAAATTTGAAGGGATTTCGCACTTTTTCCGGGCGCTCGATCGACATCTGGAACCTCAGGTCTATATATGCCTTTTGTTGTCTCCTTTTCACCATGTCCCCTGGCTAGCTTCAGTGTCGCATTCTTTGCCAGGTTAACTAACATGAAGAGAACTTGTTAAATAATATAATATCATATTTCAGTCGTAGCAACCTAGCTGCTAGCTACTAGTAGTGACTGATTGTTCAGGAGTAGCAGCTGGACCCCTGCTCCGGTTCTCAAGTGTGATCCACTGATCAAGCAATCATGGGTTCTACTGCTTGACGAATGCAGTTGACCGCCCACGGTTCAGCAAATCCCCTTTGCCACGTGCAAAGCCACGGCTCGCTCCAGCTGATCACTCAATTACCTGAACAAGAGTCGCAATTCGCAAACTGAAGTCTGGTTTATGTAACAGAAGATACATCTAGACAAAGATCTGAAATCTAGGAATGGTAGAGATTTACGTTTCATGCCTCACTTCCTGAAATATTGAAGTCGTCTACATGCCAACAATTTCGTAAAGGACGGACCGTAGGAATCATTGACTTAAAAAAAAATGCAAAAGCACTCATTGTAAGTCAACCTATTGAAAAAGAAAACTATCGTAAAAGAAAACAATTGTAGAAGAAAACCTCTCATTTTTGCAACAAAATTTTAAAATTGATTCGTTGCACACTTGCACTTTAGTCCTAAGCAAAAGGATTTTTTGTCATTCATCGAATACAAAATGTCTGTCACATCATTTATGAGTTAATTAGACAAGTGGTGATTCATGTCTAGTATGAAAGCATGTTGATATTTGGAGAAGTATGAAACATTGCAAAGTATTTGATTTAGAGGTAGGCTTACTAATTGACTCTAATAGATTGATGTGTTCCAACTACAATAAATGATTTATATTTGAAGTGTTCCATAGATTATTTTATAAAGCTTGAAACATGTTTAGTATCTTGGATTGCAATTAAGCATTATATATTTTTATTTAATTAAAAGGTGAATCCATATTGAACTTCAAGTCTACAAAAGTCTTTGAGAATTGAGACTTGTACACTTGAATGTTATAATTTTGGCACTTTGAAACTTACATCAATGAGAGACATTAACCAAGGTGTATTGGACTATTGGTGTACAACAATATAACCTTATATCTATGAAAATGACAAATTTAATAAATTTTGTATAGTTTGAATCACCTATTGGGTGATTGTAAGAAAGGGTGTCTGGTTTTTGGTAGCATTTTGCAAGGTGAATGCAAGAAACACTCGTATAATTTGTTGCATTTTATCACACCTTAGTTTTTGATTTCTTTTTTTGCCATAACTTTTGTGTTTTAGCTCCAAATGACTCAAAATTTGTAGGGAAGCTACTCATAACTATTATACACCTTCTCAAAATTTTCAAAATTTTTCAAAAATAATTTACTATTTTTAAACAGCCTTGATAATTTCTCACAATGGCTGATTTAGGGTTTTTTTGCACTCTTTTTAACCCAAAAAAACGAATTTTGAGCTGAAATTCGGAGAAAATGGTCTTCTAGTAGACTTATAGCTAATGTCCAAATGAATTTGAAAAACACTTATTTTTATGTAGTGTACAAATCCACAAAGAGAGCTCCTTTCTACATTTTTTTCAAAAGTATGAAACATTATTTTGGTGCATTTTTGGTTAAAATCCATCACCAAATTTTTTCTGAAATGGACAATTTTTAGATTCTTAAATAAAAATCCTATTTTTTACAAATTAAAATGTTAGAAGTGGTATTTTCTTCACTGGTTTTTTTGGACATAGAATTCACCCTAAAACTGGTGAAGAAAATACCACTTCTGACATTTTAATTTGTAAAAAATAGGATTTTTATTTAAGAATCTAAAAATTGTCCATTTCAGAAAAAAATTTGGTGATGGATTCAGGGTTGACGAATCTCAACGTCCGCCCCAAAATAGCATCCGTTTCCGGACATCCGGACACTAGCGGATGCAACGTCCCTCCCGCCGTCGGAAGGCGGACATGCGGGGCGGGGTGGACGGGCGGGGCGGTCGGGCGTACAGACCAAACGGGGTGGACGGACAAGGCGGACGGGGCGGACTTCGCATTGCCATTAGTCATTAGAAAATTTTATATTGTTATGTAATTTGAATATTACACAATAAAAAATGAATGCATCCACGTAAAATAAGATGTACATATAAAAATATTTTTATACACAAATGAAAATATAGCATCTTTATATATAAATATATATGTATAAACAAAATACATAAAAACATAGTTCCAATATCACTATTGAATCCTATACGATCTTTTTAAGATCTAAATCTTTCACATTCTTTTTTGTTTTTAAACAATGAAAGGACCATTGTTTTTAAAAAACAAAATTCTCCTCAAATCCTACTTTCCACCGGATGGACCACTACCTTCTCCCAAAACAAAAGGAAAATCTGATGTACCAAGGAGTTTAGCAGATGATTGACGAGTTGACTGTTGTTGACTTGGACGGACTATTCGCTCTCCAGATTGAACTTCGATGTCCACCTTATGAAATTGTTTCTTGGTTTCCGAAGAGAAGTCATCGTCCTTTTCACGCTTCCTTTTTTGTTTTCTTTTCGGTGATAAATCGACTTCGTCTGCCTTCAAGGTTCTTAAGTTGCTCTCCACACGATCTACCATCGTTTGAACAACTTCATCATCTCTTTTCCCTTGCCATACTGTGAGGCAGTCTCCATCCAATAGGAAAGCCTTCCAATGCCCTATAATATCGCCAATGTGCCTATCAAATGCTACTGCCACATCTACAGATGAATGTCCTATGCTTCTTTGTCCATTTGTATCGTAGACAGCACAAACTTTTGCAGCCTCTTCCAACTTCGACAATAAAAGGGCCCTACCTATGAGGGTGTGGTCGTATGCCTTATACTGCTCATCGAACTCTTTTCCATGGTTCACCTACACCCAACTGTCTTCTGGTCCTCTCTCGACTTTTTTATCTAGAAAACGAAAGAACCTTTCGTGTAACAAGCTCCAATGTCCCCCCATGTTGCGACAAAACATTTCACGGGCCGCGTCATCTACGATTCCTTGAGCCCGCAATTCCACCTCTCTATTGTAAATCATCCACACATCCAAATCTAATGGTTGCTGAGATTCCTCGTACAAATCATGCCTCTGTTCATTTGCATTCTACCGGATTGGCTTCCCCCAATGTTGATAATTTTGAAATTTGTACGGCACTTGATCAAGAGGAAGATTCCAACGATTGTACTCGTGGCTTGGAGGCATAACTTCCAAGATACCAAACATTTCGTAGAACCTAGCACTCAATGGACTACGACACTTGGCACACACCGAATGAATGAGTGATGCTTTCACAATGCAAGTGACATGGAAAGTGTGGCGACATTGGCCCATGGTTACCGCACCTTCCGGTCCGAAGAGGCCTTGGCAAAGGCTACAACAACCATCCAAGATTGGAGAGGCTGAATCACAAGCATGCACCACTCGCTTGTCTTTCACATTGATGTGTGCTGAAAGTATGTTGTAAGGGACACATCCTTCCTCTACTTCCAAGGTCCAATTGATGGGTGGAGCTTGGTCCTTCTTTGTGTGGTTTAACCGCTCAAACATGGCATCCATGTCTCCCCAACATGTGATCTCTGTATATCCCTTAGAAGGATGTTGGTCAAACATAGTTTTGAACCAATTCAAAGAGCTTTGAATGGCATCGCAATTTTCATTCGACTCCATTGCCAATGTTTGAAGACCTGCCATTGCTTGAGATACTACAAAGGGTCTATCTTGGAGTCTTTGTACCCATGCTAACCATCGAGACTCCAAACCGCTAGATGGCATAAACTTCTTCAAATCCAAACACAATTACAATCGATTCAATTTGGATTCAACGATTCATTTTGCTTCAATTGCCTCCTCCAATTTATGCTTCAACTCTTCAAAGTCACAACTCTCCGTTTGCGTCTCCGCATTCACGTAAACGGATGAAAGCTTTTCCATTGATGGTTGCTGTGTCGCTTTTAACATGCTCATATCGTGACTTTCTTATACATTCACAATGGCAGGGTTGTCGCTTGCTTCGGCCTTATCAAAAGGAAGAGAGAGCTTATCTTCACTCTCTTGAGTCTCTTGACTGTCTCCGAGTACAATCACTGGTGAGATTGCAACCTCACTCGGATTCTTGAAGGTCCCTTGTAATTCTGCAATCCGTTTACGCATCTTCATCAACTCTTTCATTTGCCTCGATGATTGTTGATTTAAATGTTCAACCTCACTCTCCGAAGTCTTTAATTTCAACTCCAACACTTTGCACCTTGCTTCTACTCCTTCAAGGTCAGCAATTTTCTTCTCATATTCCACCAATTGTAGTATGTGAACATCTCTTTCTTCGAAAAGTGGTCCGAAAGTCTTCGTGAGATTTTGAAATGCTATAGTACCTTTCAACATCTCTAGTGCCATGAAAGAAAATTCCTTGGCCAAATTCATAAAAGTCGGAGCAACTTTCGCTAAAAATTTAGCTGACATTGTCATCTTGAAAGCTGTATCAAGTATATGTTCAACATTCTTTGGATCTGCAAGTAGACTTATTGGAACAGTAGTAGCACCATCATCGGAGTTAGACGATCCGCCTATTTCTTCATGAAGGTTAGCAAACTGAACCGAGAGCTTTAAAAGATTTTCCAATTGTTTTGGATTAAACATGTCTTGGAAGGTTCGATGTAGAGGACTTGGCAATGACGTAAACGGAAACTCCTCCGCCCGCCTTTTACGCTCGGAACTCTATAATGAGGATATATTATCAATCGTCACGCCTTGTCCACGAGGCGTATGTACTTTGTCTTCTAAACTTAACGCTCGACTAGATTCAACGCCTTGATGCAGAGGCGGAGATTTGTAGACCAAATTATCAAAACAATTGTTGGCTATCAGACTATCAATTGTAGCATTAGCCTTTGTCACTTTCTCCGCCAAGACTTCGTCTACTTTACTTTTTGAAGTTTCCCCGCGTTCCGTGCAAATCTTGCCTTTGTTTACAAACTCCGTTTGCGTTTGTGCCGCAACATTTGGTATAAAGATCAAACGCATTGGAGCTGTGGAAAAGACTTCACCCTCCTACACCTCTACATCTTTCTCCACATCTTTCCCCACATTTTTCGAAGAGCTTTCATTGATTGCTTTTGTTGGAGATTGTACAGACCGTAATTCTTCAACATTTGAGGCTTTCTCCACACCATCCGTTTTCACCTCAATAGTATTTTTTAATACTTTTTTTGTTTCTCCCTTTGAATTGCACAAGTCGGGAATGTCCTTTTGATTGGCTTCAAGTAGAAGTGGGCAAGCTGTTGTTGTCGGAAATGTGCTCCAATCGATCTTGTGCTCTAATATAAGTTCAGTGTAAACCATATACGCCACGCTATAATTAATATAGCCTTTGCTTCTGCACTTGTTTCCGAATAGAACACGCCACACTTCTTCAGATCGATGGACAAAATGTTTGTTGTTGCAAGTCTATGGTTTACAACAAAAATCCTGTGTATGACTCTTGTGCGATTCCTGAGGCCACAACTTGTCAATGTGGTACATTTTAACATAGGTCCTATACATTTTTTATGTCCAATACTCCACATCTTCATCTTCCCACCCGCTCTCTGCTTTAATTGTAGGGTCATTTAAAATGTCAAGCCGAAGGTCATGTGTAGCCCCTTTCACTTTGCTTTTTTTCTTGGCTTCGCTTCCCGGAGTCACCCCATCCATATTTCGATCACCTTCGCCGTTCATGATTGTCAATTGGATTCAATAACCAATTGAAGTGAATAAAAAAATCTCACATGATAGTCAAAAGTGATGGCATCAACTGCAACACAGTAACAAAAGATAGAGGACCCCAACTCTCCACCCCGTAGGAGCAACTAGTGCATAAAGCAATAGTAGCACATTCAACTAGACACCGAAGGAGAATTGAAGTGAGAAGAAATGAAAGTCACTCCACCCTTATAGCCGTCCGCCGCCGGACCTGCCCCGGACCGCGCGAAGCGGCCCTGAACCTTGTGTCCGCCGCGCGGATCGACGACGTCCGCTTCGACAGCGGACGCACCGTGCCGCCGTCCGCCCATCGCCTCGTTCGACCGCCTCGTCCGCCCGGACTGTCCGCACTGTCCACCTTCCGACGCTGTCCGCGCTTTGGACACGCCGACTGCCCCACTTAAACACTGACCGCCGATGGCGTCCGCCCAGTTGTCCATTGGTGCATCCTGTGAGGCCATTATTATTCAAAAAGAGCGGTAACATTTCAAAAATAAAACAACCTAATAATCACTGCTAAATGAGGATCAATGTAATTGATTTATCATTTTTTTTTTTTTAAATGTAAATCTTAAACCCTATACCCTAATTACCCTAAACCTTTTCTTTTTCTCCCCTAAATTGTTTTACGAATGAGGGGAATGTAGTTAAGTTGAATATGTTTGGATTATTTACTGATATTATCCCTCTAAATAGGTTTTGAGAAGATTTGAAGATGATGGGGATTTTTTTAAAGTTCATTAGGAAATCAAATGTTTTGCAAAAATAATCAATTCCATTTTCATTGTAAGCAAATGAAATTTTAAAAAAAAGCCCCAGTACATAATTAGAATAACAGTTTAATGGATTTCAACCTCATGATATTTAATGAAAGGTTGTGATTTTTCATTAAAAGTGCATCACGATCTTCAAATGAATATCGAGTCTTTCATATTTTTTAATGAAATTTTGATTAGATTTGAAAACAAAGAAAAAGAATCAATGTTTTAACTTTCAAATCATGTATGCAGGGTTGACAAATCTCTACGTCCGCCCCAAAATAGCGTCCGTTTTCCGGACGTCCGGACGCACGGATGCTAGTGGACGCAGCGTCCCTCCCGCCGTCAAAAGGCGGACGCGCGAGGCCGGGTGGCCGGGCAAGGCGGACGGACGGGGCGGCTTAGAAAACCCGTTTTGGGTTTTTTGTTTTGATTGTTTTCACCAATGAGAGATTGAGAGTGAAGTCATTTTGATTTTGATTTTTCTTATATTGCAATTGCGATTCAATAGAGTTGTATATCACTATTTATGTAAAAGCTAAAATATGAAATATATTTTTAATTTTTTTTGTTGAATTTCATTTTGATTTAGAAACAAAATCACTTTAAAATCCAGCGAGATGTATATCATCAATAAACAAACAATTTTATAATAAAATGATTGAAGAAACCATTGTCATTTGTCAACATGAGCTCCATATTTCATAAGCAACTAAACAATCAAACATCTAAATTCACATCTCCACAATTCCTATGGACGCCAATCCACATCTCCTCTAACCTCAGCCCCACTACTCTTTCCTGCAGCTCTCCGTTCAAAATCTTCATTATCGGAGTCATCTTCATTGTCGGAGTCATCTTCATTGTCGGAGTCATCTTCATTGTTGGAATCAAGTATCGTTGTCTCCTTCAAGTCTTCTCTCGAAGTAGGTTTACTCCTTTCTTTCGAATTTAATTTTTCTTTTTTTACTTTGACAAAACAATTAAAGGCTTTTTAAATAGGAACCTTTCTTTTCTTTCTATTTGACAAAATAGCAACATTTTCATCAAGAGGGGTCCTATTCTTCACTGGAGAGATAGCAAAAGGTTGCATTTCTCTTTTCGCTTTTACGTTACTCGATTCTTAAACCATCAATCTCGATGTAGGGTCGACATGTCCATGAACGATTATCTCCACTTTGGCTTTCTTTTGAAGTAATAGAGTGTCGTTTGTTGATTTGATGGGTTCTTGCGCCATTCCTTTTGCTAAAATGCGAGCACGCAAAGATGCCAATGGCATCCGATCACTATCCGTATCACTTAGGCTTGTAGGTGATGACGTTACTTTCCGTAGATTACCGCCTGTAGAAATTTCTTTGGAAATGTTCATTAGGCGTTTTCCATATCCAAAACTCTGAGAATCATTCAATCGTATGCTAACAGACTTCAACGGTATTGGTGAAAGAGCACTAGATCTCGGTACTTCAAAAATTGACTTCATTGGCTCTTTTCCTTTATCACTCTTCACAATTGCCAAATTTGTGACTACCATCCCAAGTGAATCATTATTTTTCTGTACCGCAATATTTGGTTCCCCCTCATCACCACTATTGTTGCCCACATCTTTTGGAACGTCTACCTCCATGACCGCATCTTCTCTTTTGTCATTTCCTTGCACTACATTTAATGCCACAGATGAAGATTAAGAAATTAAAACTTCTTCATTTCTCCCATCATCACCAATAGCATTCTCATTGATTTTCACCTCTTTGGCAATAGCGTTTGCCTTTTCCGATAGAATGTTTTCACTATTCAAGAATCCCATTCCATTGTAATATGTAGTTAAAGAAGGTAGATTCGCCTGTACCCCTACATTGTCCTCATCTTCACAAAAGGTATATGCATCGTTTGCATTGTCGGGAATGACATCCTTGCGGTTTAGATGATAATCATGCGTATCATTCACCAAATCGGGAAAGCCTTTCATAACGTCTTCATCTCCTCATGCTGTCGCACGATTGAAGTCATCTCCGCCATCTACAATTGAAAGGGCCCTTTCCAAATCCTTGTCATCATCGTCATCATCGTCTTCTAACGTCGGCCTATCTGAATCCTCTGATTCCGTCGGATCCACATTATCATTATACCATTTTTTTTCATCTTTTTCCTTCAATGCGTTTAATACTTTGGAATTGGTATACACGTACACCAAATCCGCTGCTCTCTCCGGCTTCAATTTATTTCGAGATTTGTTGTGAACAAAAGAATAGTTACTCCAATTCCGTTCACATGAAGATGATGACACCGGTTGAGCCAATATCCTCTTCACTAATGGAGCTATAAACTTGCCATATGCACCTTCAAAATCCCACCAAGCATGTGCGGACAACATTTGATCTTCCGGATTCAACATATTGTGGAATGGAGGTTCCTTGTGTCGAAAAGTCACAAATTCCTTCACCACTACTGCATATTCATCCGGTTTACATATTCTCTCCAAAACTTTCTTACATCCTAACATTGCATCTGCGTCATCCGCTAGCTCTTTGTCATGAAGAAGGTATGGATTCAAAAGAGCTGCGGTTGATTGGAGATCGTTGTCCACCATTCTTCTTCGGGCATAAAAAGACTGTACCAATGGAATTGCAAGTTCTTCTAGCAAACAAAATGGTGGACTTTGTAATCCGTTCATGTGCTTCTCTAACTTCCTCATGATATGCAACACCTTCCCCATGCATGGTGATTTTGAATCCAAATCGCGGAGTGCACATATAATTGGTTCAACCATCTCTAGATAATTGATGGACCGATTCCAAAAATAGTCATCAAGAACAATTTTCTTCACTGCTAAGGCCAAGTCTTTTGGTTGGACTTTGGCTCCACGTTTCTTTTTGAGAGTATATACATACTCAACCCATTGCGGATCTACCACCGTTTGTTCCAATGCTCCTCTCAATTTTGTCAAACGCTCCATCATGATAAATTTAGAAGCGAACCTTGTATCCCTAGGCATCAAGAGACCAAGATTTGGCGAATACTTTCGCAATAGAGCTAGTTGCATATGTCTCTTCCTGATAAATTTAGCTACAAGAACTCCTTTATCCAATTTGGAAGCAATCCATTTCTGTGCAGCCCAATCCTTCAACAACAAATTCAATGCATGTACCACGCACCCTTGGTAAAAAATATGAGGATATTTTGCAGATATTACATCCCATGCGGACGGATTCACGGGAGCATTATCCGTAGTTATTAACACAACGTTCTTGGACCCTACTTGTTCAATGAACTTTTCCAATACAGCTGCCAAATACTCTGCATTTTTTTCACAACCACTTGTATCCACAGATCCAAAAAATTCTTCACCTGCGGATGATACAAGCATGGCATTAATGAGAGGTCGATTAGTCACGGAGCTTCATCCATCAATGGACAATGTTGCTCCAAATTTTCGAATGCTATCTTCAGTCCGTGCATTCAACTGTGTCTGAATGTTGGTCTTCGCCTCATTCAACAATTTATACCGAAGGTCGTGGTATGAAGGAGGAATGTATGGCCTACCAAACGTAGCCGTTTTCTTCACTGTTTCTTTAAAAGCTGGATTTCGAGCCACGGAAAATGGTATGTTCGCCGAATAAAAAAAATTTGCCCACACTGAATGTAATTTGCATCTATGACGTTCTTCAAACCCATTCACTAAGTTGCCTTGCCTCTGAGGCCTAGAACTTGATGCCCTCGGGGTTTCACGTTCACCAGAAGCTTCCGTATTCAAAGTCATTTCAGTTGTGGCACATACCATTGATACCAATTCTTTGGACGTTGGACAAGAATCTTCGTGGTCAGAACGCGACACAACCTTTCCGGCCGAAAACTCTTGAACATCTAAAGGGCCAGGGTTGCCATCCACATTGTCCATTACAACGCGTTTTGGAAAAACTCCTTTGCAATGCCGAAATAAATCTCGAACTGCCATTGATAATCGTGGACAAAGGCTCACCCCTTTATCACGTACACTTCCAGGCCCAGAATAGCCTAAGTGGCTGAACATACAGCTGAGCTTCCTTGACATGCTCACTTTGCAAAGCCTACATTTTACTTTACCACCCTCTTGCACACTAAATCAAGGAGAAAAATCCCTCGTCAGTTTGGCCACCATATTGACAAGTGTATGTTTTACCTCAATTTCAAAAGAAATCAATAAAATGTTTTAAATTTGAAACCCACAACGTGACAATGTATACAATATCAATGAAATTAGTCACACAAAGCTTTGAAAATCAAAGCCCCCCCGTCCACCGAACTATGCATTACCAAGCAAGAGACTCAATAAATTGAAACTCATAGCCCTTGGAAATCTTAGCGTTCGGTTTTTCGAGAGTGAATACCAAAGCTTCTCTTCTAACATTTATAGTCCCCTCCAGAAAATTAAAGGTTCATTTTTAGGGTTTCCGTTCAAAAACAAGCAACGGCCCGGACGGGGCTGAAGCGGACGGGCGGATGGGCGGACAGGCCGGACGGGGCGGGCGGACAGGCCGGACGGGGCGGGCGGACGGGTCGGACGCGGCGGACAGGGCGGTCGGACAGGACTGTCCGCACTATCCGCCTTCCGACGCCGTCTATGCTTTGGACACGCCGACCGCCCCACTTAAACACTGACCGCCGCCGGCGTCCACCCAGCTGTCCATTGGAGCATCCTAAGAGGTTATATTACTCAAAAAGAGTGGTAACATTTCCAAAAAAAAAAAACCTAATAATCACTACTAAATGAGGATCAATGTAATTGATTTATCATTTTTTTTTTAAATGTAAACCCTAAACCCTATACCCTAATTACCCTAAACCTTTTCTTTTCTCCCCTAAATTGTTTTACAAATGAGGGGAATGTCGTTAAGTTGAATATGTTTGGATTATTTACTCATATTATCCTTCTAAATAGGTTTTGAGAAGATCTGAAGATGGTGGGGATTTTTTTAAAGTTCATTAGGAAATCAAATGTTTTGCAGAAATAATCAATTCCATTTTCATCATAAGCAAATGAAATTTTTTAAAAAGGCCCCAATACATAATTAGAATAACAGTTTAATGGATTTCAACCTCATGATATTTAATGAAAGGTTGTATTTTCTAATTAGAAGTGCATCACGATCTTCAAATGAACATCGAGTCTTTCATATTTTTTAATGAAATTTATATTAGATTTGAAAACAAAGAAAAAGAATCAATGTTTTAACTTTCAAATCATATATGGCTATATTTTTCCTTAAAAACATAGAAAAATTCGTTACTTGAGTTGGTTGAGTAGAATACATTATACACTTATACATGTGCTATATTTATTTTGAAGGGTAATTCCAATATTCTTATTTCAGATGTTTTTAAATATTAATTTTAAAAAAGAGGGTTCATTGTTTAAAGATCTAAAAAATTGACAAACATAATTTCTATTATAAATAGGAATTGAATTCGGAATTCAAATTTTGAAATGATTCAAATGAACAAGATATTGATTATAAAATATTTCTTTGTTTGAGTTTTCAAAATGAAGTCACGAAACAATTGCAAACTTTTGAACTTAGGTATATGATATTGTTTTCGGTTTGTACTTTGTAGAGTATAATACTTCAATTTTAATCCTAAATAAATGAAAAAATTCCACATGAATGAAATGTTTCTATGTATTGCACAAAGATTTCTACCAATTATTATGATAATTAAATACATTATTACATTTCATAAAATATTCTACATAGAAAAAAAAATCATTTCAGTTTTCAATCATGATAAACGATGTCTTCTACTCTTTCTGTTATATGTTCGTTTTGTATAACGTGTACATTGTACAATCTTTGAGAGCAGGGTAGTTCATTTTTGGCTCTCATTGAAATAGAAAATATATTTGTGTTTGGATTTTGAAATCATTATGTATTCTATGGTCTTGCAAGAATGCATCTTGTTCCTTCCTTTGAATCCTTTTGATATTTTCTTTATTTCCTTTGTTTTCTGTCTCGTAGGGCTCTTATTCTCTTGTTCTCTTCATTTGACCAGCCTATTTGGCTCGGCTCTTAGTTTTTGTTTTTTTTAATGTAATGGTTTATGCATATGTTATAAAAAATGTATATTATTTATTTAAAATTAATATATTGATGAACAAATGCATAAAGGCATTCAATGCTTTCACATTTAAAGTTATAAATCTATCATAAATCACTCTTGCAAATTTGAATGATTGAATCGAAAATTTGAAAACGTAATTACAAGAGCTTTCAATTCAATCAATTGCATAAATGATAAATGTTGAAATGCAACTCGTATGAATTTAGCATCTATGAAGATTAATTCATACCATCCACATGCAATTTTCCAATTTAATAAAATGCAATTGAGTACTTCAATTTCTTTCCCTTCAATTCTCCAAGTAACATTCACTTCATATCTTTTTCTATTTGTTTATTTAATTTTTGGGAACAAATGGAGAAACCATCTTTGTCTATATTTGAACATGCACTCTTATTTGATTGATGAAGAATAGATCTATGAAATATATAATCATTGATTTGTTCATGTTGATTTATCTAATATATTTTATATATGTATATATATTTATATATATATATATATCATTAAAGGAGTATGGAAGACAAGATTGACAGATTGTGTTCAAATGTTGTTGATTTTGAAATGATTTAGTACTATATCATTTATAAGAATATTATAATAGTGTTATGTTATAATATTCCTAAAAAAATTGCAACAAATATTAAAATACATGCTAAGTTAGGTTTGTTAGCCTACCAATTGTTCATTAATAGATATAATTGAGTAGCCCCCTTAAATGAAACACTCAATATCTAATATCTTACAATCCAAATGGTGGATTTGTCTAAAATTTTTTCCACATCTTTTCCAACTAATTTACTACAAGATCCTATGGTTACATATGCCCAAAAGTATTTTTCTTCCAAGACTTGATATTTGCACTACTACTGGCAGTTTTGAAGTGTTTTTAGTGAAAAGAACTTTAGGGGCTAAACATCTATACCATTAGATTTTGAAAAAAGAACAATTTGCTTCATTGGGGATAACTATAAGTCCATGCTCTTTTTCGATAGCCAAAACACACTTGCAAGGACTTGGACATTTAGCGGTTTACTAAGTGATTAAACGTCAACTAATTCAATTTAATAGTAGAATTTTTATTCAACTACCTTCTTACAATTGCTTTATACACAATGCAACGTGAATATTTGGGTACATATATTAAACGTCGCAATCCTTTCGTGAATTTTTCACATTTTAGCTCATATCTTTGTACAAAAATATCATTTACCAAGAATTCATAAATTTGGTCATAAAGGAAGGCTACCTTTTTTAATTTCAAATTTTACGTTGAATGAATGAAAAGTTAGTTGAACTATACAGTGCCATGAAGACCTCTGTTTATCGTGCAAAATATGGGTTTAGGGTCGCTTTAGGGTCGCTTTAGGGTCAAACCGCCCCGTCCGCCCTCGTACCCGTCTGCCCTCATACCCATCCGTCCCATCCGCCCAAACCCCCGTCCGCCCAGATCCCCGTCCGCCTAGACCCTGTCCGCCCCGATAACTGTCCGCCGTCCGCCCTGTCCGCCCCATCCGCCCCGATACCTGTCCGCCTTGTCCGTTGAATCCGGTGTCCGCCCTGTCCGCCCCGTCCGCCCCGTTACGGCGATGCGTCCGCCCCCCGGACCGTCCGATCGGGCAGACTCCAGATTTGTCCGCCCATGGCCGTCCGATCGAGCGGATGGGGCTCTAGGGTTTCGGGGAGGCGGATGGCCGATCCGTCCGCCACCCAGGCCCGTCCGATCGGGCGGACGATTTAGGGCCGTCCGCATTGTCACTTTTGCTTTGCCCCTTGTGAATGCAAGGTGGAGTGGAGAGCTTGGTGGTTCATCCTCCATTGGCTCTTTTCCGAGGCAAGGCAAGAGTGGTTTATTGGGGCCTCTTTGTTGCCAATTTTTTGGACACTTACGCGTGAATTCAATTTCAAATTAAAAAATTTGATCCATATCAATTTCATTTGTTACGATGCCGAACGGGAAGAAAAAGGTTGCGAAGCTAAAACATGGAGAGAGACCATCGAACTTGGAGGTAGCTCGTCAAAGTCCTTCGGAAGAATGCAAGAAATTCATGATCGAGCACATCGTTCAATTTTATGAATCGGAAACAACATTGTCTTTAGACAATAAGTACATCAGATATCAAGAGGAGTGCGTGTCTAAATTCAAAGTAGACATGACACAGATGTTGTTAGATGCATTGAATGTGGCGAAGTGGCATGACGAAATGCATAAAACGTACTTCACCAAATGTTTGGAGAACAAGGTTCATGACACTTTGTGGAATTCCAAAGTCATTTTGGTTAAATACGGCAAGGAATATCGACCCAATGACGCCCAGTTTGAAGAAGTGATTCTGAAAGCGGACTTATTTAGGGGGCGATGTGCTCCATTCGCCAAAACGCACAATCAAGTTGGTTCAATTGGTTGGTGGAAAAGCAATGATGGAGTTGCTGAAGCGGGAAGAACCAAACGGCACCTCATAGCACTTCCAGATACAGCACGCGTGATTGTTGTTGATGATAGAACGATGAGAGGTGGATATGCAACAATTCGAAAGGTTCGTATTGAAGGATGTTCAGGAATACTTTCTTATTGGGAGTTTGCGACAAAGAAATCTATTCACCACCAAACTCGACCCGATCTTGCAAAGTTAGAACATCAAAACGAATCAATGGCTGTTCGAATTCCACACGCGGGTGTGATACGGTTTGCTGCAGTGCACGGAACGACATGTGAAGATTATGCGTATTGATGGAATGGTGGAACTCTTCAACAAATGTTGAATATGGATAAGGACTATCCAAACAACATTCAAATCCGTTTGATGTATACAAATCTAACCGAAGAGAAGGTTGTAAAAGCTCACCATTTAGGACGATATCGGAAGAAGCGCACGGAGTTGACATGGGCGTTTATGCATATAATGTATGCAGTGCATCTTGCTGGACATTTGCACAATGATCTTTCTCCAAACAACATCTTGTTGCATTTTCCAGAGGATGAGTCACGTGTGTACATTGGAGTTTACGATTGGGGCATGACCACCTTAGCTTCTCAGCCAATGAAGTCTTTGTACACATTTACATCAGCAAATGAGATGAAACAGACTTTGCAGAGGAGATGGTGGGTGGATCCACGTATTGCATATTTGCATAAAGCAGGTGCAGATGTGGAAGTCATTCCGATGTATTTACGTAAGTCGGAAGAGTATGCCATTCGAAAAATTGCTCGGCGGATGAATGGAAACAACATGTCAGAGGCGTATTTCAACTTGCTATGAAAAACACCTAGTGCGACACAATTTGCCTTTCATGACTTTGCAAAAGTGTTTTATGCTTACTTGAAGCGCATTTCTTCGAAGACTGACGATGAAAATATTAGTTTGGCCCATGTGATTACGCGATTTTCTAATACATATCGTTGGCCGATGCCAGATGAACATTTCCGCCATTTATATTAGATTGGTAGTACAGAAGTAGTAGTTGAATAGGTTATATAGGCATGAAAAATTAGTTTAGAAATATAGAATTGGAATGAAAAAAATTATATGTGCAATTAGCCAAATGTGCACAATGTATGGTATTCTACATTAAATTGAATACATTTTGCCCATATTGATTATGTTTGTATTTGTGTTGATCTCAATTTTTTAAATAGTATATATATATATTTGAAGTTACAAACTTTTTTAGTTTGCCTTTTGAAAATGAATTGGAATTTTTTCATAGTTTCAAAGCTATCATGGACTCGTGGTCAAACTTTATAATCTTTCAACTTATAAGAGACATTGTTTTAATAACAAATTGCGAACCATTGCACTTCATTTAACATTTAATTGTTTAAAGATTAAGGGAGTGACCGCAGGGCAGTTTGGGTAGGGCGGTCGGGGGAAATAGGGCCGTCAAAGTGGACGGGGCAGACGGGTGGGGCGGACGGACGGGGTGACAGGCGGACAAGGCGGTCCCGGCAGATGCTGCGTCCGCCGGGACCGCGAATGTCAGCGGACGCTGCTGACATAGCGTCCGCGTCCGGACGCTGTGTCAACCCTGGATGGATTTTGACCAAAAAATGCACCAAAATAATGTTTCATACTTTTGAAAAAAATGCAAAAAGGAGCTCTGTTTGTGGACTTGTACACCACATAAAAATAAGTGTTTTTCAAATTCATTTGGATAGTAGCTATAAGTCTACTAGAAGGCCATTCTCTCCAAATTTTAGCTCAAAATTTGTTTTTTTGGGTTAAAAAGAGTGCAAAAAAACCCTAAATCAACCATTGTGAGAAATTATCAAGGCTATTTAAAAATAGTAAATTATTTTGGGAAAATCCTAAAAAATTGAAAAAGGTGTATAATAGTTATGAATAGCTTTCCTAAAAAATTTGAGTCATTTGGAGCTAAAACACAGAAGTTATGGCAAAAACAAAATCAAAAACTAGGGTGTGCCAAAATGCTTCAAGTGTTTCTTGCATTCACCTTGCAAAACTAGTTTTTATCTAAGCTATAACTTTTGAATTTTAAACCCAATACCAAAAGAAAAAAAATCTAGTTTTAAATGTTCTGATTGCAATTGTATCATTTATTTTTTTTTTAAATTCAAAAAAAAAATTCTATTTAAAAATCAATTTCTCTAATTTGTCACACTTTCAGCATTTTTTTGTTTTTTGTACTAAAGAGTACCCAAATTTAATAAGATAGAATTGAAATTTTGGTGGTCTATTCCCACACTAGTTAGACATGTTCTGTGTGAGGGGCATCAAAAAATATATTATTTTATGTCTTCCATGTTTGTCCAAATAGGCCAAAAAAAAGGGTTCCAAAGTGCACACACTTTTGAACATAGAAGATAGTTTGAGGTTCATTCTTTTGGTGAAATCTCATCACCATCATGTCCTTATCAATTGCTAATTTTTTATTTTATTTTATTTTACTGTAATTAGTTAATAAAAAATAAAAATATTGAAATACTGCTTTTCTAGAACATCTAGAGTTGTGGGTAGAATAGGGATGTTTCAACATTTTTATTTTTAAGAAGCAATGGACAAAATTTAGAGAGGGTGTTGGAAAATATCAAAGAAAATTTTCCTTTCAACCCCTTTTAGAATTTTGTCTATAACTTTTTATTGGAGGCTCTAAAACTCAAATGAATTTTGTAGATAAAAACTAGCTTGATTGTTTAACTTCATTTAGTTCAAATTTTTTTGAAAAAATCATTCTACTATGCCTAAATGGGGTTTGAAATTTAATGATCTATCTTCTAAATATCCCATACTCTTTGAAGATTCACCATGAACAATTGAATTTCCTATAAAAACAAATTCTTCATCCTTCATTTTCTCTAATTGTCAATGAATTAAGTTTATTATGATGCCACTGAAAAACTTTTGATGGTAGATGTCATTGGACCATTTTCAACATTTTTTTTCCATAACTTGATTAGAGTACAAGGTATGCAATAATCAAGGTTAAAGTGCATTACAATACTTGAACCTTGATTATTTTACTTTTTATACTTAGAGTTTGAACCATTGATAGTTGGTGGACATGGCAACTTCATATGAGTGACTACAAGGGGAAAACAAATTCATAAGTAAAGTTAAATATTTTCAAGGGGTCCTTTCAATTGTTCTAAAGTAGCCTTCTAGAGGGTTGAGAATTTCTCTACTGATTTCAAACATTGAATACAATGAGTATTTTGTAGCAAAACAATCTCAGTCATTATAATGTAGATTTTGTCTATTCACAAAACCCAAGAAAACTAGTATATAGGGGGATAATTCCTAAAGAAAGGTCAAATAGTCTAACATTTGCAGGACTAAGGTCACTTGATTTTGGATTTTGGATTTTGGATACTTATTTGTATGTTTTGAATTGGTTCTAAAGAAATAAAACCCAAAGTTCAATCCTAATGTCAATTTTCTCACTCCATATACCAATGCTATTATATAGACCTAATGTATGGCATCCCAGTTCTACCTAGTGTGTAGCTTCGGTCAAATCTCACGTCAATTTGCAGGGTATGGTTGATTTGCTTATGCATGCTCTAGCCACTTAATATATATATATATATATATATACATACAATATCATAAGCTTTGAATCCTTAAACAATTAATTTGTTTTCCTATTCCACTCGTCTATATATGTTTTTACCTGGTAATGCTCTTTATAGCAATTTTGTTTATATAATGTATTTCTTATATACTACTACCTCACACTAAGTCAAGAAGAATTTGAGTCTTTCTTGTTATTTTATTTTATCTTCTCTTTAGTCTTTTTGCTCAAACTTCTTCAAGGTCAATTTACTTGGGTTCTTCATCCAACCTTGGTAGTTGGGTCAATTAGCCTTAAGGTAAGACTACACGGTATTGGAACTAGATCCTATAGCCATTCACTTGTCCAATTTCTATGGTTCAATTGACTTTCCACCTACCAGCCACTACTCAATAGACTTGACCTTCATTGCAAATTTAGTAACTAGACTTTGTTGGCAAAAACCAAGACAAATCTCAACTACTTAATATGTTCCAAGTGCAATTGAACAAATCTTATTAAATTCCAAATATAGACCCTAATATGGAATTAATTTATGATGTACACAAGTGATTGAATTTAGCAAACTTAGAATGCATCAATTTACTCTATTTGCTAATTCATCTTCAACTAGACCAAAATGAATAATAGTGTCATCTATTGTCTACTTATACTTAGTCAATTTGGATCTCTCGCACATCTATAAAACTATTAGACTACAATTTTTACTATAATTAATCCTAGCAGTATGAATTCAAACAAAATTCATTTCAACAATTAGACTTGGTCCATTAATTAAGTACACAATACACACACAATTATGTTCAATTAGACACTTACCAATTTCAGCATGTTATTAGACAAGTTACATATAAAATCACAATGGAATTCAATTAATAACTCAATCTAATAATCTTCACATGCATATGCTTTATACATGACTGTCAATTGGACTGCAAATATACCAATATAGATACTAAATCTTGCACAATTTGACTTGCACCACAATACATTAAACAATTTTAGAGTTTTCAATCCAACATCTAATTCTCATTGACTTACAATTGGCAAACCAATTTCGCATATCATCAAATTGACTGGACTCAATTTCTACTTACTTGCAGGCATATATCAATTAGATGAAAGAATTCAAATTCATTTGGACAATTAACTAACTCTACGTGAACATCACAATTCAACATTTAATCACATAATTCTTTAATCCACTTTTACAACCAATTTGATAATCATACAACCAATGACTAATACATAATTGATTGGCAATTGGACCAAGTACAAACTTTGATTACTCGGCCATTCGACAGTTGCAATTCAAATGCAACAATTCTCCACTCAATTTCACAGTTTGGTCAATTGACATACATTCAAATTGACATAATACAGTCTTCACGCATTACGACTACAACATAGTAGTCAATTAGACTCCAAATTCAAGGTACTTGTCTTCGCAATTCCAGCAACTTGACTTCATCAAATTCACTAAGATTATTCCGATTTATAATTCATGCATCAATTTAGTCAATTAAACTTAGCAATCAACCAATATGCATCTACATCATCACCTTAGTATTACAATTAGACTTAAGCAAATGCCAAAATCCACTTACATCGTCATTGATTCATCCAGTAAGCTTACAAGTCGATTGGACTCTTCCTTGGCCTGTATCTAGTGCACAACTTGACAAGTCGATCTCCAGCACTTCACATGGCCACTTGATCGCACTCTCACATTACCAGAATGTGGAAGTTGATTCACAATCAAATTGACTAAATTCACATTCAACAACTTAACAAATCACTTACACGTTTGTGAGACTTTACAACTTCCACTACGTCAATTAGACAAACTCCTATTCCTCTTCCAGGAACTCACATACACATTAACAAATAACGTACTGTTCCAAGTCCAATTGTTTCAACTAATCAACTTGACCCAAATTTCACTCATATAGAAGGCAATTAGAATGAATTCAACCTACAAACCATTTAATCATACAAGCACATTAATAATCTCCCGTTCAAATAAACACAATACATACATATAGTCAATTGACCACACTTTCACACAACATTTATATTGCACCATAAACAACTAGACAATAAATCCTTCTTCAACACAAGTCAATCTTCACTATCAACTTGACCACAAATTCTCACAATTTCTCTAGTGAGACATAAAACAAAAGTTTACAATTATAATCAACACACCAATAGTCAACTAGACAGCACAAACCTTATGCTAAACTCCACCTATAGTCCACTTGACTGCAATTTAACTCACCGCAATTGGACTACTTGTCCAAAAACAGTCACAAACACAGAAGATTCACACATATAGGCAATTTTGTTGAAAAATGGTGATATTCTGGATGCCATTTGTACAGTGGAAAAAGAGAGTTTTCTACGACACGAGGCCACAAAACATTGCCTTATGTGCACATGGAAGGCATAGGCGTGCCGAATCGCTCATAAAACCAACAAAATTCACAACTCTGTCCCAAAAACAATCCCATTTTTCATTGAGATTTTTAGCCTTCTGCCAAAATAGTTTCCCACCATTTCAAGAAAATACTTCCATTTTAAGAAAATTCCCCATACACACAAGTAGAAAATAGACAATCACAATTTAGAAAACTATAAGCTTTGATTATGAGTTAAGCACTTATAGCTACTTGTAAGAATTAGAAAAAATAAAAATAGACCTTTGGACATATAGTCCCCAAATGGAAGGCAACTGTTCATTTTAAAAGCCGAAATGTCTATTTGACCTTTTTCGAATCCTTGTCAATTCGACCCTTTCTAAATCTTTCTAATTGCATCCTTTCCATTCTAAAATAAATTCTATAAGGCTAATTAACTCGGAAATGTGAATGGATCAAATTGATAGTTCTATTTACACTTCAAAGTCACATGGACTAAAAAAAACAAAAATTGAAGGTTAACAGTCATTGATAAAAAAAAATCAACAATTAAAAGTATTATTGCAAGTATTATGAACTATTTGCAAGTATTGAAATAGTACTATGTGAAAAAAAGATAGTTTGTTATAGAAAACAAATTCAACAATGAATAAAATAATGATAAATAGATAATCTTAAAAAAAAACTAAAAATTTTCATTATTTTGAAGACTTAATACTTGATGGCAAGGTTTTCTTCCCAAACCTAGTAATAACACAACAAACACAACGTCAAGGACATCTATTAGACACCCCATCCGTTTAATAATGCCAATTTTTTCAAAGTTGACTTTTAAAGAAATTAGTCTCCATTTATAATTATGACACACAAAAGCTCATTTTCTTGAAGTGTCTCAATCTAATAAACACTTATTACAATCTTAATTCAAGATCATAATTAAAGTGAGATTCTAAGATGTCTCAACTATAGAATATGACCTAATTAGACAAAATTGTCACACATACTAGATGCTTGTCTAATATGACATGCAATGTCAAACATCCAATACAACTTCAAGACCCAATTTTTTGTCTCTTATATAGCTACATATATGCTACCTATTGAAAAAATAGATCACAAAAATTTCAGCTCGGAATCATTAATTTTAGATATCTTCCAATACTAAAACCCTATAAATTTTAAAGTGTGATAAATTAGAAAAATTGAATTTTAAATATAAAATTATTTTTTTTATTTAAAAAAATAAGAGATGTAATTACAATTAAGTTATCCATCTCCAATAAAAATTTCAAGTTCACCAAATCTATGCTTCAAAAGTTATAGTGGATGACAACTCCATCACTCTAAGTGTGATGTAAAATAGTACAAGTCTTTCTTGCAATCACCCTATAATCCTATATAGGCATGTATATCATTTTTTTTAATTGTAAATTATTTTTATTGATGATTGGGATTTAAGGTTTGAAAAAATTTGTAGACATATTTGAAAAAATAATAATAATATAGTTTCTTTTTTAAATGAGTAGTTTTTAAGATTTAGTATAAATGTTTTTAGTAGTGAAACATCGGCTTACTTTTCAAGTAATTTAGGCTTATTCAAACTTTCCTCACAGTCATTGTAGATATAACTTTATTGAGATTCTTAAGTATGCAACAATAATATAAATGAATTGCAAATAAAATCTAAATTTTTTGTTACCACTTTGTTATGATCAAGCATTAAAATCTCTTTGTTAGGACAATAAAGCATAGTGGAATTTGACATGCTTGTACTTTAGCAAAATATTTCAATAATAAACTTTGCAACATATTGATCACTTTAGGACAATATAGGACAATTGCAAAAAACATCTATTGATTTTGTTGCATTTGGAATAATACTATAGTTACTATAAATTCAAATATTGAAGTGAAAAAATTAGAATTGTTTGTCAATAGTAAAAAAAATTTTAAATATAAAATATAATCAAGATGTAAAATAGCCATGAGTCCCTAATGAGTAATTTTTTCATTTTTTGAAATTATAATACAAAAATAATGGCCAAAAGACTCAATTGCCAAATATGTGTGAAACAAATAGTACAAGTTTTCTTGCAATCATGCTATAAAATCATTGAACAATGACTCTTCTATAGTAGCAAGAATCTTGACTAAACTAAAGCTTTAAGAGCAAATAAATCTAAACCTTACTACGTATTTTATTGAAATGTATTTTACTATTTTATTTGTAATGAGAGTTTTGCCAAGCTTATATTAATAAAACTTTAATCTTATATGCATTTCATGTGTGATGGGAGTTATAAAAAAGTCATTATTGCATGAAATAAATACATCTTCTTATTAAAAACCGTTACATTTTTAAATTTGAACATAATGTATATAAAAAATCTAAAATTATACACAAGAAAGCATCATTAGGAAGAGTTTGGGGTGAACCAAGGGCTCATCTAATAAAATTTGCATTATGGTAATTGTTATAGAACACCTTTCTTTGAAGTAGGATGGGATATTCCATGTTGGTGCCAATTGACATTTATAGTGAGTTTTTTAAAACATCTACAATGCACTTGTTACTAAATCCTTAATAGTTATTGTGAAGTGGATGTGACAAATTGAATAGAGTGAAGTGCCAATACATCATACAAATATCTCTTCAATTTGAAAGGCATGGCAATGAACTAGCCTTATGGCAAATTTTGTTAAAATGGTGGCATTCCATATGCCATTTTCACACCTTGACATCTAAGACAAGTATACATTGCTATCATCTAGGTCACTTTTAGATTTCAAAAATCTATTAGTAACATAGATATCAGACCAAACAATCTGAAAAATCTAAGAATAATATAGATTTCAAATATCTAAAAGAGTATTAGATTTCAAAAATCTAGTACTAGTATAGATTCTAGTACAGAAAGAACGGTTCAAACCGTACAGTCTGGACTGCTAAAAGTGCCAAATTCACAAGACGTCGCCATTTTAATGAAACTGGCCATCCTTGGACTCACCATATTTTTGTTCCTTCATGTGCCTTCTATCCTACACTCTATTTCTCAACAAATGCCATAATGACAATGATTCTTTTTACAAAGGCTTACAAAGGCAAAGAATCATCGACAACTACTACTACAACAACGATCCCAAACAATTGGTCCTATTTTTAAATATAGAGCCCACATTGAAACATTAAGACCGTCAAATGCCACGACAAATTTAACCCCTTAAAGCTTGACAAGGTTTTCATAATGGAGGTTTTCAATGAATTGCCCCACTTTGATATTTTTTGCACATGGATGTGCTTGAAATTTTAATTTTAACCGTATAAAAATGAACAATACTTTGTCTAGTATTTATGGAATTAAATGTGGAAAATATTGACCATTGGATTTTTAGATTATAACAATTTTGGATGATCAACTCTTTAGACAAAAAAATGCAACTTTTAGAGAAGAAAATTTATAAGAAGATGAATAATGCTTTTTTGCCCTCCAAAAAAATTGTATTAGAATCTAAGGCAAATTTAGTATTTTTTTACTTAAAAAATCAAGAAACAAAAAACTCTCCCAAATTTGTAGACATTTCCAAACAAAAAGAGCAGAAAGTCACAACTAACCAAATTGGATCCTACAAAATTTAAAAAAATTTATATATGCATCATTTTTTGAAATTTAACAATGGATATCATTAACATATTGTTTGGAACATCTCCAAAAAATTTGGAATAATTCTAATTACTTTTATATTCTTAATCACACTAGATTGAATTTTATATTTTTAAAATTGCTAAAAATCCAAATGTGAATTTTTTTCTCCAAACATAGTTTTTTGTACAAAGTAAAGACTAGAAATGTCAAAAAAAAAAATTTCATCCATCCCTACTATTTCTTTAATTGTAAACAAATTATGCTTGCTTCCTTTTTGTATTAGACTACATTTCCTAAATAAATTTCTAAGTACTTTTCACATTGAAATTTTGAAAATCGGAGAATGCAACAAGTATGTCAACTTGTTACTCTACAAGTCCCTAGTTTACAAAATATTGAGATTTGTTTTACCTTACCGGAAATTTGCCATTGAAAATTTGAAGAGGACACATTGTATCTCCTTAGTCCTTGAGGGGTTAAAAGGGCCTCAAGTAATAACTCTATATTTGTAAGATTTGTGCAATGGCCAAGTGGTGAGGTTGGTTGCATTGTAAATGCTTTAACCAATTTGAGTGAACTACCATACCTTGATTTTGGAGCCAAGATTGAGGCCATCATTGATTCTTCATGCCACATCCATCTCATTCTATGCCAAATCACCAACTATTTTTACAATCATCTCTTGGATTGCTATGAAGGTCATCATCATTTCTTGAGATGTTTTCATTGAATTGATTGTATCCTAAATAAGCAACCACTCCTTCATAAATGCTTGTAATGATTGTCTTAAATCATATAAATGCCTAAGCAAAAGGCCTTATGATGACCAAAAATTTCCTCTAATGCCTCATTGAAGACCACTAAGCTCTAAAGTTATTTGAGTAAAAGATGCTCAAATTTCAACAAAAAAAAATGATTGTCCCCTTCAATGAAGATGTTGCTAGTTTAATTTTAATTTTAGATAGTAGTAGACTTTGGGATTTTAAAAAAAAATGGTGCATCCACAAAACACTTGTATTTTTTGTCACATTTTGGTTCAATAATGATGATTTTTTCAAGAGTATTTTATATTAAAACTTCAATTTTTGAAAATAAAATAAAATAATATTGGATAAACATTTAAACCTCTTAAAATATTATATCTTAAAAAGATCAAGTCTAGATGATTTTCTAAATTAGAGAGCTAAAATAGTGCAAAATCTCAAGAAAATGGATATAATTGTATATATAGAGAGAAAGAAAATCTAAAACTAAAATAGCTAAAAATTGGCCATTCTTGAAAACATTTTGAAGATGAAATTCTACCAATGAAATGGAGGGAACTCAAGCAAGCTATTTTGGGATGTCCATAAGTACATAAATGAAAAATTTGTCTTTGCCCAAGTACTAGAATATAGCTAGACAAGATCATATTTATTGTTTTTAGATATCCCATTCACATTTGTTTCACTCCAAAAGTTAAATTTTAGTTTATTATTTTCATTTCATTATTTTCATTGGACAAAATTCAAGAATTTTCAAGGTAGGTGAGGTTAATCCTAAAAAAACCTAGTTATCCCATTTTCACTTCTTAATCCTAGAGGGTCGACCTTTAAAAATTGTGAAAAATGCATGAAAGCAAACATACTTTTAGTATATAGAATCTTGTTTTTTCATTCATCTAAATGTTAAATTATGTGTTAGTTGTTGTGTTAATTCTCTGATAATTTTAAAGACTTTCTTTGCAAATATTCAACAATTTAACCTTTAAAGTCTCAAGGCCATTTTTTCTTCAAAAATACCAAAGTTGCCATTTTCAATGCAAAGAGAAAAAATATTAAATACTTGTATTTTTTTCATTTCCAATTGTAGAATCTTCTATAGCCTAGTATAAAACTAAATAGATTACAAGATATAAGTCTTTAACCTTTTAACCTTTAAAGGTATGAGACTATGCTTTCACTAAAAACACTCCAAAACAACCATTTCTAATAAAAGGACCAAAATTTAAGAGAAAAACATTTTTAGAAAAATATGACCATAGGATATTGTAGTATGCTATTTTGAAAAGATGTAGAAAAAATTCAAAAATTACCTCCATGTAGATTGCAAGATATTAGCATTTGAATTGACAATATCTTTTTTTTGGCCCTACAAAAAAATTGGGTAGCTACACTTCACAAGGTCACATTTTTATGAAAAAATGTTTAAAATGGTGTTTAGTCTTTGGATTCATTCTTCAAGGCAAGTTGGTTACTTGCTTGAAAAATTTTAGATCATTTAAAATTGCTCAACATACCGGAAAAAAATAATAAATAGAAAGAAGTAGAGAATGATTCAAAATACTAAGTTGTTAAGAATTTAATTGTAGATTTGAAAAATGCCAATCCCAAATTTTGTAATATAGATATAAAAAATCTACATCCTATGGTTTTATTTTTTTCAAAAATATTAATAATTGAGTTAAATAAAGGACTTTAAAGTTTATTTTAGAGTAGGAAATCCTCAAATCCATAACTGCCTGCAAACTAGAACACCTCATAATTTTCATCTCATAAATCAAAATGGAATGATTCAAAGATTTCTACGTATACAAAAATCTAGAAAACCGATTTTAAATTTTTATTTTTGAAAAAATTGATTTTTTATGAAATTTTTGGATTGCCTTCTAAGCATTGAAAATTACATATTATGCAATAACTTTTAAACCATGTAGCCAAATGTTATGAAAATTGTTGAGCCTTAAAGCTAATCCTTGGGCACATATTGTGTGAAAATTTCTAAAAATAAAAATAAAAATTGTAGTGAGTTGCCTATAATCACTATGTTGTCAAAAAATGCAATTTGGTCCTTTAGGGATTAAAGACCACACATTCAATTAAATTTTGAACAATAGATGAATGCAAATACATCCTTTGTACACAAAAATGTGTTCTTTCATTTTTTTTTTAATTTTAATTCTTGTATTAATTCTTTAACATTTGTATGATATATATTGTTAAGACTTTGCTTTTATTCCATATGTTAACTTAATTTTTTGAAATGAAACTAATTTTATTGTTTGAAAAATCACAAATATTTAATTTAGAAGGAATTTTAGAAGGAATTTTCAATTTGTCACTTCAAATTTAATTTGAAAATGTTGGTTTGTATACTATCCTAGCTTGAGGTTACCTTTCATACATTTTGGTCAAATAATAATTAAAATTAGAGTAACAGGTTTAGAGGTTTATTTTTAAAATAGTTATTTGGCAATGACAAAATAGTTTTCCTTAACTTTTGGCAACCTTTCAATTAATCTTGGAAGTTGAATGGTTTTCTTCATTGCTTGTAAAAGTGATAGTCATGGGTTTCAATGAACTCATTATTTTTTATTGTGTTCCTACTTTGCTTAAAATTGGAAGAATGAATTTGGATGTTACAGGATTAAGTTGTATATATCTTTTTCCAAAATTTCACTTTCTTTAGATTTAGTTTTCCTTGGATTTGGCAAAGTGACTAATGAATTTTCAAAACTATTCATCTTCAAAAAATTTAATTATTTTTCACCAAAGGTTCAAGCTACAATACTTGATCTAACCTTATGGATATAATTTATAGATCATAATTTGCAACTACAATTTTTAGAATCATCATTCAATTGTTATTCTATATTATATTTTATAATACATCTTTATAATATTCTAAATTTGGACTATACCTTGGTCCTTAACCCCTAAAGTCTCATTGTCCCCTTGAAGGACAAAATGAATTTCAAGCAAGTTTCTATAAATTCATTTTTTTGTGATACATTTTTAATTTTTTTCAAAAGATAGATAAACTTGTTAGTTTTCTAAGAATATACTTTTAAAAAAAATTGGTGTTGATCTACTTGGGAGCAATTTAAGTTATATTATATGTGAATAGTATCAAACAATTTGATCTGGAAAGACCAAAGTCACCAAACAAAGACTTTGACAACATTTTAAAGGATGCCATTGTCTTGTGGAAGAATTGATTTCTTCTAAGTTTCACCATTTATAAACTAATTTTAAGTGGTACTTTACAAGGGCAATAAAAGAACCAATTGAAGAAGGTTAAAATTAAAGTCTTTTGATTTCATTTGTATGCAAATTTTTTATAATCATCTTCAAATATATATTGCATAGGTTGGGAGGATCCTTGACTTTCAAATGGTGAAGGGCTTTGTCAACTTCAATTCTTGCCAAGGATGCAATATTAATTTTTATTTTTATTTTTATTTTTTTTATTATATTACAAATTTTTGCAATCTAACCAATGCTAATTTCCATTTGGAGGAAATTAGCTGATAAAAAATTGATATTGAAGGAATTAAATTGATGCTTTTTGTGATTAAGAAGATGCAATTGGTGACCATTGAAAAAACCTAGTCAATTTTCATAGAAGGACCTCCCAAAATTTCTTGAACATAGTAGAAGATGTCTATATTTTTTTATGTGGATATTTGAAACCTTTAAGTGTCTCTCTCAAATTAGATATGGGGTTGTTTGAAGCCACCTATAATAGTATCCCTATGATTTCTTAGTTCTTCCTAGAGGTTACTATTTTTTTTTAAAGAAAATTCAAGTCATAGTTAGTGATTGAAGGGAAGATGAGGGAAACCTCAACTTTATCAACACAATTCTTGGAGTCTTTAGCTAAGTTTGTTTCTTCGTATACTTTCCTTGTAAAATACACTATCTTGTATAATTCTTTGAAACTTCTTGAGCACTCTTATACTACTATTGAAGTCACGCAACTTTCTTGGAAAATTTCTATCAATCCCCTTTCTAGCCTACTTTTAAAGTTTTCCTTATATATTATTTTTTTGTAAATCTCTATCAATACCCTATTCTATATTCCTATCTACTTGTTATATTTGCCTTCAACTTTCTTGTCTTTTGACAATAACTAATTGATAAAAATTCCCTTCAAATTAGAAAAGATTGCCCATTAATTTTTTTTACTATTTAAAAAATCTCATCATTAGAGTTCACTAAGAGGTTGGAAATACTTTTGATTATTCATTCTAAGATACTTGAAACAAACCTTTAGTATTTAGTGAAGATAGTTCTTTACTACATTTATTAAAGGTATGGCTACACTAAGGGTTGCTATTATGTGAGCCTAAGAATGAGCACATGAGCCTTAAAGACTATACACCTATAATATAGGTGGCTATATTATAGAAACCTTCCATATTTATAGTGTAATTATAATATCTAGGTACCTATATTATAAGTGTTTATATTATAAGCACCTTCAATGAATGTAATATATCTACTTATATATGCTCAAAGCTCACATAGGTGAATGCAAGAAATACCTTTCGTTTTCGTTGCATTCACCTACTACTAGCTAGTACTAGTAACCTTTTGGAAAAAAATATTAAAAAATTAAAAAAATATGGATAATTAGCATAATACTATAAATATTATGTCACCAAAATTTTAGATCTCAAAAAAGTTTGAATCAAAATTTATTCACAAAATAGAAAAACAAAGTTTTTGATGAAAATAGATACTTTGATATTTTAATATTTTAATTTGTAAAAAGTAGGAAAAATAATTTTCAAAGAAAATAAAAATTGGCAATTTGAGAAGACTTTATGATAAATAGATTTAACTAAATAAATGATCTTGAAACCATTTTCAATGTTCAAAATTGTGCATGCAAGGGACCCTTGTTTGCATGAATGTAGAAGACATAAAATAATGTTTTTTTAAGTGTTTTTTTGGTAGGCACATGCCTCTCTAGTTTAGGAATAAAGCACAAAAATTTCAGCTTTAGATAATTGATTTTGGGTAGTCCACAATACTAAAAACCCTAAACCACAAAGTGTGACAAATTAACTAAATTGAAATTTAAATATAAATTGATTTTTGAATTTTTTTGAATTTTTTTGAAAAATAAGTTCTCTAATTATTGTCTAAATGTTGATATTCACAAAAATTCAAGTACATTGGCTTAAATTTGCAAAAGATATAGCCAATCACAATTTAGAATTTATAAGTGTAATACAAAATAGTACTAGTGTTTCTTGCATTCACCTACATCCTCACATTTTCATGCTCATATACTAGCACCGTTGGGACGCACTTAGACTTCCATGTGGTATTAATCTTTGCTCTTCTTTAGAATCTATTGTTGTGTTTCCATTCATGTTCTTTTATAACTATTGATCTTAGTTGGAATGTGAGGTGGCTATGTATAAGACTAAGAGTATTACACACTTTTTGGAGATATCACAAAGTAGTTGCTATTTTTTTCATGTACCTAACTCAAATCTCTAGAAAATAAAGATCTAAATCGATTTCTTGGAGTATTATGTATTATTGCGTGTTTGTGAATGTTATGTAAAATTGCTAGTGATTTCTTCATGATTGCAAGGACTCTAAGGTTTCCTTCTCAGTCTTTTGAGTTCATTTGGATGAATATCAATTTGTTTGTGCATTTAGGCATGAATACTAACGCTATTTCTATACTAACATTCCACCCCACTAACCCAACAAGTGTGAATTGTGAATCTAAAATACAACTAAATAGAATAATAGTTAAACTGGAGACTTTGAAGGCAAAATTTGACACGCCCTTCTCTTAGTATGAGCAACTTTTAGATTCAAATGAAATAGGGTGAATGCAAGAAATACCAGCCATTTTGTTGCATTGTTGTGAGCACTTTTTTACCCACCCTTGGTAATCAAGCAAACATAATCAGGTTCTTGGGTTTTTGATTTCTATCCCACAGGTGTTCTAATGTTGGTCCATTGTGCCTTTCAAGCAATGGATCTTTCCTAGAATTCCTACTCCTATGATTTTATTGCTTTCCCTACTTCCTAATCTTTTGCTAAGGGAATTAAAGTTTTGTTTGATAGTCCTTTGTTGACTTTCCTTTCGCTTCGGGAGTCCTAAGCTTCTTCTATTTATTTACCACTTTTAGACCATTGAAATTGGTTTCTTTTTAGATCTTGATTTAAACTATCTATATTGATAAAGAACTTTAAATTCAAACTTCACTAGCGAAAGTTATGAAGGGATGAAGTTTGACCACTAATCGGTGCTTCAAACTTCATCCATAGTTTCCTAATAGACTATAAGTGAAAATTGATATGTTTCTCCACTTTCAACTTCCAAATCCCTTATTCTATCTAAGTTTCTATTCTTGTTCCTCTTGGACGGATTGAACTTGTTTTCATCCAATATAGTGCAAAACTTCATCTACTAATATCTTCATCAAATTAACTTGGAATTCTAAGTGTAATATAGTTTCTAAAACCTCTAAACAAGGTCTATACCATGAAACACCTGAATTTAGGTAAAAACTAATCTTGGTACCTTGACTTGGCTTTGAACCTTCAGCTGTGTGGTAAAACTACCTATCTTTAAAAATTTAAAGGAAAAGGAAGAGTTAATTACTTACCTCGAGAATGGGGTCATCGTTGAGGTTATGGTATAGTTCTTGTTGTTCTTCCTCATTTGCCATCTCTTTCCCTCTTTTGTTAGTTTTGCCTACGACTTGAAAGTGGAGTAAAATTACAAAGTTTCAAGTTTCCCCAAGACTACTCTTTCCTTTATCTTCTATTTCTTTCCCTTAGACACTATTTAAGATCCAATATTGTATTCCAAGAGTTGACTTGGAAGCCTATATAATAATATTTTAACAATAATTTGCCTCTTGACTTCTACCTTATCAGTCAACTACTACTTTATCCTTTCTAAGTTTAAATGGCTCACAATGGCTTCTAAGGATTTTCTCCTAATCCCCTTGGACCAAATTGCAACACCAAATCTCCTAATTTCTATTTCCACTTCCTTCTAAATCACCTTCCACTTGTTAGTTGCTATATTTTGATCTCTTGCTTTCTCCTTCCACTTCTAGGTCATGACCCTAATTGCTATGAAGAGGTTTCTCTTCCTTCCTTTTTTTTCTAGTTCAATCTTAATTTTGTGTACCCCCAAGGACCCAATTTAAGGGTCCAAAAAGTCCTAGCTTGTAGCCTAGATGGCCTAGCTTGTAGTCTAGAGGCCCAACTTGAAGTCGGAGGCCCTAGCTCGTGGCCAAAGGCCCAACTCGCAATCTGGAGGCCTATTGATGTGTCGCTCCTTAATTGGAGGGACCCCGCATGTAGTACTAGTTCGTTGGGTTTGGCTAGGGGCTACCTTTGCAGCCTTCTGATGTGTCGCTTCTTGATTGGAGGGACCCCATATGCGGTATTCGTTTGTTGGGTTGGCTGGGGGGTTGCCTTTGCAGCCTACTAACGTGTTGCTCCAGATTGGAGGACCTCTATGCGGTACAAGGGTAGTAACTCCCCTCGAAGCCTTTGCGGTTTAAGTTCGTTGGGTTGGCCAAGGCGCTATCCTTGCAACCTACTGACGTGTCGCTTCCAATAGGAGGACCCTTAAGCGGTACAAGGGGTGGTAACTCCCTCCGAAGCCTTTGCGATATTGGTTCGTTGGGTTGGCCGAGGCTGCCCTTGTAGTATTGGTTTATTGGGTTGGCTAGGGGGCTACCTTTTTGGATTATTGATCTTGTTTCTTTAAGGCTCAATGTTTGGATAATAACTAAACAATAATAATAATGAAAGGACTTAAAAAGAACCACTAAATACAAAAAAGGGTTTGGGTTTCCTTTTCATCTCTCCTAACTAAAGACCTTACGAGGTTTTTTTGACACTTAAGACCAAAGCTCCCCCATAGAAATGGAAACTTTGGAAGTTCTAACACATTCTAAAACTCAAAGCCAAAGCTTCGCTATGAAAATGGAAACTTTCGAAATTCTAATAAATTCTAAACCTCAAAGCCAAAACTTAGTCATGGAAATGGAAACTTTGGAAATTCTAATAAATCCTAAAACTCAAAGCCAAAGCTTCGCCGTTAGATGGACAACCAAGAAATTAGATAATGGTTAAAGCAAGACAACTTAACACTTAATCAAAAATTTCAACCACATTTACAAGCACTAGAGTCCCCTTAAGTAGCATCACTAAGGTATAGAGGGGGAATGCTCAAGGATTAGTACAACGACTCAAACTTCACACAAAATATCAACACGAATACTTCAAAATACACAAGATTAAGGCAAAACTTGAAGGGACCCCAATTTCCTTCAAGAGAGTTTGAAAAGTAATTGAAATGGGCCTTAAATGCCCCCCAAACACAAGAATTTGGCAATGTGGCCGAAATTGGCCAAAATTCAACTAAATAGATCTAAATGGGAACAAGGCGGTTCAAATGAACCTAAGGGGTGATTTGGGAGAGAAATGAGAGCCCTTAAATACTTTTCCAAGGGCCTTACTCCCCCCCCCAATTCTTACTTGGTAACCTTATCACATAAGATTTTCAACCTAATCCTTTCAATTTTGAATTCTACGCTAGACCTAATTTCTAACTTTTGGAGAAATACTCCAAATGGCAAATGGATTGTGCTAATGGCTTTAGAATGCCTTTTTTAGTCTCTACAAATGAAACTCCCTTTTTCAACCTCAAAAACCTAAAGAATCATAGCGGTGACTAGAAATTCAGAATGGGTGAAAACCCAAGTTTTGGAGTTTTTACTATCTGACAAAAATAACTAGTCTAGGCTTCTAGGTAGATTCAAGGGAGTAAAAAAATACCCTAAGTTTGTTTTATTCTAATGTTGTGTGCTTCTAATACACTGGTCAACTCTACATTTCATCTTCAAATTTGTTGATTTTGAAGGATCTTGCTAATTTTGGCACCTCTTGCTGTAGGAATGTCACAAAACTTGTCGGAGTGCTTTATAAAAATAAAAAAAGATATACTAATTTTTAGTGAGATTTTATCGCAGTCATGGTAATTTCTACGATTTTACCATGTTGAATTTGGGTGGTTGACTGTTTGAAAAAAGATCAAAGGTGATAAAAAAAAATCAAGACTTTTTGAAGAACCTTTTATGGAATTCTTCAAGAGATGTGCAAGTTCACATTTGTACCTTGCACTTGTGGAAAAGGAGTACAAATCCCACTACCTCTTTTAACTTTGGGTGAATAAGGAATCTTCTACGAAAAAAAGAATCTTAATGAAGCGATTGCATGGTTGGACTTCTGGCATGAGTCTTGACATGACTCCCGCTTCAAATCACCGTACTTAAGTTGTAGATGCCCTTTGATACTCTAGTTTGAGTTTCCCCATCTACAAACTAATAATTTGGGTTTCTACTATTTTGTTGATGGAATGGGGAAATTGAAACCTATCACAAAAAATCTATTGTGGGGTTCTCACAAGATTTCTTCGCACCAGTTTTAGCCAATTTGTGTCTCATTACATGAATAGGTGTAGATAATTGGGTAGTTTCTACTTAATACACTTATTATGTATAAAAGGTGGGTTTCTATTCTATTTACATGTGAGTTTGGGTTGTATTTGTATAAAACTAGGTGTAAAGGGACTAGGGGGTGTATTGGTATGTGCAATATAGGTTTCGGTCTAACACACATTTCTAGTCTTTTTACACCTAAAACCATATTAAAAAACTATAAAAAATAAAAAATTAAGGATTGAGTCCTAGGTGACGAAACTAGGACTTACAATTGTCTATAGTATTCATGATTTCTTTTAGTATTACTATAAAATTGAAAAAAAAATTGACAAAAATTAGGAAAATATATTAATGTATAAACCTTTAAAGAAAAGGTACTCTAGGATTTTTGGAAGGAAAAGCATAGAAAAAAAGTTTAAGTAGGAGAACTAGAAAAGTGCAAAATCTCATGAAAATAATTACTTTGACGTTTTAATTTATAAAAAATAGGAAAAAAAAATTTCAAAAAAAAGAAAAATTGGAAATTTGAAAAGACTTTTTGATAAATAGATTTCACCAAAAGAATGATCTTGAAACCATTTTCAATGTTCAGATATGTGTGTGCAATTTGCATGAATGTAGACGATATGAAATAATGTTTTCTTAAGTTCATTTTGGTGGGCACATGCCTCTTGAGTGTAGAAATAGAGCACAAAAATTTCAGCTCTAAATCAATAATTTTAGATAGTCCTCAGTATTAAAAAACCTTAAATTGGAAAGTGTGACAAATTAGCTAAATTGAAATTTAAATATAAAACAATTTTTGAAAATTTATAAAAAATAAGTTCTCTAATTATTCTCTAAATACTGATCTTCACAAAAGAATCTAAGTACATTGGCTTCAATCTACAAAAGATATCGCCAATCACAACTTAGAAATTGCAAGTATTACACAAAATAATACTAGTGTTTCTTGCATTCACCTAGTAATAGGAGCCAACTTTGACGTAAGTGTTACTTTTGGAGAACCATTATTGATTATTTAGTTCAATTTGTTTTAGATTTGTCCAAAAAAACATGCTTCATTAATCATAAATGTAATAATGTCATATTAGATCATTATATAGTCTACGATGTCATTATTTCATATAAATTAAGTACAAAAAATTAATGTACTTCAAATTAAGTACTCTAACTAGTGCTTAATGTGCTTAATGAAGTTCAAAAAGGATGGAAATTATGCTAAATTGAATGTAGAATAGCAACTTTAATGATATTCATGAACACTAAATAAATGAAGCCATAGACAAATGAATAGGGATTCCAAGAGCTAAATGAACAAAAATGAAAATCCAACCTTCAACCAAAGCAATCCAATAAATACTCCAAAGCATATTGTGATTGGCTCCTACTAAGGGGTGAATGCAAGAAACACCTTTTGGTTTTGTTGCATTGACCATAGTACTCATGATTTTTTCAGTAGTACTATAAAATTAGAAAAAAAATTAGAAAAATATGTTTTATGTATAGACCTTTAAAGAGAAGGTACCCTACAAAGGAAAAACATAGAAATTTTTTTTAAGTAGGAAAACTAGAAAAGTGCAAAATCTCATGAAAATAGGTACTTTGATGTTTTAATTTGTAAAAAATAGGAATTTTTTTTTTAAGGAAACTAAAAATTGTAAATTTGAGAAGACTTCATGATGAATAGATTTTACTAAATAAATGACCTTGAAACTATTTACATTGTTCAGAATTGCACAATCATGCAAGGGAACCATGTTTGTATGAATGTAGAAGACATAAAATAATGTTTTTTTAAGTTTTTTTTGGTGGGCATATGTATCTCTAGTGTAGGAATAAAGAACAAAAATTTTAGCTCTAGATCATTAATTTTAGATAGTCCCCAGTACTAAACCCCCCTAAACTACAAAGTGTGACAAATTAGCTAAATTTAAATTTAAATATAAAATAATTTTTGAAATTTTTTGAAAAATAAGTTCTTTAATTATTGTCTAAATGCTGATATTTACAAAAAAGAATTCAAGTACATTGGATTCAATTTGCAAAAGATATGGCCAATCACAACTTAGAAACCACAAATGTGACACAAAACAATACTAGTGTTTCTTGCATTCACCCTAAGCTATCACCTCATTTGGAATTTGGAACCTTCTAAAAAATATTTGGAAGTAATCAAATTAAAGGAAGAATCTCATATGAAAAAGCAATGTAAGAGAGACCTATTCATTAAATACTTAGTATAAATGAGAAGAATACAATTGTTTCAATTGTAAAAATATATATTTTAAAAATGAAAAAATTATTAGTGAAAATAGTTTTAAATGAGATTTAAATTTAGGGTATATAATACAAAATAATGAAGCACTCTTTTGATGTAAATTTTCCAATTTTGAGCACTTGAAGATTTTAAATTTTTTAGGGGGGTTGCAAACTCGCAATCAAGTAGTCAATTAGCCTAAATGGCCTTTCTCCTCCAAAAAGTGTCCTCGAGGATCTCCACTTCAAGTTCAAAATGCATTTGTTATGAAAAATTTTCAAGTTTTTCAAAACATTACATTTTAGTGCATTGCGACCAAAATCTTAGCTTGTGTGCTATAGTATGCAACACCCGTACATAAATTATCCTAATTCACAACCTATGGCATGTGATTCCATAAACATCACATTTTAAACCTATGAATGATACTAAGAATGTTTTTCAACTGATGAATGACAAAGAATCTCTCCATGCATGATAGAGGTGCAAATATTCCTCTTCCAAGTTTTGTGTGAAAAAGAAAGGTCATCTACAATAGTTTGACTTCCAATGAATGCTTTTGCCTTTTTTTAAGCCAACAATTCACACAAATGATTTCCACGGTGACCAGCTCGTCCTTTAAAGGTCAAGAGGTGCTCCCAAACATGAATCACTTCAACTGTATGATTGTGCTTCACTTTCTTATGAATTCCATTATTAACGTAGCTTTGACCTTAGCTTGAGGACCGTCCACATTCTGACATTTCAATCACCCAGGTAGATTCTTCACATAGGTCAAAATATTTCAGGGCACAAACTAGGATGGGCCTAGATTTCGATCAGGCTATGCGTCCTGATTCCTGAACCTCGCCAATTAAAGTCATGGAATACCGCCAATTGAACGAATTGAGGTTTCAAGGTGCACACAGGTACGTGACACAGCCTCTACAACATACTGGTATGTATTAGATAACAGGTGAGCCGCGCTAGTGGGTGAATCAGTTATCTAATACATAACCGGTTGTACATTCTTGATCCAAGGGTGTAGGAAGCAAGTTAAAAGGAAAGAAGGTTATGAGTTGCAATTTGTAATGGCAATGGTGATGGGTTACCAATACGACAGTGCCACGTTAGCATTTAAAAAACAACGACCGGTTATGAATCTGATCGAGATTCTGAGGTTCCCCTCTAAGGTACAGCAAGTGCCAAGTTCTTGAAATTTAATTTGCCATGCTAACGAATATATAGGCCTCAGTGTCTCACAGGGACGTCGTATTGAATCTCCAGTGTGTAAATTTTTTCATACAGGGTAGATCCGTAGATGATCCCACAACTGGTAAGGGACCATCTACGCTGCATGTGTGAACACATTGCAGACTGGGGATTCAATATGAGGTTTCTGTGCGTCCTTATTGATCTGATCTGAAGTACTGAGTGACAATAATTATTCTCCTTTCTTAAACCCTAGTCGTGACTGTTGTGCTCATCATGGTAAAGTGTCGACTGTCGAGGCAAAGTTAGATCCAGGCAGTACTACTCTAGTCAGAATTACAGGACTCCCAAACTTTGTATGTGCTTCAAAAATTCATTAAAATAAATAGTTTCCGTATAAATTCAAATCTGACACAGGGAAAACGGAGAACGGTTATCCCCCGGGGTTAAGCTTTGGGTAGGGGTCAAACAAACGGGTTGTAGCTTGACCCCCCAAACTTTCTGTTTTAAGAAAGTTTGGGGGGTCAAGTTACAACTCCCAAGTTTGTACCGGGGATAACGCCTCCCCGATCTCCCTGTGTGAAGGGGAACCTCAAGAGTCAGGAACTGAGGATACCAAAATTTTGCACTTTAGAAATTGGTGTAAGTAGCACCTGGGGGAGGGGGTCCCCAAACCAGGAGCTGGAGGCATTCGGGTGCTCAGACGTGGTCGACGATATCTGTTGGCCTTTAATTTGGAATGGCACGGTTACGCTGTTATGGACCTGCCGTCTAGACCGGTTCTGGATATCTCTCACTGACCAAATGTCATCAGTGGAGACACAAATTACAGGGATACTAGCTAGTTAGTACGTTCTCAGAGTTGGTATTAACATTCCCCGTGCTGTGCACATAATATTGAGAGGTAGGCCGGGGCTGATAATATTGGGGCCTCGTTCCACATTCTACTTCCTTGAGAATCTAAAGTCCTTCGGACAAATCAATGTATCGCGAATAGCTAGGTGATGTTCATAAGTCATGACTGAGCCACACTAGCAATTGTATATTCAATTCCAACTATTGGAATTAATTCATCACATATCTTTCCATCCAAGCTTTCTCCGTCATATTCATTACATTTACAAAATTGCAAGAAATTAATTGATACATTTTCAGTTGCTCTTCTGATCTGGATCCTTATATCTTCATATGTCCTATTTTATAACACTCTCAAGGATGCTATTTTATCAAGGATGATCATCGCCATTTTATCCAATGGAGGACTAATCGTCGAATTCGTTAAAATGATGACACTGCCTGGTCCTAGAACTTGGAGCACTAGAATTTATGGCACAATTTTGGCACTCTGAAACCTACTTAGTAACTTAGTGAAAGTGATCCATGTAGCAGCATATATATAGTAAAAAATTTCATTGTGACCATGTGTTATGTGTAGATGGTATGTGCGTAACTGCGTATGCCGCGTACATGGTCCTACTCGCTAAAATGGCATTGATGTTTCAGAGCACCAAAATCGCCCAGAGCTCCCAAAACAGGGACTGTTTCCGCCTTACAATTTGAGGTTTCGGTGAGGCGAACGAAACAGCGACAATATATTCGGAAACAGGAAATCCGCCATATTAACGTACAATGTCGTGAAAATGATCCTGGTTCACAGTCTTGCTTCTCCCATCAAAGGAGGTAATGCTAGCGGTCAACGTCTCAAATACAGTGATCAAAACCCAGAGACGTCAATTTCGTGAAATAGAAGATATTCCACAAGCCAAAAGTTGTGACATATCTTCTCAAGCGTCTAATTAATTTCAGGACACAAACTAGGACAGGTACAGAATTTGGTTGCAGGCCGCATGGTCGAGCGGTCCGCAACAAAGTCATGGAATATCGCCAATTGGAAGAAATTGAGGCTCCGAGCAGATCACTTCCAACGTTCAAGTCTGAGAACAGGGTAATTAAACCTGACCAAGTACCAACAACATGCCAATACGTCCATCGGTCGGTCCTTGGACTTAGCATAGAAGAAACAGTTCAATCGCAGATTTTGACACCCACACTCGGCACACTCATCCAACGACGCACAATCTGCAACGGCGGATGTAATTTAGCTGAACTGGTTAAATGTGTTCCCAATGTGAATAAAATGTAGTTCACAAGCCTGGTCACTCACTCCCATTCCGATCGAAGTTATCACCATGTTTAAATGATCCAAAGTTCAAAACTCGTTTATAGAAATCCCTATCTACTTAGCCTGGGCATCGCTGACCGAATGTGTACATGTACAGTCCTAGCTAGTCCTTCAGCCGCGACGAGCATCGAGGAATTTCAAGTACGAATTGAAGTTCGTCAAAACATGTCCTACCTCGTGTACGTCTCTGACTCATGGTCCTCGTGATCGACGTCGACCTCTCAAGACACGGGACGTCGGATGTAATTCCCTTCCGCAGACGTCAATCAGTACAACGGTCCCGATTTCCGATCATCGACTCCCACAACCCTGCATTGCCCCAGGTCGCCAAGCTTGCGCCAGAAAATCTCGCAACGAAGCTGCCTGCTGGTCTGGAGTCGTACTCCCAGTTGGTCCGGCTTCCAAAGTTGGCCTGCGAGCTTCTCGTTCTGGATTCCACAGAGCTAGATCATGTGCCGCTGTTGCTGTTGCCGAAGAAGTAGAGGATTGAGAGATCGAAAACCTGTAGTCTGTTCGCGGACTGTTCCGAGGTCCGCCAGCCGGAGCAGAGGCCAAAGCTAACGACTCTCTGGAATTCCCCAAACTGGGCTTCGTGTCGGCGTAAGGTGAAGGGCAACAGGAGGCCGACACCTCAGAGCTGGAAGGTCCAATGGAGAGCCGCAAACACGGCATGTCGACTGATGTAGCGCGATCAACTGACACGGATCCTGATCCCGATCCCGATCCTGTCCTGCCGATGGAGAGACTCAACGACGGCGTGTTGAGATCTTCGGGAAGGGGTGACGTGAAGGAAACCGCGGAAACTGCGGAACCGAAAGAGCAGTGATCATTGATGAGGCCCGGAAAATTTGAGTTTGTGGGGGGAGCCTGTGGCTTGGACGGTGGCAGACGCGCCAATTGGTTACCCCGAAGCTCGATGAGCCAGGCAGGGAGAGCAGTATTACAGGCGAGCTGTTGCGATTCTAACATCCTCCGGGAGTGCTCGTCGACGTCGGCAGGGGGGTATAAAGATTGGGAGTCGGTGGATCTCGCGCCCGCGGTGTCCGAGATTCCGGAGTGTGCAAGCGACATGGCTTGCGTGCTGTCGCTGGATTGACTACGACTGTCGTAAGAGAGTCTGTCGGTGACGTCTTGGTGAAATATTGGCGGCTTTCTTTCAGTTACGATTGGGGACTGTTTGTGTTTCGCGTCCCCACAACTGTCTTGGTGCTCTATGAAGCTCTCCACCCTGCGATGTGTGTATCATTATAATATGTCAGTTAAGATTACGCAAAAGTTCACAAGTAGTCTGCAAGAGACTACCTTCTAAATTCAGAAGTCCAGAGGAATCTTAACACTCTTAAGCCCCGTATTCGTTAGAATGGTGTGTTTCAGTACAATTAAATTGAGCAGTCTCAGCAGCCCCGTGGAAACCTCAAATCTATACCAGTTCTAGCTATTGGTCACAGTTCAGGCTCTCTGAAACACCCCATATATACGAACATGACCATTTGACCCGAAGAAATCTAATGAACAAGAATGGGGACTTCAATTCAATCTTTGGTCTAGCCAGTGCAAGCAAGACAGTCAGTGGGAAACATACACGTGAGTGTTCAGGAAGGTAGACACGTTGAAAGTACCCCAGAAGGAAGACGATTAAATGCACCATTGAACTAAATTGGAGACATACCGAGAAAAGACGCGACCGCAGTCGCAGCAGTGGCCTCGGGTGCCACAGGTCTTCAAGTGCGCCTTGTAATCCGACTGGACTGCATATCTCTTCGAGCATTTCACACATTTCCACTGCTTCTCCGTGCAATGCTTCCTCCGGTAGTGCTTCTTGATACCCACAAGGTCGCCGAGAGCATGCCTTGGATCGTGATGAAGACACGACCTCTCAGGACAGATGTACACGCGCTTGTTCATTCCTAGAGTGCTGGGCTTTTTCAATAGCTTCCATGGAACCTGCAACCATGCATGAAGCTCAGAAACCAATGGAAACACAGGCGATCGAGAGAAGAGCGCATGCATTTCTGTTTCCACACACGTTTGGTGGATGTATGAGATGATTGACGTACCTTGTGGCGACGCCTGTGCATCTGCAAGTTTTGGTCGCGTTGGAACCCCTGGTTGCAGATTTCACACACGTATCTATCGGATTCCATCAGCGTTTTGGGGGAGAGAGCCACCACCTCCGCATCTGGATCTGCATACAAAATGGAAACAAGGTCACGAGTCAAATACCCTACGCTCATATTGTGCTTGCTCCGGACTATCACTCTTAACAGTCAGTTAGTCTTTGAATATGTTACATCAGAAGGCTCCCAAGCTTCAAGACATGTATTGTGTTGCACGCAAGCACACTCCAAACTAAGATTAGAAGTGTAATTGGGAAGGAAATTTGAGCGGCAAACTTCTCTTGAGCCACCAATCTATTCCTCTATGCCAGTGACTTCAACTGGCACTGAATGTAGGGTAACAGGGAGATGAGGATCTCGATGTCTCGTGGCGCCAGGTCATTGCACTTACGCAACGACGATTGTACGATCCGTTTCAGCCTTAAATGAAAACAGTTTGTAAAGAGAGATGCCTGAGTGTCTGTCTGCACCACTGTGGAAAATACTTGTGTATTTTCAGCGCCGGACAGGATTTCGAAACACTGTGTGGTTACAGCATGTGTTATACAATACTGGCTCCCCGGAGAGCAGTCCAACAGAGTGCTAAGACGGGCAAACACCCTGACGCGAGACGTGAACACCTGCTAGCTTCACAAGAACGAACCAACTAGAAGTAGGCTTAACTGATAGAGGTCACGATGAAGGCTCGAACTTCTACAGCTTGACGTACTCAAACCCCGTACTACGTATCAAGAGCTCCGAAGTCCCTCAACAGAAGACTTGGGTTCACGGGCTCGAGCTCAGAATATAAATATCCAAGCCAATGTACGAATTGAAACAGACCGGGATTGATGAGGTGATTGCACAAGCTTTCATCGTTGCGTGGTCTATCTCTCACGGCACAAGGCAGTAGAACAAAAACTACGGTTCAAAACAGCAGCTTAATTACCCAGAGACTTCGAACACTACTCTTTCCAACACTAGCCGCGCTTAAATTAATTTCAATCTTTGGAATTGCTCCCCAGAGATCGTGGAGCATACCAGGCGTTCCAGCAGGTCGTCGCTTGCGTTTGATGATGGCCTCGGGGTTTGCTGCAGCCGGAGCCAGAAACTCCGAGACCACATCAGGTAAGCCTAGGCGGTGCCGAACGCCATGGCCACCCCCAGCTGAAGGTAAGCCGCTCATGGAACCCCCACTAGCTCCCCCTCCAATGATGATAACCTCCCAAATCACTTCCTAGTATATGATCTCCTCACACTCTCAAGCGTTTGATTGTTTGTTGCTTCTTTCTGAAATTCACTGTCCTGCACAACTTGCCGATTCCTCTCCAACACCGGCCAACACCAAGCCACCACCTCGAATGCTGTGTCTGCGAATACTTACTAGCTAGCTACCCTTTTATTGCACCAGGGCATCTGGCTTGTGCTTCAAAGCCCGGTCCTCCTTTTTCCTATCTATAGCCCCTCTCTCACGACCAGCGTCTTCGCTTTAGCAACACTAAAACTCACTGCCACTGTAAATGTCCAACTGAAAAGAAATGAAAAAGAAGAAGAAAATAGGTGTGTATTATTATGAAGGAAAAAACGCACAGTAACAGGTCATGCACTCCACAGTAAAAGCCAAAAACAAACACCATGGGGGTGGATACAGTATTCGGAGGAGGTGAACCTTGAGAGTGTCGTATCTCTGGATTCATTTCTGAATTCAATTATCCCAAATTTTTGGAAAAGGAAGTTTCACATAGTTTAGTTTACATGCTAGAACAATCTCACCATTGGAATAATTAGTGTGTTTCAATTCCATCTTAGAGTTACTAACAATTTAGTTTATCCTTTTATCTCATGCTTACTTTGATTTTACAATTCTTTAAGGAGTGAAAAGAAATGGTTGTTTTTTGAATTTTTCTCTTGAAACACACAACTTGATTCTTTAACAACTATAACAAGAAAAAAATTTATTTCAAAATTTGTAATACAAAAACTTTAGGTTTAGAACATTCAAAGCCTTCTAATGATCTCAAAAAGATCACATCTTGATTAGTTTTAGCCTTTTAGGTAGGCACTAGAGTTAAATAGGTATTTGATGTGGGACAATGTTGCTAGGAAGCAAGTGGGGAGCAGGGAGCGGTTCTGGTATATGAGAAATGAGAAAAATAAATGTAATTTAGAATTTTAGCTGTAAAAAGAGCAGGGTTGACATGACGTCCGGACGCGGACGTTGTGTCCGCAGCATCCGCTGACATTCGCGTCCTGGTGGACACAGCGTCCGCCTGTCCCCCGTCCGCCCCGTCCGCTCGATTACGGCCGTCCGATCGACGCGTGGACTGATCTGGTCCGCACGATCTGAGCGTCCGCCCCGCTCGTCCGCTTTCCGACGGCGGTCGGGACGCTGCGTCCGGATGTCCGGAAAACGGACGCTATTTTGGGGCGGACGTTGACATTCGTCAACCTTGAAAAAGAGGGTGACATTTTGGATGAAAGTCACTAAAAATGAAGTGAGTGGGAACAAAATTTCAGAGGAGAGTCTAAAAGAAAGGAAATGGGTTGGATGAAAGAAGTCCAGGGTTGACGAATCTCAACATCCGCCCCAAAATAGCGTCCGTTTTTCGGACATCCGGACGCACGGACGCTAGCGGACGCAGCGTCCCGACCACCGTCGGAAAGCGGACGGGCGGGGCGGGGTGGACGGGTGGGGCGGATGGACGGGGCGGACGCCCAAATCGTGCGGACCAGATCAGTCCGCGCGTTGATCGGACGGACGGGCGGACGGGGGACACGCGGACGCTGCGTTCGCTAGACCGCGAATGTTAGCGGACGCTGCAGACACAGCGTCCGCGTCCGGATGTCGTGTCAACCCTGAAGAAGTGAATGAAAATAGATGAAATATTGGATGAAAGTAGATGAATTGTTAGATGAAAATAGATGAAATATTAGATGGTAGTATATGGTTACTAGATGCTATCATTTCCAAATCAAATTTAGGCATTACTTGAAAAAAAAAAAGACTATTGTATGACTGACAAAATGAGTCATATAATTCCATTGCCATATACAAATTCATCTTTCTAGAGGATGACACCTATAACCATGGAAATAAGGCATCCTATGACCACGGTTTAGGGTGACTACAATAGTTTTGAACTATTGATCAAATATTCTAAATGATACCTTATATGCAAATGATATTGCCATGAGCACTTACTTCATAAGGTGTTTGATCTAGTTCGGGTATCTCCTTATTCTAATTCAATGTTCCTAGCTCAAGCTCGGGTAATGGGTTAGCCCAAATTGTCCTATATATTGAAAAAAATAAAAAAAGTGCTTGTGGATGTGAAACGCCTAGCTCAATTAGTGCTTTAGCAAATACATACTCCAATTTTGTCTAAGAAAATGAAGTTGATGGATGTGCATGTTGACTTCTAGGGGGACAAATGTGTAAGAGGGAAGAAACCTTAAGGGGCTTCTCAGTATCGAGAGGGGTTCCCTTGGGTGTCTTTTTGCTCAAGCTCTATTAAGATTAATCCCATTCTTGCCAGAACTAATATGCACTCTTAATTACTAATTTCCAACCGTAAACCAGAGTTGTCACACTAGATGGACGGACCACTTGTTCGTCCATCCGTCCGATAGAAGTGCTACTTCTCTAATGTAGTCAACATATAGTTGACTATCTATGAAGATAAAAAAAAATAATGTAGACTTCCCGCCTTGACTAATTAGCTTCCATGCCCTAACCAAAATTATATAGCATTTACGCCCAAACTAAATAGCATCTAAGCCTTGATTAATTAACATCTGCACCCTAACCAAATAGCATCCTTGCCCTAGTTAGGAATGCTACGGCATGCAAGGTAACTCATGGTAATTTTTTTTACTTGGAAAAATTTGAATCACTAAATTTTAAAAGTTATCCGACGAACTACCCATCCATCCATCTCACTTGATGACCCTAAAACACCCAATGTAACAACTTTGCTGTAAATCCTATGCTCCTCATATCGACATGTTGTAAAGTTAAAGAAATTTTAAAAAAACATGTTGAAGAAGACTTTATTGCAACAAATAGATGCAAAATACAACAAAATTGGAAACCCTAGCTGAATGGTAGGGGTTTAGAGTCAAATGAAACAGAATTACTGGCTCTTTTAGTCTCAGTGCATTTCCATCCATCAAGGTTGACAAATTAGTACGTCCGCCCCAAAATAGCATCCGTAACCCGGACGTCCGGACGTCCGTCCTCACGGACGCCAGCGAACGTAGCGTCCCTCCCGCTAGGGTCGACAGGATGTCTGGACGCGGACGCTGTGTCCGCAGCGTCCGCCCGTCCGTCCGCCTGATTACGGCCGTCCGATCGACGCGCGGACTGATCTGGTCCACATGATCTGGGCGTCTGCCTCGGGCGGTCGGGCCGTCCGCCCCGTCCATCCGCCCCGCCCGTCCGCTTTCCGACGGCGGTCGGGACGCTACGTCCGCTAGCGTCCGTGCATCCGTACGTCCGGAAAACGGACGCTATTTTGGGGCGGACGTTGAAATTCGTCAACCCTGCCTCCCGCCGTCAGAAGGCGAACGGGGCAGGGCGGACGGCGTCCGCAAATGTCAACGGACGCTGCGGACACAGCGTCTGCGTTCGGACGTCCCGGACGTCCGATCATCCTGTCAACCTTGCCATCTATGTATTGTGTAAATATAGTCATGGTCAGCCCACACCAAAGAATGCCTAATCTCGTTCTAAATGCTTCAAGATCCTGCTAAGCAAAATCTATTTGACCTCATTAAAATTAAGACTAGCAGCATAAATGAAGACCTTTGATGTAGTCATGTAGATTGTAGGTTGCAAATAACCATGAGAATAAAATAAAGATGTTTACAATTAGCCCAAGTTCCCCATTTGCCCAAGCACTATAGTTTCATCTTTCTAAAGTACAGGCAAGTGCAGTTAGGAAATGAGGATATTGTTAACAAGTACTTTTCGAGGCAAGGCTCTGAATCGGAAATAAGAGACACTATGCAACCAAATCCTAGGTGTGGAACTATAGTCACTTGTTCAATCTGTGCATTTAGAGTCAAGGCTAAAGCACAATTATTTTGGTGCTTTATAATTGGGGCCCTTGGATTTCGATGAATGACCTTGCTTGCTCGAGTTGTAGGATGTTCGTCCAGTAAACAAGGAACAAGGTACGCATGCACAATATCAAGCAAGGTTGACAAATTGGAACATTTGCCCCAAATTCACATCCTTGATCTGGACATCCGTCCGCATGGACTCTAGTGGAATAGTGGATGTAGCGTCCTTCATGTCGTTAGAAGGCAGACGGATAAGATAGATGAATAGGATGGATGGGGGTTTCTAGCAGTTTAAGCGGTTGGTTTAGGGGTTTGGATGTTAAATTACCAATGTTTTCACCAAAAAATTGGTTGTGGTCATTTGAACTTGGGTTTAGGATTTTTCTTATATTGCAATTGTCATTGAAAGTGATGGAATTGTACAACAAAACAATGACATGCATATGAAAGTCATGGATATTGCAATGTACTAGTACACATGCTCCATTTAAAAAAGGAAACACATAATCCATTTCTAATTCTTCTATAGAATTTCACTTAGATTTTGAAACAAAATTACACTAAAATCCTAATAGGATAAGGAGATTTATATCATCAATAAGCAAACTATTTTTGTAATGAAATAATTGAACAATCCATTGTCATTATGTGCTCAATATATCATGAGCAACTAAACACTTAAACACTTAAGCTTACATCTCTTCAATTCCTATAAATGCCAATAAACATCTCCTTTCACCTCAACCCCACTACTCTCTCCTCTAGCTCTCCATTCGAAATCTTCATTGTCGGAGTCATTTTTCATATCATTTGAATCAAGTATTGTTGTCTTCTTCAAGCCTTGCTTCAAAGTAGGTGATCTCCCTTCTTTTATATTTATTTTTTCCCTTTTTATTTTGTAAGAACTAATAGGGACTTTTCTTTTCTTTTTGTTTGAGAAAGCAATGACACCCTCATCAAGGGGGTTCTTTTTCTTTATTAGAGAGATAGCGAAAGGCTGCATCTTTCTTTTTAATTTTCCCCTTACTTGATTCTTGGACCATGAGTTCTGGTTTAGGATTAGGTTGTTTGTGAACAGTTATTTCTACTTTGACTTTCTTCAAAATTTGTAGAGTGCAGTTTGTTGATTTGATGGATTTTCGTGTTGCTGCTTTTCCTAAACGTCAAGCATGCATAGATTCAACCAAAGTCTCATCATTATTCATATCATTTAGGATTGTAGGTGATGACACCACTTTCCATAAATTAATGCCTAGAGAACTTTCTTTTGAAGTGTTCATTAGGCGTGTCGCACGTACAGTCCAAGCGTAAGTTACTTTATACACAAAAACATGGTAAGATGACGCAAATTATCGTCCTAGGGAATTCCAGATGTTCTTCCAAACTTCAATATCTGAATGATCATTTTCTCCTCTTTCGACTACTCTCTTCCACTCTTTTATCGGAACCAACTACTATCAAGATTCCAATCCGGATCCAGTATCACCTGGTTTCCGGTTACATCTCTCAATATATTAGTTTTCAATTCCTTTGTTTTACCATCAAAGAGTCTGTTATTGATTTTTTCGAGGAGTAGGGACTACACCACTCAAGTCTACTTACTACACAAGTAAAAACAAACAAACAAATAAACATCCAAGTACTCAAGGTGTTGTAGCACAAAAAGTAAATCCAGATTCTCACAACATTCTGGATGACCAATCCAGAATGCAGGTCACTCAGGACTATGTTCACTCCTCCTTACTACAACAACAAATCTCAGGCATCCAGAATTGACAAAGGGATAATTTTTCTAGGTATAAGATGGATCCCAAGGTTGACGGACCTTCCGATGAGTGGGAGTTTCTTTTGACGGTTGCTAATCTCTATACAGAATTGTTTCCAATTCCAGATCTACACTTTCACCACTCTTCACTAAAAACCAGATTATCGTTTCGGTAGTTCAAAGGCATCAAGCGCAGCTCCTTCATCTTGAGTTTAACACTATTATAGTAGTACTCCTTTAATCCGATTTAGTTATCCGAAATCCAGATTCCTCCTCACTCGTTCTTTTCACATCTCAATATTCCAAGCAATAAACTAATACAACTTAGATATAAGGTTGGAGCCAGAATGTCCACCAAGTGGCTCAAATTAAAGAAGGGAATGAAATACACAAAATAATCACTAGAATGGAATGAGAGGACAACAAACTTGCCCACTTTTTAAAACCAAAATCAAAACCAAAGTCAACATCTAAAAAGCCAAAAAGGCACTTCGGAAATCAGAACAACCAACTAGTGAACAACTCGGGATATCTGGAATGTTCATAGCCCAACTGTCCCTACAAATATTGAACCCCTAAAACAATTTGGAACCCGGGCCCATACTTAGAAATCTCATTTCGGAATGAAAATCCTACCCAACTACTTGTAAACTATCTACCCCGTTGTGCCTTCTTCGAGCTGTTCCCGCTTTGATTGCCCGGAGTCTTCACCGTTATATTCTTTGAAGACGACCAAATTTGAGGCTTACATGAAATTTTTGGAGGTGAGTTTTCAGATTTCGTCTCTTCTTCAGATTTGGACTTCAACATTTCCTCTTCTAACTCCTCGATCTCCAGAATCTCTGGATCTTCGGCTTGCGGCAACTTACGTAGTTCAATCTCAACACGATCCCGCTTTGGTATCAATTGCTGCATATGCGAGAAATCTTGCAAATGAGATCAGGCTTGATTCGTCATTACTCCACTCCGTGCGTTAACGTTGCCACGAATAATCAATCCTAGTATCATAAACTTTCCCGCCGTGATTTTTCCAAGTGGTGGAAGAACTTGGACAAAAAGTTTTTCTTCTACCGGAATAGGCTTCTCATTTGCCCCTTTCTCTAGCTCAGGTATTGCTAGTCCTGATGGAGGCCATGCTTTACTGCCTAATGAACCCATAGCTAGAGTGAGGATAGACTTCAACCCCTCTGATTGTGGTTGGATCGGACCACTAGAAGCCTACCGAATCGAAGCCTGTCGAATCGGAATATTCCGAAATATGCTCCTAGGGACTTTTAGAAACCCTTTTAAATCAATGGCCCAATCCAGATCCAGGTATCCTAGCAACTTATACAAGTCCTTCAAAACAATCTCCATCCGGGCTTCCAAGTCGACTAAAATCTTTACTATTCTTGATCCGATCATGTGCCCTTCTTTCTCCAACTAAGCAGTGTAGAAGTCAACTCGGATCACAGTATGCTTTGGAACCATGACAAGTTCCTTGAGGTCATAGACGAGTTGAAGAGCCTCCGTCTCCTTTCATCTTGCCGCGTTCAACTTCCCCTCTGTCCACTCCAGTTGGAACTTAAGGCTATCCCTCTCTTCCTCTAACTTCCGGATTTGTTCTTCTTTCTACCAGAACTCTTCCGAATCTGGGCATTTTCGGATCTCTTCCAAAATCTAGTCCGAATCCACCTTGAGTTTGTCCGCGATACGGAACACTTGATCCTTCAGGTCGCCATACATCTGTTTAGCCTGCTGCATCCACTGGATTCCGGCTTCAAAGGACTTCAATTCTTGAGGATGTTCTCGATTTGGAATTGGTTCTTCCCTTTCCGGTGTTGATGCCTTCCCCCGTGTAGCCGAATCTGTGGACTTCCTTCATTTCTAGTCCACAACTTCTTCTTCTTCCAGTTGCCCTTCTTCTTTGAATTCCTTCTTCTCTTTCTCCAACTCATCCGTGAGGTCATACTTCAGGATTTCGACTCCAATGTTGTATTGAATCATCTCCTCTGCACTCAAGACTTCCTTGTGGTAATAGAAGTGAAACAGATACAGGGTGATAGGGCTATATTTTGCCCAACCCACATATTCTCTTAGTTTACCTACTACCCCTCAAATTACTCTCTTCCAATGGACAATCCAATTCTCTAAAGCCCCGAAAATGGTGTTAGCCACCGTGACCATAACCCAAGTAGACTTTTCTGAATACAAGATCGGAATCAAAAAGTTGAATACCCGTTGTAGACTGTATTGATACCAACTTGAATTTATTCAACTAATAGTTAAGTTCGTTCCAAGGGAGGTTATTAAATAGGATTGTTTCTAATTGCACCTAATTGGCCTAAACAAACACCAAGCATAGACTTCAGTTTCGATTTCTATTTCAATTACTTTAATTACCTAAACTAGTTTTAATTTTAATTTTTTTTAATTTCCATTCTTTCTTATATATATATATATATATATATATATATATTTTTTTTTTTTTTTTTTTTTTTTTTTTAATTCATGCTTATCTCCCAAATTGGATCCAACATTCTCTTCCACTTCGGTCCCAGTCTTTCCCTATTCGGCTTCCTCACTACAACTTTTCTTCCACTCCGACTTGGCTCTGGAGCTGCAGCCTTTTACTCCGATTCGGACTGGGCAATTGTTGCTACGACTTCTCAACAAATTTTGTTTTGTCACCCGACACTACCACAATTGCTACTTCTCTCACCAAATCGTAACTTTGCTTCTCAGTTTCACACTTCAGTTTCTCGTAATCTTGACATCGACAGAATTTGCATTTCTTTTTATCCGACTTGGGAATTTCCTTACTCTCCATTTTTAAAATTCTCTTTTGCTCAGTTTACTCACAGAATACTTCTCACATGCATGCCAATCATGTAACTTCAACTACCACACTTCCCGATTTGGCAACTTTCACAGCAAATTGAACTCACAGACCAACTTGGCAAACTACAACGACACACCAATTACTTCCCCTTCGCTCTGTGATTAAAATTCACCATCTCACTCCTGAACTCCAATTCGGATTTACAAACAACATTACAGATCAAGCTTTCAACTTCCGACTTGGATTCATACATCAATTACAACAATCAAAATACTCCAAATAGGCCCAAATAAATCACATACACTGCACCAATACATTCCCGACTCGTTGCACAACATCTCCCATACACGTAGAACACCAATTTGACAAATAATTCCTCATATTGCAGAATTGGTGAAAATATCACCGTTCTTACAACTTGAACTTAGCAGCCTCCAGATTTCAAGTGTAAACTATCTCCACTGCACTTTAAAAATCTCTAAGTCCTTTCTTCTAATCTCCAACTTGGCTCTATTCTCATCTACTCGGATATTCACTTCAACTTCCTGCAAGTTCACTCTCTCCAACTAGGAAATATTAACTCTTGTTGAACCTGCTGCTACACTCACATTAATCAAACATTCTTCACTTCATCATGATTCTCCCACTTGGACTCATTCTCCACACTCCAACTTAATTCTTCCTGCACGGTACACTCACTGCACAACCAACTTCTCCGACTAGGACTAACTTATCACCACTCACCTTGACAAGCTCAACTTCCAATTAGGACTCACACAACCAAGCACACATTCACACAAAATCACATACGCACAAACAATCACAGAAACATACACAGCCAACTTGGACTAGGACTCGCAGTGGACACTCTTCAACACTGGGTGTAAATCAAATCGGAATGACCCCTTAAATAACACAGTCCAGCGGTTCCTCAACCAACTTGGCAGCACAACCACCTGCAAGTTCACTAACCGAATTGGCAACCACCCACAAACAAACAAACCTCCATCGGGATGTAAACCACAAAAACTCATCACTGCCTAGACTTTCATTCAGACAACTTGCATTTAACACACAACAAAACTCCAATTTGGTTAGTAACTTCAACCTCCTCACTCATCCGACCCAACCAGATCAACTACTTCTTTAAAAAAACTACTTGGAATTAAAAATCATGCCATTCAAACATCCCTAAAAAATGACCAAATTGGTCAACAAATAACACAAAAAAACCACACAAAACACAACAACCCCCTCAAAATGACACATTCAAAATCGCAAAAATTGACCAACTAGGCCATCTACACCCGTCTATGCCTCTTGTTCTTATAGTCACTAATAGCAAAACTCTCCTTTGAATGGGCCTGACTTTGGAACTTTTTGGCTATATACTTATTTGCTCTTTCGACTAGTCTGAGTCCATTTTTTTTAAATGAATAGACATCCGCCCAAATATCTTCCATCCAAGCTACGGGTTGACCTCTCACTATCAACTCGTACTGGTTCAGAACTCCATAAATGAATTCGTGAATCATCTCCTCATTCTTCATGCTCCAAAGTCTATCTAACAATCTGACACACCTAATACACATGAGGTCCTCCTCTAACTGTGCTCAGTGACTTGGATTGGAAGAGATAATCAGACAAACCATTCAAGCTACAACTCCAGACTTTCGTGCAACCGAATCACCAGCCGCAGCCATGAATTACCGACAATCGATAACCTAATCCGGTTTACATGGTACTAATCTTTCCATCCTCTTTCTATTTCAATCGCTAACTCACTATTTTTTCTCTCAACTATACGTTCATAAAGTTCATCAAGCAAAAAGGCAGAGAAAGAGAAGAGGTGGTGGATTTAAGTATTTGGCACGCGGTTGACAATTCTTGTTAGAGAATAGGTAGAAGACCATTCCTCTAACAGTCTCTTAGTTTCCTAGACCGGAAGTCTAGGACATAGGTTTTAAGAATCCAGTACTTTTCCAAATCCTGGATCCGGATCGGATTTGTTACCATAATATTACTTACGGTTTTAGCAATCCGGAAACTGACTATTTCTATTATAGTCATAGTATAACAAAAATCTCTAGGAATTACCAAAAAAAATAAAAATTGCAAGTCTATCTAACTTTATTCTAGACTAACTTTATCCAATTTGAGTTTCCATGCTCCCACAATGTGCTTCCCATACCCAAAGCTTTTGGAACCATCCAATTCTATGCCAGCAAGATTCAACAGTATTAATGGAAGAACATTAGATCTTAGTACTTCAAGAATTGACTTCGTTGGCTTCTTTCCTTTGTCACTCTCCAAAATAATTGAATTTGTGGATACCATCCTTGTTGAACCACTATTCTTTTATACTTCAATATTTGAATCACCCTTATCACCACTCTTGTTGCCCACATCCTATTGAACGTCCACCTCAATGACCTCACATCCTCTCTTGTCATTTTGATCGACATTTCCTTGCACCATCTCTAGTGCTACAGATGGAGACTTCCAAATTAGAACCACTTCATTTGTTCCATCATCACCAATTGTATTCTCATTTGGCTCCACCTCCTCGGCATTAGCAGCTTCCTTTTTTGATAGAACATTTTGGGTACTCATGTATGTAGTTCCATTGCAATATGTAGCTATCAAAGGGAGATTTTCATCTATCCCAGGGTTATCTTCTCTAACAGACAAACAACATGATAGACAAAATTTGTTGAATGTCCAATAGCCCTCCATCCATCTAATAAAGTCAATTTTATCCTTTAACTTTTTAAAAATTACTTTTATTTACCATAGCCTATTTGGCAACCATGTAGCATCCCTGTGACAATTTTGTGAGTACATGCGGGTATGACTTGGAGGGGCAACCGTGGGTGTTGGGCGACCACAGGTAGGCAACCGCGAGTATTGTACTTCAAAACTATCATTTCTGTTGCATTCATCCAAAAAAACAAAAAAAAAATATATTTTTTAATTTAACCGTAGGATCTTGTATATTACTTGTCTAAATCATGTGATAAATATTTCATGAAGTTTGATTGCATGTATTAGAAGATATTAGCATTCAAAGTTTAAAAAATAGTTTTTTGAATGCTAGCTTGCAATTTCAAATGACTTTGACTATCATTTGAGGAAAAAATTTGAAATACAAAATTTGAATTAAAAAAAATTATGTTGAAAAATTAAATTGAAAGCCTAAAAAAAATTGCAAAAGCACACACTTCATTTTCATTCTTTAATCTTCTTTTTAAGTAGAAGTAGATCCAAGAATCATAAATGGATCCAAAATATTATCTTTTTAAAAATTTGTTGAGGTTGCCTACAAAACAAGATGTTTTCTAACTTTTACGTCATGTATCCAAATAGATAGAACTAAATATCTCCACATATAAAAAATAATGATCTACAAGAAGGAAAGAAAAATTAAATTATTTCAATTTTTCTTATTTTTTTTGTTAACTTCCCTTACCTGTTTTTTGGGATGGAATAACCTTTGCTAACAATTGAAATAAAAATTATATTTCCAAAATTTTAATTATTTAGTAATTCTATTATTTCTTTTCTTTTCAAGAAATCAAACAAAAACTTGAAATAAGAGGAACTGCCTAAATTTTCAAGAATCCTCTAAAAGACTTTTGGAGTTCTAAAGGTTAAAGGATGTAATATTCAAGAAAATTCATCTACTTTAGAGGGCTCTTGTGAGTTTCCTTGGGTTCTCATCCCATCAGAACTCATGGCAGTTGCTGTGTGATATGATAAAACAACTGCCACGTCATTTTTTAAATATTTTTTTAAAAATCTATTTTTTTTTCACTTTAAGAAGTTTTTTTTTAAAAAAAATTTCAAAATTTTTTTCACATCCTGGTGTTCTTTAATTGCATGGAAAATTGCAAAGGAATAGGCTTTGAAACGGTCCTCTTGCCCCCCAAAACTCTTCTAATGGAATGTTTCACTTAGTAAAATAATTTTTTTTAATTTAAAAAATTTAACAAAGATTCATTTTTGGCTTGAATAAATTCATGAAATTTAATTTAAAAAAAATCATAACTAACTTAATATTATGAATCCAAAAAGAATGTTAAATACTTGATATTTCTTCTTAAAAATTATGTAGTTTTTTATATTACTTGAATTCGAGAGAATCAAGTCAAAAATTGAGGTTACACCCGAAATTCATTTTGTCCCTTGTTGCAACACTAGGACTTTAGGGGATAAAACTATAAGGTTATAAAATCATATTCCTTGCCCAACTTCTCTTTAACAATTTTTTAAAAAGGAATATCAAGTATTTTTTTTCATATTTTTTTCCAGTAATTTTAATTCAAATTTTCAACATAAAAAGTTTTAAACCAAAATTTTTAGTTCAGTAGTTCAAAGTTAAGAAGATTCAAAGTCAAATAATGTAGTCATAGAATGTGCACAAAAATCCATTTTTTTCACTTAAAATGCAAATATCTTGCTATCTACATGGTAGAACTCAAGTTTATGAAATTCCTCCTAAACATTTTCATACTTGTTTAGTGCTGGATTGTACTGTACAATTAGATATACAAAAAAGTATATTTGTAAAGTTTTTTGCTCTTTCCAATAAAAATGGCAGTTTTGAATGGTATTTGATGAAAAAAATACTTTGGGGCTTTAGTGGTTAAATAAGGTTTTGTGCATTGGAGGGTTGCTATTATGTGAGCCTAGGAGCAAGAAAACATGAGCACAAAAGACCACATCTATGTAATAGGTGTCTATATTATCCCCTAAAGTTCTATGATTATGTTTTCATCAAAAACACTCAAAAACTGCCATTTTTAGTACAAGTACAAATTTTTTGAAAAAAAACTTTTCTAGACACATGTAACTATAGGATCTTGTAGTATGCTGACTTAAAAATATGTGATAAAAATTTCAAAAATTTCCATTGTGTGGATTACGAGATATTAGCATTTAAATTCAATGAAATCATTCTTTTGGCTATGCAAAATACAAGATAGGTGCACTTCACAAGCTCACTATTCTACAAAAAAATGTCCAAAATGGTGGTGCTTCTTTGGATTCTTTTCCCTAGACAAGTTTTCCTAATGCTTAAAAAATTTCAAATCATTTAAAATTGTACAACATATAGGAAAAAAAAATAGTAAGTAGACAATAGTAGAGAATGATTCAAAATACTTAAATACTTAATTGTTAAGAATTAAATTATGGAATTGGAAAATGCCAATTCCAATGGTTGGAATGTTGTAATAAACAATCTACATCTAATGGTTTTATTTTCTTTCAAAAATATTGAAAATTGAGTAAGATAAAGGATTTCAAAGTTTATTTTAGAGTAAAAATCCATAACTACCTACAAGTAAAAAAAATCCTCATTATTTTTTATTCATTGATCAAAAGGGAATAATTCAAAGATTTTTGTATATATGTAACTTTAAAAAACCAATTTCAAATTTTTTTTTTGAAAAAAATGAGTTTTTTTTATCTACTCAAACTATCCATTTATAAAAAAATCAACATGTTAAGCTATAATTTTTTACTCCTATTTTCAAATGTCATAAACTTTAGTGTATATGAAAGGTATTTTTTGTCCTCACCTTCTATTAAAATTTGGGTCAAAAATATAAAAATCTTTAGTCACATGTACTTGCCTAGGTAGTTTAAAAAAGTTCTTAAATTTTATTTTAAGAAATAAAAACTGAAAATTTGTTTTTTAGATTTATATACATAAAAACACTTTAATCATTCCATTTTGATTAAGGAGGTGAAAGTTATGAGGAGTTTTAGTTTCCAAGTAGTTATATATCTCTACTCAATAATAAACTTTGAAGTCCTTTATTTCATACAATTTTCAATATTTTTGAAAAAAAATAAAAAATAAATTGTAGATTGTTTATTACAACATTACAATCATTGGATTGGCTTTTTTCAATTCCATAACTAAATTCTTAACAATTTAGTATTTTGAATCATTCTCTACTTCTTTCTATTTACTATTTTTTTCCTATATGTTGTACAATTCTAAATAATTTGAATATTTTTCAAGAATATAGCCAACTTGCCTTAAAAAATGAATCCAAAGAAGCACTACCATTTCATACAAAAGTGCAGTTGCTTTGTTTTTCATAGGGCCAAAAAAATATTTTTGTCACTTCAAATACTAATTTCTTGCAATCTACATAGTGAAAATTTCTGAATTTTTTTCACATCTGTTCAAACTAGCATACAATAAGATCCTATAGTTATATGTGTCTAAAAAGGTCTTTTTTTCTAAAATTTTACACATGTACTAGAAATGACAATTTTTGAGCATTTTTGGTGATTTAGTGAAAACATAGTAAAAAATCTTTGAGGGTGATGAGTGTGTATTATTAGAAAGTTATGTAATGTTAGTATACATGGATAAAAAGGAAGATGAAAAAGGAATATCCCACACTAAAACTAAAATATCCTATGAATGCACATATAGCAGGGTTACTAGGACATGCAGATGTGAGGTCACAATATCCGGTGACATTTGAAAAAAAAATGTTGTCCACCATTGTTTGCCCCTTCCGCCTGCCCTATCTACCATGACACCTTCCACTAGTATCTATACGAGACCTTCTACTAGATTTAACGGTTCGTGTTTGACGATCAAAGTCATCAAACTGCATGTGCTTAATTCAGACGACCTAAATGTGACATACAATTAGGCATTTGCCTTGTTCACCAAGTCCCCCCATGCACCCCATTTGTCCACCTCATCCACCCTATTTGTCTACCTTCTCCACCTCGTCTAGCTCATCTACCTTCCACTGGCATTTCGGATGCTGCGTTTGCTATGTTTGAACATTTAGACGTTACTTTGCTTGGCACATAGAATTTTGTCAACGTTGACCTATAGGTGATAGTTTTTTATATGATGCCACCTTTAAAATCAATTTAAAAAAACCTTATGACATACATCTCCACAAAGGTCTAATTTCACACTAAAAATAAATAAAAAATTGGATTTTTATTTCAAGCTATATTCTTTGAAATGTGCCAAAGTTTTGATCTATTTAAATATCGTCACTTTAACTAAATTGACATTTTTTAATAAATTAATTTAGTCATTGCAAGAAATATTTTTTAGTTATCTAAATGACTAATATTTTTTGGCCTTAAATTTTGTGTTATACCTTTAAATCAGTAAATGAACTAAAAGACCAAGGTTGCACGGACGTCTAGAGGAATGTCCAGTGTCTACGTCCACCCATTTTGGAAGGTCTTGGACATAGAGACTTTATTGAGTTTAGTTCGAGTGACCCCATCTAATGGACAAGTGGACAGGGCAAATGCGGTGGCTGGGTGGACAAGACGGACGAGGAACGGGCAAACAGTAGACGGGTAGTCTCTTTTATCAACCGCTTAGGATTCCTTAAATTTCATTAATTCAAGAACTGCTCTAGCCTTGCAAGAAAAGATGGAACTCTCTGATTTCATTGCACCACAAAATTTAGATCATAACCTTTAAATCTAAAGGTTTGAATCGTAAACCTTTAATCCCAAACCCTAAAGCTTCAAGCCCTATACGCTAAATTCTAACCTTCAACCCTTTAAGAATTTTGATAGTTCTCTTCTTCAAATCATTATATATGTTTTTTATTGTTACAAGTTACGACTTCTAAGTAGTAAGTATATTGCCTCCAAAAGTAAATGTTTGACTTTTATTATTTTAAAAGCCCTCCAAAAAATTGGAGACCTTCATTAAGTTCATTTATGGTTATTTTATTTAATCATTTTGAAATTTTGATATTCTTTAATCTCTCCCATTAGTTAATTGAGAATGACATGGTTAGTTAGTCCGTTGATCCTAAAATCGCTTAAACCATTTGATCTAGTAGACGGACAATGCAATACTCAGATTGAACCGTTTGTCGGTCTTTCTGCTTGTCCATGGTTTGTTGCTTGTTCACTATCTGTAGCCCGCCGTCCGCTCTAAGTTGTTTGTCCGCTAGTCTACTAAATTGCCCGATCTACTAGTCTATTTGATTGCATCTGCAGTGTCCATTGAAATGGGACATCCAGGTGTCTTGTTTCAATATGTGATTTTCAGACGGATGAACTTCTACGACAATCTTGCAGAAGACTAAAAAACTAAAATTTTCATATCAAACTCAGGATTGCTAAAGTATGGGCAGGGAACGACAAGCCTTGAGTGCTGAGCAATAAGCAATGAATATTGAATAGTGACCGCTTTTAAAAAATCTTGTGAAAAATTTAAAACTTTTCACTATAAGATATCTATATTTGTAGTTTAAGGTAAACATTTATGGCTATAAATGAATTTAAAGAAGATGAATGGGGATAAATGAGGATGAATGGATTTAGATGAATTTTTGGTAGTTGACTTTGTTGGATGAAATACATATGTTGGTCATTATATTAGATGATGAATGTTTATTGAATGGGATTAAAAACTCAGTTGTTTAAGATAAAGATTGATGTCTAAGTACCTTAAATTAAATAAACTCTTAAATTAATTTGGGAGTTTATTTAAATTACAATTGAAATTTCAAAATTCCAAAATTATTTTTTTCAAAAGAAAATTTGTATTTTCAAAAAATCAAAATTAAAAAATGATATATATATATATATTGTTTCATTTTTTTCATTATATATATATATATATATATATATATAATAATAATAATAATAATAATAATAATAATAATAATAATTATTATTATTATTATTATTTTAAAAAAATTCAACAGATGGCTCTTCAAATTTGAGAAACAATTTCTTGTTGTTGAAAGCACCTTCTCTATATTAATTTGGAGAAATTTAAACTACTATGAAAAAAAAGAATTCAAAAGTTTTTTTCAAGAAAAATTAATATGTATATTTTAATAAGGGCTCTTCAAATTTTGAGGAGCCCTTCTTTGCCAATGCTAACTACCAAGAGAAGCCTATTTGATTCTAAAAAGTCTTTTTTGGTACTTTCAAAAGTCATTTGGGAGTTATTTAAAGGTACAAAGTTATTTCTAAATGTTCCTTTCTACTAATGGAAGTCTTTTTGGAGCCCAAGGAGGGCTCCTCGGATTCCAAAGAGCCTTGAGCTAAAAAAATTATTTTTTTTTAAATTATTTTTTTGAAAAAAAATTTTGAATAAAAAAAAAAAAAATTGCAGTTCAAATATTTTCTAAATTAATAGAGGGCAAGTGCAATGAGAAATTGCTCCTTGGATCCAAGAAGCCATCTGTGGATCAAAGAAAATTTAAAATTTGACAAAAAAAAGTAATAAAAAAAAATTCTTTTGAAATTTTTTTCCTCTTCAATCACAATTCAAGTACCCTCCAAATTAATAGAAAGAAGGGGTTTTTCGGCAACAAAAAATGTCTCTTACTCTCTTTGGATCCAATGAACTGTTTGCTACATAAAAGAACATTTTTTTTTATTCATTGATTCTCAAAGTATTTGAAATTATTTTTCATTTATTCCAAAAATTGAATGGATGACATGAATGAAATTCATTTGCTATTTACCTCAATGGTAGTATCTTTTATGTTGTGGGAGAGGTTAGGTTATCATTTTTGGCCCTATCTACAACATTTGGGTGCTAAATAATTACTTTAAATTAAACTTCTTTTGGCAAAAAATTGATTTAAAATTTTGTTTTTTATTTTTACTTTTTTTGGTAATTTTGACATTATTGTTTTTAGTTTTGACACCATTATTTATGACTCTGACATGTCTATTTTTAGTAAAAATAATCTTAGTGAGCGTTCAAGTCTAAATACTTAATGCTCATTGCTCCCCGCTTACACTTTAGCGTCATTGATTGACTTTGAAAATTGGATTTGAGGCCATATTAGAAGATTATAAAAAATGAAAAAAATGTATTTTCAAAAATAGTAAAAAGGATCTTATACTCTTGTATATGTATTCAAAGTACATTTTTCTAGTAAAAGATGCATGCAAAAAACATTTGTACTATCATAGTACCTCTTCAATATTTAATAAATTTTAACTTTTTAACTTCAATAGAAAACAAATAATTATTGTAATTTTCACCATCCTAGATATTGAATATATTAAAAAATTCGACATGTAACTTCGAAAGCAATTTATTATCAATTGTGAAATTGAGAAAGACAAGCTCTTTATACAAATTTGATAGTAAAATGTAAAACAACTCATGTGGGATATTAAATAGTTAGGATTAGTAGGAGCTCAATTGCTCTTAGTTAAGTCAAAAATAAGAAATGTATTCAAAGTAGAATTTCAGATTTCATTTAGGCATAGTAGAATAACTTTTTTTCAAGAAAATTTGAACTAGGTTAATGTGGGAAATGAAGCTAGATTTCATCTCCAAAAATTCTTTTGAGATTTTGATCCTCCAATCAAAAGTTATCAACAAATTTCAAGGAGGAGTTGGAACTTGGAAGGAGTATTTGCATTGACATTTTCGAACATCCCCTTTGAATTTTGTCCATGAGTTTTGTTTGAAGACTCATAATCACAAATAGATATTTGAAGATGAAATTTATATTTATTTCTCAACTTTTCTTAGTTCAACATTTTTTTGAAAAATATTACTTGATTATGCAAAAATGAGGTCTAAAATTCTACTTTGAACATAATTATTTCTTTTTGACAATGTGAGGTGAAGCTTTCATCTTCAAATCATCCCATGTCCTTTGAGGGTTTATGGGAGACAATGAATTTTATTATAAAAACAACTTCTCCATCTTCTATCTTCACTTAGTTTCAATGAAGAAATTCCTTAATACTTCCAATAGAAAATTTATAGATAGTAGACGGTCTTTGGACTTTACATTGAACCTTCTTACTAACATTAGGTATTTTCTTTTAAAAAAAACTTGGTCATTTAATTCTTGAAGATTTTAGTTGGATTCCTAAACCTTAGAAACTCACATATTTCAATTGATTTTGGTAATCAAGGTTGTCAATTTTCAAGATTTTCAGCAATTATCATTATAGTTTCCTGAAATTATGATATCTTTAGAAAAATAATTAATTTTTGCCAAAATTGAAGAAGTACTACAGTATTTTATGTCATATGTTGTGTGGTAGATGAGTTCAAATATATAACTTTTGAAGTCTTACTTGGGTTGTCATGAAATGTTGTTCTACCATATTTTTGGAGGTAATTTTTATATATAGAATGATTGTAGGATAGTGCTACTAAAGGTTTGTCACACTTGATATTTTGGAGGTTTTCAATACTTATGAGTATCTCTTTTGGGAGTTACAACTTGAAATTTTTACAACCTCATTTTATAACCCTTAGCCTTTCTTGTGGAAAGGTTTCAAAAAATAGCATTGCAAATGCCTTAGACTCTTGTTTAAAGAGGTTTGTAATTTGTGGATTCTAGTAGTCTAGTAGTCTACTGGTTCATGAATGACTACAAATTTGACTTTTCTTTGTTACATGCCTTCCTAATAAAGTTTACTACAATGGATACAAAAAACCCATAAATAATAACTCCATTTAAAAAAAATCAAGTCAGACAAATCATTTCTTTGGAAATTTGCCGACAAAGTATTAGAATATAGTTCTAAATATTGCAAAGTACTCATTATTTAGTACCTACTAAATACGTCTCAAAAAAGAAAAAAAGGAAAAGTGAATTTTATTTGTCCGTGTTGACAAATGGAAAGAATATACATCCTGATTTCTAAATTGCAAAAAAACAAGGAGAAAACAGATGGTAGACTGTAGACATGACAATAGAAATTCAACCAAAATATATTTCTATGACACTCGAAGAAAAACATGTCCGGAACAATTGACTACTATGCAACTAGGGTTGACAGGACAGTCGGACGTCCGGGACGTCCGGACGCGGACATTGTGTCTACAGAGTCCGCTGACATTCGCAGACGCCGTCTGCCCATTCGCCCATCCGCCCCGTCCGCCTTCCGACGGCAGGAGGGATGCTGCGTCCGCTGGCGTCCGTGTGGACAGACGTTCGGGTTACGAACGCCTTTTTCGGGCAGACGTAGAGATTCGTCAACCCTGTATGCAACTAGTGTTCTACACAACTATCATGCAACTAGTTACTTCTCTATTAGCACCAAATCTAATGTAATTGTTTATGTCATTGTTTTACAACATTCATGCATTATTTTAGTTGCAAAGTAATCATTCTAAAGTTGCAAAAAACAACTAAGAATCAACTAGTGTCCTATACAACTATCATGCAACTAGAAAATGACCATAGTTGTTTCCTAATTGCTTTCTAATGCATACTAGCTTATTTTTAGTTTCATGCTAGTTGTTCTTTAGTTTCTTTCAAAGTTCATTACCATGTGTCTTACATCAATTGTAAAGAATACCATTAGATTGAACAAATAAGAGTTGTAAGTTGTTGTAGTCTTATACAATGAATTCTTTTGATAGAATTTTAAGATTTCTACAATTATAGATTTTTATTAGTTATAGATATAAAAAAATAATTAAAATTCAAGAAATTTTAAAATCTACGAAATTGAATTTTTGAAATCTAAGAAGAAGGTACATCTGAAACTTTGAAATCTTGAAAAAGATAGATCTGAAATTCAAAAATCTAAAATAAAGGTAGTTCTAAAATTCTAAAAGCTCAAAAGAAGATAGATCTGAAATTTTAAAATCTACAAATCATTGAGATTAATATTTTAAAACCTACAAGTTGCAAACAAGTTGCACAAGAGGATGAGGTTCTTCACATGTTGTCAAATGACAAAAAAACCCGCAACTAGATTGCAACTAATGCAACTTGTCCACTGCAACTATAGGCTCTAGATTGTCACCTAGTTGCAAACATCCTATGCAACTACAAAACAAGTTGTACACTATAGTTGCAAAACCCTTTATTTTCTTTTAATATGGTGTAATCATAGTACTAATGGTATTGTATTCTAAAAATTGGAAAAAACCTACAAATAATGCAAGTGTTCTTGCAATTACACTATTAGACATAGTCTATAGAGTATAGAATTAATTTTTTTTGAGATGTAATTTGTTGACTAAAACTCTAAAAACCTCATTCGATTGAAAAATATAAAAAAAATTTGTTTCATATTTTTGCTTTTTTTTAATATTTTCTAAAATGTACAAACATCAAATCTTCTTTATTTTGACATTTTCAATAACCTATTTTGTATGTAAATTTTGGAAAAATAAATTTACATGAATTTTTTTAGAAAAAACTGTATTACTAATGAAGTAATCATTCTATTCATTTCCATTCCTTATATTGTTAAAATTTATTTTTCAAAAGCTCATATTGAACCCTTTTTGTATAAAGATAATAACTTAAAGATAATAACTTAAACACAATAGAATTAGAAAGATGTTTCTTGTAGTTGCCTTGTAGTTGAATGTGAAAATTTTGGCCTTGTAAATCATGTGAATTCATTTGTATAGAAGTGTCAAAATTTTGCAATTCCAACTATTTGACGAAATTGACATATGGATCATTGCAAAAAACATGTGCTATTTTTGACTCAAAATGACCTATTTCAATGAGTACTGTGACTTTTGGAATAATTTTTTTAAATGAAATAAAATATGGATAATTTATAAAACATTGAAAATAATATGCCTCTAAATATTCTAACTTAGAAAAATTTCTCTCTAAGTGTTATGCATAAAAAAAAAGATAATGGAAAAAATACCAAAAAAATGGAAAATTTGATGTTTGATTTTCTTTTAAATATTAAAAAGATTTCAAAAAATAAAATAAAATAATCCATTTTTTCCAACTTGAAGGTGCTTTTTTGCAACAATTTTCATTTTTGGAGAAAAAAATTGTGTTCTCTATACTTGCACAAAGGTAGTTTACTTTGAGCTCATATGAAAGGTAGAAAATTTACTATTTTCAAAAAATCTCTTTGAAAGATTCTGTAACTTTAGTAGAACTCTATCCATCCTAATTTTGAGCTTCAAGATTTTATTTTTGGACCAAAAATTGTACTAAAGATAGTACCCTCCAAATGGCTATGTCGTTGAGGTAGGCATCTAATCAAGGGCAATTTAAAAATAGTAAAATAATTTTTAAAAAAATAAAAATTTATACAATGTCTAGTTGTCTTCAACTACCACATGTAACACTTTTCAAATTTCATATATAAATGGTATACAATGCAAAAATTATGAACAAAAACTAGTAAATTGAGGCTAAGGGGACAAAAAATAGGACAAATGTTTCTTGCAATCACCTATGATATATTGAAGTATTCTTGTGGTTCTAACAATGAACTTAAATGTTACAATATTGAAAGATCAATTTCTTTATATTTGCACAATCACTACTAGAAAATTCATGACCAAAACAACAGAATTTCAATTCAAATTTGTTGAATGATTCAGTCATTTTAGAGGTGTTGTTTTGAACAAAATCAAACTAAAATCTATTGAATTTTTTTTTTTTTTTTGGATAAATAAAAATAAATTCAATTCAATTATTTTTTAGATGGTGCCCATTAAAATTTTTTTTTTCTCGAGCAACCACCTAGGCCACCCGCCACGTAAGCGGGTGCCTCTAAGGGGATTCGAATCTTGGACCTCATGTTTAAAGGTCCAAGGTTTCAACCACTAAACCACTTAAATACTTGAGTACCACACAAGAACTAGAATTTTATATATTTAGTTTTTTTATTGTTTTTTCATGTGTTTTGTATTTTCAACAGACTTCAAAGGTCATTTAGTCATAGTAGAACACGTTTTTTCAAAAAACTTGGAAATAAAATAAGTTGTAAATTCAAATTAAATTTCACCTTCAAAAATCTGTTTGTGATTTTGAGTCTGCAATAAAAATTTGTGGACAAAAATCAGAGAGGATGTTTGAAAATGTCAAAATAAATGTTCCTAACTACCCCTCTCTGATTTTTGTCTATAACTTCTTATTAAAGGATCTAAATCACAAACGAATTTTTAGAGGTAAAAGTTAGCTTGAATTTACAACTTTTTTTAGTTTTAAGTTTTTTGAAATTTTTTATTCTACTATGCAAGAATGGACTCCAAAGTCTGTTGAATTGAAAAAAGACTCAATTTTATATGATTAATTTTAAAAAAAAATCATTATACTTAGATTCTCAAATATTCCAAAAAGATTTCAAAGATTTCAAAAAGATTCTTAAAAGATTTCAAATTCAACAAAAACTTGTTGATTTGGTCATTGCACTATCCAAATTAACAGAAAGAATTTGCCATTTTGTTGATTTTCACAAAAAGTTACAAAATGGTCATTCTATTGTCCCAAATAACATAAATCAATTGAATTTTTGTTGTTTTTGTTGTGCATTTCTAGTAGTGAATTCTAAGTAAAAGAGCTTAATGAATTGTCAAGAAAAGATGGAAATGAAATGATTTAGAGAATTGGGAGGGAGATTGGGGTGAAAATCCTAGATTTATAATATACAAAGACATGGATGAAATGCAATTTACTTATTAATAACATCAAATTTGTTAAATTGGCTATATTCTATCACTTTCATGTAGTTCATAATACTCGGTTTGAAACCAAAATCTGCACTTGTCCTAGTATGTAGCTTGAAATTCGACTTACATGAAGCCATATAAAGTAGCCAACCCATTTTTGACTCGGGATCCATTCCCATTATATAGGCTATAGTCTTTTCAATCAGTAAGAAAAAACAAGAAATTAGTTTTGGCACAATTATCAATGCAGTTGTGGTGCAATACAATTGAATGCAATCTTGGTTGATTTTGAAACCTATCCATGGTTCGAAATAAGAATATCTATATGATAAAAATAGGTCAAACACAATCTTCAACTAAAAAATTCATAGGAATTATATTTTGCTAAATAAAATTCTGAAAAAATATGGAATCCATCTAAACCCTATTTCTATATATGGAAAAATTTCTCCATTTAAGAAACCTATGCTCCAAATATACGTAATTGCTTAAGTGATAGAAAACAGGTTAGCTCCCTTATGTCACAATTTTTGATGGTGCTTATATCACCTATTTAACAAAATTGACATTTTCTTTGCATCCATTTCTATAATGTCAATTTCATTAGTCTCTAAACGATCAAATTGCGTTTTTGGCAACATAGAAATTTTGGGCAGTTCACTATAAATAGAGTTTTTATTTTTATTTTTTGAAATTTTAATGCAACATTTGCTCAAGGAGTAGCTTTAAGGCTCAACAATTTTCATAACTTTTGACTTCATGGTTAAAAAGTTATTATATGATATGTACTTTTCATTGCTTGACAGGTAGCCCGGGTAGTAATTTTTTTTTAAAATCATTTGTTTAAGAAATTAAAATTTGAAATCAGTTCTCTAGATTTATATATATTTGGAAAGCTTTGAATCATTCCATTTTTATCAATGAATCAAAAGATATGAGGAATTTTAATTTGTGGGAGTTTGCGGGTTGTTATTGAATCTCTACTCTAAGACAAACTTTGAAGTCCTTTATTTCATTTAGTTTTCAATATTTGTGAAAAAAAATAAAAACATTGGATGTAGATTATGTATTACAATATTACAACCATTGGATTGGCATTTTTTCACTTCATAAATAAATTTTTAGCAATTTAGCATTTTAAATCATTTTTTTCTTCTTTCTACTTATTATTTTTTTCTTATATGTTGTATGATTCCAAATGATTTGAAATTTTTCAAAGCATGTAGCCAACTTGACTTGAAAAATGAATTCAAAGAGTTGCAACCATTTTGGATATTTTTTCATACAAATGTGGCTTTCTGAAGTACAGCTGCGTAATCTTTTAGGGCCAAAAAAAGGAAACTTATCACTTCAAATGCTAATATCTTGCAATCTACATAGTGAAAATTTCTGAAATTTTTTCCACATTTTTTCAAACAAGTTTACTACAAGATCCTATGGTTAGATGTGCCCAAAAATGTTTTTTTTTCTAAAATTTGGTACATGTACTAGGAATGGCAGTTTGTAAGCAGTTTTGGTGAAAACATAGTGAAACCATTTAGGGGTTAAATTGGCGATAGAACCCGATATTCCATTACTTGGGCACAGTTCAAGGACGCGCGGCCTGAAACCAAAATCTTCTTAGAAATTGTCAGTGACATGAGTCTATCACCCTTTCAGAACTTTTCTTTGGTCTTGGGGACTTCTGGTCCGTCCCTGCCTTCGCCTCCACGTACGTGGCTTTGTTGTGCTCCGCATCTGTTCAATTTTTAGTTGGAATACATTTCAATATGTGCCCATTCCACCTCAAATCCATCAATTATATCTATCCAGGCCGGTTCATTCTCACCGAATTTTGAATTGGCCTGAAACTGACTGTGGTAGGAAAATGTTAAGATCGAATTCCACGTACGAGTGCGGAAATAGAAAGAAAACGTCAATGCCATTCAGTTGGCGGTATTCCATGCGCCAGAAATTGTGACATATATCTTCTTCACGAATTGAAGGTTTAATTTCAGGCCACAAACTAGGACTGGTATACATTTTGGTTTCAGGCCGCGCGTCCACGCAACGGGATGTCGCCAGTTTAACGAAATTGACAGTTATGAGTTCAATCATCATTTCTTTTGCAAGTAGGATGGATGGTAAACAAGATCGACTTGGACTCAAAATACTGTATATTCAATCCCTCTTGTCCAACTCGATCTTGACTGCTCAGGTTCCGGTTCAGGTAATTGAGTGTCACTGATCGGGCAGAGGGCGCTGGACTGTTCTGTTCAGGCGTAAATTGCAGTTGCACGACGAACCGCTCAACTGCAACATTCGTCCACTGATCGATGCTGGGGAAGCGAATCATGATTTCTTGATCAGGATATATTCAGGAGATCTCACTTGAGAGCTGCACAAATAGATCGACGGGCAAACGAGGCCGGACTGCCGGAGCTACGGTCGGAGCTGGCATTGTAAGCGGTGCTCCAGCTGATCAGTTCGATCAGTTCTCCTGGATTCCAATCGATCGATACCTACGTACCGATATATAGCTAGTGTCCAGGCCGGGTAGAATTTATATATATACCCAGAGTCTGTACAAATTGGATTAATTAGTCCTGACAATTGACGATTAGAACAAGTCGACACAGGCGGGGACACAGTTCTGGGTGGTGGGGAGCTCGAGAATTCTGAAAGTTCATTCAATGGCAATATGGTCCGGCGTGACCTCGAGGGATTGAAATTTTGCGTACTCCAGCAGTTAACCGAGTTGGTAAAGGTTGCAGTTGTGATTGATCAGCTAAGAATTATATATCCACCATGAAATTGTCAGACAAGAATAGAATATTGCAAATGGTTAGGATTACACAGTGGCTTCCCCAGGTAAAAATGTAAAGCTGCTACTTGTCTGTCACAGGGACATCGTGCATGCCAGGCTAGGCAACTCTTCCAGTGAGAGCAGTGACCTAGCTGGTACGTTAGCGGCTAGTCCAATATATAGGGGACGAATCATTTGGAAATTGCTTCATGGTAGCAAGTAGTAAACCTACAGCTAGTAGCTACATGGTTTATCAATGTGTTTAGAGTCTAGCCTTTAATTTAAAAATAGTTTCAGTCAAGTACGTGGAGGCACACTCCATCAATCAGAGGCTGAATTTAGAGTACAGTTACGTCACTGCAGTGACAAGAGATATATATTGTTGGTGTGATTCACTGATTCAATAAGTATCTATAGTACTCCTCAGCTGCTGAGGTCACATATATCCATGGTAAGAGTAAGAATGTAAGATGCTCATGATTCAATTTGAAGTACGCCAGCATGACACAGGTGTTCAACCGCGATGACACTACGTGAGACCGTCCAGTGAAGTCATGCGGCAGTCCCATGTACTGTATATGCCAGATACTTTTTACTTTGACAAATGGGGATCTAGGAGTTCCACCAAGACCTTTGTTGACATCTCAGTTTGATGCCTGTATGTGTATATATATATATACAACTGATCATGACTGTCTGTTCATAAGAAATATATCAATGACTGTCTGTAAAATTATTGCCCCCATCAATTAAATCTCTGAGACAACTGATGACTTCTTAAACTTTTATTGATAACCTTGAAGAGGTCCGGATTCCGTCAATTCAATAAAATAATCAGCTACTCCAAGCTGACTGTCGATTCGATTTCTTTCACACACGTATTCAAAGTTGAATCTGGCTCTCAGGAGACCAGTTCATGGACTACATCCAGACGAAACCTGGAGAGTATTCCAGGACTATCCGTTGGATAACTACTTCAATAATTATTCCAAAAGCTGAAAGGGAGGTGGGGAGGCGGGCGGACGGTCACTCGGTCAGGAGACAGGATAACAAGTTTCAAAATAATTTAAAATTTTGGATAAGGCTCAGGGCTCAATACATGAGAGACTTTGGAGCATTTGGTCGAAGATATTAATTGGCTGGCCCTTCAACTTTGGAATAGCTTAGCAGAACGTACTACACGCCGACTCACTGGTGCTCTCTCACTGACTAGATGTCCTATATCCCTGAAGACACTATACATTGCTAAATAGCTCTCACAGTTGGTTTCATCATCACTGCACTCACGTGGCTTCACATAAAAATTGAGAGACATTGTCTGACTTACATTCCAGTGGTAACGAGGTTCGTACTGTAACTTTCAGATGGTCTTTTTATGTCTTTTGGACAACATCACATTATTAAGATTCTTGTTGATCCATATCGTTCAAATTAAGATCGAGCAGTCTAGCTGGATCCATATCATTCAAATTAAGATCGAGTAGGCTAGCTGGGGTCATTTATTACTTGCACATGGACAATAGGCAACATTGGTCTCACAGACTTGGATCTCATGAGGTGCCCGATAAGATCGTCACTTCATACAGATTTCTGGATTAATTTTACCTCCTGAAAGCGTACTTGGAGCACAGCTTTTGACCCCAGTACGTGTGCCTCTCTTGGTACACCTCTGGCATAGGCTGGTAACTCTGCCAACTAAAGTATACATCCATCCGCAACATTCAAGCGTGAAGTAGGTAATATTATCTCTGCAGAGCGCTAGGAAACTGAATCTATTCCCGTTGACTCCCAAATGCCCTGCAGACCTTAAAATGGTCTTATTTTCATCGTAAGAAGTACGTCAACAAATGTGGCAGTTCGATTTAGAACTTAGCGTTCCACCTGTGAGCTTGTCAATCCTGTACGTAATTGAATTTTTTTTGTTAAAGGTGCTCGTTGGGGTACAGATAAAAATCATTCAAGCTGCAAGCAATGACCTCGATTGAACCAGGCATTCACCTTATATATCCTGTAACATAGCGACTAACATTTTTTAAATAATGGTTTGCAATTGGTCACGTACTACGGCTACTGAGCACTATGTAATAGGTGTCTGTCTCAACAGATCATCCCAGCCTGTAGAAGTATACATAATTCAAATACAGCTAACTAGCCAAACTTACACAGCAGGCGAAAGTGCGAAACATTTAAACTCACACAATTCCTTCTCTGATGTTTGAAGGACGCCAGTCGCCAGTTCACGTACCAATCCTAAGTTTGAACATTCCAGCCTCCGAAGAATTGGTCTGCAACGGAACTTTGCATTATTTCAAACTTACAGCGTAGCTTTTAATGCAACTGCAACTGTAGGCTGCTCCCACAGCCAGTTTGCTGGGCAGTAACCAACCGTGAAAATATTGATCAATCGGATTTGCACGGAACGAATTTGCTGCTCAGACAATTATCAAATTAATTCCATGTCTAAGAATTTTTACTCGTAATGGCTTTACCATACAAATTCCATTTCTAATACAGAGTATCATACCAGTGTTGCCAAACCTTAACCCCGTGAATTGGCAGGGTCAGTAGAACAAAATTTCTGTAACAATATTCCAATCAGCATTCGTGAGCTAGTGCGTAGAATATTATTACAAATTAATACATGTCAAACAATATTCTGAACAATTCTCACCTTAAGTATACGAAGATTTAGTTACGTGAGAAATTTGTAGACGGCCTGTATTCCACAATTTCACTGGGTCTTCCACCAGTCTTTCTCTTGACCTCGTGAAAGACCGTCATCGAACTCATTCAATCTGCAAGGGACCAGCCTCCAGTTAGCTGTGGACTGACAGTGACCAGTAAGTCGATGGTTCCTTCGAATATAGTCAAAGACCGAAAACAGGTCGGATTATCGAATCATGGGTTTCAGTGAGAGATCGTTAAATTTCTTAACTTTTAGCTGAGCGTACCTTCAATGATGCATAAGATTGAACTGTGAAAGTCAGGTTCTAAACTGAAAATTTGACCTATCCTCGGGACTTTCCTTCTGTCCCTGGGCGAGAGTAACATAATTATCCACGAATCTGGAAAGGACCATTTGTGTTGCAATGCTGTATATATAATTCATTCAGGTATGAACGCATGATCGATGGTCGGAACTTATGTACTCCATCGAGGAAACATGTCGTGACCTGAGAATATAATGCAAAAATAAGAGACTGACAGGGCGGAAAAAGGGATACATCAGTGTACGGCAGGCTTGATATATCATTTTCCAGGATAGGCAAACAGCGGAAGTCCAATTGGCGCTGCCAACATTTGTCCCCCTGCATTAGTGCACGTACTATACTGCCTGGTACTATTCAATTTCGAAAGATTCAAAGCTTCTGGTATTTCAAGAATTTATGAAAACCTTGGATCATTCGAAGTCTCCCTCCAATTCGGATGCCTCATGCCTGAGTTACAGTAGGCAGCGAGTGTGGTGTGATGATACCGTTCCTGTGTCCTGACAATTGAGCAGGCCAACTTCGAGAATATGTAACAGTAAGTTACAGTCTGTGATACTCGACTGCATATCTTTTACGTTGGCATCGGAAATGGATCAAGTACATAATAATCTTGCAGAGGACTGACTCCCCTTTATACAGGCGATGCAATATATTGGCCAGCAGTGGCCTTTCAAGGAATTGAGAGACGTACCCAGTGAGAGAATTAACCACTGTGGACTTCAGAATCGTCATATTCGTTAAAATGGCGAGGTTTCAAGAAACTGGCAATTTTCGAGTACCTTATTCAATGTTCTGGAAATGATTCCAGAACTAATTTTAGAGCTCTTGATGATTGCGCCTTTGACACTTTAAAGTGCACAATTTTTTAGTGCTTTTGCGCAATTGATTGTCACCATTTTGGCGCTCTGAACTGGAACAATAAATCTATACCTAGCTGTCATAATTTTCAGAGCTATGTGTTGATGTATGTCACAAAATTTTGGCTCCACAATCACGCCAATTTAAACCAAATTGACAGTTGGTGCAGATCATATATGCATGTGAAATAATCACATTCAGGGAGAACCGTCAATCAGTTCGTTAAATTGGCACGATCCCAGCGCCAAAAATTGTTACCAAAATTTACTCAAAGCTCTACAAACTAGAACTGGTATAGAATTCGATCACCGTCTCTTGCAACTTCACTGGAGCCACGTTTAAGTTTGATTTTTCCATTATGAGACTCATTTGATTCCCTACTAAAAAATTCAGTCGCCTAGGTCTCTGATGCAATGTACTGCACAGCCATACGATCTGGCAGCGAACAGCGACATAATTCGTACGTAGCCCGGAGTACCACGAAGGGAAAGTACCAGCCGTATAAGTATGTAAGTATCCCCAGTCGTACCTACTTAGTTACATACGTCGAATATAAATTACATGAATTTCTTTGCTTTGCAGCAAATATATGTACGTACGTCAGTATTTGAAGAATACATTCACAACAACCCAAGGTCATAACATTCTTGAACTTCAAGCTAGGCCGAGGACGCTTTGCTTCCCATCAATAAGGCTAAGGCTCCTTGACTGCAGAAAATCTGTGAACTGTGGGTCACTGTAACACAAATTTTACTTATAACGTCAAATTCGTTATATTGGCGATATTCCATTACATTGTCGCAGCTTGATGCCAAAATCTTTACATGTCTTGTGGCTTGAAAATCTATATGTCTTACTTTGTGGCTTGAAAATTGGACCTTTGTGAAAATACATGTCACGATTTTGGCTTGTTACACATCGCCAATTTAACAAAATTGGCGTTTTATTACTGTGAAGAACTATCCCTTTTCAAGGAATTCAACGTTACGGTCCTGAATCATTCAATCCTCAAAGTGTGGGAATCTGTATAACTACGTGCACCAGCTCTCTTCAATCACAAGGATGTACCAAACTACGAATGACTTTCGCAGATTATCGAAGTCAGCCATGTCCAGAATACAAGCATTTACTCTTTGAACTACTGCTGCTCGGATTCGTAGCATTCACGTTGAATATTTAAAAACAGAATCATGAAATGTATACTTACATCTTGCTCTGGTCCTATTCAAAAGTCAATTTGGCACCTCAATCTGTTGATAGATCCGCTAGCCACGCTTGTTTCAGTAACAAAAAAAACCATAATGATACCAGCAAGACAACAGCTACAAAAAGCTGCAAAGTCACTAGCTCAACATAGGCGCCAAAGTTTGGAAAACATTCTGGCTGCCGTCAATGTAATGTACGTTTGCATGCGTGCAACTTTAGGGACCGGATAGATGCATACCCCTGCTTGACTTCCTCACCACTAGATAATATATGTAACTCAAAAAAGCCCCCCAAAATGTAACAGCTTTTGTTTCCTTAACAAGTCCTGGAGTCGTAACTTGCCAATATGACCAGAGACCGTCATTGTGGAATGTCTTCAACTTTACGCATGGCGCAACATGGCTCGAGAGCCTTTACTGACTGGTTTGACTGGTTGTGAGTCTTTTTGAAAGCAGATGAGAATATCATCAAAGGATTAGGATATTACCGTAGTAAGCAAAATATGTCAGTAAGCACCCAGTCAGCAACATCTTTGTCCCGTCCTTCAATGATGCAGACTGGCTATTATCTCAACTCAAAACACCATTTCAAATAAGCAAAGGGAGAAAATGGTCTCCGTATTGTGATACAGGATGTCATGCTTTCGTGACATCAGACCTATCTGCAGTATCTAATGGGTGCTACTACGAACTACAAATATTTCGAAGCAAAAATCAATTTAGTTTCCAAAGAACTAATATATATACAAGACACTAATTAGATTTTTTCAACCAGCTACTTTGCTTCATGAAGGCCTCACCAAGTAACGTCCAAAATGTAGACTTACTGGGGAACCGTCCATCGACTTCTTGTGTGCTCCAAACCAATTTTGAAGATTCAACAACCCTCCATCTTCTCCTTCCACGTTGAATCTGAAAATTGACATAACCAACCATAAAAGCACCAGTTATAATTTGGAACCCTCCCAAAATATAATTTTCTTACGGAATTTTGTAATTCATATAATGATTGACCTAAAGATATTTGACCAAAAATTTTGTACAAACTCCATATTGTATAAAAAAAATGTCAAAAAAATCAGGACTAAAAGAAAACATATAGTTCTGGCAGAAAATATTTGAAAAATATTTTGAGAAATTTCGATTGCCAAATTATGCATTCAACTGCAGTTTCTGTAAAGGGTTGGGCGTTTAAGGGTTAAAACCAAACTCCAGGGCTTCACTCACATTTCGAAGGAAAACTCTAAACCTCTCCAAGTAGATGCCACATATGACCCATACTGAAATAGTACTGAGGCACTGTACCTGGCAAATCTTTCCATTATCCAGCCAGTATTGAACTCCTGCCCAGTCAATATGCTGAAACAAATGGGAGTATACCGCTGATACTGGATACAAGAAATTGTCCACTATTGTGGCTATAAAGACCTGAATTGACAACAAAGGGATCAGAACCAGACTTGCTAAACAGCTAACAAAAAATTATCGTGTTCCCATTGCATCGAGATGTCATTCTATGGAGCACTCAAACTCAATAGAAAAGAATCCAAGCAGACGAGAAGAAAATAGTTGCTCCTAAGGGAAGGAACCCATTCCCGTGACTTTCAGCTGTTAGGAATAGTTTCCATCATTAAAATATGGTTTTATTATGGTTTTAATGCTGGGTTTTGCTCACATTTTTGAGAATTTCAACGAAATAAGAAGTGTATTATTTGAAAATTGTATGCATAAGTTAAGAATTGTTGAAGTATTCGGTACTAGGGTCCTAATCTCGATCCTTGACTACCCTTGAACCAAAAGTATTGCATCACAGGGATCGCATAGAAGCAATTCTTACTCGAAAAGAATAGTAAAGAATCTCTTATTCTTACATGTCTGGATAGCATGTGCATAGTAAATGGATGACTTTCCAACCCGCAGAAAACGGGTAAGTCGAGGTAATCAGTGAGACAAACAGAAGGGCAAGGGAGTAGAGGCAGACCTTGAAATAATTATATGAACTGATTGACACAGGATCCGCTTCCGGCGACAAGACATTGCATAAATCGATCACCACCGTTGATAAGTGACGCATGGACGCCAATTCAATCAGGGTCGACATTATTACACACCCTACCAACAACAGACCTGTAAAATACCAACCACCCAGCTTAATCTACAGTCTCACAAACAAGGTCTTGTCACACTGGCAGATTTAGAATCAAGAGAACGACATCGCTTTGTTTAACAATTAAACGTCCATGCAGCCCGCCATACAACCATAAATGGGTTGCTGCAATATGGATATGTTACATTAAGGACCGTAAAGGGAAAAGAACTTGCAAATAAGAGACTTTTTGTCACTTAGATGGATGCTACAGTTTAGTTCAGTAAGTGGAGATACATTAACCCTTAAAGGACGAAGGGGTGACCTTGAAAATCATCCCTTTTATGCCATGCGAATCTTTGGCTTAAAATATTGCAAAAGTATTCATTGGAAGTCAAACTGTAGAAGACCTCCCCTTTTCACAACAAGATTCTGAGGATGAATAGTTGAACTTCTGTCCTACTAGAAGAATTCTTCGTCATCCGTCATCCATGGGACACCAAACGTCCCTGTTGCCGTTTAAGGGTTAAGGATAATGCACCTAATTGTGACTTGTTTCTAACTTGAAGTTTCTTGCTTAAAAAATATACACCTCTCCTCATGTCAATTTTGGGTACACCTATTTTCAGCACTTTGAAAATTCTTAGTTTAATTATACATTGGCCATAAAATGTAATGCATTCTAAGAGAGTCTAGAATCCCTTTTGACTCCCATCAGGATGGAACAAAACCTTTCATAGTTTAATAATAGGAACGATGCTCAAACCCCTATTCAGACGAATTAAGGTGCTGTTACCCTAGTCATCACAGTGCCTATGTGCCTAAATCAGTTGTGGGTACGAAAACCAGTGCCACAAGTTCAGAACTCACCTGTGGTGCAAGAAGAGTAAACATTGGCGGATCTTCCCATCAACACCCGCATTGCAACCATAAGGTGAATACAGGTGGTAACATATGGAAATACAAAGCTCCAAGATAGCCAACAATGCACGAAGAACAATCCACGGTTCATCCAATAATTGAATGTTGTATTGTATGTTTCCAGAACTATTGTCTGCTTCCGCAAGTAGTTCCAGTACCTAAAAAGCATGAGAAGTCAGTTGTAAATCTCAAGAAAGTTACCTGCATCAAGCCAATGGTTACCATCATTCTCATTTAATTACTTCCATAACCAATCCTTGACACATGTTAAAGAATGCAAATATTACCACTCTCACGCCCGAAACACATGATCAACAATTCGAGTAAATTAGAAAGCGGCTATGTTGCTCTTTCATTAAGGGCACTGCACGGGAGGTAGGATGAGTCAAAGGTATGACAAATCCTACATGCTATGCAGGATTGGATTTAGGTTTAGAAACCTATGTGACAAAAGCAGGGATGACAAGGTAAAGGACAGACAAGAACCAAGTACCGGGCACTAGTAAGCAACAAGCCATTAAAGACAAGTGTTCTGTTGGTCAGCAAGATGTTTGAAAGCTTACTGAGCAACCCCCACTCCCCCCCCCTTTTTTTACGCACACCTACTTTAAAAAACAAAACTAACATCATTTCCCGAGAAATTCCATTGCTTCATGTTAACTATCATGTGGTGGCAGCATAGAGGATGAGTCAGAGCTTGTGCTCAAATCAGGCATAAGAGGCACGATGCATACAGATAAATGAGAACGATACCTGGGAAAACTCAAATCCTTTGCGAGAGGATGAAAAAAGACAGCTCTTTCCGGAGAACTGATAATGCGTCCATTGGCTCCTGCGGTATGCAACAATCATCAAATTACTTAAACCCGAAGTGCCTGAATTAAAATAACAAAGTCACTTTAGAAAACAGTCAATTAAAGAAACTTCCTAACATATTTCTACAAAGCATATGTTGGTCATTATTTCCTCTTTCTACTGGTACATTTCGCTACATTCCTTGAAGCTTCCTACATAATGAAAAATGGTTTTGGAAGTTGAATTTACTACATCAAGAGTGCGAATTGTCAATGACACTGATGCAGTAAATTCATAATACACATGAAATTGGTAGCTCTGGGAAGAAAGGTAACACTAACCAGCCACAGCAGCTAGGGTCATATCATCTGAATATCCACCTTCTCGGAGGCCTGTGACCATTCCATATCGATCTGTCCTGAAATCGTCTGCATGCATCTACAATCCCAATCTTCAATTACATGATACAACGATAGGGTTCCTTATGGTCGAAACATTTTAACGATTTCATGTCTACCTCAAATTATACAGTTCAGCAAGGGTGATATTTAGTGTTCTATATTCATTCTAAAACTATCACCTACATATCTGACGGGCTTGGAAAATGGGACAGGTGATCACAGAAAAAGAGCCGAAAAGACAGAAATTATATTTACCATCATGCAGCCACCCCACAGAAAAAACGTCCGCCCCTGGCCCCCAGTAGCAAATCCTATAGAGCACGGCTGGTGCACGCAACAGGATTTTGATAAGGACAAAGCTCTTCAAGACAATCCATAAACAAGAGGAATGAAAATTCTACATGCAGAAAGACTATCGGCTATAATTTTGGCAATGTGCACAAGAAGGTCATGAGGATAAAGGAAGAAATACCAGATGATACTCATAAATGCAGTAGCTTCCAAGGCTACCCGAAGGTAAATCAAAAGGGTATCCTGTCAATACGAATATCTGCAAGGAAATGCCGCACAAAGCCGGTCAGCCACAAAGAAAGTTTCTCAGAGGCCAAAAAATAAAAAGACAATACAAGAAGCAGCTAGTTGTAAGTGTCACAACTCCATCTTAAAAAGTATAATTTTCATGTCTCTTTCCATATAATCCTCACTATAACACTTTCCTTATTTTAAACATTCGAAATCATAAATGTTAAATAAATTTCGAAAATGTCAACCTACCAAAGATCAATCTTCCATTGATTGAAAAATTTAAAACCCTATTTGGCAATCTTTGAGCGCCACTGTTACCCTAACCACATGTTACTATTCTACTAGACATAAGTAATTCACTTGTTCAAATGCGCCCAACATGCTACTATTGCTTTTAAAATACATCTCACTTTCATTGGGGTACAATAACTTTTTACATTTCAACCCAGTGCTCTGTCTCCCCACTTGCTGTAGAGATAACAAACCGATCATCTGTATGAGGTAGGGCTAGCCAAAACATTCTGTGCTTGATTGAGCAAGACTACAAGACGCCGTGAAGATCCACAGCACCATACCTCAGGGTACTTGATCATGTGAGCCACAAGGGCACCAATAGTCCCCGGACAGAGTTGCACGTCATCATCCAAAAAGAACACATACTTGCTGTCCTTATGCATGGCATCCACACCTGCCTATCAGGAGACCAAAATGTAAAAAAGACCTATCTCAACTCTTCACAGCAGCACCCTTGAGTGGATGATAAATGAGACTGTTCATTTCTAGTGAAGCAGAGTTCTACATAATATGCTAGCATCTTTCATTGAAGCTGAACTATACAACTATGCAAACCACGACGAATTTCTAGGATACCATTGACCAGTTCTATAAAATGGAAGCCTAGTAGGTTTGCGGTATCTGGGATATCTCTCAAAAAGCATCACCTCCAGTGTTACCGTAGCTACATTAAGCTCAAGAACCGAAAAACAAATTGGATTAATATCGGGTTGTGATTGGTGTACCAGCTGGTTGTATATTTTTTGGCTGCATGTTGTCGAATACCCAGCAACTAGCAATTTTATATCCACTTGACCCTGGGGAGTGTCCGAATTGCAAGATCACAATAACGATAAAAGTCAGGAAACATTTTGCAAACCAACATTTTTATGTAATGGGCAGGTGGAATGAACCCTTGCAAACAACTAAAAGCTTAAGAGTAATCAGCAATATCATCGAAAATGTTAAAGACTCTCAACAATATTATAATAATGATATTAAAAAACACTGATACAGCTCACCTTCGCGCACCACATGGTTTTGAAATCCTAACAACACATCATAGCCTAAAAATATTTGTCGACGTATCTCTATGTGTTCGTAAAATCTTCATGAATGAAGCTCCAGCCTTACTTCGTCACGTGGTCTATATAATCGTTTCTCTTGAACATAACCAGATGTATCATTTCATTCCTTGACAAACATTTATACCCTGAGCTAATAAAGGAGACCACCACCTTAATATATATAAGCTTGCACCCTTCGTAGCAGAAATCTTTAAGAGGCTTCTGATATTAAGGTAGTCACGGGTAGTAAACAGTCTTATGAAGCTAGCAGTGTTCAATAATACATGTCATGCCTATGCTCGAAAGTACGAGCTACTGCCTGTGGAGCAGTTTTCAATTCTACTGAGCCTATTAAAAAAGAACGGTAAAATGGTGTAAATGGGAATCAAGCAAAACCTCCAGATCATGCATCAACTGCAAGATCGATTGATATGCTGGGTCCTCCTTGTTTTCCACCACAAATAGATATTCTACAGGCCCTCCATACATCGACAAAACCTGCATTCAAGAACCAAGTCCAACCACATTTAAGAAGTGTTTCATTTGTAAAATTTTCAGGACTGAATTCTTCAAAAGTGCTTGTCATATAAACCCCTCCCTGATGTATTCTGGACCTAGATATACTAAGAAATCAAATATTTTCTTGAGCTTAAACCAGAACGAAAGTATAAAAGGCCCAGGCAACCAGAGATGACACAATAAACGGTTGCACTCACACTGAGATTTCATGCTCAATTCTCAATCAGATGTATAGCGTGATGTCTTATTAGAAAGCTACTGAAAATGCGCCTCATGAGTTATAACACTCACCTCCTACCTCAAAGTATTGAGATCACAGAAAGAAACTGAAGGTGTGTAGCATATGTAACAGCAGATTACATAGAGAGCCGACACTCAGCTCATTTTTCTGAATTTTCTAATTCATTTCAGAGTCAAATCTTGCAAGACATAGCTTGTCGGAAAGCAGTGAACAATGCCCTTCTAACAAGCCACTAACCATGTTCTGACACTAAGTTCTCAGATCACACGACCAATTGAAGATTGCTAGTTAGGGTTTCAAATGAAAACGATGTCAAAAAGGCGCTCATACCCCCCATTTTCAGTTTAAAGCTAGCATTTTCACGACCAGACATTCCAAAATGTCATCCCAAATATATCCCGTCACTTAGATAAGGACACCCACAATCGTCACTGTCCCAAAATCATCACCCTGAATAGAAAAATATTCTTTAGGAGGATATAGACAACCTAAACATAACTTCAAATGCCGGTTATAGGTCATCAACAAACATAGCTACAGACTTTCATGACTTTTGCATATCACACCCAAACGATGCATTCTTTCGTGCAATGAAACCCTCTTCCATTTGCTAACAACCACACGTGGATCATGACCAGAGTTTTAAAATCATCTCTACAAAACAACCTTTCAGATTATCACAGGGCAATGCGGGCACAGCGTTAGGGTGTCGAGGATAGCGCATACCTGAGTACGCCAGTTGCTGACATTATGCTCCCCAACTCCTTTCACAGGCATCACTACTGACACTCGGGGCAGCTTCGCTTGCGCGGAGTGCTCCAAGTCGTCCACATTGGGGTACAGGAAAGCCAAACTGTTCCCCGCAGCTTCGGCAGCGCGTATCCGCCGAAGCTCCTGAGCTCTGTTCAAGCGTGACCTAAATTTTAGCGACAAATCTTTACCAACAGCCAATAATCGACCAAAATTTCTTTTTAAATTTAAGAACTTACGAGAACGACAATCAAGAAAAAAATATGTAGAGGCAGAGAGAAGAACCTTACTACTGAATTGTAAGCCCAACCAGCTGCGAGCACCAAGTAGATCACACATCCCTGGCAGAAAACCAAAACCAAAACCAGAACCATTTCAGAGCCCTAAATGTGAAAATAAGCACAGCATGTGATGGCAACTAATTCAGGCGCAAGGATTTCAAAGAGACAGCGTGAGCTTACAATACCTTGAGCTGGAAGAAGATGGCGAGCGGGTGGCAGCAGAGAGAGCTGGCCCATACCAACCACGCATCCAAAGCTCCTCCTGCTGCGGCCAAAAACGTCATCGACATCTCTCTCTCTCTCTCTCTCTCAAAGCTTCAATCTCCAAGTTCTGAGCACAAGACCCATAGAAGGAACGGGGCTTTCCCCCTCCTCGGAAAGGGGGGGAGGGTCCAGAAAATGACCATTTAGCAGCTGAATGATTTGGAAATGGGGGATGTTTGACTTCTTGAAATATTTTGAAAATTTTAATCTTTTTGGAAAGCTAAAATGGAATTGGCATAGAATGCAAGTTGTTTTGTATTTCTTTTTGGACATTTGTGAAATTAGTTGTAAATTTTGAATTATGAAATTTGAATCATGTAGCTAGGGTACTAAAAGCGTTTGGCCATGATATGTTCAGCTTGTACACCGAAGACAACAATATGTACCTCTATGTTAGAAAACACTTATAGAATTTGGTCTCTTTAACCCCTCACCGCTCAAGGCCATTTTGGGTTCCAAAACATCAATGCTTTTGAAGCAATGTAGATGCAAATGTCACCAAGTTATAAAGATCATAATCGTAAAATCTTGTAGTGAACATGTTGTAGATGATGTGATACAAATTTGGAGTCATTTGACTGTATAGATTGAAAGATTATAATGTTTTAGTGTTGAAAAAAGATGCTGAAATTTTCCTAGCAATACACTTGGAGGTGAAATTTGATTTCTAAACTTACTCAAATGAAAAAACTTGAAACTACAAAGTGATTCAAAATCATCATAGAAACACATTGAAGAAAAAAATTATCAATAAATTGACTCAATGGGTTTGCAAAATGGCTTGCAAATGTCAAAAAATAGGCAAGAAAAGTTGCTAAAAACACATCTAAGGTTGAACCTCCTTCTACTAAAATGCTTCTCAGTCCCTCATAACTTCTTGTATTGATATGAAATTTTAGCCACACAAACTAGACTAGTATGCACAACTTTTCCAAAAAAATTTATTAGAAACAGACATTGTATGGAGAAGAAAGAAGCCGCCAAAGTTCATTGTAATCCAAAAATGTCAAGATTTTGAACTTCAAATTGCTCCCAAATATTCAAATCAACTTGGATTTGTATAAAAATTTTACTACAACAACTAGACTTCAAGGGGAACATAACTCAACAAATTTTGTTGAAAACAAACATTGGATAAAAGAGATACAACCCCTTGAAGTTTCAGCTATCAAATGCAGTTTGGTGGACTCAAATTGAAGCTGTAAGCTTTGACTAACTTTCAAGAAATCAATACATCTTGTATTGATTTGAAAATTTTACCACATAAACTAGAAGAGAAATCACAACTTTTTCAACAAGTTTTATTGAATTTAACTAACCGATGCGAAACTTACAACACTTTGAATTTGACTTGAAACTTTGTAAGGCCACATTTCGGCTAGTGGGGTGGTGAGGGGTTAAAGACTCCCTACTTCAACCGGCTCACTCAATTGGCAGAATAATAACTTACATTGATGGATTTGTCCTAATACAAAAGTTAACCATAACCTTTCAAAGATGAAGAAGAAGACCACATTTTGGTCTCATTTTAGGAGTTTTGAAGAGTTCTATCATAGAATTCTTACTTGTTCAAATAATCCTTTTTTCAAAATAACATATGCAATGTTCTTCACTCAATCTAATGATATAAAGATTTCTTTTGTTTCAATTATATTTTCTACAATATGATTGATCAAAATAGGCATTTCAAGATGATGTATTGCTTGTCTTTATCTTCTAAAGGACCAAGACCTTTTTCTATTAAAAACATTCAAATCTACCATTTTTGTTGCAAAGTACAATTTATTTTTTTAAATTGTATGTATTTGACCATATAATCTTACACTTTGATAAAAAAAAAATACATAAAATATTCCTAAAAGGCTAAAGTATTTTTCCATCTTCAAAAATAGTTTCAAAAAGTCATGCCAAAAATTGAAATCATAGAAGCTTGCTTGAACCTCTAAGTGTTCCTCTAAGAGACACTTGATTCTTTAGGGATTAAAGGATTAAAATAACTACACATGACTTCGTCTTTATAAGCAATTGAACATTATGCACATTATTTAATTTGACTTCTAATAGATCCTAATAGAAGTCAAAAGAATATTTAAAAAAAAATTCTAGTACATTTTTTGGAACTCATACCAATAAATTATGAATTTTTAAGTTGATAAAAATAGATGAATCCAAAAATCACACTAGGCTCTCATGAATAGAATAAAAAATTTTGAGGCAAGAATACTTGTAGTCTATTTTTAGTAAGGTCTAGATTAAAATTAGGTGTAATTACCTTAATTCAAGAATTTATGTGAGGGATGGAAAAGTGTGATTTGGATAATTTTGAAGGAATTTATTTTTAATTAGTGGAACCCTTTAGATGAAAGATGATTGAAAATTATAGTATTTGAAAACGGTGCAGATTGCACTATATTGAATTTATCTAAAACACTTTGAACTATCATATTAGTGCACTTCACAAAATCACATGCTTTCCTAACTCGCTTAATTAGTGTAAGTTAAAATTATTAGTAAAAGCCCATTATTGATACCTTTAATTAGATTATTTGTTTGTTTATTTGATACACTAAGATCTAAGAAATCTTGAGTCCCCCAACTATGTTTCTAGTATAGTTAAAAGTACACCCAACTTGCAACAAGATCATTAAGGCCTCAACATCATATTGAAGATTCTCACGCCATCATTGCTTCACCCAAGGTTGCTTTGGTGGTTCAAGAAGGTCCAACATCTTTTTGTGAACACTCTTATGGCAATGCAAGGCCCAACAACTAAAGAGCTTAATCCAGTAGCTGTGATAAAAATCATTCAAATTTAAGCTCCAAATGAAACCTTACACCTTAAGTACTAGAAAAAATCCTTTAGTTCGACATATATAAATACAACAAAGTGAAAACAAGGTCGAAATTTAAGAACAATAAAATTTTATAACAAAAAAGGCTACTTCACATTATTGAAGCTCGCAAGTAGCTCTCTCTTTTGAATAGTTTGCCCCCACATGCCAATAATAAGGTGTTACCTCAAAGCTACTCCAAGTGATATCGTTAATGTGATGAATTTCTCTCTTTCTCATAGTATAATCAAAATCCATCCAAACACCATATAAATACATATTTTTACATAATGTATGCATTTGCAATGCAACATCATGACTTAGAGTTTTCTTGTTGTGATGTCATGTAACCTCGCATGTAACATCACTTCTTGAGACATTATGATTCCATTAAGATTTAATTAGAATCCTCACAACGCCAACCCTAATATTTTAAACTAAATTTTTTTCAAGACTTCTTTAATTTTTGACAATCATAAATGAAAATTCAAATATATCACTACTATTTAACATATTAGTTTAATTTATGTCATTCTTTCTAAAGACTTTTATAATGTTTCATCCAAATAATTAAAATATTCCATCATCATGGACTTTGGAGTCACATTACTTCGCATGTCATGATTTGAAGTCATCCAAACAACCCTAGTCAAATATATATCAAACATTAGTTAATTAATTAAAAGCATTTGAAGAAGAGACAAATTCATACCTTAAATTAGGTTGTTTATTGGTTTGGTTTGTTACAATGAGATCTCTTAGACCATAGATTGATCCCGCGGTTGCATTCTTCATATCATCAAAAAGCCCTTGACAAGGAGGGATGCACGAGCTTTTTTTAGTGACTTTTGGACCTACTACATGAAAGTTTAGGATTTTTGAGTTATTTTTAGTTCAAAATTTAAAAAAAAAATAATTTCCCTTTTATTTTGGTTGTGGCAACAACATAGGGCATACTAGTGTAACATTATGGCTATAGAAAGGTCTAATCACCAATAAAGATACTTTGATTTTAACAAAACTACAAATCTTGCCATAAATGCAACTCAAGAACAAATTTGCTTAGCCCCAATTGCACTCTTCTTATGAGCTAAATAAGTAAGCTATTTTGTGCAAATAATACTTGAGCCGATTCTTAAAGAGACATCCATCCATCCACCTCATTAGAAGATTTTTGGGGCCTCTGGATGCCTACGAGTTATCACAGCCTGCGAACGTAGGAAACAGGTTTGGCGCAGCGGTTTGACGTGGCTGAGCCCTTGCCACGTCATTGACTAATTTTTTTTTTTTTTTTGCATTTGGAGACTAAAAAAATTTATTTATTTATTTATTTAATTTGAAAAAAAAAATTCTGACAGCGGGCCGTTCCCCTCGTTGCGGGGAAGAGCTGCAGGGGAACAGGCCCAAAACAGACTTCTGGACCCCCCCAAAACTCTTCTAATGTTTTAACCTTTAAGTTTGTTTGTTACATTGAGATCTCTTGGACCGTATGTCCTCCAATCATGTTCTTGGTAGTGTTGGAAAGCCCTTAGCAAGGAAGGATGCATAGGCTTTGTTTTGTGACATTTGGACATATGGTGTGAAAGTTATAGATTTTTGAAATTTTTATGAACTAAGAAATCAGAAAATTAAAACACAACTTTTACTTTTGTTTAGACCATGGCAACAACACAATGCACACTAGTATTACATGATATTAATATGCTTTCTACTTTACTTTCCTATCAAATCAATATCACATGCAACCTTAGGATTGCTAAAGTCTTTGGAACATGGTCTGTAACTTACTACTCACATTTAATAGATATTTTGTTAAAATGATGACATTTTTCCATGAATTTTCTAAGAATGGTATAGATTTCAAACTCTGAAACCTTGAAATCTAGGACAGGTATACAATTTAAACTACACATCCTAAACCAAAAAGTGCCAAGTTTGTGGAATACCGCCATTTTAATGAAGTATCCATTATTTACAATTATTAGGTCCTTTAACCCTTGAACGCCAAGGCAGATGTTTTGTAGATGATGGATGACAAGAAATCAAATTGTTTAGGACAAAAGTGCAACTATTCATCTTTAAAATTTGTTTTGGAAAGGGAAGATCTTCTACAATAGTTTGACTTGCAATGACTACTTTTGCAATTTTGGAGGCTAGTGATTCACACAGTAATAGAAAAAGATGATTTCGAGGGTCCCCCCAATCAGCATTTAAGGGTTAAACACTGGACTTTTTTTGTGAAGTCCATTATGAAAATTATCGGCCTTTCTAAGTTAAAGCCCAATGAAAATGATCAGTAGAAGTCGAAGTGCCATCTAGACAAGACCCATCTTTGAAAGTCTAATTGAAGACACCATACAAGACAGTCCCTTCAAGGAAAACCTACTGTACCAGCGCGCGCAGTCCAAGGCGTACGAGTGCTTCAAGAGCTTCTCCAAATCTAAGCGTCAATGTTGGTCTTCGTTGCGTTATAAATTTCTTGTATATTCGGAGACACATCACTGGAGAACCCTCGTCTCAATTCTAAGAACCATGGTCGAAATCCATCCGAAGTGCTTCATCGACTCTGCTCATTTGGGACGCTCCAGCATCGACTGGTTTTGGCAAATATATCCGGTCGTTTCCAATGCAACTCCTGCACTTGATACACCACCATGTCAGTCCAATTAGGAGTGACTAGAAATAAGCTTCTACTAGACCACAATACTATTGTCGTAAATTCGGCATTACAGCTTCAGGAGAAAATATGAATGCACGTTCGTGCCAACCAGAATTCTTTCACTTGTAAGATTCTAACGTAACACTTAGTTTAATTACCAAGATTACAATGTAGGGCAAAACCAAGAGTCGTGCTTCTACCTCTACCCCACTAGCTAGAAATAGAAATGATTCTCAGTTTAATATTATCAGTGTAAACTAAGCAGGAAAGTATGATTAACAACCTGTTGCGAGACAGAAGAATTGCTTTCTTGAGGAGGAAAAAGAGGTCCTTTCCGAACGACTCCCTGTTTTGGAGGCTATGGAGCCTAGACTTTTTGCAATGGTTTTGCAATGCCCACGAATTTTGTTTCAATGACTTTGCAATGGTCTAATATGAAATATTGCACTGTGTTTGCAATGAATTAGAATTTGCAACAGTTTAGAAATGTAATAGCATGGATTCAATGTCCAATACTTTTATATTGAGTTAATGACAACTTAGCAACGGTTTCGGAATGCATTATTTCTTTTTCGAGATCCAAAATAAGTTTGGTTACACATAGTTCCATTGCAAAACCATTGCAAACGCCTTGCTATTGTGTTGCAGTGACTGCTTTCTGTTGTAAGTACCTACCTCGATCTCTAATTCCGCGGCAACCAATTTTTCGACTCTAGCATCTCGATCCTGCAACCATTAGAGTGAGGCTCACTCTGATACAATCAGCAATTTTGAAAACTAAATACCAAAAGGATGTCACATCCGTGAACTTTTCAAAAGACAACCTAGTCCACAGCAAGCTGCACTGTGGCTTGAGAGCTTCCGTTGGTTCTAAAATAGAGAATTCCAAGAAATCATCTTCTGCATTAATTAGACGCTGCTCATAGCGAGAATACCCAGCAACAGTGTACACAGCTGGAAATATTCAAGAGAACACATAAATACGCATCCTGCTTATAGAAATCTTTTGTCAATTGAAAACGAAGCAAGCAAGAGCTCTCAAATCTAAAACGTCTAAAAAAGAACACCGTTTTGAATCTCATTTAGACGAAAGACAAACAAAAGCGAAAGAGCAGCTCTAAATTCATCGTACACCAAAATAAAATAGTGCTAACAAATATTGAAAGAATACATTTCTGACACTCAATTAATCAAACCAAAAAAAAAAGGCTTGAATACAACACATAGCCATTAACGGTAACTAAAATAGAGTTTGAATATGAATCTCTGTCATCAACAATGGAGGTCTCTGAGCAAAACACATCTGTTGGTGGAGGAAGATTACGTGAAGGCGGCAAACAAGCCAAAAAAACACATTGGACGAGGTGAAAATCCCACCTGACCAAAACCACAATACAATGAAACTTCTTAATGATGATCACGTGAGGTGTTGATGTAAATAAACTTGAGAAAACCGAATCTTATGCCAAGGAACACAGGAACCATTGAAAATTGCGGAAAGAGGGAACATACATAACTACGAAGCTCTTTTTCTTGAACTCGTCGGCAACCCAAGCGGTCTTCGCGAGCAGCATCTTCCAACCTTACGCGTTAAGGCCTTGTCGCTCATCCAGTCTGCATCGGAACCGGGCCTATTCGACAAGGCGCCAAATTGTTCGAAACTCGCTATGAACACCGTCTGTAGATTAGGGTTTAGATTGCTAATACTGCGCCACGTCCACTTCTAGAGCATCCTTTCCGCATCCCTGTTTTCTCAGGTGTGACTTTTTCGCCGTCTCTCACTTGTGCTCCTTCCTTGTGTTTGGAGCTCTCACCCCAAATCATTTGCGTCTCCGATTTACGTTTCGCAAGGTGTGTCTACTCATCTTCTTCTTCGAATTTCACGAACCTGATTTCAGTTCTTGCTTTTATGTTTTCATACTGCCGCTTCTGTTCTGAGTTTTTGCGAATTTTGCGAATCGAGTGCGTCTCTGCGATTGTCCCATATATTGAGAATAAATAGGTTGTGGGGTTTGCGAGACAGAAGGGATTGAGCGTTTTTCATGTCGTATGGATCTGTGGCATTTACATGTTGATTTTTTGGTTGTCATGCTTTTAGTGTCTGGGATGATGGTGGTGAATTTTGGAGTTCATTCTTAATCAATTATGTGTGAGCTGGATTTGTGCTATCGAGGTAGAAAAAGGAAGATTACTTTTGGGTTCGGAAATAGTTGTTGACATTGCAATTCGTTAGTAGATTTTCTATGTGACTAGTCATCCAATAGACTAGTCCGCCTCCTCTGAGTACATAGTCTATTCGATGAAATTTTTGTGTAGTTGAGGAATTTGTATGATGTGGTTTGTTCTCCGTTTATGTTTTTCAAGGTCGAATTTCCCTTTCTTTTTGTAGTTCATGTATTCGTCAAAACTTGAAGGACAGCAGTGTCTGGTATGTAAATAGTATGAGCACGCTTTCTTAGAATGCAATCTACATCTATTTATTGAGGTCGAATCTCTTGAAAATCCGAAATTACTTGAACAGAGTTTTGTTGAAGCAGCTATTTTACGTTTATTTTTTGGGGGGTTTTGCTTTTTTGCAATTTGTTTGTCGTTGTGCCATAGATCACCCTGGCCATAGATCTGCGTGTCCGTGAAGGTGGTACTGGCAGAAAACACCTTGAGAAGGGGTTGTGCACATTGATAGTTTCACCTGTAGGTGCAATAGATATTGAATTTTAATGTCTGTCCTCCAGGAGTACGGAAATTAGAAAGACGAGCTAAGAACGGGTTGGATTGTTGGAGGTGTGACAACAACACTGACTAGAATAGTTTATTTGAGATATTGTTATGCATGGATTATAATTCTGAAGCTTTGGGGACTGGGGTTTTGGGTTCAGTAACCATTCAGTAGCTTTTACGGTGGAAGGCGAGATGGTGTCCGGGCCGGTGGTCAAAGAGGATGATCTTGTCGCCCTTGGCTCTAAGCTTGAAAAATCCGTGACTGGATTCACCCTGTATGTCTTCTCCCCTTGGTTAAGCCTCAATCTTGTACTTTTTCTTCATGGATCCTGTTGATGTTTTTTATACAGATTTCTCTATAAGTTTCTTTTTTGATATATTCTTTCTCCTCATTTCTCACTTCCTCAATGGTTTTACAGCACAATGGACGTCGATTATCCTTCTGAAGCGCTAGCTTGTATTGTGAAGACAACATTAGCTGTTGATCCTGAGGTATGCACCATTTAAATGTGATCACAATTTCAAAGTGATGATATTGGAAGAATCAGAATCGGTTGGGAATGTTCATGTGACAGTGTTGATGAAGCAAAGGTTCACTTTCTAGTCATAGGTCACATGCCCTCGTAATGATTTTTGTGCGATTTGACTGGTGAATGCCCTTGGAGTCGGTCTAAATTGTTCATATTTTTGGTCCTCAGCACTTTTCGGCTTCTATATCATGGGGTTTATAATATTTGATCAGGATAAGTTATTGCTATAAGGAAAACACTGTTGATGATTTATGCTGATGAAGAAGAATCTGCTGCATTTGTTCTACAGCTGCAGCCAGATAAGGTTCAGAGGGAAATGTCGGTTCAAGGGACTCGGCTCTCTGTGTGAGTGTGGCATCTTCATAACCTGCCCAATGTCTCCATTGAAGTTCTCACCTGTCAGAAGTTTTTTTATTTGAGGTTGAATTTCTCTTGGTTGTATTGTAATCTATGTTAGCCAAGAGGTAGCTTCTGCTTCAGCTTTTAATGCATGTGGCATGGATCGTTGGTTTTGGTCTATTGAGTGACATCAGAAAGGCAGCATGAAGAATGACGAGCTTTGAACATTTCTTTGGCAGGACATTCACCGCAGTTGAAGCACGGTTCTTGAGGGCATCATTTAGTGCTTTTATGGAGTTGCTAATACTCGCCACCAGGACTGTTGAGCAGTTTGGGCCGTCATCTCCGTATGGACAATACTACCACCTATAGCCACGCAGCTTGGATCTGCTATTCATTCAAGTAGATCTACAATCGGATGAACCCGTCTCTTCCAACATATGGTCGCTTGACTCTGCTGCAGCACCTACAGGAACGGTGATCTCTTTGTTGACTGCTGCCCAGTCCTGAAGGTAGTGCGGTTTTCATGCCTTCCTCAACTCTGGCTCAAAATGTGCACCAACTTCCAATTGAATGAGAAGCTCACGATAGCATCTTAGACTGCCTACTGCCGAGAACGTCATTGCAAACGAGCGCAGTACTGTTTTTTGTAATTGCCATAGAGAGGGTTGTGTAATTGTTTGATCAGAGGTCTGGTCTAGGTTTAACCCACACAGAATTTGAACTTGTATCAATTTGTGGTGGTGATCGCAACTTCTCAACAAATTTTTTGTTGTTTGGACAGTCTGAAGATTGAAAAGTTTTTGGATGCCTTGTCCTTTAGATAATAATCCACGGATCACCCTTGTTAAGATGATGGAAATTTGTTGATGCCATGCCTCCACTGAGCCAATAAGCTGAAGAATGATCACAAACCGAAGGTGCAATGGCGTGACTAGAAATCAATATATTAAACGCTAGATTAAATCCTGCTGCAAGTAAAAGTATACGAAGTTCTGGATCTTGTGACCTGCCTCTAAATTTTAGCAATTGCAACAGATGGGTCACAATTCCTTATTCTCAAGCTATGCTACAGAGTCAAGACGTCAAGACTCCTCTTCTTCAAAAAACTTGACTGAAACCCCGCCCATCCAGCTCTTTGATATCAATCCACTACGTGCCGGCAAACGTGATGAAAGCATTTGCCCCGAGTTCCATCAAACTGATTCATCATGGTTTGAGCAGAAGAAATAGAATGGAAGATCAAATCCTTCTGCAAGTAAAGCTGTACGGAAGTCCTGGATCTTGTGACCTGTCTCTAAATTCAAAGAATCGCAATAAGCGTGTCGTAATTCCTCATTCTAAGACTTTGCAACGAGATCAGGACCCCTCTAAACCAAAGAGGTCACTGATATCAATCCATTCTATGTCGTCAAACTGGATCTGCGTGAAGTGCGAATTAATTCTTACCATCTCGAGCAGCAGAAATAAAAATATATTATATGGTGCATCAAATACTGCTGCAAGTAAAACTATACGAAGGTCCTGGATCTTGTGATCTACCTCCGAATATACAGCAACTGCAACAAATGGGTTGCAATTCCTCTCTCTAAAGTTATGTACCAAGTATAGGGGCTTCATCAAGCTCATTCAAGACCCCTCTTCATCAAAAACATCGCCGAAGTCCGGGACTTCCAGCGATTTGATGTCGATCCACTCCATGCCATCGAACTTGATGTGCGCGTCTTTGCCCCCGAGTTCGGGTAAACTGAAATCCGAACCCGAGGAATTGCACGTATACTCCGGGTCATTGTAGGAGATATCACACGCCTGCGAGATCGCCGCACTCGGCGGGTGCGAGTGAAGCTCATCCACAGCTTGTAAGCCCAACTCCAGCTCCTGCACCACCTGGCTCATCAACGGTCGGGAAGAAGGGTCCAAGTCTGTGCACCGCAAACCCAACCTCGCCATTTGGAGTAAAATCTCGTGGTTGTATGTTGTGGAGCGCAGATTGATGTCGAGAATCTCGTCCAAGTCTCCCAACTCCAATTTCCATCGAACCTGGAATGCATTTTCGTCTATAAGAGGTAGTATCACCTCTGAAACCCTAACCCTAGTTCCAGCGACTAGTTTCTGTTTTGTAATTACGAACTTCACTCTTCTGTCTACTGGTGTGCGTTCGCAAACAAGGCGGACATCTGAGTATGATAGTATGGTAGTATGAATAGTGTTGCCATTAAGCGATTAGATTTTGAATAGGTGACTACAAGATGCTGGTGCAAAATTTAGAAGTTGTGTGGTTTGGTGAAGAGTTGAGTTGAAGATCAATCTATAAGTAACCTGATAATATCCAACGAATCGCATTTGAGATCACCAAAAAACACCAAGAATAATGCTCGAGTTTGGCTTTGGTTGAATTTAATAGGGAAAGAGCAAGTTGGCTTACCCAGTCGGTGATGTGGTAGGATACTTCATCTCTCAAGCTGTCGCAAGCAGGCTTGCCTGTGACGAGCTGCAGCAGCACGACGCCGAAGCTGTGGACGTCGCAAGCCGGACCGACGTTGGATTTGATATAGGACGGGTCGACGTAGCCGGGCGTGCCCGTGGCGCCTGTCAGCATGTGCGTTGCGTTGGGGCCGAAGTTGGCGATCTTGGCATGGAAATTGTGGTCCAGGAGAATGTTGGTGGGCTTCACGTCTCGGTGGATGATGGGCGGCTGGCACTCTTCGTGCAGGTAGGCTAAGCCTTTCGCTGTGCAGATGGCGACGTGCACTCGCTCTCGCCATGTTAACGACAACCCAGACCCTTCTGCACGCACACCACAACCTCAGAGTGTAAGATTTCTGTTTGCAGCCCTAAACCCAAACAATTATCGAATCTAATTCTCTAACCCCTAAAATCCTACGCAAGAGTATTCCCAGGACAAGAAAGATTCGGGGCTCACCGAGGAAATGATCGGCAAGGCTTCCATTGGGAACGAACTCGTAAACCAGGATTTGCTCGCCCTTCTCTTCGCAGAATCCACCGAGGTTCACTAGATGCTTATCGTGAAGCCCAGACAGGAACTTCACTTCTACAAACAACAAACCAACAAATGAGGGATCGATGGACTGAATTAATTGAAGGATCAAATGCAAAAGAGGTTCCATCTTGAAGCTATGAACGCTGTACCTTTCTGGAAATCGGAGTGACTCTGATGAGATTCCCGTGTGGCTCGTTTCACAGCCACGATTTCTTTCGCTGATAAAAGAGCTTTGTAAAGCAGGCCGAGCTCTCCGTAGTCCAGTTTGCACTCGGCGTTGAAGTTGCTAGTGCCGCATTTGAGCTCCTTGAAGGTGTAGTACGTGGTGACAGGTGGTTGTCCTACGCCTTGCTTCAAACTGGGGTCGACATACTCTCCAGCTGAGGTTTGAGAGCAACAGACGTTCAAAATCAGGTCATATTCGTTTCCATTGGTGTCATTTTCATAAAAGTGGCTCATTTGGAAAAGGGCTTTCAACAAGAAATCGGAGGGGTTTGAGATTCCAGTGTGGACCTGGAGCAGTTTAAGACAACCTCAGAACAATAACCATTCTAGACTTAAAAGCTTTGAGGTTCGAGAACTGGAGTAGGTAACCTGAAAGTGGAACCTTGTTCGGGGAGATAACACCCCCCAGCCACGAGACTGCCGAGGGATGTTATTTCCATGAGGTTGTACATTATCAGACATAACCTCAATGGTTAAATCCTATTCAATTGTGATGACTCAATGGTCTAAAAAGGCACTGTAACACTAAAGAAAAACGAGATTGCAAAATCCAACCATGCTCTCCATATTCACCTTTTGGTTGCCACCTCTACAAAATTCAGATTATGAACTCTCAACTGCAGTTTGAGGTACCCATCTGGAACTCAAACAATTGAGGTTTATACTCATCGAACGTCTCAGATCTGTAAACATCCTAGATTTCAGAGCTTTGAGATTTCGATTCAGCAACAAAAAGAATCCATCTGAGCAGATTTCAGCATATTAACGTCACATTTCGCACACTGAAATCCACCGACATACCAGATATGACGTAGAAGCCAGTAATCATTACAATTGCAGAAAGAAAAGGATGATCCAGGTTTGCAAACACACGTTCCGACAGGTTTTGGACTGGCACTCACATCCACCCTTGAGCTTCTTCAAAGGCAACCCGAAGCAGGCAATCAGCTTCATAGCCCCCATTCCGACGACTACTCACTCATGAATAATCGCGACTCCTCAACACTTAAAGCATGGTAGTGGGCAGACCTACACAGCTGCCCTTCAACAACCAACCCAAGGAAAAACCATTAGGTCATTCGAAACTTCAAAATCTCACCAACTAGGGCGGAGTGCAGCTAACGAGACACCCAGTGTACATTCTGCACTACAGTGGAGGTGAACGTCTCAAGGAGTGACATTCTTCCCACCAATTTCACTGCCACAACAGTGACTAACACCCTCCAGAAGTCCAGAACACCCCAGCTTTGAAAAACTCGAAACAAAATAGGGTACAACCAAGGCGAAAGGAACGCCCACGCCGTGCTCAGTACAATAACTTCACTGTAAGGCGAAAAGGTTGTACCACAAACCTTGGGGACTGTACAGTCAGAACCCTGAGACTCCAGTCAAAGCACCCTTGGCAACGAGAATTCTTCGCCGTGCAACAGGAATACGTACGAGAAACTGGTCGAAAATCTAGACCGTTCGAAAACCCAATCGAAAACCGATACTACTGCTACTACTCCTCCAAATCCCGGATTCACATGCACGCTTCCCGCACCCGCACCTCATGTAACCCACACTAAATCTCGATCAACCTCACCAGGAACCCAAACCCAGTCGACACTACCGCCAAATACGCCACCAGAGCTCCAACCAGTCCTGGGATTCCATTCCCCATTCTCCAGGAACGCTTTCCAACTCTCTCATCCCACAGAGAGAAAATCAGGGAGCCTCGCACTACTAGCTAGCATCCCACACAGAATTCTATACTCACACAACGTTCGATCTCCACTCCAGCAAGGGATCGATCGATCACAAGCAAAGTCGCGGGATCATGGATGCATGGATCCCGAACTCCGAGCCATGCATCGATCTCTGTAATGCTGGCGATGGAGATGCGATGGGGACGTGACGTGAAGAGCAAGGCCTTGGAATCGAAGATGAGATTTGAGAAGTCAGCGAGCAGGTGGGGATGGTGCGCGGCAACTGAAGAACTGGAGATCGAGTGGGGTAATAAGGTTAGCAGACTTGTTGCGACGAAGTCAACTGCACCAGCTGGATTGAAGTACGGGATGTCTTGTTGTGCGCGCTCGTGTGGTCAAGATTGCGGGTGCGGATGCGCTGCATAAGGGGGCTGGGGAGCGGCAGGCCCGGCAGCGGCGCACGGAGTTTGGAGAAGGGGAACGGGAAGGCGACCGCTGTGCCGGGCCTCGTTATTGTCACATACACGTGATTATAGGGAGGTTAGGACAACCGGAGGGCTATCAGGTCTCGAAGACAAAAGCATTAAGCTTATGATATCCGTGAAGCGCTCCGACGTCCAATTTCTGGATGACGAACAGATTGAAAATCAGTTTTCAGTTCTTTCTCATTATGGCTTGGATGAAAGTCATCTAATGTGTGGATCAAGTTGTTGTCCTATCTAATGATTGGATTTGGTTTTACTAGAGCACATATATATATTTTTTTTAAATTACATATGTGGAAGTGTGTCAAGCCAAAAATTGCATTGACTTTAATTCAAAACTCGATTTACAAAAATAACCTACTATATTATACAAGCTTCATCACATGTAACTTTTGCCAATCCAAAGGCAACAAAGTTTAACTTTGATAGATATAAGGTACTAGACAAGCAACTATTATCACTCAAATTTGCAATTTGAATATCTTTTTCAAAGGGGCACATATTTTTCAAAGATGTGTGCTTGTTTCATGAATCAAACCCAAATGGAATTATAATTTCCTCATTAAAATTGCAATTTCTATAAAAATTTTAAGTGGTTTGTCTTGAAAATATAAACCACCCATAGAGTGGAATCATAAACACCCTATCAACAACCCATAACCACCTTAGAGTGTATCTATTAGCACTTAGATACTCACCAATCAAGGACTAATGAGTTGCCCAAGTTGGAATTAATGCACTAATTTTACATAACAACAAATGGATTTGGATGAGTTTTGTTATAGTAATGGGACCAAAAGTAGGACATGGTAATAATAGGTAGATGATGGAGATGGGTTGGTCTACCTTAATTACCCATTCTTCTTAAGTGAGGCATTAGTACTCAAATTGTAGAAAGAACTATTGACCTTAAAGAGAGAAGAAAAGTTGGGCATGTATAATTTGCAATTGTAGAATTCTAGCAAAGAAAATATAGAAAGTGATTTATTTGCTAAAGAGTTTAGCAATAGAAGAGGATTTCAAGGAATCTAAGAGGGATTTCATTTCGACATTGGAAATCTTCTTCTACAATTATTGACTTTTGGATAATTATATAGGAGAACAAAGAAGTAGCATTTCTAGAATTCCATTTAATTTTTGAATAATTGTTCTTTGCAAAGTCAACAAATAGACTTCAATTAATGGAAAGAATAGAATTAGAAGAGGATGGAGTAGGAAGGTTAAAAAAAAAAGTTAGAACAAAAATAGAAGAATGGAAACTTAAAAGAAAATAGGAAGTAGATTTGGAATTAATTTCCACAATTTGTACCTAAAACTATATAATTAAGGGATGAGCACAAAATCAAGAAAAAACAAGATAGAAATTTTTTTAACTTTTTTCAAATCTTTTCAAACTAGCATACTACAAGATCCTACAGTTGACAGTTGTATGTATCCAAAAATGTTTATTTTTCTAAAATTTGGTACTAAAATGGTAGTTTAGGAGTATTTTTGGTAAAAACATAGTCAGGGAACTTCAAGGATTAATGAAAATAATCATTTTTAGGCATGAATCTCTAAAACAACTTTGTACCAGTGTTAAACACTATTATATTGTAGTTGTATGCAATCTACAATCATAGAATTAACTTATTCTCCAAATTGAGATTTGGACTTTCCCTTGGAGCTTTTAGCCAAAACTTAGGGCCAAAAGCTTTTTAGCTTTTTGTAGAAATGAATGGATTATAGTAAAGAACAAATAGTAATTTTGCACTAAACGACATTAGTATTGAGAATATTAGAAGAAAAAATAAAATAAAGTGAGAACAATAGGAAATATATAGAGAATTATATATTTTTAAAATTTGAAGCCAAAAAAATTATCTCCAAAATTTAAGCACAAAAATAGTTTAATGAAATTTCTTATGAAATATAATACACTATGGATTATTTAAAAATCATTTTAAGAATTCAAAATATATGTTTTTTCAATTCAAAGGAACTTATAGCCAACTAATTACATAAGAAAGAAATTCTATTATCTATGTAACAATAGCACTCTAATTTGAAATACTAGAAAATCAAATTATCAATGTAGTTCTGGAATCATATTTAGAGTAATGAAATTATATAAGGAATACACTCCATAAATTATAGACCATAAATAATGATAAATTCCCTCAAAATGATTTAACAAAACAAAATAAACGAGGGACTATTATAAGGTTAGATAAACTCTAAAGATACAAAGAATATTAACCCCTAAATGGAGTAAATGTTCAAGGCCTTCTTTGAACTTCTTAGAATTTCTTTAAATTGAACAAAAAGACAACATTTTGATAAGTCTAATAAATATTTGAATTTAAATTGTACAAATTCAAACTAGACGTATTAGAAATCACAGAGAAAAAAAAATCGCAACAATATCATTTATAGATTGAAAGATTATAATATTTGATCATGTTAAAATTGTGAAATTGACTTGAAGTCTTTCAATCCTCTTTTCACATATCAAATTAAAAAAATTGGTCACCAAAAAAATATGAAATTAAAGGACACAACATGCATAATTCCAATCAATTTATAGCTTTTTAAAATCTACTCAAATTCTTTTTAAAATGAATTTCTAATGTGATTTTTTCTCTAGAATTTAGTGTATATGAGGCTCATTTTCAAGAGCCCTCAACACTAAAACATCAAGATTTGTAATAGACACCCTCACACGTAGGGTTGACGAATCTCTATGTCCGCCCGAAAAAGGCGTCCGTAACCCGAACGTCCAAACGTCCGTCCTCACGGACGCCAGCGGATGTAGCGTCCCTCCCGCCGTCGGAAGGCGGACGGGCGGGGCGGACGGCCTAAGGCGGACGCCTAGATCATGCGGACCAGATCAGTCCATGTGTCGATCGGACGGCTGTACCGGGGCGGACGGGTATCGGGGCGGACGGGGCGGACGGCGTCCGCGAATGTCAGCAGACGCTGTAGACACAGCGTCCGTGTCCGGAGGTCCGACCGTCCTGTCAACCCTGCTCACACGAAATCTTGAATAGAAAATTATAATCTTTTATTTTTAGAATCAGATTTTTTATGCTAAAACTAAACTTTGATCAAAAAGAATTCTCAAAATATAAACTACAAAAAATAGTAACTTGGTTAGATTTTATTTCACTTCTACACATTGTCAGCACCAAAATGTGGTGCCTAAGACATTTAGGAGTTAATACTACATTATAAACGTAACAATTGCAAGCACTAATTTGATAATACATCCTAAAAGGAAAAAATTTTGCTTTACCAATTCAATATCCATTGGATAATTAAAGGTACAAAATTGTAATGTAACACCAACAACCTTAATTCCTAAGAATTGAATGAATATCAAGCCCACATAATGGCAAGGCAAAAGTATAGGTTGAAAAGCACCACATGAATTTACCTTGAATTGAATGAAAATTGGAACTAAATAGCCAAATGATCTATAGAATGGAATCATGTGTGCTAGCTTCACATCTACAATATTTCTCTTGTGGCTTCAAATGTCAGGATCTTTCTTCTTAAAGTTTGGATCTTTAAATTTAGTGATCTGTTGTCATCAACTACTCCTTGTAGTTTGACTTGTTCATTCCACATCTCTCAAGAAAAAGAGTCTTGCCAAATTTCTTCCAATGCAATGTCACCTTTGGATATATTAGTTCAATGATGACTTTAAAACATTACAATTGTCCAAAGTTTCAAACCTCATATAATTGAAGACTGAAATGTTCACATTTTTTATGAATGATAAAACCATTATTTGAAATAAACATTTGTACTATAGTAATGCTTTTATAACTTCAATGATCTTTGTTGAAAGTCATTTTTAGAACATTACATTCTTGGAGGGGGTAGAATTAGTTATAATTTCATTCAAGTTTAAATTATAGAAAGTTGATTAATTATCTTGTATTCTATTTTGTTCTAATTTGACCTAAATATAGAAATATTTAATTATAGACACCAATGTTGTAAAGTATATTTATTATTGTTGAAATGTTTTTGACTACAAAAGGTGTAAGCCCTTGAAGTGTTTTATTTACAAAGATGCCAAGAGACTTAAAGAACAAATATGCAAGAAAAGCTTTAAAAAAGTAAGGTTATAATTTATATAATTTTCAATAATTATTTCAATATATTTTAATATTTATAATTGACAATTGATATAAATAAATCTATTCAAACTTGCATTCAAATTAAATGTACTTTTGAAGTTCTTCGATAATTGTACAAGTAATATCTACAAATTTGGTGTCTACTTAATGCAATCTATATTAGAAAATTTATAAATACATTCAATTTTAAAATTTAAGAATTTTAAAATGAAAAACAAATATAAAAAGCTTAGAAAGATGTGTATTGATATAAGCTTTGATATTTTTGTAAATGAGTAATAAAATTGTGAAATTTCAATTTATAATTTTTCAATATAAACATTTAAGATCTTCTATTTACTCTGGTTGTTTATTCAATGAAATCATTAGAGTTATGAATAAATCATATATCAAACTAGAAGATAGAAAAAAAGCAAATAAAATAATAAATGCTACAATTATTGTCACAACTATAAAAATCACTTGCAAAAGATCCATTAAAATATAATTTCTTGAAAACAATAAACATATTCTTCTATGAATTATAAATTTGTTCTTGAATGGTACAAGTTCAAATAATATGTAATAGACAAATTTGTATGAGTAAGATGCATGGACCTCATTTCATTAATATCCTAATTTCAACACTTTAAAATCCTATATAACGAACAAATGTTTGTTATGCCTAAATATTTATTATATTTGAATATACAATCTTAAGTTGTTTAATAATTGCTAAGACTTCATTGTTTTCGTTTTTGCATTTAATATTCAAATGCTGAATCTTTGTATTTCTCAAAGCTACTTTTGATTATCATTATTAAAAAATATCAAACTATAAATAATAATTATAGTCATTATACAATTGTCATCTTAGCATCTTTTGCTTTAAAGAATAATAAGGCATCATTTGTGATACTTCACAAATAAGCAAATAAATAGATATTTTATTTTTATAACAAAAAGAATTCAAATATTGTAATATGTTCAAGCTTCCCTAATTGTAGTACCTAATAGTGCTTACATCGATAAATGAAATTCTAAATGTAGTTTGACAAATCACTAATACCAAACCATCACATGTTTTAGTTTCTCCAAAAAATACTCAAATATTAACATTTGATAATAATTATCTATTAACCCCTAAAGTTCCTTGACTATGTTTTTACCAAAAATGGACCAAAACTGCTATTTTTAGGACAAGTATAAAAAAACTTAAAAACATTTTTGGACACATCTAACCATAGGATCTTGTAGTATGATAATTTGAAAAAATGTGGAAAAAATTTCAGAAATTTTCACCGCATAGATTGCAAGATATTAGTGTTTGAATTCACAAATAGCCTTTCTTGCCCCTGCAAAAAACCGGGCAGCTGCACTTTACAAGGTCACATTTGTATGAAAAAATGCCCCAAATGGTTGTAACTCTTTGGATTCATTCTTCAAGGCAAGTTGGCTACATGCTTGAAAAATTTCAGATCATTTGGAATTGTACAACATATAGGAAAAAAATTATATGTAGAAAGAAGTCGAAAATGAATCAAATCACTAAATTGTTAATAATTTAGTTATGGAATTGAAAAATTCCAATCCCAATGGTTACAATGTTGTAATAAACAATCTTCACTTAATATTTTTATTCTTTTCCAAAAATATTGAAAATTGAATTTAATAAAGAACTTCAAAGTTTATTTTGGAGAAGAGAATCTATAACTACCCGCAAACTAAAACACCTCATAACTTTTGACTAATTAATCAAAATGAATTATTCAAAGCTTTCTATGTATATATGAATCTAGAAAGTTAATTTCAATTTCTTTTTTTTGAAAAAAGTGAGTTTTTCAGATCTGCTTGAGTTGAAAAATAAACTACATATTAGGCCATAACTTTTGACTCATATTTCCAAATGTCCTGAAATTTGTGCACATGAAAGATATTCCTTGTTTACACCTTTAATTAAAACTTGAGCCAAAAATATAGAAATCTGTGCTCACATGCACTTGCCCCAAAAAATTATGTTGCCAAAAATCTCACCTTAATCCTTTAGGGGTTAAATGATATTGAACATTGTTATAGAAAATTTTAAGAAATCTAAACAAATGGTGGAATTATACTAATATATGTTTGCAATTGATTATAAATCAATGAAATGTAGACAAAATATAAAAGATTCTCAAGATAAATCTACAATAGAATGTGAAATTATAAATTTTTGAATAGTTGTCAAATGTAATAATATAAAAATAAAAATGTGGATATACAATATAAGTTAAGTTTTACAACTAGAAAATATTTCATGGGCCTTGAAAATTATTTTCATATTGTATAATCAATATTAATGGAGGTATTAGTTTATATGTATTAGTTGGTATGCTAGGTGACCATATTAAATTAATTAATTTGATCAAATTAATACATGTAGGTGTAGGGTGTTTTGACTTTTGAAGTAATAGCGAAACTAAATGGTTGATTTTCTAAGGTATAACTTTAAAAACAATGGTAACTAAACAAATAGAAGACTTCAAAAATTACGTCATGTAGAAAGATATGTAAAGGAAGTTGATGATATAAAAAAATATTATTATATGCTCCATGGGAATGCAACTTGCACTAAGCTTGTAAGTGGCATCATAGTTTTGGTTCTATGTTAGATCTAGTCTAGGATTTGGCAAATGGAGAGAAATGAATATGGCAATTTGAGTAAGAAGAGGAGGATAGGGCTTGTAAGGGTAGAAATGTTGTTATTACCTTGAAGTTTTTTATTTTTAATCTTGTGAGGAGAATTTTGCACAATATATATCTATTGTGATTTAGTAGAAGTTAATTTTTTTTTATTCAAATGTCCTTCTAAAAGTGCTAAGATTTAATGGAACCATTTTTTAATTTAAATTTTCATACTTACAAAATAAGAGTGTTATACTATCCATACCTTGAGTTAGGATATTTACCATTTGCTTGTTATGTTGAGATCTTTGGAATTGCACATTCTTTGAGTGCATTCTTGATACCATTAGAAAGCTCTATCTAAGAAAGGCTACATGGGCTTTGTTTTATGGCGTTTGGATGTATAGCATAAAAGTTGTTGAATTTCAAAGTTATTTTCAATTAAAAATTTAAAAAGATTATTTTTACTTCTATTTTAATGGTGGCAATGGCTCAAGGCATATTAGTCTATATTTTAAATGAGGCTATTTTTTGTTTTGATTTGTTATGTTATAGTGAGATCTCGAGAAGTGTGCATCCTCTACTCACATTGTGAGTATTGTTGAAAAGTTCTGTGCAAGGAGGGATGCACAAGCTTTGTTTTGTGGCATTGGGACATACAATGTGAAAGTTATGAATTTTTTATTTTTATTTTTTAATTTAAAGATTAGAAATTTATTTTTAATTTTGACTATAGCAACAATACATGGCATACTAATATATATGAATTATGCTTTCATTATCACTATATTTTGGACATCAATGTCGGCTAATATTATTGTATTTGTATAAAACTTTATAACATACATAATATACAATGCACATATATTCAAATCCAAATTCCAATATAATACATAAAGAATCAATACCTTAATTTAGGTTGTTTATATTGTTTGTTTGTTATACTTAAATTTTCTAGGACCCTGGATCTCTTGGTCACGTTCTTAGTAATGTCAAAAAGCTCTTTGCAAAGAAGGGTGGACAGGCTTTGTTATATGGTGTTTGAACCTATGGTGTGAACGTTATTGAATTTCAAAAATTTTGTGAATTAAAAGATTAGGAAATGACTTTGATTTTTATTTTGACTGCGGTAACGGCACATGGCACACTAGTTTAGTTTTTTTAATGAAAATTCATAATGTGGGTGGGGTAACTCCCACCTTTTAGTAAGAGTTACCCCACCCACTTTAAAGTTAGGTACGAGAATAATACCCTCGGAGATTCGGTCCAACCCAGACGAATCCATGGCCGGAAACGAAACGAACGGTGCAGGAGAAGTTCCCTATCCGTTCTCACGTCACTCTCATTGGTACTCCCGTTCCCCAAACACGAGAATGCGCTCCCCAGAGAAAATACGACAGAATCATTAGTACTAAATTAGTTCAATGGAGCTAACTAGTCCCTCATTAGTAAGTCACTACAAACCCCTGTCCAGATTCACTTCATTATGCGCCACATACTAAACCTCTGCAGTAGACTACAATAGACTGACATCCCTGCGATTCTTCCTCACTTTCCCGTTCGCTTTTCCTCGCCAATTGCGCTCACATCACTGCAGGTTTGCAAGGTTTTTCGCGAATTCGTGAAATTTCAATAGATTTGGGTGTTTTGGGGAGTTTCTTGAGAGTTTTTGGTGCATTTTGAAGGGGTTTTGGAGGTTTACGAGAGGTTTTGAGGGATTTGCGTGTTTGTGCGTTATAGGTGACGATGGCGGCTGCAAGGGCAATGGTAGCAGGCTGCGTATCGCACTTGCCACAATGCGTGGGCTCAATGGCCGTGGTGAAGAGGCAGGCATTGGCCTCGTCGAGCTCGCTGTGTGTGCGGGCGGCACCATTACGCCTGGCGTTTATGCAGAGTTCGGCCGTCCCCGTACAGAGACGGAGATTGCACGGCTGCCGGGTTGTGTCGGCGGAGTTTCCAACCACGGTGGAGGGCGACGTTGATTCCCTGGAGTATCGGATGTTTTTCGCGGACAAGTCCGGCAAGACGGTCAGTTTCGGGTGCCAATCGTTGTGTTGCTTAATTCATTACCGCTACTGTAGCCTCTGGAAAATCGCATTTTGAAATTCTGTATCACTTGCCTCCACAGTTTCGATTCTCCAATAGTCACCAATGTGTACAGCTGTGAATTTGACAGTACAAAGAACAGAGCTGTTGCAGAGATGTCTAAATGTGGCATGCTGACAAAGCAATACACCTGTCTTAGTGTATAGATATCTTACAAGTTTGAGCTCTCATGTTCATTCTATTTGCGTTTTAGGGAAGACTATCTAGAGGTCGCTTGGGGTAAGAGTTGGATTTAAGTGCACTTAGTTTGAGTATGGAAGTCTTGAAGTAGAGCGTTTGGAGTTCATTTGTAACGTCCAATCACTGAATTATCACAGTGCCATACTGTCGACGTTTAGTCTACCGGACTGTAATTACAAGATTCTATATCACTGAAAATTAGAGAATCAGACACCAGATAGTGAGATCTTTTGTATTATCTTTTATTTTTGGATCAATTACCGTGTGAAAGGTGTGGAGTGTTCGGAACCTTCTTTCATTGTTTGGAGTGTTCACAAGAGCACGACAAGTTGCGTTTTAGGGCTTAGCTCATTCTAGGTGCACATTGTCAGTAATGACACCTGATACCAAACTTAGTCCAGTGCATCTCGTAGTTCAGTGTTAGTACATACCTGTATTCGGTACAGGACACTGAGAATTTCTTTTAAGGTTCAGAGGAAGGTAGAGGATACTATTCGCGTCCATCTTTAACATTTTAACCGAGATGTAGAAGTGAGATTCTCGGGAGATCACTCAATAGAGCTCACTGGAGAGATCACTTTGGGTACCATATCCAAACTCTCTTGACATCAAATTAACCGGACAGTAGACACCTCATTTACGTTCAAAGATCAGCAGTCATAGACATCGCACTTGCTAATTGAGGGTCAACCAAGTGTAATGGGAGAGATGAGATGCTGTCGATAACAGGGGTCAATACTAGGAATGGGATCAGCCACCTGGAGGTTTTAGAGTCCTCCTAAATGAAATCAGTTGCGGGATAGAGTTTCTATTCATTTAAGCGATAGCTAAATAGTGACTGGTTGGTACAGGTTTCACCATGGCACGATATCCCACTCCACGCAGGAGATGGGCTTTACAACTTCGTAGTGGAGATTCCTAAGGAGACTAAAGCTAAGATGGAAGTGGCTACCGAGGAGCCCAACACCCCCATCAAGCAGGATACCAAGAAGGGAAAGCTCCGTTACTACCCGTACGTGTTCATAACCATCAATTTGAGTTTACTGAGCCTTTTGTGCAAGGATCTGACCCCGAGCTTTATCATTCTTATGTCTGTGGTTGTGTTGTTTCTCTGGGTGATGTTGGGAACAGGTACAACATCAACTGGAACTACGGACTTCTCCCCCAGACATGGGAGGACCCTTCTCACGCCAACAGTGACGTGGAGAATGCTTTCGGTGACAATGATCCAGGTTTGTGCGTTGTTTCTAGCTTGAGATTGATGATGCCTATGACGCTTACGTCATAATGTGACTTTGGTTTGGTTTGTAGTCTCAAAAATTCAGATCTTGACCCTGAAGTGCTGAAACTGAAACATAGAAACTCCTCTCAGGTCTAATTATTGTAACATTCAAAAGAGCTTTTCATTGAAAAATGAATGGGATGTAGTATGTACTCTTCTTTCAGTTAGTATATTTTTCAACCTCAATTTTTTATTTAATCACTGCTGACTAGTCTAATTCCCTAAACCACGCATATTAGTAAAGGACAGCAGCGCATTCTAGTGAGCTAGCTTTTGATTGTATTTTTGCTCGCTTTCTCTCCTTATGGACCCTGCTTCCGTTCATGACTGGAGTGTTTCTACGTGTGACAGTGGACCTTGTTGAGATTGGAGAGAGGCAAGCTAAGATGGGAGAGGTCCTGAAGGTGAAGCCTCTAGCAGTGCTGGCCATGATTGATGAGGGTGAGCTCGACTGGAAAGTTGTGGCCATCTCTATTGATGATCCGAAAGCTGATCTGGTCAACAATGTGGCCGACGTTGAGAAGCACTTCCCAGTAAGTCTACGAGCTTTAATATCATCTTATTATTAAGAAACTGCGTTGGCAGGAAACTGACCTTAGTTCATTATTGAAGCAATGGACTTTAGACTTGTTGCTTAGTGTTTCTATAGGGCTTCTGTTGAGAAGGTTTCTGGTGCCCAAGTTAGTTGTGCACATCACGCACGCCACACTAATGTTTTCAGGACTCCGGTTCAAAATTAATGAGACACTAAATAATAATTAGTGTCTCAAGTATTAAAAGTGGTTGGCAATATTTTGCAACGATAACTTGACGGGAGGAGTTTCATCGGTTACTTACATTGTTCTGTGCTCGGTTGCAGGGAACTTTGACAGCAATCCGAGAGTGGTTCAGGGATTACAAGATTCCAGATGGAAAGCCTGCCAACAGGTTCGGATTTGATGACAAGCCCGCTGACAAGGTAAAAGATCCCTCTTGATCCTCATATCAATATTCCTTGGATGGTCGAGTGGAATGACATACTACTTTCTGTCTCGTTTTCTGCAAAGAATGCTCGATAGTGTCCGCATTAGCTGGATATTTTAAGCTGTGATTTATCAGGAGTGTAACTTCTCAGTTATAGTTCTCTTTCCTTCTATCTGAACTACCAGCTCATGTTCTTCATGTTCCTACTTTAGATGAAAGTTTACTGGAGTGCCCAAACTAAAATAGAAAGCTGGGAGCTCATATCCAATCGTAGTAACATCCAAAATATATTTCTATTGTTCAAAAGTGTAGGGCATGGTTCTTCTTTCGATTAGTGTATTTTACTACGCTACCTTAGAATCTTTTTAAGTGGCTCATTTAACCTCCAGATTTGGAAGTGGCTACTTGTGACCGTTTAGCCATTTAGCAACCTCTCTGCTCTTTGTCTTGCAGGACTACACACTGAAGATTATTGAAGAAACCAACGAGGCATGGGCAAAGCTGGTGAAGAGGTCTGTCCCTGCTGGAGAACTTTCCCTTGCTTAGTTTCTCTTCTCCTGCTCTACGAATCTATTCACCAGATTTACCTCTGCCATTATTAGCTCTTACACAAGCTTCAGTTTTGCTAGAGTTTAGTGTTGCGACTATATTTTCATCTTGTAGTTGCTCTTTGAGAGGACCTGGAATTGATAGTTTGCTGCAGAAGCAGCATCTTTCTATAGAGTTACAACCTTGGGATGGATTGTGTCGCTGCATGGGTCTTGCACTTCTCTGCATACTTGTGGGATCATTTGCTCTCTCTTAGCTCAACTATCACATTCTACATGATCAACTGCTAGCATGAAACAGATATCATGTTTCAATAACTTAGAGGTGGGTCGACTGGCCGTATCAAGGAACAGATGCTCTAACAGTTTGTCCTGAGATAGGAGAACAAATTTGAATTTGGGACGTTCGTGTTGGTGGAATGTTCACTAAGACGTTGGATATGATGAGAATAAACCGGCTCTGATTGTATGCAAACATGCAGTAGCTTAGGTATCTTACTAGGCCTCTTTTCTGCAACAGGTCAAAATGAGCTGAAATGCTGCTTTGCAGAAGTCTGTTTATTCAAATTATTGCCACGCATTGAATGTTCTTCAAGGACAAGTGGTTGTGTGACTTGTCTCCTGTATTTCCTCGAGAATGAGTAGGATGGAAACTCGCCCCCAATTTTTAAGGAAGAGGCATGGTGAGGTGGCATATTAAGGTGGTGTAACAAGAACTAACTCAAAATAGGAGTATGTAATTGTGGCATGTACCTAATTGTGATAGAGAATATGATGGCACCAATTAAAATGAATAAGGCTCTCAAAATTGACCCAATTGGGTTGACAAACTTTCAAGTTAATTGTAATAGGTGCAAATATATTAATCTTCTTTCTAGAATTCTTCTTTAGCACAAGGGAACATAGTTGTGAGTGTGGGTATGGAGTGCAAATTTTGGGTGTGTCCCTAGTTTGGGTGGTTCATTAGGCCTTTGCATTTAAAGGCTAAATACAAATTTGACATACATTTAGTGTGTGCTTGCAAAGTACATGCTTGCACAAGACAACCTCTTCATTGTGTATCACTCTTATTCTTGCTATCTAGGTCCAAGTGGGCTAGCTAAAGTATTCTATTCTATTGATTCATTGAAGTTGATCTTAGGTTTGGAGATATTTCTCTCTTGGTAAAGTTTAACAATATTGGTAGATTGCAATATCAAATTCTTAGACACTTAAAATACGAAATTGTAAACTTCAAAAATGAAGAGAAGTTATATATTATTCCTTCCCTTCCATAATACTTGTTTTTTTTGTAATAATGAAAGTATTCAGCATTTAGAAATGATTTTTTAATGTATGGTATGATTGAATGATTCTATAGAGAATATGTAATGTGTACTATGTCTTCTTAAGTGCAAGACAAATGGACATGGCTATTAATTGCAATAAAATAAAGATCAATAAGTAAAAGGTTGTAATAGACATAAATAAAGATAAGCTTTATAGAGAAAATGACTTTTTGTACAACTACCTTGTCTTTGTATATATTTAAACCTACACAGGAACAACTTAGAATGAATAGATTCAATGAAAATGTTCAATATCCTTTGGTCTTTAATCAAATCGACTTCAAACTGCTCTTAAAAAAAAATTCAATCTTTAGATTTTTAAAATTTGTAAAGCAAATAATAAACTAAACTTCTTTTGCTTTATGTCAAAAAAATAAAAAGAATCATCTTAAATCCTAAAACTAGGTCTAAAATACATTGGGTAAGGAAACAAGTGATTTGTAACAAATGAAAAAATCAAAAGAAACTAGTATTATATTCTCTTATTCTATTCATAGAAAACTACTTTGTATTTTTATAGTCACAAGTGTAATTAAAAAAAGATAGGTCTATTATATATTAGAAAAAAATGGGGCCTTGAGAGGGCACACTAAACAACGATTTCTTTTTTGACCCCTAAAGTCCCATTGTCCCCTCGAAGGACAAATCAGATTTTAGGCAAGTTCTTGTGACCTCAATTTTTGGTGAATTGTTTTGAAACTTTCCCATAAGATAGAAAAATTGATTATCTATGTGCGAATATAAATTTTTTATTTCAATTGGTGCCCAGGAGCAAAAGTTATAACACAAAAAGTTGAACTCAATGGGCAAGTTAAAACTGAACTCAATGGGCAACACAAAAAAAATCACAAAAAATCAAAATAAATTTTAATTTTTTTCCTCTGAAATTATTCATTTTTGTCTACATGTGAAGCTTTGATTTCGTTCTATTTGGACTATTAATAAGAAAGTTAAGGACAATCTTGTTTTTTTGGCAATTTCAGCATCTTTTTGAAAAAATAACTTGTAGAATTCATTTTTGAATGCAATTTTCACAATTTTCCACAATTTCTTTTGAGAATGTTGTATTTTCTTGCTAAAAAAATCTCACCATTGGGATTATTGTCTTTCAATCCCATCTAGGAGTTATTAATGATTTAGTTTTTTTTCCAATCTTGGACCTACTTCTACTTAGCATTTTTTTAGAGAATGAAAATCAAGTGTTTATTTTTTGAATTTTTTTTCCTATACTTTCAACTCAAGTCTTCATCATGAGTTTTTTTTAATTCAAAGTCTATAGTGCAAAAAAATTCTACAATTTGTAGTCAAAGTCATCTGAAATTGCAAGCTAGTGTTAAAAAAAACTTTCTTTTTCAACTTTGAATGCTAATATCTTCCAATTTATAAGGTCAAACTTTATGAAATTTTTTTTCCACATGAGCAAAGACAAGTGAAGTAGAAGATCCTACAATTAGATTCTAAAAAATGATTTTTTTTGTTTTCTTGGATGAATACAGCAAAAATGGCAGTTTTGAGTGGTTTTTGACAAAAAAATGGCCTTGGGACCTTAGGGGTTAAATTACATTATTTTTCATTGGTGGTTTAGATCTTGTGGCATTCTAAAGTTCCCATTCTTTTTCTAATGACTACATTAAAATCAATATATATTCAAGGTACATTTGAATACATTTTCAACCCATGATACTAGTGTTTTTGAAAAAGAACTATTGTTATTGCTATTGTTTCATACAACTATTATAGTTTGATGCATATGGTGATTTCAATTATAATTTACCTACACAACTTACTATTATTGAAGTAGAAGAACTGCATCCCATATAACAATAAATGATTGTGAATTCAAATAATAAAATAGAAGATGTTGGTGGTTCTTACTTCATTTATTTCAATACCTTTGTAGGGGTTCAAATTTAATGTAATTGCAAGATTCTAGTAAGTATAATAGATTACATTTGACTTTGATTTCTTCCTTTAAAGCTAAAATAATTTGATGTCTACATTGAATATTTAAAGTGTAACTATGTTATTAGAAAATAAATGTATCAAACTTAAATTATTATACCAATAGTTAATAATTAAGTTATGATTTTAAGCGACTTCAATAGGCACTCAATTTAACTAAAGCATTCTCCATGCGTTAGTTCAATTGAATGCCTTAAACCTATCATTCACTCAATAAAGTTAGGCAATCTATTTCAATTGACCATCCCCTCTCCCAAAATAAATGAAGAATAACAATTCTATAGACATTTTCAAAGATTGAGATAATATGAATACAAATACTAGCACAAATTTTGAATATATATATATATATATGGAAAAGATGCATGTATGTCCCATATTTCTTAGCAGCATGAAGATGTCTGAAAACAAAAATCGCTATCAACAACACAACAATACATTTCAATTCCCCCCTTCAAAATAAATGAACAAAAATCCAAGGAAGACAAAATCCCTCATTACTCATTCTATTGTAGGTGTAATGTATAATTTGAACATTTGGGGGTTATATTTTAACATCAATGTTTTGTGTACTTTATTTGAGACTTTATTGTACTACTTTATGTATTATATGCCAAATAAATTGAAATTATTTATCAAAATCCACATTTAACATCAATCTTATATTGGATTCAATAATAATGGTATATATATATATATTATTTTTTATTTTTTATTTTTTATTTTTTCTTTTATTTTATTTTTATTTTTTTCATGTGCAATTTAATAGATTTAACATTTAAAAACTAAAACAAGTATCTTCCATTTGAATTTGATCTTGAATTAATTAATTTTTAATTTGAAAAATGAAACAAGAACAAATTCTACTTACAAATCTATCTTAATTCCAAAAATTTACTTACAAATGATCAAATTTCAAAGCTTAAAAGTGAAAAATGGATAATTTTCATTCAATTTTTTCCACGATCATGCTTTCTAAATGGATTCCAATAGAACAAATATCTTTCTTTTAATTTTCATCTAAATTTAAGATCTCAATTTAAGAAAAAAAACAAAACATAAAAGAATGGAGCAAAAATACTATATAAAATTTGATTTTTATCATAAAATCCTAGAAAAAATAACTTTTGCTATGTACATTATCATAGTATTCTATGTAATAAAAAGATTATTGTATTAGAATTTCATTATTTGGGAGTTAAACGGTAATTTGGATATATTTTATTGAACTCTTGTATATTAAATAAAATTTTTTGTCTCTTAATATAAAAAAATTAGAAAAAAATTAGAAAAATTATTATTAGATCTTAAATAATTTTATTGAAAATAAATGATATTCATGGTGAAAATTTTTACTTGTTGATTTCGAGGTTGATTTATACATATGTTTGTTCATATTTGGTTGATTAACTGAAAAATAATAACTTGTTTCTTTAAACATTAATTTTTCGATCAATTCTTGATGGTGAAGTTAGCAAGTGCCAACTAATTGTGGCAAATTTGCGACACTAGACAAGGCATATTTAAAGAGCAACAACTATAAATTTCAAATAAATTTTTTTCTTAACATGTCTTGTTTTTGAATTAAAGTATGCACAATAAAACAACAAAATTATTCACACCATAAGAAGAAAATAAAAGTAAAGTAAAAAAATTTGAATAGAAAATAAAATTTACATAAAACACTTTTTTTTTAATTAACAACCAATAGGAGCACCCTATAACAACAATATGTGGAAACTTGACATCAATTCAAATCTAATTTGAAACTATCAATCAAACCAATGTCTACTCATTTTATTTTTCAATGAAGATCTTGATAGAGTAGTGATTGGAGGGTGTATTCAAACAATCAATTTCATTCAGTGAATTCTTGATTTTATTACCCCCCAATCCCCTACTAAAATATAATTTCTTAAAATTCCAAATCCAAATCCAAACCAATCCCAGACCTTAACCCACCTACACACTCACACCCACACACCTTATTTATAATTCCAGAGTGAAAAAGGGATCTACAATTGATATGGATTTCTATTCCCCCTATATATAATCGTATTGTATATTATTGTACGTCTTTTGTATTTGTATTTATACTTTGTATTGTAACCGTATTCATATTCATATTCAATATCTATATTTGTACCCCATATCCGTATCCTAGATTGATAGCTTGAGGATTGGTTTCAAATTTTTTTTCCTGTGAGCAGATCAATGTTAGGACTATGATTTTCAAAAATTGAAAGTAGAGGGATTAATCAAAAAATATATTGTTCACGTCTTTCCACTGGATAGATTCTCCTATGCCATTGGGATGAACTGAACATATTAAGAAATGGCATAAATACTCATATTCATATTAAAAACTTTACAGCTAAGTGATATTGAGTGAATATATCTATAATACTAAGTGATAGTCTAATGATTTCATTGATGTAAAACTATAAATGTTCACTTCTTCATCTTTACACATTTTCATCCAAAATCAACTAAAAATTGGAAAAACTTTTAAACTTGCTATGGAATCTAAAATCCAATTCAAGCAAATGAAAAAAATACCATATTATGTAAGCAAACCTTAGATGTGCAATTATAAATGTTGCAATAGTTGAACTAGTCTATTGGGTGATTGTATGAAAGACCTCCCAATTTTTTGTAGCATTTTGCATAGTAGTGTTGATTTTTTTGGAAGTACTTTATAATTAGAAAAAAAAAATGATGTAAAATATATGTTTAATGTATATGCCTTTAAAAAGAACGTACCTAGAAAGGAAAAGTATAGAAAATTCTCTAACTAAGAGAATTAGAAAAGTGCAAAATCTCATGAAATAGGAATTTTGACATTTTAATTTGTAAAAAATAGGAAAATCCATTTTTTTTAAAACTAAGATTTAATTCAAAATTTATGAGAAGTATATGATGAAGGTATTTTATCAAGAAAATGATCTTATAACCATTTTCAATGTTCAGAATTGCATGTGTAAAAGAGCCCTATTTGTAGGCATGAGGAAGACATAAAATAGTATTTTTTTAAAGTGATCTTTAATAGGCACATGCCTGCCTAGTGTGGGAATAGACCACAAAAATTTCAGCTCTAAATCATTAATTTGGGGCACTCTACAACACTAAAAATCCCTAAATTGCAAAGTGTGACAAATTAGCTAAATTGATAATTAATTACAAAAACATTTTTGAAAAATTCTAAAAAATAAATAATATCTTTATAACCAAGTTAGTCATCTTTTGTAAGAATTCCAAATACTTTGACTTGATTCTCCAAAAGTTATAACTGAACTAAATTCTGTAATTCTAATTGTGACTCAAAAAATGAGAGGTCTTTCTTGCAATCACCCTTTTAGTAAATCTAATAAATACAAAAGTATATATGAAATTATATACCAAAATGTGTTAGTTATATTAGTTATGGTGATAGATCTTACATCAAAAACAATAGAAAAAATAGATGTTGAAATTCAATCGAATCAATAGTTGTAAAAAATGACCTTCGTTTTTGACATTCATTTCACTTATTAGAATAAACTAGAAATCATCCTTGTTTTCATACATTATCTTTTTTACATTCACAATTTCACATCCTAGGAGTGTATATTTAAAAATTGAAGATTACAAAAAAAAATTATGTTTTTAGAGTAATTATACCATTACAAATTTAATCTTCAATAAATCTATAATTAGAACCATTCAACAAGCAATATAGAATTTAAAAGATGAAAGCAACCAACATCCTATTTCATCTATTACATTCACTTATCTTTCATAAATGAATATCAATTGGAGATTACAAGAAACACATTTGGTTCTTCTACAAAAATACGTGCAAATCTAACACAATACTATAAAATTTTAAAGAACATAGAATATAAAAAATATTCATAATTTTGAGGGAACTATATCCTAGGCAAGAATAAGCATATAATAATTTACTAAGTAGAAAAACTAATAAAGTTCAAAATCTAAGGAAACATTTACCTTAATATTATACTATATATGTGATAGGTAAATAATCAGAAAGACTCTTAAAATTTGCTACAAAGGTGGCCATGTACCAAAGACTAAATTACTAAAACTAAATTTTTCTTTATTTCAAAATGCATAGTAAAAAAGATCACTTTGTAGAATTCTTTACAATATAGAATCAAGTTTTGGATTTTAAAAGTCCTTCACAAAATAGTTATTATCCTATTAGAAGACCATACCATCTAAATTTCAATTCCAAACTAATTAGAATTAATATTCAATAGCACTCCCAACTCATAAGATTGCATGTACAACATATTTCTTACAATCAATATTAATATTGTATTATACATACATTTTTCTTAATTGAATGAATTGAAGTGATAGAATTTCCTATCCACCTTCATTCCATATTTCACCTACATTGAATAATTATTCTCAAATATGAGTTTGAGAGATACTTGAGTACACAAGTAGTGATGAAAAATAGTACATGTGTCTTTTGCAATCCCTCTCGTGATAATTTAGTGGACAGTACTTTATTGAAATACCCCATTGATTGCATGCCATGAAACTTTAATATCCAAGGACATCAAGTATGGGATTATGGAATAAGATATTTGAAGGTTAAAAGATGATAAAATGTGTAAAATTAAATTATGATCTTTAAAGGTGCAAATTAAATATTGTACATGTTTCATTTTTCACTCTTATATGATATATTGTATAACTTAGCTCTAATACTTGAGTTATTCAAGATTAAATTTGTAGAGGTGCAATTGATACACTAGAGTAGAATTCAATCCATTCAATATTCAAATCTATTCAAATCTCATAGACTAAATGATTTTTAAAATAGTTTCCAAATTAGGTTTAATATTTTTTATTTATCTTTAGATTGTTTGAACCAGTTTTTAGATTTAAAGAGGTATGTCTTTTTAATACCACTTCAATTTTTTAAAGGTCTTCAAAAATTATAATAGATCTCTCCATATCTTGATAAAATTACAAATTGAATTTGTAGATGTTAGTATTTTAGCACAAATTTTTTGTTAGATATTGGTATATAAACACAATGTAAAAGTCATATTTGATATCTTATATCAATCAACTTTTGGTAATATAGAGGTATATTGGAATTTTTTTGTCTTATCAATATATTTATAATAATTGATTCTTGATAATAATATTATATTTACTAATTTTCATTACTACACATGAGGAAGTAAAAATATGATATTTAGATTCAATTAGTAGAAGATATATATAGGATTTGAATAAAGCTAATTTTTTTTAAAATTATAAAGAGATATTTTATATGATTCATAAAAAGTATCTCTATGATTTTAGGGATTTAAGAAAATCCCCATTTATGAAAAAAAAACTCTTCTAAAAACTAATGTTTTATTTTTTTAAATGCATAAGAACACATCTTTCAACAAAGGAAATCCATCAAAGAGATGAACCTTTTCTAATTTGCTTTTGCAATCCTTTAAAAGACATTCTTGGTAAAACTATAGGTTTTAATTACAAAAATTAACATCCAAGGCTATATAGCACTTCATTAAACCAAAAGATGTCTCTAAAGGCTATAATTCTATAGTATATGAATGCCTTATCAAAGGTTCTTTTTTGCATTCGCTACTCAATTTATGCTTTTGAAATCAATTCAAAACTTTGGATGATTTTTAATTTCTATATTTCTATCGTGCTTAGTGGTCAAGGTCAATAAAAAAATGTTTTTGGCAACAAATGGTAGAATTTTTGAGATCCTAATATTTCAAAAAATATTTATGGAAAAAACAATATTTTTGATTTTAAAGCACCTACTAAATCATTTATTTAAAACCTACCAAACCTACTTCTAGAAAAAACAAGTTATTTTCAATTCTTTGAAAATAGTGAGGTTTTATCTCTCAAACTTTTTATTGAAATATGAATATGTCCTACACTCCTACAAGTTATGATGAAAGACATTATGTCAAAGAAATTAGTTGAAAATATCTAAGAAAGATTCAAAAGAATTTCTTCATATTCATTCTTGTTATAAATATAAACCCCTAAAAGACCAAATAACTTTTTTTGGCAACATAGTATTTGGGGTCATTCATTTACAAATAGAGTTTTCATTTTTTTATTTGAAATTTTCATAGAATATGTGGTCGAGGAGCAACTTTAAGGCACAACAATTTTCATCACTTTTGACTACATGGTTAAAAAAACTATTGTACAATAAGTAGTTTCTTTGTCAACATGGGCAGTCCATGACTCCATGCAATCTAGAAAAAAATATTTTCTTAAAGAATAAAAAATTGAACTTCATATTCTAGAGTTATATACAAATTGAAAGTTTGGAATCATCCTATTTATATTAACAAGATGAAAGTTATGAAGAGTTTTAATGTATGGACAATTATAGAATGTCTAATCAAAAATAAATTTTGAAGTCTTTTTCTAAACTCAATATTCAATATTTAAAAAAATAAAAATAAAATCCATAGGATTTTTATTACAACTTTGCAACCACTAGGATTGGACTTTTTCTAAAACTAAATTCTTAACAATATAGTATTTATAATCATTTTTATCTCTTTCTATTTATTAATTTTTTAAGCATGAATATGAAATATTTTGCATAGAATTTTTCATATTTTTTCCAACTTATTTCTCCAACATATTATGAAGAATTGCAAGTTGTAGGGCTTCCACGTTTATAGATTAAAAGTTTGAAAGATTCAATTTAACCATTTTGGAAGAGTTCAAAATATTTTTTTTGAAATTCAAGCATCATCATCTTGCAATTGGTAAGGTTTTTTATTCTAAACTTTTTGGAGTACATACTTGAATAAGTTAACTAAAGGATCTTATGGTCAAATTTGTTTAAAAGAAAAATAGATGAAGATTTTAGCCTTCCTTTGGGTAAAAGTATTTTGAAGCAATTGTGGGACTCAAAACATTGTAGTCCTTGTAGGACTTGAACACAAAGAGGTACAACATGATAGAATCACTCAATTGTTAATATATTTTATATAGACTTGGAAAATATTAGATGGTGGTAAAGTAATGGGCCAAAGTTTCAACTTTTATTTATTAGGGATAAAGGCCCACATATGAATACAAAGTTTAAGACAATATCAAATGTACCATGACAATATATTCATAGACATTCACTCCAAGCACTATTTTGATTGAAATTGCTCCAATTACATGTTCCATAGAGAAATATGTAGTCTTTTTGTCAATAATTAAAGGAACTTGATCTATCCATACTAATTAAAGAGTGTACTTCCAAACCACTAGTCTTTGCTAGTGTGACTATTTTCTATTAAGATTGGTCTAATTTTCTTAATTTTTTTTTTGACAAAAGAAAGGAGGTTCCAATACACCAAAGAGCATGGCATTCACATATCATATGTAAGTTATGAATGGTCAAATTTTCTTTTGGGAGATATTCTTAAATCGTTTCTTCAATATTTTAGGTTGCAATTTTGGTTGTACCAACCTTACTGTTTGGTGAGACTATATTTAGAACAGGCTTCTGGTAAAGTCACAATAGCATTCAGTTCATACCCTTTAAAACTATTCATAAACTAAGGTACACCTTCACCTTTCATTTCATCTTTCCTACTAACAGCTTATTCTTAAAATGGACATTCAATGCATTGTAAGCATCTAAGCATGCAATCCATCTACCCTTGGAAACTAATCTTCTGGGTTTTCAAATTTGAATCGACTACCTTGTAGAACATACCATACGGCTGGGAAGCACTTGCCGTACTTCGAAAAATAATTAAAATAGTCCACAAATGTCATATGAAGCGTTTGAGATCTGATGCAAGTTCATCATTCAGTAAACAACTCAGGCAAGTCCTATTTTTTAAACACCCATTTGGTAACAGAATTTGTGGGGACCCAAACACCCAGTTGCTGGCTTTCACTTCATCCATACGACTTGATAATTGATTCACAGTATCCAATTAAGGAAAAAAACCATTTTCAACTCTTCCGACGATAGAGAAGTTCCTGCAATTGCAAAATCAATGTCTATCAATAATATCTTGAAATCTATCTACAATACAAGTATCAACTCTTGAAACATATATATCAATCAAACACAGTGTAATTACAGATGATGGCATGGTTCATCAGCAGAGGTTTGCATTGTTATCAATAGTTGCTTACATGTGGCAATTCTTTGACTTTTCATTCATTCATGAAGTTCATAAACCAAAAGAAGGGAGAGTTAAAGGCTGCAAGAACTTACCAAATTCCCATGGTAATCCCAGAAATCATTAAGAACACTTTCAAGTGTGTGGCCTGAAGTGAGAAGCATGACTTCTTTACCACTGTCTCCTCTTGAAACCCATGCTTTCCCTTTCGAGAGCTTGCTCAACCGCGGAGGAGGCTTTGGAACCGAAACCTGCTCAGTCTTACTCTCCACGAGGATTTCCAAATCTGCCTCTGGCTGAGGAGACAAGCGAGTTGCAAGGAACTGTGGTTGATCATACATTGGAAAGGTAGTCAGAACAAGAATACTATGATAAAATTCGAAAACACCACTTGCTCATGGAAATGAAAATGCTATATGATTTGAATAATGCAAAAACTCATAATAACATCAAGCTTCCTAAAACATGATTCCCATCAAATTTGTGAAAAATCAAAACTAAAACTTATGTGCTTCAGCTTGTCTGCTTTTACATTTCCTTTCCAAGATTGTAGCACTCGCTATGTACATCCATGTGCCTTAATTAGCCCACATAGAACCGTTATACAAAAGGGCCCAAGGGTCGGAGCTATTCTTGTTCAATATCTAAGATTGTGGCCCAAGAGACACAAAACATGCCCTAACAGGTCCAATTCCGTTTAATTCTCCTGGTGCCACAACCTACCGAGGAATGCTAAATTTCTTATAAAATTACTCGAGTCATCAGGAGCTATGTCATTACAAGAAATTTTCTAAATTAAGAACTCAAACAAGAAAGAAGAAAAAGGACTGCAAATTTCTGACACTATTCATAAACTTCCAATAAGTACCTGGCACAAGTTTATCCAACTCAGAAGTAGGGCTAAATAAGTACCTGGCACAGGTGATCGACGGTCATTTTGGGTGGACAGCAGAGATGTGGCCGCTTGAGGCTTGGGAGGGTGTCTTCATCATCCGATCCATCATTTAAAGGTTGCAAGTTCAAGTGCACAACAAACTGCAACATATCGTTTGCAAAAGATGTCATACGATTGCAGAAATAACATCACTTTTGGTACATAGAGAAATATGGGAAATGCAAAAGAAAGAAAATGTAATGTTCTCGAAGACAACTAAAATAATAATGATATTTAATGTTCTAGTCACCCAATAGTGTCCCTTACCCTACCAAAAAAACTGTAAGTGACAATATTCATAAACTTCCAATAAGAGTCCACAAGTATGGTTGGACTTTTAGCATGTGTGATTCATAATTGATGTCAGAAATGCTAAATCTCAGTATCAGTGTAGTACTTCAATAAAATTGAGGGTGGGAGAATCTGCACAAAAAGTTGCAACATTCACAACATTTCATAGGAGGTCCCAACATAACTAAGAAACATTTTCATTATATATTCTTCAACGTCATCAAACAAGACCGCTAAAAGAAATCACAATGCAAGACACCAAAGTTGACACTGTAGAAATAAGTATGCACTTTCTTACTCGATGGAATCAAAATCCAGAAATAATTAGTACGCTTGTACATATTACACTGGATAGCATGTGACACATTGTCTGATATGTATTCTCAAGCAGGAGCTAGATCAGCTTAAACAAGATATTCTGATTCATTCAGTAGCTCCAATTTGAAACCATAATAAGGTAGTTAAGAACATGGGACAAGCAGGAAAATTGAAATAGTGCAATCTATTATATTCAAGGATAGCCTTGACTGACCTCATCGCCTTTCTCTGTGCGAGAAGCAGCCAACAAGGCATCGGCTAAATCCTTCGTCCGGGGCAATGACTTCATGCTCCTAGTACCATTGGCACCAGGAACACCGCTGACACTTCCGTATCGTGAACTTCGTGTACCTTTTGCCCAGCTCTTCAATGTTCCTCCAATGTTGGTAGGGGAGGCATCACCGTCACTCTCCCTTGCCAACGAGTCAGTTGGTGATTCACCACCGGAGAATGAGGCAGGGATCTCATTTTGGTCACGAGTGGCTGCTGTACAGATACAGAAAAGTTTGAGGTTTTTTCACTCATCACACATATTCATCATTTCATACTTGCTAAGCGGATATAAATGCTCCTACACCTATTCAGTTTTGAATCCAAAAAATATAGCACCACCACCTCTAGCTGTTCAGTACATGCTGAAATACTCTTTCAAACAGTGAACTGAAGATCTAACAAGATACATCAAAACTCCATTATTTTCCAGAGACTACCAGGGCAATAATCTTGGGTATCACCACCAAAATACCCAGTAAGCAAACTTCTCAGATATACGTGCCCAGCAAGACTTATCAGCCCTAAAAATTGCTCACAACAAAAGAAAGAGTTTTAAGCTTTTCAAGGATGCTACTCACCACTAAGTGACTCATCCTCACTATTCTCTTTACCACTAGAGTAAGTCTGCACTCTGGGTTTCCGTCTCTTCCGGTTCGGCTCTGCTTCGCTCTGAGTTTCATCGCCAGAGGTAGTAGTGTCAGCTTTGTCATCATCATAAAAGTCATCATCGTCCTCATAACGGGCTGAGCCCTCACTGTACCTGCCAAATCATTCCCCAGAAGAGAAAAAGGTTCAGGTATTCCAGAGATAAGAGGCGCACTTGGAAACTAACGTGCAGTTAATAAGCTCAGATTCCTACAATTCCTAAAATTGACATGGCCACTGGTCGCAAACAACTCCTGACCTAGGTCTGCGGCCTCCTCGCCTTCCACGCCCCCGACCTCTTTGCCTGTTCTGACCTCTGTGACGTGCGATACCGTGAGCGTTCCTCAGAATAGCTTGAGCTGTGGTACGACGCCTTGCAACGGCTTCTGTCTGTCGCCTGAACGTATCAGCAATACTTGCCTGAATCTGTTTACAACCAACAGTGACATTGAGTTTAGGAATTGGTTTCTTGTTATGCTTAAGAATTAATAATACGATTCAAGTGAACGGGCTATCACAGGACAGACGCTTAAAATGCAGTAAACGATGTCATAATGCATTATAACAAGTGTCTGTTGAACTATTCAACTCAATGCACCAATGACAAAATGAAAAGCCAGCCTCAATGAAGGCAACAATTGTATCGCAATATGGCCAACCATTGAGGCCTTGACCTAAAATAATAAACACTCTACTCTGCGAATTTAAATTTACTAAACACACAAGCATTTGGTGTAAAATCAACTACCAGACATAAAACACTAACCAATATACGAGCACATTCATTAACATGATTGTGCAAGATATAAGCTCAACGGCTGCAGAAACACGAACCTGCCTATTTACACGAGCTTCATCTTCATAAAGGGCAAGTTCCTGTTGCAGAAACGTGACAGGATTTAGAGGCTCACTTCCAGACAGATCGAAGGACAACACTTCCTCGAAGAAGTCCATGATAGTGAAAGAAGTACCAGAATTTTTCGGATGATTGCAAAGCAGAGTCCAGTTGCTCCTCATATATGAAAAAAGGAAGTAACAAGCTATGTGGCATGTAAAGAAAGCTTAGCCATGATGTAACACAAAGAGAATAGTAAACGTCATACTGTAGTACCATAGCATTACAAACTTTGGTCTGTACCAATATCACAGACATGAATGGCATATTCACTCCATGTTCGTACAATGACTCACCTCCTCTTCGTATTTGTCGAGGTCAGGATAAATAGCAGCAACCAGAGCATCGAAGTTTGGATCATCCCTCAAAGATCGGCGACTTGCACAGTGTGTGCGACAAGCAGGACATTCATTATTTCTGCAAGTATTGAATATTGTCATTTAATATTATCTACAATGAGACTTTTGCCAGTTATCGTCGCCAAATCAGTAACAACTATAAATTTGCAATTTTTGTGAACGAGATACTGAAATGAACATGAACGAGATAGCACATACGCTATAAGAACAATGGAATTAAAGCGACGCTCAAATATCATCACTACCAAGTCAGTAGTCCATGCTAAGCATAAGGGTCGGGGATCAGAAAATCTATTCTACGTGCAAGTACAAAATTACCCAAGCCGCATGGACTTGTCAATGCATTCCCTGCAGAATCGGTGAAGACACTCCATAACCGTACGCGTTTTTCGTATAATCCCTGTTAACAAATACAACTCGATAAGAAAAGAATGTTTTTCTAACCACAAAATTCAATCACATACATCAAAGTACATTCCAAAATACAAGCTCCTTGATAGGAAGGTTGAACTTACCCAGACAAATCGGACACTGCATCTCCTTGCGAATGTCTGACCGACAAACCCTGACATAGCTGAGATGACAATGATAAAATCAGCATCCGCGAAGAATATACAGGAAAATAAATCGAAATAAGAAAGCATATGGACGCTGCGTTGATTGATTCCATCCATCTTATTACTAGATCGAAGGGCGAACCTTTATGGGAGTCAACTCCTTCCGAATTGATTAATATATAAATTGCAATCCAGAGAGATACAAATCTAGTCCTTCAGTGTGTTCAGCCTAAGCACCCTAAACATATAATCAGCGATTATTACCATAAAGACCAGTAGTGGTGACGGCTATTCTACTCGAAGCGTGAACCTACTCAGACAGCTATTATACTGTGAACCTAATGTCTACAGTGCCACGAGCATCGAGTCAAGGTGGAAATGCCAAGCACTACCAGTCTAAGAGCTAATCACACTAATATGATTCTCTCGTGTTACGACTGATACACCACAATATAAAAGAAGACGCTAATTTTTGTAGTCATTGATGTATACTAATTCACTGCAATATGCGAAATACATCAGTCCTAAAACGTCTATGACGGCAAAACTCTGTTAGAAAGCATATAGGCCATAAAATTATCGAAAAGTAGACTCTGAAGAGCACTAAGGTGTGCGAGTAACGAATTGCACGACATCGACTCTGAAGTTAACAGAAAAGGGAAGTTCGAGTAACTTACTCCTTCTCATCGCCATTGGATGGAGACAAAGGAGCACCTGACATGTCCAAAACACGATCACAGAACCAGATTAGCAACAGAATTTTCGTACTCGCTCGTAACAGCACAATTTCGTGTAAACAAATAGGCATACAGAGAACGTGATCACCGCAACAACCCGAGCAAGAAGCCGACTGATAGCCACGTACTAACAGCATCCCCGATCGAAAAAGAAATCAACACCGAAGCTTTCCTTTCGGTCAAAACTTAATGAATTCAATCCTATTAACGAGTATACAGTGAACGGCGACAAAAAGAAGCGTTAAGAACACTGGACCTCCTTCACTAGAGTTGTATCTCGACACAAAATTTTATTTATTCTAGCACACAAAAGAAGAGTAACATCTAAGAACGTCGTCATGTCGCTCCACTCCATGACGAGCAAGAAATCAAGTTCCCGGTGAGCAATTGGAGCTGGCGGGTATCTCTTGCTCACGAATTATACGTAAATAAAACACTACACCAAAAAGTGGTATGAGAAACAAACAATAACAAAACAATAGCAATCATCTTTCACCATCTGCATTCGCGGTGGCGTTCGGGAGCGGCTCGGGGTCCGCTCGCCCTTGAGCTGGCATTGCAGCCTCCACGTTTTCTCACTTCCTCACGTCTACACTTCACACTTTTTTTCCTCTCTCTCTCTCTCCCTCTCCCTCTCCCTCTCGCTCTCTCTCGTTTGTTGTCCGCTCCTGAATAATCTGCACTCCCTATTTGCGCCTGCGCTGCTACTCGGAAACAAAACGAAGAATGGAAAAATCTGGAAAATAATCTTATGGTGCGAATCGCTGATTCTACGCTCGCTGGCCTGAATGATGTGCACATGTAGGTATTCGCGTACGTTCTCTCTCTCTGCTTTCCTCTTTCTCTCAGAGCGTCTCTCTCTCTCTTTGTAGTTGGCGATGTTGTGTTTCTCCGTTTGCCAGTCCGTGCTTTAGGTGCCCACCCTTTCGTTCTCTCGCTTCGCCCGTTCTCTCCGAGCCTCGGACTCGGTTTCCGAACCTGTCTGGTGCCGAGCCTAATTCCGAGGCTGCTAGCCTCCCTTGCGAGCCGGTATATTTTCGCTACATACAGTGATTTAGAATAGGGAAATTATGAACATTAGCAGGAAAAATGGATTACTTGGAGTATGAGGCCTTTGGTATCCCACTCTTATTACTAAACCTCAAATTATCTTGACTTTGTCCAAAATTTTAAACATGTAAAGTTGTGAAATACAATACAATTTAGAAGAATAATTTAGTCATGACTTTCAAACACTAGTTGTATATAAATAACCCATAAATCATATTCATCAATGCTAGAATTTATGATTGCACTAATCAATATTTAACTACTAAAGCAATCAAAATTATGCTCAAAATTGCTTCAAAGTACTCAAATCTACATCAAGGCTAAAATTCAATTTAGAAGATCCTTTAGTTAACCCCTAAATGCTTGATGCACCGAATTTTAGTGTCAACAATACTTTGAAATTAAATAAAGCTTTAAAAAATTATAATTTTTAGTATATTATATTTTTGAAGTCTAGTTTTAGGATAAAAATAAAATTTTGAAAATGAATGATTACAATTGTTCTTTTCAAGATTTTGTACAAGGGTGTTCATTGCAAAGCTTGATTTTTTTAGTGTTGAGAGTTCTTGGAAATGAGCCTCAAGTACATTAGATCTTGGAGAAAAATCACACTAGAAATTCACTTAAAAAAAATTTAAGAGTAGATTTTGAAAATTTGTAAATTGATTGGGGTCATGCATGTTATGTCTTTTAACCTCAAATTATTTTGGTGACCAATATTTTTTAGATTTCTTATGTGAAAAGAGGATTGAAAAACTCCAAATCATTTCCACAGTTTTAATATATTTGTGATCAAACATTACAATTTTCAATCCACAAGTAATATTGTTATGTTTTATTTTCCCATGTCATCTCTAACATATCTAATTTGAAATGTATAGTTGCAATTCAAAAAAAAGATTAAACTTATCAAGATGTTGTCTTTGTGTTCAATTTAAAGCAAATTTCAAGAAATTCAAAAAAAGCCTTGGGCACTTAGGAGTTAACTTGTAAGAGAACACCCTCCTAAAATTTCATAGTAAAAAAAAACCAATTACCAGATCATGCTTGGATTTCAAAAATGAGTATTTTGCATTTTTTCAAATGATTAGGATTCATCTTTCAAACTTTTTACCCAAAAATGTGTAAGCACTATAACTTGCAACTTTCTAAAATATGTTGAAGAAATAAGTTAGAAATATATATTTTTTAAATTTCAATGAAAAAAACACCATATTCATGATTGAAAAAAAAAAAGGAAAATAGAAAAAAAAAATAAAAATAGAGTACGATTGAAAATATTAAATTATTAAGAAATTTTTTATAGAATGGAAATATGACCATTCCAATGGCTATAATGTTGTAATAAACAATCCATACCTAGTGCTTCTATTTTTTTCAAAAATATTGAAAATTGAGTTAAATAAAGCACTTCAAAATTTACTTTAGAATAGAGATTCTATAATATCTCACAAACAAAATTCCTCATAATTTTAATCTAATTATTAATCAAAATGGAATGATTTAAGGCTTTCCACAAATGTATAAATCTAGAAAATCAATTTCAAATTTTTATTTCTTAAAAAGTGATATTTTTTAGCTACCTAGGATGCCCACTAGGCAATGGAAATTATATATCATACAATAAATTTTAAACCATGTAGTTAAGAATTATGAAATTTTTGCGCCTTAAAGCTATTCCTCAACCATATGTTGTATGAGCTACCTAAAATTGCTATGTTGCCAAAAAACATTGTTTGGTCCTTTAGGGGTCAAGTTTAAATATATTTTTAATTCCTTCTAAATTTTATTTAAAAAAATTTGTTAGTAATTTTTATAAGAGTTTCATTATGACTTTGAGATTTAAAGTGAAATTATAAATATGTTGATATTCTAAGGTTTTTATGTTTCTTATTTATTCAAGTTATTTTTGAAAGGTTCGTTTTTTGAACAAAAATATCTACAAAAGTTAATTCAATTAGTATGCACTCTTATGATAATACTATGTCACACTAATTTAGAAATTATGTGAAATTGTAATGAGAACTAATATGTCAATTCAAAGTATTTTTGATTAAATCCATAAATTAATATAGTCTACACAATTTTATATTATCTCCAACACTATAAATGCCATCTGAATTTCATCTACATTCATCCAATTTGATGGCATTTGCTTAATTCTCATGAAAGATTCATCCAATTAATTACATTAACTAGACCACTTTCATCTAATATTGATCCAAATTAATATAAGTGACTTGCTCTTACTTTTCCAACCCTCTCACTAAATGCATTAACTTTGGTCAATTATTTGACAACTAAAGAGTATTTTCAAATATAAAATAGGTGAAAATTGAAAACCTTTGAATAAATGAAATGGACGTCTAAGTTGGATACACTAGCACTTGAAAGAATAACAATATAAAATAGGTTGTTTAGACATTCCTAAAGTAAATAGGAGTTAAAATTATATAACCTAATGTGGATGTAATTCCAAAAACATGGAAATTCAAATCTTCAATCCTAAAAATTTTAACCAAATACTATGCAATTAAAAAATTTTCTACAATGAATGGCTAGAGATAAGATATGTTATAATTGTTACAAACAACCCCCAATGCCTTAAATTACTTTTTGGGCAATCAATAGAGTTTTGGATCATCCATTAATAAAAATAATTTTTATTCCTTTTCTTTGAAATTTCTCACAACATGTGCTCAATGAGTAGCTTCATGGCACAATAATTTTCATAACATTTGACTACATGGTTTAAAAATTACTAGTATATAATTTCTTTCAAGCTTGGGTAACTTGGAAAAATCAATCTTGTTTAAAACAAAAATTTGAATTTATATTTCTATATTTATGTATAGTTCAAGAACTTTTAAAATTTTTCTATTTTAGTTAATAAGATGAATGCTATGAAGAATTTTAATTTGCAAACAAATATAGAATTTCTATCCCAAATAAACTTTCAAGTCTTGATTTGCATTCAATTTCCAATAATTATTACTTCTTTCTATCTACTATTTTTTTCAAGTATGAAGATGAAAAAAATTGAATCTTATTAATACATATTCCCAATTTATTTCTTCAACTTCTTAAGAAGACATGCAAGTTGTAGGATTTACACATTTTTAGGTGCAAAGTTTGAAAGATGAAACTTATCCATTTGGAAAGAGTTGAAAACACTTCTTTTTGAAATTCAAGCATCATGATCTTGTAATTGATGAAGTTTTTAAATTTGAAATTTTATGAGGGTGTACTCTAAGAAGTAACTAAAAGATCCTAATTACGATTGGATTTGTTAATAAATAAATATAGATGGAGATTTTAGATTTGCTTTAGATACAAGTATTTTGAAGCAAATTTGGCTTTGAAAACACTGCAATGGCTTTTAAAAATTAATTTATTCAAATATAAGACAATAAGCTACAAAGTTCTTCACTAAATGATTCACTAAAGACATCACATTTGTATGGACTAATAATGTTCCAATGTCCAAATTTTCATGCTCATTCACAGTGTACCAAAAAGAGTGAATTGTAGTTTGGCCATTAACTAATAGCCCCCCCCCTCCCTTCTAAAAAACGAGAGCCGTTGATTTTTTAGGAAAAAAAATTACAACAACCCCCTCCCCCCAACCGTTGATCTCAAAAAAAACTCTAATGGAATACAGATATAGATACGCTGATACGGGTACGATTACCTTCATACACATATGTATATCTTGATATGAATACAAGTATGGATACCTTAATATAGATTTGGATACATATACAAGCTATGTATACATATTAGGATACATACGTGGGAAACACAAATGTCCCATATTCATTGTCAAGTCACCTGATTTTGGAAATTACAAAGAGGGAAAGGGAAGGAAAGATTCAAAAAAAAATTTAATGTAAAATATTTTTTGAATTGTTTGGGGGTTGGCCAGGAAGGTAAATAAGAAGAAGAAAATTAATTAAAGGAACTTTGAACTCATTGTGATAGTTTGTCACAATGAGCTCAAACGAGACACTTGTGTCTCACTTACTTACAATATGAAATCATTTTGTTTGATTCAAAGTTCTCATAATGACAAGACAACTTAATTCAATTAGTGTACCGTACAATAATAACACTAATTTAGGAAATTACACAAATTTGCAAAGACTACTAATATAGTATTTATTATATTGATATACTATCATTTATAAATACTATTATTAATCTATTCCAAATAGTGTGTTTGTCATCCAACGTTCATCCAACTTTCATCTATACTCATCCAATTTCACCCAAACACTCTACACTACCTAGATGACATTCATCCAACATGCATTCAAATTAGTGTGAGGTGATCCAACATTATTCAAGCTCCCATATTAATTGAATGTCTTTTGTAGTGCAATTTTCAAAAATGATTACAAAATGCCAATTTTTATTTTTATTTGACAATTAATAACTTTGGCATGCAAGTGAGGGAAATTATAGACCTCTTGGTATTTATAAATTTGAAATCCCTCAAATTTATGAGTATTGTGTATTAAATTTTGATAGGAAATAAATTTATTTAAAAAATTATTCTTCTCAAATGTTAATATATTGTAGCCAAGAAACAAATTAGATACTTTCTTGCCAAATAATTAAATTTTCAACATTGTGTGACATTAATTTTACTTGATTTTGATTGTCAATTGTTACCGTTGATAATCAACTTCATTTTTTTGAATTACTTCCAATTTTTTACTTGTTTTTGACTTCAATTGTCACAGCTATAAATTTCATTTGATTTCAATTGTAGTAGCCATTACTGTCACTTGATTTCGAATGTTTTAGCCATGATTGATTTTATATGATAATCAACTTCACTTTTTTAAATTATTTCCAATTTTCCAACTTGATTTTAACTTCCATTGTTGTACCCATAAATTTTACTTGATTTTGATTGTTGTAGCCCTAATTGATGTTACTTGATTTCTACTGTTGTTGCCATCCACAATGGACTTCACTTTTTTGAATTACTTCTAATAACTAATTTCACTTGATTTTGATTGATGTAACCATTAATAATAAGTTCACTATTTTGAATTATTTTCTATATAAACTATGTTTTGGCTACGGTATTGGCATATTTTTATTAAAAGATGACACTAATCAATCATCAATTGTTGAATGTTAAATAATTTTTCTCCATAAGTATTGAATGTATCCAATTAAGATTGGTTGCATCTAATATTAACAAGGCATTGTAAAAATTTATTGAATTACTACAAAATGTCAAAGTAATTCCAAATTTTGATAGCTAAGCTTAGATCCCATTGTAAGAGAATTAACAATATCTTCACCATAAAAGACTAATTGATGTTTGATCACCTTTTACTTTTCATATCCTTTTAGTTATTTGAGATTCATCTATAAATTATAAAATTTTAATATTTGTTATGAATGTGTTTATTTAGATAATTGGATTAGGAAAAAAAAAAAAGATGTTCATGAACATATATCTAGTGAATTTATATACCAATTAATATTATACATCTAGATTTGAAATTTGAATTGGTGTTTATATTGTCAACTACATTCTATTTAGATTATTTTCTATACATAATCAAGGTAGTTTCTTGTTTCTTAGTTGATTCATTTGTTAAGTGTAATAGTGAATATAATTTATGGCAGATTAGAAAGCTAATCAATTTATTGTTAGGAACAATTTAGATTTACAAAGATTGATAGTAAGTTATTCTGTAAAACCAATATACATAAGGGATGGTATTAAATGAAAAAGGTAGATTATGTGTTTTGTCCAAAAATTTCACTTTTGATATTCTTTATATAAATTAGTATAACCTCATAAAAAAAAGTTGTAAATGTTGATTGCTTAAGTTAGAGACTGTATGTTGCATTTGATAACATTAAATTTTTTTACATGTCCCAAGTTTTTTATAACTTGTGTCTAAATTAATGATTCTTTCAAAAGCAATAATTTACAAAATACTACTATGCAAACAAAAAATCTATCTTTAATATTATGTACTTAGACTCAATCAATGAGATTAGTGATTCAATTAGTAAATGGTGACATATTCCATAACTAATTGTTTTGTTTCAAGAACTTTAAAAATTTCCATTGTGAAATGGAATTGAATTTAAGGTGGACAAAAGTTTTATTACAAATACTAGTAGGCAAATTGAGGATATACAATCACTCAAAAATAACTATAAATGATCAAGGTCATGATTTCACACTAGAAAATTATTTTTTCATAATGCCTTACATACAATTGTATATCAAATTTAAAAATCTAATTGATAACAAGTGAAAAAAATTTCAAAAAAAATTTACACCTCTAAATTCAAAACAATATTTTTTACTCATTTATACTATTTTCTATTCTTTGCATTTTTATGTTTTCCTTCAAATGATGTTCAATGTTTTAGATTGGATTTCAAGGGAAATAGCATATTTTTTACTTTTATTTTTTCCAATCATATATCTTAGACAGATGATGAGGTAAAAAACTATCTTGAAATTTTGTACAAAGATCATGAATTAGCTATGGAAAAATGGGTGGATCTTCAATGCAAATTTAAACTTTAAAAATTCAATATTTGAAAAATCATCAACTACTAAATTTCTAAAGTTCCATAACTTTGTTTTACCAAAAAAAATCCAACTTCTACTAAAAAAATTGTACTCCCATCGCTTCTTATTTTTTTAAACTATACTCTATTCTATACTAGAGTATAAGTCTTCTGGACCCTCTTAACTTAGAATTTTGCACTATATATTCAAATTTTAATTTTTTATATATTGAAATTTTTTGTTGAGAGTCTTAAAAAAAATTTGATTCTCCTTCTTAAAAAATAATTGAAATAGAAGTAGATATTATGTGGTAAAAATACTAAATCATATATAGCTCTTAGATGAAATTAAAACATTAGAGGATTTTGGGGGTGTCGGGAGGGCCATTTCAAACAAATCTTCCGTGCAATTCCCCCCTTGTAGTTTTTGAGAATGACTGTTCCTAAAAAAATTTAAAAAATTCATTCTTGAAATGAAGGAAAAAGTTGAAAAAAAAAAACTTCATTTTTCAAATGTGATAGTGGCTTCACCAGATCAACGAGTTGCTGCAAGTAGTTCTTGTAATTTGGAAACTACCAAGAACTTAGAGCCCTCCAGAGGGCTAAAAACTCCTCTAATGTATGCAAATCCTACTAGTGAAATCATTTTGGCAAGTAAATTAAACCTGATTGGTTCTTTATTTGAAAAAATTGTGAAAGTTGAATTTAATTATACATACAATATATAATCTTTTGGAAAGATTCTTTGATTGCTATAAAAACCAACAAGGTCTATATTTTTGGATAGATGCATGGATGAGTGTCTCAATAAACTTGTCATAAAGATGTTTTTAAAAAATGTTAGCATTACAAAGGTTTTAGAGGCCACAAATGGTCACATTTCTTCACAAGTTTTCTATTCAAAATACTTGATTAACAACTTTATTATGAAGACATTTATGTATTGGTTTAAGGACTTTCAAATTCTAATAGGAGTATAGGACTTTTGAAGTGTAATACATGGACTTGCCCATATATTCAACCAAACATTATATGTGAAATTTTTTAAGAATATAGGTATAATCAAATATTTTCTAGTGATTTTTTTATGAGTGCTCCAAAGTTTTTTCTTGACCAAAACACTTTTTATATTATAAGAACTTTTTTTAATATAGAATTAGGGACTTTTTAGTACTCAAAATGAGAGTCAAGTTTTGGGGACATTTTTTTGATAAGTAATTATTATTATCATTACTTTTTTTAAATTGTGTTTTATTTTAGAAGATTCAAGTGGTTTGCCATTAACCTTGAATTTTTTTCTATTTATTTTCAATATAATAATCGTCAAAGGAAATAGCCTTTAGTTTTAGTGACTTATAGTGGAGCTACGAGTACTGCTTTTGAGCTACTCATATAAACAACTATCCTTCTTTCATTACTGATTCAAATAGAATAAATAAAAGAGTTACATATATATTAAAAATATATATATTCTCTAAAAAATAATTTTTTAATTAATCCCCTCTCCAACCTCTTTTTAGGCTCAAGCTAGCATTTGGTGTTGTGGGTAGCATAATTTTTGATATTAGGCACTAACTAAAATAAAATTAATATACTACAATACAATAATTTAAATCTATATATAAAAAATAGATTCAAATAATTAAATTGAACCATGAAATTATAGGAGTTTTCTTGATTTTTTGTTTACCTTCCTAAAGAATAATGGTCTTTTTGGAGTCAATCCCTAATGTTTTAATTTAAGGTCTTTTTTCATTAAAAAAAATACTCAATACTACCATTTCTATTGCAAAAAAAAAAAAAAAAACTTGAAAATTTCTTTTTTGCATATTTAACTATAGGATTTTGCACTAGACTAATGTAAGAATATGCAAAAAAATATCAAAAACTTTGATTGCACAAATTGCAAGACAAAGGCATTTAAAGTAAAGAAACCAAGTTTTTTTTTCACCTTTGAAGACTAGATAACAAGACTTAATTTACATCTTTTGCACTATGAATTTTGAAATAATTTCTTTTTTATGCTAATTTATGTTAATTTATGAAAATCATACTAAATTTAATATGGTTTTCATTCTTGAAATACTTGTTAAGTAGAAGTAGCTACAAGCTAATATTAAACCCTAAATGCCTCAAGGGACCAAAAGTGTCTTTACATAGTTTCAAGTCCAATTTAAAGTGATGTAACTTCTGCATTCAATGTTCAAATTCAATAAAACTTATTGGAAAATTTTAGATCCTTTTATTAGTTTTTGCAATAAAACTTTTAGATCAATCGAAGATGTATTGATTTTTTGTAAGCCAATCAAAGTTCACAAGTTTAATTTGAGTCCACCATATCATATTTGATGGCTACAATGCTTGGGGGCTTATATCTCCTTCATTCAAAGTTTGTTTTCAATATTAAAATATTGCATAATATTTTCCTTGAAGTCTAGTTTTTGTGGTAAAATTTTCATGTCAATCCAAGTTTTGAATGTTTGGGAGCAATTCAAAGTTCAAAATCTTGATTTTTTCAAATTACATTGAACTTTGACAACTTGTTTCTTCTTCATGTAGTACCCATTTTTAAATTAAAAATTTTAAGAATGTTGAGCATACTAATTTACTTTGTGTGGCTAAAATTTCATATCAATATAAAAAATTATGAATCACTAGGAATCCTTTTAGTAGAAGGAGGTTCAGCCTCAAATGTATTTTTTGCAACTTTTTCTGTTATTTTTTGACATTTCAAAGCCATTTTGCACATGCAATGATTCCATTAGAGGGTTTTGGGGGGGGGGGGGGGGGCTAGGATAGCTATTTTATGGTTGTTTCCATCATTGTTCCCCTAGTAGCCAAGGAACAGCCGTTGTTAGATTTTTTTTAAATTTAAAAAAAATTTAAAATGGAAAAAAAATTGAAATTTTCTTTAAAAAAAAAATTAGTTTTTTTTTAATGACATGGTATTTGTTGTGCCACATTAGGCAACAAGTGTAGTGAGTTCTCAGGGTTTGAAAACCTCAAGGAACTCACCACCTTCCAATGCAATTGAATATTATCTAATAAATTGAATGATAATTTTTTCACCAATGTGTTGGTATGTTGGTTTTGAATCACTTTACACTTAAAGTTTTTGCATTTGAGTAGGTTTAGGAAATCAAATTTCACCTCCAAACATATTTGCTAGGAAAATTTCAACATTCTTTTTCAACACTGAAATATTATAATCTTGCAATCTATGTAGCCAAATGACTCCAAATTTGATTCACAGCATCTACAACATACATACTACAAGATTGTACGGTTGAGATTTTTATGCCTTAGTGACATTTACATCTTTAACACTTTAAAAGCAATGATGGTTTTAAATCCAAATAGGTCCTGGGCCTTTGGGAGTTAAAATTTGAAAATTATAGAAAATGTTTTGTATATTAAAGCAAATGTAAGTTGGGCTCTTCTAAATTTTCTACTTGGATTTAAGGTTTTTGACTCAAGCATTTTGCCTCCAACACAATGTCATTGCAAACCTTGTTTAATATATACCAAAATGTGTTGTATGTATTGAATGATTTTATTTTTATTAACCCCTAATGGACTGAAGAGCCCACTTTGGGCATTTTGAGAACTTAGGCAGGCTCTATTGACTATGTAATTTGAAATTTTTACATAATTTTTTTAGAATGAATGCTACTCATCAAAAATCTATATGTGAAGCTTTATTTCATGTCATTCCAATAAATATTGCAAACATTAGAAGGATATTTTTCAATTTTAATTTCAAAACAAACAACAATAATATATTAAAAAAAATATTAATTATTCTTTTTATAAATTTTATAAATTTGTACCCACTCAAAAACATTTGAACCATTGAATTCCAAATAATAAAGTAAAGTTATGAAGAGTTTTATTTTGTGGGCAATGAAGGTAGAAAACACATATGAAGTCATTTTTTGCTCTCAATTTTGAAAATTTCAAATAAAAAATAAATTCAAGGATATGAATTTTTTATTAGAGCGTTCTCACCATCAGGATTAACAATTCTCAAATTCTTTTTAAACTTATTAGGATATTAGTTTTAACTTCCATTTAATAACATTTTTAACTTTACAATTTTAAGAAAAATATATGAAAGTTGTTATGGTTAAATTTTTTTACGTATATTTTCAACCTAATTTTCATCTTATTCAATAAAATGCGCAAGTTATAGGACATACATGACTTTTTCTAATTTAATTGTTAAAAGACAAAACTTTACCTTTTGGAAGCATTACATTGAACTTCCAATTCAAAGGGGATATTTTTTTCACTTTAAAATTTAAGAAAAATCTACTTGAACAAATTAACCCCTAAAGTTCCTTGACTATGTTTTTGCCAAAAATGCTCTAAAACTGCCATTTCTTATACTAATTTCAAAATTTAGAAAAAAAACATATTTGGACATATGTAATTGTATGATCTTGTATTACACTAGTTTGAAAAGATGTGGTAAGAATTTCAGAAATTTCCACTCTATATTGCAAGATATTAGCATTTGAAGTGAAAAAAATCACTTTTTTGTCCCTTCAAAAAACCAAGGCAGTTGAACTTCACAAGGTCACATTTGTATAAAAAGATGTTCAAAATGATTGCAACTCTTTGGATTAATTCTTCAAGGCATGTTGGAAACATGCTTAAAAAATTTTAGATCATTTAAAATTGTACAACATATAGAAAAAAAATAGTAAATAGAAAGATGTGGAGAGTGGTTCAAAATACTAAATTATTAACAAATTATTTATGGAATTGAAAAATGCCAATCCCATTGGTTGTGATGTTGTAATAAATATTTTTTACTTAATGTGTTTATATTTATCCAAAAATATTGAGAATTGAGTTCAATAAAGAACTTCAAAGTTTATTTTGGAGTAAAGAATCTATAACTACCCGGAAACTAAAACACTTCATAACTTTTGACTCATTGATTGAAATGTAATGCTTCAAAGCTTTTAATGTACATAAAAATCTAGAAAACCAATTTCAAATTTTGTTTTTTGAAAAAAGTGATTTTTTCAAATCTGCCCGGACTGCCTAAGTTGAGAAACAAACTACATTTTAGGCTATAACTTTTGACTCATATTTCCAAATGTCTTGAAATTTAGTGCAAATGAAAGATATTCTTCATCCACACCTTCTTTCAGAATTTGGGCCAAAAATATAGAAATCTCTAGTCACACGCACCTACCCAAAATTCCTATGTTGCCAAAAAATGCAATTTGGTCCTTTAGGGATTAACCGAAGGATCCTATAGTTGGATTTGTTAAAAAATAAATATTGATGAAGATTTTGACCTTCCTTTAGGAACGAGTATTTTGAAGCAATTTTGGGCCTCTACATGATAAATCAACTTTTTTTCAAATTGTTTCAATCTTAAAAAAATTAAAAAGAAAGTTATTTTTAAGACCTAAAAATTCATTTATAGTTTGAGGTCTCAAATAAAAAGTTTTAAATAAAGTTAAGAGAAGAGGTATAAAAATGTACCTCATGTACCCTTTTTAATTTGAACTTTGTCCATAACATTTTGTCAAAAACTTGAAATTGCAAAAGAACTTTCTTAGATGAAATCTAACTTGATTTCCCATAAGTTTTTAATATAGTTAGACAAAGTTTAAGAAAAGTTGATTTACTATGCTTAATCATGGTCTAAAGTTTGGTTAACAACTATTGTGTTTTTATTATAGGTGGTTAACTAAGTTCCAACCTTGTTCTATTATCACCTATTCTTTGTGAGCATATTGTAATGCTTGTTAATCCCTCAAGGCCTAACAACATTTTTACAATGAAGGTTTTCAATGAATTGCCCCACTTTGATATTTTTTTACACATAGATGTGCCTGAATTTTTAAATTTTAACCGTAAAAAAGTGAAGAATACTTTGCCTAGTATGCATGGAATTAATTATGGAAAATATTGACCGTTGGATTTTTAGATTATAACAATTTTGGATGATCAATTCTTTAGGCAAAAAACACAACTTTTGGATAAGAAAAATCATAAGATGAATAATGATTTTTTGCTCACCAAAAAAATTGTATTAGAATCTAAGGCAAATGTAATATTTTTTTATTTAAAAAATTGAGAAATAAAAAACTCTCCCAAATTTGTAGACATTTTCAAACAAAAAGAGTTGAAAGCCAAAACTAACCAAATTGGATCCTACAAAAAATTTAAAAATTTATATATGCATCATTTTTTGAACTTTAACAATTAATATCATTAGCATATTGTTTGAAACATCTCTAAAAATTTTAGAATCATTCTAATTATTTTTGTATTTTTAATCACACTAGATTGAATTTTGTATTTTTAAAATTGCTAAAAATACAAATTTGAATTTTTTTTCTTCGAATGTATTTTTTTTGTGCAAATTATAGATTGGAAATGTCCAAGAAAATGTTTTTTTTTTTCATTACTACTATTTCTTTCATTGTAACAAATTATGTGTATTCTTTTTTTCTATTAGACTACATTTCCTAAATAAATTCTAAAATACTTCTCACATTGAATTTTTGAAAATTGGAAAATGCAACAAATATGTCAACTTATTACTCTACTAGTATGTTGTTTACAAAACATTGAGATTTGTTCACCCCTACTAGAAATTTGCCATTGAAAATTTGATAAGGACACATTGTGTCCCCTTAGTCTTTGAGGGGTTACTGGAGACACTACCCCATGTTTTTTCAAATAAAGATTCTATTATAAGAAATACAAAATATAATGTATGTCAATATATAGTTATGTTAAATTGGCCTATAATAAAGATAGGTTAGAAAAAAATGTGTTGCATTATACAATTGTCTACTAGAATAGTTGAAATAGAAAGTAATCTAAATCATTAATATCTTTAAGACAAAACTAAAATACATTAATTCCAACAATGAAATTGTTCTAGAGAGTACATTGAATCTTGTGGAATTTTTTTTAATTGTAAAAACTGAGTTCAAAAACAAATTCAATATTATATTTTTTTCTCAAAAAGATGCAATTTCCATTTGTAAAACAAGAAGGTTCACAACATTCACATCATAAATCAAAATGGAATGAATCAAAGCTTTTCATATATGCAAAATTATATTCTACAACTAACAAAAATTTAAAAATATTTATTTCAAGTTTTATGTTGATTTTTTTGGTTGCCTAGCAAATTACTTTTTGAGATTAGGGTGGCCTAAATTCTTCTACTACACATCAATTGGAATTAAAATTATATTTCCAAAAGCTAATGTGTTTTCCTATCTTCAAAACAAATTTCAAAAAATTTCATCAAAAATTGAGATCATAGGAATTTGATCTATCTACAAGTGTCTTGTAATAGAAGGGACATTTGAAAGTAACCTTTAGGATTTGGGGGGGATGTATTTATTTTTTCTAACAATCTAAACTTCAAATTATCTATTATTCTAAAATGATTATCTATTATTCTAAAATGACCTTTGTGATAAATTTTTGCAGAAGACTTCTTAGGCCTAAATATCCAACAATGTTATATTTGTAATATTTTACAATTATTCCATATTTTATTTCAATTTTGTTTATAAGCTCATAGTACTCAGTAATCTATAGTATATATCAAATGAAATTAACAATACAAAATATTTCATACTTTCACCTTTTAAAACTCTATAAAATATTGTATGCATCTATGCATATATCTATCTATCTTACTACCTACTATATAATATTTTTTTCTCAAATGTCACCTCGATCTAAAAGGAAATTGTTTTCTTGCAATGATGAGTTCATTATTAGTAAGAGCATCTCATAGCATATAATTATTAATCTAACATCAAATTTGTACGTATTAATTAAGCATTGTAATTCTTCACATATATTATCATACAAAAGGTACAAAAGGTCAAGTTTCAAAAGCCAATTGTCTACATGAACATTGATTTAATAGAATATTGAATAAATTTTCATAAAGTACTTAAGCCACATCATTGTAGGGTCCAAATGGTGTATTTGCTAAATATTGGCTATTACATGCAATATACTATACAACCTTTTGTATACAATATGTTGTATCAACATACCTCCAACATATCAATATACTTATATTATATTAGCATGCCAATATACTTCTAGGTCTCTGCCACGCAATTGAAATTAAAATTCCTTTTTTACAATTATTGGATAAAAATATTATTGGCTCTATCCTCTTGATATAGACCATCCAACATATTGTCAACAACTCTTTTGTCAAGAGTCTAAAGACAAATCACCTTCTGGACCTTTTACATTTTTGAACCTCGTTTTCTGCATTATTAGACTCTTACTTCAAATATTTTGACTCCCATTCTAAAATCTCCATCCTAAAATTTAATTTAAATAGCATTATATAAATGCTAATTTCCACATATGCAAAAAAAAACTTAGCTTCTTGTAGATCTAAATCTACATATGTACTTCAATATAGATTTAAATTGACACTCCAATAAAATTTATTTTGAATTATATGACGATAATAGAGTATACTAGTACATTACCTTTATTATGTTTAACAAGAGTTGAACTACATCCCAAATCATCTTTTATTCATGCTTCTAGCTAATTCAATATACCTTTATTGAATCAACATGTGAATGTACTTCTAAGTCTCTGCCACAAAATTGAAATTAAAATCCTTTTCTTACCACTATTGGATAGGAACAATAAATATCCTTCTTTACAATTATTTGGATAAGAGTATTATTAGCTCTACCCTCTTGACAATAACCATCTAATAATCCAATATACTATCGACAACCCTTTTTTACATGCTATCAAGAGTCTAAAGGTAAGTCAACCACCATTCAAACTTCTAGACCTTCTACATTTTTGAACCCCATATTCTACATTTTCATACTCTTATTCCAAATTTTTTGACTTCCATTTTAAAATCTCAATTCTAAAACTTAATTAAAAATAGCATTATGGAAACACTAATGTCCACTTATGTAAAAACTTTTAGCTTCTTATAGATCTATACTTCATTCTAGATTTAAATTGACACCTCAATTACTACTAGAAAATTAAATTTTTTTTTTGTTTTGGTGGCATTGATCTGGGCAAAATTCAACAGATTTTTGTTCAAATCATCAAATTTCTGCCCAAATCAACACAACCAAAACAATAGAAAATTTGGATTTTCTACTAGTGAATGTAAATTTGTTTTGAATTATATGATAATAATAGAGTATAATACATAACCTTTATTATATATAACAAGAATTGAATTACATTCCAAATCATCTTTCACTTGTGCTTCTAGCTAATTCACTCTCATTTAGGATTCTATGGTTCTACCTTTTGATTGAGGGTGCTTGTAGCTTCTTGGTCTTGTTTGCTTCATGTTGCTATAAATTCTATTATTTATACTATGACTACTTTGTCTATTGTGTCTACACCCTCAAGAACCAAAATAATGGGTGGTGTAGTTGATAGTTGGTGCAACATTTGCAATTTCAATAATATAATCTTCAATACAATACAACTTACAAATATGTTGTTAGAGATTGTTTATTTGACTAGATGTCATATTTATTATAAAATAGAGAATCATTGAGTATGCTAAAAATAAATTTTATGCTCCATTTAAAACATTGTTCAAAAAAGAATACACCGGAAACTTACAAGTTACATCCTACGTTTAAAGACAACATCATTTTTGCTTGATTTACATAGTAGTGCTGTTTTATATAAGTTGAAAAAAAAATTAATGACATTAAGTGCAATGATTGAGGGATTGTAAAATGACATTATTGCAATTGAATGGATATCAATCAATTAGTATATTGAATAAAGAAAATGAGAAAATATTTACTACAATTAGTTCAAAAGGTTGAAGTTTTACATCTATCAATTGGATTAGCTCATTTCATCCAATAGTGGAAATAGATCTATTGAGAGCACTTTAACAATTTCCAATAGGACAATGCAAAAGTAATTTTATAGTTTAGATTTGGAACACATTTTTATGTAATTTTGATGACTACAACTCCTAGAATAATGATTAGAACTAGGTTCATGGTTTTATCATTTTTGTAAGGATGGACAAAAGGATTAGCAATTTATAAAGCTCACAATTTACAATGAAGTGTCAAAAATGTCCAAATTGTGAATTTATTAGTTGTGCTTGGTTAGTGTAGTAAAATTTTTGAAAACAAAATCTTTAAATACATCTTGTGGGAACTTCACTAATTGATAAAAATAGAGGAAATTGCTAACTTTCATATACAATCTTATAACCATGATGCACTTTCAATGATTTAAAAAAAAATCTCTAGCATGTCTCAAACCTAAGGTAACTAAATTTATTATGGACCAAGCCCTATTTGGATCCCTAGCCCAAGATCCAAATTCCTTCTATTGTATTCTAATAATGTAGTGTAAATTGCACTCAATATAGAATTTAGGTTCAATGGATTAGAGTGGGTTTGAAAAAACACCATAATGGCAAGTTCAATTTCAAGGTAGATTTGTCACCATTCCATTGGAGAGTTAGAAAAACAATATATAAGATAATGTTGTCCCTCTTTCTTGACTTTTAGATGTGAAAAAAGTATAGATATGGGTGTTTGTAATGATTAGGACTTGGCATTATGTCCAACAATGCTCTAGAGCCTCTTGGCTATTAAGCATTATCTAATCTATTTCATGAATTCAATGCATGAATACAATCATGAAGCAAAAAGTTCATTCATTATTCAATCCAAAGTCTAAAGGGAAAGTTTATATTGTCTTCACACTTACAATGTAGGAAAGTAAGGGAGAGATACTAGCACCCAAATTAAAAGAGAAGAATCTAGTCGTCCCTAACGTTCATTGTTAGTACCCAAAAGATGTTTGCATCTTTTGGGTACATAGTGATGACTAGTAATTTCAAATGATTTTTTTGTCAAATAGTGACAAATTGTCAATTTCAAGAGTACACATGGTGACATGGCATTACCCCATTGGTTGTTTAATTTTTGAATTTTTTTTGAAAAGCGTATACCCAAAAGTAAATCCCTTGTGAGAAATAAATTCATGAATTCAACATGTGAAGCCTACGATACTTGCAAACCATATGGAGTATATTTGTGTTCTTGTACTTGTGAATATATATGTATTCCATATTCCTTTTATGTATTTTTATTCTATAATTGAATGTCATATTTATATTTTGTGAGCGTATCCATATCATGCAATTTATAGTCTATAATTGTATCCATATTTTGCATCCATATTTTGCATCCATATATGTATTTTATATTTATATTTTGCATCCAAATTTAGATAGCCAAGATAGTTTGTTTCACATGGATCAATAGCTTTGGTTTCTGGAAGATCAATGGCATTAAGGGAGGGGGGGGGGGGGGTATTTCTAAAGTCAAATCAATGGCTCTTGATTTTTCCTCGGGAGGGGGGAATGATTTGAAATACAAACATTATGTTTGCATCTTTAGGGGGTATAGTATAGTGAAAAGCTATATGATTTTTCTTTGACTGCCTATTATATATATTTTTTTCCAAATATGAGTGAACCAAAATTCAAATGAAATGTTTTCTTGATTTGTCATTCTTTTGTTAAATAAAATTGGGAGTCCACTAAGTGAAATTATATGCAGTCGCCACACTAGGCTTCTTACTTTAACCTTTAAATGCCAAAAGGGTGACCTTCAAAATCATCCTTTTCTATTATTGTGTGAATCATTAGCCTCCAAAATTGCAAAAGTAGTCATTGCAAGTCAAACTAATATAGAAGATCTTCCCATTCCAAAATAAATTTTGAGGATGAATAGTTGCACTATACAATTTGATTCTGTGTCATCCATTGGATGACAAAATGTTTGCCTTGGCATTCAAGGGTTAATTACCTCATATGGATGGAGCACCTTATCCTACAAAAAAAACTAATGAAATTGTGCCTTGTGGTACTCAAAACTTTACTCAATGATCTTCTTCAATCACAAGAGGTCTAATATAAACCAATCCATCACATGCAAAAAACTCATCACAAATACCTAAGGAATGACCTACTTTTATATAAACCTTATATAAAACCATGACAAATTTTTTCAATAAATGAAATTTGGGCCACATTAGGTTGAATTAGTGGCCACAATCAATGTCTTGGATGATGGTGGTGAAGTGAATAATGATTGCAATAGAAATTTCTACATTTTGAGTTCAAATTCATATATGAATTGATTTTTTTAGGCCTTTATATTGTGACCATGATAGAAAACATTGTAATTGTTTTAAGTAAGTTAGAAGATTATTATACATGGATACACTTTTTGTTGGTTTGGGAATACTCCATAGACTCTTTGGAGTCAATTGGGTAATCAATCTAAAAAATTCACGATAAATTCATATTCTCTCAATAAAATATATTGCTCTCCCCCAATTAACCCCTAATTGACTGATTGGCCACATATGGTTGATCAAAAATCTCAATCTCATTTTGGGATGGGCAATTAAATTTGTATGATCATTTTAAAAATTTAGGGGGGCAGTTTTTAGGGTTAATTATTGAAAGCTTTCATTTTTCACTAAAAAAGTTCAACATTTGATTTTTGAAAGGTCTTCAAAGCCATGTATGTCCATTAGTAGTAGAGTAAAGCTTGCTAATTTTACTTCATTTTCCCAACTTTGCCAATTTCACTTGATTTGAGATCTAAAAACTTGTACTTATTCATTTGATTTGAAAATGGTCCCAATGGAAAGAGCTTAGTCGGTTTTCATGATTTTCACCATTGAAAATTTAAACATGCAAATGTCGATTTGGAGTTATTTGCAATTTATATTTAAAAAATAAATTGCATTTCAACAATTGCAGGGTGGATTGTATAGTGAATTTGATAGGTTTTCATGTGAAATTAATTTTTTTGAAAGTGCATTTTAGCGTGCTAATTCAATTTGTAGTTGTTCATGTCACCTCCAATTCCAAAATAAATTTATGTGCAAATATCTGAAACATTGTGGGGAGGGGTAGCATACTAAAATTAGAAAATTTACATTTCTCTTGTTATAATCTCACAACTCCTATATAATTTTTCACTTAAAATTGGTGAACAAACTAATAAGCAAGCTCTTTAAACATCTATACGGTTAGATTTTGAAAAAAAATAATAATTTGCTTCAGTAAAGTTAACTATAAGCCCATGCTCTTTTTTCATATTTAAAATGCACTTGAAAAGGCTTGGACATCTGGGGGTTAAGAAGGCAAGCCAATCATATTGCTTGTCATAGGCTAGTTTAACTTAACTTATCCCCCAACTTCCAATGTCAATTTCATTGAATTGGCAATATTCCATTACTGTAGCGTAGTTTAGATAGTGCAGCCTGAAACCAAAATCTATGTGTTGGCCTGAAATTGGAATAGCAAGTACCCCGTACCACTCAAGATACGGGAGGTGCAATTTCCTAAGTTCTTTAGAGGCAAGGAATAACTACAATCAGAGGCAACATATCTGAGACCTAACTAGCTGTTTATCGCGAGAAAGGAGCTGTGAGAAAATACCCAAATTTTTGTCCTGCCAGAAAACGAGCAAGGAAGGCACAAAGGCCAGAGGAGGGAAGAGATTACATACCGGTTTTGATCTTGGTAATATCATGTAAGAGAGAGAAGCCAACTCTTTCATATGAATACGCTCGGAGCATGCATGCAATTTTAGGCTACATTAGATTTTTAAGCACCAGGGATGCCTAAATTCGCATTCTCTGCTATATTTAAGGTAAGTAACCCATTGTGGACAAAATTGTAATGATAGTGTACATTGAAGTTATGAAATGTACACCACTAATACAATTTCGCGCACAATGGGCTCACTTACCTTGGAGGTCGACAGTTGCACTGGCTGGAACCATCATTAGGCGTTGAGATGATCAATCTGAGACCAGATTTTGATGCCTCTGAACCTCTTCCTTCAATTCTGTGGAGGTAGTATGTATCCGATGCTTGAGAATGCTAAGGTCGATCTAGTCGGAAGAGCGGCTCACAGAAGCTACAGCACAGAACTGAATTAAAGAGAGGTTCTGTGACTCCTCGGTATATCTTTTCTGCAAAGTGCAGCCAACATTCAAGATATCTTCACGCCCGTCTTCATCGCCCTTCGTTAACACTCTGCAGCATTAATCTCCACTACGTATAGGTAGTCAAGAAGTCTAATTGATATATTTTCCACAATCACAACCTATGTTGGTTTTGGAAAACCATATCATCTGTCCTTTCCTGCTCTCCCGGCTAGCTACCTTTGTCCTTTCGTCAATGACCTCTACTTCTTGATCAAGTATGTCACTGCTTAAAAAATTAATAGTTTTGGCCATCCCAATGATGATCCAAGTCCCACCAAAGAGCACCTCACGACTTTAATTTGCTCAAAGTGCGGAGCGCTTTTTCCATTAATGTTGCAGCTGTGAAATTTAACAGAAGAGGGTGCCAGACAGAGATTTATGGCAAGAGGTAATGGGTCAAGTCGGATCAGAGGGGACCAAATTTAACAAAATCGAATTTAAGTTGAGAAATCTGAAAATTAATGTACTTCATAGTCATCAATATTTGTTCACAAAGTGAAGCACACATCTTCTCGGAACGTTACCTTATGAACCTGGGCAATCTCAAGGATCATCAACTTCACTCCGGGCGAGACTCCCGGGGCCCATAATGAAAGCACCACAACACTTCGGACGATTAGCATGGGTAGCAGATGGACATCGAAACCAACCGGCGAAAGCATGTCCATCGTAGATTTAAATGCAAAGCGTCATTTTCGTTATATTGTCGCGATTCTACCCCCCCAAACGAGGCAGCAAGGCTAAACCTCGTTACCCATTCCCAGAGGAATGAGTGGTCGAATTATCCCTCAAAGACTCTTCATTCACGATGGTCTTCAGAGCGCCAAAACTTTGTGACATTCAACCGCACAAAAGTTCTGAAAACTAGGACTAGCATAGATTTTACATTTCAGAAAGCCCATCATGAAAGTGTCAAAGTCGAGAATTTCTCCCAATTGTCGTTGTAATCTTACCTGCGGATAAATTCCAGCATATGCATCGGCTCCATCCCGATTCAAAAGCACCGAAGTGTTTAGCTCCATATGCAGGACGGTTTGATTCACCTATTTCCAATATAAATAAAGCAGTAACAGGCTTTGACTTTCTCGCAAAGGTGCGTATCACCCGCAAATTGAATCATCAGGCACACTGATACAGTTGTCTCTGTAATTAGATGCATCAGTATCTGGCTACACAAAATCTGACTAAGAGATGGTAACGTCAGTTTGTAAAATACTATACAAATCAGAGCTCTAAGGCAGTCATTTTGTTCATAGTTATAGCCCTAGATCGCAGACTACGTAAGTTGGAGTTTCGTATACCGCGGGTTGAGATTGGAAGCTCTGAGCACTGCCTGTTCGGAGATTAGGAACTATTCAGCTTGCTGCCTTTTCGCTATTGCCCCTCCATTGCATGTCGCATCGTCAAAGCATCTCGTGGAAGTTGTATACACGGGCAGCTAAAAATTCTGACAAAAACAATCCGATTCGGCCTCTTGACACCTAGAAGCGCGCGGTAAACCGGGTGATAACATGTCCAAAGACAAGCCTCAAACGAGTAAGTCATTGTGAACTGTTGCCGGAACTCTCCTGACAGATGGCACGAACAATGATGTCTTTCACGGCCTCATCTTCTGCTTCCTTTGGCAGAGGCTCCGGGCCAGCGAGAAGCACCAACGTTTCTTTCTGTCAACTCCAACATCTTTAAATTAAAAATCTTCACTCTGCCTATAGAACGAGTCATTCCCCTCTCTATTGAAAACTAGAATGAAGCTATCTCCGTTTCAAACATTTGTAGCACACTTCACTAATGTGGCTTAAAGTACCAAACTGACCACAAACCGGCCTGACGTCTTGTAGACGGTGATTTTGTATTTCACTCTGCCGATTAGATGACCGAAAATGCTTGCACTCAGCAGTCAGAATGCATTACAGGTCGGAGATTACTGCGTGTCTTACCTCTAAGGTTAATGCTTCGAATAGGACGTTTTGACGAAAAGCAATACGAGCATGCAACACAGTTATTCTCTTCGAGTCCAAGGCGCCCATGATGTCCACCAAGAGCCCTGGTCTATTGATACACGCTATGTGGACTTCCATTTTTCCTTCCTCTCGTTTCACTACCACCTGTTTCACAATTCAATTACTAAGGTCAGTCGCTAATATCTGGTACTGGCCATGACTTGACTTTTTAGGATGGACTTCTAATGCTGAGCAAGTCAGTTAATCAATTGTATACACACCGGCTACCAAAATCGTGTCAATTTCTTCACTGATACCTAGACCATGTGAAGAATCTGGGTTTCATGCTGTGTTCACCAAAGCTTCTCAAAGAGATTTGAATCCAAATGGACAGGATTTTCGAATTCGAATGAGCATACGAATGCGTGCTGGTAATGGAATTATTTCACGAAGAATCTCTGTGAATCTGGCGGCGCAAAATATATTAAACGAATTGGTTGAAGCATACTTATGCCGTATCAGCTATGGAGATGCAGAAGCAAACGTACCATTGGATGGTGGTACAAAACACAGATAGAACCCGCGCTCGTAGATAGCGCAGCTGATGCCTCCTCAAGCGACTCCTCGTTGAGAGAGACAGCGCTCAGAGTAGCGGGATTACACAATGGTCCGAGTTCGGTTTTAAGATCATTCACAGATTTCTGAAGCTTCGTTATGTGCTCGAATGCATCCAACAGAACAGAGGCTCCCTCTTCCTGTGTGAATATCAGAATTTCAAATTCAGAAACCGAGTTCCATTGCTCTAATTTATGCAGAACGACTGTATGACAAAAGGACATTCAACGTCCATGCATGGGTTGACCACGATCGAATTCAACGGAATCAATAACACCTTCTAGCTCATACCCCTTACAGCCAGAAAGAATTATCCAAAATCGAACGACATGAATCTCCAAGCTGTGCCGGGAACTGTGCAATGAATGTATGATGCCAGATCAACGTACCCCTTCATGAGTGCCTGGAAGGATTGATCGTAAGAACGCAAGCTGCTCGTCGAGCTTTGCGTTCTTATGTCGACGCTCTGACAGTATATCATCAACAAGAACGCCATACGTTCGTTTCCCCGAACGTGGAACCACTGGCTCAAATGCCTTCAGAATATCCTCGTTCTCAGAATCAGATGAGTCAACGTCTGAGAAATCCTCTTCGAGCTGCTCAACGCCTTCACCAAGAGCCATCGGATACAGCTCCGCTAGTGTAGACTCCCAAACTCGGTATGTGATCACTGGAGGAAAACTTAAGTGATTGTAACGGCTTAGTATTGATCCGTAATCCGATGCTGAAATTCCTGGTTCTCAATACAAATTAATTCCCTGCAAGACAGGACAACGAAGGAGAAAAACATGAGACAAAAGTCAAATGATATGAGTACTGAATTGAGACAAGTACCACCGAGCACGATACTTTGACGTCTCAACATTATTTGCTTTATCTTCAGGATGGATCATTTTTATTGAACGCCGCTAAATGTCCGCGGAGCAGCTCCAATACCAGATATCCCAACACGCAGTGATTCTAAAAACACTATCATGTTGAAACTCGGTATTGAAGAAGTCACCGTCCTACAGTAGTTCGTTGCAGGAATTACATCATTAAAATTTTAAAATATCCAGCAAAGGGTATGTTTATGAACTACAGCTCTCACTTATACAGTTTTATTCAAGATTTCCTCTAATTTCATTTCTGTCTGTTCTTCATCCTTACAGGGTCACGACTTTATACGTGTGCCAGTTGCTCAGAATTATCACTGACTAGACAAGACGGTCTCAGAGGGTGAAATACTAAGAAGGATGCCACAGGCATTTGTGACGTATTTTTCTTTTCTTAAAGGACTCTTTCTAGGAGCATTTCCGAATTCGAGCATGGTTGTTAACGCTTGTGTTCTTGACGACAAACTGGTTCGATATTCTAGCTTCATGCTTCATTGACGACTAACGGACAGCTCCATTAATATTGTTTGTAGCTCCGGAAACCGCAGCTCAGGACTAACATACCAAGTGCATGATGTACATTCTCTAGACTCAAATGAGAGCTGTGTTCTCATCTTCTGAATGAAAAAGTGTGAGGACGAAGTCTTCTTCCTCGAAGGGTTAATTATTGTCGGTTCCCTCCAGCTGAAAAAGAATGGAAAAGAAAAGAAAAAAGCAGAGCCAGAGCCTAGAATCCGCTGGAACTTCAGCTCAGCACCGGGGACACAAAATTCGAGTAGAAGCCGTCTCTTGGAGACGTTCGACTCTAAAGTTTCAGTAACAACGGTCGCAGATTTGCTAAGTCAACAAAAACTGGGTAGAGCACAACTTAAGGAAAGTTGAACAACCTTGCTCAGAACGCGAACGCGAACAGCACTCCAGTAATCCTCTATCGCGATGTGAAAAATCCACCAAATCAATCCTACAGGCACACAACCCTCGGAAACTCATTTGTACTCAGAGAGAACGAAGACATCGCTCAAGCTCGTCTACAATGATGTGAAACATGAGCAAGAAAATTTCCTGACGTACTACGGCACTCAACAAAATACTGTCTTCGACAGTAACCAGCATATCCGTATGAGATACGAAATGACCAGGAGAATATAAGATGCTCTTTATTCCCAGAATATACGGAGAATATTGTAAAGTCGGGCATTGGCAATCGAATTCCAAGACCATAGCAACGGCTGTCAGTTCACGCAGCAAGAATTCGATTCCAGGCAATGGATCAAATCCTCTTCGGTATCCGTAGTCAACAAAGAGCTTCAGACTCAACTTGTTTCAACGACAAAAATGCCCGAGTAATCGTCATTACTCAAACGCGATTCAGTGCAACGACCAATTAATGACATTGAGACTTCTGAGGTGCATGGAAAATATGGCAGGGAAATGGTCAGCTGAATATCAAAACGAAATCATCCGGTCATCCTGGCGGCCATCACTCTCCAGATTCTCCTTCCCCTTCTCCACGCTACCAAGAGAAGTAGTTCTCTACGGCAAGCACAATCAAACCTCAGAACAAGTACACCGTAAATAGCGACAACAGCTGGTCTAATATCACCAATAAAACTTGTTGAGCCAGTAACTTATTGAACTGCTGCTGTCTCTTCCGCGGTTACACGCAGACAAGATGCGTCAAGCGTGGGACGTGAGTCACGTGACCACACGGATGAAGTAACACGACACAGATTAATTACCTGCCCTTGCTCGTGCCAAAAAACTCTCAACTCAACCTCAACTCGATCACCACTCAAGGGCAGCTAGCTACCTGTACAAAATTCAGAAACTCCTCGCACGCAATGGAAACAAGCTTAAAACCGGACGAAAAAGAATTCTTAACGAATTCAGAAAAAGAAGTCATCAATCGCCCGTCATTTGCATTTCGCAAGCTGGCACGCAATGTGTCCAAGAACCGAAAGACAAGACCACAGCAAGCAGCAAAAGGTTTGTTCCGATCGCACGGACAGAGTTATCACAAGCCAAGCGCGCATGCACTCTCAAATTAAACCGAACCGATCAGCATCTAATTAAATGTGCCTTCTCCAAACAAACTAAGAACCTCCTTACTATTTCTAACGCGATCGCACACGGAGGAAATATATATAGCGCATCGCGCCACATCAATTGCGAAAAAAAATTCAAGAAAGAAAGAAAAGAAAGAAAAGTCATTGGATCATTTGCACAGGGCGAGGCAGGTGAGGGGTTAAAGAACCGGACGACGGACACAATGAGTTACAGCAAGCAACAAAACTAAGGTGTGACATGCATGACTAAATTAACCTAACTTTAGTGTAGCTAATAAGTTGTTAGCCAGGGAACTGTTGAAGGAATGTAGCGCCATGGCTACAGTGGTCCCGCCTGGCGGCGATGCTTTGCTCAAACGACGGAGGGAGCGCGTGTTTGGTCGGCGAAAGCGGCAGCATGGGGACGATTATCTCCGCTGCCATACGGAACTGTTGATGACAGAGAGGCGCTGGTGCTGTTTCAAGGATGCAAAGGGCGGGGGCTTGACGCCGTGTGGGAGCAGGTAAGGTAAGGTAAGCTTTGGGGTTGTTCCATCCTCGTGTTGGATGACGAAGCGGGAAGACAAAATCTGTGCCCATCTTGCTTGAGGAGGAAGATCCCTAGTTTGGCCATGCCCATCTTCCTCCCCACCATTGCATGATTGCATTCACAAATGATCCGTGCTTGTCATGGAGGTGGAAAGTCAAGGGCTTGCTTTCCTTAAATCCATCAAAATTATTTTTTTATTTTTCTCTCTCTAATTTTATTAAAACTATTTATATTTTTTATTTTATTTTAGACTTGTATGGTTATAACATTCTTGATAGACCATCCTTTAAGAGAAACTTTGTGTGATTTTGTATAATCTTATGTATAGTAGTTTCACACTAATAATTGTAAAACTTTAGCATTTGAGTGTAATTTCTATGATTATATTTTTTGGTTCTTATTAGAAGTCTACAAGGGATTCTATATTTTAGACTTGAAATTGTGAGAGGGAGATAAGTTTATTAATGTTTTGGTTGTTCCATCCTTGGGTTCAATGACAAAGAGGTGAGACAATATTTGTGCATGTCTTGCTTAAAGATACTTTAGTTTAGCCATGCTTGTCTTCCTCTCCACTATCCACTCAAAAGATGGCTCCCCCTGGTTTGCATTAGTTTTCCCCCCCTCTCTCAAAAAATTTACAAGCCATTGATTTTTTTTTTAAGAAAAAATGTTTACCCTCGAAATTGCCATTGATTTCTCAAAAAATCACAAGCCATTGATCTTGTGAGATTTAATTTGAGCCATCCAAATATGAAATACAAAATGAATACTGGATATGGATATTCATCTGGATACGGATAAATTTTGAATATAGATACCAGATATAAATACAATACTAGATATGGATATGAGAAGAATTATCCCATATTGATTGTCACTATGTTGGATTCTGAAAATTACAAGAGGGGGGGGGGAGGAAGAAGAGGGGGGTTGCAAATGAAAATTTTAAAATCTTTAAAACCCAAAAATGAGCCCAAAAATGGAGTCACTTTTGGATGTATAGTGGGTACCTCTCCTCACTATCCACTCAAAAGATGCCTCCCATACTATTGCAAATGTTAACAAATGACCTATGCTTGTCATAGTGGTGGAAAGTTAAGGGCTTACTCTCCAAGTCTATCAAAAGTATTTTTTTTTTTCTCTCCCATTTTATCAAAGTTATTTTTCTTTCTTCTTTTAGACTTGTGGAGTCATAACATTCTTTAAAAGAACATCCTTCAAAAAAAATTGTGTGATTTTGTGTAATCTTGTAATTGGTAACTTCACATTGAAAATTCTAAAACTTTAATATTTGTGTATAATTTCTATGATTATATTTTTTGGTTCTTATTGGAAGGAATTCTATATTTTAGGCTTGATGACAGGGTTTGGGAGGTGAGTTTAGTAAGTTTTGGATATTAGATGACAAAGATGAAAGACAAATTCATGTCATCCTGTATAAAGATACTTTAGTTTAGCCATCCCCATCTTCCTCCCTACTATTGCATGATTGCATTCCCAAATGACCCATGCTTAACATGGTAATGGAAAGTTAAGGGCATGATCTCCAAGTCCATCAAAACTATTTTTTTATTTTTTGTTTTCTCCTTGGTTTTCTCTCTCCAATTTTATCAAAACTATTTTTCTTTAGGCTTTTGGAGTTATAACATTCTTGAAAGACCATCCTTTGAAAGAAACTTTGTGTGATTTTGTGTAATCTTGCATATATAACTTCACACTGAAAATTGAAAAACATTTAACATTTCAGTATAATTTCTATGATTATATTTCTTGGTTCTTATTGGATGTCCACAAGGGATTTTAGATTTTGTTAGTATGGATTTTTTTAGGCATTATTTGAAGAAATTGTATATTTTGAAAGTACTAAAAATAATTATATTCATAATTGAACCTAGGCTTTCACAAATAAATACTAGTCTATATAATTTAGACAAAAATATATGTCACATTTAATTACTTCTAGACTTTTGAAAGTCCAAAATTAATAGTGGTCATTATAAGAAAAAAATTATCATTAGGAAATAATGCAAAACATTGGGAAATCTATACAAAACATTAGGGGAACTCCTAATCCTATAATCAAGAGCCCCATAATCTTTAGTTGAAAATTCAATGAATAGTCAAGAAGTAGTTAAATGTGGCATACATATAATGTCAATATTTTTTAAACGGATTGTAATTAGGTATTATTTTCTTGGGCTTTTGTGTAATTTTTTTGAATGATGGAGTAAATAGACAAGAAAGTGATGGGAAAATCAAATAGTTTTGAGAAAAAACAGGGGCAAAAATAAAGAGAAGTTGAACCCATCAAGGACCAAACAATGTTTTGTTGACAACACAACAAATTGGAGCAACTCACTACAAATGAATTTTTCTTTTTTTTCGTTAAAATTTTCAAACAACATGCCTAAGGAGTGGCATTAAGGTGCAATAATTTTCATTATATTTTACTACATGCTTAAAAAATTATTGCATAATAAATAATTTGGATTGCTTAGTAGGCAACCTAGGCAGCTCTAAAAATTTCTTAAAAGATCACTTTTTTAAGAAATAAAGATTTGAAATTGGTTTTCCAGATTTTTTATATATGTAGAAAGCTTTGAATCATTACATTTGATTAATGAAATGAAAATTATGAGGAATTTTAGTTTGTGAAACTTATAGAATCTCTATTCAAAGATAAACTTTAAAGTCTTTTATTTAACTCAATTTTCAATATTTAAAAGATGAATAAAATCAATGTATGTAGATTGCTTACTACAACATTGCAACCATTGGAATTGGCATTTTTGAATTTGACAACTAGATTCTCAACAACTTAGTATTTTAAATCATATTCTATTTATATTGATTCTACTCTATTATATATATTGACATACATTATACCTTGTGTTTAATATGATGATCAATTTCCTTGCCTCAAGGATAGTTGGTCTATTCTATTGGAGTCTATGAGAGGTAGATCTATAATCTTAGTTGGCCCAATTTTCCGATGTAAGGTCCTGCAAGACAACAAGTGGTTAACCAAATCACTATCAATTGGAGCTAGACATTTATACAGAAATAATGTTTATAGATTGAGACAAAGTTGCCTCTTTAACTTTTTAGATCTCTTTCAGTCTCTGAGATTCCCCAAAGCACGTGCAATTAAAAAGTGAAAGAAAGTGAATTACTCTTAGTGGGACCATGCAATATGTTCAATAATAGAAGTGGGCTGACCAAACCCTCTCGACGCGAGAAAATCTTTTGAAGGATAGCAAAGCAATGGAGGCAACAAAGAACACTTTGACAAACAAAAGCAATGCTTAGCCAATTCATTCATATCTAGGAAACCATTCACTTTCAAACTTGGCATTACTATTAAATAAAATAATTAAAAAATATTAAGAAAAAAAAAGCATTTTGTGTACACTATGCTTTTCTATTTGTACATAAAAGATAATACCATTGGAATATTCAAGACTTCATCAATCTTTAGTGTAATCATGAGCAAGTGTCCTAAACACTTGTGTTCTTGAGTTCTTGAGTAAATTGATGCTCTTCAATGTAAATTTCTCTTATTCTTGTAGTACCATATAGTTCTTGGTGTCTCATGTGGAAGCCTATTTTTTTTTATCTTGTAATCTCTTGGTTTATTTCTCTTTGTGTGTTTAAAACTTTTCACAACACCCACTTCTATAATTTCAATCATCATCATAGGTTGGTCTCTATTTGTATTTGCCTTCAATAACTACCTTCAAAATTAAGGCCCTCTATAGTGTGCTATGGATGTCTTAATATTTGCATTTTGTCTCAATTTAATGAATATAACTTTCAAATATAAAAATACATTTGCTTTTTGGAAACTCTTCATAACTTTTGATTCATTGATTAAAATGGAATGATTCAAAGCTTTCTATTATATATAACTTTAGAAAATCAATTTCAAATTTTTGTTTCTAAATAATATGATTTTTTTTTATTTGTCCAAACTGTTCAATTATGGGAAAAAAAAAGTAACATATTAGGCTATAATTTTGACTCATGTTTTTGAATGTCATAAAATTTAGTGCAAATGAAAGATACTCCTTATTCCCACCTTCTATTAAAATTTAGGCCAAAAATATAGAAATCTCTAGTCATACACACATGCCTAAAATTTCTATGTAGCCAAAAAACGTAGCTTGGTCCTTGAGGGGTTAATATGGGAAGCTTTTGATTCATTCTATTTAGATTAGTCAAGTAAAAAATTGTGGACAATCTTGTTTTGGGGGCAGTCCAAGCATCTTCTAGAATAAACAACTTATGAAGAAAAAAATTGATTCATTTCTAAACTTAATTTTCACAATTTAAAAAAAACAAAACATTTTACAAGGTTAAAGCCTTGTATTAGAATATTCTCACTATAATTGAGATTCATGTGTTTCAATTCCATCTTAGAGTCATTAACAATTTAGTTTTCCCTTCAATCTTGAACCTATGTCTACTTAACGATTTTTAAATGACTAAAAACTAAGTATTTTATTTTTGAATTATTTCCCCTAGACTCTCAATTCAATTCTTCAACAGAAAACATTTGAAATTAAAAATCAATAGTGCAAAAAAAATTTTAAGATAAGAAGATTCAAAATTTAAAAAATCTAGTTGAACAAGGTGCCAAAATAATTGGGTTTTTTTTACTATAAAATGCAAAGACCTTGTAATCTACGCAATCAAAGTTTTTGAAATATCTTCTACACATTCTTACACTATTGGTAGTCCAATGCAAGATCCTATGGTTAGATATATATATAAAAAAAACTTAATTTTTTTTTGCTCTAGGCAATTTTGAGTGATTTTTGATGGGAAAAGGCCTTTAGTTTGGACTTTTGGGGTTAACCCCTAAACATCTGGATCCTTTTCCAAAATTGTTGATTTGGAGATAATCGTTATAAAGTGCTATTTAGAAGAATATTTTGGAATTGACATACAAATAGGAGTTGTAGATTTTGAGTTGTAGATTCCATCCATATGGTTAGATTCACTATTGCTATCATCAATATTTTTTTTTTTATCAATTTTGAAAGGGAAATTTCTAAATTCCTTCTAAATTCAATAACAAGTGAAATATTATTATTTTTTGAGTAAAACTTGTTGGAATGGATTTGAAACAAGGTTCTCTTGATGTGGTGATTTTTTGAAATTTTTGTGTTCTTTTAATCTATGACCTCATTCTTGCAAATCTAATTTTAAACTAAAATCAATGCAATTTTTGGCTTGACACACTTCCACATTTGTAGTTTTAGAAAAAACATGAACTCTAGTAACACCCAATCCAACCATTGGATAGGACAACAACTTAGTAAAGAATCTCCATAAATTAGATGACTTTCATCCAAGCAGTACCAAGAAAGAAAACTGAATTTCAATCTGTTCGTCATCCAGATTTTGGACGTCAGAGCGCTCCAGGGTTAATTGTCAAGAACAAGATCTTGCAATTGCAAATTCTAATAAATGAACTACAAATGATTAATCACCTTTTTACAAGAAAATGTTTTCAAACTTAATTAAAATAACAACCAAAACAGGCACAAATGTAGATTTCAAGCTTTTAGGATCGTTGATACTTAATGGGACTTCCAAGCGGCGATCAAGATAAAACAGACATGAAGAGCAACGCTGTGAAAGCCATCCTCTCATGAATCGGCCGCGGAGCTTCTCCGACAACCCCAGTGTCACTTGTCGCACACTACGAGGAAATTTATGTGTCCTTGCCGCCCCCGCCACCACCCACCCCCCTAGAAATTGCAATCCTCCTACAATGAATCCCACAGAATCCAAAACTCACTACAAGCGCGCCTTACAACTATGCTCCTAAGTTTACGAATTGTAGAAATCTTATGTGTCCTTGAAATCGATCTTGCTCTCGAGATTGAGAGGAAGGAGGTGAAGAATTGGGGAGTTATTGACGCTCACTGCAACAGGTAGTCGTGTTTACAGAAACAAGTTTTATGTTTTTTATGCATGATGAAGAAATTTTTGTACTCTGATCTCCGTCCTTTTTAGCTCATATATGTCAGCCGGATACAGACACGGCGATTCTTCAAAGCTCTTCCAGCCTTTCCAATACGAAACAGTTCCACCTTTTGCACAAGAGTATGACTTGGAGTACCCCATTGAGGAGGGTTTTGTCTACTGAAGAACGATGTTGTCACATATTCATATCAATTTCACTCTTGAAAGTAGAATGTTGATATTGAGCTCCATTGACTGGAGAGGTTGCTAGTAGGACTTGCAATATGTACGTACGACGCATTGAGATTGAGTGTGTAGAAGAGATGAAGAGAGGTAGATTGCACAAGCTTCAAATTCTTTGTTCTTCACATTGTATAAGATGTGATTACACAAGGGACGTAATACCACAAATCTGAAACCACTGCAACAAGTGCTCTAAACTCATGCTAACGGCACTCGTAAAATTCAACAAAACCTGCCCTACTGTATGTGAACAGCAAAGTCAGTTTCCTCGTAACAACTAACTGCAGCTCCCACGCGGCTGCGTCCAGTACATGAAGACGCCACATACCGCCTGGTCCTTGTTCTTTGACTGAATTATCTTGCTTCCAAGCACCAGGTGCGAAACTACCTTAAGTTCGTGAGGAGTGTGCTGAGAGTCCTTCCATTACCCATGTGGAGCAAATTGGCGTACACCAATTAAACCAGCTGGCAATTTCTCTTACCTAGCCATGGAAAACCAAACATTAGGATAAATCTGAACCCTGGGAGGGCCATCAAGGTTTTGTTTTTGGGCACTCTGCAGTGCAAGTACAGGGAAAAAATTAATTAATTTTAAAACAATAATTTAAAATTATTAAAAAAATACTAAAACCTGATGTGGCATTGATGTGGTACAAGTAGTGCCACATCAAATGTTTTCATTAAAAATAATAATAATAATAATAAATAATTATAATTCTTCTTTAATTGTACCAAGGGCTAAATTTTTTTGTAATGCTTATAAGAGAGAAGTTTCTGCTTAGAATGGTTCTAAGTGAGGTAGTTAGCTTTTAAAGCGACCTTTTAAGAGTTCATTGCATTTGGGGGAAGTTAAGTTTTGAGTTGAAACAATTTTCAGTTAATTTTTTTTGTTGGAAGAAAAATGGAATTGGCATCTAAGGTGTAAGGTAGAACCACCTATACTTGTCTAGGAACACATTCTTGTCATATAGACTACACTCTTTCCAATTAGTAGGAAATTAATGATGGCACAATTTTCAATGCAATTGCGGCACATTCATGATTGATTACCGTCTTTGTTTATTTTACAACCAACCTATGGTTGGAAATAGAAAGCCCTATATGACAAGAATATGTGGAATAGAATCTTCAACTAAAAAATTTATAGTAATTAATTTTGAGCAATAAAATTCTGAAAAAATACAAAATCCTTATAAACTCTATTTTCGTGGATGGGAAAATTTCTCCACTAAAAAAAACAGCACTTCAGATATGCAAAATTGCTCAAGTGGCCAGAAATGGGTTGACTCCCTTAACCCAAATCGTTTCATATTTTTTGGACCTTTGTGGAATTTGTTACGAATCTTTGAAATTGAAATGCAAAGGTCACTAAAAGTGACCGCCTCATGAAATGTACATTGTTGGTACATTGTAAAAAACAAATGTACATCATTAGAAGAGTTTTGGGGGGTTCAGAAGCTTGTTTCATGCCTGTTCCCCTGCAGCTGTTCCCTTCAGCAACGGGAATGGCTTGTTGTTAGAATTTTCTTTTTCATAAAAAAAAAAAGAAAGAAATTTTTTTTTAGTCTCCAAATGCAAAAAATTAAATTAAATAAAAAATAAAAAATGAAAAAATTGGTCAATGACATGACAAGGTCTTGGCCACGTCAGACCCTTGCGTCGAACCTGTTTCTTGCGTTTGCAGGTTGTGATAACTCGCAGGCATCTAGAGGCCCCAAAAACCTTCTAATGTTGTGTTTGTGGTTGCTTTGAGAACACAATCACTTTTATTTAGAACACCCTACCTTAGAGGCAAATGAATGGAAAGCGCTTAGCTGACATCAATTGACGTGTACAACAAAGAAAATCTACCAATGCTCATCAATACTTAAGGTAGAAGGTAGAACCACCTATACCCAACCGAGCTCTAGTATCCAATCAATAGTATACATTTATTTCCAACCGAAGCTTGGAATGTGTGCTTTCCTCTTTTTCAAGGTTGGGACCAATAAGGTCATGATACATGTCCAAAATTAGTGAGTGGGAAAGTAGTAAGTAGTAAGGGGAATGTAGTTCTTGAATGATCGGAATTGCAAGACTCTAAACTTTGGCCATGGGTTCAACCTACTTTTTGCCTTCCAAAAAACATAATAATTTCAATTTTGACAATAAAATTACAAAAAAAATTGGAGTCCCCATATTCCTTATTTCTCTACAAAGGAAAAATATACATCCCCTCATACTCCTCATTATGTATCATTAATTGCTTAAATGATCAAATATGGGTGGTTCTACCTTATACTCACATCCAAAATTGTACCTTGCCTAAAATTGCCATCATCATCATTCTATATACATCTCCCCAATCAATACGTACATAAGTGAAAGAAATGATTTTAGAGCATCTAACTTTGAGCCTCCATAACTTTTGCATATGATATCCAAATATCACATTCTTTGGTGCATTGGAAACCCCCCAATCACTTCTCAACAACAAAAAAGATGGAAATCTGACCAATCTATAGATAGTAATAACTAGGCACAACAACCAAAAGGGGCTGGTTTGATGGCGAGTATCCACCTTCCAACAATGTTTGAATAGTTACACACACATGTGTTATCTACCGATCGTGTCAATTGAATGTGTGAGAATTCACAACCCTAAGCTTTAGGTACCCCTCCAAACTAACGTAAGAGGTTCTAAAAGTGCACAAGTTCTAAAAGCGTCTGCCTCTTAAAATATACACTACATGTTCACGTTGCTTTCTTGTAGCCTTCAGCCATGTACAAACAATGTATGTTTTAGGAGGTAGATGCTATTAGAACCGTATACCACTTCAGCTTCAAATTTTCATAACTAATTCCACAAAGGTCCAAAAAATATGAAACGACTTGAATCAGATGCCAATTCTACTTGTCTTTCAAGGAAATTTTGCTGAAAAATATTGAAAGAAGTTTCCACCCCCCAAAAAAATCAGTTCCAGCTATTGAAATGGTTGGTTTTATGGACCTTCTACCTTATCCTTGCTCCTGAGATTGGAAGCATTCGGTAGTTGTACTGTACTTTGGCGATTTTCATGAGCTTATTTTTGGGTTGCTTGGTCTGTTGTGGATAGATCATGCACAGCAAGTTAAGTTAGCTTCGCTGTCCAGGGAGCAGGAAACATGCCCAACTCCCCACTTGCATCAAGTGAGTTCATGTCATCAAGGAGAGACAACAAGGATTATCTTATCAATCATGGTTGTGCCTGCCCAGGAAAGAAGGAAGGAAGGAGGGACTTGCTGTGGTGCTCCTTTGTCAACGTTGCTCCCTCTGGCATCAAAAATCTGGGTTAAAGGTAGATACTCCCCAAACCACCACTTTTTTGTTCCTATTGGCAAGTGAAAGGAGGTTTCAACACACCAGAGAATGTGGCATTTGGATATTGTATGCAAAAGTTATTAAGGAACAAAGTTGGGTTCTAAAAACCTTTCTTTTACATAGGTGCAAAATTGAATTTGGAGATGTGCACATCGTATAGATGGTGGTTTAAGGTCAGTGGCACATTTTGGTGTACCTACTTTAATTTTTTTTAAAAGGATCATGCCAACCAGCCTTAGAGAAGAGGTGGGTACCCTCTAAACCACCAGCCCCTTTTGTAATTGCTATTATCATCTTGGCCAAATTTTCATTGATTTTTTTGTTGGTAAATTAAAAAATAATAAAAAATTCATTGAGTATAACATTTACCCACCAAAGATGGTGACATTTGGATACTGTATGCAAAAGTTAGGAAGGATCAAAGTTTTTTTTCCCTGTAAAATAATGTTCTAAAATTATTTCTTCCACATGATTAGGTACATATTGATTTTGGGATGTAGCAAGAGTGATGATGGCAGTTTTAGGTCAATAGTGGCACATTTGGGGTGCCCACCTAACAACTAATTCTCATTGAATCTAGGTTTATATATATGACATGCAAGCTGAAGAATTGGAGTTTTCACCCTTTTTTTACAATGTTGTCCATCAAAGAGAAGATAATTATATATAAAAGATTAATCTCAACTTCCACCTAAAAGCATAAAAAAAAAAAGCATCAGTTAGAACATGATTGGGACCTGGCTAGTGTTAAATTTTCTTCCTTTTAGTGAGGTGAGTCTCGTTGACAATGGAAATTAAGGTGATTCTATTGGGCATGACATGTTAGAATGTATTATTTGAATACCATATGAATAAAATATGAATTTTTAAACTATTTATTAAAGATGAACCCTAAATCATCCTAGATTCCTATGCTCAATAGATGTTAATTTTAAGCCAAAATCTACATTCAATGTTGAGACTGAATGCTATTATGTCTGTCTCTTTTGATAGGATAGTAAATAGAACGAGTGAACTGCATTACAAAAATTCTGAGGCTTCCAAAGGGCTGCCAACCTTGCACTGCTATGTGCAATTAAGGAATTTTTTTTCTTAAATGATTTTTTTCATTTAAAAAATTTTGAAATCTGATGTGGCACTAGTAATGCCATGTTAGTGCCACATCAAATTATTTATATATATATATATATATATATATATATATATATATATATATATATATATATATATATATATATATATATATATATATAATTTTATTCTTTTTTTTTAATTTTTAATTTTTTTCTGTAATTGCACTGAAGGAGGTGCTGAAAAAAACCAACTGGCAACCCTTTGGAGGCCTCAGAACTTTTGTAATGTCATATATATCAGACATTTGGATTATGTAGGTACATCATATGCATGTGTATATTTTGTATATATTTCATATATCTTATAATTTAAATTTAAGTAGTGACAATTAAGCTTAGGTGGAGTTAATCCCTAATGCAGGTTGGAATTTGACATACAGAGACCATGCAGACAGGAAGCAATGAGGAAAACCTCATACAGTAGACAGTCGTGGTGAATTGACCCCTGGCTCATCTCCTCAGGAAAACACCAAATTTAAAAAGATTCCATGCATGATAAAATTTGTAAATTTTATATTCATACTTGCAATCAGAGACCCCAAATTAGCTTCGAGAGGTGTACTAGGAAATTAATCAAGCACATAATAAGAGACTTTTTTTTACTTGCACTCGTGGAATGACTTGCATTAGATGAAATTTGAGGACTCCAAGAGATTGCAAGTTACCTAGCCATGCCAGCGTTGGGAACATAGCTAACAGTGCACTTTGACGTGGCCAAGAGAGTGCCACGTCTGCCCCCCCCAATTTTTTTTAAAATTTTAACTTTTTTTTGCATTCTGAGAATCAATTTTTTTTTATGAAATATTTTTTGGGAACAACTTGTTGTATCGTTCACTATGGGGGAACAATGATGGGAACATGCTCGAAACGGGCTATTGGAGGCCTCAAATTTCATCTAATGGAAGGGGCAAGCAAGAGGGTCAATTCACCCCAACCCAATAGACCACATTTAGGTTCCTACCTAAATTATGAGAGCTGACCCATTTCCGAACTTGGTCCTATTCTCATTATTCTTTTTCTAGTCAATAAGAGGAAGTAGGAGATTAATTTTGACACAATTTCCAATGTAGTTGTAGCATATTACAATTGGACTATACTCTTGGTCAATTTTGCAACCAATCCACATAGATGAAAATAGGAAGACCTATATAACAAGAATAGGTCAAATAAAATCTTCAACTAAAAAACTCTTAATAATTATATTTTGAGAATTAAAATTTTGAAAAAAATATGGAATCTTTCTAAACTCTTTTTTTGTGCATGAGAAAATTTTTGTACTCAAGAAACATGTGCTCCAAGCATGTGTAATTTCTTAAATAGTTGGAAATGGGTCGACTCCCTTAGGAGTTAAGTTAGTACACATGTAGTTGTGGGGATCCTACTAATGACCTTCAACATGTGAGTGTGTGACGGAGCTTTTTTGCTCATCTAGCACATAAGGTAGATAAACCCAATACCAACCGCTAACCTAAAATTACCCAAATGTACAAATGTCATTAATTCTAAAGTGAGAATTTATAACACAAATACATGCCTTAACTTCACTTATTGTGAAGTAAAAGCATGCAATACCATCATAGATTCTCACTCTAGAATCAATGATAATTGTACATTTGGGTGGTATTTGGTTAGTGGTTGGTATTGGGTATGTCTACCTTAGGTTATTGGTGAAAAATTGGATATTATGAGAATATCATGCCTATTACACCTTCTCATGTCAACAAAAATTAAAAAAATTAAAAAAAACATAACTGGAAATACAGTTGGCTGCTACAGAAGGTGCCACATCTGAAAGCCAAAGCATGCCATGTCCTACAATTGTATACTTCCAGTGCAAAGGCTACCGTGAGGAGTTGTAACTTAAGGATGGATCTTGCGTGCACCCCGCCATGAGTTTTTCATAACCACAAAATGAATGTACCCCATAAACAACGCCATGGCCATTTTTTTAGTCGATGAATGACAAAAAATCTTGTTGTATAGAGGGTCATTGCAAGAAACATTGGATGATTTTTGTAGTGTTTTGGCATAAACTGTATTTTTTGCGGGGACTACTTGCTAGTACTAAAATAGTACTATGGGATACAAAAGATAAATTGTCACAAAAAATAGAAACAATGAGAATAAATTAATAATAAATAAAAAACTAAGAACAAAACTTTCTCTATAAATTTGCCTTTTGAAAAGACTTGATGGTGATCAAATTTCACCAAAAAAATGAAGTTCACACCATATTTAATGTTCAAAATTGCTCATATAAGGGAGTCCTATTTGCATGGACCTAGAGGATATAAAATAATATATATTTATAGATGCGCCTTGATAGGCATATGCCCTCCTAGTATAGAAATAGACCACCAAAATTTCAACCCTAGATCATTCAATTTGTAGTAAAAATCTCTTAATCTCAAAGTGTGACAAATTAACAAAATTTAAATTTAAATATAAAAAAATATTTTTAATTTAAAAAAATAAAAGATATGATTACCATCAAGTTGGACATCTCCAATACAAATTTTAAGTTCTTAAGACTTGAGGTTCAAAAGTTTTACTAGAAGACAACGTCACTCCAATTGTGACGTAAAATAGAACCAATGTTTCTTGCAATAACCCTAGGATAGAAGTGCAACTAATCATCCTCCAAATTTTGTGGAAAAAAGGAAGGTCTTCAAGAGTAGTTTGATTTCTAACAAGTACTTTTTTCATTTTTTTAATCCAAATATGCATATAATATCAAAATAAATGATTTTCACAAAGACCAATTTGGCATTCAACAATTAAGGTGGGTAGTAGTAGGTACTCTCCAAAGTTCCAAACCACCACTTTTGGCTACTATGCCTAGTATAATGAAAGCATCTTCACAAGAGGGCAACTTCAACTAGCTAATATACTACAACACCAAAAGACAAGCAACATGACCTATACAGACATTGGTGTTGGACCATCACATTGGTGTTCACTTAGGTTGTTCTAAAAGTTGAATAGTTATAATAGAGAGACTTATCTTGATGAAAAATTTCAAGATATAAGAAGCTCTACAAGACATGATTTTAATTATAATTGAAATTTATAACTATAGAAGTTCACATGTTTCTAAGATAGATGCATCTAATATCTATTGTTAATCTAATACTACCCAAATATTTGACTGTTATTGATTTTAAAGTGAGAATCTTTAACGGTGTTTTGTTGAGAGAGTTTGCTTCGGGAAATTATGAGGATTTTGGTTGCGATTGAGAATAGTTTGCTATGGAATTTAGTTGAATCTTTTAATTTTTAGTCTTCAATCTTCAACTAGAAATGGTTCGAGAATGAAAGAAGTTGCAAGATGATAAAAAACAAGTGAGCTTATCACTTGTAGATTCATCCTACTAACAATCAACAAAGTAATAAAAAAAAATGAAGTAAGAGTGAACTCGTCACAACTAATCCATCAACTAAATTGATATGGTTTAGAACTAAAAATGATAGTCATATTGAACTTTTGAACTTGAATGTTGAATCTTCAAGTCTTCATTCTTCAAACTACTCTCCGTTGGCCCATTCTATAATGGCTCTATAAGGGTTAGGATAAGGGTGTGTGATAAGAACTCACAGCCTCGGACGGGTAAAATGGGATGGCTAAATCATGAACTGATTGTCCGAAAATTGGCTCTTAAACTTCAAACCTACAATAATTAACAAGCGAGCCACACCAATAAGAACGACATAAAAGATCAACCATGTGGGTGATCAATCCCACTTCGTCGCTACAAACACAAAATGGAACTAATCCCAAGTTACCGCATAGTTTGCAACAAAGTTGACAAAGCAAAAATAAAAACAAAGAGCCTTCCAAATTAGTTACGAACAAAATAACGACAATGAGTATCCAAAGCCGGCTAGGAATAACAAGCCACAACACACAACACACAAATCTTCATGTCTTCATATCTTCAATTCTTTAAAACTTAAAATCTTCAAAAAAAGTTGAATGGAACTTATAACCAAACTCTAGTCTAGCTGCATTCCTTGATCTATTGCCAAAAATGGATCCAATTTCCAAATGTTAAGTGAAATAGAAATTTGTAAAGTTGATGAAATAATCTAACACCTATCAAAATTTCAAATTGAACTAAGATGTTGTCCAAAAGATATAGATAAGCAAAGTCTCAGCCTTCTCTTTTTAAAGGTAGCAAACCTCTCCTATCACAAAATCCTATATCTTCTTTAATTTCTATCCAAAATCCAATTAAAATAACTTTAAAAAAATTTAAGTTTACAAACTAACTTCTCCTCAAATTTAAGATTGATCTAAGATATTGTCTAAAAGTTATAGACAAACAAAATCTTAGCTTTCTCGTTTGAAAGGCAACAGTCTTCTCCTCCCTTAGTATTCCATAACTTCTTCTATACTTCTTCAAGTCTTTAGAGTAATAACTTCATAGAAAACTAACATCACAAATTGTCTTCTCCCAAAATCTCACTCAAAAATGTTTACTTGAATAAGAGTTATAAGCCTCAAAATTTTCAGTTGCTTTTGTTGGGTAGCCACAAACTTTGTCACCTTAGAATTCCCATAACTTTTTCAATACAAACTCAAATCAAGCGTGCAAACTCATTTTAAAAAGTTAATTTTGCAAAAAACAACTTCATTAAATTTCATTGCAAAATCATTGATACAACAAAAGATATTTTCAATCAAAATTTGGATTCAAAACCCTTCTTTTCTCCCACACAACACACAACAGCCAACACCTCTCCAAATCAAGGTAGAAGATGTTGACATACCTCTTAGACCCTTAAAGTAGGAGGATTTAGTCCATGATACATCACATGGGCCTTTTAATCCTCCATTGGCCCTAAAAAAACAACCAAAGGTAAGTTCTTATTCATTTTCTAAAGCCAATGAACCTCAAAGGTTTAAACTAGTAGGCAAATCACTTCTATTCTCCTATCTTACAACTTCTAACAACAAAAACAACACAAAAAATTTATATTAGCTAAAGAACTCCAATCCAAATTAAACAGAGGTAAAAATTGAAGTTGAAAAAGAGTGTTATTCCATTTGCAAAAATTTGAAGATGCGCCTAATAGTGTTAGCTACATAGTTTGCACGTTCGGCCTTTGTTAAAAGACTCACTGGCCCTTTTAACCAATATTAATGGCCGATGCCTTCTTTGTTTGGCTTCATCATATAGAACAACTGGTCTTTGTTCAAGCCTTCATAACTCGCCTCAAATGTCACATCTCATGTGCCTCGTTCAACACATCCTACTTGAAGTACAATCATTGAAGCACGAGTGCTACTATCAAGATTTTTATACCAACGTTGCTCCACACAGGGTGTCTTTAGCGGACGAGAAGGTCTACCTTCATCTTGTAGATGGAATGACAATAGTGAAGAAATTGCTGATTGAGATGGTTGATTTGGCAACTATAATAAGGAAAGCTCTAACTCTGCCTTCAGGTCAACCTCTGGATCTTGCGACTCCATAAAAACTCTTTAGTTTGACATTGCACAATTGAACTTCAAAACTAGGAATAAATTCTATAAATTCGAGAAGAACACTCTAGACTACTGAGATTTATCAGAAGATTTCATCTTTTTAACAATTCTATTGGCAACAAGCCTTAACTTGAAGCCACTCAATACTTTGGCTTGAAGCTTTCTTTTTTATATTCTTAAAACCTCTTCAAAATACAAAATAAATAAATATTTTAAATAATGTACAAATGTACAATACAACAACGGTACTACATGCCTTAACTTTACAATAAGTGAAGCTAAAGCATGTACTTGTGTTATAAATTCTCATTTAAGAATCAACAAGTGTCCTACATTTGTATGGTATTAGGTTGATAATTGATATTAGATACGTCTACCTTATTCAGAGGGTTCTTATGATAATATATTTGTCCATTTTTTATTCTTATGGCAAGTACATATATGACAAGTTTTAGCACCTTAATTTGGAACTATCTATGTCACTCTAGCTCATGTGACTAAACTTAGTCATACAAAAATGACTATCTATAGTCATCTCATTCATTTTAGGTTATATTTCATTTTTCATCTAGGATTTTTACTTTCAATTTCACAAGCATATGAAATATTGTGTTGTAAGAAATCATAAGAATTATTTTTTTCCACCAAAACTCCTAAGAAATATAAGAGGAAGTGTTTATTTACACACGAGAATTGTCGAAATTTTGTCCATCGATTATGTAAAGGCTAAACTTAATTTGATAGTAATGCTTTGGCTTTAAAATCATTACATAGGATTTTTTGGGGTGTAAGAAAGAAAACAATTACTTGAAAAGAATTTGCATTATTCTTCATGGCTATTTTACTTCTTAGAGAAGTTTTAAAATTATTGAATTGATTTTTTTTCCCAATTCAATTTCACTTATAAGTTAAAAAAGATAAAAATGATAATCTATTATGAAACTAATAGAATTTTTATATTGAAAGATAATAGATAGTCTCATGCAAGGTCTTATATAACAAAAATATTACATTGAAATTCAAATATAATTTAACACCTAAAGTTTTTCATTGACTAAAATGGGTTTTAAATTTTGGAATAGACTCCTATGAATGCAAGACTTGATGGTATTTTCCAAAACTTTTATGTATGGTGGGGATTTCTTCTAGCTTTCGTATGAGCTAATTAGCAAATGAAACAAGTTTGCAGTTAGAAATTCATGTTTTTTTTAAAAAATTTGTGAACTTTTAGATAGTTAAGAATTAAAAAAAAATTGAATCAAATATTTCTTGAATAATAATAGTTCTATATCTATAAAGAAATTTTCTATTCATTCCATTCTAATGAGTGAAGTAAATGATATGAAGAATTATGTTTTGCATAAAGCCATAAAACATTCCCCTAACATATGAGATTAATTTCTTAACTCAATTTTCATGATTTTTGAAAAAGGATAAGGTGCATAGAGTTCAGATGGTTTTCTACAACATTTCCATCGTTGGGATTTGATTGTTTCAATTCCATGTTAGATTAATTCGTGGTTTAGTTTTTTCTATTGTTTAATACATTCTTCCACATACCAAATATGTAAAGGATGAAATAAAGTTTTTTTTGATAGATTCTACACTTAATTTTCTTTTCTTAGATTTCCAACTCCATTATCTTTTTGTAGATTTCCAACTCAATTTTCGAACATAATACCAAATTCCTCATGTAGTGGAAGACAAACCATTTTTTCATAAAAGCTTTTAAAGTTAGCATGAAACTTCACCCTTTAGAACAATCGGAAAACATTACTATTCTACTTCGAACATTATGATCTTAGAGATGCTAAAGAATTAGTCTCTAAAAATTGGTAGAGAAGTAGACATTCAAATTTGATATAAGTTCCTACAATTAGAAGTTCAAAAGAAATCACAAATTTGACCACTCTACCTTATTTATAAATGGTGTTTTTTTTTTAATTAATTTTTCTCAAAAACATCCAAATATCTTTAGGGGATTAAAAGGCTATATTAGGCTCAAAAATAAAGCTTGACTATATGTAGCCCTAGTCTTTTAAAGGCTAAGTTGAGGTTGCAAATTACGTTAAACAACCATTAATTATAAATACACATTTACCATTCTTTCCAACTATATGATGTTGTTGTATCCACTCCAATTTATCCTTTATTGATTTTTTTTGGAAGAAAACCATTCAAACTAAGAGTCCAAGAAATTTGAGCATCTTGTTAAAGAATATTTTCAAACTTTTAGGATATGTCAAATTGTGTGGCCCAATGGATAAGGTGTTTAGACCATTCAATCCCCAACATGGTTACAACTGTAACCACTAAGGTGGGTATACTAAAAATTGCACCTTGCCTAAAACTACCATTGTTACTTTGTGTACATCTCAATACGTACACAAAAATTTGACCACTTTAATAATAGTAACTAGGCACTAGCAAAAGTCACAATTTGAAAGGTACCCACCTTAAAACTACCCAATTCATTTTCCCATTCTATTCAAACTATCAATGCTCCCACTTCTGTTACTGTGCTAAAATAATGATATAATTATTTTACAATGTTAATGGATAACTAGGTTATTCAAAACACTTGCCAAACCAATGCTTGAGATGAATCAAATTACATTGGTTCAAAGCACCCACACAAGTGTGGTTGTAAACATTCACCTACTTAACCCTTTAAAAATTGACACTAACGTTTGACATCCAATAGATGCTCACATAGAATTCTTCTAGTAACACATAAGTTCAACTATTCATCCTCAAAATTTTGTTGTGAAAAAGGGGAAGTCTTCTACAATAGTTTGACTTCCAATGAGTGCTTTTACAATTTTTTAAGCTAATGATTCACACAATAATGAAAAGGGATGATTTCCAAGGTCACCCATCCTAGATAAGGGTTAATGTTTTTCAACAAATTCTTGTAATACAAGATTGATAGGATCTTGAACATTAGGATCAGAGATTCACAAGATAGCCGATACACTTTTCTAACTAGCCTTCGATTAAAGCTGGGAGCTTTTCTATTTCTATTTCTACTAAAAAATGATGACAGTCAAAGAATCTGAGAATTCAAGTCCTAAAATTTTGCACTTCCATTTTGCCCTTCCAACTGGATTCTTCTGGATACTCTTCTTCTCCCTGAAGCAACTCCTTCGCCACAGTCAATATTCTCACTTTGTCGTCAACGATTTCAAGAACCTGCGTTAACCCCAAATTCCAAAATATAAAAGATGGAGGATACCAAAAGTCAGTTAGGGACCTGTGTTAACAGTAGTGGAACTACAACCTCCCAATTTGAATGATTGCATAAGAAATACATAAAGCGATAAAAATTAAATTTCAAAATCAGATTTGACTGTTGTACCCAAAGTGATCTCTTCACTGCACTTCAGTGATCTACCAATGAAAGCACACTCCCTACAAATTGATTAAATGCTTACAAGTGACGGAAAGAACATCCTTTACATTACAAGAGGGTTTCCTTAGGGTGAGTTTCTCAGCAATCTTGATTTGCTTTGTGTTTCAATAACTATGCGCAGAATAGCGACTGATACAAGGAAAGAAGCCAACAATTTACCTCAGGAAGAGCATGGAGAACTCCACTAGACATGCCGACATCTATTCGCCAAATACGCCCATCACATTTGCTGCACGCAGGAAGAATGTCACCAGCAATTCAACTTTTAGACCAATCATCGTTCACGTGGTTGAAAAATCAGGGATTATTCTTGCAAATTTATATTATACCGTGACAGGGTCTTTCCCGGTGTTCGTGATTGCTAAGGCATTCTGTGTGCCATTACTAGGTTCATTTTAGGTTATTATTACGTAATAAAAGTAAATCCATCACTATTGAATTTCAATGTTAATCACTCCTATGTAGGGGCCTATGCATAGGTCTCACTTTCAACTCAGACCGGGCCAGTGTTTGGCACAAGTCAAGCTAGTTGTTCAATACTCGAGCAGTGCACCTCACTGGAACAATATCAAAATTCAAGAGGAGCACATTTACAAAAGTTGAAGGCTGGTGCATACCAGTTAGCACCGATTGTTTGTGGGGTGTGGCCGACAATAAGGCCCCGTGAATTTGTTGCAGACAAGGCTGCAGCTAATATTCCACATGCCTGGATTACATAAAAGCACCAACATTTAACGGTTGTTAAGATGGATACAGCCACATACTGAAGCTTTCCCGAACAATTATTGAACACTAATGATGTTTGCCCCACTCATCCTCTCGCTTTCACACCATCAAAAATGCTTACAGAAATACATAGGATTGACTGATTTCCTAGATTTCAAAAAGCACTAGTGATAGTATTTTTCGATGTTTCTAAGCGCTGAGAATTGCTGAAGTACCTGAATCTTCTCTTGGGGTCTATTAAAGTTTTCCCTGGAGTACAACCTGCTCCAGACTATGCTGTCGAAACCTTTGACAGCAACAAAAGGCATTTCAGCAGGCTTGCCCCATCTATTGTTTCCCATCTTCATCCACAAGCTTACTTCCCGGTTCATCCTCTCCAATCCATAGTCCACTGCAGAGAGACAAAAACATCATTACAGCTTACGTAAAGAATTACTATTGGGTGGCTGTGCCTTATCACTTGGTCAGTCAAAGACACAAGAAATAAGAGAAGAAAGGGAACACCACAATAATTAATAAAATTAAGACAACATAGGAAACTGGATGATTCTGAATGTGCAGCCAGCAACGCCAATTTTGGATGATATTTGGACATACACCACAAAATTTCTTCCCTACTGACTTATCAGTAGTTTCAGTGCCGCTTCAATTAGTTCATGGATCAATACTGAAATTGCACTATATTGTGCTATTCCAATGTTTTTAAGTGACATTTCAGTGCTTTTCAAATTTTGATCTTTAAACAATTTAAGAAGACACACAACAAACAAAAGCAGAACAAAAAAAAAGTCATTTTAGAAATAAACCGTCAATAAATTGAAGCAACACAAACACAATGGATAATTAATGAACAAAAAATATTGCATAAAAAAGGCAAATAGAACTAAAAGTTTGACTCCGTCATTGTACTCACCATGATGAGGCAGGACGCCTCCATGTGCAAACAGCCAGTCGTTCACTTTCAGTACAACCCCATGAGCAGCCAACTGCATCGCCAAAGGCCCTCCTGGCGACAATAGCTTCGTCCTTGCCACGACTCCCTTTTGAAGCTGAATAAAACGTCAATAATTCGCTCAGCACATGATACTAGTGTAGTTGACTTACAGAACCCTAAACCCTAAACCAGACAACCAAGTAAACTTCTCATGAATACTAGGTTGAAACATAGAATGAGCATTGCGAAGAATTTGCTTAGTCAGATTGAATCACATGATTTGAGTCAGATGTATTGAAACTTCTTGCAGTCATTGACAATCACGAATACCTTGTGAAGATAGAGAATAATGTATATCTTGTGATCTATGATGCATTTAGTGATAGATGTAGACCATTTCATTAAAAAAACTCCTCTCCACTGCAAACCCACTGAATGCTCATAACATTCTATAACTCGGAGATTCCTCCTTACAATAAGCCTTCTATGACAACTCCCAACAGGTAGAATATTCCCCCCCATGATTCTCAGGCAGAGATCCTAATCAGACTTGCCACTAAGACCTCAATCAATACGTCGACTCAGGGTACCTATTTTCGTGGGAAGGTAAAGGAAAGAGTCAATGGCATACCTGCCAAAGTATTTTGCACAACCCTAACTATTTCTTAGACCAAAAAAAATTATATGGGCACCAGTGGTTTACCATGATGGGATTGAAAATAGGTAACCAGCTAGAGAAACCCACACCCCGGCTTCTCTTCAACTCTTGAGATGCTTCGTGCCAACCCTCAAAAGCTGCATCCCAGTTGCCGCCATGGTCTTGTTCACAATACTCCGCGAATGCCTCTGCTTCTTGGAAGCCTCCGGGAGCCACGTACCGAAAATCACCAGCTACATTCATCGTCTCATGGTTGCCAAGTATCTACCAAAGGAAACCAAGTAAAAAAATTGGCAAAATATTTATGAAGACAGTGAGAATGCACGACACTGGAACACCAAAACTTATGGTAATGCAATTGGCAGCAACCAAACGTAAAGGAAGTTTCCCGAAAGACTAAACCTGAAAGACAACCCAGTATCTTCGAAACCTCCAAACGAAAACTAAGTAAAAAATTGGCAAAGATTAAAGATTTCAGCTCAAGAGGACTGTGGTGTGCACAGCATTCGAACACCAAAACTTATGGTTACACAAATGACAGTAACCAAAAGTAAAGTAAATTTTCCAGAACCGGTAGAATAAGGCCTACACCTGAAAGACAGTCAAGTATCTTCGAAAAACCCAAACGAAGACCGAGTCAAAAATTGATAAAAGATTCAAGACTTCAGCTAAAGAAGACTGAGTGGTGTGCACAACACTGGAACAACAATACTTCTGGGTATACAATTGGCTGCAAACTGAAAAGTAAGTAAGTTTCCCAAAGCAATTGAATTGGGCCTCAACCTGAAAGACAGCACCACCCTTGCTGCGGGCTTCCTTGCCCAGCCATGCTAACAAAGACAAGATCGCTATTTCGTCTTCTCCTCTGTCAAGCACATCACCCACTTGCACCACAACCTGCATACCACGAATCAATCTGAAATTGTTATGATCGTACAATATCACAATCTGGAGTTCATGAAAATTCTAAAAGAGTTAAAACCAAAGTGGAAGTTTAAAAGTAGGTAATTCATACGGAACTGTTAAATCCTAAGTGACCAAACGACCAAACGTGGTGGCTTCCACACCTATAAATCATACTGGAAGCTTCAAAGGTCATAGTATATACAAATAGAAAGCGAAATCATACCCCCGAAATATGTTTTGAAAGTTACTATCATCGACTGTGAACTTCCAAAATTGGATAGCGTATTTTATCTTGGGATTACTTAACACCAAGAAGAGATTTATCAATGCATAATAAACAAGTTTGTAGATTATTAATAGTTTGTACCGGTAGGAGAAAATAGTCAGTCAATTACCTCTACGCCCATGACTAACGCCATGATTTTACGTTACTTAGTACAAACAAGAGAATTACCAAAGCATACAAAACAAGTTCAAGGCATAATAACGATAATTGGTTAAAGAGAATAGTCAATCAGCCACACTGTCCGTGGCTTACAATTTGTCTTAGTTTTATAACATGAACTTGTTGTATGAAAAAAAAAAAAAATTTATACTAGGGTTCCAAATTCCATAGAGTTCCAAATTCCAGTACCGTAGTGCCTCCGATCCATCGATGCTGACCATCCTTACTCAAAACGCCAGCAAGTTGCAAAGCCGCCTGAGTCCTTTCAAAATCGCCATGCAAATCACCAACTGCGAATTCCAATTCCCTCAAAAAATCAATCAATTCATCACCAATGCACATATATGAAACTTTTGACAAAAACTGTCGACTACTACACAGTCATGCGAATCTTGAGAAGAAAAAATTAGGGTTAGAATGTAGAATCGGGACCCTCCCCTGCAGTACACACAGGCACACCTAGACGTCTCCTGTCCAAGAAATTTCATTATGGAACTTCTTACAGCGCAAAATCCCGATTCTGCATCTATCCAAAAATCAGGTCGAACTGACTGGCGACATGATCAATGCACCATTCAGACAAAAATTCTGAAAAATTGGTCAAAATTTTTGGGAGTAGAATTTACTGGCGACGATTCTTCGATTGGGAGCGAACACCACCGTGGGCGGATCCTGTCCACTCTCGAATTGTATCGCCATCTCCACTCCCCCATTCTTCCCAAACACGTCCTCAAACGCAGCACACGTCGTGACAGTTCCTGCCCTAGAATTACGACCGACCTCACATTTCCCTACAACGCCATTGCCTGTGCGAACACTCCCAGTGGCAGATTGCAAGCCCGAGTGAAGATGCAAGTGCAATCCGTCAGTATGTTTATTACTGACGCCCGCCGTACCCAACCACGCGGTTGCTAAGCTCGTGGCCATGCTTGCCGCTGCCATTGCAAAGAGGCTCACCACCAAGACTGCTTGCCACGAATTGAAGCAGCGGCCATGTCGAGGAGCAAATTGAGAGTGCACTGGGCGTCGATTGGGGTCGAATTTGGGTGGGGTGGTGGTATTCTTCGGAGAGAGACGGTTCTGTGCCATCCATAGCCAGGCAGAAAAGGGCGAAAAGGGAAAAGCACGGAGACGGTTGTCCGTTGCCACAAGAGTCTCCTAGTCTTGCCACGACGGCACTCTTCAGTCTTCCCCTGTTTTGATTCCCGGAATGTACCCAACAGAGACAATAAGATTCCCCACCCCACCCAAAAAAAGCACTTGTGAGGATTTTCAGGAATGTTTCACATTTCAAATCATTTTTCAGTAAATTTTCATTGAAAGATGAGAAGATTTTGTACTTAAAAGCACTTGGATTCATAGTTTTTGGACTCTTTTTGAATTAGTTATGAATTTTTGAAGTTGGAGTAGGGGGTTGCTCTAAATTAAATTATTCCCACTTTGAAATGTTCACTTATGGGACATTGAAACTTTTGATATGTACTCTAGTGTTAAAGTTTGCTTTTATAGTAGAGAGGTCTTAGCGCACCCCACTTTACAATAGAGATAGCGGCACGTTTTTCATCAACAAATTTTTTGTAAATAATGAAAAAGTTAGTGAGACAAAATAAGAGCCAATAGGGGGCAATCCTTGGTGAAGAAGGTCTACCCCCCTTTGTGGTACTACATGTATAGAGAATCAAAAACTCAAGAATGATTTTATTTTGTGCATAGTTCTTGCCACTCAATCTCCAGTAACTATGATAGTGAAGTCAAAATCAAAGCAACAATGAATTGATAGCAAAGGGATGAAACAATAGAGTGGTAGATAAAAAATTTAGCTCACAAGGTCTTTTCCATGTCTATTATTCACCTCTAGAGGAGAATAATGGGTGTAGAGAAGACTTTGCAAAAAAGGCATAGTCTACCAACAGGAAGCCAATCCTACATCGTCAAAGAATATATGTGCAATGAAGAAAGTGACCCTACCCCTAATTTATCATCCCAAAGCACTCAACTATCGACTAAGTGAATGTTGTGAAAAGTATATTTCATCCATTGAATATTCATTGAGGAAGTTTCAAGTCAATGTTATGTAGGAGGAGGAATTATGTTCAATAGCCCTTTATCCACTGGACATTGGCTCATTGTCATTATAAGCAAGCACTTTATTCATGCTAGCCTTCTTTGTAGACTGGAGTTTTTATCTATCTAGGAGGAGTTTTCATTGTGCATTATGGAATTCCAAGTTTAATTGTATTATCATTAGGTTTAGGTTAAGTAGGGATTACCAAGAAATCTAGTCTCGAGTACATGTGCTACTTTGTGGGTACATTCAGTAGCTCCTGCTCTGTAAAAATTTGAGTTTCCTTCAGGCCAATTGAGGTTTTTGAATGGAGAAGTGAAGAAATTCAATCCATGGCGAGGGGGAGTTGCCCTAACATGCTGCCTAGCTCCGCAATAAGCCTTAGCTTAACGTACACATTGTTACGAAAACCTCTAGAAAGATCAGATTCTGTATTTTGGGATTCAGTTGCATTTTGGGTAGCAACTTCAACAAGAATTTTTGCGCATCCTTTTGGGAATCAAAAGCTGTCGGTAATCTCCTGTATCGATAATGAGAAACTTCACGAAATTGCTCAAATCTCTGCTGAGAGTTGGAGAGCCAGAACGTTCTTTTACGTCGATTTTGGTGGCCACGAAGCCACAGCATTCGGTACCCACCAGTCGTGATTGTTACCACTCATTTGAAAGTTCATTGTGCGCATTCGTTTTGAAAAGCTTCGAAATCAAAAGCTGGAATCTCTCGTATCAACATGGAGAATCGTTGAAAAATTGTTCGAATTTCTGCAATTGTTCGAATTTCTACTGAGTTTGAAAGAAAGAACGTCCTCGGACGTCGCTCTTGGTAGCCATGAAGCTACAGTAGCGCATACGGTAACTCGTCAGTCTTGATTGCCGCCACTTGATTGCACGTTCATTGTTCAGTTTAAGGTCGAACCGTTCAATCGTCACTTAGCTTAGTGCCTGAAGAATTTCGAAGTTGAGATCTGAGGTTGTTGCGGCTCTACTTCGAGGCCGGAGCGTGGTCTAGGGAAAGGTAGATCTTTTGTAATGCTAATATTTTGTAATCTTTTGCAATCTTTTGCAACCTTTTGTAAGGGAACCACACCTAAATGCTACAATCCAGTCGTTGAGCATAGATATTATTCTTCGAATTGTCCAACTCTTAAAAAATTCATGTTAGAAAATCAAAGAGAATTTCTAACAATGATAACGTATGCAAAGTTATAAGGCTTGATTATTGCTTCTTGAAACTCGGGTAGGCAGGATGTAGAGTACCGGTAATGGTAAGCTCGCTCTTGCAGTGGAAGCTTACTTCGTTTTCAGCTGCGCTAACTCACATAAATATGAAATTGCGCCTGGTTGCAAAGTGCAGACTCTTTGACGACGACGGTCTAGAGCTTTTAGTTCGCATGGATTGCACTCGAGGTTTCAGCCATAGAGGCGTTCGCAGAGATTTGGGAAGTTCTACGGTCTGGCAACCAAATGTTGTTTTCAAATTGAGTTGCATTACGAAGAATGACCTAATTTATGCCCACCGTGAAAATTTCAACAATGGTATAAAATAACTCCCTTCTATATGTGCAAATTGCTCAATTTAGAAGTTGGGTGCTGCGTGGTAAATTGAAATAATTTCTTAGGGATCTGTGTAGTGATGTTTTGTAGTAGCAGCCGGGCGGGTGGTAAGCTTACACACAAAATTAGTGCACCTGCAACATCAGTGTCAGTGCAAATGAATTTTCTTTTGGAAATTAGTGAAACTGCAGTTTTCATTTCAGTCTGCACTAATTCAAAATAGCGAGACTTTTGTAAATTCGTGTCACATACGCTAATAGGGTAAATTAGTGTCGTGATTTGATTCTCACATGCTGATATGTCAGTTTCAGGCTGTTTGAATTCTTTCTAGCATTAAGTTAAGCTTATGTTGTTTCAGTTGCTCCATTGAGTGTTGTTTGCTGTTCTCATTGAGCTGATACGATTGCAGGGAAAAGAGCCAGCTGTTCCAAAGTTTTGGAAGGAAATAACTGAGCTTAAGCCAGGACTGTGCACTTCAACCTCTTTGATCTTAACTTCAGGTACCACCTATCTCAACCTTTTCACAATGGCAGAGTTTGAACGATTGGCAAAGTATGCTACATTCAAATGTGACAAGAAGTGGAGGATACTGTAGAATTACAGTTTGGATAAGGGGTCAGGATTAAAGAGCTTTGAACTAGCGCACAGTAAGGTAACTCTGCCTATGACAGTCCAAATGGGAGCCAGCCCATTACAGGCAAAATTGTACTAATGGTGTACATTCTAGTTCTTGAAATGTGCATCACTAGAAATTTTATGCCTGTGATGGGCTGGCTCCCATTTGGACTGTCATAGGCAGAGTTACCTTACCACTCCGGCAGCTCGTATAAAACATTGCTAATACCGGTGGGAGGATCGGAGCTGTCTGTCCACAAGGATCGCCTGTTAACCAAAACCCTAAAAACCCTAAACCCTAAATCGAAAGTTCTCTGTCCACAAGGATCGCCTGTTAACCAGAACCCTAAACCCTAAACCTTAAATCAAAAGTTCTCTTACGTTTGAAGTTGTTTGAAGGTTAATTTCTGATATGATACCTCCTTACCACATTGTTTACTCTAAGTATGAGATAGTATTGGATGAATTTTTTAATTTGCAACATCCCGATCATATTTAGTTAGATTCTAGCAAGGCTTTTTTTTTCATTTTCTAGGAAGTGCCAAAGTGGTGATATAAAATGTTATAGTGGTGCTTCAAACTTCAACATTCATCCACGTATTGGATAGAAAATATCAATTAGCACATATCACATGTCTATAATTTGATTTTCATTCACTATTTGGCAATTTCATCCAAGATTTTTTTTTAACTTTAAATTTTTTGGCGATTTCATCCATTTTTTATGGGCATTTTTTTGCCATTTTATAGCCAGAGTGTTTTTTTGTGCAATCTGGCACCAAAAAGCCAAAAAAAAAGCCTTGGATTCTAGTGTTAAGCTAGCTATTGATTTTTCATAGGTTCGAACCACTGCAGGATCGAGAGATGCCCTAAAGCTTAATTTCGCTTCAAGGCAGTGAGCATCAGCCTTCCCTTTCGGAAGTGTCTTTATGAAGCGTATGTAATTTGAGATTGATAACAGTGGTGTTTCATGTTTTAACGTGATCAAGGGGATTCTACATCATTTAACAATGCATTGAAAAAAGGCGTATCACCCTTAGTTGGACCCCCTCCCTCAAAAAATTTACAAGCCATTGATTTTTTTTAAATGCTTATCCTCAAAATTGCCATTGATTTCTCAAAAAATCACAAGCCGTTGATTTTGTGAGATTTAATCTAAGTCGTACAAATATAAAATATTGGATATAGATATAGTATTGCATATTAATATGTATTGAATACTAAATACAGGTATTGAATACAAATATAGTATTGTATACAAAAATGTATTGAATACTAAATATGGATATGGGATGAATTGTCCCATATTGATTGTCAAATAAGTTGGTTTCTGAAAATTACTAAAGGGGGGAGGGGTGGTTGGAAATAAAAAAATTTTAATTTTAAAATCCAAAATTTTGAAATCTTAGTGCATTGTGACACAAAAGTGTCACAGTGCACTAAAAAGTAGCAGTAACTACCATACTATAATCTTCATTCCTATTACATTGCTAAATGTAGCCGTAATCTTCTCTCCATTGATACCTTAAGTGAGATTGTTTGTTTTGTTTGTTATGGTCAGATTTCTAGAAGTGTATATTTCTTGGTCATGTTCTTGGTATAGTTGAAAAACTCTCTATAAGAAGGGTACACAAACTTTGTTTCATGGCATTCCAACTCATGGCTAAAAAGAAAATTGAATTTCAAAATTTTTATGAATTAACTAATTTTTAAAATACATTTATTTTTATTTTGGGTGTGGCAATGGCAAACAGTATATTAGTATAAGTTATATCATCTCTGAGAATCAATAGTTATGTGATCCAAATTTTTTTCAAACAAGATATTGTTGGTCTGTTTTAAGTTCATGTCACTTCCACCAATAGTGTACCTTGAGGTCAAGTTCGTCAGAGCTAATTCAAAATGATTTCTTTTTCGTTTATTTAATAGGTAGGGATCTCTAGCTTTATAGTCATGTACCTCCAACTTTATAGTCATGTAGACATATGTGGTACAATAGCTTGAGTTTTGGAATTCTTCAAACTGATAGTTAGTTTCTCAAGCCCCAAGCACGCCAATCCTTAGAATGCTAATTACCATAACAATTCCTAATTGGAAAATTATGATAAAAGACTTATTTAGAACCTTACTATCAATGTTTTTGTCTCTCCATTATAAGTACCAAAATGAGGTTTTATTTTACACTAGTTGATAGTCCATCTTCAAATTCGGACATGAAATTGATGTCTGTTGATTTTAAGGATTAGAACAAATACACGGTTTAAAATCATGGATTTCTTACATTTATAAAGCAATCACCTAGGTAGTTTTATTATTTTTCATTTTCATTTCTCGTAGGGTTCTTTTTCTAAGATTCATATTATTTTCATCAATATTTTCTACACTTTCAAATATGTCATGGTAGAATTTCTAAAAATTCCATCATAGGCCATAATCATTTATTTTTATTTTATAACAAATCTAACTCGAGCGCAGGGGACATTACTAAAAGTATGTCCTTAATTGTGGTTAATCTACACCTTTATTGACAAAGAATAGGCAATTTTAGCCTACTAACTTTGACTTGAGTCCTAGGAGACTAGATTTGAAGACTAGTCTACTTGTAAATGGAAGGTAACTACATCTAAAACTGCACAAATAAGCTCTATAAGTGTGTAGTCTAGCTTTTCAGCTTTTTATAGAACTTTTTCGATTTTCTATGACATTTCCTATATTATTTATATATATATATATTGAGTATTTAGTGTTAAAGTAGTCCAAAGTACATTAAAAGTTCCAAAAAGTACAAATATATATTAGTAAGTAGCTACAAATTACTAGAAAAGGACAAAAAGGCAAAGAAAAAGTTAAAATAAAAGTTCTAGAAAGAAAAAGATAAAAATTAAAGAAAAAAGAGAAAGATAAGGAAAAAGACAGGGAAACGGAAAAGACAAGGAACCTAAGGTTTCAAGAAGTGCACAGAGAAGTCACGCCGCCCGCGAAGCGTTTCATAGCTTTTTTGATCACCCCCGAATTCAACCTATATTTTTGTTGTTCCTTGCAATTTCTTCTCTCTTGTGTTTTTGTTCGTTCTCCTATGCTGTGTGTTTCTTGGTGCGCTGAAATTGTGCTGTAAATCTTAATGCTTAATAAAAAAATAAAATAAAAAATTGTTGTTTACTCTCAAATTGTGCTGAATTTGTCAAGAATGCGGTGTGATCAATTGTTGATGTGCTGTTTCAATGGTGCTATTTTGCCGGTGTAATTGAAAGTGTTGGGAGGGTGCACAAATCAAGCATTTTGTCTTGTGTTTTTAAAATTATTATTTTTTTTTATTTAATTAAATTATGATGTTTGGTGATTCATTATAGTAAAGATTCTCTAATCGTGTTTAGAATACTGAATTTGGTCATTGTATGTAAAAGTTATGCATTTTAATATCTGACTAAGTTTTACAGCCAGAGGACTTATTGTCACATAATTGAAAGATGTTGGGTGTTGTATACTTTAAGATTTTGATCTCCATGATTTGAAGTTATTAATATAAAATTTTTTTTTTATTAGTTATTGAAATCTGGTGACACATTATAGAATAAGGTTCTTAATGGACTTTAGTTTACTAATTTTGTACATTATGTGTCAAAGGGATTGATTTCTGAATTTGCCCAATTTTTACAGCTAATGACCTCTTGTTTCAAGTTTAAGTTAGAGATTTAGTTGTAAATTTAGGAGTTTTAGTTCGCATTTTGAATTTTTATAATAATTTAATTTATTAAAATTTGATTCTATATAATAAAATATAGAATATATGGGCTGCTGGAACTTAAAATTATTGAAATTATTGAGTTCATTACAAGTTATCAATTTCCAAATATGACCAATTCTTATAGTTAAAAGTCATTGTTACACAATTAGGGATTCAGTGATAAATTGAGGATATTTGCCCTTATACTTTAAATTCATATTACAAAATATCTAGTTAAGTTTTGATTATTTATCATAAATTATAAAATATTTTATCTATTGGTTTTGAAATTACAGTAATCAAAATCTACAGTAAAAAGTTATTAATTTTCAAAAATACTCAATTGATATAAATTTAAAAAGGAACCTATTGTCGTTTGTAAATGATTTAAGTTTCAATTTAAGAAATTGAATTTATATTTAAAACTTAACTTAAATTTTGGTAATTTAAAGAATTGGAATTTAGAAAACTTATTTTAATCTTTTAAATAATTAAGTTATAATTGAATAATCAAAAGACCATATTATCTTCCTAGTAAGGTTTAGAGTCTTAGGGTTTAGATTAGGGTAACTTAGGATTTGGTTATAAGTTTAGATTATAGGTGGGAGTAATAGGGACTTGTTTAAGTATTTTAAAAGGAAGGTTAGAAAGGAAAGAGACTTCTTATGCACTTCTCATAGTAGACCTATTGTTCAATAAAAGAGATAACATTAAGGGAAGAGAGTATTTAGGTTCATTGGTGGAGTAAGGGTGAGGTTACTAGTGAGTTATTAGTAAAACAGTAAGTATCTTGCTTGACTTGTTGTGATTTTGGGGTTGTAAGTCGTACTAACCCTTGATATTGGCCATATTGTCCTAGAGCCTTGGGGTGACCTATTGTAAGCCTTTCCAAACCCTTAATTTTACTTTGTTTTGAAATATTGAATACATATATTTGTACTATTTTTAAAGTACTATAGTGGGCTATACTAAAGTCTAAGTCCTGCACTACATTCATACACAAGTCAATCCACATTGAACTATTGTCCCAGAACTATTGTCACGAGCCAGTAGTACACTAGACAGGACAGGGACATGCATGTTGAGTCTTTTATCTTATAATGGACTGTTGAGTGTTTCTTGGGCTATTTAGTGGGAATAAAAAGGAATTTTTATTCTATCTTCAAAACTTAAGTACAAAGTGACATTTGAACACACTAAACTAACCTTACATAGATCATTCCCTGGTGTTCGAACTTGGTAGCGTTTGGAATAGGGATTCCAAAAACCTAACTACAAAGTGCCACAACAAATATGCTTCACAAAAAGAACAACAACTTTTGCCCATTCATGAAGGACCATGAATCAAAGTACAAGTGGTTTCATAATTTTTGGAAGCAATGTGAATTAGTTACAAATTTTCAAAGATGCAAGGTGTAGAAAGCTAATTAAAAGTCTTGTGAAGGTGATGCCAGAATCCATTTGATGCACATTAAGAAATGACATTAATTTAGTAGTATCCAAACATGTCATATTAGAGAAGAAGTGAAAACAGAAGAAAGTGTACCCAAAGTCAATCACTTGTCAGGTCGCCACTAACTTCCACAGTAGTATGAAGAGAGTAGTATGAAAAGAGCTGCACACTACCCAAAATGGTCCCCAACTCCACCTTCCACTTGTAATGCACTTGCAATGTACTTCTAATGCTTACCATTTGGGGTATCCTTCCAGTTGAGTTTCCCAACAAACGTACAGGTCGGTTTTCAGGAGTGGTGGACTTTAGGTGTGCTTACCTGAGTTGTCGATGTCGTTGCAATCCTTTGTTAATGATTCTGCTTTACTCTAACTTAGTGAGACATTTCACGCATGAGAACAAGATCACTTTGCTGCAGCTAACTTAGTGGAACTGAGCTCGCTCTGCACCACCACAGAAACTGCTGATTGAAGTACAAAAACGCAAGTGCTCAGTGCTCACCAGTGCTCAGTGCCAGAGTTGAGGAGACGTGTTCAGCATCAACTTGACAACGTCGACTTTCAACAGGCCGAAAGGTACTGACAGTAATCACAGAGATCACGTATTCGTATTCCAAACAACTTCGTTGTAGTTCGTTCAACGAATTTAGTTTCATCATTTTTGTGACAAAAGTGATTTTGAGGGCAGGAAACTTGGTTTCTCCCTTTTCGAGAAACCTGTTCCTGTCGAGCGTTTTTTTTTTTTTTTTTGGAGGACAGATACAGTAACTTACCCCGTCATACTCCGATTGCTGGATTCAGCAGTTAGATTCAGCAGTCAATAGTGAAGTCAGCCATGGACGGTACGTCTGCAGCGTCTTTCCAGGTTCCTAATTGGCAAGTTTTTTCAAAGCCTCGAGTGCTGACGAGTGGTGGCGATTGTACGACAGAAGTTGCGGCTTGGGAACGTGTGGTTTGAATTTCTTGTACGTAACAAGGTCTCACATCTTGTCCTTACGTTTCTTGTACGTTCTATGTTGAGTTTGATTCTGTTGTTGCGGTGGGTGTGCAAGCGTATCTTCAGGTGTTGCAGCGAACACCTGTCCTTTTCTATTCTCAGTTTTGAGGCGGGTTATCTGTTTGAGCGTTGTGGAGAGGTGATCCTTTCAATTTTCGGAACTGCAGAATCGGGAGGCTTCTTAGTGAGTAAGTGGAGATGTCAGAAGCAGAGATTATTGAAGGAGCGAGAATGCAAGGTGGACATGTGGTGGTGTTCCCCTTTCCTGCATCCGGGCACATTGCCCCTTGTATTCCGTTCGCAAGGAGCTTAGCTAGCTATGGTGTGGCCATCACCTTTTTGTATCCGACAAACCAGTTCTCCAACGTGAAGCCACTTGTAGAAGATGAGAGCTTCGACGCCCGTGAGAATGTCAAGCTCATATCGTTCGATTTGCCGTTTAAAGGCGGCATGAATGCTTCCCTCATTGATGATCTGAAACATTTCATGTACGCGAATGTGGAGGAATTCAATGGGATAGTGGGTCGACTCATGGGCGAGTCGCGGACGATTCGGTATCCGACACAGTGTGAGAGTGGCCCTCCGACCTGCATCGTCTCCGACATGTTCTTAGGATTCACGCAGGTCAGAAGTCGATGCTGTTGCTTTCCTTTCTCTTTTTAAAATTTTCCCGAAACACAAGCGAACATTTTATTACATTGAAAATGGCACAAACCAGCTGTTTCTGGATTTCCTTAAATTCTCGGATTGACTTCGACTTTCTGGGGATTTTCTTTAGTGCATTTTTTTATCACCAACCACAAGATGCACTTTGTCTCTATGATTCTGGTGGTATGTAATTTGGCTCCATCTGAAAAATATTTTCCACAATATGCTCAGCCAACTTGGTCATTCTAAAAGTATGAATCCTTGATCGTTTAGGAGTTCAACTAAAGATTCAGCGTCTACTGCCGAAAATTACTCAGAGAAATCGGTTATCAACGTCGAACCTAATTTCGATGACCTAGAAGACTGACGGTGGCTGAAGAAATACTACGGAAGAATACCGAGGCGTGGTTTGTGAAGCCGCAGATTGTTAAATGTAGGAAGAGCTCACGAAAAGAGTCTTGATTTAGCAGTTAGAGTGAAAGGAAGTTCATATTTTACTGTTCATGCAAGAAAATCACTTGACCAAGCAGGGTTCTCTGAATAACAATGTTTTAACTGCTGATGCAAGAAACCCACTTGTTAAGCATTTTGATATACAGTTGAAGACAAAAATAATGGTTCACTCAGCTCCAGCTCCCTGAGAAGGCAGCATCAAGGAGACCCCAGATATAATTCACTGAAGACAGCTTGCTAAGCAATGGGTGAAAACCATTAATATTAGGTTTAAGATTTGATATTAGTTGAATTATGGGAGAAGTGATGTTAATTGTGGGTAATGTTGGACACTATGCAATCAGGGCACTGCGGAGAAGTTCAACATCCAGAGGTATTGTTTGTTTTCTTCCCCGATCCACTTTCTGTCGCTCGTTCTCCACCTTCCGAAGTTCGTTGCCGAGGGTTTAATCCCCATCTCAAGAGACTCCAGCCCTTTGAAACTCCCCAACTTTCCCCCGATTCCTCCTCGCGACTTGCCGCCCTCGCAGCAAGCGGACTGCGACAACCCTGATGGGTACCTATTCCTCCTGAACGAAGCAAAACAACTCTTTAAAGCAGCTGGTGTGCTCGTCAACAGCGTGAGTGAATTGGAGCAGGCAACCCTTAGTGGTCTCCAACACTGCACCTACGAGATTTTCCCGGGTCGTAAGGTACATCCTTTGAGCGATTATTTGGTTTGCTCATAACAAAATGTTCTAATATCCACAGGTTTCCACAATTCCTCTCTCAGACCTTGCGCAACACTTTCTGGGATTATTGCAAAGGATTGCAAAGGACTTGGGGGTGTTTGAGCATAGCTCTTGTTTTCTTCAGTACCTCTAGTAACAAGCATACTTCCTCGTTCCTATGGAATAATTTTGTTCACAAAAAAATCTCTTTGTTGTTCACGGACTGTTATTGAGGTTCATATTTCGAATTTTTTACAAATGTAGTTACAGAAGCCTCTTGGTGGCCTTATGGTCCTCTAGGGTTTAATCAAAACGCCCACCCTCAGGGTCTTACTCGGAAGGAGGCATTGGGACCCTACCCGAACTGGTTGTAGTGATAGGTTGCGAGTGCCCGACTCTTCCATTTCTATTTTAGAAAGCTGTCCATGGTCAGATGCTACGACAGTAAGGCTAACAAACTGTTTGATGAAGCTGTTGTGATAAATTTAAAAAATAGTAATCTCATCTAGTAACTAAACATGATTATTCAACAGCAATATCGCATCAAGAAAAAGTTAGAGACGATTAATCTGCACTCCTTGCTTTCAACTGGCGGTTTCCTGGAATATCTATCTATCTCTGTGTGTGTCGTTGCCTACATGGAATGGCACTGGGATGCAACCCTGGAGAATTTCCGTACCTCCCTTGATTGAATAATTTGTTTGCTCCTAATACGCTATCATCCAGAGATCATCTGCATCATGTCCAACACATGGTCCTGATCAAGATATCCATTGTGTGTTGTGTTGTGTGCAGCTGCCGAAGATCTTGACAGTAGGCCCAATACTCGAAGGATTAGGGGACGGAAAGACCTCTCTCCTCCAGAAGCTGCGAGAAAAGCCATTCGACGCGGACTGCTTCGACTGGTTAAATCAGCAACCCGACTCCTCCGTCTTATACATATGCTTCGGATCAGTGGCCATGCTTTCCGCCTCTCAAATCCGTGAGATGGCCGTCGCTCTCGAGAACAGCCAGCAGCGTTTCTTCTGGGTCCTTCGAATCTCCGACGACGCCCCAGCCCCCGATTTGTTTCCCGAAGGCTTCCAGGAGCGGACGAAGAGCAAGGGCTTGGTTTACTTCCACTGGGCGCCCCAGCTGCAAATCCTGGCGCACAAAGCCATCCGGGGCTTTGTGAGCCACTGTGGATGGAATTCCACCGTTGAAAGCATTTCAGTTGGGGTTCCGATGATTGCTTGGCCTTACCAAGCGGAGCAGATGATGAACGCGACTCTGCTGGACCAAGGTTTGGGAGTCGCCATTCGAATCAACACTGTCGGGGGGGTTTATGGGGAGATGGTCTCCAGTGACACGTTTGAGCGAGCCATTCGGACCTTGATGGTGGAACCGGCGGGGGAGACCATGCTGAGCAAAGTGGGGAAGGTGCGTGACGTGATTGAGAAGGCGATCAGGCCGGGAGGCTCGTCACGGACCAACCTGGAAACTTTTGTCAGTGATGTGCGCAATCTCTTGGACTCGAAGAAGGGCGACGAAGCTTAGTAGAGACGGCAAGTTGGGTAAAACCCTAAACCCTAAACTAAACCAAACCAAGCCCTTGCTCTTGTAGAGTTTGGATTTATAGCTTAGCTTCTAGGACTTCGAGGGGAGAGTAATCAGGGCCTGGGAGGATTGGCCAGGGGGGATTGACCCCTCTATTGCCTCGTCTTTGGATGACGGAGGGATGGGGGTCTTTTTCCATCCCCTCCATCTTCCTACCCGAACGACTCCTGCTCACTCCCCGCGACTCCAGTCTCTTTCCCCCTCCGACCTTCTTCCCGGCTCCCGAGCTTCTGTAGTCCTCCTTCTGTCGAGTTATGTGTACTGTACAACTCCAGTTTAATTCATATTTTTGGTGCCATGGGATGAGTGGATAGTGAATCACACTCTTCATGCAGATTTCTGACTTCTTTTTATATTCACGTCACACTGTCCAGTGAAGAGATGAACCCAATTTCAATAACACCTATAAAGCAATGTCTTTTGAATGGAAGAAAGGAGAGAACTTTGAGATTCAAATTTCAAATTTCTTTCAAATTCGTGACTCATCTCAAGGACCTTTCATATTTTGTAAAATTAATATTGAACATTGCTACTTACATGATCAAAAATGTCTTGAAGGTAGAATGAGCACGGTTGTTGGCACATCTACGATACTGAAGTATAACAGAGTTCATGTCAGGTCAGCACTAAGTAGATCTCTAAAAGACTTTTTGTTGGGACTTTGCAAGGCGATTCTTGAATCAGGACTTCTTTGTTTCTATAAATGTGTTGCAATCGCCAACTCATGAATGCCATATATGCACAAGTCATTCAAATGCAGGTTCGAATTTAGGGTTTAAGGGGCTGTACTGCTTCACATTCAGTTCTTGCGTACTCTGATCTCACTGGGAATCTGATTTTATCCATGAAGCCTTCAATTCTTTCCTCCTGCTTACTCAATAGTGTTGTTAAGGTAACTTATACCAGGGCAAATTTGCTACAGATGCTACAGATGATTTGATCATGCTTCCGTTTCCTTTGAATATTCTTGATTATTTCATGTTCATGAGTCATATACTCGGAGTGGCAGTTGGTGATGAATACATCTTCATGAGTCCTTTACTTTGAGTAAAGTTTCAATCTTGCTCGAGATGAGTTTTTAATTTTGCTTGGGATGAGTCCTACACTCAGAATCACAGTTTGTGTTCACCTCATTGCTGACAAAATGTACGCAAGTTGCACTCACTTTCACAAGTATTTCTGAAACATTGGATACACAACAATACAATCGGAGTTATCTCCATTTTGACTTTGGTCTGTCCAAGGACTTGGGCCTTGCAAATTTCTGTTGCAGTCAAAGCACTCACCACACAGCTAAAGCTTACGACACATAGACATTCATGTCGCTAAACAAGAAACCTTCAAACTTCAGATCCGACTTTGTGGCAAATAAAAAATTTCAAGGTTTTCTACAAGGGTATAACATGGGGCAATAGTGGGGTCAATCCACCTTGGCTAGTAATTAGAAGCTTGCTGCCCTGTTCAGAAACTTGGAACACTTTCACCTCGTAATGAAGCTAGCAACAGCCTAACAATGTCTGATGGATGAATGACAATGACAAACAATCCTTCTATGGAAGACAGAAGTACACATGTCCATTTTGGGGATTTTGTGTGAAAAAGGGAGGTCTTGCATAGTAGTAGTAGTTTGATCTCTAATGAGTGCTTGTGAGTTCTTTTAACCCCTTAGCAATGCTCCAATGTTCACAATCTGAACAATGGACAAAGAGGTTCTAACTAGGACTTTCTTTACCATGTAACTTTTCATTCATGTAAATCAAGGCTTGGCTTAAAAAGAAAAGAAAAGAAATGTATGATGAATCTTGTGAAATGAAGCTAAATAATATAAACGTATAAACATATAAGTAATAATATGCAAGAATCCGAGAAAGGATTCAAGTGCTAAGGGACAAATGATACCCCCAAGGTTGATAATGGGCTAAAAAGCCATATTTGACCTTGTGATTTGTGAAGCACATTTTAGACGAAGATTCATAATTATGGTAACTCACACATGCGATGTTCTTCACCTAATCTAATTAATGAGATAGAATTTTTCCACATTCAATCATACTTTCTAGAATGTGATCAATCAAAATGGTCAAATTTTAAAATTTGATGAATCCTTGGTCTTCAAAGGATTAAGTACAAATTGTAAAGCAAGCATTGTAAAAGGATTCTTAACTCCTGGGTACCCAACTCATGTTCACCAAAATCCAAACCCTTCTCAATTCATTTCAATCAAACGATTACTTAAAAAGAAATCCTCATAAACTAATCGTACCAATTGGTAGTAGAAACAAGCCCAGAGCTAAAGGGAAAAAGACATGTCTTTTGACCGTACTATTGAAAAGATTATAATAGTCAAATAAGAAAATCTTTGGAGTTGGAGAGGCCATATTTTAGGCGTTGGAGCACTCAGGGATTAAGGTAGAAAGTTCATAAAGTGACCAATATTTATTAATTGATTTGCAATTTTGGGGGAGTTTGACTACTTGACATGTTTTTCAATAATTTTTTTCTTAGAAGAAAAATCAAATTAGCATCTAATCCAAGTGGTTTCATATTTTTAGACCTTGAGTTGGTGGAATTAATTATGAATTTTGAAGATGTAATCACAAAGACACTAAAAGCATCCACCCCTTGATATGTATACTATTGGTTTATTGACAAATGCAATCTATATATTGAAGAAGTACTATATTCTTGTGTGTTAACCCTGAAACACCCAGGGAGCCATTTCGTAGCTTCTGTATGATTTCAGGTGGTAGATTTTTCATCCATTCTTTTTTTAATGACTTTGTATGTTGAGTTATAAAGAGTGTCCAATGGAGTTTTTGGTCTATTTGATGTTTATTTTCATATAATTGAGAAGTAATTGAAAAAAACAGATGGCAAAGTTTGCCATTTCAGTGTATTTTGGGAAATTGAGTAAATCTGAAATTCCTCCTTGTAAATGACTTTTTTTGAGTTTGAGTCCAACCAATGAAATGAAGGTCTTCTACTCTAGTTTCTACTCCAATTCAAATTCTGGAAAAATTCGTAAAATTGAATATTTTATTGTAATTTGAACTTCAACTATATTTTTTAATGAGAATTATATAATGACACGGAAATTGAATTTACACCATGATGCTTTTCACTGTAATCTACACACATGGTGAAATTTTCAGATTTTTTGAAATAATTTTTTATTTGATATGATTTTTTCTTCACTTTTTCTTCAAAAATTTGCATAAAAAGAAAAATTCTCAAAATAATTTAAAATTTTCATGAAGTATAGAAAACATGTAGCTTCATCTCAAAAAAATAAAAATAAAAATTTTCATACACATCTACATACAAAGTGGCAACAAACTAAGTGAGGACAATGCCGTATGAAACCAATGCCCATAGGCCCAAGCAAGAACAATTTTAGAGCCTTGTCACTTTACGGACCTTCTACTTTTCTTCAACAATAGAAGAATTATGTTACATCCACTTCAATAACAAACATGAAAATTGTAAAGTATAAATTGCATGATTTTCATAGCCTGTAATATTACAAGAACCTTTGTTTTAATTGACACTTTTCTATTCACATCCACATGTTTTTATGTGAACAATGACATCAAATGTAACATAAAAAAAGTGTTAAACATAAAAAATGCATTAATAAAAATACATATAATTTAAAGTGTAACTTAATTAATGCTCTTAAGTTGATCCCCCTATGAATCTTTAAGTTTGTAAAATTATTCAATTCCACACCCCATTTTGAGCTGTAATGTTAAAAAAATAATCTAGAATCCTAGCACTTTTTATGTTTGTGAAAATTAATTTATGCAAATCAAAGTTCAAATTAACTTGTTTTCAAAACTCAATCGGTTACATAGGGTGCTTCACTAGCTTTATTTTCTTCCTAAGCTAGATGGAAATTGAAAATTGCAATTGAAAAATACACACTAGAATATATAATCATGTTATTGTATAATGCTTGTGACTCTTTTGGCCTATAAGGTGGATCCCCTCAAATGCTCCATTGACCTAAAATTGCCATCATTACTCTAGGTACATTTACAAAATCAAAGTTTGACTTGTTCATTGTTCTTAGGATTCTTGTCTTTAAGGCCCTGTATTAAGAAGAAAGAAGAAGAAAAAACTTAGTATTTACTTTACTTATAACTAAATCAAAAATTCTAAAAAATATTACATCAAAGATGCCAAAATCACATGTCGATTTTTATGCAATAATTTTAATCTATTTGAAATACTAGTACTAGAGTTTATGAAATGAGTGATGCGAAGATTATGAAAAGAATATCCAAAATTATATTTTCCTTCTAGTAATTTGTGAATTTTTAGTTTAAAAATTACTATTCTATTTGTTAACTATACAATAATTAAAGCTACCAATGGAATATAAAGAATAAAATAAAAAATAAAATAAATTTAATAATAAAGTGAAAGGATGGAAAAACAATTAGGACATAGTATTGAAATATTTTCTTCAGCCATCTTCACTAAATATTGATGGAATTAAATAATAAATAAATCTTTTAACTTCAAATCAATGTAGTCATACCAGTTCTCTTAAGTCTTCATTTATAAAATCCCAATCATTATCATTAATTGAGTTGTTGATATGATTCGAACTTTTAATATCATCCTTTGAATCATTGCCATCAGTCACCGGGATGACTTTGATATCATTGCCATCAGTCACTGGGATGACTTTGACATCATTACCATTAGTCACTGGGATGACTTTGACAAAGGTACAACAAAGGGAGTTACAAGGAACACAGTTGTATGGGACTCCATGTTGTCCACAGTTGAATAATGGATGATTAGTGAATTTATTACAATTCAAGCCATTGGAGCCTTGCGCTTGGTTGGCTCTACCAAAATTGCATGTAGTAGAGGTTGGTATGTCTTCACGGTTCCGAAAGATGAACCGTGCACGTGGAAATTCTTCTTCACACACCTTCATAGCATCAGCAAACATTGTTTCAAAATGCAAGATTTGATGTTAATAGCTACATTTGACTATTACAAAAGTCATATACAATATTAAAAAAGGATAAATTAAATAAGAAAGAGTTTGGTATATACATGATAATATCTCATTAAGAAGAAGAATTGAGAAATGTAGGAAGCTCATTATAAATCCAAAGCTAATTGGTTAAGGCTCATAATAACAAGTGAGACAAGTATAAAATTTTTTTAGATCATATAGTAAATAAATAAATCAAACAACCAATAGGCTATGTTTTTAGCAAAACAATTAAAGGCATTGTAAAGAAAAATTGAATTTTTATGCAAATTGGGCTAATAAGAAATATTATTAGAGAAATAAAACATTAGCAATTCCAAAATTTTCAAAGTAATTGGTCTTGGCACATACCTTTGAAGTATATGAATCCATATTGACTTTGATTGCTTGTTTGATAAATTTGAGAATGTAGAAATGCTTCTTCTATAGATTGTAGATGTTATTCTATAAGATCCTCAATAGTATTAGAGGTGAAAGGAAATTATTGGTCACCTTGCACTTCTCTTCCCAAACTTCTATTAATTCCTCTTATATAAAAACAAAATGAGGATAAGCAATACAAAACAATTTATTTATATTCTAAACAATAAAGTTAGCTAAATAAAATTAGAATGAGTTAACTAAAATTAAAGTGAGAGAATTAAAATTAGAATGAGTCAACTAAAGTTGAAGTGAGTTAAATAAAATTAGAATGAATTAATTAAAATTAAAGTAAGCTAATTGAAAAATAGAAGGACTTAATTATGTTCAAGACAAGTTGTAGATTAGTTAAGTCGTACTTAAAGTATGACATAAATTTATTTTTGGATTTTGAAATCTTCTTTAATTAGCCCAAATAAATTGATGAATTTCTTTCTTTTTACAATCTTTCTCCTCTAGAAAAAGACTATTACTATAAAACAAAAAATGTATTATTTTTGAAATCTGTACTACTAGGTTTGGCAAGTTTTTTGTTGTAGTGAGAGTTGAGATCTATGAGACCATTAATCAACGGGGTGTACTTTATACCGATGGAAATTCCTTAAAGAGAAGTATGAAAGGAGAAAATTTTGCAAAAAAATTGACTTAAAATTAGAGAGAAAGTAAAGGAGATATTGTATTAAATAAATGAAAATGAAAATGTAAAAATACATGAAGAAGAAAAATCATGAAAATTTTCTACCCAAAAAAGAGGCATTATGAATAGAGGTTAACTTAATTATAAATAAAAGCTAAAAGCTACAATGTAAAGGAGTTTGGAAAGGACTGAAATATTATTATATGACATTTATCATGAGTACAAGTTGCTCATTGTCACTTAAAATTACAAAAAGTAAAAGAAAATAAATTCCTTCTAAATTTTTATTTATTATTTTTATTTATTATTAAGGGACCTCCAGAATACCCTTACGCTCCCCTCATTGGGAACTTCGGCGTTCTCCCGGAGGTCCTGAAGGGAACAAAGGGGACCTCGTCGACGAGCTTGCGATTTGCATCGATGTTTTGGTTCGAAACGCTAATTTCAAATTCTCCTCCATCGTTTGGTTTCGGCATTTGGACTCGATGAGCGCCTTCCTCTCTTTCTGCATTTGCTCCCGCTCTGTGTCATGCGTGTATGCCTTGCCCTCTTTTGATCAGCTTCTCACACATGGCCATGAGCTCGGGGAAGTAATCGAAGGTGTAGGTCGCGACACCTCCTTGACTCCTAATGTCTCAAGATCATGCAGAATGCTGTCAACAAACTCATCCGGCCTTCTCTTTGGCTGGGTTTGTGTCATCGAACCGGATGATCAGGCGTCCTTTGTACTTCTGGGTAAAGAACTAGTTCATGAGAGCAGCCTTGGCGTGACCAATGTGGAGGTAACTGCTTGGCTCGAGGGGAAATCGAGTGCATACTTTGCCCATTTCTGCACCTGGCAACTCCACTTCAGACGGCCCGTCCAACTTCTCGCTTGTTGCCTCGGCGTCCACGGTCGCAGCGCTCTCTGTCTCTGCGACGACGGGCTTTCCACCTCCACGCCGAGGCAGAACCTCCACAATGGCAGGATACTAGGCCAGAATGCAATTGTACCATCGAGCGAGATTAGGGCACTTCGTGAACTTACGTAAGCTCTCCCACCTTGGTCCGACATTCCCCAGGTGCGCAATAACGATAATGTCGGCAATGTTCATATCGTTGCCATTGAGAAAGGTCCGCAGGGCCAGATAAGTGTTTACGTAGGCGCAAGCTCCCTCGAACTCGGATCCCACGCTGAATGCGGGTGTGCATACGCAACCCACTCGTCCACCTAAAAGCAACAATTTAGGGTTCAGGGTTTTGCATTCAAAATGGACTCGTCAATCCATTGCAGCTCACGAATATCAGACTCCGAGATCAAAACTTCAAACTAAGACGGGACACCCAATTTTGAAACTCGAAATCAAAGATAGAATACAATTGACGGCACACAGTACTTACTTCAGCCGAGGGCGTGTTGAGGTCTTCTGCTTCGGTGCCCTTGAATGTATCAAGGATCCTCACCAACAGCTGCTTGATCTCCGCCATGTCTGCAATCTCACTCAAACCCCTCGATGTCCTGGAAGGCTGGAATCACCTGAACCCCAATGAATCTGCGTTAGTTCAACTTGCTGCGAGATAAAATGCTAACATTTTAGACTATCGTCAGAGTACAAACCTACTACCCTCAAATTACATGAACCCTCGAGATATCTGTGATGGCCTAACTCGCTTCGACTTAAATTGAAAATTTCGTGATCGTCTTCTGAGAACAAACTGGAAACGCTATAGCCCCCGAAATTGTTTGTTGGTTTAACTCGCTGCGAGTTAAAATGCTAATATTCTAGACTGTCCGCAGAGTACAAACCTACTGTCCTTGACTTACATAAACCACCGAGAAATCTGTGTTAGTTCAACTAGCAATGACTTAAATTGAAAATTTCATGATCGTCCTCAGAGTACGAACTGGAAACACTTTAGCCCCGAAATCTAGGTAAGTTCAACTCGCTGCGAGTTGAATTGACAAAATTCATGACCTTCCTTTCATACTAGAACAAACCAGCATCATTTGAAAACCATGCAGTGGCATAATCATAAACCAACGTTGCATATCCAGAATCTGAGGAACCAAAGTCTGCTCATTAAGACCTGGTTTGAATTCGTGAACTACTAATCGGAAACCAGATTCAAAAACGGAATTTCTACTCGCATTCAGTTGAAAACGTTATGAAGGACTGTTCGAGTTCCATGAAATTAAACTGGCAGACTTCATCAATGAACATCGCAACTCTATATTGATGCACAAGAGAAACAAGAAGAACCCACAGTTTCAATTACAAAAATCACAGAAGTTCCTGACGTTGCTGAATCGTCTATACAGCGTCCAGTACATAATCAAGCTAAACCAAGGAATGCGAAAAGGGTACTGGGAGGTCACTTACATTCACAAAGAAGTCCCCTAAAGTACTTGCAGACAACCAGTCTCAGCACAGCAGGACGATTTGGATCTCAGTTGCTTCTGCAAAGCCAAATTTAAACAAATTCTATCAGGCCAGCGCACTTTGTTGCGCAATGGACATCAAGCAACACTGGTCATCATCGACAGAAAGCAACAACAGATTACAATGGGAAACCACTACGATAGCATTTCTTGACGTAACACTAGCCTAAGCCCTAAAACCCTAAACCCTAACCCTCAGAAAACCCCTAATCCCTGCCCAACCTGACCGTACCCCTGCCCTAGCTGCCCTACCCCTAACCTTTCAAAAAAAATTCAAATATCTTTGTAGAACACTTTAATACGAAATTTCAGTTTCTCTTTCATCTGTACCACCTTCTACTTCATAATTTAAAAAAAATGAATACTGAAGTTTTACTAGGTTTAGTTGTTTTTTTATGTGATTTTATGCCATTATTCCACACATTGACTACACTACGCAAGTTATATGGCATCAATGTTTTTTTTCTAAAAATGTTGAAAGACAAAACTTCAACATTAGGAAGGTTTGAAGAAAGTAATTTTGCTCGTTACAACATATTGTCAAATGACTAGAGATATCACTCACTCTACACAAAACATCAAACTCAAGACTCATATACAAATTCCATAACATGATATGTATTAAGTAAAAAAAATACTCAAAATTCCCATCTTTTGTAATCAATAAAACATCAATCAATCAACACATGCACAAAAACTCTCAATGCACTCCATTGACCAATAAAGTCAAAGCGCAACATGAAAGATGCTCATTACATCCAGAATCTAACTTTGCCCCAAAATTCAAGAAGCATTAGGGTTTGCAAAGAAATGTAATCAATAAGAAGTGAGTTTTGATGCATTGAGAAAAATGCAGCTAACCCAAAGACCATACTAAGAGCCCATTTCCATGGAGAAACTAGAGGGGTCCAAGCTTAAATCTCCAGCCTCCAATTTTACAAAAGTCAAATCGTGAACTGGACCTTTTGGTCCCTTCTCCAAAGCTTATTTTGGGAAGTGTACACAATGTCAAGATTCTAGAGTTGTTCCCCCTCTCTACCTGTGGTCAACTTGAAGGGGCCTCTAGTTTCGGTTGCCCATGGAAATGTGCCCTAATTACAATATACCTATAGAGGACTACTAACCTACAACATGCTCTACTTACAATATCAAACTTACAATCAAATTTGTGAATGCAACCAAGATTCAATGCACAAATACCAAACCATTATATATTAAAAAAATCAAAATCAAAATTTTCATTTCTTCTTATAGTGATCAACTGAATTCGTCAACATACACAAAATCAATCCACTCTTCCAAATTTTGTGACCCATTCACAAAGTATGATCTACAAGGAACAAACCCAAGAAAGAGAACAAAGGCACCTTATTGAAGAACATTCGGCTGTTGGAGAGCAGAATGTAGACGAGGAGATAACTTATGTAAATTTACATGAGCAACAGTTGCTTTTTGTTGGAGCCTAATACTACAACATTGGCAGACATCTCCTCAACCATTCTCAATTGGTTTTTGTTTTTGTTTTGGCTATAGAAAGACTGACACCAACAATGATCCTCTTGTTAAAAATTGTGTTTTGAAAATCCAATAAGCTTTAGTTTTAATGAAGTAGAGACAACCTCAATGCAAGAAGAGACGAAGTCAGTAGTAGTTGTACTAGTAGTGATGGAAATTAAGAAGGCTGCCCTTAGCTTGACCGTGGGTCTCGTCGTGACAATTAATGTCTTTGGTGGCTTTGTCACTTACACACTTGGAGGTTCACTTCAATCCATCACATCCAACACAATTTTTTTAATTTTGGGTTGTTTCTTTATGATAGACCTCTCTACTTTTTCAAACTCCAAAGTCCTTCTATAGCTCTATATGAATGAAAATTCTCTTTAATTAATTTTTAGGGATGTAATTTAATGTCTACCACCCATGTAAGTTGTAATGAATTGGGATCAATTAGTTTCTCACAATCACATGTGTTGGATTGACAATTTAAACTCTATAATTGTTCTTGTATTCGTAGTGCAATTGTTGCTTTAACTCCTAAAGGTTTTGACTACATTTTCACCAAAAACACTCCAAAATTGCCATTTCTAGTACAAATACCAAATTTTAGAAAAAAAACAACAATTCTGGACACATGTAACCATAGGATCTTGTATTACATTGGTTTTCAACTTTGTAAATTGCAAGATATTAACGTTTGAATGAACTAAATTCATTTTGGGGGCCTTGCAAAAAACCAGGTAGCTACCATTCATAAGGTCCTATTTGTATGAAAAAATGTCCACAATGGTGGTTACCCTTTTGATTCATTCTTCAATGCAAGTTGACTACATGTTTAAAAAATTTTAGATCATTTGGAATTATACAACATATAGGAAAAAATAGTTAATAGAAATAAATAGAGAATGATTCAAAACACTAAATTGTTAAGAATTTAATTATGGAATTGAAAAATGCCAATCCCAATGGTTGTAATGTTGTAATAATCAATCTGCACCTAATTGGCAGCATTTTAAATGCATTGTTCTACAAATTAGCAAGCTTTACACTTTCACTAATGGTACATATGTTGCCTTTGAGGACCTCTCAAAAATAATTTTTTTTTTCATTGAAAAATTAAAAATTGAATAATTAACCTTCAAAATTGCCTATAAATTTTTTTTAAATAGTCAAAGGACTTTAATTGCTTACACTAAAACAAGTCTGAAATTTAGATTGACCATATATATATGGTCAATTTGATAGTTAGACATTAAAGCTAGTTAAAATGTTTGCTATATTTATTACATAACAAGAACAATTTCAACCATTGGATTACATATACCAATGTAATATTGTGTAGATGACAATTTTAACCATCTTTGGATAAAAAAAAAATGTGTTTAATAGGTGATTATCACATATTCATTACATATGTGTGTTTGTACTTTGATGCTTGTTTGTTGGTTGTGGGATATGTGATACAATTTTGCAAAAATGTAGTCATGAATATTATGGCAACATGAAGCTAGAGGAATTTGGAGCAATGCAAGAATTCATCTCTCGAAGATCTTCCAATTTTTAGAGGATGTAAGTTATATATGTTGAATGGAATGCAAATTTTCACCATATTAGCACTCGTGTATAATTCATTTTGAGTTTGAACCAACAATTGAAGGGGATATTAGGTAGGAACACCCATAACTGTCAATTTAACCAATTCAGCATAGTTGGAGGTAATTTAAAAAATATATATATTCTCACAATATTTCCAATTGAAAATCATGAATTTAAAAATAAAAAAGAATTTTCACATAAGGCATCTAATTTCTACAAATTTCCAAAGTCTACATTTTTGTATTTTACATCTCTACATGTGGTTTTGTAGGTGATTCTCGAGGTCCCACACATCTTGTTTTATGTCAAAATGTATTTGCCATAGATTACAATATAAGGGATTTTGCACAATCAAATTGCATAATAAAATATAAAGGGGATTTTGCATACATTCCATAAAAAGTGTTGAATGTAGATTATGCCAATAGAGTTGTAGTATGGACATAGGGCAAACGGCAATTTTTCCATAAAAACTATGATATTTATTCTTGGTAACCATGCTTTACATGTCAAGCTTTATTTGATATCAATCCAACAAGTGATATAAGAGTTATCATTTTTTTAATTTCAATCTCAAAAGGAGTAGCTAAATGAATTGTATATTTAAATTATATTTTAAAATTTGATTATATTTATTGATATCTTTGTTGTTATGTAATATGGCATTAGGTGCAATATAGGTTTGCTATTATGTGAGCCTAGGAGCATGAGCTCATGAGCCTAGAAGACTACACACTTATGTTATAGGTGTCTATATTAAAGAAACTTTCAATGATTATAGTGTAACTATGTTATACACACATACATTAGAAGTGTTTACATTATAAGCACCTTCAATGGTGGTAGGATATCTACTTATACATATATTCAAGGTTCACATGCTCGTATTTCAATGCTCACATACTAGCATTGTTGGGTGCAACACCACACTAAATAGATGTAGTTTGCTTAGCTACACTAGTGTATATAGTTTTGTTTTGTTTGGGGCATTAGATTGTTTGGGACTTCATTTGAGGTGGCACTTGATTTTTAGGGATAACTAGGGTTTGAAGTATAAAATGCAAGGAATTTGGCATTCTTTGTCAAGTTGAGAGTCTTGTAGATGTTTTTAAAGATAGTGGATTTCCTGCTAGGATTTACTTGGCTACTAAGTAAAGCTTCATATTTTTCTTCTTGCACTTGTACTCTTAGATTTTTGTTTGTGAAGTGAGATAAATCTTTTCTCTATCCCAACTAGATGAGGTGAAATTTTGACACAAGATATGGTCATGTACCCCTTCTTAAAAGTAGAAATGTCCAATCAAGTGCTTAAAGTAAAAATTACAGTGCTTGGAAAATTCGGGCAATAGGATGGTTTGAAAAACTTTTGCTATATTCTTCATATATTCCAAAAATTTGGCATGTAGATAACTACCATGAAATATTATGCAATTATAAAAATCTATATTTAATGCTAAAATCTCACTCTCTAAGAAGAGTCATTGTTAGACCTATCATACAATTATTATCATATTATATCCTATTGTACAATTTTGTTAACTTTATAACTTTATTATCCTATCATGCAATTTTTTATAACATTTTTTCTAAACTTATACTAGTAATCTTGCAATCCATTTAGTAAAATTTTTTGGATCTTTCCCAAGATATTCCAAATGCATGGCTTTATAGTTTTTGCCATGTTGATTCACCGAAAATTCTCCATACACAAGAAATCATCAAAAAACAACTTGTACATTGCTAATTTATTGGACCACTTCATATTGCAAGGTAATATTGAGGAAGGTGGGCCCCTTATTGCTTATGAAATTTTGCATTCGTCTACCCAACAAGATGCAATATTCAATAGTTTAGAAGTTCAATTGTGAGTAGAGCAAAAATATGATTCAAAAGGCTTGAAATTTGTTGACCTTGTCTAGTACGAATGAAAAAACTTTCTCTCTTATTTTACACATTATAATCTTGCAATCCAATCACTCAAATGGTTAAAAAGATATGGTATTATTTAAAAACTTGATCAATGTACCAAAAAATGGCAATTTTGATCATTTTTCTTGAAAACACACCAATCATTTAAAGGTTAATGTCTATGAACTTATTTTATCCATTAGAATTGCTATACACGGTCATAGAAATAATATCATTTTAAAATTGTCATATAGGGCTATCCAGTTTTTTATTTTGAATATGAAATATCTTAAAATAAAATATAAAATCTATTGATTTATCCTATCAATGAGGGTAAAAAATTAGGGGCACAACAAAATCTCATAAAAATTAATACTATACAACAACATTCCAACTTTCAATTATTTGAAATATCAAAAATAGTCATTGACTGGTGTAGAAATGCCAAATACATTGATAGGATAATCTAGGATTTTAAATTTTCTACTGTAGGATGTATTTCATCATCCTAATTTCTTATTTTGATAGAATTTTTATAATCACAAGGATGATAAAGCAAAAGATAATGATGGCCTTAAACCAAATACAATTTGTTTCTATAGAAACGTTGGAAGACAATTCATTCATTAAATACTTTTTGTCCTTATCATCATTTTACAAAATTAACCTCCAAAAGACAGTCCAATTATCACATTAGAAGATTTTTGGGGCCTCTGGATGCTTGTGAGTTATCACAATTTGCAAACGTAGGAAATAGGTTTGGTACATCGGTCTGATGTAGTCGAGAGCCTGCCACGTCATTGACCAATTTTTTTATTTTTTATTTTTATTTTTAATGAAAAAGAAAATTCTAACAATGGGTTGTTCCCCTCACTGTAGGGAATAGCTGCGGGGGAATAGGCCCAAAACTCTTCTAATGCTTTTTCAAACAAAAAATTCAATCATTTTGTATACTCCAATTTGGCAATGATAAATGAATGAAAACTTATATTTTTAATTTTTCATAGATGAAATCACATGTCTTCTATAAGTTATAAAATTTTTAGATTATTTGTCTAAATTTGAAATTAATGTGATTTTTTGTATAATAAATATATAAAATTAATATCATATACAAAATTACCTCAAAAAGTCTGAAAATTTTATTATATATATATTACAATGTAAAACATCTCGAATGATATAAATCAAATTTCCATATTATGCTATAATAAAAAATCTATCATTCTTATATCATAGATTGGTACACCATCCAATATATTTCAAGAATTTGAGATTTTTTTCTTTAAAATTTGATTTTGATACTCAAAACAATCTAGTCTACTTTTGAGTAAAGCTAATAAAATAATGCTTTGAAGTGCAATTTCTATTATACTTAGAAATTTCAAAAAATTCTTTAACAAGCATTTTAGTGAAGTTTGAGGTTGAAGATTAATGACCATGTTTCTAAATATAACTTATATTTAACTAAGTATGGACTTTGCCAAGTCCATAAATAATATTTGCATCTTTTAGCTAGTGTCCGAAATCAGATTTTTGTTGGATAAGAAACGAAGTTGTAGAATGAAATTAGGAATTTGCGGATAACATCAAGTGCTTGCAATGTAGTGCATTTCCTTAAAAAAAAAAAGGCAAAAGCCCATGGTTAACTATTGGCTAGTGGCCAAAACATAAATTAATTACAAAGTCAGAGCACTATTTTGCAAACTATATAGCTATATATTTTAAACTAACGGACTACCTAACTATAGATTCTAAACTAGCTACCTAAAGATTTACAAATTCTAAACTGTAGTATCAGTTGGTAGCCTATACGCATTCAATAATTAGTTGCTAGAAAATGATAGGCCAATCACGTCATCTAGCTTGAATAGATTTTGTCACCTCATAATGCAATTGGTCAAGCCTTAAAGAGGACTTCAAATATTCTGAAACAAATTCATAGTCTACTAAAGGGTAGACAAATGGAATAATATCAACACTTACGCCCGGAATAACACCATTAGGATTTGGAAGTGAGAGTTCTCCAACAACTCTCATTGGGAAGAGGGAGGTAGCAAGTAGTATTAGAGGTTCTACAAAGCAAAACTAGGCTCACATTGACCATGAGGACCTAATCCTCTATGCAAACCTCTTTAGACTACCTCTTTGAAAAAAATATAGAAAGAATCTTGTAGGACCAAGGAAATTTTTCTTTATCTATACAATATTCTTAGCCATAAATGAAGGAAACTCTACAAAGGATACTATGTGGTAGTAGGTGTATATGTAAAGGGCATAATTTTTGCATGGTCATCTTCGACCAAATACTCACATTGAATTTATGCAAAAACATCATAAACAAAGGAATAAACCCAGGACATAGAACAATGTTTTCATGCGGATTCCAACAATTAGTAGGCACAAGGGTATTGACATAACAAAGCAATTCTACAATACAACTTCGACAACACATTTCTTGATGGAATGTTGTAGACCGATAGTGGACTCTTGAAAAAACCACAGTTCAATTAAAGCAGATACAAATAAGGGCTACATGATGATCACTTGCAATACATGAAGAGGTTTCAGCTGATAGCTGATAAGAAAAAATGCTATGGTGTCAAAGTACCAAAAACATGTTATCATTCCAACCATACTAAACTGTTGACGATGATAAAAACAAATTCAAACGTATTGTAAGAATTGCAATGGAAGAAAAAATTGAAGAACAACACTAAAAAATGTACGAGTCAATTGAATGTACAACACTTTATGTATTTATCAAAAAGTCCCCAAATATAAACAATTACCTAATAAAAAGGGTTTTTTGATCCACAAGTAGTAGCTATTTACAAGCTAAAAAGGTAGGATATCAAAAAGACCTGTACACTAAAAATGTCAAGAAGGCTATTGATTGGTGGCCGACACAGTAAACCTACTCTTGGAACAAGATGACTATCATAGAACATGAACACCACTTTCTCCGGTGACTAGATCATATTGTCAAGTTCCACTTGCGATTCAGGATGAAGCTCAATATATTTATTGTACTTAAGTGATCCCTCAAAGCAATGAACCTAATCCACTTCTAAATTTGCCTCATAGTACTCTGTAACGATTAGGCTAGATGAAAGCAATCCCTTAAAGAATGGAATCATCACCTCCTCTAGGAAGGACATTTTCCCATTCTTCAACTTCTTCTCTAAAAACTTGGTACAAATTTGAGGGTGAACTGAAGAGTGTGGGTCGTTCAATATATTCTTGTAGGCAGGGTTGACAAATCTCTACGTCCGCTCGAAAAAAGCGTTCGTAACCCGGACGTCCGGACGCACGGACGTTGGCGGACGCAGCATCCCTCCCGCCGTCGGAAAGCGGACGGGCGGGGTGGACGGACAAGGCGGATGCCCAGATTGTGCGGACCACATCAGTCCGCGTGTCGATCGGACGGCCGTAATCGGACGGGCGGACGAGGGACAGGCGGACGCTGCGTCCGCTGAGACTGCGAATGTTAGCGGACGCTGCGGACACAGCGTCCGCGTCCAGACATCGTGTCAACCCTGCTTGTAGGGTGGTCATCAATAGAAGACAATTTTCTAAATTTGCACCCCTCTAGTAGGGATTTTGAAGAGTGAAGCAACCATGCTAAGCACTTCAAGAAGTAGGGTTGGTCAGATTGCTGTGGATCTATATAAGCATTCAAAAAACACATTGACTATAAGAAGCTAAGATAATCCACAAGAAGCCCAGGAACTGCACCCGAAAGGCATTCAAGACGTGGTCTTAGATTCTTCTCTAAAATGCTAGATCAAAAAACAATCTCAAACCCTGCCTCAATACAAAACTTTAGATAGGGTCCTAGCCCTGGTCTCAATTGCAAAAAACTCTTCTAGACAAGCTTCCTCTTTTTCCATTTTGACAACTCATAGTACATGAGCATGCCATTGATGTTAAAGATTAGAAAATATTTATGAGGTGCTACCTAAAGCACAAAAGCAAGTAAGGCAGGGCCCCTCATTTCTGATCCCTATATAGTGTGCTTGCCTTTGCCAGACACTGTTCCTGAATTGTCCCCATCTTCACTAATAGAGGCTCCATTCTACAATGAAAACTCTATAGAGCAAAAAAAATAATCAAATGAGATGATCGTAAAAGTAGTATATATATTATATTAAGATGTATTGGTTGGCAGTTGATAGATAACAAGTATTGGTTGGTAGGCGATACATTAAAAGAAACATCTATACTAGATAGCACTACAAAATACTATGCAAAACTGTGCAATAGTAGCACTACATAATATTGTGATAGCTAATGTTTAGAATGGACCTCCAAAAATCTGCTATTGTTTAGAAAGATTGGATCGCTTAGGTATAGGAGACAGTTGCTCGTTGGGCATATCCATGTCTGGAATGTTGCTTAGGCCTTTGATTGCAACATGGTCATTGCCAAGCGCAGTGGCTCTAGACTTGGAACGAGTAGAGAAACTAGAATTATAGAGGCCATGGGATACTTGACAAGAACACCTTTGCTCCGTTTATGTCTTGTCAAAGGGTGCAACAAGTCTTTTGTCGACTGACAATCGATAGGTCCCTATCCACCATTACAGAGCGCTCAAACGTCAATACATTTTGAGTTCCATCCGGCACACTTGTCTTTGCCAACTCATGTTCATGAACTTTGACAGAGGTGTGCGTCAACCACTAGCCTTCTTACCACCTCTGAAGCAAGTGGAGCCTCTAGATGAACAATAAGTGCCTTGCAAGAAGAATTGTCAAGAGTCCCCAAGTTGGGAGGAGAACTGGAATCCGGTTCATTCACAAGGGTTTTAGAACTAATGATCACGGGCTCCTGCCCCATTAAAATAGTCCTCGTCCAAATTGAGATCTCTAATAGGCATCTTCGGGACTTTGTCAAAATCCTCTAAGTCAATAACATCCCTACAAGGACTTGGAACTCTTGGACTTTTTTGCCAATGCGTTGTCAAATCAATGAGAAGAAGAGTAGAGCCACTAAACATTTGCATCTATTGGCTACCAACTGACACACCATAATTTACAAAGTACCTCAAAAGAGAAATCTTAGCTTGAGCACAAAGTCTGTTCAAAACCTAAGAATTGCCCACTTTTGAATCAGCAAGGAACTAAGAACTACCCAAGCCCTGAGTTTGCAAACCACTAAAATCAAAGCTTGTGGAGGATTAGGACTAATAGTGGGAAGAGCAACATGCTGAGAATCCTACAAACTAGTAGTGTTCGGAGCTTGTGAACTACCAAGGTTCTTTGGGTCCAATTAAGACCTAGTCTCTACGTTCGTAAGGTTCATTTCCTTCACGTGCTTAAGGGCAATGGCAACGTTGTCCGCTAACTAAAAAAACTCTAGAACAAGCCTACTATTTTGCTACACACAATGAACTATGAGTAAAGGCGAACTCTATCGGCTGTGCAATCGACATCCCAAATGTATTGCAAGACAATTAGACAAACCTATGTAGAATCTATTCTTTGGCAACTTGAGAGTGTCACAAAAATTTAATTACAAAGGACTCTCTTGGCCACTAGCCGACACATAAGAAGCAAGCCAAAGTAAGAGAATTCCTTACCAGAGCTATCTTGGTGATGTTTCCACCTCCCCAAATGTTAATTACCAAAGCTGTGGAATCCTTAATCCTTAACTTTAGTAGGAGCTCAAGTAGGTTGTGGCTCATTCTGCACAATTCGTGGTTCCAATTGACTTCACCATTAGTGGAAAAATTAAAAGACTCCAACGACTTTAGAATTCCACTAAATTTTTTGAATTAAAGGAATTCAAGATAATTTGCAGCTTCAGTATAGGAAATTGACAATGTCAGTATGTCACTAGTGGCCTTCTGAATATATCAGTGCACTTAAAATCATAGCAAGGCCGTGGTTGGTAATACATCGTGTGAGCACTCCGGATACTGTCTTTCCTATTAGGCACACTCACGCACTAATGACGTTACGAACCCAAGAACTTTTGATAAAAAACATTGGAAGTGGAATGAATTGTTTTTTCTAGCTCTTATCTTCACCATCTTGAACAACAAAATTGACATTGTTGGGAAGGCATTGAGCCATGTTAGTAAGCTCCAAGATGTCGCTTTTGAAAATGTCAAGCTCCTCACTAATTGTAGAATAACTAAAGAGCACCAATATTTTAAAATTAGCCAGCCTAAGCTCAAGGGTCTCATAGTCCCTACCTAAGGACTATAAGACATCCCCAATTGATTTAGCATTTTGACATTGGTACTAAATCACTTGCACCAACTATTCACCATGTCGCGCACCAATGATTGAAGTTTCAATGGCTATAACTTCATAACAACACCGAGGAAATGCTCCGGGGTCTTACCATTTGGTAATTTATCTATAGTAGGATTCATTGCCGAAATGTAGCCATCCAACCATTTGTTGCTATCAAGACCCTTCCGGAGCTCCTTTCAAATGTTGCGGACAACATCAAAAGTGAAGCCAAATTCATCAACTAGTTTCCTTCATTCTGCATCTGTGTAAGGAACCCACTTAGAGTCCTTACAAGGCAATATGAATTCTCTTTTAATGAACATAAGTTCGTTCATGACGACTCGACCGAGCTTCCTATCCTTGAGCCACTCAACCAAAGTTAGGCATCCAGCAGCACAAACTTTTGCATTATTCTTAATGCTCACTTTCTTTAGAATAATGTCCGTAGCAAATGCCTGAAGGTTGAAGTTCCAAAGACCGAGTGTGGTTGTGACATCGGACTTTGTAATGTGCTGTAATGGCTTCAAAAATAAATTATTTTATTAAGGCCTCACAATTCCATCTTCTAGAATTAGCTTTTCGGCCTCTCAATCATTGAATACCTTTCTCCAAAGATTCCAAGTCATATCATTTGAAAACACAAGTAGGTTAGTAGGAGCTTGGTAGTGCACTTCTCCTCAACAAAGTGCACAATGACTACCACTTTGGTAGCTTGTTTCAAGAACAAAAGCAAATAAGATATTAAGAAGAGGGATGCAAAGTATTGTGTCGGCCACAAGTCAACACTATAGCAAAGCCCTTCAAATAACAATGTTTGCAAAGACTTTTATGTCGGCTAGTAGCTAATACCATTACAATAATAGTGAAGCAAGTACTAGATGTCCAGTGAATAAATCTAACACTAAGAAGAATTGTAGTTGTACTTCAAATGTAGGTGAAGGTTTGTTGCCGCCTCTATGGGGCTCTAGACACCCTGCTGCCTTCCAAGCGACTCTCTCTAGCTCAACACAAGAGTGAAAATTTTCCTTCACAACTTTTTCCGCAAGATTTAAATTTAGGGCATTGGACACGTGAACAAGGGTAAGCTAATCCTGACTAAAGACTGGAATAATATAAAACTCAAGAAGCTCTTGCTTGGTCTCCAGGGAAAATGTTTACTCCTTGTCTAATTCAATACATGTTGTATATGTATGCTAGCCTCTAATAATATAAAAGTGAACAATGGGATTCTACTACCACGGAATAACTTCACCTGATGCCAAAGTCATGGTGGTGGTTTCAAGAGGCATAATGTCCATTACTACCTCTAAGCCTGTATCTTGGGGTGTTAGTCTCTAGGAGCATAGAGAAGCGTAAAGCTCTAGTACTTGGCGAATCGGACCATATGCCTTCAGCATCCGCGATACCTGTAAGTAGTATTTGTACCACATCAATAACTTATTTCATATCAAATAAGCAAGCAACTAATTGAATAATTGAAGAGTCAAAAGTGTTGATTGGTAGCCCATATAATACAAGACATTGAAAATAGTCGTGTCAGTTTTGGAATGCATACCTAAGCAAGCCACTCACTTGACATTGCTTGGTACCTGATGTCAATAAGAGAAATGTGCAATCTATCTACATTGATAACCCTGCCAAGTCGATACTTCCAGTAAGGAAATGCATAGCTTAGGCCATAGTCCAAGGCTTTATATATTGCATCAACCTCGACTTCTTTAGAATTAGTTGTGAGCTTGTTGCCCTTGACTAAGGCCTTGTCAATCATAAGAATATTCTTGTTAGTTTTTTGCTTGCCCTTACCCTTCGAATTTGTCGAGGTTCCTAAGGTAACAACAACCGCTTGAGAATTCATACCACCTTCGTTTTTTAGATGTCGTTTCTTCTTTGTCTTAGGAATAGCCAAACGAGTACCTTCAACGTCGTTATTATGATATTGTCAAGCATCATTTAAACTCTTCCATGACTCCAAGAACTCCTTGGCATCTAAGGGCTTTTTGTTAGCAAATATCATGTCATAGTGCTTGGACTCATCACCACAAGCCGCTTCAATGCACTTGACCCATGGCAAGGTGACTATAATTTCATCCATCTCCTCTTCCTCTTTACAAATTGGCTCGAGCTTGATGTAGACATAAATATCCTTCCCATCCATAAGCACTTCAAGGACATTGCCAAGTTCAGGCATAGTATTGCCCTCCAAAACATAAGTGCATGCAATTTGAACCGGGTCATCCTGTCAAATCCTCCAACAAAGTCTCCACTCCATGACACTTGAATTTGCCTTCTACATAGCACAAGATTGACGCCTCTGAAATTCTATAGGCGGAAACTCTATCTCTTTGTCAAGTAGATGCTTTAGAACATTTGGCTTCCTAAGTGGTAAGAAAGTGAAATTAGTGCCAAGAGCATCAAGAATAAAACTATCCTATTGGCTGATAGTCGATAGGATAGTTTGTAAGGTGGACATTCCAATTTGATGACTATATTAATTGGCAATCAACATTGAATTTTCTTCTTGGTTGGCAGTTGGAAGGAAACATTTCTTCTAAATGTAAGCCAAGGACAAATGACTATTGGATAGACACGATCAACTAGTTTCAATATCAATTGTCAATTGATAGATGACTATCCTATCAGCTAACAACCGACACCTAACTGTTGGGTCAATTGGGCATACATTACAAGACTATTCTATCGGCCGGCAACCGACACTTTACTATTGAGTTGGTTGGGCATGTATCATAAGACTATCTTATCGGTCGGCAGTCGACACCTAACTATTGAATCGGCTAGGCATGCATTATAAGACTATCCTATCAATTGGCAGCTGACATCTTACTATTGAGTTGACTGGGCATGCGTTATAAGACTATCCTATTGGTCGGCAATCAACGCTTTACTATTGAGTTGGTTGGGCATGCATTACAAAACTATCCTATCGGTCGGCAACCAACACCTTACTATTGAGTCGGCTAGATATGTGTTACAAAACTATCCTACTGATCGACAGTTGATACCTTACTAATGGGTGGCAATAGTAAATGCATAATTGGAAATTGGATACTTACTTGGCTTCATTTTTTTGCATTGGTCTTTGCTCCCCCTCCATTGATATCGGTAAGCACATTCAAATAACGTCTTCAGCTCTCCTACTCTAGTGTCAAATGATGGCCAACAAATGTATGAGCTAATGCCCAAATTGTATCAGCAGAACACATTGTATCGGCCACCCGCCTAGAAATGTATTGGTTGATGGCCTCAACTATATCGGCTAGTCACCCAAACCCTTGTTATCCTCCCTCCAAAAAAATTAGTGACAAATGGTCTACAACACATGTGAGGTGAGGGGAGGCAAAGAGAGAGGGAGAGGTCAATGAATGGCACAAGTGAAAATGAATTTGTGAAGGAGGAACTTAGGGAAGTATACCCCCCTACTACCACTTGATTGCTTTCATCTCAAATCCACCAACTCTTTCATTCATTCGTCCATTTCCCATCCATTTCGAGTTTTTTAATTAAAATTATGTTCATTTTGAATGAGCCCGCATTGACACAACGGTACAACAATCTGCATGATGATTGCAAATTGAGTTGAAAAATGCAGGGTGACCTCCTTCTTCTATCTAATTTTGAATTTAATGTACTTGCCTATAAGGCGGCTGCGATGATTCCCCACTACTTGTCCACATTCATGTTCAAATTATCTACCCCACAACTTGTCCTCAAACTCCACCCCACTACTTGTCCACATTCCAAGTGAATTTGAATTCAAACTCAAGAATTTTCATTCTCGTGCCCAAAATGGAGGGAGGACCTTGGTCTTGCTACACCTCACTTTCATTTGTTGTTGTTGTTGCAGAAATCCAAGTGCTCTATAGGAAATTAGCATAATGGAGAGTGAAGCCATGTGAGGGATTGAGAGAGAGACTACGAGGGATTAAGAGGGAAATTGGAAGGAAATTAATTGAAATTGTTATGCAAGTTGGTCTTGGATTTTAGTGTAAGGGCAAGCTTTACTTCTTGGACAAATTGTAATTAAGTGCTTTTTTACTTTAGGGCTTTAGTGTGGGTGTAGAAAATCACATTTCTAATGAATGATTCAAAGGTCATAAAGTCTTCAATCGTAGTGAATTAGTGGGTTGTAGGGTTTTTGTTTGTAGAAACAATTACGTTGTGCCTATTTTTCACCTTCCACATTTGCAAATCGCAATTGAGTTCTATATTCTTTTCTTCTCTAAATCACAACCTAATAAAGCCTTCCAAACTTCTAATTTATACAAGCTAGTAACCCTAATCACCATAAGAAGGCCATTTGTGGCAAGTTCTCTATTGGCCGTTAGTTGATACAATAATTCTATAGAGCCATCCAGAGCCCCATCTATTAAACTGTCTGTATTGGCCGCCAACCGATACTTCTTTGTCAATTGGTATAGCCGCAAAGTAAACTTTGTTTACGCACAACGACCTTCTCAAGTGACCCTTTGGTGTTGGCTGCTAGCCAATATAGTTAACCCTCCATTTTGATTGCAAGCTTATCTATCAATTGTCAACCAATATAGTTGACCCTCCATTCTAACTACAAGCTTATTTGTCGATTGCCAGCCGATAAGCTTAATCCCTTGTGACAATCTTTTCTTTTTAATTCTGGTGTGGAAAGAAATGGAGAGCTTGTTGAAGTTAGGATTGGAAATTGAACCAATAACCTTGTTTCTTAAGAACAGTAGTTCTAGAAGATGGAAGTTGCGGAAGGGAGTTGACATTGCTTTAACACTAGCTGGCCAATATTACACTAGGTGAGCAATGGTTGAAAAGGTGATCTCTAGAGACCTTTGTTTCTTATCTATGCAAGTTCTCGATGCAGCACAGGACATTGACATGTGCATTCTATTCTTTGAAGGTGACTTGATGCACTTTCGTCAATGCATCGGACAAACCATCATTTGGGAGGAATGCCATGTTATACCATACGTTGAGTTGGAGACACTAGGCACTTCAAGTGACAAAAAGCACGTAGTAAAGAAGCTTGTTGGCAAAAAGCCTATTGCAGAGTTTCTCACACTCATTGTTCGCATGGTTGTTTCTCTTATGCATGGAGATGGATCCTACATGTATTGTGTAGCAATCAAAGAAATAGTTGAGTGCTTCCTCAAGGGGGAGTGGGAAGGCTATCTAGTTCCACACAATTTCTTTGTAGTTGTAAAATTGGAGAAGGTTAATCTCGACTTCTACAATCATACAACGTATTACCAAATTTTACATTTTACAAAGCTTCAAAACTGCATCAGTCACCTTGTCCTCTAGAATGGGTACAAAGTTAGACCCTTTGATACTAGTTTATGTACTTTTCCTTCTATTAGCCAGTAGCCAACACAGCTCATGCTAAGGCAGGTGAAAGTTGAATGTATAGAAGGATGTCCCTTGATACTACCAACTTTGATCATCTTAGCAACAGCCAAGGCTCAAGTTCAAGAGAGCAACCCGCAGCAAAGGTTTGCCATGTCCAGGTTTGAGTTCAAGAGAGTAATCCGCAACAAAGCTTTGCCTATTTCTTTGATGAGGAGGATAGAGATGCTGAGCTCTACTATTCCAACAATGAAAACAAAAATTCCAATGACGATTTGCTAGACATAGACAATGATCGGAGTGCTAGTGTTGACAACAACAAACTTCATAGATGCGGTGGCAACGGAGTTGGCATTGTTTGTGCTCACAGACATGCAACTCCAAGTGGCAACAACATCAATGTAGGACTTGGACCTGATCTACCTTAGCCAGATCATCTGCAATGGAGACATAAGTATTGTGAATTACTTAATGATGACTTCTCTGTCTTTGGAAGAGCAATAATCCAAGTTTGCCTCTCGAGTGAAGCATGCAATGATGATATACTTGGTGATACAGGCATGGGTGTCATATTTGTGTCGGAGCATGAGACTTTCCAGATGACGACAATGCGCTAGAGGTTAATCCACACAAGATTAGAAGGTGGTCGACTCTTCTCTAAAATTGTTACCTTATGTTCAAAAGCTACAAAGTTCTAGAATTCAAATGATGGAGACATTGCCACGATTCCAAAGAATCCTTACCAATCGGTTCATCAGAGAGTTCTTCCTACAAATTGCATGTGTTTTTCTAAACTAAAGAAGAAAATGCTAGAGGTAGAGATTCGAAAGGTTAGTACACATATTTGCTACACAAAAAAGTGTTGTTAGCGATTTCCTTGGAAAACTACTAAAACTCTTCATTGGAAGTACTACAAGAGTACTTTTGAATCAAGAAGGGATATGGCATACAACGTTCAAAGTCAACTTCATCTAGGTGCTTGTTGAGGCAAAATGTACATTATCCTAGCTAAACATGATGTATGTGAGACCACATGGTATATCATTCATAGAATTTCAAAGTCAGCTTATCATGTCTACAAGTCCGCTATCCTCGAAGGTTGTATTAGCGGATCGCTTAAAAACTCCAAGACTCGTCAACCACATCCACAAACAATTCAAGCACAAGCTAATTTGGCAACAATCATCAACAAGAACTGTGACAAAATGCCAAATGAGTTTAGAGTAATTAGACCTAAGTGAGTGGACAATCTAAAGGTCATTCTATCGGCCATGAATTGGAATCATATGAGGCAAGAAGTCAATTATGTAAGACTCGCCCATCAAACCATATGAGAGTTGTCTTAAAGATTCTTAGTCTCATTTGGTTGTTGCTAACCAATGGATTTATGTAGGCAACAAGCCCAATCTCTTACGTATAAACATGCATTGGTTGCTTTGCCCTAGACTGTTGATGGCTGTTAGTTCAAAGACATGTATCAACTACTAGCCGTTAGACATGCTAATTGTCGACTACTATCTCAAATATGTATTGGCTACTAGCCGACAGACATGTTATATGCCTGTTGTTACTTGATATATTTATCTCTGTTTATAATTGATAGAATTGTATAGTCTAGAAGCCGTAGAAATTGTATTAGCTACTAGCCGATATCAATGTATACATAGTTGGGTAGTCAGTTCTATTTTCCAGTGTTTGATATTTTTGTTCAACTGTGATGAACAAGTTAATGGAAAATGCAACCTGAAACCAGTTTTACAATGTGCTATTAGTTGACTTTGTAAATTGCACTTCAAGAATGTAGAGGTGAAGGTTGTAATTTCTCAAAGTGCACTAAGTGTGACTTTCTTGTGGAGGTCATTGCAAAGTATCCTAGAAGTTGTAATGAGTGGCAATCACTAGTGGATGATAGGACTCAACACCTGAATTACCAAAGGGCTTGCCGAAATATCGATGGTGGCTAGAGTACGCAGTCTATTCAGAATCCATCAGAGTTCCTTTATATTATCCATAACAAGATGAACACGACCAAGACTGCTATCTCCCGAATGCAAAGAATCACTAAAGCAACCACTAGTCTTGGGTAGATTCCCATTTCTTGCACAAGCATACTTTACCTATAGTCATGGTGACAGAGCATATGCAAATTATGCCACTTTGTTGTGGCCAGGGATTCTAATTTTACCATTTCATCACTATGCCATGTTCTTTGTACATTAAAGAGGCCTCCGATTTGTAAGTCCAAGGAGTTATTTTCAACCCTTCCTTAAAACAATTTTTTCAAGGCTTTACTACACGGGAAATCAAGATGTAGAGCTTCCATTCCAGAGGCCTTGGACGAGAATACACTCCTTCCTGGACTTGGACATCCAAGTGTTCCACTTTCTAAGAAGCTTTACTTATAGCTTGATAATTCAACCAAAGATAATAAAAATCGATTTCTAATGGCCTTCTGTTCATTACTTATTATTTGATGGATCTTTAAGGAAGTGATAGTAGGCTTTCTTATTGTGGGTCACATGCACAAAGACATTAACGCGCATTTCAGCTATTTATCGAAATTGATCAAAAGGAAGAACATGTATGTCCTCCCTAATTTGATGAAGGCATTCATGGACTCCTAGAAGACAGTTGCATTCATTCTTGAGTTTGTCCAAGAGGTTGCAGATTTTAAATCATATGTGAAGGATTTTCACCTGGATGGAGTCAACAAAATCATCTGACTCAGGAATAAGCATCTCTTTAAATTTTATGTTCAAGAGGACTGTCCAAACTAAGGATGGCCGGTCATGAGGTATAAGAAATGAGCAACAAATTCTTCTTGGCTACTTCTAGGGAAACCAGTGAAGATGTGGCGTGCCAATGCTCTAGGCAACCCGATGATTCCAAGTAGTGTATTGAAGCCGGTTCCATTTAAGGCCTTGTGGGGAAATGTTCAGGTCAATGCTAGGAAGTTGAACATTGAGAAGGAAGTAGCAAGGGTTGGCAAATGTATTGAGAAATAAAAGCTTATTCAAAATGGGATTGCCAAGTGCATAGAGTACTAGAAGTCTGGTATGGCATGGAACAAAAGGTATGCCAATGAAATGTCCAAGATTGTGGGGTATTGGGCATAAACACTTGGAGAGATTAATTCTCCATTGCCTAAAACTCATGTAGAGCTTCAAGAGGGATTATAGCCACTCTCAAACTGGATGCAAAATCATATCCTAGTCTTTGCTAATGTTGGACCAAATCCTCAGAATCCAGAGGACATCACTCTATAGGACAATGACGAATCCTTTCTATATTGTGGTCTTGCAAAGGACAAACCAAAGTTGAGCTTCAATCTGTATAGGGACGTATTGCTAGGGGACTTTGTTCTTTGTCGACCTTGTGATGGTAGTCACCTTCTAGTTTGGCTTGGATGAGTGCTAGAATGTGTTGACCTAAAACAAAGTGATTCATATGGGAACTTCAAGGTGGAATGGTGGACTTGAATGAAAACAAAGAAGGAGGGCAAGAGCATCATTGCAAAGGAGTGTTGGACCCATAGGTGGCACAAGAAAAATTGTCTTCTTTAAGTAGTTCATGCAAGTATTGTTTTGTTCACTCACCAAATGCCTTCTCATGCAAAGAAAGGACCCCCATCTACTTATGTCATTCCAAACACCTCAGTTACTATGGCTTTGGAAAACTTAGAAGCCATTGGTGCTATCTTGAATCGAGATATTGATGACGATGGGGCTGATTAACTTAGCAATTAAAAAGAGTGTGTCAGCTACTAACTGATACATTACTAGGTTGAAGGCTTTTGGCAAAATCTTAGCAATTATAAAGAGTGTATTGACTACCGACCAATACATTTGTTTTGGTGTCTGATTCTTGAAGTATTGTATAGGCACCTAGCGATTACGGTACTTCCTTGTCAGCTAACTTTGACACATTACTTGGATGTTGGCCATCAATCAACACATTTGTTGTGTGTTCAGATAAGAAGTGGTTGTCAACTACTGTAATTACTAGGTCTCTCTACTTGTAGATTAGATTTTTTTTGAGGGAGCCTAGATTGACTACATTATAGAGGTTCGAGGAATCTTTATGCCTTGGATTTAGGGTTAGGGATTAGGGTTGTAGAATGTAGGCTCTTGAATTTAGCGTATAGTTTGTAAGTTTTGGTGTCGTGTGCTAGCTGATACAGCCTTACTTGAGTTATGATATTGGCTTCAGGCTTGTACATGCTACTTTTGAAATGGAAGTGATCCCTTCTTTCTTATAAAGATGCATTATTTGAAAATGGCTGTCATTGGTTGTTGAATTTGTTTGCTGCCCACCAATATCTTCATTTGTTATTTCTAAAGATTGTTGGTACCTCTTGATGTATTTGTTGGCTGTCCGTCGACATCCCATATCCTTTTTTGCCATATTCCTATAAAAAAAAGGAAGTGTGTTTTCTTTTTTTCTTGCAATTTGAACTATTTTGGGCCTTTCGCAACAAAGTAAATTAGGATTTTGTCAATAAATTGCACAAAAGTCCATAATTAGTTAAATATTAGTTATATAGAGTGATGTGGGAGTTTTCTTTATTTTGTTATGTTCTATACTTCTATTAAAAAAATTTAGAATTTTCAAACATGATTTGTATTTGATATGAATTTTCTTTTTTTTTTCTTCAAAAATTTATGGCAATTTGGAATTTCCACAAAAGAATTTGAAAATTTTATGACAAACACTAGACATGTGATTTCATTTAAAAAATAAAACCAAACAAATTCACTCATAAATAGTATAGAAATGGAAGATACATAGTGAAGGACTTTCAAGTTTGTCTATACAATCATCAAATCTATCCTTAGGAATTAACTTCATTTTAGTAATTGGAAACAAATTCAAAAAATATCATTTTTATCAATAAAATTCAATCAAGAGTAAGAATCTTGAAGTGTAAGTGAACATACACTACAAAGTGCTCTGCAATTTGAAAATCTTAGTTTGTCTTTTAACCTAATACAGACAAGCTAATCACTATAAAAATCATCCTTTTTGGTACAAACGTGGTTCTATGGCCTCTCTAAATGCATAGACCTCTCTAACTACATAATCCCAATACCACGTTCTACCTGTACAATGTGAATCTACTACTTAAAAAACCCAAGAACACTCATTGGAGGTCAATTAAACTACTATGCAAGACATCCCTTTTTTTGCAAAAAATTCCAAGGATGGACATATTGTGCACATTCATTAACCCTGGAACATCCGGACTCATTTCAATAGTCAAACAAGGTGTGCAAAGCAGATACAAATTCAAGAACGATGTTGGAAAATGGGTGCTGTACATACACGAAGTTACCGTAGGATTTGTTGCTTTACCGAGGAAAGAGTCGGCCGATGCAAGAAAATCGAAGAGGCGGAGCTGAATTCAATATCATGAGGTTTGACCAACATGCATTTGGCGTTAACTTTGACGGGTAGTTGCTCCGATGGGAGGAAACGCCGTCACTACAGCCAGTCATGTGCTCGTAAAATTATGAGGAAAATTTGGGTGGGTCCATGACAATTACAAAAAATTATAACTTACAGATTTTTCACGGACGCTTCTGCCAAGTTTTTTATTTTCTTGAGCTTGCAATGCACATGACTTTGGACCTGTGTTCGCAATGTCTTGCTCTATGATTTTTGGGATTTCAAGGGTTAAGAAACATTAGGCATGATAAGGAACATTGATGAATCAGTTACAACCAAATTATTATGGTAAGCTAAGATCGAATAATACTAACGTAGACCAAAAATTGATGAAGATAATGAGAGGTTATAGATTGGGACATGCGGGATTACAAGAAGAAGAACCGTGTCTGTTTAGAGAAATTCTAAGTCAGAGAATGCTAGATTACACGTTATACACAGGATTCATAAAAACTATCTGTCAATGCAGAAAAAGAAAGTTTTTTTTGAAGTAAAATTTCCCAAGTGTTCAGCAATTTGTAGTTCAAAACTATTTTCTGCCGAACTAACTATCAAACTACAGTATACTATCCAGGTCTACAAAGAGAGCCATCTGGAATAACAATCTCACAGCCTTACCTTTTTAAATCATGAGGGTTTTCACGTCCACACAGCCTTACACAACATACGAGATGCGGTTACAAGCCTAAAACGTCACTACTCAAGACCATCTTGAATAAATCCTACGACCATCTTCGTACCACTGTACAATAGATACATCTACAGAAGTGTACTCATGAACTCTCATATGCCACAGAACAAGCACTTCTCAAACAGAGTTACTAATCATCTTCTCTGGCCTAAAAAATTAAAGCAAACTTCAATGTGGAGCGGCTCATCTTTAGGCTGCCTCAGCAAATCCCAGGCGAGTATTTCCAAAATCGAAAACTGTGTGGTAAACTCCCATGAAAACGTCACCCAAAATCCTGCAAAATTAGTGAACACCATTATTGAACACCTTACCCGACCGATTGCAAAATATGACAATCCCAAAAATGACAATCAGGCATAGGAAGCTACATTTTGTAACCACGAATACCATGAAGCTAAGTTGTAGATTACATACCAAAGTGGTCCTGCCGGAGGAGGAACATCAAGACCTAAGAATCCACTGATGCACTGAGCCTCTGCTCCTTCCCCAATTTTTAGAATGTACTGAAACAACAATAATCGAATTTATATTAAGCAATAGATCACTCAAACACAAAATTGTCAAAATATGCGATAACAAGCAGATCAACCATCAGTTATCATCTCTGGGACAAGGAACTGATTAACAGAGAATAAGTCTCTCTTCATAGCAAGGCACTGACAAATATACACCAGCAAATAACAGAAAGTTATTACAGCAGTAAACAGAGGTAAGGAAAGTGAATTGCAGGTGTTAACCTCCTCTGGAGTGAGTTCGAAGCTCTTTCCAGCAATTGTAAAAGCAACATTTGGCATAGAAGGTAGAGACTTGCAATCTACTGTTGATTCACCATTTGGACTAGGCAATCGCTCGCAAAGCTGCGTGACAAAACGAAACAAATCATTAGCATCTTTAACGAAATTTGAAGAAAATGAAGCTAGTTAGAAAGGACCTTTACTCAGTAGACAATTCTTGAAAGAGGGGCTATACAACATCAAAAACATCCCTACCACCTACTAAAATCACACCAGAACATCTGGAATGGACTACAGCTAAAATATATTTACCTGGTTCAAGTAAGCATTGATCTGCTCCCTTGTTCTATTTTGTCTGAGCTGGTTCTGTGCCCATACCACAGCCATTTCACATACTGTGCACCCTGGATCATTGCCCTTGGAAAGAGTCTCATCCTTCTCCACGACACTTGCAATACCCGGCTCACTGTTCAACAAATAAATGAATAATTATGAGTGCTCGATTCTTATGCTTCGCGCATTAAGAGTAGCATTTAAGCAAATAAGCCAATTAGGTTTTACAGTACGAGCAGAGATGTAATTGTTCAACCAACCTGGCCCCTTCAGCTGCATATTGGCACAGGCCAAGTGAAGAGCACACTTTTCCTGGATTCATCTGCAGTAGAAATATCAAACCAGACGATTAAACTCTCATTTTCAACGAAACTACATGGACGTAACTGAGCATTCCAAACACACAAACATATTAAATATGCATGCCAGTAATGTACTCTGAAATAATCACATGCTCAACAACACAGTTGTACTCTTACCAGAAGAGTTACCACAGAAATAGAATTCCAGTGGATGAATTTACCTGTGCCAAAAGCATCTCAACAATCTGGTCACCATACTGTTCAACGACCATCTTGCACTCGTTACTAACAACACCAGTTGCACCGATAGCTTGATTAATTTCAGCCACGATCCCCTGAAAAATAAAAGAGATCCTCAGAAAAACAGTACCCACTAAAGACCTAAGAACATTCCGCAATTCCGAATGCCGAGAGGTTACGTAGAAGAAATATAAGTGAAAAACGTGCTCACCGATGGTCCGGCAAGTAGAGACGTGCCGGAATCAGCAATAGCAGAACAACCCTTAGCACAGAACCCTGTGCTGCGTCCATCGATGGTCACATCACCGAGATCAAACTGTCACAAACACACGCCCAAAACAAACAAATTCAGGTTTAAAGGCATAAAAATTATACGAACTTGCATCCTGGTCACATGGAAACAACAGACTTTTAAAATTGTCCCAGTCAAAACCCCACGATAGGATGCATTACCTGCCAGTACCCCTTGCGTGTGACAGGAGTATAGACATGTTCACCCTTGTAATGCTTAGGGTCGACACCGCCCAAAACCAACTCTCCTCCACTTGATTCGTCACTTTGATTTCGGTTCAACCAGAAGGAGAATACAGATTCATTCACAAGCTTCTGGTCCAGCATATTGTACCTGAAAAGTCACAAATGAAACCAAATTCCCCATTTCAGGGCAGAAACCACAAAGCTGATGAATCAGGAGACATCTAGCAGTGTACGATACTGACCCTCGGTTGATAAAAAAATCTTACCAGACAGGGGTCACCCTATTGACAGATATCTCCTTGAAGCCAAGACCAAGAATGCCGTCAAATTTAGCTGCAACAAACGTGATACCAGGCTCCTTGGTGGCTTCCGCAAACACCTAACAAAATACAACAATATCAGTTTCCAAACGAGATAACAACCACAATTCGATAATAGAAAAGATGAACGGATCTAGCTCATTGCTACAAGCCATAGACGTGACTAAAAAGTCTTCACGAGAAAACGTTCAACATCCTACACTCATGCATCATTCGTACCTGCCCTTTCACCGTAACATCGCCGAGAGTCACATCATCTTGACTCAAAAATCCTTCCATTGACCCAGTGCCATACTGGATGGCGAACGGCGTCCCTGCAACATAAAACAGCATAACCATAATCAAATCATCCCAGAGAACAATATATGCTAAACAGAAAAACGACAGTAAGACTTAACCCTGGAATGACACGGCCCTATCACCAATGCAGTCACCCAAAAATTATCAAATTCGAGATTCGAGGCGCATTCTTCGTTTCTACAGTCTTCCTTGAAATTCTTTCATCGGACACTTTTAGTCCTCTGCGTCCTTACAGGGTTAATTCAACCAATGCAAGCTAACTACGACATTGAACTAAAGACTGAGTTCCGTACCGTCTTCCTTGTAAGTGCTCGACTTGCTTGATTTGTACCTGCGATGAAAGTAGCATGCAAGCTGCACAACAAGAGGATCATCATGCGGGATTCATTAGTTCCTACAACTCAGATGCAACATTTGGGACATTAACTAATATCAAACTATACTAACAACGGTACTAGTGTACCGATACAGATATAGAACTCACTAATCAAGGAAACGATACTCGATCAGCTAAAACTATTCAATTAGTACTCTCCGTTCTAAAAAGACAGAAAGTTCTCGTTCTCCAGTTTCCAGTTCAGCAACAATTTGAACGTCTTTAAGTGCTCCTCAATCTTTGCATGAGTACTAAGAGCTACTACCGGTCACAATTCAAAAAATAAAATGATACCGAACTCTATAAAGAGCGATTCATTCACATTTATCATTCATCATAAAATCAAGAAACTCCACCCGATCAGTTAAAACGTTCTGTCTTTTCGTATCGGAGAGTACTAACTGAGGAGCTTTAATTCTCCGGTTACCGATTCAGTAACACTTTGAACGTCTTTAAATGTTCCTCAAACTCAGCATGTGTACTACGAGCTACTGCCACAATTGAAGAATTAACAGATACCGAACACTTCAAAGAGCGATCCCAGAATACTAACACACAAGCACACAAAAAACTCATTACCATTCATCATATAACCAAAAAACGCCACCCGATCAGCTGAAGCTCCTCAGTTAGTACTCCCGGAAACAATGCTTTGCAACAAAATTTCGCCATTTACAAAAATCGTCCAAGAAAACGCACCGACAAGTAGCACTTCGAGGACGGAACCCAAAGATTGGAACTCCCGGTGTCAAAAATGACGGTGAACGGCTGTGGAGGCGACCCGATGCCGATCTCTCCAAAGTACTGCGCGTCCATGTAATTGTTCAACGACACGGCATCACCGCCATCTTCCAATCCATTAACAGTCGCCCCCAGCGTCTTCGCCCTCTGAACTGTCCGCGCAGAGGCGTGCTTCACCGCCTGCAAATTCACCGGCCTCTTCTTGAGCGCAATCGTGCGGTGGTTGGCTGCCTCAGCGAAAGTGCCACACAGCATCAAAAGAGCCAGCAAGGTCACCGCTCGAACGCTCTTCGCCATCGCCATCGTCAGTGACACTCAGAAAACACAATTCACGGGAAAAAACTCCAGCAAACGCAAGGACCAACAATCGAGGTGCAAACCCTTGGCCAAGGGAAAGTAGAACTCGAGAAACTGATTTGTACTGGAAGCGTGAAATGGCGGTGGTACGTTACTAGTAAGAAGTGGACTAGGGACTAGCGTGCAGATTGGCTGACAAGTACGGCCAGATGTCGGTTTCTGTGAGGAGGCCGGCCGTAACCGGCCAGTGGCAGGATTAGTATCAGACACGTTTAACCGTGCAACGTCTCAAGGGACTGAAAACGTCCGGTGGATGAAAGTTCTCTCTAGAAATCACGGTTTTTAATTCTTTTTTAATTCTTTTTTGGGGGGTGGGGAAAGGTGGGATAAAGGCATCCTTTTAAACACTTCCGGTTTCACACGGATTTTTATCATTTTTCAGTAATTTTTCTAGAAAGATGAGAAGAATTTTTTCTAGCCAGAATGGTGAGAAGAAGTCACATCTATTTACTATGATTCATATTTTTTAGACTCTAATTGAATTAGTTATGAATTTTTGAATTTTAAATTGGGAGATACACCTTGAAGTGTTCACTAAAACTTCCAATAAGAGTAGTCACACCTTCTCTGGGTAAGATTCAATTAACGGAGAATTGAGATGTGTCACTTTCCTGTTGATTGTGCATGGATTGTGGAGCACCTATTCCTTGTTAATTAAACCGGACCATTCTTCACCTCCAGAGCTAAAGAAACTTGTCTAAAGAAATTTAATGGGGAACCACCTACGCCACATATACTTTTACAATTGCACTACTTGTGTTCTACCAACTATGTTCCGTGTTGCTTGCATTCTCCAATTTTCAACATTGACTTGTAAAGGGGTGTCAAACCTTCTTCATGCACTACAATTTCTCATTGGCTCCTCTTTTCCCTCATCAAATTCTCGGATATCGTCCAAATTTCTTTCTCAAAAGAGGTGTGACTACCCCTAATATGTTCTCTTGTGTAAGGGGCAAATTTAATACATACAACTTTAATGCAAAAAATAATCTTCATTGGAATCATGAAGCTTGTTGCATTAGTAGACATTGATAGATGCAAAACATGCAAAATATAGATGATAATTCATTTATTCTTCCATATGTATGTACATTCATCCAAAATGGAGAAATATTCTCTAAAGATTTTATAGCAATTTAGGGATTTTTCATCCATTCAAATGAAAAGATATTTTGTCAAATATTTCCTCAAAAAAATGTGCATTTCTTTTAAATGATAAATCACTTTGGAAAAAAAATTCCTACTAGAAATGGGTAATAATGGGTATTACCAATGTTTAATATTGCATCCTAACATGATTGCAAGTTGGGGCCAACCAAAGGCCAATACCAAATTTTTCATTATGTCAATTAAATGTGAAAATTTGTTCTTTTATTTATTTTTTATTGTTTAATTTGTATTTCTTTGCCTTCCCTTCCTATATCAAGCTTTATGAGTTTTGGTATTTTCCACTAACTAAGAAATTTGAAGTTAGCATTGCCTTTGTAAATAAATTAGGGTGTATTGTAAAAATTGGGATAATGGAGAAAGTTGTAGAAAGATGGATAAAAATGACTATCCTCTCAAAAGATGGCTCCCTTCTTGGTTTGCATTAGTTGCCCCCTCTCTTTCAAAAAATTTACAAGCCATTGAATTTTTTAAGAAAAAATGTTTACCTTCAAAATTGCTATTGATTTCTCAAAGCCGTTGGGCTTGTGAGATTTAATCTGAGCCGTCCAAATATGAAATACAAAATGAATATTGGATACGGATACAACACCTTATACAATACTAAATATGAATACAAATGCAATACTTATACAAATATGGAATATGGGTACCAAATATAGATACAAATATAATACAAGATACAAATATTGAATATATGTACCAAATACGGATATAGTATTGGATACAGATACGGGATGACTTGTCCCATATTGATTCTCAAACAAGTTGGAGTTTGAAAATTACAAGAAGGGGGGAGGGAGGGGGAAATCAAAATTTTAAAATATTAAAATCCTACATTTATAATCTCAGTGACATCTTTTGGGTGGAACCTTAGTGTTACTATTATAATCTAATCAAGGGCTACACTTTGAACTTGAGTATTTCACTAGTGGTTACTTTAAAAACTACATAAGACCTATTATAGGATATATTTTAAATATTGAAGCTAATAATTTAAAAAATATTCCAATTACTACAACATCACTTATTTGAAGCATACTATATTACAACTACTATATAATACATTGTAATGATTTATATTAAATAATTTGTAAATCTACATAAAAAGTAGTCTAAAAAAGAGAGTTGGAATTTATATAAAGAAGTTCCATTTTCCACCTACAAATAGAAAAAATAATGAACAATATCTCATTTTTGGTTGTGTATGTGTACAGTTGTTTTTTTCCAAGTAGGAGCTATTATTGTACTATATCTTGAACCCTAAACTCTGAAACCAATCTACTTGCTAGCACAATTTATAAGATTTGGAGACCCTAAACTACTACATTTGTAAATGCATAAGTCAAGCTTAGCCAATGTTATACTACTTGTGGGTTTTTGAATTTTTGTGACTTTTCATCCTATTATATATGTATGATTCATTTGTATGAATTGTTTGATATATGATGTTTGTATGAATTGTGTCTAATAGTAGTTAGAATATACATGTACTAATCACCCCTAAAACTGCATATATATTTTTGAATTATAATAGGGACATGTTCAAATGCCTCAAATTTTAAATTTAACTACTATAGAACGTAGGAAAATGAATGAAAAATAGAATTAGAAAAAAATAAGGACATATTCATTGTAAAATAATAGCTAAATAGCTTCCATAATGAAAAATTTTGAGCCACATATATATGAATTATAAATTATAGTGAAATATCTGGGACTAGGAATTGAATTTCTAACATTTGGTTCAAAAAAATTCAATTATAGTCTACCAGCCACATAGGAATACATGTTGAAAAATTTGAGGAATGATTGTTGTGGCTCATAGAATGAAGTAGGGAAAGCATCTTTGATTAAGTAGTCTAATTCTTCAACCCATAAAAAAGGACCAAAGTTAAAAGTTTTTTTCATGCCATGTTTAAAAGAATCTCAATGTTCAACTTTCAGTTAAATATTTTCAACCTAATTTGTGAATCCAATTACTTCAAGTATATGCAAGCACCAAAGTGATGACAATAGATCATTCTACCTTAGTTAGCTACAATTATGAGAAGAGGGATTTATATGAACTACACTAACTCTTAAAGTTGGATAAAAATATCTTCTTGGGCCTATTAAGAAACAAGAGGCCAACATTAATAGACTATTTAGTGATTCTAAATAAGTAATTGATTACTAGTTTTTATTTTCTTTCAAGTCTATTTGCTCTGTTATTAATTTATTTTTTCTTGTGCGATTCATTTAAGTTAATTTTTTAGAGGACATGGAAGGTAATTTTGTATGGAATTGTCCAAGTTTCAACCCATATACTTTTTAGTATATAAAAGATTGGTTAAATGTGTAATGTAAATTAGTAGCTTTATTAAGGCAACTACATTGAAATTGTTTAAATATTCATTTGAGTTTGGTTTTGAACATTAGATTGTTCAAAATTATTGTTAAATCTTGTTGGAAGTTAAAAGAAAATTTTGGATTTTATTCCATTTAGTTTTAGGATACCATATGAATATACTATGAATTTTCAAAGTATTGGAAATAGGTGTACAACAAATGAATCCTGGACTCTTGTGCACATAGGACTAATATTTGGGGTGAGAATTTGAATTGGACTATTTTGCAAACATGTCACAATTTGATGTACTTGCCTTACTTAGCAGATTGTTGTAATTTAGCATTCAATCATGTATCCTTGATCCAATACAAGAATTGATATGTAATTGCACAAGATGACCAAATAAAAAATTATAAATTTTACAAAGTACATTTAGTATAATAGATGAAGAATGTTCATGGAATTTATTATGCAACACAATTATTTTTCCTACAATCGACTCATCTATCTTAGTATTATACAAACATCAACTAAGGACAAAGATCTACCTTTAAAAAAATCATAATAAATAATTGAAATTCCTCCTCAATATTTGTATCATTAAACAAATATTCCTTCTTTTTGCTGATATATCACACAATTTATCTTGAAACTTTTTTAATAAATATTAATTGAGCAAAGTGCACTTTTCAAAATAATAATCATCCACCTTAAATAGTTGAGCATTTAGTAGTTAAGCATTTAACCCTTTAATTGATTTTTTAAAAATTTCACATATTTGCTTATTACTTTAAATGCATATATTTTTTCCTTTAAGTCATCAAACTATTCATAAAGGAATGTTGCCTTTTAAATATTCATGTACTACTTGGGATGAATGAGAAGTTATTTGGATAACTTTGTTTATCATCCAAAATATGGATTTTGTATGTTTGAACCTCTATACTTGTTACCTTGATAAGCATTAAATTTCATATATATTATATGAAATTTCACCCCCATTTTAGATCCTCTATGAGAGATGTCAAATGTTAAACATTACTAATTCTTCAAAGCATCCTTTATAAATATACCTCACTATGTATTAGAATAGCCCAAAAGCTAATAAATTAAAAAATATATTATTTTTTATAGACCAAAAGTTGATAAGTTAAAAATACATTATATATTAAAAACCAAAAAATTAAATATATATTATTTGTTACATGTTATAATGTTGCATGCTCTAAAAATCTTCTACTCCCTATTTATTATATATAAGGTAAATAGTGTCTACAATCAATTTTGGATGAAAGTGATGGAGTGATTAGTAAGTGCAATAGGAACTTTCACCTTTTGATTGTAAATTCATCATGAGAAGTGACTTTTTAGGCCTTCATGTTGCAACAATCTTAGGAAATATTATGATTGCTTTAGGTGAGTAAGATAACAAGTGTAGATACATTTTTTGTTAGATTTGGGGTAGTCTAAACAAACTCTTTTGGGCCGATTGGGCATTTCGGTAGCATGCTTCATAATAAATTCATACTCTCTTCATGTAGATTTAAAAAAAAAAATTCAACAATGCCAACAAGGCAATCTAGTCATTTCGGTGCTTGTGATGAGCTTGAGTACCTTAAGGTAAACTATCCCAATTTTGTTCCCTACCCAATTCCACACCCTACTTTTGGCCCCAATTCCATCCAAAAAAACATCCAAATTTGTTCATTTTTTTTGACAAAATTATTGAATTAATGCCTTCAAAGGATAACGTGCCAATCTTTTATTGGTAGATATTTAAGATGGTTATGGATTGTTTAAAGATGTTTATGACTCCACTCTATGAATGGTTTTGCAATTTTAGGCCAAACCACTAAAAAAATTCACAAAAATTACAATTTTAATCAAAAAATTATTATTCCACTTGGATTTAATTCGTAAAACAAGCGCACCTTGAAAAATCAATGTGCCCCTCTTGGAGTTGGCCCTACTGTAAGTGATATTCAGATTGCAAATCAGGGTGCTAATAGGCTTGTCTACCTCATACTGGTTCGACTGTAGCACATACGAAGGCTAAGGGCGGTAGCCTTTGGAGAGATCGGACGGTTGCCAATCATCCACGTCCCGACTGGTGAAGGGCGACGATTGATCTATCCTCAACGGCCAGCAAGGAGCGGCTGCCGGAGCATCCAACGGCTGCGGAGTGCGGACGTTCCTTGAGGGAGACCCTTCGTCACCGCCCTCTCCAAGCCACTCCGTGTCAGTTCTCTCCAGGAGACGTTATCCGGCTTCTGTGTTTACGATAAGCTTAGAGCAGGCAATCCATTTCCGACCACCCCCCATTTCCACGGCCAGGGAGGATTGATCCCACTATTGCCCCATGTTTTACCCTTATAAAGACCCTTGAAATTTTGTATTTGTCACATATGATAAAATTATCAAAATCTGAATTCATATTTGCAATCAGGGACCCCAAATTAGTAGAGGGACATGATGAAATACAATATTTAAGCAGCACGAAATATGGGGCAATTTTGACATTTACCTTGTGGTGGAGCAATAGTGGGGGCAATCCTCCCTGACCCCATTTCCATAGTATAGGCTGCTCTAATTCCAATCATAGCTCTGTTTACATTACATCTCACTTACAATAGGACTTGCAAGAGCTGCAGAAATGTCCAAGAAATGTCCATTGAAAGCATAGAATGATCACGACACGTACACAATTATCACTTACATCAATTTTGTAACTAGCCTATGGTCAAAATTATAGCGTTCTACATAACAAGAATAGGTTGCACAAAATCTTTAGGAAAAAAATTCAAAATAATTTCAATTTGGAATGTAAATTTGTTTTGGATCCTTCTTAAATCAATTTCTCTATATGGAAAAAAATATTTCCTTAAATAAACCCATCCAACACTTATGCTGAATTCTTTAAGTCGTTGGAAATGGGTTGTCTTCCTAGACCTATGTCTTGAATCTAGATGATCAAACAAATAAGAGAAGAAAAGGTAATTAAGGTAGACTAGCCTATGTCAGGCATAAGGAGTGGTTAGTTTCTCTTGTTGGCATTGGCATTGTTGAATTCTTTTTTTTTAAATCCACATAAAGACAAATGTGAGAGACAAGGAGTTCAAAGCAATTGAAATTTTCTTGTTTTGACAAAGTATGAAGTTGTTGTGAAGTTTTGAAGTGAGCTATCGAATTGGGTTTGGCTAAACTACCTCCAAACCAACAAAAAAAAATGTATCTATAATGCTCACTAGTGTGCCATGTGCTATTGCCATAGTCAAAATAAAAATAAAAATATTTTTTTCAATTTGAAAGTAACTCAAAAATCCATAACTTTGGCATTATAGGTCAAAACACCACCAAACAAAGTCCATGCATCCTTCTTCACACAAGGGCTTTCCAATGGTAAAAAAAATGCAATATGTGAACACATGATTCTAGAGATCTCAATGTAAGAAATAAACAAAACAAACAATCTAAATTAAAGTACAAATCTTATTCATCTAACATGGTCACAATATTTCCTAATATGGCTACAACATGAATGCTTTAAAGAGATCACTTCAAGTGATGAATTTGTACTCAAAAGGTAGAAGTTCCTATTGTAGTTACTAATTACTTTTGACCATTACCATCATCCCAAACATTGATTGTAATCACTTTATAGTCCCAATCTCATTTATTAAAAAGATTTTGTCATGGGTTGATGTGAGACTTAAATGGATCATATCCTAAGTGTTTATGATGGGTCTTTTGCATATTACAATTTGGTTTATTGTACAAGTATTATGTTTTTTAATGTACTATTTTTTTACAGTTGGCTCCAATCAAAAGATTGACTATTTTGGGAGGGAAATTTTAGGGTTTCTTAGTCAATATAGTCAAACTACTATTGATTTTTAAGACCAATAGCCAAATTTTACCTAGATATCACCTACTTTTGATATAGATATCACCAAGTATCACATGGATATTAAATATTTGGCTACTTCTCCAAAATGATAAAAAAAATCATTGTACACTCACCTAATTGCACCCTAATAAGCAATCATGTTGTTATTTTGCCTAATTTTTTGTTGGATATTGTTGAAAGTCTTAAGTATTTTTTTAACACCATATAAATAAACTATAATTTTTCAAAGTGCTCAAAATAGGAATGTACAAAATTGACATTAAGCCCTCATGAATAGACACAATATATTTTAGGCAAGCATTTGAAGGGATTGATTTTAGAAACAAATCATAGTTAGGTGTGGTTTCTTCACCAATTTACATTTGGTTGTTTTTAAATGTTAGTAGTTAGGCCATCCCTAATGCAATTCTATGAACAATACAACATTCAACAAAATGGATGATTAAAAACAATTGGAAAAAGTCTCATTTGTCATATTCATCATGGCATAATGGCATAACATCATGGGTATGCTAAGAGAAAATTAATGAGAATTTAAACACAATGACATTTGCTTGCAGATCAAAAAACAAGTGGTTGCATCAATTTCAAAGGCATAATGGAAGTTTGTACAAAAATATGGTCTTGTATAGTTGATAGCCCATGTGTATTTTATAAAAATCAACTACAACTAAATTGAACTAATGGACAAATACAACTAATGGGATTGAATTTCTTAATTAATCATGTGTTCGATTTTAATTTGAAAGCAACTAATGTCAAACAATCAAGGAGCATACATATTTTAGCAACCAATAAAGAACAAAAAGTCCTTTCATCCCTTATTTGGCCTCAAAATTGCAAGCATGAAACCGACATTCTAATTTTAGGAGGAAAAACATGCAACTAGATTGTGTGCAACCATGATTTGTTGTCAATTCACTTAAGGAGCTTGGATGATACAAGGATAAGAAACCAAACATATGATGGTTTTTCAATTACCACTAATGAGAATTAGTTATAAATTTTTAGAAGTGAAAGTTGCAGGAGGGTATGAGTGAAACTTAAGTTCGTTAAATTCAAACTCCACACTAAAAGACTGATGCATCATGTATCAAAATGTTATCATAATTCTCCATCTCTGGCACAAAACCTCTATATTACAATTGGTGATAATCAAAGGAAAACCTCACTGAAGTGACTTGCATTTGGGTCATCATGGATCCGGAGCAGCAGATTATCTAATCACTTGGACCGAAGGTTTGGGATTTCGATGAGCAATAGGTTTTGCAACGCTAAACCTAAAACCCTGGAATTAGTTAAAATTTTGTCACTGCGATTTATAGGGTTTAGGGTGAAGTGAGGATCCAGTACCTTTCATTGAGGTTGTGGAGTATGTAGGTAACAGGATGTCGCCGAATGTTGTCCAATTACTTGAACGGAAGGTTGGAAATTTTGATCAACACTAGGTGTTGAAACCCTAAATCTAAAACCCTGACTTCTGTTGGGATTTCATCACTGCAGTTTAGGACTCAGAGTGTCGTGAAGATCCAGCACCTGTCATTGCGCTTGCGGTGCAACATGATGTCTTCGAATGTGCAGAAGGTCTCTGAGATGAATCCGGCCTTTTGGCACCACGGCAATTTCGTCCAACATTTGCTCCAGCTCTTCCACGATGGTATCAAACGGGGGCCGCTTGGGAGTATAAGACGACCAGCAACGCTTGATCAAATCCACCATACCAGGAGGATATGTCGTCGCCTTCATGACCGGCCGCTTCCCATCCGTCGCGACAAGAGTCGCAGCTTCATACGCTTCCAGATCTTCAAACGGCTCTACACCTTCAAACATCTCATACAACATCATGGCAAACGAAAACACATCGACGGATTTATCATATGGATTGTGCTCAAACACCTCAGGCGCCATGTATCTGTAGCTCCCCGTCTCCCCCGTCATCTTGTACACATCGTGCAGGTGCTTCACGTTGATGAGCTTGCTCAATCCGAAATCCCCGACTTTCAGCTCCTGGTCTTCGTCGAGGATGATGTTCCGCGGCTTAAGATCCCGGTGAATGATCGGCTCGGTCCTGTTATGCAGATACGACATACCACGAGCAATGTCGAGGGCGTATTTCACAAGACGCTCCGGAATCAGGGCTTGGGTTTCCTTCTTCTTATGTAGCAATTGGTGAAGGTCTCCCCCCGCGAGAAACTCCGTGACCAGCATGAGCGGCTTCTGCTGCGTCACGGCGCCGAGGAACTGCACGATGTTAGGGTGGCGGATCGTGACCAAAACTTGAACTTCATGCTGAAAATCTTTCACCACCATTCGATCTTCCATGAGAGAAGGCCGAATGGTTTTCACCGCAACCGGGGTGCCGCGCCAGAGCGCCTTCCGAATCTCCCCGAAGGAGCCTTTGCCGATGAGCTCACTCGTCGTGAAATCGATTTCATGCGGGTCAATTTCCCAGTCGAGATATGAAGGGAGGGGCGGAGGGGCTTGGATTAGTGTTTCGGTGTGCCCGTGGACTTGAATTAGGGGTTCTGCGCCTGAGTCTTTCAGCAGCTTCACCATCTCCTTGTACCCAGCGCTCTCCGCTTCCCCGCGAGGGGAGTTTCCCCAACGGTCCTTCGCATTCAGCGATGCACCCTCGGAGAGCAGCACTTTGGCCACGGAGATGCAGTCGTGAGTCGCGGCGATGTGCAAGGGAGTGCGCTTGTCGTAATCCGCGGCATTCACAAGCTCCTTGTCGTGCAGCAGTAGTTTCCGTAGCTGCTGCACGTCGTCGTTCCGCACGGCCCAGTGGAGCTCCGATAACTGCGTCAGCTGCTGCTTAGCTTCTGACATCTCAAAGACCTAATGTCACCTCTCCTGCTTTCTCAATCACCATCAATCCACAGAATCGCTGCCCCGAACTCGCAAACGCCGCGCAAACACAGCAAAACTCCAAGAGACGTCCGCAAATGAGATACAAAATCTCAGCTCTCGCAATGCTGGTTTCCACTCACCATCAACCTATAGAATCACTGCCCAAAACACGCCAACACGGCGTGGTTCGTGGAATCAAACTACAAGAGACTTGCGCAGATGGGCTGATGGGATCTGAGCCCTCGTAAACCTGTTTCCTTCTCAACATCAATCCTCAGAATCGCTACCTTAACCTCGAGAACACAGCGTGATATGTGGAATCAAAACTACAAGAGACTTGAGCAGATGTGATACAAGGTCTCAGCTATTGCAATGCTGGTTCCCACTCACCACCAATCTGCAGAATTGGATCACTGCCCAAAACACGCCAACACAGCGTGATTCGTGGAACCGAACTACAAATGTGACAACGGGATCCAAAGCTCTTGTTTTGCTGTTTCCCAATCAACAGCAATCTATAGAATGGCTACCAGAACTTTGAAAAATCAGAGTGCGTCTGTCGAATCGAAGTATACACGAGATGTGATAATGGGATCTGCCTGCGTAAATGCCCTCCATGTTGAATGGGAGTAGAGATTTGAATTCATTGTATTTTGCTCCGAGATCGAATGTAACAGTTGTCCAACTTACAAGAGCATGTGAGTGAGTGTCTAACGGATTGTTGACAGCTGCAGATCTGGTTTTGGCTATTAATGCTCCTGCAGTTCCTGGTGCTCTGAATTTAGAGGGAAAGCAAAGGGCGGAATATGCTTCCGTTGGTACTGTACACCGAAATGTACAGGGCTTGCTAGCGGCCTCGGCAACGCTACTCTAGGCCATTTTTTTTAAATTAATCTTTTTAAATTTTTTTTTTATAAAGTGCCAAAGTGGCTATATAAAATGGTGTAGTGGTGCTCCAAAATTCAACATTCAACCATGTAATGGATAGAAAATATCAATTAGCACATATCACATTTCCAAAATTATGTTTTTATCCATGATCTCACAATTTCATATAAGATTTTTTTTAATTTAAAGTTTATTGGCAAAAAAATTCATCATTTTTCATCATTTTTTAGCCAAATTATTTTTTTTCTAGTGCACTCTAGCACCAAAAGCCCAAATATAAAGCCTTACTCTAGGTTTGCCAAGTTTATTTAGAGAAAAATGGCTATACACTAGCATCCCTTCACACTAGCACATTTCATGAGATAGTAAGTACCTTGCCGCTTCTTGATTTTGTGGTCAAATTGAATGCAAGTAGTGGTGATGTTCTAATAGGTTGTCTGGTAAATTCGTAAAATGCACATTAAGATTCATAGGGTAGACAATTCAGGTGTCAAATTTATAATTTAATGATAGTATTGAAAAATTGATTATTTTTTAAAACTTTAAAACTTTAAAATATGATAATAATATTACAATAATATAATATATTAATATTTTTATAATATTATACCATCCTAATTTCTAAAATATTATTATCTACAACAATTTACATCAACATCTAATAAACTCAATGAATAATTAGAATGTACAAATTTTTACTATGATGTATGATAGTATCAGGGTTGACAAATCAGTACGTCCGCCCCAAAACAGCACCCGTAACCCGGACGTCCATCCTCACGGACGCCAGTGGACGCAACGTCCCTCCCGCCATCGGAAGGTAGACGGGTGGGGCGGACGGGGACCGCGAATGTCAGCGGACGCTGCGGACATAGCGTCCGCATCTGGACGTCTCGGACATCCGACCGTCCTGTCAACCTTGGATAGTATGTATTTGTGAGAAATAAAATGGACAATACTCAATAACTATTTTGGTACAACATTCAAAGTGCTCTAGTATGCTAAACAAATCCAATCCTAATGTTTTGGACAAAATATTGCCATAATATTTTGTTGATATGATGTTTCACTATACTGCTAGCAATGTTCTTAAGTGTTGAGCATTGCTAACACTCTAGTATTATGACAAAAGTTCAATTCTTCAATACGCTAGGTCAACATTGTATATGGCATCGAACCCAACTATGATGTTAACTTCTATATACGTAGTATATTCAAGAAAGGATCACTTATTGACAAACTCCAAAGTAACTTTTTGAACTTCCAACCAATCATGTGTTCTAACCAATCAAAAGCAAAAAAAAGAATCTTCATCATTTATTATGCCATTAGAATCTATTCTTAAAAGAAAAAATAGTTGTAAAACTTTGCTAGCAAAAATCCAATTTTGAAAACACCAAGAGAATATTTTAATGGATTCAAGCATCAATTACACACTTTTCATCCTTGCAATGTCACATTATTGGTGATGTTTTCAAAATTATGATATGCCACCCTTCAAAGTCACAATCCTAGGAGATTGGATGTCTAATTGTTTTTTAACACTAAACCCTTTGAAGTCAAAATCCAAAGAGATTGGATGGCTAAATTGTCTTTGAAAATAGAACCCTTGAGATTCAACCAATCTAATTAATATACTCTTGAATCAAAAAAATTTATACACCAATTTAGGTGCAAATTTATTTTTCATTCACTCATTTTGCAAGGGTGGGATCTAAACCTCAATTTTGAAAAAAGGCAATCCAATGTGACTGAATTGCTTGTATTCATGCTATGTTGTGAATCCAAAAAACATACAAATTGGCTACAAATTCAAATGCAATCTAGAATAAGAAATAAACAAGAAACCATTCCTAGGGTGACATTTCACAACTTTTAGGATAACTCTATTAGCTCCGATCAGTTTCATTTTTTTTTTTTAAATTTAAAATTTTTAAACAAAGGAAACGGAATTTCATTGCCAATAAACATAAAATACAACCAGCAGCAGGGGAAGCACAACAGGTGTTGTGAAAGTCAGTGTTAATTTTCAAGACTTCAAAACAGCTAGATGTAACCAACTATGGACTACAGCAGCAGTACCCAATTGTGATGCAGACCTAATGATGACGCAACATATGACAGCACCAAGTTTTAAGAATCAAAACTAATGAGTCTCGCAAGGCACATAGATGTAGGGCAATCAGGTCAACAAACCTTAAAGTGTCCACAATAGCTGTCGTTACCTTAGATCTGCTACAACCAATATGAGAAGACTCCATAACGTCATCTGTCATCTCAGCAAACACTTGCTCAAATCTCTGAATCTCAGAACTACAAATTTTTCTGCTTGAATGGGAAATCATGCTGTAAAACGTGTCTGTGACCCTAAGATAGATATCAAACTCGTTAAACAGCAGTCTTCCGAAGAAGCCACGTGACAGAGGTGAAGTTTGAGGCCTTGCAAGTGGCAAAAATTTACACTTGAATATCGGTCAATACAATCCCTGATGCATGGGCTTCTACGTTGGCCTGCGCATAAATGTCTTACTCATAAATCACAAATCGTAAATCACGTTCCACCCGCCGTTGAGCTCATGGTTCAATGTCCAGTTGTTTTCCCTTATCTGGAAGTATGGAGTCTGTCCAAACCGTGACATCCAAGCATCAGTTGAACATATCAGAATTCTCACAACCACAAGCCCTACTTTGGAAAATTAATAACATTGGCTAATCCAGAACCCTCCCTTACCTTTGAGATTAGGGCTAATACGTTAATACCAGAGAACGAGAACTCCTTACCCCAGAATCATGCTCTCAACAACAGAACGATATCAAGATCAATTACAAGAAACTGGAAATCACATAGTTTGTGTGACAAAACTGAAGAATGTGGAAAGAATCACAGTTCAAAGCACTAACCTGCTTGAAAGCATTGTAACCAATCTTCAATTTTAAATCCTGATCTTCGGTGAAATTAAAAACCTTGTAGCTGAGTTCCACAACACCTCTTGGCTTTCCCTGCTTGCTCAACATAGTGCTACATTGTTAGATTCAAATTCAATCAATCCGAGATACACAAGCGCCCTCAACTTGTAAAGCACACAAATCACAATCTAACAACTCTCAGCTGTAATCAGGTCTCTCTAACTGAATGACATATGGACATAAAACCAGTGAAGATCAGTAAAATTAGGGAACGTCTGTCTTAGGGGTCTGACAACCACTGTTACAAGTACTAAAGTCTATTACTCTTTTCTCATCAACAGATTTATGACACTATTTCCTTTGCACCTGGTTCAATTCCGAACGTTCATGCTCTGCTAGTAAAGAGTCAGTAAATCAGAACTAGCCATAAACCAATACTCTCAAAGACAGGATCACCGACCTTTCTACTGCCGGGGTTGTAATTGTAACCACCTTTTAAGTCCACGCTCAGCAAGCCATTATCTGTAACAGGCAGAGTCTTCTTTCCTTGTATGTCATAAGTGAACTCTTTCAGCTGCGAGTCAAACCTCGCCCCTATATCTAAGCCAGTCAACAGCTGCAGCAAAAGAGAAAAAACCATCAATATAGAGAGTAGGATCAGAAAGAGAGCGAAACAATCTGTGTGCACAGCACAACAACGGGTCACATGTCACAAGCTAATCTCCGATCTGTGCCAATAATTGAATGAAATAAAAAACCAATTCTCTTAACTTTGAGGGAATTGAGATGCATGTATACAAATGTATCTTTGTAAAGATAAGGCCCAGGATGCAATTGACATGTCTGTAATGGCTTGGCCAGCTCGAACTCAGTTGCATATGACAGTCACTGTACCTCGGGAAAAAATTTGCGCTTCAGCTGGGCAGTTCCGTGGGCAGCTCCTGTATGAGTGTTCAACTTCCCATGTACCTGTAACCAATCATACATAAGAAACCGTTTGGAACAGTACCAAAGTGGACAGATATTGTAACGCCTGGCTCAGTATCAGATTAATTGCAAACATTGGAAGCACAGTAGCAGCTCTGAGCTAAACCAAGAGTCCATAACAATCTTTACCGAAATTCATCAGGGTTCCATTTCGAAATTTGACGCACATCGGGCACAAATGTGAAAAATAGCATATGTCAGGCTATATTCTAAAATCCCTTCCCTTTCAGACGTCCACCGACAGGATCCAGCGACACTTCAGGCCGGATAGAGAATGTTACATCGATTCCAAAGACGAGCAATCCCAATGTGCCAAAACTTGACCACTCAAAGGATAACCTCAACTACAAGTATCCCGAAATCTGGACAGACATCATGTTCGAGGACGACGTAACCTAAGAACGTAGAAGACAAAACCTAGAACACGGACGGCTTCGGCATTATTCAAAATTAATCTCGTAATGTGATAGGACCGACCTTTGACTTCGCGAGTCTGCGACCCAATGTCTGTAACTCTAACAAAGTCCTCCAATTTGCATCGAAGAAAAAGAACTAATCTACCAAATCAATTCACAACCCACTCAATTCGCATCGCCAGCAACTGAACATGAAAGAAAACAGTAGAAACTAAAATTTTACCTAAAGAACCCCACTATCCCCAAAATTCATCCCGTGTGTAAAAGGAACCACAAACCTACCACAATATGCACATACACTCCACTCCCTCTCACATAATAGTTTCCGTGATTCCACCACACATTCGAAACCAATCCCAACCCAACCCCGCCAAGAACCGCAAAACCCCCAAACCCTCCAGAACAGCCGGAGAATCCAAGACCACAAAAAAGAAAAGAATGTGTCCCAACCCAACTCAATCCAAGTCAACCCAACCTCAAACCTTTCCGGACCTGCAAGAAGAAGGATTTGTCGAGGAGGAAATTTTCCTTGGCGTGCAGCAGCAGCTGCTTCTCCCCGTTGCTGTAGCGCAGCGACGTCTCCATCGCCAAAGAATGCACGGAATGGAATGGAAGGCCTGTCGACGCTGAGTGCTACTGGAAAGGATTTGGTGGGTCGCTGCTGGAGCTTCAGCAGCAACTGGAGAGAAGCGAAATTAGTTGTGGGCTTCCGTTGGAACTGGAGATTGAGGGGAGGCACGGCGCCACGGCGAAGCTGGGGGCTAACAGGTTCCGTCTCTTTTGGTTCTCATGAGCATGAAGGCGCGACGTGTCGGAAGGGTTCGTGAAGGCGCACCATTTCTATGGCCCAGAAAGAAAGAACGATTGAACGAACGATTGAACGAACGATTAACTCCAAATGATCATCATCCTCTTCATGGACGATGAATGTATTCAAAAGTGCACTTCTTCCAATTCATGATTTTTATTAATTAATTAATTAATTTGATAACAAATGGAAACCATTGTATTAAAAGGAACAAAGTAGCCCATTGAGCCAAAGGCCAAACAAATGAAGAGAAGACAAGCAAAAGAAAAAAGAAAAGCAGAAACAAAAATAAAAGATGAAGTGAACAAACAAAGAAGGGGATCCTCTGTGTTCCGCCTAATAGAGTAACCATCTCTAGTAGCTAAAACTGGAGATAGTAACCAAGTATTAGAAAACGTGGTCCAAATCCTATCAGAATGTTAAGGCCTATGTCTAAAAGCTAGGTCCGCCTTGAGAATTATAGCACGTTCTATGTCAAGATAGGCATTCTACAAGGATGTGTGGAAAAAAATGGTAGGCCAACGATCTTGTGTGAACATCAAATGGTTGCACGTGATTTAACAAGGCCAAAGGATAGCTCTATGAATAATAGACCATAATATGTGAACTCTATGGAACAATCTAGGAGAAGAAGTCCCAAAGATACATTGGATGGCATCCACTCTTCATTGAGGGCCCATAGCTGGAGATATGCTGCAAATATGATGCATCATTGAGAGTGCATAATCCCAAATATCTCCGGATTTCGAACACTCAAAGAACTTGTGAAGAGGAGTCTCTATGGCATTGGAATTACAACAAAAACAAACCATATCAATTCCTAGAGCAATTTGAGCAATTCATGATTGTTGGAAAACTTCAAAGAAGAAAGATCATATGATATGATAACCACACCTAAAATGGACTGAATAGGCTCAGTGGCATAACTAATGTGCTATAGAAAATGAATAACATTTTTTCTACATTGCTAAAGGACTGTAAATCAAATTGCAAGTGGTTTCATATTTTTTAGATGAATTGTGAATTAGTTACAAGCCTTTAGAGATTCAAGTTGTAGGATATTAAAAGTGTTATGTAGGTGATGCCAAAATAAATTTGATGCACATGAAGAAATGATAGTGGAGAAAAGTTAAAACAATGAAAAGTACACCCAAAATAAACCACTTGGAGAGTTGCCACCTTCACAATTCTATTAATAGAGCTGCACACTACTTAAGATTTACCTAATATATATCTTGTCATGTGTACTACTTTTGATAACCTCCTTGTTTTTTGTCCATTCATAAATAGGGATTGATTACAAAGGGCGGTCCATTTTAGATGCAGTTACCTTATATCAACGAAAAGAAGAAAGAATGATTTACATGATTTAATGATATAGATATATTGGAGTGATTCGATTATCTTATGATAGTCGATCCACAACAACACCATTGTTGAATAAGAAATGAAGTTTTCAGGATGCTTTTCCTGAAATCTAGAATAGACAACAATAATACATGGTATACAACCTGAGACTAATAAAATGACCATAGTATGTTATTTGGAGACTGTGTCATCAAAAGAATTTGCACAACATTGTAAATAATATAGAGACATCTATGAGAAATAATGGAGATTCATTTGTTTCACCTCATTGAGATGTAAATGGGCCATTTGAGTCTATTTTTGAAATAATCCAATGCCATTCACTTTGTCGTCCAAAAAAAAAAAAAAACTTCCAATTTGATGTTGAGTTTCTCTCAACTGGTTTTAAGAAAAACCCTATTATCCTCCCTGACCACCATGTTGATACACAACATGTGAATGCCTAAACGTAGTTTCACACCTGGTGTTCGGAAGCATCAATGGTAGAAAGATAGCTTTGTCAAAGAACAAGGACCATGCAGTATGTGGCGTCTTCATGTAGTGGACGCACCCGCGTAGCAGCTGCAATTAGTTGTTATAAGGAAACTAAGGGCCACTTCACACATGGGTCCGAGGTTGAGAGTCCATCGGCCTCCACCAATCAAATTTCAGAAAACCCCGACTTTGGCCTTTCGACCCTTCACACAAGGCGACACAATCCAAAGTCCGTCACCCTCCAAAGTGCCTACATGAAAGCCCAAGCTCCTATGTGGCAATGGCCTCATGACGGACTCTCGACCAAAGTTTAGGTCGCCACTTTGTAGCGACCCAAACTTTGGTCGAGAGTCTATTGAATTGCCCATTTATTGCCCATTTCTTTGGACTCTCGCCCAAAGTTTGGCCATGAACTCCCACGGCCTCTCGACTTAGTCAGCCTATGTGTGAAACGCTTCTAACTCTATTGTTCACATCTTATTTCACTGCGTTACCCTTCATGTCCATTTTATCTTAATCACCGCTTGGAAACCCCATTAAGTATCACCAATCCTAAAAGCCTGAAATCTACATTTGTACCTTGTTCTTGTTGTTGTTTTAATTTAGTTGTATACTTTGCTGCTTCAAAAGCTACGGCGCTCTCTTTGTCAATGAACACCGCTTTTTGTGTTTGTCCAACCCACCTCCATTGCTAATAGATGATGGTGTGAAACCATAGGGATTGCCCTTCATAGCATCTGGTGCGAAACTACCTTAAGTGCCCAACTTGAAAGTCCACTTTTGAACGTAATAGTCAATTAACCTTGGAATGTTCTGACGTCCATTTTTTAGACAATGAATAGATTGAAGTTCTTGTTTTTGTCTCGTTCTTGCTGGGATGAAAGTCATCCTAATTTTTGGTGATACTTTATTAAGTTTTTGTCTTATCTAATGGTTGGATTTGGTGCTACTAGAATACAAATTTTTCTAAAATTACAAATGTGGAAGTGTGTCAAGTGGTCAAATTGCATTGACTCTAGTTCAAAACGAGATTAGCAAAAGTGAGGTCCTAGATGTAAAGAATACAAAATTTTCAAAAAATCATCATATCAAGAGCACCTCATTTTGAATCCATTCCAATAATTTTGCTCAATAAATGATAATATTTTGCTTGTAATCAAATTTTGAAGGAATTTTGAAATTTTCCTCTTCAAATTTATAGAAAAATATTGGTGATAGTATTGGTGAATTTAACCATACAAATGGAATCTAAAATTCAAAATCTACTACTTTCTTTTGTATGTTACTTCTAAAATGTTCTTCCAAATAGCACTTTATAATGATTTTCTTCAAACCGTCAATTTTGGAGAAGAGTCTAAACACTCCAAGGTTAATAAGGTAGAGCCACCCATTACTAACCAATATCCCATTGGCAATCAATAGGGGGGCTGAAATCCAAGAGAAGTTGTCACTAATTTCCAACCATTAGTTCTTAGTTTTCAACCATCAATTCTTTCATTCTTTTTATGAAACATGTGTTTGGTTTGAAGTGCCAAAGTAAACAAGTACTCTCTTAGATGAGTGGTTTTGGAATAGTCTGAACATTAGACATGGGTCCAAACTAACTTTTGGCTTTCAAAAATTCATAATAGTTTCAATTTAAGAGATAAATTTACCAAAATTTCTTGCAATCCTCATCATATCTAAGGTAGAGGCACCAATTACCAACCATGCCCAATACCCAACATGGAAAGGGTGTTAATTCCAAGCTCATGTTGGATCTCAAGTTTAAAATTTGGTTTTCCTATCTTTATGAAGTTTGCATCTAATAAGGTTATGACACATTACTTGTACTAATGAATAAGAAAGTACTCTTTGGAATGATTAGAATTAAAAGACTCTAAACATTGCTTATGGGACAAGAGTGCTTTTGCATTCCAAAATGCATTGTAATTTCAATCTTTTGAATAAAAATTTGAAAATTTAGCAATTGTCATATTTCCTACCTTTCTACATGAGAAAAATATCAATCAACTCATACTACACAAAATCTGCTTCCAAATTGCTTATTTGATTGGTTATTGGTGCTTCCACTTTATCAATGCACCTCTGAAAATATTTGCCTTGCCTTACACAACTCCAGATCATGTCCACAATTAGTTATGGATGGATCTACTATAGTAACTTTCAAATCATTTCTCTGTTGTTCGCAAATGTAGGACCTAGTAGTTTCTATCAATTGGTACAGTTTGTTCCCTTCCTTGAAGCTTCCAAAATGATTTATTTCAACTCCTATTGAAATCAATAGAAGTAGCCACTTTTGGTCAATTGGGCACTAAAGCGGTAAATTTGTTGAGTCAAGTGGACTACGATTTTGATATGGGATGTTTACGTAGATGCTCTCGAGACCTTATATCTGCCTGTTCAATCCCAGTTCAAAGTATGCAGTAAATCAATCCATTGAGAGCAAAAAATGAAGGCTAGAAAGGGAATTATCTTACGCTCAAGTCAGATTCATTAAAAAATAAAATAAAAATAAATGAATATAGCCTATGATGAAATTTTTAGAAATTCTAACATACATGTTTGAAAAGTGTAGAAAATATTGATGAAAATCATTTGAATCTTAGAAAAAAAAACCCATGAAATTAAAAAAAAATTAATTAATTAAAAAATTTTAAATAAAAAAAAATTAAAGTGGGGCTCCCAGGGAATCTGTCCAAGGTGGGGTTCCCAAAGGTTGTCTAGTTGGGGATCCGCCAGGTGGGAGGGGCCTCTTAAATACTACATGGAAGTAGCTATAATTGTTAGTAAAGCCTCCTTAACTACACTAAAGTTCAAGTCCCAACATAAAATTGAAAGATCCAACTACCATACATGTCTACATGACCATAAAGCTAGAGGTCCCTACCTATAAAGTGAATGAAATATTCTTTTTGCTCCATAACAAATTTCTAGAAATTCTAAAAAGTACTAACGAAGGGGATTTTTGTGAAAAATAAATGATTTCGAATTGGCTATGACGAACTTGACCTCAAGGTACGGTAGTAGCATCAAAGTACACAACTAGGCATTTCACTTTTTGTAAAAACATGTTTAACCCTCCCAAGGATGAAGAAGCCCATATTTGGCTAACTGTGTTTTTTTAGAAGATTCAAAGAGTCAATCTGGGGATTTTCACTCCTTCAGTTTCTTTATTTTTCAAACCAACGCATGCAATGTTCTTCACTCAATCTAATGATATAAAGATTTCCTCCCGTGTAAATCTTACTCACTCTCCACAGTATGATCAATCAAAATAGTCATTTTAAAATCATGAATCCTTCATCCATTAAACTAAGCAGGGATGGCCATACAAACCTGTCGCACAGGCTCAGGAACTCGATGCAAACAGCAGCGGCGAACAACCTCCACAGCAGTTTCTAATGAAATCCGATGTCCAACGGAAACGAACACTGGTTTGGAGCATCCATCGTGACTCCTGAAGGCCTTAACACATAATCACAGACGACGATGGTTTACTAGAGTTAGCACAAGAGTCAACTATGTCCATTGGATTGTGCAATTCCACCATATCAGCTAAGTTAACCCTGAAGGACCAAGGATTCAAGGTTATAAAATGGTCATTTCAATTGATCATATTGTGATATATATAATTCCAATGGGGCCAAATTTTATATCACCAGCATCAGTAATGAACATTCCACGTGTTGGTATATAAATGAATGAAATTGGACAGAAAAAACAGGGTTCATATGACTTACTCAAAACTGCTAATAAAAACACAAGCCCAATCTGAGCTTCTTGGTTAACTATCTGTAACCTTGAACCACGATTGGAAAACTATGCAACGCCCTTCCTCGACTGCACCATCACGATTTCCATGGCTGTTTGATGAAAGTGCACTCTACAGCAAGGGCTGAGTTACATCTACATTCCAAGCTTAAGAAAAACGGGAGGTTTATGAAAATAGGTTCGTACCATTCCCCAGACTTGACCTGTGCTTCCAATGAGAGGCATTCCAACCCCGGCTGGCAAGTTACTCTCTGAGACGACATGCCTCACTTCTAAATTCGTTAATCCATCAATATGGTGCAGCTGCACAAGTAGATAATTCACAGTTGTTAGTGATTTAGGTCAACAGTCGAAGAGAATGCCCTTTTATTACACAACTGAAATCGAACAAGAATCCAGGAACAATGGCGTTGGAGGATCGGTCAAGTCAAAATTCTTGTATTGGCTCAAATTGGAACATTCTTGAAAGGATCTACGAAAACCTCAGGCCAAACTGCTAATTCAAGAAAGAAATCAAGGTATCCAAGATGTTCCAAGTCTTTGACATCTTCTTTCTTTGAAACGATTCTCTCTCATCTTGTGGGCGTTCAATACTGGTCTAATGTTTCATGATATTTCTAGACATAATGCTGAATTGTGTTAAAGTTATCCTCCTTCAGAAGATTCGATCTAGTACTCGGGCAGATAAATTAGGTCACTGCATGTTAGTGAATTCCCCCAAATGCCGTCAAACTCTGGCATGGGAGTAAAATTCTGAGTCAGCTTACGTTTTTCCCAATGCCAATGGTAGGAATGTCCGCCAGAACGCCCAAGTGGCTGGCCAGTCCAAAACCTGCAACAATGAAGAACAGGGTTTCCAGCAAAATTAGATTTTCCAGTAACTTTTGAAAATGAGTCATGAGGAGATTTTGTAATGGGAAGATGACAATTAAGTAGGTCAATCATGGAGACACATTCCCGTTCACTTCACTGAAATTAGAAGAAGGCTGTGTCCTAAACCCTTCCTAGCAGGAACAAGCAAGTGAATCATAGGAAGGCCTCCCTATAAATTTCGTCACGCTTATCTTGCCTCCCCATGATCAATCTCCCTATGTTGTCTAAAAATTCTTCTTGAAAATATCCAGTTCTTATGAAAACCATGTTTGAATCCACAATCAAAACGGGATATCTAAATCAAGAGCAATCGCTTGACGAACGGCTGATTAGCATGTAAAGCTGGAACTGCACTAGTGAACTGGCAAGCATATTAACCTTGAGATCTCGTCAACAACTGCACTAAACATACAAGTTTCCAAACAATCACCTCTGGGATGTAGGATGCCATTTCCATCCACCATCAACAGCTGCCTCCCACATGCAACCAAGCAATTGTAAGACACGATAGTAACGCAACCACTCCGCAGCAAAGTTTCAAATTGCGGTTCCATGATAGAAACCCTCAAAAATCGCATGAAAGCAGAATAAAAATGCACCTGAGGATAGAGCAGAGGTGCCTTCGCCGCCATCTTCTTAAGAAGGGCAAGGAGCACTGGAGTCTGTAATTGCAACCCCAAGACAAGATACAGTCAGTATAAATGCATCCAAAATTTAACCCTTGAACGTCACAAGCGATCCTTTGAGAATCTATTAACCCCTAAAGGACCATAAAGCCACCAGGTGGCTTCTGCACCACGGGTTTTTGCACCCCCGGTCCTTCAGGGGTTAATCAATTTCATAAAAGATATTTATTTCAAATGCTTTTGAGCTAAACCAAGAACTACATTCATTCTTTCTCTAGACTCATTTACCACTTTAAACCATGTAAAACGGATCAATATCAAGTCAGTTACGAGTCATTCAAGTTTGCACTTTGATTGTACGCAACCTCATAAGTTATGATGACTCTCCACTCTCGGTGATTCAAATAGATGGGATCCAATATAACCTACATTTGGGTTCTTTCATCAGTCTAAACTAGAAAAACAAAAAGTAAAGTCCAACAGCAGTTTTTGATGCCCTACTTTGAATTGATGAAGAAATTTAATAATCTACTCAACTGAGGAGAGCTCTAGGTTATTGGCTTCATATTAATATGCGTTATAGCTTTCTTATTTTCAATAAGAAAAAGATGTCAGAGCAGTGAAACTGACCGTCAGAAATGAGAAAAAACACATGACGATTCTAGGACCACGAAACAACATTGAAGGCCAGCAGCAGATTTCGTGTATGCATTTATTTTTCCAAGCCTTTTCCGAAGGCAGTAGACTTCCAGCTACGGGTATATTCAAAGTCTGTAGAGCATAGTCTAGCATCTAAGCGAACTCTTACTAGTAATTGATGTAATACTCAAATCTCTTAATGTGTTTTAGTTTATCAAGTTATTTGCAATGTGGCAAAAACGAAGAACTAGAAATCGGAGCACAAAACCATTCCAGTGTCCATGACAGTATTCTATACACACTACACTGGAAGTACTAATATTCAGGAGAGGTGCAAATTTGAAATTGGTGAGGAAAGGTAGAAGACCTCGCGGAAGGCAAGGAAGCCAGCGACGTAGGGCATGGTAAGCTGCACAACATCAAAATCTTCGTAAACTACTTGCATAGATTCCAGATCCATGACCACCAGCGCCCCACATGCGAAGGAGCTGTCCTCTTTGGCGAAGCTTAGATCCACTCCTCCCACGTAGCGGAGCTTGCTACTAGTCTCCACCATCCCTTCAGAATCTTCGGAGAGCGAGGGCTCAACTTGGAGTCGCCATGGAAAATCGTCCAACATCACCAACCTCTCCTTCAATTCATCCTGCTCCCTGTTTGCCATATCAACAATGGGATTCAGACCTTGAGGAATAGATGCCCGAAGAGAATCAAGACGAATTTGTGATTGACTAATAAAAACTTACCAACAGAAAAACTTTGAGGACTCTCAATCATGTTAATAAGGTAAGTAGACAATGTTCACTCAGGCAAGGTGAAAGCGACAACAATCAATTTCAATTCAATTGGAAGCAAATACTCCAGTGGAGAAATGGGAAACAAGTTTAGACTTCAATGTCACAGCTAGACTGCAATGAACATCCCCATTCAACATTGAATCCTTTCATTGTGGAATGCATAGTAGAAAATGTGTCACACTCTCTTTCACCGTTCAAAGAGAAGGATATAACTCGTAATCCTTCTCTCCAATGTAAGTACAGATCTGGACATTCAAGATTGAACTTGAATTATGTCCAATAACTTCTCAAATCAATCGAACCTCAGAGGATATCTATCTAGTTCATCTTATTCCACGAAGACTGAAACCCACCAACAGGAAAGCCAGGATACAATTCCCAAACCCTAAGAAATTTGTGAACCCAATTGCGGAAAGGAAATTTACGCAATCCATCTGTCAGTCTGGTTCCATCCGCCTTTCTTGTTCACCGCTTCCACCCCGCCTTTTGAATCCGCCATGTCGCCTTCTTCACACTCCAGCATCAACAGTGGCGTGACAATCACGGCACATGACAATCTGCTTCCTCGCAAATTGACAACACCAGGACGACTCCAAACGGGAAGAATTGTAAGCTTCTTCGCTGCGTTCACGAATCTCAAGCTCGCCTGATCCATACAAAACATGCGCAATCGCACAAGCACATGGTACAAAATCAACTGCAACAGTTTCGAAAGAGATCCGAAGAATAGAATCTCGTCAGCCTTGAAATCTGGAAATCACCAGCTCGACCATAAATTTCGTACCCTAAACCCTTCAGCTCAATCTGGAGCCAAAAAAAACCAATAGGGCATTTCTATGATACATGGTTCTAATTTCCTTCTACAAAAATTGTGTTTTCAGTGACCCAAATTTTGCAACCTCTCTAATTTTGCCCACCTCACTAATTTCTCAACATTTGAGTAGTATACTATTGTTGAACAAGAATGCACTACTTTTGAATTAGGTATTGTTGTAACTTACTTGGGACTCATGAACCTCCGCATGTACAAAAGAAATGTTTGTTGACTTTGATAGCTTGTAAATAACTTTCTTGGGGTTAAGGCAACCTAATATCAGTATCCTGTGTAGAGCAGGAGGTCAGAAATTATGAGATGATGCTTCATCCATCAGAGCCAATAAATACAATACCGTGTACAGACAAATGACGTGGCATGAGGCGAGATCAGGATTTGGGGATGTCGATTAGGACACCTGGATGGAAACAAAATACTCTACCTCCGAAACATAGCTCCGTCTGGAGAAGAAGACAGACAGTAGTTTTTCTGGAGAAGACGAAGTCGATCTGTTGCCATCGCCATCGCCAGTATCACCTTCGAAAGCTTCAATTCTCCACTTTCACTACCATTCATGGCTTCATTGTCTCCGTAGTTCCGTTCTCTCACACAATGCACAAAGCTATGGGTGGGTCAGAACTCTTCTCATCTCCCTCGCATCTCTCCTTTCAGAATCAGAGCTTCAGTTGGGTTTTTGCTCTTGTAGGTCTTGGTTTCAGGGCATCTGGGTGTTTCTGCAGCAATCGTGGTGTGGTCGAGATGGTGACATTCTCGGATGAGCGTGTAAAGGATTGTTGTTGCTGGCTTTGGTTGATTTTGGTTTGGTTTTGGTTTGATTTGGTTCGGTTTCTCTGGTTTTGGACGTTGTTTTCTGTAGCATTGTGGTTTTAGGGTTTGGATGAGATCGATTTGGTGATAACCTTTCGTGGAGGAGTTTAATGGTGGAATGTCTGTCGATAGGGAGTCGATTTTGATTGTGGTGTTCGCGGAGGATTTGTAGCTTTGTTGTCTCGTTAATTGCCTCGTTCATGATGCTTTGGGTCATCCACAATTTCCTGATCTCCCTGCAATTTCGTTTTTCTGTCATGTAGGTCTTGGTTTGGGGTTATCATGGGGCATCAGGGTCTTTTTCTGTTGCTATCGTGCTCTGGTAAAGACGGTGATGTGCAGGCGATTGCGTGTTATGCTTGGTTTGAGAGCAGGCTGTTGATTTTCTCTCACATTGTGATTTTAGGGTTTGTGGAGGAGTTTAGTGGTGGAATGTCTGTCGGTACAGAGTCAATTTTGATTGCGGTGTTCATCAAGGATTTGTGGCTTTGTTGGCGCGCTGATTGCCTCTTTCATGAGGCTATACATGAGACAGAATTTACTCGTCTCTCACGTTTTGAGAATACGTTTTTCTCTCATTTAGGTCTTGATTTTGGGGTATAATGGGAAATTAGGGTATTTTGTGTTGCAATCGCGCTGTGGTGAAGACGCTGATGTGCATGCGATTGCGTGTTATGACTGGTTTGAGACCAAGCTGTTTATTTCTCTCACATTGCGATTTAGGATTTGGTATTGGAGTGTGGGTCGGTGAATTCGTGGTTAGGATGTTAATTTTGACAGTGTCGATTGTGTTCTGCAGCTGCGAAGCAGAAGGCGAGTCGAAGCTCCCAGCACTTTCGTGCGAAGGCGACCAACCGGGTGGACGATCTGCAGGGCATGGTGTCGGAGTTGCAGCAGGCGCGGCGAGAGGGTCGGTTGAAGGATGTGGCGCTCTTGGAGGAACAGATGCATCAGATGCTCCGCGAGTGGAAAGCGGAGCTGCGGGAGGCTTCGCCGGCTTCTTCCTTGCTGGTAGGTACACCTCATGGGTTATGCAATCTCTAGTTGTGTGAATCGTAAAATGAGTTCTGACCTTTGTGCAGCAAATTGGAAGGTTTATGTTCGTCGGGACTTTCTCCATCTCTGTTTGTGTGAACCCTAAATGAGTTCTGAGCTTTGTGCAGCAAATTACAAGTCCAAGCTCCTCGGAGCTTTCTCCATCTCTGTTTGTGTGAGCCCTAAATGAGTTCTGATTTTTGTGCAGCAAATTGCAAGCCCAACCTCGTCCGAGCTTTCCTCCGACATGGAGCGGTTGTTGCAGTTGAACGACGAGGACGATGATGCCACCAGCAAAGCAGCTCCGATGCCGTCAGAAATGGAGCAAGAACCCTTCAATCCTCAACCTGAAGCCTCTTCCCCACATCAGGTATTGACCTTCAATTTGGGCACATGTTTACACCAAATTCATTTTCGTAAAGCTCTGATCTTCTAGGCCAAGGTTAGCCACTTTTTTTCAGATTATGGTTAAGGTAGAAATACTATCTACGTTACTTTTAAGCACTTAAACTTATGTTGGAGTGGGTTTTTGTAAGGAGATCGCTATAGATCTGTGGAGAGATCGCTTTGGTTACAAGAGCCAAACTACCTTGAGATCAAATTTTCATCACCGTGTATGGATTTCTGATGCAATTTCAAAGTAGGAGTTTGTAGATCGCTATGAGTTATAGTAGACCCTATGTTCATGCAAAGACCAGTGGCCATATATATTTAGCCAAGTCATGCTTTCAACCAACTTGCTAATTGATGGCCATTCAAGGGTATGAATAGATGAGTTGCTGTTGGTAGCAGAGTTTAGTATGTGAGACGGGATGAGGTCCTTCACGGTTTTAGTGTCCTACTTTATTTTTAGTCATCTGGTTTGACCGTCAAATTTTGGGTATTCTAACCCTAAAGTTTCCGCCAGATGCATGAAGCTCTCATTGCTCTAGACCAAGTTTAGCCACTGTTTATTCAGATTAGGATTTCCTTAGTGGGGAGTTAGGTTTCCCTTTCTCGCTCGTTTCTGTATTAATTGTCGAAATTCTAATTTTAGTGTATGTGCTGTGTTGTAGGAAGCTGTAGTCTCAGAAGCTTTTGCAAGGATAGAGCAGAGTCTTCAAGACAATGCTCTATCAAACGTGCCAGCTGGAACAAGTTCAGGACATTATGGTGACGTCCTTCAATCCCCACCTGTGCCACACCAAAATCTTGGAGTCCATACTGGCCATTCTTCAAGGGGAGCTATTGTACCTTCATTATCGGCTTATTTGCACCCAAAGTGCGCTTTGTGGGATTGCCCTAGGCCTGCGCGAGGTGGTAACGAAGGCGCTTACTACTGCAGTAGTTTCCATGAGGATCTGGCCATTAATGAAGGCGCTCCAGGAATGGTCCCAGTTGTGCGACCTGGGGGCATAGATTTGAAAGATGGTCCTCTTTTTGCAGCACTTGCAGCACGAGTTGATGGGCATGCTGTTGGAATTCCTGAATTGCAGGGGGCGGCTACTTCCAAGTCGCCATGGAATGCCACAGGTGAGAGCAGCCATCTCCTTGTTCTGTATTTTGGTTCAGACATTGGGTATATAGTTTTCCTGGATCTGCTAGAATACCCAGATTACTTGAAAGCATTGCTGGGTTTTGTGTCAAAGTAACTCAATTTCATCTTCTTGTGCTATTGATGACTCCGTCTGGTTTTGCGTGTCTGGAGGCTGGTTGTATTGACATGAAGATCGCCTATTAGATCACTAGTTTTCAGTTTTCTTAGGAGTGATATTTGTGTTGCAAGCTAGATAGTGTGACGTTAGGTGTCAGTCAATCTGCTTCTATTTCCTTCATTGCAGATGGTCTGTTTCTTATGCTGGTGCCGTGTACAATTTGTTGTAAAGCTAATCAAATTGTTTGATTGCAGATCTTTTCGATATAGCTGTTCATCCTGGTGAGACCTTGCGTGAGTGGCTATTTTTTGACAAACCTCGGCGTGCATTTGAGAGCGGAACACGGAAACAGCGATCACTACCTGATTACGGGGGCCGTGGTTGGCACGAGTCAAGGAAGCAAGTGATGAAGGACTTGGGAGGATTGAAGCGCTCGTACTACATGGATCCGCAGCCCGAGGGCCTCAATGAATGGCACATGTACGAATACGAGCTCACAACTTGCACGGATTGTGCGCTTTACAGACTGGAGCTGAAGCAAGTGGACGCTTCGAAAAAGAGTGGGAAAGCCAAAGCACAGACGGATACTTCTGTTACTTCACTCCAGCATCAAATTGGTCTCCTATCAGCAGATTTATCACAAATTGGCGAACAGAATGTGCTTAGCAGTAAAGGTGATTCACGGGGAAGAGCCAAGCCTTCTCAAAAGAGAGGCGCATCGAAGAATGCTGGAACAGGACCATTAGTCGGTCCCATGGCTGACCAGTCATCAAGGGAGACTACACCCTTGAATTATTCTGCTGAGCTTCAATGATGCCGGTTCTCCCAATACCTCTGGCCATCTGTGAGCTTTTCACAGTTTTCATGTTTTCCAGCAGTAATCAATCCCAACAGGATAATCTGCGGGACTTTCAAAGGCATAAATGCAGGGTGGACTTTTTTTCACTTACCATCTGCAGGTTCAGACAAGGAGTACCTTCTGCTAGCCTGCTGGCTTCGTTAGGGGCAACAAGCCATTCTGTAATCTACACCACCCTAGTGCAGGAGATTTCCAAGAAGGTCAGCTTCATTTTCAGCCAACTACGATATTCACATTTGGTTTTGATACCGGCGGTTCAGTGTCCTTGCTATAGGCTAATTGTACATGAGAGGAGGCATGCTTAAGTTAGACTGCTATCAGGCTTGTAGACCTAGATTAATGGTTACGTTGTATTACAGTAGCATTGGAAGGGACAATTTTGTTTGTCGTAGTTTACTATCCTAACCCGTCCATCGCTTCGTGGCAGCTCATGAGAGCTGCTGTATAAATATGTAGAAAGCTTTTTCATGAGTAGCGACGGGATCTTGAATCTTCCAATGGCTCTAAAATGACCAGCTTACAGATAAAATTACTGTGTCATAAGACCTTGAATTGATGAGGAAGTGATTAGGTTCAAGGGGTCGAACCAAATGCTCTCTTTTGTTTTTCAATGTTTTGTACTTCTACTGTACTAATTGCTGTTATTTGTCTTATGTTTAGACGTTCTGGAAAGAAGTGAGAACCGTGATCAGTATGCATACCATTATGAATTCAACAATGAGCTATGGATGTCTTTCAGAGTCGTCAAGACTGGATGTTGTTGATCTGATGTTTACCGAATCACCATGCGGCAACTGTCCCTTCCTATACTGCATCCCACTATTCCTCGACTGTTCCTGGGCTGAAAACCTTGAAAATTTGACCCTTCAGAAAAACAGAAATCAGTGAGGAATTGGAAGTGAGTTAAGACATGGAGGTCTTTTTTTTTTATTTGATAGAGACTGAATTGGAGAAAAATATAATTGCATGTAATAGTTATGTGCATTTATACATGGGTATGTTTGCTATATCTTTGCACAATTCATGGAAATACATAAAAAGAATTGCAAAAATGTGTCCCTTTTCCCTTTTGTCTTAAACAACATTGGTGGTGTTTCGGGGGAAAGTGAACACAAAGATGGCACAATAGGCACTCTTTGGAATGGTTGTTTCTTGAACATTGGTGGTATTTTAGAAGGGAAGCAACCACAAAAAAGGCAATTCCAAGTCTTTTTCCTGTCTTTTGATGCACCTCAAAATACATGGCATGATTCAATTTTGCATACCTCTTTCACTTTAAACACAATGAGCTTTAAAATCACCATATCAATGCATGCCTCCCTCATATTAAACACAATGAACTTTAGGATCACCATATCAATGCAAAGGCAACAATGAGCTTTAGGAATACCATATCAATGCAAAAGCACATGGACAATGAGGCTCAAGACCGAAATGCTCATATACATTGCATAGTCATTCAATTGAAGCTTTCTATAGATCTTATTCTATCATCATAGTGTACCTAAAGGAATTTTTTACTAGTGCTAGAAGAAACCTTAATAACTCTATTGTTGTCAAATTAGAAGCTAGTAGTTCTATGAGGGATGTTGCAAATGAGTTGCATGTGACTCAAATTCATATTGCATGAATTAAAAAAAAAAAAATTGTTTGATCTTGAAGCTAGTTGCCGTAGTAGACCACAAGTGCTCATAGATATCCAAGAGTATGAACCATAGCTGCTACATTAGGAAGCATTGATGTTGCGACACAAGTTGCCCAACATTTGTATAGAGAATACCAAGATATTGTAAGTGTTCATACAATGAAAAGGGCTTTACGTACTACAAGGCTTAGATCAAAAGTAAAACAAAAGAAAAAAAAATTGAACCAAAAACACATCAAGGAACAATTTATATTTGCTAGATGCCATGAACATTGTACCATTTGTGATTGGTGGTGCATTATTTCTCTAATTAAACAAATGTAAACCAGTGTTGCTTAGTTGGTGGCAGTCGGTGTTGGATTCACGATGGACAATTTTATAATTCTAAACAATTTCAACAAATAGTTTCAACATATAGCAAAGTTTGGTGGGGATTTGGTGATGGTGTGGGTTGCATGACATTCCAAGACCCTAGTAACTATTGTAAAGTTGAAAGAAGAAAAAATCAACATTGATACAAGGAAATCTTGTAGAGAGATTAATCGTACACTATGATTCTTCCCATTAGATTTTTCATCATGATAATGATTCCAAATATACAACAAAAAGTGTCCACCAATGGTTGAAATCACAAAAGTTTAGTGTTCTTCAACGACCTATGATGTCTCTTGATCTAAATCCAATTGGACATCCTTAGACAAGGCTAAAATGTTGTCTCAATTAATATGAAAGTGCTCCAACATGAATTTTAGAGTTGTGAAGTGCATTGAAGAATGTTGGGCTTCCATTATACTAGTATGAGAGCATGTCAGAGTACATCCAAGCTATTTTAGCTAACAAAGGCAAGTGAACAAAGTTAAGGTGTTTTGTCACAGAGGACGCAAAAGTGAGTCAAAGAATATAGTTTTTATTAAACATAATTTTTTTATACATATTAATGTGAAAGAGAATTTTTTTCCCAATCAAAATGTAGCCTACTTAAACTATTATCTTGCATAATTTTTGGCTTGCTATGACCCATTACCAAATTTTCTACATTGTTGATTGAATCAAGAATTAGAAGAGATTGACTCACTTTTGCAACACATTCTATATATATACACCTATATTGAGTGTTTCTTGATAGAAGCACTACCCAATTTGTGTCAATTTGAAGTAAAATATTATGTAAATGCCCATATTGTGTGTTTTTCAAAAGAAACACTACTTAACATGTGCCAATTTCAAGTAAAAGATTATTCATATACCCATTTTGAGTGTTTCTCAAAAAAAGCACTACTCAACTTGTGTCAATTTGAGGTAGAAGATTGTGTTTATATTCATATCATGAATTATGAAAGCAAGGTCTACTAAATCCAAAGGTCTTTGAAGTGAGTCTTTAATGAGGTATTGTAGCAGCTTGTATTTGCGCATTTTTCATACATCAATGTCAACAACATTGTATACATTGTCAAAAAATCCAAAATTCTCACTATATTAACAATGGGTTGTACTAATTTTTTGCACCCATTGTTTGTCATTCATTCTCCAATTTGGTACAATTCTTTTTAAATTCTTTTTTTTACTTCCATTGGCTTCAATCTTCAACAATCCCACATTTACTAAAAAATTTGTCTATATTCCATGTCTATTGAAAGTTTTGTCTATGTTGAAGATTCTATCCATATTCTCATTCTTACCCAAACAATTGTGGAATTTATAGGATTAAACTAACAAAGTGGTTGAATTTTCTACCCCTTTCCTTGTATTTTTGGAAATAAGAATTATTTCTCATCCAATTTTTTGTGTTAGTTATGAATTGATCCTCCTACAAGATGACATTGCTTGTAGAGTACATTGTAATTGGGATCACATGTAAGGTAAACTTGTTATAGTCTTACAACAAACCATGATAGACTTTTTTCTGCAATAAATGAGATCGAAGCTACATGAGCTTGAGGCAGTGACCACAATCAATGTCAGTATTGAATGATTTTAATGGAGTGATTAGTGATTGCAACATGAACTTTTACCTTTCGAATATAAATTCATCACAAAAAGTAACACTTTTAGGCTTGAAAAAATGTTGTGGCTGCTTTTATTAGGTCATATTTTCTAACTTTGAAAATAGTGTGATTGCTTTTATCAAGTGAGTAAGGTGACCATTATGGATTCATTTTTTGTTTGTTTGGGGGGTAGTCTAAAGATTCTTTTGAGCTAATTGAGTAGTACACTTCAAAAATTTGTAACAAATTCATACTTTGTCAAATAAACAAAATTTCATTTGCCCTCTCCATTTCTCGCATTTGTCTTTATGTGGAACAAAATTTAATGTTCTGCAACCCAGTCATTCTGCTTGTCGTAGGCCGGTGGTTTACCTTAGTGTGCTGCTAAACCTTCAATTTGAGAAATATTGAAACTGAGTTTTGGTCTTATTTCTTATGTGAGCAAGCCTCCTTCAAATGTTATTGTATAGAAATTTACATATTGATTTTTGGGTATCACCTGCACATTAACTGATTGCAAGATCTTTTTATGTGGGGATTTCAATGATTTTCTTGTAAACCGTACTCAACTATTAGGATCGGCACTTCATTTCGAATATTTAATTAAAGTTGGGAAAAAATTTCAGAATTTATTTTTTTAATGCTTTAGATAGGAGTATTCCTTAATAATCGTGTTTTCTCCATACAAAAAAGAATGAAAATCTGAATTCCCTACCATTTTGGCATCTATTTTAAGAGTTAATTCTGCCTTAATAACCCACTATGGTAATGACTTCCTAAAATACAAGTTATATTAACTTGTTGAACCCATGATAGGATTATAATAGTTGTCTACTCTAAAAGTAGCCATCCTCTAAAAGCAATCATGCAATAGAGGTACATTTTGCTTACTTCAGTGTACCAATAATGTAAATTTGAAGAGGTAGTTGCTTTTAGTGACTACTACATTTCAACTTCAAAAATTTGTAACTAATTCCATAAAGGTCCCAAAAATATAAAATAACTTGGGTTAAATGCCAATTTGATTTTTCTTCCTATGAAAATTTACTGAAAATTGTTTCGAGGAGTTTAGCTTTCTTGAAAAGGTAATCAAATCTTAAACGGTCAATTTAAGAGCAGACTATCCTACCTTCTTTCCTATTCTTACTTGAACAATGAGAGTTTGCTTTTCATTTGTAAATACAATGAATTAAAAAATTGCCAACTTAAATTAACCTTCTATTTGATATTGCCAAACTTTAAGTAAATTGTGAAAAGACCTAAATCACCAACTTATTTTGCCCAAAATGATTTAATTTTTAGACCAATAGGTGCATTTTTCATTTCTACAATAATCTCACAAGTCATCCATTGTCCTCATAGGGTTAAAATTTACCAATTCGATATTCCAAATGACAAACAATTTTTTATGCATGATTCCAAACATTTTGGAATTCTACAGTACAAATTACAAATACATTTGATAATTTTGAACTCTTCATATTATCATTAACAAAAATGTATACAAATTCCAAAATGTTTGTATACCACTTTTGAAATTCATAAAATGGAAAACACCATTGCATTATATAACATTAATTAGTATGGTTTGAAACCAAAAAATTACAAATCCTTATAAATTAGATTGTTGATTGAATCCCATATAAGGGGCGCTTCACATATGGGCCAACCAAGTCGAGAGGCCATGGGAGTTCATGGCTAAACTTTGGGTGAGAGTCCAAAGAAATGGGCAATAAATAGGCAGTAAATGAACAATTCGACGGACTCTCAACCAAAGTTTGGGTCGCCACTTTGTGGCAATCTAAACTTTGGTCGAGAGTCCGTCGTGAAGCCATTGCCACGTAGGAGCTTGGACTTCCATATAGGCACTTTGGAAGGTGACGGACTTTGGATTGTGCTGCCTAGTGTGAAGGGTCGAGAGGCCAAAGTCAGGGATTTTTAAAATTTGATTGGTAGAGGCCGACAGACTCTCAACCTTGAGCCCATGTGTGAAGTGACCCTAAGTGTCTTATACAATTGTATTTTGGAAAAATCCCATGCCTAAGATCACTAAGATAGGAGCAACTATACATGACACCCAATTGAACATGCTTACTATTATTAAATATACATTATTTTTTGGATTTTATTGGGAAGGAAAAGAGGAATCCAACACACTTTAGCATATTTTTTTGGACACCAATGATGAGAAAGTTATGAGATTTTATATTACTATTCTTGGGTGAATTTAAAAATTGGCAATAGTCTCTCCTAGTCACCTATCTTTAGATTGTGTACATTAGGGTCTAATACAAATACAAAAAGAAATTGATATAATGTACAAAAAAATTGACATTTTTAGTAAAGCATAATTAACTTTGCAATATTATCCAATCTCAATTTAACATACTAGATTTCAAATTTTTTTTAAAGTACTCCATTTCTGATGAATTTTTTAGTTATGTTTTTATATGATAATTTATTTTTCTTAAAACTTGCAATGAATTTTTAGATTTCGAAATCTATATTGATATGTAGGAAACATTCATATGCACATGTTTCATATTAGAATTTTTTTCATTAAATTCACTATTGGAGGATTACATACCAAAATTTTGTAATTCAATATTTTGTATTGTAACTAGATTTTGATATTTGAACTTTACACTAAAATTAGATTTGTAGATTTGAGCATGAGGGTACAAATAATTTGCCAAATTTTAAGTATAATAATATAATTAATTTTATAGATAAAAGATATAAAAGGTCGATGTAAATTAAGAATTTTTAGTTATAATTTTTGGATCAATTCGTAATCAACAAATCACTTCTTGTTAGCTTCAAAACTATTTTTTATTAATTCCACCTTTTAAAATTCAATAGATTTTTTTCACCTCCAACTATAAGAAAAATAAGTCATTTCTCTTTTTCATTTGCTTTAGGTTGAAGAACAAATATTAGAATAGAAATATATAAAGATAGAATAGATGGTAATACAATGTTTTCCTTAGTATTAGGTATGTATACATATTTAATTGCATCCCCACCTAAATGCATCACTATATATACATCCCTTCTTTATTTCAAAATCTAAATTTGGAATAATCAATCTTGTGGTGCAATTACGGGGTACAATTAGGAATTAGGTTTATTTACCTAATCAATTTTGTTTTGCTTGGATGATTAATAGAAGGTTTTTGAGAGTAGTTATTTTAACCTGAGACCCATTAATAGTTTCACTTCGAATTGCTCTCACCTCAAGTGCTAAATGAATGAGTCAAACAATTATGCCAAATTTCATCCATCTAATTTTTCTAAGATTTTTGTGCTTATCTCATAATATTTATAGAGTATGGACTAATTTTCAAAAAATATTCAATAGTTCAAAAAGTGCATTCCAAGTATGCTTCACCTCAAAAATTAACTTTCCAACATCATTACATGGCCCTTCAAAAATGACTATTATCCAAAATCTCTGAAAATGTCTATTATTAGAATTTTACATTTTAATTTCATAATCAGTGAATTTTTTTTCAAAATCATTGATATCCAATTTAGAACCAATGTTAGCAAAGATTATAAATTTTAGTTTCAATACTCTTTTCAAATGTTAGTGTAATGGTAGATTGAACTCTACAATTATGATCAATGAATAATTGCTTGCAATTCTTTATTTGAATGCCATTACTAAATGACTCATCAAGGTACATGTCATAGTTTTGGGAATTTTGACTACCTCACGATCTTTTAGGGATTCACCTTGAAACAACAAGCCCTGTTACCATAGTCATCAGTCATACAATTATCTTTTGATTAAAGAAAGTATGTTCTTCAATTTTCCAAAAATACATTTCAAAAAGTCATTCATTGACCATTTTACAACTAGATATGAATGAAAAAATTTATATTTATTTTTTAAATATGAAATCATATGCCTACTATGAGTCATAAAAATTTCAAACTTTTTGTAAAAAATTTGAAATTGTTATGAATTTCTTCAAATAAAAAAGAAGAAAATTCATATCAAATACAAAATATACTTGAAATTTTTTATATTTTCACCATAGATGTATTGTACATGATAGTGTATAACATTATGGTATAAACCAAAGTTAATATGTCACTCTAAAATTGAAAATAAAAAAAACATGGTTATAAGCCCAAAGTTCATATTGCTAAAAAATCAATAGAAATTTATGACTTTTTCAAAATTTCCAATCAGAGTAGAACTTCACTAGATAAACTCCATTTCATTAGTTGGACTCAAATTCAAAAAACATCATTTTTATGGCTAAAATTCACATCAAGTATAGACATCCAGAAATAGCCAAAAATACACTAGCTACAAAGGTGATCCGTCTATTAAACATCTTCTTCTTTAGAAAAGTCAATGATACCATAATGATGGAATTTGCAATACTATTCACTGAAAATATACATACTCAAGTAACTTCCTCAAAATAAAATATTGAATGAAAATTTTATTTTTTATTTTTTTCCTACAATTTCAAGTGAATTGAAAGTCATTCATTAGACACTTATTGAGTGTTTGTGACATCATTCTAAGGTTAAGTTGTTTGTATGCTACACTTCCCCGCTTAGATTCCATTTGCACTTGATGACCATCTACATCCACCCAAGATTTTTGAACTAAAATATTACTTGAATGTAGATATGGGACCCAATAGGCAACCCCCCTTTTGGCATCGAAGGTCAATTCACCACACATCAATCAGCCACTCCCACCCGGGGGGGCTGAATCTTTACCATTGCCTCTGTTCACACCGGGCAACAGTTGATTTTCTTCGGCAGCCCACAAGATGCAAAACCAAACCACTACGCATTTCCCGATTAGTCATAACGACACAAAATAGGGAAATTAGGTTACCTTGTCTTAAGAAAATTACTTTGCAAGCCATTAAAGTCAACAAATATTTCTACAGATATTTCCATTTATTCACATAAAAAATCATGACTCCCAGTTACAACAATACCTAATTTAAAAATAGTGCATTCTTGTTTAGTAGAAATCAATATTTATATGGTGTCCTATGTCAAAAAAATTAAAATGAGGCAATCTAATTTCACTATTTTGTATAGAGTTTCTTGATTATGTAATTATGTCTGTGTAATTGGGCAGTGAGTTTTCTTCAATTATGGGTTAACTTTCTTCTTATATTTTCTTTGTTTGTTGGAGAATTTTCCTTGCAGTTTATGCTGGGTAATGTCCATGCAATTGGGCATCATGCTCCTAACTACACCGATTTAAATGTCCTACTCCAATATTGAGTAGTAGGCTAGTATCACCTATAAAATTAAAGTCACTAAATATTTTATTTTTGTGGAAATTAGTACAATCCAATAATATTCTAACATGAGCTATCTTAACCCCTAAATGACCAAGTCATGATTTGGGTTCTTCATTGTTCAAAAATAAACTAAAAGTTTGAGTTTGAATTAGTTTATCAATTTTTCTAAGATCATAATTGTATGAATTCAAACTAAACATGTTATAGATCACATATGAAAAGAAAACACAACAATACCACTCATGGATTGAAACATTTGAATGTTTGATTAAAGAAAGGTATTAAAATTGTGAAAGTGATTTGAAGTCTTTCAATTTACTTTTTACATGACAATTCTAAAATTGAGGTCATTAAAAATAATATGAAGCTAGATGATAGAACATTTATAACTATGATTGATTTACAACTTTTCAAAATTTATTCTATAATTTTTAAATCAATTTTCAATGTAATTTTTCCCTCAAAATTTAATACATTGAAGCTCATCTCTTGTGCCTAATACTAAAAAATCAAGATTTGCAATGGCCCTCCTTGCACAAAATCTTCAATAGAAAAATCTTGAACTATCTTTCTTTATAATTAGACTTTTGGTGCTTAAAATAGACTTTGAAGAGAATTCACTTTTTAAAAAATATTATAAATAGTATTTTGGTAAGATTTTATATTACTTCAAAATTCAATCAACACCAAAATATGGTGCCTTGGGCATTTAGGGGCTAATATGGTGGGACTTTCATAAATTAGAATTACATGCATCAACTTACAAAATACAGTATTTCTATTATGTAGATATGGGACCCAATATATTTTATTTCATGAGCTAAATTGTCAATGAGTTTGTTGAATGCCTTAAGGTGCCTTGTTGCACTCTTGCTACATCACACTATTCAATAAATTTTGGGAAAGGTCCCTTCCATTATGAATCCCCTTAATATTTCAATTCGCACTAATTCAAAATAGAAGTACTTTAGTTGAATTTTAATAAATGAAGTTCCCCCATGTTAGGATCATTAGATGATATTTGAAGGCAATATCAGCCCGTTTCAAGCCTATTTCTGTCAGTGTTCCCCTTTAGCAAAGGGTATGGTTGGTTGTCAAAAGAAAAAATTAATTAATTAATTAATTCTTAGAATACAAAAAAAGTTGAAAAAATATTTAGAAAATGATGTAGCACTCTCTTGACCACATCGAATTGCATTGTTGGCTACATTCACAATGTTTTTGAGGTTGGGGAATTTACAGTTTTGTTTTTGTTTCAAAAATCCTCTATTGAAACTAGCCAAATGATTGATTTGCCCTATAATTGGCATTGTTGATCATTTGTAAATTTGTTATACTTAAAGACAAATGTGAGAAATGGAAAAAGCAGTTGAATTTTTTTTGACAAAGTATGAATTTGTTATAAATTTTTGAAGTGTGTTGCCTAATTGGCCCAAAAGAGTCTCTAAACTATCCTAGAACCAACAAAAAGTGTATCTACAATGTCACATGAGTCGCATAAAGTAGTTACAATATTTTCTAACATAGCTACAATATGAAGGGCCTAAAAAAGTTACTTTTTATGATGAATTTACACTCAAAAAGTGGAAGTTCCTATTATTGCCACCAATCACTCCATCACCATCATCCGAGACATTGGTTATGGCTACTAATTCAACCTATAGTAGCCCCAATCTCATTTATTGAAAAAAAAATGTATAATGGATTGATGCAAGACTTTAATCCTAAAAGGATTAGATGAACTGTTGACTGTGGAAATCATCCTTTTCAATATTGTTGGAATCATTGGCTTAAAAAAAATACAAAAGCACTCATTGGAAGTCAAACTATTGTAGTGAAGACCTTTTCTTTTCACAACAAAATTTCAAAGATGAATAGTTACACTTGTGTCCTACATAGAAATATTTCCTATCATTTTTTGGATGAAAAACGCCTACATCATCATTTATGGATTAAGAGCATCTTGCCATGAAGGGACTTGAGCTTCAAAACTAAATCCATGTATCTTACCCTCTACTTTCTATCATGGAATGGAGCTCCAACATCTTTCTAGTCCTTATTTTTCTGAATTGTAGAGCTAAAGGGCTTGGATGCGTGGTTGGAGGGAGTTCATTCTAGAGAAAGACAAAGTGGTACTTGCAATTTAGAACTAGTCCATCATAATGATCATAATCATAGTGATATGGTCAATTATCAATGGTCACTCTAGTTAATTAGTGGGTGGCTCATATTGATTTTTTTCTAAAGAAATGGAAGATCCATTGCATTAAAAAAAGCCACATTATACAACAACTAAGTCTAATGGCTAGACAATGAAGAGAAACGAGCACAGATTAAAAAGAAACTAAATGAAACTAGGAAGAGGAGGGTTGTTAATGTTCCAAATGTTCATGTTGATTTCAAGGGCATTGCGTTGTTCAAAAGTGAGCCCAATGCACACTTTATCAACCATCAAAGCCCACTTGGAATGTTCGAGTTCTTTTGAGTCCCCCTCTAGGCATTTAATGAAAACAAACTCTAAATGGGTCATTTCCTAGGTGTTTGTAATGGGTCTTTTTCTTGTCATAAGTAGGTTTACTATAATATTGAGGTTTGCATGACACTACTATAAAGAACCTTTTTCAGACAGGCCCCCATGATGGTTACATAGGGTGCCCTATTATAAACAACAATTGAATGCACTATTTATTGAAAAAAATTCATTGTTTGTACTTTCTTGTCCATTCATCTCTCTTCCTTCTTGGTTTAAAAAAAAAGTACCAAAGGTAACGAAAATAGGTGAGTCTATCAGATTGGAATGGGTCTAGATGAAAAATCCACAATTAAATTCAATAAAATATTCATTCTTAAGGAATATTTAATTTTTAATATTTTTTTTGCATTCTTCTTCATCCTTATTTTTGCACACATTGAACTCAATTTTTCTATGACTTCAACAAATTATACAAGCTAAAATCTTTAAGTTATCCAATATGGATACTTCTATCTTAAATCCAACCCACAAAGTGAGCCCAACATAGTAATTTTTGGATTCTATGGGATAAAAGGATCAAATCACCCTCAAAGGTACTAAATAAGGGGGCAAACACAATCAAATCTGCAATGTAGCTTCTTTTGAGCTATGGTTTTTTAAGAGAACCTATTAAATATAAGGAGTTTACTCCTTTTTGATTAGTACATAAAGTCAAATTAGGACTCATTTTTTTTATTCATCAAAAAATTTAAAAAATTCTTGATGAAAGTTCCAATTCCAATTTCAATGTTAGCCTATCAGGTATTTCAATGATAGAAAAGGGGTCTAATTTCTAATGAACAATAAGGTGATTGAATTCAAAAAAATCATATGATAGAATAGAAAAAGGATTCTTATACTACAATTTCAATAATTTTCTATTTTCTATAATAATCAAAAGTACAAATATATGAATGTCTTTTTCAATATAAAAAATATCCAAATCATGATTGGGTTAGAACAAAAAATGTATAAATTAATCACTTCAAGGTCCCTCTACAAGCTATTTTGGGAATTGAGTGCTTCAATTTTTTTAATAAAATAAATCAATAATTTGTCAATAATATATTAATTAATTAAAAAAATTAGACTATTTTTTGTTCAAAATTTAATCACTAAAAATACTCTTTAATAATTGCATGCTTAGAAAGTATAAAAATTTGGATTAAAATATCCTTTTAAAGTGCTATATTGTGAAATATACACTAAATTTAGCCTTGCAATTGGTGATTTATGTCTTTTTGACAATTTTTTCTATAAAAAATTTTCTTCATTTTATTAAAGGGGAGCATTGCAATACTATTCATCCATAATTTTTTTTAAATGACAACCTTAAAGTACTTTTGAGATTTAAAAGTTCTAAAAAGAATTCAAGTTGTCTTAGCAAAGTAATCCCAATGGTATCTTTTAGTATGGTTTGATCCAAACTATGTAAAATAAAAGGTCCCTATTTTGAGTTGTATCTAGTGTTTCCTCTAAATCTCTCCTAACTGATTTGAGATCTTTGATTGCAAATATGAATTCAAAATTAAAGTAGTTTTTTTAAAAATTTGTATTTTTCCTTGGTTGCTAGCTCCACTCTGTGAATTGGCTTTTCTTAACCCCTAAAGGACCAAGGCCTTTTTTTTAGCCAAAAAACACTCAAAATTGCCATTTCTATAGCAAAAGGTAAAAAAGATTTTATATATTTTTTTCTCATCTAATTGTAGTACCTTACACCTAATTAGATGGAAATGTGTGGAAAAAATTTCAAAATTTTTGATTGCATAGATTGCAAGATATCTGCATTTAAAGTAGAAAAATAAGTTTTTCATCACATTGCAAGACTAGATTCTTTGACTTTTAACATTTTTAATTTTAACTTTTTGCACTACAAAAATTTTTGCTTTAAATTTTTGTGATATTGATGAGATTGTTCTAGAAAATAAGATAAACTATGTAAAAGTTTTTTATTTGGAAAAATTATAAAAATTTCATTAAAAAATGAATCCTACAAGTTATTTTTTCGAGAAGATACTCTAATTGCCCCCAAAACAAGATTATCCATAACTTTCTCATTAAAGATCCAAATGGAATGAATCAAAGTTTTCCATGTAGATAAGAATATTATCTATGAAGAAAAATATTTTTAAAACAAAAAATGAAAATTTTTGAAATTTTTGGTTGCCCCTTGTCCCTTGTTTTGAGCTTATTTGGACATAATTTTTGTTCCTGGACACTGATTGAAAAAATAGTTATATTCCCCCAAAACTAATCAATTTCTCTATCTTTAAAAAAAGTTTTAAAAAATCAAGAAAAAATTTCAGCCTGCAAGTACCTGACCAAAATCCCATTTGTCCCCCAAAGGAACAATGGTTCTTTAGGGGTTAATGTCTTGACTAGGTGTGAGGATACTTGCCAAACTAGAATCCCTTACCTTAACCCTTGAAGTTTCAAGGCCATTTTTTTTGGTCAAAAACAACTCAAAACTGCCATTTTGTTGCGTTCACCGAAGAAAATAAAAAGAATCTTTTTTTAGAATCTAATCGTAGGATCTTGTACTTCACTTGTCTTAGTTCATGTGGTAAAATTTTCACGAAGTTTAACCGTATAGATTGGAAGATATTAGCATTCAAAGTTGAAAAAGAAAGTTCTTTTAAACATTAGTCTACAATTTCAGATGACTTTGACCGCCAATTGTGAAATATTTTTGCACTACAAACTTCGAATTAAAAAAATTCTAATTTTGAAGAATTGAGTTGAAAGTTTAGGAATTTAAAAACAAAACAAAACAAAAACACTTGATTTTCATTCTTTAAAAAATTGTTAAATAGAAGTAGGTCCAAGATTGACAAAAATCCAAAATTGTTAATAACTCCAAGATGGGATTGAAAGACAATTATCCTAGTGGGGAGATTGTTTTAGCAAGTAAATACAACATTTCAAAAAAAAAATTGAGAAAAATTGTGGAAATTGCATTCTGAAATGAACCCTACAAGTTATTTTTTCAAAAAGATGCTTAAATTGCCCAAAAAACAAGATTACTCGTAACTTTTTCATTATTAGTCCAAATTGAACGAGTCAAAGCTTCACATGTGGACAAAAATATAAGATTTTACAAAAAAAAAATTAGAATTTATTTTGATTTTTTGCAATTTTTTTGTGCTACCTACTGAGTTCAATTTTAGGCTTTTTTGTGGTATAACTTTTGCTCCCGGGCACCAATTGAAATAAAAATTATATTCCCACATAGCTAATCAATTTTTTTTATCTTATGAAAAAGTTTCAAAAAAATTCATGAAAATTTGAGGTTGCATGAATCTGCCCGAAATCAAATTTGTCCCTCGAGGGGCAATGAGACTTGAAGGGTTAATAAGGTAGACATACCGAATATCAACAACTAACCTAATACCACTCAAATGTAAGATTTTTATTGATTCTAAAGTGAGAATTTATGACGGTGCTACATGTCTAAACTTCACAATAAGTTACTTGTGTTATAAATTCTCATTCAAGAATCAACAAGTGTCCTACATTAGGTTATCAGTTCGTGTTGGGTACGTCTACCATAAGTCAAAGAATGCACTTGTGCGAAGCTAGGAATGAGCAGTGTAATAACCGCCACAGTGTGAAAAGAATCAATTGATCTGCCTGGAGAACATCCTCCCCTCCATCCCAGCAAAACGCCAAACCCTCTCCTCCACGGCTTCTTTTCCCCTTTTTCCTTCCCGTGGAGGCGGGTACCCATGCCCGCGTATTCCCCGCGAACATTCCTGGAGCCAGGGGGGCTTGAACCGTAGCTGAAGGAATAGGCTTCCGAGGAGCTGCTGCTGCTGAGACCCGGATCTTCCTACTGCTCAGATTCCCTCCCGGTTCTCAGCCTGGTTTCGAGGGCCGCGAAGATTTCCTGGCCCACGTGCAGGTAGGACTTGCAGTAGCTGCCGCGGACGTGCTGGGAAGGAGCCACACTGAGTTCTCAATAGACCACACTATTTGATCCCAGTGACGTCACGCTAGTGGGGGTGGGGTTCAAAGTGTCGGATGAATGACTTTCAGGGAGAGTCGAGTAGAAACGAGGAATGAGTGCACCTATAAGCTTAAGGTAAAATAGTGGGCTGACCTTAATGCATTGCCACCTGTTGCATTCCATTTGATGACGGCATCAAGAAGTCGCGAGGCACTTACTACCTTTTGAGATGTGGCACTTGCTACCCTCTTGAGATGTGGTGGTGCAACGAAGACCAGGTGCTATGCACCAACCATCCCTTCCAAAGTCCTCATTAGAGTTCTCTCCCTCTTCACATTCCTCATTAGCTTGCATGTCTTCCACTAATGCCATAGTCAAGGTTGGTTGAGTTAGCATGGGTGTGAAATTAACCTTGCTATAAAAGGATTCTTCATTGCCAAGCATATGTAGGAGTGATAGGAGGAATAGCTCAATTTGTACTATGAAGGAATATTAGTTTGGAACCATTTGTCTTTGGACAAGCATAGCAAATTTAGAGTGATGTTGTTGAGGTCGTTGGCAAGGCCTGGAAGTGATGCTTTTTAACTTTTAAGGGAGTCAACATCCACTATTTTGGATTATGAATGTTTTCAAGTGCTGACTACTAGGGCTATGGAAAATGGATGAAGTGCTTTGAAGTATGTTAAAATAGCAATTTTTGTCTATTTTTCATCAATGCAATTAGTGTGGTTATGTGGTGCTTTATGATTATTGTGAAAATTCAATATGAGTTTATATAGGGATGGAAAAAAAAACTTGCGAAAAATCAATGAAGATTTGGTGTCTAGATTCTAATTATGTCATAATTTGTTTTGCCAAAACCATTAAAAATCTACATCTGCCTCCTACATCTTAGACTCTTACTTATTAAAGTAACAATATAAGTGCTCCAATGATTTCCACGTGGCTACATTGTAATTTTTGGATTCAAATAGACTAAAAAAATTATATGAAAAGATGTTATTAGCATAATTTGAATTTTTTGTTGCTTAGAAAGTATATTATAAATTTTCAAAAGCTATACATTCTAGACATTTATAATTGATCATAAAAGTCATTAGAAATGAAAAGGTTTAAAACTTTAAAGCAAGAGAGAGTAACATGTACATAACAACACCCCTAAATAGACACTTCGATCAATTACTCAACTTCAAAATTTATAAAAAATTGACATTTAATTTCACATGCAAATTTGGTTTGTTGTTAGTTGAAATGGTGGAATTTGAAATACTACTAACTTGCATTGATTTCAAAAACAAATAAATTAATGATGACATTAAATTGTAGCCTTCACTAAAAGAAAAAAATTATATTCAAATGGAAGATATTAATGTACCCCTCAATATTATAGCAAATCTGTACTAATTTGAAAATTATGTGAATTAATGAGGCACTAATACAAATGAAAGTTTATAGTATTTTAAAAAACTCAAAGTCATGTAATCTACATTATATTCAAATTGCCTCAAAGATTATAGTTTTCATCCAACTCTTGTATACAAATATCCAATTTTCATCAAAATTCATCCAAAGGTCCATACTAATTAGACTACATTCATCCAAAAAAAAATTCAATTGCTATGATGGGTTCTCACACTAATTAAATTAATTTGATTACTCACTCCTTGCAAATGGTCCTTTGAATAAACCTCTCAATAATCAAATTGAAAATCATAGAGAATGATTCCACATAAAATTATCTTGACAATCTCAATATCCAAAAATGATCAAAATGCTATGTATAGAAATTCAAAACATATTGCTATTGTTCAATATGAATGTACTATTCTAAAAGTTTATGAATGATTTATTTAAAATCCTATAGATGCAAAAGGAAACATAGCATTTTTATACTTTATGCATGAGCTAACTCCCTTTGCTTCCTATGAATTGTAGTCCTTTGTTACTTATTGATGATTATTTGAAACAAATGAAATTGAAGTCTCTTGAATTGAAGCTATGCCTTGAATCTTACAATTCATTTGATGAAATTATTCCATATAGAATGCTAATGCAAAAGGAACACCACAACCTTCATATTCAAGAATGTTGTAACCACTAAACTCACTTTAGAGGTTAAATGTGGACAAAATTATGGCAACAATCAAAATGCGCTTCTATCAATAAAAAAAACTAAAGATAGTTAAATCTCTCTATCAATGGGCTTTAGTATAAAGTTCTTTAAAGCTTTTTAAATGATATATTTCAATCCCAATAGATACAAAAGTACTTCTTTTTCAAGAGTTGTCTAAACTAGATTACAAAGGTATACTCCTGGTGCTTCTATAGAAATTTTTTTACACCCTTCTTAATATTACCTTTTATTGAAACTAATATCTAATAAGAACTTTGTAGATTAGGTGGAATGGGTGGCACTTTTGTATATGATGCAAATTTCAATCCTCTTAAAAAATCCAATAAATGTAGGTATTTACATAGCCTTGCACGATAAGCATGGCAAGGTGAGTGACACAAATTTACAAGGTTTGATCATTGTTCAACTTTTGAGTTTTTCAAAACAGACAATAAAACCTTGATATTTAGAAATAAACCACAATGACCAAGCTTTAGTAGAAATAGTGGTCTTTGGGCATTAGTAAATAGTATGATACTCAAGGGCCATATTGGCACTACCTTAGTGCCAATGTGAACCTTGATCAAGCACCATGCTGCTAATGGAGGTTGACTAAGTATGTGTAAATGCCCTTGAGATGTCTCAATTAATTTTTTTACTTGATCTCAAGCATGTAATCGATAAAAAATACCATAAACTATCCCAATCCATAAACCATTTCAATGTACTTGCTCTTGACATTTCAAGACATACATGATAAGAGCAAGTACATTGGATTTGTTTATGGATCGGCAAAATTTGTAAGAATATTCTTCAACAAGTATGTTTGTACTAGGTGTTAATGAGTTTTCTTATTTAGGGTTTTAGCAATGAATTTAGGCCTAATTCTGAACTCAATTCACATTGCAAACATCACCGCTAACACCAAGGGCAAACATACCCTACCTTAGACATTCTTAAAGCCTCCTTACATGCTCTTCCGGTGGGAAGAGATCTAGAGGGGGAGTTATAGGGACTTTTTTGTGGATCTAGTGGGTGGGAGAGGGATACAACTAGAAGTTGACATGTATTAGATACTCTTATGATCTACTAGTCTCCTCTAATCTCCACCAATGGAGTTGTCCATTGATATTGGTTGGAATTGGAGTTCTTCCTTTCCTGTTGTCAACCCTGACAAGACAATTAGTAGAGATAATTTTGTCTTCTTGCTTGTTTTAAATTCAAGTTTGCCCATTGGGCAAGCATGTAAGCTCGGCCTTGTAATAGAACCACTCATTATCAACCACTTTAGAGATTCCACATATATTTTGAAGTAGCATAAGACAATGTAAATTTTTGTGATTTGATTAGTCCCAACTTTGAAAAGGAGAAAAAACACATTCTACACTATAGTTGAAAATTTGTTTCAGCCGCTTAGTTGCAACTATTTCCAGCCATACAAGTTGGCTATGGGTGTGTGGATAATAATGGGTGATTCTACCATAGTTCCTTACTTCTCAAAGTTGACTTTCTATTATGATAAGTTAACTTCCTGTTGACTCTTCTTCTCTTTCTCTTTGCTGATTCAGCTCCCCACGTGAGCCTTCAGTCTTCTCCGACACCACTTCGGCACTCCCACTCCATTGCTTTTTCTTTTTCCTTTTTCCTTTTTTTTTCTTCATTTGTACACCCATTGCCACTTCCGGCAGATTCACACAACACTAAAATCTTTCCTTTGGGTTAAAAAAACATTTGAATAACATCCAAAAGCAGAAGGGTGCAGTGCTGCCGACTTTTTTACTTCATTAAAAAAGCGGTCGTGCTCTAGTCAGTCAGTCGGCATTCGGCAATACCAACTGAAAGGACTTCTGACTTCAAAACTAATCTAAGGTAAGGTACTGTAAGATTCCGAAGCCACTCAGCTCCAGCTCTTCGTCATACCCTGTTCTCTCTCTCCTATGGATGACGTGGTCGACTCCTCACCACCGTTGGATCACTTTGGTGGTGTACCCCCAGCCGCCCGATCAAACCGCGTTCCACCTGCCCGGACCCGGCGCCGGGGCCAGAGGCGGTACCCGGGCTCTTGAACGCGCTCGGGGTTGGCAGACGCTATATACTGAGTAATCCGCTTGGCGATTTCCTGTCAGACCTTGCTTTCGTACATTGCAAGTCTCAGAAACCAAAGACGGACTTCGGTTTTCAAGCTTTCATTTCTCTCTCTTTGGTAAGCCAAGCAAGGATTTGGACTGTAGTGCTGGTTGCTCGGTGTTTTGTAAGGATTTGGGTTATTGTCGATTTTTTGGAGATGAGTTTCGTTACTTGAGGACCTGTGTGTGATTAGCGGCGGGTGTGTAAGTTGTGGTGCGAAATTGGAAGGGGTCTGTTGGAGGTTAGTTTCTGTTGCGTGTGTATTTTGTGGATTGGAATTAAAGATCTGCGAGGTGGAGGTTTGATTGCGACGATCTTGTGGGCTTCTCCGTAATCTTAGGGTTTAACGGTTGTTCTTGCTTCTTGGAGGTTTTGAATTGTGGAGTTGAATTGTGCGTTTTCTTGGAGTTTTGAGTTGGCGCTTGTGTTTTTCTGTTTCAGAAAAGGGGGTTGCGGTGATCGTTTCCCCCTTCTGTGAGTCTTTTCTCTTTTAGATTGAGATTTTGGGTACGAGTTTTGTTCTGGAGGTTCTGGCCCTTGGAATGTACGCCTGAGGATGTTCTTTACGTAGGATATACGTGAGATGTCTTCTTCTGAGTAGCACTGTACCTGAGAATTTTATTGTGTACGAATGAAGCCTCTCTTTCTTTGCGCTATTTAGGCAAGGGAAGTTGAAGTCAAGTGATTGTAGACTCGGAAGTGCGTATTAATTTTACTTATGTGTGGTACATGTTTTGACAATTCTTGCTATTGTATGAAATGCAGTGGGTTTGAAGCTCAGCGAAGATGGGGCAAGTACTGGGGTTGGTGAAGGTGGATCAGTCCACTGTGGGTGTGAAGGAGAAGTGGGGAAGATTTGTGACTGTTGTAGGCCCTGGTTGCCATTGCATGCCATGGTGCTGTGGTGTCAATATTGCTGGGGTTTTGTCTCTTCGTGTGCAGCAGCTTGATGTCCGTTGCGAAACCAAGACGAAGGTAAATTTCGTTGGTTTGTTGCAGTGAATTTTTGCTGGTCGTCTCTTAGTCACTGATTTCCTTAAAATTGCTCACAGCCATGAGCACTTGTTTGCCTTATTACTCCGTTCCGGCTTTGCATCTCTCAATATTGCAGCCGTTGTGCTTCAAATTTGGCAATTGAAGTTAGATAGTTAGATGGTTGTTCGCCTTCTTTTCCAATATCTTTGTGCAAGAGTGATGATTAGGATCTACGCTATTGTACGGTTTTAATTTTTTTTTTAAAAAGAATCTTCCTGACGTTGATCTGATTCCAGTAATATTCTAAGATTATACGTTTGTGGTCGTTGTTTTTCAGGACAATGTCTTTGTGACTGTGGTTGCTTCCGTCCAATACCGTGCCCACGTCGAGACAGCAGAGGATGCTTTTTACAAGCTGACGAATCCTCGGGAGCAGATTAAGGCATACGTTTTTGATGGTAAGGAATTTTCTGGTGTGAAAATGAGCATTCTTTTTTATGGTATTTGTTGCATCATGGTATTTGATAATCGTGCTTGTCATATCTCTGTGAAGTGCAAGCATGACATGTCTGATCACTTCTTCTGGGATTTGTGATGACAGTCGTGAGGGCCAGCGTCCCTTTGATGATTCTGGACGACGTGTTCGAGCAGAAGAACGAGATTGCCAACAGCGTGAAGGAGGAGCTAGAGAAGGTACAGTGGTTTAGAACATTTGACCGAACTTGTTCGAAATGCGCACGTTTTTTAACCTTACTATCCCGTTCCACCTTTACAACCTGCAATATTACATCCATTGTGTTACTACTCACACGTTAATTGAATATAGTGGGGTGGGGGCTGGGGGCGGGGGGTGGGTAGCAGTTTTCACCCCCCTTTCCAATGATCATTTTGTGCAAAGAAACCTGGATCAGAAATTGAGTTTAATGCACACTGTTCAAGAGTCACGTTCACTTTTAATCAATGCAGTGCACGACGTTGAAGGTATCGTCTCCTTTTCTCCTTCTAAATGATTACATCACGTCCAGCATTGGTAACACGTTGTTTCTGAAACACATCGTGCAGGCAATGAGGACATATGGGTATGAGATTGTTCAAACTCTCATCGTGGATATCGAGCCAGATGAGACTGTGAAGCGTGCAATGAATGAAATCAATGCGGGTAAGTGGTTACCATCTATATTTACTTCAAATCTATGGAAATAAGAATGATGTCAACATTATGATTCGACTGTGTACGTACCGGGTTCTGGAGTTATCCTTCAATTCGTTTGGAGTCGGGGGTGCCGACTTTGATTTTATGAAATACCAGGCTTGGATGTCGCAGATAATACTGTGAATCTGTCAGAAATAGCTTGTCCTTGGGTGACTCAATTTCAAATATGAAATTGTATTTAATGATGGTTCCATTAAGTCAAAGAATCGATTGTGGGACAAGTGAAGTTCTTGGTTCTTATTAGGTGGCTACGGACTGGGATGTGAGGATTGTATCCCTAGCTATTTGCTACAGAGTTGATAGTAACAAACCTCTGCTTGCTTGTGAACTTCAGCTGCAAGAATGAGGCTAGCAACGCTCGAGAAGGCAGAGGCCGAGAAGATCTTGCAGGTGAAACGGGCCGAGGCGGAAGCTGAATCGAAGTACCTGTCTGGTGTGGGTATTGCACGTCAAAGGCAAGCAATTGTTGACGGTTTGAGGGAGAGCGTGTTGGCATTCTCTGACAATGTTCCCGGGACATCCCCGAAGGAAGTGATGGACATGGTCCTGGTGACTCAGTACTTCGACACAATGAGGGACATCGGTTCCCATTCCAAGAATTCGACAGTCTTCATTCCTCATGGAGTGGGTGGAGCTCGTGATGTGGCTGAGCAGATCAGGAACGGATTGTTGCAGGGTGACGCTGGCAGCAGCAGGCCTCATGGCCATTGAGGCACTTGGTTTTGAGATTTTTAGTATACTATTGTGGATAGTGTATTTTCAAGTGCATTGATAAATTTGTATGTTGATTAGATTCGTAACTTTTTTTGAGACATGTTACCGGTACTTTTGGAGGTGAATTTGTAGCGGATGAGGATTGCGCGACGGTGGCATGAGGGATCTCTCTGTGTATTGAATAATGTGTCTGCTGCTTGTGAATCCCATGTGCCATAGACTTGGCGCAGACAGAAATATCTGTTATCCGGATTGGGGACTGCAAAGCATGTATTAATTAATTGCTATTTGTCTGTAATTCTCGATTTCTTATCTTCCGATTAATCCTGAGAAAACGGTCTATGACCATGAAAGTTCAACTTCAAAATCTGCGACTCCGTATCTTGCCATTTTTTTATAGTTAATAAATTATTTTATGCTTATTTTTCAGAGCCCGTATCACATGTTTCCTGTCTGTTGAATGATATATAGGATTTTCTTTGTTTAACTCTTAACCCCTATCTGCCCGAGTCACCAAAATCTGTTGTTTGCAAAACTTTGAAGTTAAATAAAACTTAACCAAGTGGTTATTTTTAGTAGTTTATATTTTTGGAAAGGTCTTCTTGAAGTCTAGTTTTGGTAGCAAAAATGGGATCTTGAAAATAAATAATAGTGATTTTTCTATTCAAGATTTTGTGCAAGGATACTCATTGCTATCTTGACTTCCTCTAGTGTTGAGAGCTCTTAGAAATGAGCCTCAAATACACTAGATCTTGAAGAAAAAATCACATTCAAAATTCATTAAAAAAATTGTAGAGTAGATTTTTAAAATCCTTAAAGTCATTGGGTATATACATGTTAGGCCCTTTAACCTCATATTTTTTGGGCCACCAACATTTTAGATTTGACTTGTGAAAAGAGGATTGAAAGATTTTACATCACTTTTGCAGTTTTAACACCATCATGATTAAACATTATAATCTTTTACTCTATAAGTGATATTGCCATGTTTTCTTTTCCTATGAGATCTCCAGCATGTCTAGTTTGAATTTGTATGATTACAATTTTAAAAAATTGATACAACTTATCAAAATGTTGGCATTTTGTTCAATTTAAAGCAAATTCCAAGAAGCTCAAAACAAATCTTGGGCATTTAGGGGTTAAGTACTCAGACATTCATATTATGTACAATGAACGGAGGGCTTGCAAATACTATTTAGACAAACTAACTTCTTATTCATCCAATGTAATATTTTAATGTTGTAAAGACAACCTTTTTTAATGACCAACTAGTGTGCTACTATGCCATTGCTATAATAAAAATAATTTTTAGATTTTTAAAATTTTTAATAAATTTCACTCTACATATCAAAACACCATGAAACAAATGTGCCTTGTGCCATTACCACAGCCAAAGTAAAAGTAAAAGTCATATTTTTATTTTTTCATTTATAAAAAATTTAAAATTCAATATCTTTCAAAATGTAGGTCCAAAAGCTAAGATATAGGCATCAAGAAAAAGCTCTAGGCACAAAGGAGTGCAAGGGCTTTGTTTTTTCTGGCATTTGAACATGTGATGCGAAAGTTATGAATTTCCAATATAAAGGATAATTTCATTCTATTTTCCAATTCATAAAAACTTTGAAATTCAATAACTTTCAAACCATAAGTCCAAACACTACGAAACAAAGTGCGTGCACCCCTCCTTGCCAAGAGCTTTTGAATGGTTTTTAGATCACTCACCATGAGATGCCTTCCACTTTGTTAGATCCTAATGTATCAAACAAACAAAACAAATAATCTAATTTAAAGATATGGACTAGTGTGCCATTGCCACAATAAAAATAAAGGTAAAAGTATTTTTTTCATTTTTTTCATCCAAAAAACTTTGAGAAAGCCTTATCCACTAAAGAGTGCAAAGCCTTTGTTTTGTGATGTTTGAACATGAAATGCAAAAATTATGAATTTTTCAAAATAAAGGATAATTTCATTCTATTTTTTTATTCATGAAAGCTTTGGAATTCAAGAACTTTTAAACTGTAAGTCGGAATACTAGGAAACAAAGTTTGTTGTCGCATTGTAAATGCATAAATAGTTAAAAACATATATTAATATGTTATTTTGATAGATTTGATTATAATAGCATAAAAAGAAGGATGACATCATTTTAAATATTTTCAAGGTGACACCTTATTATAGCATGGTTCATCTATTAAAGAAGAGATAATCGCCTAAGAGCATCATCATTTTAATGTAGTTTTTCTTTGTTTTACTTTAAATTTTAGTATGTCAAATTAGAAGATTTTCTTTGAGTCTCAAGATGACGAGCTTCAACCAGGAGTAGAATTTGAATTTCTATTGTCACAACTGTCAAATCAACCTCTTTTGTCACTGGATCTTGCATCGCCGCATGAATTTCCTTAAGATGAAGTTGAATCTTCTCGTTCGCCAAAGTAGCTTAGTGTGTAGTAACAATGATATAGAAACTTTCAACGCAATGCTCAAGAGTTGGTGATCTTGTTGCAGGTTGGATGTGTTGAATCTAGTAGTTTAAAAGTGACATTTGAAGGGTGTTTTGAAGGTTTAACCCCCTAGAGTTCCTTGACTGTGTTTTCGCCAAAAACGCTCCAAAACTGCCATTTTTTGAACAAGTTTCAAAATTTAGAAAAAAAAATACATTTCGGGACACATGTAATTATAGGATCTTGTAGTAAATTGGTTTAAGAAGATGTGAAAAAAATTTCAGAAATTTCCACTATGTAGATTGTAAGACATTAGCATTTGAAGTGACAAAAATCATTTTTTTTCCCTAAAAAAAATTGTGCAATTGAACTTCACAAGGTCGAATTTGTATGAAAAAATGTTCAAAATGATTTCAACTCTTTGGATTCATTCTTCAAGGCATGCTGGATACAGGCTTGAAAAATTTCAAATCATTTGATATTGTACAACATACAGAAAAAAAAATAGTAGGTAGGTAGTAGTAGAGAATGATTTAAAATACTAAATTATTAAGAATTGAATGATTTAAATATGGAATTGAAAAATGTCAATCCCAATGGGTGAAATGTTGTAATAAAAAATTTACATCCAAGGATTTTATTTTTTTTCAAAAATATTGAAAATTGGATAAGATAAAGGATTTCAAAGTTTATTTTAGAGTGGAATCCATAACTGCTTGCAAACAAAAAATCCTCACAACTTTTGACTTGTTGATCAAAATGGAATGATTCAAATTTGTCCTTATATATATAAATCTAGAAAACTAATTTCAAATTTTGATTGTTAAAAAAAATGATTTTTTTAGATATACCTAGATTGCCCAAGTTGAGAAACAAACTACATATTAGGCTATAATTTTTTACTCCTATTTCCAAATGTCATGAAATTTGTTACATATGAAAGATATTCCTTGTCTACACCTTCTACTACAATTTCAACCTTAAATATGAAAATATATGGTCACAATGGCTTGCCCAAAATTTCTATACAGCCAAAAAACGCAATCTGATCCTTTAGGGGTTAAACGATGATCAATACTATTGTATAGTCAAGCCTATAAAGGACAGTTGTGGTCACCAATGTTGGTCAGAGGGGCCTATAAACCTTTTAATTAGGGCAAATTGTAAAGAATATGTTGTAACAATTGTCAAATGCATCTTGAAATTTTTGTAGATGGAGTGATAATTTTCTTGAAATTCTAGTTTTTTTTATCCCTTGTAGACATATGCCATTTTTTAGTTATTTATTCCATACTTGAAGTATTTTTCTAAATTGATTTTATATATATGAAGTTATGTGAGGAAAATATTCAAATAGTTTATCTTCTAGTAACTTTGAGTTGATTTATCTTTTAGCTAGGATCTGGAATTAATCTTATAGTCAAAATAAATGATCTATGGTTGATATGAGAACCATTTGGTCAAGATGTGGGCTAGAAATCTACTTGACTTGTGTGGTTTAGATAGAAGATAAGGTAGAGGGAAAAGAGGGCATTATTTATTGTCTCTTTCGTTGTTGCTTGTAAAACCCAAATATTTAAGGAGCCATAGTATGTTGTTTTTGGAGAATTTTGAATTGAAAATTAGAAAAATTGTATATCATGATGTTGTGTTTTAAATTGATATCACTTGCTTGATGTGAAGTTGTCAATCAAAAGTTGTGCTAATTAGAGTGGAGGGAGGTTTATTATCTTCAATGTAAAAAGGCAAAGACTTTGACTAGCTAAAAAAGACGGACAAGTCTTTTATTTGCAATGAAATTTAGAGGGAGTATGAAAAATTGTGTAGGCATATCATGAAGCTATCACTCATTCTATTTGAAATTTGTATGAGTGAATTGTAAGTGATGAAGTGAGAAAAGGTTCGTTATCCTCTTTTCAAAAAGTCATCATTCATTTCATTTGGATTGTAGATGAAATGAAATTGCCAAATAAAAGTTCAATTATGAAGTTTGGAAGTTGAAGAAGGGTTTGAAGACTTGTGAGTTGTGAGTTGTGGCTTGTGGCTTATCTTTCTTTGTAAACTTTATTGTTGCAAATGGTGTAGATGAAACCATTGCTTAACTTCTTTTTGTGTTGTGGATACAACAAAGTGGGATTTTTTGCCTACATGATCGTACTTTTTTTTGTTCCCATTGATGAAGTATGATTGCTAGTCACCATGAATTTGAAGTGTAAAAGTCAATTCCTCGGATGGTTTTGTTAAGGGTTTGGCCGTCTTATTTTACTTGTCTAAAGTCCATAGTTTTTTTAACCTTACTTCGATCCATGAATTAATCTAGTTTTATACAATATAGGTCAATGAGGAGTAGTTCCACAACAATGTAGAAGATTCAATGATTGAGTTTTAAAATTTGACAAGACCGCTATTTCTTTGTTTTTCAAGCCATTTTTGTTTGGTTAATGAATTTGCAGATGATAAGCTCACTTCTCTTCATCATCTTTATATCATTGTGGATTGTTAATAAGATGAATTCGTTAGTATCAAGTTTATTTGCTTTCAACATTTTACAAACTCTTTCATTCTTAAACCATATTAATTTAGTTGGTGTATTTTGTAGGTGAAAAGCTCACTCATTTTTATCTTTTTTATTATTTATAGGTTGTTAGTAAGGTTGAATTAGTGGTTCATAAGCTCACTTGCTTTTACCATTCTACTACTTCTTTGATTCTTAAGTCATTTTTAATTGTAGTCAAAATCCCCGTGATTTTCTGAGGCAAACACTCTCTACACGACATCAAGTTAAGTTACATGATGAAAACTAACTAATCTCAATTAACATATTTAAACATACTTTTAATGTACTCCAACCTAAATCTTGTTGGAGGTGTTTCTCTCTATCTGAATTGAGAGAAATTGACACCAATGTTCATCAACGCCTATTGATAGAGAGCGCATTGATGATTTATGTATTAGAATTAGAAATATTCTAGTTTTGAAGTACTACTTGATAACGCCAGATATAAAATCCTCCATTTGAAGTGGACCAACAAAAAAATTGAAATTCAGTTTTCTTTATCATTATTGTTTGGATGAAAGTCATCTAATTTATGGAAATACTTTATTAAGTTTTTGTTTCATCTAATGGTTGAATTAAAGTAGGAATAGTTATAACCATGAGTGTACCCATAGTTTGATAGTAGAGTTCCCTTAAAGTGTCTCCAAATGTACCTTGAAAATATGTCCACACTTAACTAGGGTTGATGGGCTTTGATTTTTTTAGATTTTGGAGCTGGGATCAAAGCAAATTTTGTAGAGTGTAGTTAAAGATGCCATTGGGAGTTCTACTTTGAACATTTGTAGAAATAAAATGCCTTATCCAAAAATTCTAACTTTGTTTTTTGAAAATTCAAGATTTTCAATTGCTAATATTGAAAAAAGATTTTTTCTAGAAAAAATTGCCTCCTAGTGTGTTGAATTGCTTAAATTGACAGTTATAAATGTTCCTACCTTAAGTGTTACTAGAGTTATATTTTTCTAAAATTACAAATGTGGAAGTATGTCAAGCCAAAAATTGCATTGATTTTAGTTCAAAATTGGGTTTGCAACAGTGAAGTTATAGATTTATGAAACACAAAAATTTCAAAAAATTACCATATCAAAAGAACTTCATTTCAAATCTATTCCAACAAGTTTTATTAAAAAAAAATGACAAGATTTTGTTTTTAATTGAATTTATAAAGAATTTTGAATTTTTCCTTTCAAAATTTATAAAATATATTAGTGATAGCACTAGTAAATCTAACCATACGGATGGAATCTAAAACTCAAAATCTACATCTTTTATTCATATATCAATTACAAAATATTCTTCCAAATAGCACTTTATAACAATTTTTTTTAAATTGTCAATTTTGGAAAAGGATCTAGACATTTAGGAGTTAATGTCCTGCCTTGATAGTATTCCATATACTTTATCATTTAGGTGGTATACTTTTAGTTGAAGTGATATAGATTTGTATACATATTATAATTGGTGCTAGATATTCTTGATTTAAGTGGCATACCTTATCATTGGGATTAGTTAAATCAATGTCACTCCCAATTTGTGTGACAATTGTTTATTACTTTTTAATTGGAGTTGAAGTATTGTTAGTTTTAAAAGGATAAATTTAGATGTCATGAACCAATAATTATGTCACCATTACAAGAAAAAGGGGTGTTTTAAGTGAGTTTTTAAAATATAGTCCTAAATATAAGATTATAAATAATGACCTTTAAGGAAATTTTTAGCAAAAATTTACTACAAATACATGTGTTTTTAATAAAATTTGTTGAAAATCTCCTTAAAGGTCATTACTTATAATCTTATGTCTAGGACTACACTTAAAACTCTCTTAGAACACCCCTTTCTTTTGTAGTACACTCAAAATAAAAATAGCAAGACCATGGCATTAAAAAATCATAAAAAATTCAAAAAATTCAAAAATTATTTTGAAAAATTATTTTTTCATAGAATATAATGTTATCTATGAAATAACTTTGATTCAATTCATTTAGGTTGCTTATGAGAAAGTTATGAAGAGTCTTGTTTTACAAGCAATTGGAGTTTATTTTTGAAAAAAATAATGCATAAGATTTTTTTTTTAAATCAATTTTCATAATTTTCTATAGAAATGGTCCATGAGTCTTTGCTTTTTTGCTAGAACAATCTCACCATTAGAATGGATGTGTTGTAATTCCATCTTAGAATTGTTAACAATTTAGTTTTTTTCCCAATGCTTGTATATCTACTTAAGAGTTCAAGTTAACAATTTTTTAAAGAATGAAATCAAGTTTTATTTTCTCTTGATTTTCAACTCAATCTTCCATTGTAATAAAATTTAAATAACAAAAATTTAGAGAATTTTTTTAAATATATTCTATGAATTCAAATTTTGATGATTTATTATAGAAAGGTGCAAAAAAAATCCTTTTAGATTCATTTCAATCATTGAATCTTGAAAAAGTTTAGGAAAAAAATGATCACATTTTTTTATACTTGTTTGGTGCAAAATTTTATAGTTAGATATACAACAATACCAAATTCATTTCATTTTGACATTTGAAGTAGATTTTGGTAAAACATAGTAGTGGAACTTCAAGGATTAAGAATAAATTCATATAGAATTTCATTTATTTAAAAAAAATTGTTACTTGGTTGTTAAAATTTAGTACGAAGTTTCTAAAAAGTTAAAACTAAATAATCTAGTTTTATTGACTTGCATCTAAGAAAAATACACTCATAACCAACACACTTCAACAATTGAGCATATATTTATTCTTATTCAATATATATTATTTTATTAAATCTACTTGACAAGTAAAATGGGACCCCAATATACTTTATCATGCAATACTTGGAGACTAGATGAATTTCTTTTTCTATTAAACAAATAGTTTGTTTTGTTTCTTTGTGATGGCCATTGACCCACAAGTGCACCCTTGGCACCATTGAAAATCCTTTGGAGAGTGTATGCAAAAAGCAATATCATACTATTTAGACTAATTTCAAATATTATAATCCACATAGCCAAAGTTTTTGAATTTTTTTTTATACATTCCTATACTAGTCTATTACAATTTTGTATGTTTGAATTTTGAAAAAAATCTTTTTTATTTTATTTTTTTCTCACCAACCTAAAAAATGACATTTTTTACACTTCCTGCTCAAAATGTATCTTGGTCTTTTTGAAGCTAAGGTCTAGTGCTACTGTAGAGTCTTCTTCTTAACCAAGCTACAATCGTATTGAGGGGTGCTATTATGTGAGCATAGGAGTGTGAACCTATGAGCCTAAAATACTACACACCTATATTATAGATATATATACTATAGAAATCGTCTATGATTATAGGATATGTATGTTATAAACACCCATATTATTAATGTTTTTGATACATACCCCTTCTATAGAGTGTGGTATCTATATTATAGGTATCTATATTGGAAGCTCAATGCTCACAAGCTCGCATTCTTAGATTCACATACTAGTACCATTGCAATCATACTAATTTAATACCTATAGTTGTTTATAGTTGTAAATGGGATCCAATATGAACAAGCCCTTAATTCTGGCCAACCAGAAAAAGGTTTGGAGTTACAGTATTTTTCTCTCTCTAGGACATTTTGGGCAACAATGATTGTAGGCTATGTAGTTGTTTTTTTGGAACTTAGTTAATTTCTACTTATAGTTGAACTCACTTGGATTATGTCTTATTTTTTCAAAATCGATTATGTCCTAGATTTGTTTTTTTGGATTGGTCAATAACCTCTTAATTTTTTTACATATAGTTGATTTCTAAAATTAAAGAAGTTGCTTTGGTGAAAATTTGAATTTTAGTGTTTTATATTAAAATAAAATTGTTGTATTTTTAAAGGGATTTATTGTTGATTTCTAATGATCAAAGATCTTTGGCTAGATTTGAACTAGACTAAGTTGGATCCAAGGATCTAACCTTTAAAAAATGCTAGGATTTCAAATTTGGGAGTTCATCCAATTTTGGGGAGGTTGTTTAGTATATCAAAGAGATGTGCATATACTCATAGTAGATAGTGAGCAAACTATCAATGAGCTAAAAAAATTTCAATTATTTTCAATTGCCTCTAGCTGATTTAAAGATTAAAATTTTATTATTATTGGTTTTGTGCATACATCTTACCCGCTCTTATAATTTTGAGAGGGTGGGATTCCATACAATCAATGTGGGTTAATTAGAATGGCAACTGTATCCGGATGGCATATACATATGGTATATTAGTATATATATCTTTATACTTGGATACATATACATATCCACATCTATATTCCATATCCGCATTGAATGGTTGTTGGTTATTCTTGGAAGGAGGTGGTATTTTATTGTTTTCCATCCAACGATGTTTGGTTTTCCAAAAAGAGGGGGGGGGGGGGAGAGGAAATTGGAAATAGAGTTGATTGCCTCTTTTTGGTACATTGCTTATCTGCTGTGTTTTTTTCCCCTACAAAATCATGGGTCAACAGTTGGGAGTGTGCTTGCATTTGCTCATCAATGGCCACAATTTTTTCAAGAAGGAGGGGAGGTGGCACTACATGGTGCTGTAATCACAATAGATAGTACATCAAAGAGATGTGCAATTCAAATTTAGGTACCTTCTAGTACATCCAAAGAATACATTTGCCCAACACCCAAGCACCATTACTTGTAGACAAACAATTAAGTGTATAAGTTGGAAGAAGAAGTTGGAGCATCCAAATGATTTAGAAAAAGAAGTGATGATCAAGTGCAATTGAGGAAGATGAAACTTGATTACATGTGATTGTGTGTGAGAGATGCAACCTTTATCAAAATTTTGAAATAAGGTGATGAAAGAAAACCCTTATTTAATGGTAGTTATTAGGTTCCCTAGTTAGTTGGCCTTAGCCAAAGGGTTGATAAATTTTCCTTACCTTGGTGAAAATTTATAGGTTGATTTTCAACATTTTAAAATTCTATCCAACCCATTTCTTGATCCCTTGGTATAAGTTTAGCAAAATATCTCCAAGTCTATAAACCAAACATTCAAGGAATGGAACTGATTTTTGGAGTGGTGAAACTTCTTGAAATATTTTTCAATAAAATTTCCTTAAAAGAAGAGTAGAATTGGCATCTAATCTAAGCTGTTTCATATTTTTTGGACCTTTGTGGAATTGATTACAAATTTTTGAAGATGGAAAAAGTGGTCATTTGTGGTCATCAAAAGCGACCACCTCCTCAAAGGTGCAAAGCAAGTACATTGAAGAAAGCAAATTTGTAAGTCATGTTTGTTTTTAATGCCTAGTTGGAGTTTGAGCCTCTTACCTTAGGTCCCAAGACAATTAATTTTCTTAAAACTTTTTTAAATTTTTATCAAAAATCATGCATTCACTATCTTCCATTTTGTTCAAGCAATTGTCAAAAGAAAATCAGCTATCATATAACCAAAGGTCCATTCTCCCTATACATTGATTATAGGTGCTTAAATAAAAAGATAATACCTCAAAATAAGAAACAATATAAATCTATGTCCATACTACTATTGTATAATAGCCAACCCATTTTTTATCACCTTGTATCCTCATAATATATAGACTATTTTCATTTTAATTAATAGGAGATGAACAATGATTAATCATGGCACAATCCCCAACGCGGTTGTGGTATATTACTATTCGCTGCATGACTCATTTTTATTGCAACCAATCCTTATCACCATTATAGGTCAAAAAGAATTTTCCACTAAAAACTTCATAGTAATTATGTTTTTTGTAATAAAATTCTGAAAAAATACAAAATCCTTCCAAACTCTATTTTTGTACACGGGCAAAATTATGAATTCAAGAAACCCACACTCCAAATATGCCTAATTGCTTAAGTAATTGGAAATGGGTTGGCTACCTTAGATCACTGTTGTCAACATTATTCCTCTTGGGTAGTCCCGTCAACTTATACGAAAGCAGATATCTTATTCGTCACGGAATCCCCCCCCCCCCAAATACCCAATCCGCACCTGTTGTCTCCTCCATCGTCTCATTCGTCCACGTGGCATCACAAGGAGCACCACTCCCAGATTCCTCAAAGTCCCTAGATAACGCAAAAAATCAGCCCCACCGCTACATCTAGATGCTAGAATCCAAATATAGATGTTCATAGATGAGATTACCCCAATTTTGCAATCAATTCCTTGATTCTCGAGAGTTCATTACCAGCCCAAACTAGCAGTATGATTAGTTGAAGAATAACGCGTGTCATCTTGTGATTGGTGTGTGATGACGTGGACCTGTCGAAATCTGATGTGGAATTAAATTTTTTTTTATGGGATCCGACCCGCAAGTACAGTACTGTACTGGTATCGAAACGCGAGCCCGAAGGATCTACCAACTTTAAGAATCTTCCTGTCGGAGAAGATAGGCTAGAATGTATTTTTAATTCCTACTATTCCTAGATGCTTCCCCCTCCGGCAATCTCCACGTCGCCATTGCACAGAGATGCTCGGCCCGCCTTCGGCCATCGCTGCAATCCACGCCGCTTGCTCACACAATTCCGTCGTTTTCGAGGAATCCAAGCACTCCTCCAACTTTTCTCCTGAACGAGGAATTTTGGAGAGTTTTCGTAGAGTTTTCGAGGGATTTTTGGGGAATCGTTTTGGTTTCCATTTTGGGGAGATATGGGCGGACATGCGAGCAAGCAATCGTCGTCGTAAACTAAGATGACGGTGGCGATTCCTCGAGTCTTGTGCGTGTTTGGTTCCTTGTCCACATTTCCCTTTCCCTGCAAGTGGGAGGAGAAAGTGCAGACCGATTGGTAGGATTCTCTCTCTCTCTCTCGTTTCGAGCTCATGGTGGTGTCATTTCCAATGCGTCGGAGTCGTGCCTGATATTTAATAAGAATTCCGAATTGTGAAGAAGAAGCTCCGAATTGTGAGCATTTTGATGAGCTTATCAGGGTGAATCGTACAGCGACTCGTTTTGTTTGGAATTGAGAGTCAGTTGCTGCTTCATTCTGGTCGTCGCGATTTTAGAGTTGTTAGGCTATGGCTTCCTGTTTTAGGTTACGGATTGGTTTATACGGTCCGGAGCTTCTTTGTTAGAGGTCATGCGGTTTTTGCATTCTTAGTTTTTTTCAATTTTTCGGATTTTATCAGTTGTCGGGCTATGGTGCTCTGTTTTAGGGCGATGATGAGTTTGTAAGGTTAGCAGCTGTTCTGTTACAAGTTATTACACCTTGAATGGAGCTTCTCATTTCTCGAGCCTAATTCAAAGAAGAGTCAAGGTTACCAAGAAGTTTCGATCCTCTGCTATTTATTTTTATTGACATGCATCTTGTGACGTCTTGAGTTCAAGAACTTTGAAGAAGAATGGCTCTGATGTCTACCAAGCAGATGATTCTGGATTGACACTTGTTTTGCAATTTAGCAGTTTTACGTTTTCATTTCTTTTCAAAATTTTAGTTGCCGGACTTGTCTTAGGGCGAGGATTAGCTTGTAGGTCAGCAGTTTCTATTACAATTAATCTTCTGTTTTTTTGTTTTTTTTGAGTCGTAATTGTTAATGAAAACCTAGCTCACATGTATTGCACTCTTTCGTAATTGTAATCAACCCTGTGTTTCCGATAAATAGGCATCCGTCCTTTTTACATGGTGAAAATTAATTTTGCAATATTTTGATCGTTACCAATAGCAGATGGAGATGAACCCTAGACGTTCATCATTTTTGAAGCTGTGTTGAATTTGTTATTTTTGGAGTTGTGATGAAAACCTTTCTGACGTCTCTATGGGGTCTTTCATGCACTGGCCTTTACTTGCTGCTTGAATGGTGATATTGAGTGAAAATATAAATGTAAGGTTTAAGGAGCTAGGTGGAATTGAGATACCTTTCTTAGAAAGCATTGATTGTTTTCAGGAATTTCGCTAACCTGGAACTTGTGGTGTTTTGTATACAGATCGCCGGAGCTTTTGAAGTTCCTGGATTTTCAATTGGTGAGATGCTTTTTCTTAGCGGTTGCTGATGAAAGAGCACTATCAGAATTGGGCATGGTAACTATGCAGTGATTTGCAAAGGAGGTTCTAGTGTCACTTTGAAGGATACTACACCAGGATGTGGGCGCCTCTGTGTGCCAAAAGCATGGATGCTTTTGGCTTACTGGGGGAATCTCAAACTTGCTTGAGCTCGATGATGATTTCGGTGTATGCCACTCTTGCTGCTATTGATCTTCTTATCGCAATTGTGGCTGGAATTCAGGTTCGCTCTTTCTTTCTGTCTCTATTTTCACTGGATTTTGTCTAAGTGCACAAAGTCATGCGCACTTGCTTCTACCTTCATGTCCCATTCCACTGTTTCAACCTTCAATATTACAACCATTGTGCTTCTAACAACCTTCAATGTTTGCATCCATTGTGCTTCTAACGTGGTTATTGGGGGTATGTGGAAGCCCATCCCTTTTCCCAATATCTCTGATGATAAATTTTGTGAAAGAATCTTTTGATAAGAATTTATGTGTAATGCTTTTCGCAGTTTTGCTTCTCACCAAGTTCACTTAAGGTCTGTTAAACCATATGCACATTGGAAACCCATTCTACCTTTACAACCTTCAATGTTGCATTCATTTTGCTTCTAACATGGTAATTTATGCTATAGGGGATAACCTGCAATGCACCCCTTTTTCTTATTATCTTTGATTTATCATTTTTGTGCAAGAAACTCTTGATAAGTATTTATGTTTTATGTGCAGTTCTTTTTAAATAAGAGTGAAGACTGATTCTTAGCTTGTTTTTTGTAATTTGTTGTGTGAAGATTTATCTTGTTATGTGCTTGAGGGTATTTAGCCATATGATTACTTGCTTTAGATTCTGAAATGTGTTGTGGAGATTGTTCTGCCATAAATGATATTTGGTTTCTTCGGATATGTGTAGCTGTTGAGACAATACGTGCACAACAAGCGTATCGGTTGGACGCGCCCAAAAGTAAGAGCATCATCGAATTCGCCTAGATGAAACCATATACATAGAAAAAAATTTAGCCTGATTGTAATAATGCCGGAATTTTCTTTCCCTGCATATTCAATTGAATGAGTCATTCCTTCCTGACTCCGAAGTGTTTCAATTTCAGGTTTTTCACTGCCTTATTGGTGCGGCAAATTTTGGTAGGACCGCTTTCAATGACATGCGGAGGTTTCCTCATTTGTTTTTAGCTGGATATGATGACGAATTATATGTTTTGCACTTTCGTTTTCATTTTAACGTCTTTCTTGTGATTAGAAATTAATTGATGTCTTCTGTTTGGAGAACAGGTTATGTCTTCTATTTCATCTTGACCATAGTAGCGGCATGTGAAGGATGGTCATGCTTTTCAACGGCTTGCGGATTTATTCTCGTAGGTAGGGTAAATCTTATTTTTATGGGCCCTAGTAGTTAGTATCATGGCATGTTTTTCTCTGTGCTTTATGAACAGTTTCATTACTGAAGACTGACCTTGATTGTATGATTTATCCTAGAGTTACATCTTCCAGCTATTTGTTTTGGTCAATTTTTATGTTTCAGATACAATTAGTTAAAACGTACAGTTTACCCAGGATTTTTTAATTCATTTTTGGTGTTTGTGTGAATACAGCCGCACCTCAGACACTATTCTTGGCCACTTTCTTGTTACTTCTTTCTTTCTGGTGAGTGTTACCGTTTTTGTCTGTCAGATTTGGTGACCAGTGCAACACTTCCTGTGCATTCTTGGATTTTATTGTCTCTAGACCAAGGGGTAGTATGGGTCAATACTGGACGAAGTTCTAGTGCCAAGTGGAAATTAGACATGTATTGAAGCCTCATGTTGGGTACATCAATCCAATGACGTACAGTCCAAAAATTGAGTCCATTGTAATCTGCTTATGATACATTTTTATTGTTTGTAGGGTGGATTTATGCAACCAAGCTAATGACAATGACGATGAAGATGATGATGAGGTCGATGCTGAGTATGCCGAATTGCCTTCATATCCAAATCACCTAGAGTCAGGAGCAAGTAAGCCATATCAGTCTTGTTTCCCGTGGCGACGGTGGCGTGTTCGAGGACGGCAAAGATGTGTGATTGTGGTGCGTTACCAAATCTGATGATGAGAACCTTCTTTTTAGGATTAATTCACATTTGTTTGGACAAGTCTCGAGGACAAGACATTTCAACTATATTTTAGGAAATCTACCAATGTGATTGGTCAAAAGTTTGAGAAATTTTGTTAACAATGTTGACAATGTGATAAAATGACATGGATGTTTACATGGCAACACTTTTGTTAACCATGATCTTTTGGGTTTATACAAGTTGTGAAGTGCTCCAAATTCCTTCAGCTTACAAAATGGTCAAATGGACTTGACCACGTAGTCAAATTCAGCCTTTTTAATTTTTAAATGCGTTTACATCAAGTCTTTTGAATTCAAATATCTTTTGTCTTGGCTTCAACCTTTTGATATACCCTGTGACTTGTCCAGAAGAATGTATACCAACCCTTAGGTAACCCCTAAAGGAACAAGAGGCCCCCAAATGGGCCTCCTGTTGTTTTTTAGTTTTGAGTAGGTCGAATAGATAATTTCTTTGCACAATTTTTCTTTAGTTTTCTTTCAATTTCTGGTATAATATTTTGCCGTAAGTCTTCTTTGTTTTAGGGGTTAACAATACATGACGTGACATTGAGCCATTAAATCAGAGGCATCGATTTCTAAGGGAGATGTCTCGATATTGCTGCAGGTGGTTTCGGTACTTTTTTTGTTGACTGTGGCTTTTGCTCTGTTAATTTGGTATGGAATGCACGATTCTCCAATAGATTCAGTGAGACTTGCTCAGGTGAGTCCTGTTTCTTGTGTCCATGATTGTTTGCTAATACCAAGATTGAGTAGAGCTTTAGGAACTTTAGACTGTAAAATAAAGGATCTTCTTCATGGTTCATGGAGGTCTGCCTTTGGTCACATTGATCATAAGGAGGCCTCCTCATAATTCATCAGGATGTGTGTATGATCATTGTATCCTTAAGGAGTTATGTATCTCATGAAGCATGAAATATATGGTTTTTCTTATCATACTGTACAAAAGTTATTAAATTTGTCAAATTTACCGATGACCTTGTAATTGATTGTTTGCTTCTGATTCAAGTGTGAAGGGTTTCGGAGAATTCACTTGGAGCACTCGTTTTGTCCTTTCCTAGTTTTGTTTTAGTTCGAGGCAGTTTATTTTTGATAAAATACTTCAGTGAAGATTTTGATTCTTATATTCTTCTTGACTTGCAGATATACGCCAACTTTTTTGCGCTAGTAATACTTCTTTCTGGAGGGGGCTTAGCAGTTTATGGTGAGCTCTCCTCTCTCAATGCGTAGTATGGAAATGGTGCTTTACTTGCTTGTCGGTGGTGGAACGAGTCGTTTAACCCGTCAGGGACCGAGATTTCGTGGTGTTAATGACCAGTTTGATTGATCCTTTTTTGAAAATCATGATTCAGATTGGGTTGAATTTTGTATCAATGAATAACGTTGCGTTTGTTCGTAAGAAGTAAATTAAATTCATAAAAGAGAGTTTTCATATGACCCACTCAAATATGCTAAGACAATACGAGGCCCAGTATAAGCCTTTTGGTCCTTTAGGGGTTGTTCTCTTTCTCTTGGAAACTATAATTGACTAGTTTCATTTGTCTAACATGTGTATTTTGATCTCAGGTTTGCTGTTATATACAAAAATGAGCAGGGTAAAGTCAGGAAGCACTTCAGCAGACATCAGAAAGGTGCCACTTCGCTTTAAGTAGAACAAAGTAACCAGAAATGAAACTCTTTGACTGATGAGCTTAGGAGCTTGAGGTTTTACGAAGCATCTTACATTTTTCTCGTGGACTTTCAGGTCGCTGGTTTGGCAGTTGCTTCAGTTGTGTGCTTTTCTCTCAAGGCCTTTCTGGTTGTTATGAGTGACCTCACTGTAAGTGCTGCAATCTACCTTCTCCTTCAAGTGCTAAGAGACAAGAACATCTTTCTATTATACATCAAACTGATGCTTGTTAATGCCATTTACCTAAGGTAGGGGATACTAAAAGCTATAGGAACCTGATTCCGTCTCCTTTATGACAGTGTTATCTGTTTATACATTTGATTGGACTTATTAGCAAGTGGTGTTAGCATGACCTAATCAAATGTCTTTGGCTATTGATGTTTGAATGAAATAATGCTCTAAAACCTCCAACGCTGAAATTGCATAAGAAATTCATACATATTCATAAAAATTTGATTTCAAAAGTGTTTGTCTCTTGTACTACACTTGCTCTTTACTCTATTTTGGCTGCCCCACACTATTTCCTCTACATTTAACACTAATTTATGAAATCAATAAAATTATGAATTAGATATTTTTGAGTTTCTATTATGCACTTGCATTGTAGATTCTCAAATCTAATTTTTCATCTTGTACCTATATGTTAGATTGGGCAACCTAAATAGAAGGGCAACCTAAATGAGAGTATTCAGAGTATTCATTGTAGTGATCTCACAAACAGCTTACCTGATATGCTTTAAGTGACGCAAATAGAATCCTCTTCCTTATTCACATTCAGTGCAGTACTTAAAATCAGTGTTGCTTGTTTCGCAGGATCTCAATATATGGCATGTAAAGCGCGGAGACAGTCAGTTCTGTGCGCCTGTAATCTTCTTATACTATCTTATAGGTAAGATTACATCCATATAGATCCTTTTTACCCACTACATTGAGTTTGAAAAAGGAGTTTCAGAAGAATTAGAGTTTTGGGTGGACCTTTTGAAAGTCATAAAAAGAATCTACCCAATGATTCAGAGAGAGGTCTCTCGATGGTCATGGCGCTCATACGGAGGCCTCTCCATGAATCGTGGGGAAGGTTCTTCATATGATTCTGTCTGAAAGTTCCTGAACCAGTCTAATTTCAATTAAAATTCTGTTTTGATAGGATTGTAAACACTTGTACACATGACTGGCATGACATCATGCAATTTCTTTCAGATACAAAGGTGTACCTGGGATAATATATGGTAGGGATGAACAATACAATGTAGAGGCCTGTATGGCTGTATCTCATGACTTCTTGTTGGGATTGCTTGATATGAATCTTTTGAATACTTTTTTCTTGATTCGAAATTACTTGCATTTTTAGGTTCTAATTTGTGACACATGTGGCCTTTGACAGGGGAATCTATTCCTTCTCTGGTTGTGCTTTGGGTGATGAGGGACATGCCCCCCAAATCTCGTGATAGCAGTATGAATGACCGTGTGACAGCCCAGGAAGTACTGATTGAGGATGCATTTGTGCCGGACCCCAATTATTTGTCACAATTGCTATCATCGGCAGCTGGTCGACGATATCTGCTCCTTACAAATTGTTGCAATAGTGATGTTTCTCCTTCTTGAAGTGAGTCGGGTTTTTACTCTTTACACAATTGCTCTCTTACTCAAATTTGACATGGTGCCCCTGTCTGTATAGGCTAGGGTTATGGGGTTATAGTAGAATTGTGACATGTGCTTATAAGAATAGTGACATTCTTAGGCTATTTAATAGGGGGGTTTGAGTCTTCCATTTCCAGTATTAGGTATGGAGGATTACATGAAGAGCTGCATCGAGGATTATATGCAAGGAGACATATCAAAACTATGAATTTATTTATGGAGAAGAGATACTTGAATGAGCTGCTTCTTTATTTATTAGCCAAATCATGCAATGTTCTTCATTGATTTGGGTAATGTAGAATTAAGTGTCACTTGAATAGCATTTTCAATAGCATGATCAGTCGAATTGAGCATTTTATAAGCATAACCCCTGGTCATCTGGGAGCTCAAACGTTTTCTTTTCTTGTTCTGCAATGCCATCTTAGCTATGTAGACTCACGACATTTATTTGAAAGTTTCTGACGCATCTTTTAATATGACAGATAGGAAATTACCAAACTCCAGACTCTCCGAATTATCTTAGACAAAGATTGCAATGCCAACGTTCCACAGATTACTGATACTGTAATAGCACACCGTACTTGTTTCTGAAATGCTCCATAGTGAATGGAGACTCATTTGCGAGGAGCAAAGCGGCAGATCCGAAGAAATGGCATCACTGGCTTACCAAAGCTTGTGGCATCAAATCAACCCAGTTCGGAGCTGTACTGAAGTTTTCCTAACAACAAAATTGGTACCTGACCCTGAAGGAATTGAGATCCAAGAGGGGCCCAAAGAATGTCCGCTGACATCCAGTTTCATTCTGATTGCCAGGTGCTTCTTGCACTTCTTATAGCTGGCCAAGTGAGTCTGGGTAGGAATGTGGTATTGCCAGGTTGGCTAGAAAATCACTTAATATGTGGTGCTGTCTAAATGCACCACCAATGTGGAGCTTCTCCACCGGCCCTTCGTATATTTATTGGTGATGAAGAAGTCCTCAATCGTTGTTGGTGTGATATATTGTACATCTCATCGGAGGTGCTTCTTTGGTGATCTCTGAGAAATGTATTCCAAAGAGTTTCGATCATATTAAATGCTCGATGTGGTACCTTAGTGCTACTCTTTGAAGTTTTTCTTCCGCTTGTGTTTATCTGTTTCCTCAGTTATGACTTCGAATTCATCATCTTGAGTTCATTGCTTATTGTAGTTTCCAGTCGTCAAATCTCGCCTTATGGCTCGATACTATCGTCTCTGATCCAAAGCGCTTATTCTACTTCCCGTGGGTCTCGCGGTGCGTGGTTCGTCCACATGCAGTGCACTAAAGTTCGTAACTGGATTAAACAACTCTAGTGTTGTGGTGCAGATTTTAATTTTATACCTGCCAGCAAACTCTTGAAGCGCTGCGCAAGTGAATTTGGTAAACGACACATGCCATAACCTTGGTGGACTCTTGCAAATCGTATGTGAAATTGAGAGAAATTGTTTGCCTGCTCTCAAGAAAAGCCCAAACGAATATCTTTAGTGCATATCTTCTTCGTCCAGCTTGTCAGTCACCTCATTTGTATAACACATTCTAGGTCTGCAGTCATATAAGAAATACAGAAAGGGAGCATCTTTCTGAAGTGCAGAATGGAGACTGAAATCTGAACAACAGAGCTCAATTTTCAACCAGGATTGAATTTGTGACTGCAAGCCGTAAGAGAAGTAACTCGATTACAGAGTGGCTCCATTAGGTTTGAAATCATCTGAGGCATCTTCTTGTGTAATCACCCAGCTTTGATCAAGGCCATCATAGAACAAGCCGCTAGACATGGACGTCAGTAAAAGGTTCCTGAAGGATAGCTCGAGTTCAGTTACAAGCGGTCACAAAAGGCAGTGCTAACGGGCCAAGGATTACATAGCAAGAGCAGTTCAGAACTCAGAAGCAGTGGTGGGATTGAACGAGGGTGGTGGAAGAATCAGAGGAGGACGCCTACCTCTACCTCCAACTTTGGCAGTTCGCTGAATTTACATTATTCACGGTCCGTTTTTTTGGAAGTTCCAGGATTGACAGGTTAGATAATCTGTTGATATTAGAGGTCTTTACACGAGTTGGTTCTGAGCGTAAAAAGCCAAATTGAGCTAATTTTGCGAAAGGCCCTCAAAACAACCACAACATTGCTTCCAATGTCGTGAACAATTCAAGCTTGTTTGAACTTTGAGCCTTCATCAGCCTAAGTTTCGTGAGACTTTTGCACTACCAAGAGTCTCTAGAGCAGTACTGAACTTTACACAGTTGGAGTTGACAATGCATGGGAACATTGGCTTGTGGTATGGCTCTTGACGAAGGGGCCATGACCAAGGGAATTCACTATCCTGACTCTTAGTCAATAGTATACATATCCCTAAATTATATTAAATGTTACAATGTTTTTGTTTTTTTTGACAATTGCATCCTATTTCTCAAGTAATCTTTTGTTTAAACTGTCTTTGCGAATCTTGCCTCTCCTGAAACAGCAAGGGCATATACGGATGTCAGGATGTGTCCCATTGGGAGGCTTAAATCCACTCATATCCTCATAATCAGATTCTCACTGATTCACAAGCGGGGGATATGAACCATGAGTAAAGAAAACAATAAGAAAAATAATGTAGCACACAATGAAATATTGCAACTGGATTGAACATCTCCCTCACCTCAAACATGTGCAATGGAGCAGGCCGAACACATATGAATCAAATAAATTGTTCCTGAGTGAGCCAACGATCTGAGTCACACGGATGGCTGAGAGAGGCAAAAGGCATTAGTGCCCTCTTAGTAATGAGCATCAGGTCCTTGAGAGCTTAAAATGAAGGTGATGCCTAGTTGCAACCCTCGCAGTCATCGATGGGGATCGAATCGCTGACAATCAAGGTCCTGGACATCCCACCACATTCTCTCTCATATCAGCGTTAGTATCAGCTTGCACAAGCCATGTATGGCGGAGCACAATGCCGCAGCTACTCTACGATGTTGTCCACTCTAGAAAAAGAATGAAACTGAAATGGGGGGAGCTACCAGAGGTGCTTCCAGGGGAGCGAGCTGCAACATGAGTTTGCGACAGACAGTCTCAGTGGATGAGAACGTCGATAACAAGGTTTGTTATGAGCACTCCCCGAGTGGACTGTGTCTCACCCTCCCAACACACTTGCCATTAAGAAGAATGAGTGAGTTTATTGGAGGGCAGAAAGCCTGGAGAGCATGAGTGCCAAGCTCCAGTTTGTTCCGAATGTAGAAAATATTTCAAAGCTGTTGGAACTTGGAGCCTTCTCCAACCTAAGTTCATTGTACGCAATGGGAGATGATCAACGAATGAGAACATTGGTCTCTGGTCACGGCTCTTGGCGAAGGGGCCATGACCAAGAGAAGTATCCATCCTGGCTCTTAGTCGCTAGTGTTACATATCCCTCATGATAAATGCGACCGTGGTAGTTTTGAACTGCTTCTCAAGTAATGAGAACACGTGAATCTACTGATAAATATGAACACGTGAATCTTGTCCTCTCCTGAAACTGCAAGGGCGTGTACTGAAGTCAGGAAGGAAGCGTCTCGCTGAGAGGCTTAGATAAACTCATTTTCTCATAATCATATTCTCACTGATTCATTAGCAGGGATATGAACCATGAGTACAGAAAACAATAAGAAAAACAATATAGCATACAATGGAATGCAAATGTTGCAAATGGATTGAACATCTCCCTCACCTCAAACAGGTGCAATGGAGCAGGCCAAACAAGTACTCCGTATCAAGCAAATTGTTTCTGACTGAATCAACGATCCTGAGGCCTCTGTTGGCTGAGTGATACGCATCTAAGGAATGGACAGCACAGCCTTGGGAGCTTGCAATGCAAATTGTTCGATGCGTACGTATCTCTCAGCCAACCAGAGGGATCAAAACGCTGACAATGAAGGCCCTCGACATCAGTTGCGCAAGACAGCATTGGTATCAAGCAATGCCAAAGCTAAGTTACTCTACAATCTTATCACCTCTATCAAAGAAGGGAACTGCAATGAGGAGAGCTACCAGAGTAGATCGATAGCTGCGACGTAGAAAGCCTGCAGGGGACTGAGAATGTCAGCAACCATGAATGTCGTTTATAAGCACTCCTGGGTGTGAACTTCTTCAATTCACACTGCAATTTTGAAGGATGAGTGAGTACTGGACACAAGACAAGGTGAGTGGTGGCCCAGGAGCGGACTGAGATCCTACAACAAAACACGACCAAAACGAGTGATGAGACAAGAGACGAGAGACAACTTCTTGCTACCTGAAACCTGAGAGTGAAGTAGCTAGAGCTCCCTTTTTATGGTGAGCCAGCAGCTTTGTCGTTGGACCCCACCCTCCTGCTTTCCAGCTTCTGGGACGGTCTTTGGACGGACCATCCTCCATTTTCTGCATGATAGTTTACACCATTTACCGCTACTGTGCAAAAGAAAAAAAAAAGACAGCCTCCCACTCGTCGTTTCTTTTATATTATTATTGGTTTTGCTCCTGGGGCTACTTTGAGAATCTGCCTCACCACCAAACATCTCAGTGCGGCCTTTGATGAATCCAGATTCGGCTAGATGCCTTTTGTTGGTAGGTTGTTACAAATCTACAATTTATAGATTTAAGTTCGTAGAGGACATACATGTTCGAGACTCTCCCCCCTTGGAGACCGAATGTTCATTTTTATCTGAGAGGGGTGGACTTCCAGACTCGCTTCCGTGCACTTAAAATCGGCCAATCTTGCATTAAAAACATGTGGGAAAATCGGAATTTTTCCATGGAAATGTGCAACACTTGCAAGAGGAGAAAAGGAATTCTTGGCAGGTAAAATTTTCAGTGGGCTTGTGAACATGGGAGGTAACGTTTCTGACTTCCGGAGAACTAGATTTAACATTCATTTGGCCTTTTGTTGGTAGGGTGCACTAAACTACATATTGTACAGTACATTTATGTTCAGTGTGGAGTGTGGACATGTTAGAGCTAGCATCTCCTCCCTTTTAGTCCAAATGTTCATTTTTTGATTTATTAAGAGAAAGAAGGGTGGACTTCCATGCACCTAGAATCAGTCAAAAACAAAATATCAAGGGCCAAGGATTACATAGCAAGAGCAGTTCAGAACTCAGAAGCAGTGGTGGGATTGAACGAGGGTGGTCACAGAATAAGAGGAGGACGCCTACCTCCACCTCCAACTTCGGCAGTTCGCTGAATTTACATTATTCACCCATTTTTTTTCAAGATCTTTGAGCCTTCATCAGCCTAAGTTTAGTGAGATTTTTTGAACTACCAAGAGTCTCTAGAGCGGTACTGGACTTTACACTGTAGGAGAAGACAATGCATGGGCTTGTGGTATGGCTCTTGACAAAGGGGTCGTGGCCAAGGGAATTCCCTATCCTGACTCTTAGTCAATAGTATAACATATCCCTAAATAATGTGAAATGTTAAAATGATTTTCTTTTTTTGACAATTCCATCCTATTTCTTAAGTAATCTACTGTGTAAAATGTGTAAGCGCATCTGGTCCTCTTCTGAAACTGCAATGGAGCAGGCCGAACACGTATCAATTAAACAAATTGTTCCTGAGTGAGCCAACGATCTGAGCCACGTGGATGGCTGAGAGAGAGGCAAAAGGCATTAGTGCCCTCTAAGGAATGAGCCTCATGCCCTTGAGAGCTTGGAATGAAGGTGATGCCTAGTCGCCACGTCTCCTCAGCCAAACATGCGGATCAAAACGCTGACAATGAAGGCCCTCGACATGAGTTGAGGAAGATCACATTAATTCTCTTCTCATATCGGCATTGGTATCACGACAGCTTGCACTGCAGGTCATGCCAAGTTGTTAGATGAGTCTCCCATCTACAACCAGAGGGATCAAAACGCTGACCATGAAGGCCCTCGACATCACTTGAGCAAGACAGCATTGGCATCAAGCAATGCCAAAGCTATGTTACTCTACAATCCTGTCACCTCTGTCGATCACAGAATGGAACTGAAAATGGGGAGAGCTACCATAGTAGGTCGCTGCGACGTGGAAAGCCTAGGAAAGGAATGAGAATGTCGTCCACCAGGGATCCATCGTTTATAAGCATTCCCAGTTGTGACTCGTTCAATTCAGACTGTAGTTGACACTGCTTTTACTGATTTTTACATGAATTATTCACACTAATTTTAACTGCTTAGTAATTAAAAATGGAGTCTTAAAGCATCTGCAGGCTTGCTTTAAACAGATGATCTCGACTGTGGGAGATCCCAATCTCGTGGTGTTGTTTACCGAGCCCCTGCCCTTTTTTTCTTCTGCTCTCTGTCAACCTATCGATCAGCAGCCGGAGTGAACTGACCCCCTCGCTCGTCCCCTCTGGAAAACGCTGAAATTTTTCTATTTTTCCACGCTGAATTTTTCGGAAGGCTGAATCCCTGGCCTTAAATTGGTAGGGGCAAAGCCAGGTTCAAATCCTGCTAGGGATAATGCTACATAAACACTTTTTAAGCAAAACAAAGCCAATTCAAGAATCAAGAAAAAAACCAAAAAAATATTACAACCGGCCAGATTTTCAACCTCAAGGAAAATTTCCGATTGGAATTGGACCATGGCGGCAATGCCACTGGCTGAAATAATATATTCTAGGAAATTGACCCACAAACTTTGGAACCTCCCGGCATACTTTGGAACCTCCCGGCATACTTTTGGCAAATTAAAAAAAAACCAGGGTGGATGAAACTTTGACGAAAATCCACTATTTGACCCACAGAACTCCCCGGACTCTGGCCCGGAGTTGTCACCTTCTCCGTTTTCTATGAAACTCCAGAGTCTCTTTTCCCTCTTTCCTGTTTGTTGCACGAGCATGCTCTTCCTCACATATCCGTGAACTCTTATTCTTCATCATTTCTCGGAGCAAGATTCCACAATTCGCCGCATGAGTGGAAAGATTTTGTGAATCTTGATTATCAGGTAAAGGAAAGATTTGCGTGTCCTAGCCTCCCACCTGGGCTTACTTGACGCTGAGCTTGACGTTAAGTAATGCCTCTGTGAATAAATATACAACTATCGTGATACTTTTATTCGAAGCTGCAATTACTGAATGTTATCATTCCACTTACAACGGGTGGCATGATGTGCAGGGCCGCGAGACACATTCAATGCTCAGCAGAACAGGAAACGGAACCCCCTCTGATCCCTCTATCCATCCATCCATCCAAGGCGGGGCAAGAAGTTCACACTGGCCGTCCCATTGACCCTTGCCTTGGCTACCCCAGGTTGTTGTTGCCTACCTTGGGCTGTTAACTCCTTAAAAGGACTTGATCCATTGTGAAATGGTCAAACATCTTATTTGAGCTAATTTTAGCCTTTTCAACAGTGTTCAAACAATAGTCTGGTATTTTTACTTCTTGAAATTCTAAATTCTATATTACTTTGAGAAATTATTATTTGTTTCATGAAAATTTCTAATTGCTATCATTTCTGTTGCAAAAAATGAACATAAATGAGTAAAAATAGAAAAAACAATTCAAATTATTTGAAATTTTTTCCGGGAGGTAAAAGTAGCAATGGAGATTAGCATGAAAAAATTTCAATTGTTTATTTTATTTTTTGCATCCAAAATAGCTACACATCAAACACCTTGAAGTCAAATTTGACTATCAAACCAAATTTATCCTTTTCTTTAATTGAAATACCAATTTTTTTTTTGTATTTTTTGCTAGTAGAAAAATAAACTTTCTATTTATTTTGTATTTTTTTCAATAATTTTGAAGGAAAAATAAAATTATTGTGATTTTTCAAAGCTAAAGGTGGAAATAAAATGATATCAATTACAATATATATTAGAATAATCTATAATTTTTACTGTAAATGAAGAGTGGAATGAGAAACACAACTTTATAATTTAAATTCAAAATATATATATTTCTTTTTAAAAGAAGAATGAAAAGCACACTATATTGTGTTATTTGGATTTTTAACACAGGGAGCTTTCAACTGCAATAACTCTTCCAATTTTTGACATTTCACAAAAATTTAAAATGGAATAGAAACAAAACTTGTCAAGATTTGTTTTCTTAAATGAAATCAAATTCCAAAATAGTAATTTTAAAAGTTATAATTGAAGTTGCCCAAGGTGCATCCACTTTTGGGATACCTATGCTTTTAAGGGTTAATTCTTGACCTTGGGAGTTGTTAATTCCTTCCCACAAAAGAATATTTTCCACACCAAGTTAAAATGGGTATCCCAAAATGCGCCATTGACCCAAAACTAGCATCACCAACCTTGGGAGATTTCCATCTCAATTTGTACCTATGTGGAAGAAATGATTTCAAAATATCTATAAAAAAACAATTTGAGCCTTCATAACTTTTGTAAATGATATCCAAATGTTGCATTTTTTTTGTGCGTTGGAACCTTCTTTCACTTACCAACAAGAAAATACGAAAATTCGATCGGCCTATTAGGCACAATAGCAAAAAGTGGCATTTGGGGGTACCTATTTTAGGCCATTGTCGCCCCTACCACTAAACAAAGCCATTGAAAAAGGAAAAAGGAAACAATACTTTAGCTCCTCAATATTGTAGATGGGAATTTTTGGAGGCCACTAAATGGGGCTCCTCATCTAAGTCATGGAAGTTCTTCTTGAAACAATCAAGCAAATTTATTGGTTGCATCTTTTCAAAAGCATTAGAGTTAATTAATCATAAAGTGAACCCTAATTTGTGCAAGAGTTTTCAATAGAAGGTTTAACTAAGAATAGTATAAATGAAATACAACACCAAAATCCATCACATCCAAGTTTGGATGCTTCAAAGAATTTTATCTTGTATTTTTGTCAAACTCTAGCTCATAGTCTTTTATTGCACAAAATTTATGATTAACTCTATTATACTTAGCTATTTCAAGAGAACTAGAAGAATGAAAAACATTGAGTGTGGAAAGAGTCATTTCCAATGCCTTGGAATCCAAATATTCAAGAACAACTTTCTATTGGATTAATAATTCACGCATCAATTGGAAAGCAACTTAAATTTTGGCATTTGAATGGTTGATTCAACATCCTATTTTAGGTCATCCTAAATGTATTTTGGAATTTGTCCTAGTGAAAGTCAATGAAAATAAACCGCTTCAAAAGCTAGTTAATTCCTAAAGGACCAAATGGCATTTTTTTGGCACCATAGCAATTTTGGGCAATTCACTATGAATAAATGTTTAATTTATTTTTTCTTCAAAATTTTCACACATGTGCCAAGGAGTAGCTTCAAGGCCCAACAATCTTCATAACTTTTGACTAAATCATCACTTTCACCTCAAACATGTGCAATAGAGAGCCAACAACTTGATCATTAGATCCCACCTACATGCTCTACAACAAGTGAGATGGTCTTTTATCATTTCTTTCATAAGAACATCACCACCATTTTATAGGAAATGTGACTCAACAAACAGATGTGTAGTGTGGACTTTGTTGATGTAGACCTAGTACTCTCTTGCTCTTCCTGGCATGACACTACAACATGTTTGTTTTTCAACTATTGTTCATGCACAATAAGATGGTGTTGGTTCAAGTTGTTTAGACACATTGCTACAACAAAAGAAACTAGCAATTATTCCTTGAGATCTCCTAGAATTGCAACTCAATGTAGTATAAAGATGGCACAAAAAGATGGCGTACCCAAAGATGTTTTCAAGTGGCCTAGCCTAAATTTCCTTGTCTTTGAGTCCACAAAAGGGGCTCACATGACTCCTGGGCTTAGTAACCACCATTGTCATGTTGTAAATGTAAGCATTCTATAAATCTCTCTCTCTAGAGAGAGAGAGAGAGACATATACATGTAATTATATAATTAGGTGAATTTTGATTATCCTAATATAGTAAAGGAGATGACATCATTTGAAGTGACTTTATGGTGATACCTTCACAACGTTGTGACAAGCAAACTGTAATGAAAAGGGTATATTCAAAAGCTTAATTGATTTTGATGTTGTTTTTCTTCATTTTTCACTTTACATTGTTTTGTGTCAAAATGGAGGGTTTTTTCAAAGTTTTCTTTGAAGGTGTATAAGGCCAAGGCTAGGGCCAAGTCGAATGTTTGCAAAGACGCAAAAAAGTTTATGTGGGATTATATAGATTACCTAGTTGGATTAAATTTTTAGACTTTTTGGAGTATATATTTGTGTGTGTCATTACAATTTTTGATAAGATATTTGATTGGTTGTGTTTCAATTTTGGTGATTTTGGAGTAGTATACTAGTATTTTAACTATTTGAGGGTCATCTTTTTGTAGCTTGTTTTTAAATGTTTGATAGGATGATGTAATTGATTTATCAAACTAATGAATATGTACCAAGTTGGAGTGGCATTTGTGTGGAATCTATTAGTTGGTAATTAAAATTAGTTGCTTACATGTAGTTCATGTTTGGTAGTTGATGCTCAAATTAGTAAGAGTCCTAGGGATGGAGATGCTCGTTGGGTGATTAGATGTCCAAGTTGGATTTTAAGATAAGCCAACTAGGACCCAGGGGATGCACTTAGTTCTACTACAATTGATCACGTGCAAACAAAACATACAACCTCCATATACTTTTTGAAATATAAATAAAAATAAATAAAAATATCTAAATAAATTTTCTTACTTTGAAAGTTTAGGCTATGAATTATTGATGTTTTTCTTTGTTAATAATAATTAGTTACAAATTTTTGAAGTAAAAAGATACATTGTAGAAAAGGAAAACATCTTTCACACCCCTACATTATATAAGAAAAAATTGTCTAAAAAATGAACAAAATTTTTCTAAAAATAATTCTCTATTGAAAGCTCTTTATGAGTTGGATATTAGTGCAATGGTCATCTAAATGTGTTCTCTATAAATATTTGAATTGAAAAATATGCCATTTCAGTTCATTTTCAACTTCTTCTAGAAATCATTTAATATTTTATTTGAGTTGGAAATTTTGGCAATAGAAACCTATAGTCATTATCAAACAATGCTCAAAATTTTAGGTTGAATTTATAGTTTATTAGAAACCACTTGTTCACACATCGCTAACTAAATAAATGGGAGTGCACCCCCAAAAAATTAGGAAGTTCATATCAATAGTTATTTGGTGGTTGGGTAGTTTTTTCTAAGTTGATAATTGCCAATTCTAGTCTCTATTAGGTTGGAATTCCCAAGTTGGAAATTATCCATTGTTGAATGTGTCCAATACAAGTCCCAATCAATTGTGTTGTGTAATTTGTTTTCTAGTTTGTATGTGTAAGACTTGTAGTTATGTGAGTATTGCGATAGAGTTTGAGAATTCCAAGTTAGTATTAAAACTATAAGTAAAAGTGTGGGTCGATGAAGATGAGATGTGTATTCAAGTTGAGATGCTATATACTAAGAGAGAGCCTAGTTGGATATGTTTGCAATGAATAAATTGTATCAGTGATTTGATCACCAATTTGGGAATTAATATATAAAAATATTCTTAACCAAATTGGTGTATTGTGATGGATGTGCGACGTGATTGTACATTTGAAGTTTTGTATAATTTAGAAATTATGTGATATGAATTCTGATTTTGTAAATTGATGAAATTTGTATGCTACTGTGAGCTCCCAATTTATCACTTGGGACTCATAGATTTTTTTTAAACTGCAATTTAAAATAGATAAAAGTATACAAAAAAACATAAAAAGAGTGTAGAACTGAAATAGGGTTGTAACATACCCATTATAGTATTTGGTTTAGTTTTGATTGTATATATAGAACTCCCCTCAAACCAACTTGGGAATAGTAAGAGAATCACAAGATAGTTGGTTTTGTAGGTTTTGAATTACACAGCCCCTTAAGGGCTAAATCCCACTATGAATGTGGCAATTCATGGCTAAGATGGTCCAAGGGATCCATAGTGAGGTCAATAGATCGGGTCCTAGAATTAGGTTTTGAATTCCTCATTAGAAGGACAAATTCCTAAAAAAACCCTAATTGTTAGTATGTAGGTGCTACAACCGAAGTATAGAGCTGTGGAGGAATCTACTATCCAAAAATGGTGTTCTAGGGTAAATACTATACTAGGAGTCCAACGGCAAAGTCAATTTTCCAAGATTCCCGCACCATCAATGATTTAAAGAGATACTGTTTTGGATCTCCACGAACCAAGTGTACCAAGGACAAAGCGGACCTGCACGCCTCCCATGAGACTCCCTAAGAGGTCTCATGGAAATTCCTGATATCTTTTGACTTACAAAAGAATCTTTTCTAGGCGGTCAATTGTTCTAACCTCTAACCATTCTAACCTCTAACGTAAATTTCATGGAAATTACCTAGGTTGTGGTAAAATCTCACTAAAAATTAGACTAGCTTGTTTTATGCTAATAATGTGCTCCATCAAATTTCGCGACATTCCAATAGTAACAGGATTTCGATAGAGGCCAGATTCCTCGGGAATTAATCAAGTAGTAGTACCCCGCGACGTTGACTGGCGCTCCGGGAGCACATGACATCGAAATGAAGTCAACAAGGGGACTTTTCTTACTCCCTTTCACCTACTAGAGACCACATGCTAGTCATTTTTCTCAAATTAGGGAACCACCAAGATTTGGGAACTTATTCCAACTTGATTATTTATCTTTGCTAGCTTCTATTGGGTTTTTGGTCTCGATACAGGGAGTAGGGGGTACTTGCATAAAAAATGGTGATCTGAAGCCAACGGCTCAATCTGTTTAGCATTTGGAATTAATCTCCATAAGTTAGGATGTTGGTCCAATGTATGGTTGATAGTTAAAAGTTTCAAAGAGTAGGATGAAAATCTTTGAAGATAAGGATGACAATTTGAGTTATTAAGGTTACTAGTAGGAGTTTAGGGGGGGGGGGGGGGGGGGGGAAGTGATCCCTTGAAACCTATTTAAGGGCTCTATTCCCTCTCTAAAATCACCCCCTTCATTTTGTTGTTGGATCCGTGGGTTCAAGTTGTTTTGGATTCTTTTGGGCATTTGAGGCCAAAACTCCTTACAACATTTTCGGAGCACTTTTGGCTCCTTTGTTGTTTTATCTCAAGCTTTTGGAAAGTCCTCAAAAGCCCTTCTAATTTGTTTTATGTGCCTTTATGTGGTGGAGTTGGAAGTCTTGTCTTACAAGTTGTAAATCACATATGTGGTTTAAGAGGTCTTTTAGAGTCTTGTACTAATCCTAAAGCAACCCCACCATACCTTGGCAATGCTGCTTTGGGAGGCCTTTAGTATGTGAGTGGTATCATTAAGTAAGGAGTTTTATCGGATGATTGCCCCTTGTTCTACCTTGGTATATTTTTTGGTAACTAACCTCTTCTTAAAAGTTTGCTTGTTGAATGGCCCCCCCTCTGGGATGGTGAAGCTTCAAACCCCTATGGTGTATCTTCCTTAGGAAGCTCTTTATTCCTTTGTCTAACTGTTCCCTTATTGAGTGGTTCCCTTACGAGATGGCGAAGCTTTGAACCCATAGCTAAAACCCAGTCCTATACTGTGTGTTAAAAGGTTTTGTACAACGGAGCCACAAACTTCTAAGGCACTCCAAAGTCCTATAGTTGGTGTTAAATCCAACTTGGCAGCGGAGCTTTAAACCCCTTTGGCATGTAGCTCTAAAGTCTAGTTTCCAAGACATTCTTGAAAACATCCAAAGTTTAGCTTCCAAGATTAGTGATAAAGTGGAAAGAATGTCCTAGCACCCCCGTGGCTTGGATCCATTTAGTCCTCCTAGTAATTCGGGCTTAGGCTCTTATATGGTGAAGCTTTAGCCTAGCATTAACATCCTCCCAAGGAATCCAATTTAGTTGATTGAGTGGGTTCCCTTGAGAAAACCCAAGAAGTAAGATTTAGATAGAACCTTAGCAACCCCAACAACCAACCCCCCGAAACAACCCAACATACACCCTCAACACAACCCCTGAGGTAGCCAACATACCCCTACACACAGCTTTGGCAACCACCTGGCATAGCCCCCCGAGACAGTCTAGCATACTCTTGTATACAACCCGCCGAGACAACCAACATACCCTTATATACAACCTTGGCAACCATCCAGTATGACTTTGGGACGGCCAATGCAACCAAGTATTGCAAGTTGGGTACCCCCGGGTATCCCAAGCCAAATACAGTAACCATCCAACACAGTCAGCATCTCCCTACACAACTTTAGCAACCACCCAGCACAACCCTCAAGACGGTCAGTACAGACCCGAATATCGCAAGCTGGGAACAACCTTGGGTATTGCGAAGGTTTGCAGTGGAAGGTACCATAGTGGGAGAGTACTGCGTAAGAGGGTCCACAATGGAAGAGCGCTGCAATAGGAGGGTCCAACAATTGTGAAAGTCTAGTAGGTGAGAGGACCCAACTAAGGGCTAAACAACAAGGGCAACGAGCCAAAAAAAAGGGAGGGGAAGAGTGTAAATTAAGAAGGGGTTAGATAGGAGGAAGGAAGGGGAAGTAGAGAGAAGAACAACACATTTGCCAACCATTTGCTCACAACCTCCTAACCTCAAACTTGCTCACCAACAAGGAAAACTATAAATAATGGAAGGAGGCTAGAAGGGAAGAAGTTAAGTAGGAAGCAAAAAGGAGGAAGAAGATAAATAGTGAACTAGCCACTAGATTAGGTAGACTCTAGGTGAGATCTAAGAGACCCTCGTGATCATTAGAATTAGGATAGTATGACAGATGTAAAGGAGCGTAAGAAGGGAGAAGAGCCTGTAAGGTACTTTTTCACTAACTTTTACTTTTTGTCAAGTACTATTAGTATAGGAGTTCATCTATAGATAAGCCAACATAGTCTATCGTTAGTGCATCTAATGTCACTTTTAAAGTAGATTTAGGTTATGTATAAACTAACTTTATAAATCATACCTAGAAACTTTATTCTTATATTTTTATTCTTTTTCTTTCTTTCTTTATTCCCAGGTTCTCTCAATTTGGTGGACAGTCCATTACCACTAATGTAGACACAATGCTCTAAGAGTCCCAATCCTATATAGTATTCTAGGGTGGGCAACATGTCTTTGGCAACACGTCAGGCTAGGCAACACGTCTTATACATGGATGCAGCCTATGATCTAATCATATATATACAAGATAATACTTTTAAAATATACAAATAATTCTTTAATTAACACATTTTTATGTGTTGGGCAATAGGTCCAATAATTGCTCTTTCTGAGCTTTTCGAATCTATGTGCAAAATGACTACATGTGGCAGTCTCAGTGGGCAATACGTCCAGTATGCAAGGTATGAAATGTTTAGGATAAAATACCAGATTCTTGGTCTTTGAGCTTTCTCCTTTCTTTTAAGATTGGGCAACAAGTCTCAGGGCAATAGGTCCAAAACCATAGGGTGAATCGTCCCTTAACATAGACAAACATATATCAACCACAAAGAACATATAATCTCACGATTCCATCCAATTCTAAATCCAAAATATGAATAACAAATTTTATTTTAGAAGTTGTAGGACAGATATTCCAAATGAGGTTCACGACCCAAGGGCCGTTTGAAAAATTTGGATATTTATTTTGTTTTCGATCAATTCATTCAAATTTTGAGGTCAAAATTTCAATTTTAGATTTCAATTTTCTTAAAGTTTCTAGTTAGAATTTATTTAGCTCACAATTAATTTTAGGAAAAATTCAAAAATCAAGTAGAAAAAATACAAAAAAACTGTTGAACCTAATTTGTGAATATGAAATTTTCAAGAATGAATATTCAATAAATAGTCATGTTTGAATTTTTATAACATACCAATTGATTTCTAATCTATAAAGTTTTTTTTTATCTTCATTTATAACTTATTCAACCCAACATATATTTTGTATTAATTTATCTTCTTACTTAATAACAATGCATAGATCATGTCTACATTTTTTAGGTTAAAAGTTACATGGAAGAAACCCTAATATGACATTTTACCTCTATTTTTGCATGTGTATATACACAAATAATCAACTTCAATAATTTTTGGTGAAAATTAGTAAGAAATCATCCCAAAAATAATAATTTATAAACTCATACATGAATTTCACATTTTTCTTATTCACAAGAAGGCACTCCAATGTTGGATCAAACAAGGTGAAAATGACATCAACCAATTCAAGAAGGTGCTATTATCAAAATGGAAATATCGATTATTTATTAATTCTTTGAAGACAAAGAATTGTAAGAAAACAATATAGACATTAATATGCAATAAAATGGCTCAAAATTCAAAGATTAATGTTTTGGAATCCACTGTCATGGCTTTATTTGAACCTAAAGCAGGTGATATAACAAGAGAAGAAGCCGTTGAAAGTAGGATAAAGCATTATTATTCACTACAAGATCTTGTAAAATTATTTAATGAAAAAGGTTTTGATTCAAATGAATTCATATTAGATAAAGAAAAAGGATGCTTACCTTTACATTTATTTGACAATGAAGACTTTGAAACTCAAACTCCATCTCAATGGGTTGATAAAACTATTACTATTTAAAGAATTCATGTGTGTTTTTCAGCCGAAAATCCATCTTGTTTTGTAGATTGAATTATTTATGCTACAACAGTTCGTCGCTACCAGAATGCTTCGACACAATTTTTAATTTTTTTAAATGAACAGATTGCAAATTCAAAAAGGCCAGAATACGCAATTGCAATAATTGTCAAAACACACATTCACAGTTTACAAAATCAAACACTCGAACATACAAACAGAGCGCAACAGAATAAAATGGATTTGCACTAAAGAAAATTATTTTTTTTTTTATAAATTATAAAACACAAGAAAGTACAGACATGTACTTCCTGAATGCACGGTGAGAGAGAAAAAAAAATTTGTTTTTCTTGTATCTTTTGAAACGTCAAGAAGAAAGCTCACGCCTCTTTCAATCGTTTTTGTTTTTTTGTTTTTTTGTTTTTCATCCAATTCCATGCCTCATTCATCCATTTTGCAATTTTTCATCCATATCGAGTCCCATTCATCCCTTCTAGCACCTTTTGAAATTTTTCATCCATTTGTGCAATTTTTCATCCATTTCATACTTCATCCATCCAAACTACCCTATTCACATTGCATAAAGTTTAAAAATTGCTTTTTCGATTACTTTTAGTTACTTTCTGTTTTTTAGTGTTTTTAGTCTACTTTTAAGCTATTTTTTCTACTTTTTGGACTACTTTCTACATACTTTTTCAATAAAAACTAAAAAGTAACCTAAAAACTAAAAAATTTATTCTACAGAGCCCCATTAAGGAGCTTGGGTATTTGGATCAATGTGTAAGACCATCATGAATGCAATGGGTGGAATAGTATTAGTGTAAAAGAGCTCGAGGGAAAGACAAGGAGGGGAGGAGGATAGCTTAGAAGGAGGCAACAAGTTTTTGCAAGTTGGCACATGAGCTTAGTCGCGACCCCGCAAGACCTAGGTGATCGACAGCTACAATGGATTATGAAGACGTAGGCATGGACGAGGTCATTTCCAACACTAGAAGTGATGAGGTGCACCATTAACTCAACCCTTGAAGTCCCACCTTGGGTAGCATTAGTTCCTCCATTAGTCCAAATCACAATTAGTGCATACAAGATAGTAAAAAAGTGGAAAGGTAGAGTTATAGAATAGGAATGAGGGCTTAGGTAGTACAACTGAGGTTGAAATGTAGGATTAGCAGTAGAGTTAGGGATAGCATTAGGAGTAAAAAATCCATAGTGTTAGTAACAATCAAGTTAGGAAGGAAATCGGTTTTTTCTCTTAGAAAGAAGGTAGGAATTTCTAACTTCAATTAGCAAGGATTGTAGGGATAGTTAACAACCACCTCCATAAGAGAAGTACTTAGGAAATTTCAACCAGGGCCATAGTCAACTAATAATCAACAACTAATTGGCAAGTTACATCACCGTGCCTCTAGGCATTTCTTTCACCCACCCATGAAACTAGAAAACATTAGTAAGATCCATTGCTTGAAAGACATAGTGGACCATGCTCACAACACCCCATTAAATTAAAAGTGGATAAAAGCTAAGAACAAGGTCATGTTCGCTTCTTTACCAAGGGTGGGTAATCAAGCGCCCATAGCTATCGTGGAAATAATCTATAAGTCTAGTTGGAGAATTCACGAATGTGTCCTATATTTGGTCCACTCTAAGTCAGATGTTGAATTATATGTGTATGTCAGAATGAGAAGCTAAGTTGGATTTTTGTGTGTGTCATTGTAGTGATGTTACACGAGTGTCCAAATTAGAGATTAGTTGTGTAATTTGAAGATTGTTGTCAAGTGCTAGTATGTATGTCAATGTCTAAATGTATATCCACATCCAACTTGGTAATGGAGGATGTTTTAATTTGTAACACTCCCATTTGGAGTTTATGTAAAGTTTGAATATTATCTTATAAGTGGTTTCTAAGTGATTTGAGATATTGAGCAAATGGTATATATTTTTTGAGTGTGTGTGTGCTAGTGTAGCAATTAACAAGAGATCTAGTACCTAATTGAGAGGAGTTATAATTGAAAAATGGATAGTAATGAGTAGAAGAAGTAAAATTCCAAGTTGGAAAAGAAAAGTTGTCAATTTTGTCACCAGTGTATTTACATAAAGCCAATTTGTACAATAAGAGATTTATATACCAAGTTGGTGGAGAGATCATGTTGTCCTTGTAAAGAAAGATAAAGTCAAATAAGAAAGTGTTCAAGACTAAAGCAGAGGCTAATGTACAACTACCAAGTTGACTTTGTTATAATGCTCCAATTTGGAAAGGTAAAAAGATAAAAGATAAATAAATAAACATAAAATATAAAGAACAATAAAAGAACAATTTTAGAGATTATCTTAACCTTTGTAGCCTTTAAGAGTAGAGAGGACAATTATATAATTAGAATTACCTTGTGAAGAGAAAAAAATTGTATGTGAATTAAGGAACAATTTCTTATACAATTTTTAGTTGCAATGACCTAGTAGGATTTATTGGAAGCATCCCTATTTAATTACCTCTTTGGAATGAACTTTACTCTAAAGCTTCATTTATCCCAATTGGGACCAAAGTCTCATTAGAAGATTTTCAACCCTTCAGAAAGATTGTGAGTTCCCTGGGCTACTAGCGTTAAAGAACAGCCTCGCAACAACCTACAACTGTTGCCTGACGTGGCATAGTGATTGCTATGTCACCAAAAAAAATTCTATTTTTTTTTGCATTCTAAATTTTTCAATTTTTTTTTCAAAAACAAACAAGCTAATAGCAATTGTTCCTGATCTGCTAGGACAAAAACGTCGGGGGATCAGACTTGAAATGGCCCTTTAGCCCCCCCCCCCCCCCCCCCCCAATCTCTTCTAATGTATCCACAACTAGCTACTAGATCTCCCCCTATGTTGCTACAAAGGCACTTATAAATGCAATGAAGACTTGTTAGTTTTGAAAGAAAAAGAAAATAATACAACTAATTCTATATGCTATTGTAAAATAAATAAATCATAAAAATGCATAACTGGCAATAAGATTGAAGATGAAGATTTGGCCTTCCTACTGGTTTATATCCATTACCAACTTTAGTAGTTGGTTGAAGGTACATTATTCACCTTTCTAACCCCTTTATGCCCAAGGTCTTTTTTGAGCTTCTTAGAATTTGCTTTTAACACCTAAAGTCCCAAGAGTTCCCTCATGAAACTTTTAAAGGTTTGGATAGGTACCTATAATCTTAATTTTTGGCATGGCTTTAAAAAACTTTATGTAGGGATTGGATTTTTTAAGAACATCATGGATATACATATAATTTATTTTCAAATCTGACTCATAGTTGATGAATTACAACCATTTTTTTGGAAAATAGGGGAAAAGAAGCAGCATGGGTATGCTAAATCTCATTGACTTTTACCAAGGTTGTTGGAATAGACAAGGACCACCTAAAAAGGAGGTAATGGGTGAAAATTTAGGCCTTCAACAAGAAACAATCATTGGTAGGCAAGTGCAATTAAGGCAATGGTACTAGAAGATAGATTAGGTTGGAGTTGGTACTTGAATGAAAAGTGTGCAACTTGGATAGCTCTTGAGGATTTATCCCAAGCAAATGCCTATATTATTGTTGTTGTTGCTTCCATATTTGGAAAAACTTTGAAACTTTGTTGTATTGCTATTAACTTGGAGAGGCAAACATTACTATTGACTATTACAAAATTAGAGTGATAGACTTAGTTACATAGGGGTGCAGACTTCCTACAGAGGCTTTACTTCCTAGTTTGTTCCTATTTATGGGTATCTGCTTGGTTGGGTTAACATACTTGTTGTTGATTTTTCAATGCTAAAGTGGCACTGTACCATTGGCAACCCATCACCATTGCCATTACACGTTGCAACTCATAACCTTCTTTTCTTTCAATTTGCTTCCTACACCTTTGGATCATGAAGATGAAAGGTTGTGATTGAAAAATGTACAATCAACTATGTACAATAACCTATTCATCGCTAGCACAGCTCATGAGTTTTCTAATATATAATCTATTCTATTCGTATTCACATAACAAGCAACAATATCCACAACAATGAGATAGAAATGACAAGTATTAGGATTTTTATGTTACTATTTTTTCTTGTTTCATGATAGCCTAACTTTCAGCCCCATATATTCCAACCTTTTCTCGCCCTCTTACTTCTATGATTCAAGGTGCTAAGCAATGATTAAGAAAAATTAGCAGGTTGTTCAAAGTTAGTTGGTGGAAGTACTAAAAAAACAATTTCATGTTGAAAATAAAGGATGCAAAACCGAAAGGAAATTGGTAGGGCCGGAAATCGACTATTACTCCATTCAAAATTGGAGGATATTTTATTTGCCTCCTTTCAACATTTGGTAGATTTCAATTGCTACAAGATAACATTTACTAGCTATTATACAAGCAAGGCAAGGGTCATACATAGATACCAATCTTGTGAAACATTTTACCAAATTTAAAGGTTCAACAACTTGGACAGTTTTAAGGAATTTGGATAATAGGATAAAATGCAGACTAAAAATGCTTATACAATACAATAGCTTTGATCTATGATTTATGTAATGCATTCAATTTATGTTGTGACAATCTATTTGAGTTCTTGCATGCAAAATTCTTACTTATTAGAATCTCCACTTGAAACTCTAGCATCTTGAAAACCAAATCAAGAGGCCCTAATTAGGTCACATTTCTATTGGCAAAAATTTGAGTAGATAATATGGTGACTGTTTTTTTTTCAAATTCTTTGGTTGTATCTAAACATATAATATTTTTCATTGATTTTGGTGATACAAATATGGCCTTAGTATAATTATAATTTTCAAATTAAAGTATGATGGGTTAAATTGGTCATTTTCAAATAACGAATCATTTTTCTTTCAAGAATTATATAAGGAAATTGACCAGTGAAAAATTGATTTTATAGGAAATAATCGGATCACTATTTGTGATTGAGAGGATGCAACCGGTGAGGCCACTTGGAAAAAAAACGGTCCATTTTCTTGGAAGGAGGAAATTAGCTGGAAGAGCTCCCAAAATTTCCCAAGTACTGGAGCTAAACGCCGAGGGGAGGCCCGCCCGAGCCGCCTTCTGCTGAGACTCGCGGCGCGTCTCACCTCCTCCAACGGCTCTCACGCAGCGTCCGAGCTTCGGGAAGCTGAATTTGGCAAGGACCCACCATTCTTACGCAATTTTGAAAGCGAGATTTTAGGTGTTGGAATTGGTGGTGTCTGGGCAGCTGTCACTCGCCTGGGGATCCACTTTCGTGGTTACAGCTCCGAGGTGGTCAATAATCTTCAGTCTTGGAATGACTCCATAGCAACTAGTGTGTGAATCGAAAACACTTTGGTTGTTTTGAATTGGTTCACAACCTTGGGTAGGGTTTAGTGTTCAGTCACAGTGACGAAGAAGAAGACTGATTGTAAACTGGTTGCTGCGTCGCTGTGGTAACAATGTATGGCACACTGCGCCAGCAGTGAACGTTGTGGAAACAAGGGTACCTCAGTCGCAGCGTTCCTCCCGCTCCTCCTGAGCTGCCCAGCTCCGTCTCTTGCTAAGGTGCGTGAAGGTTTGCAATTCATGTATTTAGCATACACTTTGAATCTGCGTTAATGAAACTTTATATATGTAATTCTCATCCAGCAATTCCTTAAAATTGTGCATAATGTTAAACCTTTTGTATGTATACACCTTGCCCTTGTTAGCACCGAACCGCACGCTTGAGGATGTAACGTGTTGTTGAAATTTGTTGGAATGGTGTGTTTCAGAGATCTAAATTTGATAGACTCAAGTGTCAAAAACTCTGAAACTTAGAACTTCTAAATGTCTGTGACTCTAAACATTAGGACTAGAGTAGATCCATAAGGTTTCAGTCAGTCTACTAAGAAAATGTGCCAGTTATCACTGAAATTCGCCATTAGGATATGTGGGCAATACTTGCTGGATTAAGAACTACAACAATTCTCGATCATTACATGGGAGTTCATACTGGGAGATGACGTGCTGAAAGAATGAGTTAGTGTCAAGATGGGAAATTTGAATGCAGAGCTGTAGATTGAAGAGTTCTCAATTAGGCATTGTACAGTACAGTACACAGCAATGCTCTGAAATGTTCTTACGTTGGAGGGGCATTGGGAGTCACGATTGGTCTGCAGGGCTTGACGGACCTAATGGAGACGATCAACGCGGGACGAAGCGCGGAAGAGCTGGATCCTTGTATAGAGCGGCTTCAAAACCTATGCTTGTAAGTGCCTCGGGGATTTAAACTCTGTGTTTATGGTTGAGAATTTTATTTCGCGTTTCTGTGATTCGTATCCGTAGAGATGCTTGTATTGGGCGGCTTCAAAACCTAATGGTTGTAACTACTTCCGAGATCGTGAGTGTTCTGTTTATAGTTTGGTAAAAGCACAATTCGCAAAAGATGAATTATTGTCTCGAACCCTGTAATTAAGATATATGAATTTGGAGTGACCAGTCCCCGTTTCATGGATGGGCCGACGTGTCAGTTTTTACAGACCCAAATACAATCAAATGAACCTCTTCATAAACTTTTGATCAAGCAGACAAATGGACATGAACCTCTGCCGTGAACTGCTGAACCCACTTCGGTTGTCTGGATCTACGAAACACCGTTCTTGTCCTAGTAATGTCTTGGTAATTAGAGTTTATGTGACCCACGGATATCTCCATTATTGAATCTTTGATGCAGGCACAGTACGGTATGGAAGCATTGAAGGCAGAAAAAGAGAGGCCGGATGAGGAGAATTTGGCTGCATGCTCCTAGTAAATTAACTTTTTTAAGTGCACACGTTTTTCGTCCAGCTTGATCTGTATAATGCATTCTAGATCTACAGTCGTATCAGAAATATAGAAAAGGTGTCTCTTTCTGAATGCATTGGATGCTGAAATCTGAGCAACAGAGTTCAACTTTCAACCAGGATTGAGTTCATAACTGCAAGCCATCCTGCTCATTGATGAAGAGGAGTAACTCGATTACAGAGTAGCTCAATTAAGTTTGAAAGCATCTGAAGCTTTTACTAAAATTACCAAAGGTTTGATCAAGGCCATCACAGTACAAGCCGCTGGACATGGACGTCAGTCCATGTGCTGGGTTTCTCAAGGATAGCTGGAGTTCAGTTAAAAGCGGGCACAAATGGCAGCGCAAACAGGTCAAGGATTACAGGGTAGAGTTCAGAACTCAGCAGCAGTAGTTGGATTAGACGAGAGATTTCTGGGTGGTTGCAGAAGAACAGGACCTGGCCTTCCTACCGGTATGCATCCCAACACCGACTTCGACAGTCGACTGAGGGTACATTATTCACCTTTTTGTTCTGAAAGTTTTAGTTTGGACAGGCTGGATGATCCATTGATATTAGGAGTCTTTACACGAGTTGGTTCCTAGAGTAAGAGCCAGCTTGAGCTTGCTAGAGAACCTCAAACAAGCTCAAGTTTGTTTCCAATGTAGAGAAAACGTCAGTTTTGTTGAAAGCGGCGCCAGAAAATGTGACAAATATGTACATAAATGTGTAACATCTAGGACAAGTATGGATATGTATTTCAGAACAGGTGATCTGAGAGGTGACAAAGTGATGGAATACCACCGAAAGAACAAAATTGATGTTATAACAATTTGAACTAGGATCCCTCTCCAACTCAACTCAACTCATCTTTACACTAGTGACACCAACGGAGATGACTAATGCATGAGAACAGTGGGGCTTGGTTGTGACTCTAAGAAGCCATGACCAAGAGAAATATCCATCCCAGCTCATAGTCACCAGTGTTAGATAGCCCTACTGATAAATGCTACCATAGTAGTTTTGAACTATTTCTCACGTAATCAATTGTTTAAACTGTGTTTGCCAATCTGGTCATCTCCTGAAACTGCAAGGGCATGTACGGATATCAGAATGTTTCCCACTGGGAGGCTTAGATCTACTCATATCCTCATAACCAGGTCCTCACTGATTCACCAGCGGGGATATGAACCATGAGTACAGAAAACAATAAGAAAAACAATGTAGCACACAATGGAATATTGCAACTGGATTGAACATCTCCCTCACCTCAAACATGTGCAATGGAGCAGGCCAAGCACGTATCAAACAGAGTGTTCCTGAGTGAGCCAACGATCTGAGACACATGGATGGCTGAGAGAGAGGCAAAAGGCATTAGTGCCCTCTAAGGAATGAAGGTGATGCCTAGTCGCCACGTCTCCTCAGCCAAACATGCGGATCAAAACGCTGACAATGAAGGCCCTCGACATGAGTTGAGGAAGATCACATTAATTCGGCATTGGTATCACGACAGCTTGTGCCGCAGGTCATGCCAAGTTGTTAGATGAGTCTCCCATCTACAACCAGAGGGATCAAAACGCTGACCATGAAGGCCCTCGACATCACTTGAGCAAGACAGCATTGGCATCAAGCAATGCCAAAGCTATGTTACTCTACAATCCTGTCACCTCTGTCGATCACAGAATGGAACTGAAAATGGGGAGAGCTACCATAGTAGGTCGCTGCGACGTGGAAAGCCTAGGAAAGGAATGAGAATGTCGTCCACCAGGGATCCATCGTTTATAAGCATTCCCAGTTGTGACTCGTTCAATTCAGACTGTAGTTGGCACTATTATGGAGCCTAAAAGCATCTGCAGGCATGCTTGAAACAGATGCTCTCGAGTCTCGACTGTGGGAGATCCCAATCTCGAGGTGTTGTTTTCCGAGCCCCTGCCTTTATGGCTTCTGCTCTCTGTCAACCTATCGATCAGCTAGCATCTGGACCCTCTCTCCAGCCTTAGCTCGTACGAATGGGAACCATATCATTTGGACCAAGATGGACCAAGAGCCCCCCCTCCTAGCACGTTCTTGTAGCTCATTTCATTACAAGTATAGACTTAGTTTATTTCTCTATTTTTTTTCTAAATAGAAATTTTATAGATTTTTTCACTTGTTTTTTTTCAATGTTTTCAAATTACAACTAGGTTTTTTCCTAATTAAAAGGGATAACAATGAACTAACCAACAATTTTCCTCAAACATTGTTATTGATTTATTTTGTCCCCTCTTCACCCTCATAGAAGGTCCCATTGGCCCTTGGCTACCCCAAGTGATTGTTGTCTACCTCGGGCTGTTCTTTTCTTACCTTGCATGTTTGTAATTCCTACCTACAATGGTATATTTTCCACATTAAGTTAGAGATCACATAACATTCACTATCAAAGGGAAAAGGTTGACTTCCCTTTGACAAAATGATGCCAAATATTCGGCACCAAGTCAATAACTAAAACATACATGTTGATCTTTGTGAGAGTCTAGATCAGTTACTACTGATTTAGGTTACTTTAATGAACAATTATTTCATTTAAAACAATGCACAAAATCTGCAAATTCAAGGTAAATGTAAATTCAATTCAAATAGTGCAAAAAAAAAAAGGTTTTAACAAAATGGCTATAAATTTGCTAAAGTAATCAATTTCAAAATTCAATTTTCTTCATAATGCATTGTTATCAACTTGTGTTGTGTGAAGCAAGATGAGAAGACAATTCTTTATATACCTATGGGATATTAGTTGGTAAAATAAACAATGTGGGATATGTAAATTATAATTTTTAGTTTCTCAACCACTCATAATTTAGTCATATTAAAGCAAAGAATTGTGATTGAAGTAGAATTTAGACCTCATTTAGGCATAGTATAAAAACTTTCTTTTTTTTTAAACTTTGAACTGAAAAAAGTTGGTAAATGAAGTTAAGTTTGCTCTCCAAAAATCTTTTTGAGATTTGGATCCTCCAATCAAAAGTTATGGACAAATTTTAGAGAGGGGTTGAAAGGAAATTTCTTTTTGACATATGCAAACATCCTCTTTGAAATTTGTCCATAACTTTTGATTGAAGGATCTAAATTTCAAACATATTTTTGGAGATGAAATTGATCTCAATTAAACCACTTTTCATAGTTAAATTTTTTTTGAAAAAAGTTATTATACTATGCCTAAATGAGGTCTAAAATTTTACTTCAATCACAATTCCTACTTTTGATTTTGACTATGAGTGTTTAAGAAACTACGAATCCTAATTTATAAATCCCACATGAGTTGTTCTACCTCCTACCATCCCACAAGTATATAAAGAGTTTCTCTCCATGTCGAAATTTCAAACTAAGTTATTGCAATGACTTCATAGAAAATTGCTATGGTATGTTTTCAAAGGATTCTAACTTGAGATTTTAGGCAAACCATTTTTCTTAACAAATCATATTCATTTGTATATTCAGTCCAAGATTTAGCAAAATAAAATGAAGCAGACCAGAAATTTACTGCCACTATTCCAATACTGCCAGCTTAAATTATCGATGCATGGATGAGTTTCGTGGATGACGCCTCCAGGGAGGGAAAGGCAGCCTGAGCTTGCATAAAACCTTCTTAGTACAATTCTGAAACAACCATGGGGTTTTTAAGAACACTTGTGGTGACACTGTCTGAATGAAAGAAATTGAAATTCTTTTTTAATAAGGACTAGTGTAACCCTTTGAAACCCTTTAAGAATTTTTTTAAAATGTGCATCACTGAATGAAAAAATGACACATTTACTTGTCTGTAATTGACTTTTGGTTTCCACAGTTTTGTCATTTTGTCACTACCGGTATCCTATCCCCTCAAAAAGAGTCAGACACTAACATGCTGTGTCTCGCTATCTCCTCAAAAGAGGCAGACACTAGCATGAAGTGTCTCTTATCCTCTCAGAAGAGGCGGACACTAGCAGAGTGCCTCGCTGGGAGGCTCAAATCAATTCACATCCTCATAATCAGATTCTCACTGATTCATTAGCGGGGGATATGAAATATGACAACAGAAAACAAATAAGAAAAAAAGTATAGCACACGAATGGAATGCAAATGTTGCAACTGTATTAAACATCTCCGATCCCTCACCTCCAACATGTGCAATGGAGCGGGCCAAACAAGTACTCCGTATCAAGCAAATTGTTTCTGACTGAATCAACGATCCTCTGATGTCTCTGCTCTCGGAGAGATACGTATCTAAAGAACGGACAGCATAGCCTTGGGAACTTGCAATGCAGGTTGTCCGATGCACACGCATCTCTCACGCAACCAGAGAGATGAAAACGCTGACAATGAAGACCTTCGACACCAGTTGAGCAAGACAGCATTGGCATAAGCAATGCCAAAGCTAAGTTTCTGTACAATCTTATCACCTCTGTCAAAGAATGGAACTGAAATGTGCAGAGCGACCAGAGTAGGTAGCTGCAATGCAATGTAGAAAGCCTTGGAAAGGATTGAGAAATTCTAGCTGCAATATAGAAATTGTATACATTTTTTCACTTGTTTTTTTCCAATGTTTTCAAATTGCAATTGAATTTTTTTCCTAATTACACAAGGTAACAATGAACTAATTAGCAGTTTTCCCCAAATATTATTATTGATTTATTTTGTCCCATCTTCACCCTTGTAGGGGGGTCCATTGGCCCTTGGCTACCCTAGGTAGTTGTTGCCTAGCTTGGGTTGTTCATTCTTTACCTTGGGTGTTTGTTAGTTCCTACCAACAATGGTGTATTTTCCACACCAAGTTAGAATGGATACTCCAAAATTTGCCTATTGCTCCAAAATCACCATCACCACCCTTGGGAGATCTCTAAAATCAATTTGTATCTATGTGGAAGAAACAATATCAAAATATCTATTAGAAAATACTTAGAGTCTTTATAGCTTTTGCATATGACATCCAAATGTCACATTCTTTAGTGCATTGGAACCTCCTTTTACTTGCCAATAAAAAAATATGAAAATTTGATTTGTCTAAGTAGACACAATAGAAAAAAGTGGCATTTGGAGGTACCTACTTTAAGTCATCCTCACAATCTTCACCCTCCTCACCCTTGCCATTAACACAAAGTCATTGAAAAAGAAAAAAATGAAGCAATACTTTAGCTCCTTAATATTGTAGATGGAATTTTTTGGAGGCCACTAAATGGGGCTCTTCATCTAAGTTATGGAGGCACTTCTAAAAACAATCAAACAAATTTATTGGTTGCATCTTTTCAAAGGTAGCAAAGTTAATTAGCCATAAAATGAACCCTAGTTTATACGAGGTTTTTTTTTTATTGCAAGGATTAAGTAAGAATAGTAAAAAATTAAAAAATTAAAAAAATAAAAATCATCACCTCCCAATTTGGATTCTTCAAGGAATTTTGTCTTGTGTTTTTGTCAAACTCTAATTCATGGGTCCTTATTATACCAACCTTACGATAAACACTATTATACCTATCTATTTTTAGAGTACTAGAAGAATGAAAAGCATTAAGCATGGAAGAAGCCATTTCTAGTGCTTTAGAATATTCAAGAGTGGCCACCTACTGGATTAATAATTTGTACACCAATTGGAAAGCATCTAGAAATTTGGCAATCAAGTGGTTGATTCAACATCCTATTTTAGGTCATTCTAAATGTATTTTGGAATTTTTCTAAGTGAAAATCAATGAAAATCAATTGCTTTAAAAGCTAGTTAAAAGACAAAAATTATAGAGGTTTGGGCTAATCATAATTACCAATGAACATTGCACTCCAAATTTTTCCATTTAGGGTTGTGGAAAAATTGATTTAAGAAAAATAATAGACTTTTCTATTCTTTTATTGAGATTCAACAAAAAATGTCATTTTAAAAGTGGTAGAAATAGCCAAAAGGCTATAATAAGGTGGATGGCCAATTTCATTAAAATGGCGGTATTTCGTTAATTTGGCACTATTAGCATTTCAAAATGTATAGTCTAAACTATTTTTTTGTACTAGAATCTATACTAGTACTATATTTTTGAAATCTACATATTTTTTAGATATCTAAAATCTATACCAATCCTAGATTTTTTAGACTTCTTAGTCTAATACATACATACATATATATATAAATCCTAGATTTCTAAAATCTATAGTTGACTTAGATGTTACTTGTCCTAGATGTCAAGGTGTAACAATGGTATATGGAATACCGCCATTTTAATGAAATTCGCCATGTGGCTTTTATTAATTTCAATTTCAATATTGGGAAAGACTTGTTGTAATATACTAAAAAAAAGATAATCCTTTAAAGACATTCCAAGACTTTGGGTAGGTAGCCAAGGAGTCTAGTCTTACACCCAAAATGTGGACAAAGGATGATAGTTCAATGACAATTTGATCAAAATTAGTTGAGCAAGTAGAGGCCAATGTTCACACATCTTAGTACAAATTTTAGAAGCTTTTTTAGCAAAATTTCTACAATTTTTTATGGCTACAAATAATACATTATTAAATTTGTATTTTTAGCAAATTTAGAAAAAGCCTAGAACTTGAGATAATCATGAAAATTCATTTTGGAAAAAATAATTTGGCTAATGAAATTGAACAATCAACAACACTTTCAGCTTCACTACTTGATAGGCACTTTATATGGTTTGATCATCATAAAATTGTGAAGATTTTTCTTCGAATCTAATCTTAAATACTCATAGAGAGATCATGAGTTGAATTATAATACAAACCACATTGAAAGTTCTTAAAGGACATGTATACAACAACACATATTAGTCAAGTTGGGCTAGGGTGATTGCAATAAATATTTGTCCTATTTTTTGTCCCCTTAACCTTGGATATGGGTTTTTTTGCTCACAACTTATGCATTGTCCAATTTTTTAATGAAATTTGAAATGAAGGTACACATGGTAGTTGTGGATGTTGAATAATTTTTGTATTCTTTTAAAATTATTTTACTATTTTAAAATAGCCCCCAATTGGATGTCTACATTGGCCATAGGGGGGAAGGATTAGTACTATTCTTGACCCCAAAATGCAAATTAGAAGCTCAAAATTGAGATAAAGGACTTCTATTCAAGTTACACAAGCATGCAAAGAAATTTTCTAAAAATAATAGTTTTTCTACCTTTCACATGTGCCCAAAATGCACTAGCTTTGAATAAGTGCAAAGAACACAATTTTTTTTTCCAAGATGAAAATGGTTGAAAAGGAGCATCTTCAAGTTAAGAAAAACAGCCTTTTAAAAATTCTTTTACTATTTTCTAAAAATTAAACATTAAAGTGTTAATTTTCTTGGCATTTTCCATTGTCTTTTTTTCATGTATAACTTTTAGAGATAAATTTCCCAAAGCTTGAATTTTCGAGGTATACTATTTGCAATGCTTTACAAATTACCCATATTTTATTTTACTTAAAAATAATAATTTCAAAAGTCACAATTATTATTGAAAAGGTTGTCTTGAGCCCAAATAGTAGGTGTTTCTTGCAACAACTTGCTAGCTCAATGTTCTATTATCAACAAACTAGATTTTCCTATAACAAAGCCTAAAAAGATGGTAATGTCCTTCATAGCAACTTACAACTTTTTGATGATTCTTTAAAAGATAGGTAATTGGAGGCTTTTAACCTTGAAACATCATCAAATCAAAAAGTGTTTTATGATTGGTTTTAAATGAAAAATATTAGATTAAAGATTGCGATTTTTCATTCATTGGAGATTTCTTTGAGTGTGATTGTTGTAGATGGTGATGAAAATTCCTTCATTGAGGTAAGACTATTTTTTCTAAAAAAAAACATGATTAATGTAGAAATCACTCAAAATATTTTTTACTTTATTTTGGCTACAAGGAGGAGCTTTTTTCTATCATGCATATAAACTTTAGACACAAAAAGGATCTTTCAAGAATTTGAATCTATTTACTAAAATGAATTTTTATCAAGTCTAGTTCCTATTCAAAATTGAAAATTTGAAGCTTATGGAGTGTTAAAAAGGCTTGCTATTTAGAGCACCTACAAATCCTACTCAAAAAAAGTGGCCTTTAGTTTATGACACAAAGGTGTTTAGGACTTAGGGTTTATGCACTAGATTCGTTTTTGAGGTTTATAGCAAACCACCCACACTTGTCTACCCTCCCAACTCCCAACTCCCAACAAATAAGTGGCACCTTTTCAACAACTAACAATACTCGGAAGCAAGGAACCACCCTCTCGTAAGATCAAACAATGTTAGAGATGCACGAAATTTATTTTCTAGAGTGGTTGTACAAGCCCTAACTTATTTTTATAAAACCCTCTCAAATTTTACCTCTTGTGAGTACTAGCGTATGGCCATAGAATCTATGAGTCTAAGAGCCTAAAGTCTGTATTATAGACATCTTCTATTGTTATAGGTGTCTATGTTATAAATACCTATGTTATAGACATTTTGCATATTATAAGTACATATGTTATAAACACCTTTAAATGGTTATAAGTACATACCTACAACTAGGTTCAAGGCTTAGCTCATGTCTTAGTGCTCACACACTAGCATTGTTGGCAAGGATAGGGACCTTGTTTCATGCAAATTGCAGAGAGTTAGCCATCAAAGTACGCTTTGGTGGTGACAATTGTAGCTTAGCCGACAGTTATCTATAGCTTGCAAAGATGCTTCCAAATGTGAAGAGGACAAAATCCGTTACACAAAAAATAAGAAAAATGAGAAGAGGAGTAAGCTTAACCTTGGAACGCCCAGGGAGCCATTTCGTGTCTTTTGGATGATTTCAGGTGGTCATAAGAAGACCTCAACAATAGATTTTTCATCCATTCTTTTTTTTTAATGACTTTGTATGTTGAGTTACAAAGAGTGTCCAATGGATTTTTTGGTCTATTTGATGTTTATTTCCATATAATTGAGAAGTAATGAAAAAAAATTGGATGGCAAAATTTGCCATTTCAGTGTACTTTGGAAAATTAAGTAAATCTGAAATTTCTCCTTAAAAATGACTTTTTTTTGAGTTTAAGTCCAACTAATTAAATGAAGGTCTTCTACTCTAGTTTCTACTCCAATTCGAATTTTGGAAAAGTTCGTAAAATTGAACATTTTATTGTAATTTGAACTTCAATTGTATTTTTAATGAGAATTAAATGAGAATTATATAATGACATGGAAACTGAATTTACACCAAGATGTTTTTCACTGTAATGTACACACATGGTGAAATTTTCAGATTTTTTGAGATAATTTTTTATTTGATATGATTTTTTCCTCACTTTTTCTTCAGAAATTTGCATAAAAAGAAAAATTCTCAAAAAAAAAATTTAAAATTTTCATGAAGTATAGAAAACATGTAGCTTCATCTCTTAAAAATAAAAATAAAAATTTTCATACACATCTACATACAAAGTGGCAACAAACTAAGTGAGGACAATGCCGCGTGAAATCAGTGGCCATAAGCCCAGGCGTTTCAGGGTTAACAGGACAATATCCGTTTCGGAAGAAATAAGAAAAATGTGAAGAGAAGTAGAGGACAAAAGAGTACGAGTAATCATGTTACTGCGAACTGAATAAAACGTGATAAATGACAGCTGACAACTCCTGTACCCGGCTGCTGAGGACCGTCCACCAGACTGAACCGGATCCTGCTAACAATCCTGTGAACAGACCCCAACCACCGCTACTGTACCAGGAGACCATGGGCACAGGCACAGTGGAGTTGCAGGATGCGTAAACCACGGGAAGAAAAAGGTCCCGTTCATTTTCAGGACATTTCTAGGACAGGTTCAGTGCCGTAATCAGAGCGTAATGTTCAATTGTGTGATTTTGCACACGTTATCAGGCATCAAGCATTTTTTTCATCCAAATTTGGGTTTTTTTCATTCTCTATTGAAATTTGTTTATTTGCCATGCATGATAAAATTTGTAAATTCTGAATTCATATTTGCAATTAGGGGCTCCCAATTAACTACACAAAAATAGTGAAATTAGGTTGCCTTAACCCCTAAAGTTTCTTGACTATGTTTTTGCCAGAAACGCTCCAAAACTGCCATTTCTTATACAAGTTTCAAAATTTAGAAAAAAAACACATTTTTGGACACATGTAACCGTAGGATCTTGTATTACATTGGTTTGACAAGATGAGGTAAGAATTTCAGAAATCTCCACCATGAAGATGGCAAGATATTAGCATTTGAAATGACAAAAATCATTTTTTTGTCTCTGCAAAAAACTGGGTAGCTGAACTTCACACAAGGTCACATTTGTATAAAAAAATGTTCAAAATGATTGCAACTCTTTGGATTCATTCTTCAAGGCATGGTGGCTACATGCTTGAAAAATTTTAGATCATTTGAAATTGTACTGTACAATATATAGGAAAAAAATAGTAAATAGAAAGACGTAGAGAATGGTTCAAAATACTAAATTATTAACAATTTATTTTTGGAATTGAAAAATGCCAATCCCAATGGTTGTAATGTTGTAATAAACAATCTTCACCTTATTTTTTAAAATTTTCTTCCAAAAATATTGAAAATTGAGTTCAATAAAGGACTTCAAAGTTTATTTCGGGGTAGAAAATCCATAACTACCTGCAAACTAAAACACCTCATAATGTTTGACTCATTGATCAAAATAGAATGATTCAAAGCTTTTAATGTATATACAAATCTAGAAAACCAATTTTATATTTGGATTTTTGAAAAAAATGATTTTTTCAGATCTATCTAGACTGCCCGAGTTGAGAAACAAACTACATATTAGGCTATAACTTTTGACTCATATCTCCAAATGTCCTGAAATTTAGTGCACATGAAAGATATTCCTTGTCCACACCGTCTATCAAAATTTGGGCCAAAAACATGGAAATCTCTAATCACATGCAACTACCCAAAATTTCTATGTTGCCAAAAAACGTAGTTTGTTCCTTCAAAGGTTAACAATTAGATTGCCTTACATCAAGAAAGTTACTTTACAAGCCATCAAATTATGTGTTGGATCAATTATGTGCATCATAAACACTAGTCTTTGGACAAAAAAATTGAATTTAAAAATGCATTATACAATTGTGAAATAGAAATTGAATGCATTGTCTAATTCAACAAATATTTCAAATGCAAGGGCATTAAGATGTAACAATGGTCCATGTTGCAACCTATACTTTGTCTACAATGGATGATGCCATCCCATGCTCTCAATTCCAAAAATAATTCAGATATAGTGAATCCAATATCATTTGCATGTTTGTCAAATTGTTTATATTTTAATTTCTATAAATGTCAATTTCCTTCAATTTTTGTGTACAACAATCTAAAATGATGTATACCAGCATACCAAAGCACAATTTTTTTTTCAAAGTTCTAAGAAATTATTGACAAAAATAAAGTAATTCTAAATCATGTTGAACAAAATTGAGTTTTTGACATGGCTAACTTTGAAATTGATTTTCTTTCAACTCACTATTTTTTTCTTCAAACTTCCATGGAAACATGCAATATGTTGTACACTACAACTTTCATATATACACTTATGGACTTTGTTCATTTATACTAATGGTATGGTTGTTTGAATGAAAACATTTCATATTAGTACTTGGTTTCGTTTTGTCACTGTTAGATAACAAGCTCTGAAATCACGCAAGCCCTAAAATCGTGCCTATTCAAATGTACATTGCTTGTACATGTAACTATTTCATAGCCTTCAGCGATGTACAAATAGTGTACATTTTAGGGGGTACACGATTTTAGAGCCCTATGCCACTTCAACTTCAAATTTTCATAACTAATTCTAGAATGCTCCAAAAAATATGAAACGACGTGGGTTAGATGCCAATTCCTCTTGTCTTTCAAGGAAAATTCACTGAAAAATATTTCGAGACGTTTCACCTCCCCCAAATTCAGTTTCAGCTCTTAGGTGTGCGATTTCTGAACCTGTTACCTTATGTCAAATTTTTTTTTAAAAAAGAAGTCAAAACCAGACATGGAATCATGGAATCGTAGACATTATGGTGACGCCGGGGCCTCAATTCTCCAATGCTACTCTTGACCAGGTCTTGCAAGTGCCCTTACCTGGTCAAGACTCACGAGAGGCCCTTGCGGGACGGGACCTGGTGACGAGGGTCTTCTTTGACCAGGTCTCAATTTCACTCACGAGGGTGCGGTTCTCATTCTATAGTAAGCTCAAGTTGCTAAAATGTGCTAAATTGAACAATGATAAGAATGATTAAGGAGCTCCGTCTGCTGAATTTAGGTACCTCGACCAAGTCAGAGTTACCGACACTTCGTTTTTCCAAGCTGGAAAAATGCTGAATGGGAAATAATTCACAAGGTTCCTTTGGAAAAAGTAAAATTAGAATCAGGATGGAAAATAATAAGTACCCTGAGTGCACGACAAGTGCTGAATTTGGGCCAGGGAGGGTTGACCCCTTCATCGTCTCTGCATTGGCTTCTTGTTGACAGAATATTCTTCTGCTAAATTTGCTAAATTTGCTAAATTTGCTCCATGTTCATCATTTTCCTCCGGAGATGAATAATGAATACGAAGACGATTTCTTCATAAAAATATAACGTATTCTCAAGAGCCAAGAAGAGATTGCCGCGGAGATTTGAGTAAGAGTCCGCACAACTGCATTAGCTCCTAGGAGGAGACGTCGGAGGACAAGTTTGCCGCGGAGATGATCGAGAGGCTGCTGGGTCACAGCCCCGGGATACTTCTTCGACTTCTGCTCGCCAACCACAGTATGTTGGACTCCAGTTGCACTAGTCCCTGCTCCGCCATCATCGCCACCACGAGTAATTCAAACAGGTAGAACTAATAGCCGCCATAGCCGTCTAATTGCAAATCGAACTACAAACACGGGCTCCGTGTTCTTACCCTGTTTTGTTCGCAAATTCAAAGCATTCGTTCTAACATTGTTTTGTGCATTGGTTTTAGGATCGATGAGAGGTCCCCTTTTTTACGATTCCAAAGGACATTTTGAAGCTAGAGAAGAATGGCGCATACGTGAGTCGATCCTCCATGCGAGACTATTCAATTTCCGTGTTGCTGCTACTCTGAATGAAGCTCGTCGACCTTCTCGAACATGCAGCTCTGCTGATTTGTCCTCCTCTCAGAGAGAGATTGATATGTTTTTCTGTTTTGTGACCGGGCACATGATTCTATGCATTTGTGACGGAAGAGTTGTTGGTGATGCATTCAGTAGTGGAAGAAGATGAAGGGATTCAGTATTTTATAGCAAACTAAGGTAGACCAGCTCATAGCCACCATTTTACTTTTGGCCTCATTACCACCACAAAACTCATCTAAATTCATTTATTTTTTTAACAAAATAAGTACATCAATTCCAACTTTGATAACGTGTTAATTTTTTATTGGTGGATATCCAAGTGCTAATAGATACACTTTGGGTTGCTAATATGATATTTATGGCTCAACTCCATGGGTAGTTGTGCAATTTCAAGGGAGACCATTTCAAAAATTCGCAAGGGTTTGATTCATGAACCAAGCATAAAGTAGTTTGCTCATAAAGCGACCATTTGAGAGATGATTGCCTTTGGAGGGAAGCTAAATTCCTTGAAATAATTTTCAGCAAATTTTCGGATGAAGAAAAATGAAAATGGCATTTAACCCAATTTATTTCATATTTTTTTGGACCTATGTGGAATTAGTTACAAATTTTTGAAGTTGAAATGTAGTGGTCACTAAAAGTGACGACCTCCTAAAGTGTACACTACTGGTACATTGAAGAAAGCAAAATGTACCTTTGTTTCATGATTGCTTTTAGAGCATGGGCGCATTTAGAACAAACTACTATACATCTGTGAAAAATATTTGCCCCTCTTGAAGTTGTCCTTGAGATATTCAAACTGCTAATCAATGTGGAAATAGATTGGTTTGACTACCTTAGTAGTTTAGTTCTATAATATAAGCTTTAGTTTTCACTCTTGAAGGACCATTGTCCCCTCAAGGGACAAAATGGATTTTGAGTAGGTTCCTATGACCTCAATTTTCAATAAATCTTTTTGAAACTTTTCTTTAAGATAGAAAAACTTTTTAGCTTCATTGGAATGTAATTTTTATTTCAATCGATGCCTAGGAGTAAAACTTATGTCATCCTAAACATAATTTTCAATTTGTTAGGCAAAAAAAAATATTTACAAAAACTTGAAATAATTTTTAAGAAAAAATTCTTATAGATCATATTTTTGTTTATATGTAAAGCTTTGATTCATTCCATATAAATTAGTGATGTGAAAGTTATAAACAATCTTGTTTTGGGGGCAATCTAAGCACATTCTTGAAAAAATAACTTATAGGATTCATTTGTAAATGCAATTTTCACAATTTTTCATAAAAATTGTTTAACAAAGTTAAGTTTGTTTTCTAAAACATTCTCACCATTGGAATTCTTTTATTTCAACCCTATCTTAGAGCTATTAATGATTTTATTTTTCTTCCAATCTTAAACCTTCTTCTACTTAACAAATTGTTAAAGAATGAAAATCAAGCTTGTTTTTTTTGAAATTTTTTTCCTGGACTTTCAACTCAATCTTTCCACACAAATTATTCAAAATTCAAAATTCATTGATAGTGAAAAAAACTTCCACAAATGGTAGTCAAAGTCATTTGAAATTACTTGGTAGGTTTCCAAATTTTTTTTTTTCAACTTTGAATGTTAATATCTTCCAATTTGTATGGTCAAACTTTACAAAATTCTTACCACATTATCTTAGATAAGTAAAGTACAAGATCCTATAGTTAGTTAAAAAAAAAATATTTTTTTGGTTTTCTTTGATGAACACAACAAAAATGACAGTTTTGAGTGTTTTGCAAAAAATGGCCCTAGTCATGTAGGAGCTCATGGGTTGTACGTTTTGGATGGTGTGGAACTTCAATACATAGAAAGTCTTCTTGCACATATAGATAGTTGATTGCATTGTGACAAGACTCAAATAGGATGTTGGCTAGTACATATTCAATAGATGTGGCATTTTGTCTTTAAAATTCAAATTGGAGTAGAAACTAGAGTAGATGATATTCATTTCATTAGTTAGACTCAAACTCAAAAAATATCATTTTTCTGGAAAAATTTCAAATTTAGAATAAGGAGAAACAATTCCCCACAATTACACTAAAATAGCATATTTTGTGATCCGGGATTTTTATTAATTTCTTGTTTATATGAAGCCAAAGATTGCCAAGGTTGCAAACTCAATTGCATATTCTTCATAACCCATTATGAAAGGTCAACAAGAAAAAAATGGATGAAAAAATGCTTCCAATCTTTATCCAAATCATTGTATTGTCATACAAAGGCCACAAAATGGCTCATTTGGCATGATAGGAATAAACTTTACAACCTATGCTTTACTACCTATAGCCTAGATGTGTAATTCGAAGAATTCTATTCAACATAGAATATAATTTCCATTTTTTGTCATCCATAATTATCATTATATTCTTACACAATCTCAATCAAGTATACAAATTTCAATTTCAGAAAATCAAAACTTTATTGTTAGTGAATTTTTTAAGTCAACTTTCATGGATGTTCTTACATGATAATTTATTGAAAATAGTTGGTGATTTTCAAATTTTGATTGTAGAGATATATAGGACTATGTAATATGTGGACATCTTTTTTATTAAATTATTTTCAAAAAATTCAAAATTCACATTAAAGAGTATTCAATGCTAAAGTGTTGTATGCCCAAATTTTGTAACTAATTTTGTAATTAATTTTCTTTATAGATATCTATTTATTGTAATTAAATTTTGCCTCACAAATTGTACCATCAATCTCCATAAAGTACAAGACTACTTAAAGTATGAGAGTTCGGTGGTAAAATTTAGATACATAAAAAGATATATCTATTTTATAAAATTTGGGCATGTGACACCTCAATCTTGAATTGTCATTAACATGAAATTTGATCTTTTTGTGAAATAAAATTGATAAAAAAAAAAGATGTGTGGGCATAACTTAGATTTGTCCTACATATCTCTACAATTGAATTTTGAAAATTCATCACTAGTTGTTTTCAATAAATCATCATGTAAAATCATGAAAATTGACTTAAAAAATTCACTAAATATGAATTTTTGATTTTTCTGAACATGAAATTTGATATACTTGATTGAGATTGTGTAAGAATATAATGATAATTATGCACGACAAAAAATACAAAATATATTGTACATTATGCAGAAATCTTTCAATTGCACAAAATATGCAGTGCAGAGACTTATTTCTGGCCACTGTACATCATCCAAGTGAGTCAGCCAAAACTAAAACAATCTGCAAAATTTTGGAGCATTCCAAAATTAAAGTGATGTACAACCTGCTACTAAAATTTTAGATCTTTGCTTGGCCTAGATTTTAGACCTCTGGGATATCGGATGGCCAAGCAAATAAACACCCATGAAAGTTTGTAAACCACTGGCAAGAAATTGCTCATTCATTTATCGGGTGGGTTATGGTCTCCAATTAGATTGTAATGCTTGATTACAAGGTTTTATGAATTTTTCATCCAAATTGAATCTATTATGTTCATGAAATCTAATTTCTTGGAAGTAGTTTACAATGGGCAATGTCCTCATAGTTGGGGATTGTGGGAAAAAATGCACCTTCTTGTCAAGCACCACCCTGCAAATAAATATACTAAGTGAAGATTGTTTATCACAACATTACAACCATTGGAATTGACATTTTTCAATTCCATAACTAAATTCTTAACAATTTAGTATTTTGAATTATTCTCTACCTCTTTCTACTTCCTTTTTTTTCCATATATGTTGTGCAATTTCAAATGATGTGAATTTTTTCAAGCATGTAACTAACTTGCCTTGAAGAATGAATATTAAAGAATTACCACTAATTGGGACATTTTTTCATACAAATGTGAGTTTGTGAAGTGCATATGCCCATTTTTTTGCAAGGTCAAAAAAGGATTTTTGTCAATTCAAACACTAATATTTGGCAATCTACATAGTGGGAATTTCTGAAATTTTTTCCACATCTTTTCAAACTAGTGTACTACAAGATTTTATTTTCACATAAGTCTAAAAATGTTTTAAATTTTTTTTGGTACTTGCACTAGAAATGGTAGTTTTAGACCATTTTTGGTGAAAATATATTCAAAAACCTTTAGAGGTTAAAGTAAAGAAAATGAGTTTTTTTTTGTTCCTAATTTTGACTAGACTATAAGCCTATAAATCCTCTTAACTTCAAACTTTTGTACTAAAAATTTTACTTAATTAATTTTGAAAAATTGAGTTGAGAGTTCAGGAAAAAAATTCAAAAAAATATCCTATAATTTCTATTTTAAAAAATATTTAAAATTCAAAATAGATATGAAATAGAAGAAAATATTTGTTTGTGATAGCTCTAAGATGGAATTGAAATACACTAATTTCAACAATGCCATTGTTCTAAAAGAACCTAATAAACTGTGAGCAAATTTGTTTTTTTAATTTAAAAAAAATTGAATTCAAAAATGAATTCAATACTTTATTTTCTCAAGAATTTGCTAAGAATGATTGCAAAACAAGAAACTACATAAATTTCACATAACTTACCTAAATGGAATGAATTAGATCTTTCCACATAGACAAAAACATAATCTATAAGAAATTAATTTTATAAGGAATTTATTTCAAGTTTAGGAAAATTATTGCTTGCCTTTGCATGTTTGGGGCTTGTTGTAGAGTAAATTTTGCTTATAGGCATTGATTGAAATAAAAATTTTACTACCAAAAAGCTAATCAATTTTTCTATCTTAAAAAATAGTTAAAAAAAAATATGGACAAAAATTGAGATCATGGGTACTTGCATGTCTATTGAAATTCATGTTCTTTGAAGAAATGAAAAAAATAGCAAAAAAATACTACTTTCTAAACACCAAAAATAGAGAATTAGTTTGAAATATTAACTAGTTTGCCTTGTGCTAACAGTAAAGGAAAATGAATTTTCAAATTTTCAAATTTGAAATAACTTTGAAATTCAATAGTTTTTTTTACCATAAATCAAAACACCACAAAATAGAACCCATGCACCCCTCCTTGTTGCAATCATTTCCAATTGCACCAAGAATGTGACCAATTGATGCATGGTCCAAAAGATACATAATTTAGTATAATTTAAGATTAAAAAATAACTCAAAAATCCATAGCTTTCACACTGTATGTTCAAACACTATGAAACAAAGCCCATGCACCCCTCCTCGTGAAGTCGCAAAAGGCTTTCCAATAATACTAAGAATGTGACTGAAGGACATACTATCCTGGAGATGTCACCGTACCAAACCAACCAAACCAAACCAAAAGCCTAACTGGAGGTATGGATAGTGCAAAATTAAGGTCCATAGTGCCCAGAAAATACTGGTCATGACTCCAACAGCATGAATACTCCGGTGAAGATTCAGTTTTAAAATTTTTTTTACATACATTGAATACACTTAACACGAGTATTCCCATGGTTGGCATAGCTTTCCACACCGCCATGGAAATCCCCCAAATCCACACCTTCAGTTGGCCTATATATTAATCCACCAGGAAAATGGAAACTAAATCAAAACTACTCCTTGCAAATGCTGCTCATTGCACCACTAGCCCTTCAGCAATCTACTACACCCTCTTCTCTGAGTGGATCAGGCATCGTGCACTTGAGATTTCAACCTTGCCATCAAAAAACAGACACAATCATATTCACTACTGTAGTTCAATTGGCAAACCTTCGCCACATTGACATCCATCTCCAGGGAGTCAATGTGCTCTAACATAAGCTATTCCTCGTTTTCAAGGGCTTCCGGCAGATGAATGTAAAAAATTCTACGCGGTACCTTAACCGAACTGACTGTAGATGCTCCGTAACTTGGATCGATTTCTAAAATCTTGAGGAGTTTGAATCCGGCAAGAAAGTTTAAATGTTGGACTGTAGTGCTACACTTGTGACAGAATGAGTGTGTGACGTACGGACACCCAGTGTATGGCGAGAAATGTGCATTCCAAGGGTACCGGAGTACTAAGTTACAGTAGTGCTGCAAAGTGGAATGATTATCTGGTACCTGGATGGCTTGCTAGCAGGGCCAGAGACTGTAGGCGAATTATATCTCCCTGGCTTCACTGCAAACTTGCAGTGTGTAGGCTACGTTACTGAAGTAAGCTTACATTGAAATCAAAGATCAAAGCTGACAGAGTGGTAGTGGAATGGTGTCCTCATGAGGCTTTCAAAGTTCCTAGCGCGACAGGCAACAGCCACACTTTCCTGCAGGCTTCTAGGTCCACAGACCAGGACTCCCACTTCCTCCCCTTCGTACTTCCCGCCCACGTCGTCAAACAGCTCTGCCACATCCCACAACACAGTCACACTTTTTTAGACGCTTTGCATATCGTAATTAACGCCATTTCCAAGTTTCAGATCAAATGCAGGTTAATAAGGTAACTCTTTAAAGTACAAAATTACAAATCCTTACAATTTTGAATTATTGCATATTTTGACTCATATCCTCGTATAAATATATTATTTGAATTAAAGTATTGTTTTGGATGTGTTCATTTGTTCATCATCTAGAATATGAACGTCCGGGAGCGTAGGATTTAAAACAGATCGATCTGACGTTGGTTGCCCAGGTGAAGGAAATAATCTTCCAATTCTTCGGTTCGAAGTGAGCCCTCAAATCAACCAGAAAGTACCGATCTGGACGTTCAGAATACAATGACACAACTTGCCATTGAATCAAATTATCTAACTTTCAAGAATGTGACGAGCTTCTGTAAATATTTGGTAGTAGAATACAAAATAAATGAGGAGAATCGGTTGAAGCGATAACCTTCAAATCGTGGCCTTTTTCCTTCCGTCACCACGCACCTCTCCAACAAATCACTCACGCCGTTTCCTTCCACGTCTCTCAACTGCTCCATCTTCACCCCCTCAAGCTCTCTCCCCCTCCCCACCCTCGTACTCGCAATCCAGAAAAAAATCACTGAACCTCCACATATCACAATACCCACGAACAAGCTCACGAGATGCAACGCCGATTCCTCCGCAGTAGAGAATTTCTCCCCTTTCTTCAAAAACTTCGGCGAGGATATATAGTTGTACAGCAAAGCATGCATGAGCACGAAACCCGTCATGGAGGCCACGATGAGCGCGATCATCCACAAGTTCTGGACCGAGTTCACGGTGGACATGCCGTTGTGGCGCTTGTTCCCTTCCTTCTGGGGACTGTCAGGGAACGTTGGCGTGGTGGGATACGGCTCTTCTATTCCTGTTGGTTCAGTCGGTAGAATTTCACCAGCTATGGGATCTCCGGTTATGTAGGCTTGGATGGTGAGGTTCAAGGTGCCGCGGTACGTGTAGTTTGGGTAAATGTCGGCGGGTTTGATGGTTTTTAAGGTGGTGAGCTCCTCTCTTCGTCGAGCGCACCAAATGAGGTGGACATTGGTGGGGAGATGGTCTTGGAGGAGCTGATGGCGTTTCAGGAGGTCTTGAATGACGGCAAGGAAGGGAGTGACACCGGCGCCACCGGCTACCAGGACCAGATTCTTGTATCTGCACATGCAACATAGTTTTCAGTAAGTACATGATTCTTAATTTACTTGGATGGTCATATTGCTTGCATGGTGAAAACACTGAAGAAATCCAAGATGTCCATCTATGTAATTTCTGAAGAATTCCATAGTCAATGTCCAGCGAAGAAACTTTAGGAATGGAATGTGGAGACAAAACGATAATTGTCCAATTCTCATATTGAATTCCTCCTGTGACATCGTTGCCTCGTTGGCGAACTCCAGAGTACCAAAGTAGGACTTGTTTAGATCGATTTGAGGCTTCGATCAGTTGAGTACTATTGAAGCTGTCCTATCGCCAGTGAGGTTTGTTTGATTCTACCAATGCAACCGTTGCATAGAGATTGAAAATTCAAACAGGAATGGAAATTAAGCAAAGATCGATATGTTGTGCGAATGGTGAGGACCATACCTGAGGAAGTAGTTTGATTCGTGGCCGTAAGGACCTTCCGTATGTACTGTCTTGACTGCGAATGGGCAGCCCGATACCTTGGTCGGTTGGGCGGCGATATTGTCATGCAGGCTTCCGGTCCAGTCGCCGAGACGTTTAATACAGAGAGTTACCTCGTGCGAGTCGTCCAGGGTACTCGAGGTTGTGCTGAATGGATGCCACTGAATTTTTGAGATTCCAGGGACGTTAATGTATATGAAACTCAGGGCATTGTATTTGAACCCTACAAGAATGCATGTCGAGAATTCGATCAGACTATGTATGCGCATATAAATATTGAGCATTGAATCTGAATACAATCTTCATTAGATTGGCAGTTCATTTTCCTAATGCCAGAAATGAGATGCCCAAGATGTTTTTTCTTTGAGAATTTGTCAGGATATTTCGATCTCTAGAGATTAACGGTCGACACATCTGTAACAAAACATTGTCAAAATGACAAAAATCTGCCAAACTGAATGAAAATCAAGTTTTATTACGTGTGTAATTTCGGATTCTGCTTGGACTGGTTTAAAGTTCAAGTAATGAGTACTAACCAGTTTGCTTTGGAATCTTAAGCTCCACGAGGCCGCTGGGGAGTACCCGGGCAGACACGCCGGTGACTTGTTTCCAGGACTGCACCATCCTGAGGAAGCGGTCGATGAAGAAGAGCAAAATGGGACCCATGGACGGGGCCGTATGGTTCATGTCCACATGAAAGACGTAAAATATGAAGAAGGCAATGTACAGGTGGTGCACGGTGAAGAAGAAGTTGAAGTGTCGTGTACGAACGTAAGGAATCGCCGTTAAGGCCATGATCAACACCGACAAGCCCGCAAATAGACCGGGCAAATTGGAATTGCCATTTTTTGGCCATTGCCTCAACTGCGAACAGAGCGAACAGGACACATTGACTCACCGAATTAAACGAAGTATACATCTAATTAGTATATCAATTGCAAGTAGTGCATATACGGAAGTGTCATCAATTTCAATCACTACTACACGAAGCAGTGATTGCAGCATATCATCGATTATTTTGCTGTGGTTTTGCAGTCTAGGTTCCACACTAGCTTTACATGGTCTATTGCAAACCATTGCAAAAGTGCTGCAAACTTGTTGTGAAAGTCTTGGGCACGAAACCGATCATATCTGTGCCTAGCTGTTGCAAAAACTATTGCTATCCCAAATACTTGCAATTAAATTGCACAATGTTGCATTAAACCATTGCAAAATTGTTAAAAGCATACTAAACCGTGCGCAAAACTATTAAAATCTTAGCCTTCTGTACTAGTGAATTCAGGGGACGCACCAAGTGGAGTTTGTGTTCCAAGCCAAGGGAAATAGCGAATGTTCCTCCATGGATAAAGACGAGGACGGCCGTAAGGTAGCCGAACCACCTGTGGTATTTGATCGCCTGTTCAAACGGCACATCGACCAACCTCAGAAGTGGAGATCCTCGTGCCACGGGAACAAACAGACAAGCCACAACGAAAGGCAATGCTCGTCCCAGCATTGCTCCCGCCTGGTCCCATTTCTGTATCACCCTGCACCAATACGATGTCTCAGTCAGGTCCACAAATTTCAGTTTTTCATACAGGAAATAGGATCTCTAGACTGTAAACTAAATTGAAATCAATACTGTTCACATTTCTGATTGAAGTCTGCGGTTTCGCAATGTTCAGAGACAGTGAGGGCCTCAATTGATGGATTCTTACTTGGATGGGGCTCCCTTCTTGGGCTTGTTATGATCAATTTTGTGGAAACTGGCCGCTTGCATGTCGAACCATATCCAAAGAGCGCAGACAGTAACGATGACGAAGATCACAATGTCGATGAGGGTTATGATTCCCACCGGGGTCTTCACCAAGAGAGGCTGGGTCCACACCGACCGCCACAAGTTCACCACAAATGGCTGTTTTCCGGAAGCAGGGGATTTAGGCCTGGAATCATACATGGCAATACATTGTAAGAATCTCAAACTCAGATCGACATTTCTTCGTCCTACGACATACTTACCAGAATCGAACGTTATTTATTTAATGATACGCTGCGAAACCGAAGGCAAGTGTAACATAGAAAGATTCACATTGTAACAAGTATAGTGACAGATCGAGTACCTATCAGGAAATCTTTCCTGTAGCTCCAAGTATACCAACGCTACGAGAGCCAAGCCAACGACCGGAACCACGTACAACACGTAGGAAGTAGCTGCACAACCAAAACTATCGTCACATTTTGGTAAATTGGCAAACTTTCACGGAATTGGGAATAAGATCCTCGTCTGGATTCTGTGCAAGCTCTGATCAATACCTCTCCTGGATTTTACATTCGCAAGCTCTGTGCACTTGAATGTCACAGTTGTAACGGTATAAAAACACGCCATTTTAACGAACATGACTATCATTGTAAGATTCAATACTCAACTCCATCACCATGAGGTGGAACTCGATCTGCAGTTTTGCCAAGGTTTCAGCAACGCGACTGTTGTATAAAAAGTACTCATTTAAAAACTATCTAGCAAATCAATTCCCTAGCTTTTGAAGCAGTGGATGAAATTGCAGGCTAATTGAGACGAAAGAAAGAAAATAAAACAGCTAATTAATTACCGTATTTGCCCCAGAAGGTGGACGTGCCGATTGCCCTCGAAACTTTTTTCTTAAAAGCTGACCCCTCAACGCTCGGCATTCGGAACCAGAGCGAAAACCACCAAACTAAATCGGCCCATGCGACAAGCAGCAGAAACACCTTGAGAAGCTTCACCGGTACGCCCCCGGACCGTCGATCAGGCACCGCGCTGGGTTCATGAACCCGAACCCCAGTATCAGTCCCAGTACCCCCATTCGCACCATTCCCAGTGGCCAACGCTTGCGAATTCATGGTCACTCGCAATTGCAGACGATGGACTCCACGCTCTCCCTGGGACTTATCAGCACGTCCCCAGCAGCCCAATTGTTGCAGTGGTACGTCCACAAGTCAACCTCCTTCACGTCGACATCGATATTGATAGAGCTACAGTGAATGGCTGTTTCAGAACTGTTCTGATCAATAACATCGAAAGGGGACGCAAGCCACCATCGAATCAAAATTTGGATCCTGGATTGGCAATGTGCACACCACGACCCCCTGACATGACTGAAAGGCGAATGATCCAAAGCTGGTGCACCCCACAAGCTTTATACCATCAGCAAGGGGCGGAATCTCGTCGATGCCTGATCCGGCGCAGGGTTCCACGGCGAAGGTTCGCGGATAGCATCCACCGCACAGCTGACTTTCACCGAGGTTTGTCCGATCTACGGCAAAAGTCTCAAACGAACCCTTGAGGGGAAAACAAATTGATCGAGCTAAAGGCCTGAATGTCAATACTGGATATATTACTGATAATTCAACAACCGAAAATAATATTGATAAAGGGTAAAAGGAAAACGGAGGAAAACTCATATTCGATTAATTGGCGGATTTCAGTTACTTGAAATTTGCGGAAGTTCAGTTCCTGTGCTGAAACCTTGGATCTATACCTGGGCTAGAACTTGGAGCTATGGGTCACTTTCATGTCACAGCTTTGGTATTTTGAAGCACATCATTTCAATCCTGCAACATCACAGCGATCAAAAAGTGGCTGATGGATGACTTTCAAGATTACTATAGATGAAGAATGCAACTCTTGGTCCCATTATTGAATCATTTTTGATAAAGTATCTTGGTGATAGGTCTCGTCTTTTCAAGGTTAATTAATGCAATCATAAAACTTATGAAAACTTTTGAAATGAGTATGGTTATACATCTTATGACATATTGATCTTCACATAAATTTGGTAAAATTGGTGGAAATTTTCATATTTGACATTAGGTAAGGTTGATAATTGATAGGATCAACATCAATTTAAGGTTTTAGAAATTTCATTAGAAAGAAGAAAGATATGGTTTTTCTAAATTGATACCACCTATCATTCATTCATTCTCATGGTTTATTTTTTCATATTGCCTATAATTTGTCTATTTTAGCATATCAATTATTTAATAAAATCTAAAATATTCATTGAAAATAATTGTATTTGATTTTGTAATTGAATGTCATCATTTTTTAATACCAAATCCTTGCCAAGTCAAGAAGAGATTAGGTCACTACATGTCTACATAGTAGTTTAGTAGGAAAATGTATGGCAAATTTCATTAAAATGATGATATTCTATACCCCCTTTTGAGACCACATAGTCTAAACCATTTAGGATGGATATAGATTTCAAACCAAACAATCTAAACTATAAAAATGCCAAAGTTGTAGAATGATTACCATTTTAACAAAATTCACCATATGTCTACGTAGTCTAAGCCATTTAGGATGGATAAACATTTGGAATGCATGTGAAAATCACCTATACCAATTTATGATATTTATCCTTGTATAGTTGAACTAGAGGTGTGTCATTTGTTTCATTTAAAAAATGTAACAATTTATACAATTAAAAAACTGTGACAAGCAATAATATAATAATATTTCAACTTACACTAATTTGAATACATCATATTGTAATTTTGGTAAATCACTATCAAATTCACTAATAAGCTAAATCAAAGATTCATTTATCAATTTTTGATCTTGCTATCATATGATACTCCATTGATTTGTCCTACTAGGACAAAATGAATTTACATATGGTAATAATGCAATTTCTTTGAAGAAAAGTATATTTTTACCAATGATACTTGTGAAGACTCTTATATAACTATTACCACTAATACCCATACAATGGATAAAACTTTCCCTCCCTTGTAAAACATTATGGCTGAATGTAAGTTCATTTCGAAACACGCAGTAATACTGTAGGACGTATCACTGTAGTTCACCCAAACCACACTATTTCAAATTAGTGCAGGTATACGGCGGTATTTTTCTGTTCCAGTACAACTATCCTAACTACAGTAATAATCCACGAGAATGAAAGGCCGGGTGGAGGCGCGCAGGGCGCAGGCAGCGTTGCGGGTCCGCTGGGTGGCGGGCACGCTCGGGGGGGAGGCCAGGCGTGTGGACGCTGCATGCGCTGCATGGTCATCACGTGCGCTGGACTTCCGGACCCCAGTCAACTGCGCCTCCCCCTTTCGATTCCTCCACTCCTCCATGTAGGGTGTCGCATTCGTTTGGGACGGATAAGTGCTAGCTAGTTCTGTTGGATTTTTTTCACGCAAATCAAAGAGATTTCCACAGTCAGGCATCTCGCATTGAGTCCCCAGTGACTAAAATATACACTCAGGGAGTTAGGGTACGTAGATGGCTCCACACCAATCGTGGGACCATATATGTAACCAAGATGAAACTAAGAATGATGTACATTTTTCACACCGGGGATTTTACATGAGCTACTTGGGTTCATATTTGTGAAACAAATAGCTGCACTCCGGTTCCGATTGACTCTGTCTATGTGACATTGGCACCTTTTTCGAGAAAGGTACCTAGCTACTCAAGCTTCCTCCCACATGTAGCTTCTGCCTCCTTTCCTGCGGTCCAGGGCCTATGAAACATACCCCAACCCGCCCAAGGATGAGGCTCTTCTTGCAGGCAGCTTCAATTTTAGTTTAAAAATTTTTTGGACAGTAATGGAAACGAAAGAATCGAACGTCAGTCACGTTTAATTGATTTGCAGGCTACCCACCAGTCTAGCTAGCTAGGACCGGGTAACTACCCGTGACGGCCGGTAAAACAAGCAAAAGGTCGATAGACGATTGCATCTATAGCTTGGGAGAGTGGCCCTGTGATCAATTTGTCACAATTCCATCTATCTTGTTATCCAGCGTTGGAGGTTCGATCAATCCAGTTTGGTCGTCGTTTCATTGGGCCGCTCCGGTTCTTGTCAGTGGGCCACATTCCATGGGTCTTTCGGCAAGTCCGGCCTTTGCCATCTCGGAAGTGCACTGCAGTCATTTCGGCATGGAATCTTCTCTTCCATTGGAGCGTTTGGGAATGAGTTGTCTGCACCCTGCTGCTGTTGTCTACTGAAGATACTTCGAGTCTGAAACTCGGAATGCCAGGGTAATAACGTTTGGGAAGATGCTTCTATTAATGAGCTCCCGAGAACGAAGGAGGCCCTCTTCAGTCTTCACACTTGAGTTCCAGCGTTGAGAACTGGAACGTGGAAAGAGCCTGGCAAGGTCCATTCATATAGCCAACTTACGTACGTCATATTTGTGCCGTATTGGTATGACGTATGAGTACATGTATGAGGGTATGAGCACTATGACATGCGTCATCTTCGTGTGGGATGTAAGAAACATGTACATAACCGGTATTTTGTTAAAATGGTGGTATTCCACAAAGTGAATTTGGCATTTTTACATTTAGATCGTGGGATTTAGATTGTGGATGTGAATCTATACGTGTTGTAGGAATGAATGGAAAAATGGTGTATAGAGTAATATACTTCTAACAAAAAAATTCTTATATGCACTCACACAAATTGATGCATGTCAAAGTTGTATACACAAATGCATTGTTATATGAGGCCATGAATGGTGGGGAGGTCCTAGTGGGACGATGCACCCATTGTGTACATTTTTCATGAAAGTGATTCCATATGAGTTGATTGTGATATAACTTGTCTTTAGAAGGCATGCTTTCGGAGGGTTATAGTGCACCTTTAGACATAAATTTTAGGTTTGGAATTTTTGTTTGGTTCAGTCTTCTAAGTAAGTTTGATTGGAAGGAATTTGAAGTACTTCAATTGGTATTCTTTCATTTCTTTGGCGGTTACACAAAAAATAGTAAATGTTATTTACATTATTCTATCTTTTGTAAAGTCCCTTCACTCCTTTTGGACTAAATTTTTTGACAATAAAGTAATCTATAATAGTTCTATCATCTTTGAAAGCTCTCAATGGTCATTTGTTGACCACACCCTCTGAAATTGAATTGAAAAAAAAGACAAAAGAGGTATTAATCAAATTTGTTAAAATTTGATGTAAAACTAAGTAGCAAGTTAATTACCTAATTTGTAATGAGAATATTATTGGCATCAATATTTAAGCAATTGATTATTTTGCAGGAATAGTCTACATTTGATTTAGTTCAACTTACACTGAACATTTCAAATTTCCAACATGTAAGTGCACTTAAGTTAGTGCACTTTTTGTTCTTTTTCTTATCTCTGAAGGTTGGATTAGTAATTGGTGTTGACCAATGGTGTCGGACTTTTGACTATCAGTTACATTTTACACACTTAATCCGTATGCGTCAGAGCGGCTGATTTTTGGATGCTGAGAAACAAGGATCTGTAGACTACCATGTTCATCAAATATTATAATCTTGAAATCCACATGGTGGACTCCCTTGTAAATTTCAGATTTGCAGTCATGAGTAAGTTGGCTTCAAATCTGAACCGTGAAAACTTCGGTAACCAAGTAATTTGGAAATTATTCCAAGTTTTTTGGATCCAACAAAAGATGCTCCTCACTTGTGCTGTTCTCTCTGTGGCGCACAGGGGTTAACCACTGTGTTCATTTTTTACACAAGAGATCTAACATGAGCTGGTTGTGACTGATGAAATTATTATCAACTATGCCTTGTGAATTGTGACCCTTGTCACTGACTCTGGTTGACTGTCTACAACTCTAAATTACTTATTTCAAAATCAAGGTCACCTGCTGGAATGACTGTCTGGATTCATGCCAAGGGGTGAAATAATTGCACCATTTCAAACGTGCACATGTGCTCATCACTGGTCTTTCATAATCCAGTCATATCTAAACCAAGTTACCATTGTTTCTTGCTGCAGATGATGTATATATGGAATAGAATGGAATATGAGTAAATAAGCAAGTTGCAGCCCAATGCCAGCTACCAGTCACCTATTCTTGCGCTTCTGCAGTTTTGCTGTGCAAGGATGGGAAAGTTGATCGAAGTTAAAACACAAGGCACAATGATGACAAGTATTAACTTAGTACAGTTCATACCATTTACACTATCTTCCATATTGGCCTTACACAAGCTTTACCATATTTTATAATTACGACAGCATATGCGACATGAATGACAAAGTAAATCCTAGAGGAATGTGCAGACCTCACTACAGTAAGCTTTCAGTACCTGGTTGCAAGTTATTTCCACTGCATGACTCTGAAATTTTTCCTAACACCCAAAAGATTTCAGAACACTTATAATTTCTCTCTTTATGAGTTGTGTAATGCACAAGTACTCCCACATCTCAATACTGTATGGTTTTTGTTTTTTTTTCAGAAACAGGATATCCAAACACTTGCAGTTGACTTCAAGCTTGTATCAAAGGATTAACTGATGAATATATAAGGTACTTCAACTGCAACAACTTACTTTCCGCTGGGGAAATGCCAGCTTATGCCACATCGACATATAGATATAGATGGATATATATATGCATCAGTACATTCATGAGTAAGCAAGCTTAGTAATCCAGTTATTTCCAGCTGGTAAGGTATCGCCTGTTTGTGAGTGTGGTCAGCGTGTGCTGCTGGCTTTGCTCAGTGTGTCCACTGCTTGCCACACGAGTTCCATTTTCCATTCTAAATTTGAGCTTGCAGCTGATTTGTAAGCTACAGTACACTGGAGTGATGATGTTCAATTCCTCATGTAGCCAGGGTTTCTGACTTTCTGTCCTTTGAGCAAGTGAATGGGTGGAACCATGGAACAGACAAAAGAATGCTTTCCCTTTCAATTCTTTGCTCTCTCAACTTCACCTTGATTCTGTCTTTTCTGTGTGAGCATGAGATGTCTGATTTAGATGATCCTACCACCAGTCTAAGGGACTTCAAAACTGCGGCTTTGGTCACTTCTTGGGGTAACTTAACATTTGGGAGACTGGGCCATTGATCATGCACATATCGGAATGTAAGGTAGATCAGCCTATTATCACCCAGATTTGCTACGTAGGTACCTTGGAGGCCCTGTTCATCAACTAACATATTTTTTTCAGAGATTGGGAAGTTTGAGAGAAGCCATTTGCAAGTAGAATGAAGACATTCTGATAAGAAAGGAATTTTCTGTGATTTTTCAAAGTTTGTTGGGACTAATTAGGTGAAGCAAGGATTAGACCCATGCTAAACCACATCTCTTGATATTTCCCCTCCTCAAGGGTATTGTTATGATGCTGAAGGGTTGCTAAGATTGTGGTGATTAATTGGTAGGTACCTAAAGCAAATGGAAGGTTCTAGTAGCTATTGGGATTCCAAAGGTACTTGACAGCATTGGATTGTTCTACCTTGGTCGTCATCTCTTTAGAACGCTCTTGAAATGGTTAACAACAATTTTCTAATTTTCTAGAATTCTTCATCAATTGGAGTGATGAATCTACTTCATCTCAAAATGTGGATGAAATGTGTATAAAATCAATGGACACTGGTTATTCATTCAAAAGTATGTACATATGTGTAGAAATAATTATATATTCATCAAAAAGCAATGGTGACTCTAGATAATAGTAACAAAATTGTATGGTGTGCATTATTTTTGACATAAATGCAATCTGTAGCACAATTACATTATGAAAATACTTTAAATTTTTTAAACTAAAAAAATTGTGAATGAATTACTCTGAGACTCTAAAGAATAATTGCTAATCTTTAAGACAATAACAAGAGAAGAACTCAAGAGACAACACTCGTAAAATTACAATTCAATAGTGATGTCATTTATCACTTTAGGGGAAATATTTATTTTTGTCTCTAAAGTTATATGATCTATATTGCCAAAAAATATTCTAAATCATCCTATCCTAAAAAAAACTGATTTTTAAAAATTATTTGGGTAGAGTCAACCATAAGATTTTGCAGTTCATTTGTTAAAGTATACCCGTAAAGTATCAAAATGATAGCCCCTCCCAATGGCAAGATCATAATTATGTGTAGAGGACAGTTTTTTAGAAATCTTCCCAAATAGTTTAGTTAAATTATAATATTTTAAACAACAAAAAATTTATATTTCCTATTGGGCAATTACATAGCATGGTACACCAATTCCCATCATGCACTTTTATGAGCATAAAGCACCCAAGTTGCACTAGTTTTATTCCAAAGAGACATATCTTTAGTCTTTACACCCAAATTTGCACTAGAAAATCTACTTCATTTTGCCACATCTAATTCATTACCTTCATCAAAAAATAGAATACAATTTCTATATAATAATTTTCATAAAATACACCTTAAAAAGAAAATACTTTTTAAAACCTTTGAAAATCAATTTAAGATTTTGATCACAAAGGTCACAATAAAAATTCTAAGAAAATCTTTAAATAATATGAATAAAAAAAATTCAACCCTTGTCATAGTAAAAACCTATAATAAAAATTTGCCCAATTTTTTTGTATCAATGAGATTTTCAAAATTTAGTGTGCACAATGTATCAAGATGAAGCATTGATTTAATATGTTTTTTACTTATCTAAGTTGTGTGGATATTTTTTCATTAATTTTTTTAATTTAGTATTGTAGTATGGATAGACTCAATTTCTAAGAACCTTTCTTCTACATGCATTTAATGGAAGGAACTTTTAAAGTTTTTAAAATAGTGCAAAGTAGTCCTGAAAGTAGTGCTCTATGACCTCTAAAAATTGGTGCACCATAGTTTGCAAACATCCTACAACCTATTCCGCAAAATCTAATACAAAATCTTATATTAAAAGAAATTGAAACCTAAAGGTTAGAGACTATGTTTTCACCAAAAGCACTCTAAATCTGCCATTTCTAATACAAGTACCAAATTTCAAAAGAAAAATAGTTTTGGACACATATAACCATAGGATCTTGTAGTACCCTAATTTTGATAAATGTGGAAAAAAAATTAGAAATTTACACCGAGTAAATTGCAAGATATTAGAGTTTGAATTGACAAAAATCTTTTTGGGGCCCTACAAAAACCGGTTAGTTGCCAAAATACCAATCCCAAAAATTGTAATGTAGTAATAAAAAAATCTACATCATATGTTTTTGTTTTTTTCAAAAAAAATTAAAAATTGAGTTAAATAAAGGACTCCATGGTTTATTTTAGAGTAGGGAATCTATAACTACTTGCAAACTATAATACCTCTTAACTTTCATCTCATAAATTAAAATGGAATGATTCAAAGCTTTCTCTATATATATAAATCTAGAAAATGAATTTCAAATTTTTGTTTTTGAAAAAAGTGATTTTTTTAGATCTGCCTAAATTGCCCAAGTTGAGAAACAAACTACATATTAGGCCATAACTTTTGACTTATATTTCCAAATGTCTTGAAATTTAGTACTTGTGAAAGATATTCCTCATCCACACCTTCTATTAAAATTTGGGCCAAAAATATAAAAAACTCTACTCACATGCACCTACCTTAAAAAGTTATGTTGCCAAAAAACAAACCTTGGTCCTCTAGGGTTAAAAGATAAATTTTAAAAATTTCATTTTCAATGAGTTGCCCAAAATTGCTATATTATCGAAAAACGCAGTTTGGTCCTTTAGGGGTTAAATCCCAACTACCTTTACACCATGTGCTAATTTTTTTGTTCAAATAACATTGAAAATTGAGTTTCATAGGAACTTCAAATTACATTTTTAAAGAGAGATTTCATGACATCCTGCTAAAAAATTCTTTGTAATTGTCATTTCATTTGTCAAAATAAAATGATTCAAAGATTTTCTTGTGCACATAAATCTAAAGATCTAAATTCAAACTTTGTATGTTAAATAAATGAATTTTGAAAGCTACCCATATTGTCTTTGTTGAAAAAAAATTAATTGGGGCAATTCAACACATTAACCCTAGAAGGCCTAAGCAGGGTTGACGAATCTCAACGTCCGCCCCAAAATAGCGTCCGTTTTCCGGACGTACGGACGTACGGACGCTAGTGGACGCAGCATCCCGACCGCCGTCGGAAAGCGGACGGGCGGGGCGGACGGCCCGACCGCCCGAGGCGGACGCCCAGATCGTGCGGACCAGATTAGTCCGCGCGTCGATCGGACGGCCGTAATCGGACGGACGGACGGGCGAACAGGGCGGACGGGGGACAGGCGGACGCTGCGTCCGCCGGGACCGCGAATGTCAGCGGACACAGCGTCCGCATCCGGACGTCGTGTCAACCCTGGGCCTAAGGTCATTTTGGGTTCAAAAACATCATTGATTTTGAAGTGCTATAAATCTAAAAGTCACTTAGTTATAGAAATCTCAATCATACAATATTGTAGTGAACATATTCTAGATAATATAAGTCAAATTTGGAGTCATTTGACTGCATGGATTACAAGATTATAATGTTTTAATGTTGAAAAAAGATGCTGAAATTTTCCTAGCAACACATTTGGAGGTGAAATTTGATTTCTAAATCTATTCAAATGAAAAAATTTGAAACTATGAAGTGATTCAAAACCAACATACAAACACATTGGTGAAAAAAATATCATTCAATTGACTCAATGTGTTTGCAAAATGGCTTTGAAATGTCAAAAAATAGCAAGAAAGTTACCAAAAACACATATGAGCCTAAACCTCCTTGTACTAAAATGCTTCTCAATCACTCATTACTATTTGTATTGATAAGGAATTTTAGCCACACGAACTAGACTAGTATGCTCAGCTTTACCAAAAAAAATCATTGGAAACGAACACTGTATGGAGAAGGAACAAACCGCCAAAATTCATTGTGATCCAAAAATGTCTGAATTTTGAGCTTTGAATTGCTCCCAAACATTCAAAGAAGCTTTGATTTACATGAAAACTTTACCACAATAACTAGTATAAAAGGGAAACATAACCCAACAAATTTTATTGAAAACAAACATTTGACAAAGTAGATACAAGTTCTCAAGGTTGCAGCTATCAAATGCAGTTTGGTGAACTCAAATTGAACTTGTGAACTTTGATTGACTTTCAAAAACTTGATTCCTCTTGGATTGATCTGAAAATTTTACCACACAAACTAGAACATATAGCACAACTTCCCCAATAAGTTTCTTGAATTCAAACATTAGATGTAAAAGTTACACAACTTTCAATTACACTTAAAAACTATGTGAGGACACTTTTTGTCCTCATGGGCGGTCCAGGGTTAAGGTATACCAACCTTCACAATGCACTTGAGATGCATGAAATACTTAAATATATCTACACTAGCTTTTCACCAACATACTTTCTAGAAAATCCACGACTTTTGGTATAACTAAATCTAACCTTCATAAAAAAAATTCCATCTCATCATTTGTACAAAATTCTCATAAATTGAAAAGAATAAAATGAAAATATGCTTTCAAATACCCCAAAAAATAAAATAAAAAATCTTAGCATTAAAGATTTGATTTGAAATGAAATACTGAAATATAACGTTGCAAAAGAATCCTAAAATAATACAGGATATGAAAGATATGGCCATTGTAATTCTAAAGACTTAAGTTTATAGAATTGACAATGACCTCCATTCTTGTCAATTTGGAGTGTATAATGCATTAATCCCTAAAGTCCCAAGTACCGTTTTTTGGAATTACAGATACTCTGAGCAGCTCAGTACAAATAGAATTTTTATTTTATTTTCTTTGAAATTTTTGCAAAACATGTGATCAAGAAGTAGCTTTAAGGCCCAATAATTTTCATAACTTTTGATTACATGGTTCAAAAGTTATTGCATGATATGTAGTTTTCATGCCATGGTGGGCAACTCAAAATTTTTCTTAGAAACCACTTTTATAAGAAATAAAAATTTGAGATTGGTTTTATAAATTTATATATACATGGAAAGCTTTAAATCATTCCATTTGGATTAATGAGGTAAAAGTTTTGAGGAGTTTTAGTTTGCGGGTAGTTGTGGATTCTCCACTCTAAAATAAACTTTGAAGTCCTTTATTTAACTCAATTGTTAATATTTAAAATAAATATATAAATTGTAGGATGAAGATTGGTTATTACAACATTACAGTAATTGAGATTGGCATTTCTCAATTCCATAATAAACTCTTAACAATTTAGTACTTTGAATCATTCTCTACTTTCAACTTATTGTACTTTTTTTATATGTTGTACAATTCCAAATGATCTAAAAAATTTCAAGCATGTAGCCAACTTCCTTTGAAGAAAGAATCCAAAGATGCACAACCATTTTGGAGATTTGTTCATACAAATGTGACCTTGTGAAGTGCAGCTGCCCGTATTTTCATAGGGTCAGAAAATGGATTTTTATGAATTCCAACACTAATATCTTGGAATCTCATGGTGAGAATTTCTGAAATTTTTTCCACATCTTCTCAAATTAGTATACTACAAGATTCTACAGTTACATGTGTCCAATTTTGTTTTTAAGAACAAAATTTGGTACTTGCACTAAAAATAACAGATTGGAGTATTTTTGGTGAAAACATAGTCAAAAACCTTTACGGGTTAAGGCAAAATACTCTTTTCATGTAAACAATCTTGTTGAAATATTGTAAAAATATTTTTATAGATTTTTCTAATGCAACTATGTACCTTGAATAGTTGGATCCACCTAGTCCATAATAAAACTTCTTAAAAGTTAAATGAACTTCAATTTTTATTTTGAAGTAGAAATTTTCAAGGTTCTTATAGCAATTGCAAAGTAGTATATATAATCCAAAAATGTACTAAGAAGAGAAAATGCCCTTATCAAACAATAACTTTCTAGTTGTATATTGAAGTCTTATAAAAATTAAAAGGTATTCCTTCACCACTAATTATTTCAAAATATAAAGACCATAAATTGAAAAATCTATTCATAATTGGATGACTCAAAACACTATGTTGTTGAAAAATGCTATTTGGTCTTGTAGAGATTAAAGACAATTAGTCTGTTTATTAAATTCTAAATAATTGCGCACTAGAAAACGTTCCAAGTTTTACTAAATAAGTGTCTAATTTAAAATGATAAGAGATAAGTGATGTCATGCTAAGAGTGTCATTTTTATGTCTCTCTATTAAAAGACAAATGTTTAAAAAGGTTCATAAATGATTTGTTTTCAAAGCTTAACCCCTCAACGTCCTTGCCTTTTCAATGTATTTGAGATGTTGTTGGAATTAGGGTGGTAATGCAACAATTTGCAAGAACTTGTGTAAATTTTCTACCCGTTTCACCACTAAATTCAATAGCCACTTCAATTGTGCATCAAAGAAGCCCTTTATCAATAACCTTAATTGCTTACCTTGGCAACATTTTTTTTGCCATAGGGGCGTTCAAGGATTGATAGTCATGATCTTACAATTTCTAGGAATTTTCATTCTAAAATTTTAGAATGAAATGTTTGAATTTTTTTTTATCAAAATATCCTTTATGCTATGTTTTCATTCATTAAAAACATAAAAAGATGATTAACACAAGTATAGTAGGATTGACAATCTTTTTGGTAAAATTTTCTTTGAAAATCATATTCAACAAAAATTTTAAATAAGATTCTTTTGCCATTTTTTTTTCCATGCAAATTCTTTTAGAAGAATATTTTTCCAAGAATGATGCCATCCATTATATTTTTTTGGCCAAAGATGCCTAGTGGCCTCAAAATACCATAGTGTTTTAGGGTTTAAATCATATGCACTTGAATGATCCAAATTGGTCACTTTCATATCTATGGGACTTGCATAAATTATTTGAAATTTTTTATAGAAGATAACAAAATGTTCTAAAAGAGAAATTCATTAAACTTGTCATTTTTGACAATAGAAATATCTCCTTTAGAATGCTAATATAGTTGCATACTAGTTTATAACTTGAATTTTTTTTAATGCCTATATGTCTAAACATTTGGATTCCAAATTAGGCTTCTACAACTATTTTCAACTTGAATTAAGTTGTATTATAGTAAATAATTAGAATTTAGCAATTGTAAAGTTGCATGGAATTGGATTATTTAGTAATAAGATTGCATTATCCCCTAAAGTTCCATGACTATCACTACAAGAGAAAGGGGTGTATTAAGTGAGTTTTTAAGTACAGTCCTAAACATAAGATTTTAAGTAATGACCTTTAAAGAGATTTTCAGCAAAAATTTACTAGAAATAGATGTGTTTTTAGTAAAATTTTTCTAAGAATCTCCTTAAAGGTCATTACTTAAAATTTCATGTTTAGGACTATACTTAAAAACTCACTTAAAACACCCCTTCCTCTTGTAGTGTATGTTTTCACCAAAAAAGCTCAAAAATTGCCATTTTTAGTACAAGTAGAAAATTTTTGAATTTTTTTTGACATATGTAATTGTAGGATCTTATATTATGTACTATTGAAAACATGTGGTAAAAATTTTAGACATTACCATTGTGTGGATTGCAAGATATAAGCATTCAAATTCATTAAAATCATTTTTTTTGCCTTGCAAAAAGTGGACAGCTGCACTTCTTAAGCTCACTTTTCTATGAAAAAATGACCAAAATGATGGTGCTTCTTTGGATTCTTTTTCCTAGATAAGTTTTTGACATGCTTGAAAAATCTCAGATCATTTGGAATTGTACTGTACAACATATAGGAAAAAAATAGTAAGTAGGTATAGTAGCAAAATACTAAATTATTAAAAATTAAAATATGGAATTGAAAAATTACAATTCCAATGGTTGAAATGTTGTAATAAACAATTTACATCCTAGTATTTTATTTTTTTTCAAAAATATTGAAAATTGGATAAAATAAAGGATTTCAAAGTTTATTTTAGGGTAGGGAATCCATAACTGCTTGCAAACAAAAATCCTCATAACTTTTGACTTGTTGATCAAAATGGAATGATTCAAAGCTTTCCTTGTAAACATAAGTCTAGAAAACCAATTTCAAATTCGGGTTTTTGAAAAAAGTGATATAACTTTTGATATACTAGTTACAAAAAAAGTAACATATTAGGCTATAACTTTTGACTCCTATTTTCAAATGTCATGAAATTTATTGCATTTGAAAGATATTCCTTGACCACACCTTCTATTAAAATTTGAGCTTAAAATATGGAAATTTGTGGTCACAAATACCTACCTAAAATTTCTATACAACCAAAAAATGTAGGCCAATCCTTTAGAGGTTAAAAGAAACAATGTCTAGGTGACATTTGTATTTTCTATAACATGAAAATGGAAATTCTATGCAAATTCAATCACATTGAATTTTGAAACAATGCGTCCAAAACATTTGAATTGTTCAATTTCATATTTATAATTTAATCTTTGTAATAGGCTCTACAAAAATCTAATTGCTTACATACTTAAGCAATAACTCCAAAGGTTTAGTTATAGTATGGACATTTAAAATTGATCTTTTAATGCAAATTCAATATGTATACATGATGTATATAATATATATGTTGCTTTCATCACATTTAGTAATCTCATCTATTAGTCCAGTCATTTAAAAAAAAATATTAGATATTATTAGATTGTCAAATGAGTTACTTAAATTCAATAATAGTATTTGTAGCATCTTTGCATTATCCCTTAAATTATGAATGTATATCCACAATTATGTTTTCTTTTTTCCTTTTCTTCATTGAATTTTTATATATATTGAAAGTTAAATGAAATTAAAAAATTTATCAAATTAATTTGCAAGCTTATTACAATATATTGCTATCATTATAACCTCTACTGATGATAAAAAATTTAATTTGCTAAAAAGAATTTTTTTTTTTGACAAACTTTTGATATACTGTACTATGCTTTTAAATTGATTTTGCATATATGTATTTTATAATGGTCAACTTATGTATTGATCATATTGATTTTATTATTGACAAATATTAGGTTGTTGCAAAAAACACCAGCTAATTTGTTTATTATTTAAAAAAATCGGTTTATATCCAACAAAAAAACTTTTGAATTATGAAACCAATGCCCAAAACAAAAAATTGTTTCTAGAATTTTTGACTGCAATTTTATCCCTTATTTTCCAAAAAATTAAAAAATCATTTTATATTGAAAAATCAATTGTTAAACAGACATGCTTTTGGATTTAAGGGTTTTCTTATACTAAATACCAATTCAAATTATTGATTTTTGGTTGAAATTTTTATGATATATTTTTACAGTAGGTAGACATGTCTCAACCAAAGAGCATCTAAAAAACATTATTTTATATCCTCCACACTTGTGCAAAGAGGCCTCTCTTTTGGATGCACTTGTAAACATTAAAAATGATTTTGATCTCATTTTTTTGTTCAAACCTCATCACTAAGAAGTCTTCCCAAATGCTCTTTCTCTTAATTTTTTTGAAAACTGATTTTTTCTATTTCTTATAAATAAAAATGTCCAACTATGCATTTTCTTTACAATAATTCTATGTCCAAAAATTTGTCCAAAAAAATAATTTGGACATTTTAATTTGTAGAAAATAGAAAATCAATTTTCAACAAAATTAAAAAATTAGTATTAGAAAAGACTTCATGGTGATGAGATTTGATTAAAAAAATGAGGTCAAAACCATTTTTAATGTTTACAAGTGTTTGTGCAAGGGAGGCCTCTTTGCATGAACGTGGATGACATAAAATAATGTTTTTTTAGATGCCCTTTAGTAGGGACATATCTATCTACTATAAAACTATACCATAGAAATTTCAACCAAAACTCATTACTTTGAATTAGTATTTAGTATAAGAAAATCCTAAACCCAAAAGTGTGACATATTAACAAAATTGACATTCAAATGTAAAATGATTTTTTTTTAATTTAAAAATAAATAAAAAATTTGATTACAATGAAGTTAACTAAAAATGTTTTCTTTTTTAATTTTTAGCATTGGGTTTTTAATTCAAAAGTTATAGCCGATGACAAGAAAGTCACTCTAATTGTGATGTGAAAACATGTCGGTGTTTCTTGCAATGACCATGTTATGATATTAAATATACTATTAAATTCATTTATTTCATCTCATTGAGTATGCTTTTGTAAAGTCCATATTTCATTACACTTGCAAAATTAAATTTTATAGTCAAAATCCAGCTTCAAACAACAACAAATGCTTGTATATTGCTAAAATCAAGTTTATACAATATAGAAATTACAACAAGCACCCGGTTTGATTCTGTTGCATTTGGAAGTAACTTACCAGGAGCTTTTGGAATTTGTTTTGAAAACAACTGAAATTATAGAAAAACTAGTAGAATACTTAATACTACTTATTCAAAAAAACTGAAGTAAATAAATTCTTCAAAATTTATGTACAATAATATCAAAATGAAAAAATCATCTTTCTCTAGCAATAAAAAGATTTTATTAAAAAATAAGGCCATTGTATCCGCTTCGAAGGGACAATTAGGGGTTTAGTCTTTTATTATGGTTGGCCCAAACTTTGCTTTTGGTATAATTGGTTAGTGGACTTTAATCTTTGAAGTTGTCTAAAGGACTTTTTTATTTGGTATTTACACTACAACTTGGTCAAAACTTCTCACAACATTATTTTATTGTCTTTCCATCTTGTCCAATATTCCACCAAGTGCCTCAAATAATCATATCTTGGCCAAATCTTCTTGGTTGACTAGTGTACTTCTCCATTGTAGTGTAAATTTTTCTTAATTTTAATATTAATAAATAAGATTTTATGGTTATATTTTTCAAAAAAATTGTACAAAATAATTGTATCAAATAATTGTACATTGATTTGAAAGACTGCAATTTCTATATTTAATAATTTATCTTCTTAAATAATGTTCAATATTTCAAATGTATAATATGAAGTGTTGCTAATTTAGATGTCTCAATTTGAATAGTTGGTGATACAAATGTGTTGACCCCTCTAGGATGTTAGTAGCCCAAATTGGCCTACGATTTTGAATACCAAAAAATCTACATACCTCTCCATATTTGTGAGGAGCATTCAGTGAACCTCCTTTATAAAAATAAAGAACCTCAGAAGTTTGATCTTGTCCCTTTTCTTTAATAGTAAGACTATCCAATAGAACTAACTTGGTAATCAATTGTCCAAGTCCATTTATTCCAAGTTGCAATCATTCACAATGATGCAATAGTTCAAAAGCTGCTACATCATGATCAACTTAATGTTAATTCTTTTCCTCTAAAAGGATAAGATAGTCATTTGTTTCATGTGAACTTTGTCAAAACAATATAAAGATTTTAAGTGAACCCTTTAATGCCAAGTAGCTAAGTATGTACATATTGTAAACCATATGGCTTCTAACATCCTAAAGGGGGTAATATATATGCCATATCAACATTTATTTTCTTGTTGGCATGCCATGTCATTTTTTGAAACTCAACATGGACAATAGTGCAACAATGTACAATGTCTATTGTTGAAGATTTTTAAATGAAATATAGTAGAAGACTTTCAAATGTACAATTAGTAAATATAATTTTGGAGAGGTACAAGTAACAAAGCAAACCTCAAATCTACATTTCAATAGGTTTTGACAAATCAATGTAAAGTAATCCATCATGTGGTGGCATCTTTATAATCATATAAAAAATTCATTGAAAGAAATCTAGTCCCTAGGGTATTTGAAAACAATAAAGCATTTCACTTCTACAAGAAATCTAAATCTATGATGAATTCTATTTCCATATAAATTTCTAATTGCACAAAATGTTAGGAAGTCTAATTATCTATTCTAATATTCATTGACAAGCAAAATTCAAATAGTTTTGAATCATAAAATAAAGGCAAAAAGTATAAACAAACAATTTGAAAAAAATGAAGACAATATGAAACACCAAAAAAATTCAAAAGTATTTAGACTATGGCTATGAAGAAAGTCAAGAAACCAAACAAATATGACTAGATTTTATGATCAATGAAGGACATATGAAACAATGTTGAATTGCACTATAATTAATTATTTAGAACCAATTGCTTCAAAAAGTATTACTAGGCCATATGAGACACATTTTGTTCCCCATGTTGCATTTTTATAGCATTCTGGAACTTGGACTGGCGCCAATTCAACCCTTGTCCATTTTTTATTGTTAGCAATTGCATTATTCTAACTATAAGTAGTGATAATTGCGTTGCTTATCATTAATAGATACAATAAAAAAAAACTTGGCACTTATACACTGATTTAGCCACAAGACTTATCCGCTAACTTGTTTCAATGACAATTCTATAATCACCTGCTATACAATCACCTACTACATTTAGTCAATCACTCTTATTTAGACTACCAATTTTGTGGCATTGTATTTTACAATCTTTGTGGTCTAAATACTTGAATGTTTTGATTGACTTTAATCACCTTTACGATGTGCCTGTAATTGTACTTGTTCCTTCCTTCCCCCAATGTGCTACTAGAAGTAGTCATAAATGATGGATTCATGACTACTATTGGTATTATTGGCATCCCAACCACTAGTTGTTTACTATTATTGAATGAATAAATCTTCTAATTTTCAAAAAAATTAGATTGTACAAATTTTGAGATATTTGCTATTAAAGCTTGGTTTTGGAAAAACAATAAATTTCATTTAGGCTAAATTACTTCAAGGGGGCATATCTCAAAATTTTCACAAATAATTTTTTTTTCTTTTTTGACCAAATGCATTAATGACTAGTTGAAAACATGCATGCCAATTTTCACAAGTATTGGAGCAAGAGTAGATTATTTACAAGGCCTTGTAATCAATGGAATTTCTCAATGAAAATAAGAATTCTACCTAATGAATCATATCAACTATTTTGCTTCAATCAATAAGCACATTGTCTTTTTTCACTATCTATGGAATATTTTTTCTTGGAATGACATCTTATTGTCTACATTTCTTTTCCAAGATAAATCTGTAATGGCCATTTTTTGAAGTATTTGAGTTTGAAAAATCACACAAAATGGAGTTTTGTCCAAGTCAAGAGTTTTTTCAACTATGAAAAAGACAATGTAATGAACTACGGTGACTCACAAAAGTAGTTGGCTACCCTAAATTGGAATTGGAATTATGAAGTGAAATTTGGACATGATGTTGTATAAAACGGATTCTACCCTCATATATAAATTCACTTAAAATGGACTATATTTAGACCTATTATTATTTGAATGAATTTTTGATGGGTAAAAAAACTTTTTGTTAGAAGTTAAAATGTCCCATTTCTTTTTATAGAAAGAGTGTAAATCTTGACTAAAATCACATATTACAAGTTTCATGAATTTTGGATTTTTATTGATTGAGATTTAATTGATTGAAATTTGACCTCGAAATTTTGTCTTTTTAAATTTTTCACTCCATAAATTGCAAAAAAACAATATAGAAATTCAACATAACATCAAATAAATATATATATCAAAAACATATTTTTTTGCAATTTATGGAGTGAAAAATTTAAAAAGACAAAATTTTGAGGTCAAATTTCTATCAATTTAATTTCAATCAATAAAAATCCAAAATTCATGAAATTTGTAACATGTGAATCTAGTCAAGATGCACATTTTTCCTATAAAAAGAAATAGGACATTTTGACTTCTTACAAAAAGTTTATTTTTCCATCAAAAATTCATTTAAATAATAATAGGTCTAAATACAATTCATTTTAAGTGAATTTACATATGAAGGTAGAATTAATTTTGTACAACATGTCTAAATTTCACTTGATAATTCCAATTTTTCAATTTTTGAGAGCAATTTTTAGGGTGTCCAACTACTTTTGTCATTGTAGATGAAAAGAATAGAAAATTCCAAAGAAATTATTTTTGGAGGATTTTGTGCATTTGAAGTTGGGTACAACCATGAAATAGTTACATGGGCCTTTATGAGTTATTTTGTTTGTAGAATTTGAATACAAAACATTTTAAGTGAAAAATAACATGGTTAGAAGAATCAATCAATGCTATTTAATATGAATACACACCATTAGGAGTTCATTCATTGTGTTATTGTCATAGTTGAAGTAGATCCTTCAACTTTTAGTATAAAAATATTGCATACAAGTATCCATGTATAAGAGCATAATTATTGTATCCATATTACATCAATCCCTAATTTTGCAACTTACAATTGGTGCATTTGATGTTTCCAATCCATGCATCTAAATTAATGGATTTCTGGTCAAATTTTTCTCAATTCTTGCATTTCTCTTTATTTGAAGGACAAATGAATACAAATTTCATTGCAAATTGAGTTAAAGAAAGTATTATGACTTACATAAATATCTAGTTCCCAAAACTATAAGCAAAACATCATTGATAAAATTAATATTTTAAAAAAGACTCCAAAACACTTTGGACTAAAATGCCTGACATATACTAATTCAAAAAATAAATTAGGAAGTCCAAGACACTTTAATCCATTTACCTACAATTGCACAATATACAACTAGAGAATTTAACGTCCAAGACTACAACTAAGACTAAAAATGTGTATTAAAAAGTCTTGTCACTTTAGATGCCTTAATTTGGACAATGGATAAGACAAATGTGTTGATTTGTACTACGTTAGCCTTACTTCTCTTGTGCACATGCCTTGTCATATTTTCAAATTTAATGTGGATAATGGTGTGGGATTGTATAGTGTTTCTTTTTAATTCTTTTGTAATGTACAATAATCAAATATTTTCAAATGTATAATAATGATGATTTTAGAAAATACAATTCACAAAACAAAATTGAAATCTACATTTTGAAAGATTTTGAAATGTAAAAAATTGCAAAATGTATCATTAACTCCTAAATACCTAATGCACCAAATTTCATTGTCGATAATATTTTAAAGTTAATTAAAACTTAATCAAATAGCTATTTTTGTATTTTTCAAAAATTCTTTTTGAAGTTTTATCTTAGCATCAAAAATTTGATTTTGAAAATGATTGATTGTGGTTTTTCTATTCAAAATTTTGTGCAAGGGTGTCCATTGCAATCTTGACTTTTTGTAATATTGAGAGCTCTTAGAAAGAAGCCTCAATTATTCTAGATCTTGGAGAAAAATTCACATTAAGAATTCATTTTAAAGAATTGTAGAAGAGATTTTTAGAAGTCATAAATTGATCGGAATTATGCATATTATGTCCTTTAACTTCATTTTTTTTGGTGACCAATTTTTTAGATTTGGCATGTGAAAAGAGGATTAAAAGGCTTCAAATCACTTTCATAGTTCTAACACCCTCATGATCAAACATTATAATCTTTCAATCCATTAGCAACATTGTTGTATTTTCTTTCCCTATGTAATCTTTAATATATCTAGTTTGAGTTTGTACAATTACAATTCAAAAAAATTGATACAACTTATCAAAATGTTGTCTTTTTATTCAATTTAGAGGAAATTCCTAAAAGCTCCATAAAGGCCCTAGGCATTTAGGGGTTAAGTAATTTCATCTTTATAATCAAGTAAAAATTTATACATTTCAAGAATTCTAAATCTATGCAATTTTTCAAATCAATGAAGTATTTTCATTCTATAAAGAAATCTAAATGTATCAGATATTTGAATTCTATATAAAATTTTGAAGCTATGAAGATTTAAATCTATCAAAGTTCTAAATCTATAAAGAGTTAGGTTCCTAATTAAACCTCCAACCTATTTATACAAGCTTGTTAAAATACAAAATATTAGAAATATACATCATTAAAGTATTAATTTGTAATCAACATCATGTTCAAGCTGAAATAATAGAAGATTTTTGTATACAATTTCATATTTATATACAATACATTTGGAAAGATGGAAAGATTAACATCTTAGGTCATTGTAAGAAACACTTGTCATTTCTTGGTCAAAACGGCCTCAATATTGGAATATTGTGACATTTGAAATATTTTTTTAAAAAATTAAAAAAAATATGGAAGATTTGTAAAGCATTCAAAATATGATTTGTGCAAAAATTTAAACCTTGAAAAATTTATCTCAAAAAGTTATGCTTAACGAAAGAAACCTAGAGAAATGCAAGAAAATAGATTCTTTTGAATTTGATTTTTAAGAAATAGTAAAAAAAATCAAAGAATTCAAAGAAAAAAAGACATTTTTCTAATTGGAAGATGCTCTTTTTCAACCATTTTTTTATTTTTGGCAAATAAAAATTGTATTCTTTGCATAAGTACTTAGGTAGTGCACTTTAAGCACATGTGGTATTGGTGGACAATTTTTTATTTTAGAAAATATCTTGAAGGTTTATGTAACTTTAGTATAATTCATTATATATCAATTTTGACTTCCAAATTTGTATTTTTGGGTCGGAAATAGTACTAAAATTTCCTAAAATGGCTAAGGTAGACATCCAATTGGGGGCAAATTAAAAATAGTAAATAATTTTTTTTAAATTGGAAAGAAATTATCCAATATTTAAAACTAATACATGTACCTTCTATTCAAATTTCATAGAAAATTAACATATGAGGCAAAAGTTATGAGCCAAAAAACACTTGTCCAAACCAAGGGGATAAGAAACATGACAAGTGATTCCTACAACGACCCTATTGCATTATATAAAGTATAAAAATATCACTTTGTACTTTTTGTATACTCAAATTGATACAATTGAAAAAAGAGTTTCTCTACAAATACATACTTCATTACATATTTGAATACCCCAAGAAATTGATATTTACATAATGTAGTGCCTCTATAAGTCTATATAATGTGTATATACAAAATAAATTATGTGAAGTGATAGACAAGAGAAGAAAGGTACTAGAAAAATATAAAAAATTCACTATGAAACTACAAAAATTTACTAAAACATTGAATCCATTAGGGCAAAACATTAGAATGTATATTAAAGAGAAAGTGAGATGGAAAATGAAACTAAGAAAGAGGTGGCATTGACAATCTACCAACAAAAGTGTGCTAAAACACCAAGGTAATTATTGCTTTTCTATGTTGAAATATTGAATTACAAATGACAAAACCCTAGTGTGTGATCGTAGCAATGACAATGGACAATAACATAAGAGCAAAGATCTTTTAACATAACCTACAAACTATGGTGAAACATTGTGTCAATAATCACAAAACTTTGTTGAAACATTGAGCCCCAAGCAACAAAATTATGTTGTTGGAAACATTGAAACAATTGCAAAAAAATATTCAAAGAAGTAAAAGTAGAGAGTGGGAAGACAAAAGCTTCAAAAATCTATCACCTTAGCTTTATAGCCCTACTAAACCATCAAGCCAAAAACTACAACACTTTGCTTAAACATCAAGAAAAGACTTCAATTTCTTGTTGTAAAAGCAAGAGGGTAGTGAGAGATGAGAGAACATAGGTGATGCTATAGATCTCTAATTTCCAATTAGAATTTGCCATGTAGAATATGCTTTTGTAAACCTTTGCTATTGTATGTTCATATGTATTAAATTATTCAAGCATATCTTTTTCATTTGCCTCTACATCAATATCACATTGAGTTGTCAAAGTTTCTTACAAATAGAATGAGACATGTCAACTACCATGTCAACAAGTCAACAATGCATTGCAACACCCATACAATGCTATAAATTGACCTTTTGTTTTTTTGCCAAATTAAAATAGGCAATTTTTTAAATTTGCCAAACTAACATGTGTAGGTTGAGTACGTGTTGATTAGGGTCCTTGTTTTTAATAGTAAGACACACTTTACACCTAGAGGCCAAGCCATTGCCTTTGACGCTAATTGCACAAACTTTACCTTCTGCCCAATTACAAGTGAGGATTTTAGCCTCTCATCCAATCACAAGAGAGGATTTGGGGCTTCTTGCACAACAAATTGGCCTAGCCTCTAGGTATAAAGTGTCCCTAATAAATGATTGAACAATTTGAAATAAAGCAAGATCATTAGTATTTGATTAATCTACCCTCAAGGAATCAAGAATCACTAGTGCAATTCATACTATGATTGTCATCTCTCTCAAAATTGATTTTGGATAGGATCTTGCAATTGAAATGAGTCTGCAACTTTGTTCCTTTGAGTTTAAATACCAAATTTCAATAACATCTAAGAATCTTTCCAACTTTGGTCACTGATTAACTAACTTTATACTTTAAATCCTAGTTTTCATTTGTGATTGTAAGTCATAGATCCAAGTCTTTTGGAACAATATAGAAAAGAAGTTTAGAAATATCCCTTCCAAATTTTATAACTAGATTACTAGTAAGGGTGGTTGCAAGAAAAACTTGTCCCATATTTTGTCCCCTTGGCTTTAGATAGGTGTTTTTTGACTAATTTTTGTAGTATGTTCCAAATGTATGTAAAATTTGAAATGAAGATTTATGTGCTAGTTGTAGACATTAAGTATCTTTTTTGCATTTTTTGAAAATTAATTTTCTATTTTTAAACAATCTTGTATTAGATGTCTATTTTTGCCATTTGAGGGGGATAGTAGTATTTTCGACCTAAACATGCAGATTTAAAGTTGAAAATTAGGAAATGGGTATTATATTAAGATTGCACATAGTGATGACAATGTCTTATGCAAATTTTGACACGTGTGGTGAGTACATGGGCTCAAAATGAGTGTGTCCTTTACAAATAATTGGAATGAGAGAAAAAATCCCTTTCAAAAGTATTTGGTACAATTCAAGTGTGTCAAAGCATAGAAAAATGGCCATTCTAAACATCATTTTTATGATTTTCATAAATTACTGATAATCAAAATGTTTATGTATCCATTTCTATTAATTTTTGGTCCTTTTGGCTCTATAGTAGTCCATTATAGTAAATAGATATGCATAGTTTTAAATGTATATTTTAAATTTATTTTTAATGATTTTTTTTAATGATATTGATTGATTTTGTTTTTTCTACTTTACAAATTTTTTTGGATTTTTTTGAAATTCTTTATGAATTCATTAAAAAAATTCATATTTAAAAAATTCATTTTCTTGATATAGACTACACTGCTACTCCTATACAATACTTGTAGTAATCTTAGCAGTGGTAGTCCTATAGCCCAGAACAATGTTTTTGAGACATTTGAAAGTGTTAAGTGTTTTTTACAACAACCCATAATAAAAAAGATATATGCTCACAAAAAAAAACTCTTGACTACCTTAGGTTCTAAACCCTTCTAATTTGATGCCTTATATTTCTATTAATGATATAGGTTTGAAATTTGGTGCAATAATAGAACAACTTGTCACATATTTAGATCCAAAATCTTGTCTTGATCTAATATTCATCATATCATAATCATGAAGAGTTTTCCTCAACCTCAAATCTAGCTTCTTTATGAATCAATATCAATACCAAATAATTTGCACCAAGTACAAATCTACACCCTCCAAATCTTCAAAGCACGTCTATTAACCAAGAAAGAGGCAAATTGCAAGTCTTCATGTCTAAAAATCCAATCCACAATCCTAACTCTTGGTAGCTAACTACTGACTAACCCAACCCCCTATATTTGTACTGAAAATTGGTAACCAACCCAATTAACCCCTAAAGGACTTGCATGCATTTTTTGGCAATATAGAAAATTTGGGCAAGCTGGTGTGAATGAAGATTTGCATATTTTAGGCTGAAATTTAAAAAAAGGTAGAGACAAGAAATATCTTTCATATGCACTAAATTTCATGACATTTGAAAATACAAATAAAAAGTTATGGCCTAATATGTTACTTTTTTCATGAATAGGCAGCTAGAGCAAATAAAAAAATCACTTTCTTTAAACAAAAAAATTTTAATTGATTTTCTAGAGTTATATGTACATGGAAAGCTTTGAATCATTCCATTTTGATCAATGAGTCAAAATTTATGAGGATTTCTTGTTTGAAGGTAGGTATAGATTCTCTATTCTGAATAAACTTTAAAGTCTTTTATCTTACTTAGTTTTCAATATTTTTGGAAAAAAAGAAAATCATAGGGTGTAGATTGTTTATTAAAACATCAAAATCATTGGGATTGGCATTTTTCAATTCCATAATTAAATTCTAAACAATTTAGTATTTTGAATCATTCTTTAGTACTATCTACTTTCTATTTTTTCCGTATATGTTGGATAATTACAAATAATCTAAAAGTTTTCAAATATGTGACCAACTAGGAAAAAGAACCCAAAGAAGCACTATCATTTTGGACCTTTTTTCATAGAAATATTAGCTTGTGAAGTGCAGTTGCTCTAATATTTGCAGGGAAGACAAAATGCTTTTAGGAGATTTGAATGCATACATCTTGCAATCCACATGTTTGAAATGTTTGAAATTTTTTTTTAATGCAATGGTTCTTCTATTTGTTTAAAAAAAAAAAAATGTTTGAAATTTTTACTACATGTTTTTAAGTCAACATACTACAAGATCCTACAATTATATGTGTCAAAAAAAGTATTTTTTCAAAAAATTGGTACTTGTACTAAAAATTGGTAGTTTCTAAGCTTTTTCAGTGAAAACATAGTCATGAAACTTTAGAGGTTAACAATGAGGGTTGCTATTATGTGAGCCTAAGAGTGTAAGTACATGAGCCTAAAAAACTATAAATATGCAACACAAGTAAACATCTAATTTCAACAAGTTGAATAGTAGATGGCCCACATTACAATATTGTGTTCCTCTAATTTAAATGTGATTTTGGAGGGAAACCCCTTTAGATTTTTAGAAGTTAGGTTCAACTCTAAAATTCAAACACTATATTTTTTCTTTGACATCTTGTAAGTAAGTATTTTTTTTAACTTCTGCAAAGGGTCAACTAGCATGAATATAAGAAAGTTAATTAGGTGTTTACATATAGGGTGCCATTTATAATTTGGCAAACAAAATTTCAAAAACTTTATAAATAAAATAGGGGCTCCAAAATTCATACAAAAAATATTGAAAATATCTCTATTTCAAAAACTACTTATAGCATATAAAAATACTCTTTGGACATGTGGTTGTAGAAAACATATAATGTGTCTTCTCAATGATTAATAATCAATAGAGTACCATTATTGAACTAATTGCTTCGACTTTATACCTTCAAATTTTTTAATCAATTCAGAATGAATGGAGTGATTAATGTGAAACTTATGTACTATTTTGTAAAAAATTTCCATAATTATAATGATTTACTTACATAAAATAAAATAAAAAATCATGGCTTTGGTTTAGTCCTCTCTACCAATGATTGAAGATTTTAGGATTTTAAAATGTTGAAATTTCGAAACCTTTAATTCAAAAAAGCTATGCATACATGTAAATTAAAAAACAAAATTATATATTTATTGTTTTTAAATTTGTAGTTTAAAAAATTGAATTTTTCCAATTTATAAATTTGTGAGTTTAAAAAATTTTAAATGAAAAGATTTAAAGTCTTAAAATTTTAAAATCATAAGGAATTCAAATATTGCTATTTAGAGAGGAATTGATGAAGTTGTTATTTTGGGTATATTGAAAAATGTATTGACATATACAAATTCCAAATGATGTACTATAACTAAAGTATTATTTGAAGCTATAAGTATTTTTGAACCATTTGTTTTCTACATTTGACCTTCGAACAATGATGAACACTAGGAAAATTGCAACAAATTCTTAAAAATAACTAAAGAAAATTGAAAGTCTTTTTGAACAAATTTATTTTTTAAATTATTCAAAATTTAAAGCATTAAAAAATATTATCCCCTAAATGCCTAAAGCCCTTTTGAGCCTCTTTGGGTTTGTTTAAAACTAAACAAAATGTCTAATTTTTTATAAGTTTTACCAATTTAATACAAATTTAAACTATATGAATTTAAACTAGACATAGACATATTTTAGATCATACAGAAAGTAAACACAACAATATTGTAGATTGAAGAATTAATGTTTAGTCAATTGTGTATCAAAACAATGAAATGATATAAAATCTTTTAGTCTTCTTTTTACATGTCAAATCCAAAATTGAAATCATGAAAAAAATTTGAGGTCAACCCCTTAGTGAGTTGACATCTATATTTTAGAGGTTGCATAGAAGACAAGTAGTGAATCTCTAAGACAATGACAATTTTCATTAAGCATATAGAATATTTCTATACTCAAAATGGGCAAGACCTAGCCTAAAAATAATGTGCATATTTTTCAATAAATAGACAAGCCAAGAGTTGGTTGAAAGTGCAAAAAAGAATTCCGAGTCATAACAATTGCAAATTTTGAGAGAAAACAAGTTTGAAATTGATTTGCCCAAATTATATGTTTGCTTATGTTACAACACTTGAAAATTTCAAAGACCATGGTCTATAATACTCAACAATTATAGAAGTATGATAGTGAGAGTAGATACCAAAGCAGAACTAAATCATACTTGTCACTTACCTATAAGAGTGCATCCATTTCAAAATTCTTTATTGTGAACATTGTAGGCTACTTCTTCAATGCAAACACCAAGGAATTGAAGAATTACATGCATTTTATACAAACACTTGAGGATAATGTGATGCCTAAGTCTACACATCATGTTGATGTGAACTAACACTACAACAAAACTTCAAATTTTCTATTGTTTTGGATGCCTTGATTTGGGCAAAATTCAATATATTTTTGTTCAAATCAACAGATTTCTGTTCATCTCAACATATCTTTGCCCAAAACAACATAAAATCTAGATTTTCTACTAGTGTAAATTTTTTTGGCTCGAACATTCTATATTGCATCTTCATTAAGCAACATGTAGTACTAAGTAACATGTAAAAAGCCTATAGGAGGTAAAAAATGATTTTGCCAATTGCAATGAATCCAATTCAAAACATTGTCATTTATGCCAATAATTTTTGTAATTTGCCAATAAAGTAGAGGCTACTAAAAGCATTCATGAACTTTCAATGCCTCTACTTACATAGCACTCCTCAACAAAGAATAAAAATGGATGATAGCAACTCTTGAAAACCACCTCACTTGTATCTTCTTATCCTTTCACTCTCATACCAAATAAACTTAGGTGTATGTCTTTACTATCTACAATATTCAAGACTGTCTTCAATTTATTTTAGATGGATACTTGAAAGTCTTCTCACTCTATTGACCTTTCTTACACTCCCTTCTCTATTCCTCCATAATTTTACTTGCTTTTTGTCTTCCCTAGTTGTAGTTGATGTGACATGTAATTTTATGTCCAAAAGCTTAGCATTGGTTTTGTTGTTGTATTTGTGTCAATTATTGCACAAAAAACAATCCATATTAGAGGTCATCTATAGTTGCATACTAGATGACATTCTCGACAAATAGGCACACAATTATTTAACTACATTATAACAAAGTCATTTAGTCAACAACTAAATTCTTCTACTACTGCTAATGTAACCGCTTCCTTCAACAATTGCGGTCTAGTCCTTCCACCTTTGCATACAATAGAAACTCAAAACTTTATTGTCCTTGAGCATTGCAAACACTACTACCTCCAACATTGATTTATAAGTAAATCCTTGTAATTTTTCTCATTTACAACACCGTGAATGTAGAATGCCCTCCTCTTGTCATGGCCCTCATGCTATTCTCCACTAATCTACACCCATTATTGTTGATATAGATTTGTGAGATTATTTGGCAGTGATCTACTTTTGTAGAAGACACTGATGCATATAAACTAAAAAAACCCTTTGTTTTCCTAATGTCCAATCCAAAACATAGAATGTCCAATATAGAATACACAACATCAAAGCAAACATTGAGATGAAATGTCTAAACCCACTAGATACTAAGAATACTAGATTGCCAACAGTTACTTAAGCAATCGGTAAACCAATGCGTTAAGAAAATCAACAATTTTTAAGGTCTACGCTTCCATTTCAGGTAATGTTGTGTACATATCTTAGGTTGGAAAAAGAGAGTGCAAGGGGAATCTACAAGGATTCTATAAAAATGAATCATGCTCTATGGGTGTTCTTGTTGCTTGATTCAACTTCTCTTTAGTGCATTTGTTGCCTTTTCATTATTGCCACTTTCACATAGGTAGTTTTTTTTATGCCATTGCCTTATAGCATACAACAATGTTGATTGCTAACTCCATCTCCATCATATTGCACAAGAATTCTATTGTCATTGCCTATCTACTTTTCTTGTTTTAAATGTACCTATTCTACAAATTTGCAAAAGAAAAAATGACATAGATGTCCTCAATACTAGTAGATAAAAAATGACCACCATAACAAAAAATCAACAAAAAAGTCGTGATGTTGTTTGTATCCTTGATTGTGTTGCAATTGTCTTGGACAATACTTAACAAAAAATTGTTTTTCATTTTGTTATGGTGTTTAAGTCAAGTCAAATTTTTTTTATAGATTTAAAAATTTACTCAATAAATGACCATCACATGGCAAGCCAAGAACGGTCCCACTACAAACTATTACATAGGCAAAAAACAACACATAGCTAGGACTACAAATTTAGATTTTAAATTTAATTATAATAAAGAAGTTAGACAAGATTTTCATAACTTGGTATTTGGTGATAGAAGAGATATGACTTTGGTTGTAGGAGAGGGAAGAAGACAAGTTGTTTTCACAAATGCGGTGGTAGAAGGTAGAACAAACCATAAGGGATATGTAAATTAAGACTATGAGTGGTTTACATATCCCATATGGTTTGTTCTACCTTTTATCACCCCATTTGTATAAAGAGCTTGCCCTCACCTCTCTTCTTTAATTAGAATATAAAAAATTTGTCTACTTTCTTATAATTAATTTTTTTTTTAATAAAGAATTTTCTCCATGGTGATTAAATCATTCCTCAAATAATAAAAACTTCTTTGAAACTTTTGGATTTCAAAATGAAAAAAAAAAAATTCATATTTTTGTTGATTTGGAAGTTGTATTTTCCAAATTAACAAAAATTTAGTGACCTTTTTGTTAACTTCTACCAAATCAACAAAAAATTGTTCAAATAATCAATAGAGTATTCTAATTAACAAAAACTTGTCAATTTTTTGTTGACTTGGACATCATTTTCTAGTAGTGTCAAAGAAAAAATTGGACTCTTGCTGCAAATAGAAAGAAATAAGCAGTAACAATAATTATGATGATCCAAAGAGGAGATATGAGCAAAAACCTCTACGGTAGACACTCATTATAGTGACTCAATCATAAGGAAGGCTACAACTTCCTAGTGACAATGCTTGATATAGTGCAAAAATATATTGGTCCCTATGAACTTTGTATCTGAAGCTGAACCTTTGCAATGTCTATATTGAAATAATATTCCAGTTGCAAAGGAGAGTAGTGGTCTACTACCTAATACTCCAATTCTAGTATACATGTCTTCAACAAATATCACAACAAATGTACCACAAGAGACCACAAACGATAACTTGCAATGGGTGTTTGAGTTGGCAATGTAGTCCTACATGCACACCAACACTATCGAGCTAATGTATAGTTGGGTACCATAAACTTCCGAACAAATTTTGCATTGAGACCTCAATAGACAATGCACCAACTTTAGGAAGGTGTAGCTTCTTCAACAATAGTCCAATTTCAAAACCACAAATTACATTGGAATTATACAAAAGAATACTATATGACTGTACAGAAATTTACTAGTGAATTTATAAATGATGAAAAAGTGTAGATGCTCTCTATAAACTATCTACCATCTTGTACTTCCTCCCTTAGTTGAAATGACGGTTTGTATCCACTTGGGGATACTAGCAATGAGGTCTTGTAATCAATCCATAGATGCCTCATCCCAAACCATTTGAATTGTATGTATCATCTCTTCTTTGTTCTTTAGCTGGTTGTTGTGCCACAACAAATCTTTCAGTGTCTTCTATAGATTCTTGATGGGATTTAGATTTGATGAATTTGTAGGCCAATTTAGTTTTTGTATACCGTGAGCTTCCTTCCACTGCTTTGAGAAGTTGCCATGATGCACTAGAGCATCGTCCTCCATAAGTATGAGCTATTGTAGGTTCTCATACATGAAATAAGAACCACTTAAAGTACTGTTGTAGACAGTGCAAACAAAATTTATTTCCATTTTTTCTTCTTCTGGCATTAATATCACTATAGGACTTTTGTCATAACTAGTAAAGGCCTTCCAAACCATGATAGATGATCTATTGGACTTAAGAGTTAGTGCAAGGTAATTAGAAGCATATGCTTCATGAGGCTTCCGCCAAACTCAAATTTGGCGAGAGGTTTTTCCAAGTTCAAATGACGATTCATCAATCTAAATTATATATTTTCAATTTGATTCCATCCATTTTTTATTCTTATTAGCATATACAAATCTCTTAGCTCATTGTTCAATATTCAAATATGGCTTTTTACGTGCAATTTTGTTTTGAAAGCCCATGCTATGAACATACCTTCAAATAGTATTATGATGAAGTTGAAAGCTCTCAGCAAGGCAAACAAGAATTTGTTTCCGGTCTTAATTGACTAGGCAACCTAAATCTTATTGTGAACGCGCAAACAACTTTAGAGGTCAACTGCTCAGTTTTTCAGTTTCTAAACATCTAGACTTTTTCCATTTTGTGAGAATAGTGGAAATGGTGAATCGAGGCATTTGCAAAATTTCAGCTATATTGTTACATTTGAGTCTATTTTGGCGCATGCATACTATGAGACTTCTATCTTCATAGCTTAAAGTTTGTATCCGCATTGTTGAGTTTTTAAAATTTCCTAAATGAACAAATATTGCAATTAGATTAGAAGCAAATTGTATGGATCAAAATGCTAATCCATTGAAACATTAAGCAATTATAGAAGGAGTGTTTAAAGTCATGAGAAACTTACATGCAAAATGTACTTAAAAATCAGCCCATACAAGGAGCAATCCAATAGACAATACGCAAGAATGCAGTCACAATCGCACCAACTTCACAAGCAGGGACAAGATGAGACATGAACCCATATTCCCATAAGGATTGGCACTCTTGCCAAATTGACCTCCATCCAACAAAGTATAAGCCCCCATCCACCCACAAACAAATCGAAAAATGAAACACAACTGATTCAATAAAGGATGAATGCGCCACGGTGAGCAAGAAGAAAGCATGGCAATGTCAAGGGAGAATGCAATCACAAAAATGTTGGAAATAAAAAATCAATAAGCATAGGCACTTGATGGAGGAGCAATGGAGCAAGCGGGAGTAAAATTTGGCCATCCCTAGGTTAGCCGGCATAATGCACAATGGAATTGTGAGCAGTAGTTGAAGCTGCCAAGCCCAACAAGCAATCTATACATTTGGCCACCAAAGTACTAAATGTGGGGATGATAGTTTAAGCTAATTTAAAAGACATGCTTAGGACAAGAGAAGGGATGCCTCAACAAATTTTCACAACTAGATTTCTTGACCAGCGTAGGCAAGGGACGTTGGAAGGTAGATTGTTCACAACATGGTTGCAGTTGCCATGCAAAAAATTTGTAAATTTATGGTACCTGATTTTACATCATCATCCTTGATGATAGTTAAGAGGAAAGTATTTTTTGCTGCCACATCAAACCATTGCTATTAGTAAATAAGTGCTATGGTCATGACATGCCAATTGACAATGCCAATGACTTTGCAGATATGTTACAAGGAGGTAATGCATCCTCGTTTGACATTAAAAGAAGAAGTCATAACTTTGTTGCGGGCATCAATTACAACATCTTTATAATGTCCAATGTTGAAGTGTTGAGTACGCAGCCTAATGACAATGAGTCCTAGCAGTTTTAGTACAACTTTGATGGCTTTTCTTAGTATGAAATCCTTCACAGATCAAATGCTCACCACATTGTAGCCTTGAAGTCTTTGCAAATGGATGGAAGAAGTTACAATGCCAAACATTCTAGTTTTTTGTTGACTATTGAGCAGAATTACATACACTATAAGAAACCTGTGTTTTTTATGACAAATTTTTCTAAACATCCATTTGTTTTCATGTTAACAACTATATCAAATGTAACATTTTGCTATAATATTTCATGTTTTTGTTAACAAGAAAATAGGTGGATGTTTAAAAAAATATGTCATAAAAAACATGATTTTTTTATATTAATAGGAGCTCTATTAGTACAAGCACCAACTTCCTCACCAATCATAGCTGTATCTTTTGTCAAGATGTTCTGATCGGTCTTTAAAGACTAGTCCCTCCAATTGGTTGGCAATAGACAAGGTTTATCAATTATGCTAAAAGGAGATGTCCACGTAGCAAGTGATGCTTAGTAGCAACAATTGCCAAGACCGAATCCTCACCAAGAACGATGCTCTTGTCATTGTCTCTATTTTGCATTACCAACAACCTCCAAACAACAATTATTTCAGTAGTCCTTAGTCATGACACCTTCACATGTTCAAAATGGGATGCCCTTGCTAGTGTCACATTGCTATGCTACATTGTGGAAGATGCCACCGCTAGCAAATGTAGCCAAGATAGCTATGTTGCAAGTGCCATTGGTTAGCCCCATCCTACTGTTGGATCATCACCTTCTTATATTGATGACAACTACAACGCCTTCATTGATATGTCTATTGTAGTCAACAAAAATTGAGGTGAAAGTAGATAGTATAGCCTATAATGGCTAGTAGAGTTGTCATTTGTTGAAGGTAGATTGTAGTCTAGATTTTGTCTATTTTCCAAAACCCAGGACTAAGTATAGGGGTCCTAAAATCAAAGGGAATGGTCAAATAGTCTAATGTTTCGTAGCTAGAAGTCACTTGTAAGCGAAATTGTTATGGGATTTAATCAACAATTTTACTATAGAAACCAATTGTAAAACACTCTTATATCCCAAGAATGAATTTGGTAGCCTGTCCGTTAAATAATGCTATGGCCGCATGAGTGCTGTCCCAGTCCTGCCTAGTGTTCTAAGGGTATTTTCAAGACAATTTGGCAGGTTTATAAGAGCAATTTGTCATGCATGATCTAGACTTTTAAATGCAACAATTTACATATACACATTTATAATATATATATATTCATTAATTACCGTGAAGCTTTTTACCAAGACAATTTGTCTAGTCACTACTTAGCTAGCCAAATTACTAAGTTAAATGAGTATCACAAAGTCCCAGTCCTCTACAACAAATTGTCTCTATCTAATGCAATGGGAATGAGTGTGTGATGCAAAACAATTTACAACATCAACAACAACAAGTCAATTTATCCAACACACCATCCATATAACCACAACATTTTGATAATCACAACTACTCTTGCACTTTAACCTAACTATCAACAAAAACTATTTGTTACACAGTATACCCCGTCCATTACTCAGTCAATTTGTTCCTCCATATATTGATTTCTTCTACTAATTCCAGGCACAATACTCTTTTTCAATAATTAAATTGATAAGAACAATTTGCCTATACACTGTCTGCAGTGAAATCTGAACACTACGGCAATTTGTCTCTAACACAAGCCCACTGTGACCATACTATATTCAACAACATCAACTGGCCCAAGACAAATTGTCAATTTTAGAGACCCGGTTGTTAACCACTCTAACAACCATGAGTTCAGACAATTTGCTTCTATTCTACCAACTGTATTATCATCTCAAAAATTCAGTCATAAAATAAATTAACTTAATTCTATTTTGGACAACTGGTCTATCCACACATAACTCATGATTCAATCACACAACACATATCCCGGACAATTTGACTTCATACATTACCAGCATAAAAATAAGTCAAATTGTCATACCTGGATCCGTTCTTCCAGCATCCCAATTCTTTAATCTCCCAATTTTACATACATCAACTTAAATTATATATATATATATATATATATATATATATCATACACCACTTTTCTACATAATTCATAAAACTGTAGTAGTCCAGACAATCACAAAGATTATAAATAAATTTAACAAGACAATTGGTCAAAAGTACAAATTAAAATACATCAGGAACTTATCTGAAATTAGTTGACCTACATCACTGGTTCCGGCAAATTGTCTTTACACGCACGCCAACTCCACAGCATCCGCGTTTTCAACTAATTGACAAATCGTCTGCTCCGTTTGATTCACAACAGTCCCACAGACAAATTGTCTTCTAATCCCGATAAATTGTTATTCATTCACTCACAGTAATACATGGACAATTTGACTTCATACATTCATGATACAACACTAAACCAGTCAAATTGTCTAAACATGGATCCACCATTATACAATTCCCACAAAACCATACAAACACAACTTAACAGAACACACTTATTCACAAACAATTTGTCTCATAATTCATTCAAACAACCACAATTCATCACAATAAATCTGCACTCAACTTACACCAAGAAATCAAACACACATTGAAAACAAACACCACAATTCAGACCAGTCACCAAATTAGTTCAATATTTGACAAATTGCTAAATGTTGCTATCCACTCACTGGAGCAAAACATACAAATTGTCAATTTTATAATTTCTCGCAATCAAAGCAATTCCACCAAACATACAATTCGTCACAAACAAATGAAGAGATCCAATCACTGGATACTCAAGACAATTTGTTAAATTGATTTACAGTTCAGAGGATCCAATCACTGGATCTTGACTGCAATTGATAAATTGCCCGATTTAGTCCAATCACTGGATCTAAATTCAAAGCTTATAGACAAATTGTTTACAAGAAATATTATATTATTATGAAGTTTCAAAGTACATGAAAAACGAGACAATATACAAAAGCTATATGATAACCGAGAAAGTGAGAGAGACAAAATGACAAATTGCCTGGCTATATGCAAAACTAAAAACAACCATTCAAACCCGAAGTAGAGTCAACTTGTCTTTTACCATCTCAAAGCTTTTATGTTTCTTTCTTTCTACATCCTTTCTAATCTGGCAATTTGTCTACATTTCTACTCTATTGTGTGAATTCTTTGTCAATTTGTCTCTATTCACACTATTCACAGCAAATTGTCCAAAATCGAAAAATTCACAAGACTACATAGATCATGGTGTTTTACAAAGTAAATATGTTGCTTCTGCTACGACAAAAATGAAAAGTGATGCAAACTCAATGCGACCTCTATGCTTGAACGGGGTCAACAAAATCAACATGCTTCTTTAGCAACCTAGGGGCCGCAATCATTAATTGTCAGCAGCTGCAATGCAACTAGCTTTTCAAATGGCATACATAGAAGAAACATGGACAATGTAACATTCTTCATACTTTGTTGAATGTTTAGCATTCATGGGATCCAGTGGAGGCCCAATGTTCCCCATACTCAAAATACTCATGAAGATCAAAAGATGGCACTTTTCACTCATTTCTGTTCAAAGCATCTACTACTATGAATTTGCAAAGAGACCAATTGCTATACTAGTTAAGTGCATCTTGTCACACACTTATGGATGGATGGAAGGAAGTTGTTGCACTTAAAGAAGTAAGAGCTAAAGACTTTCATTGCCTTGAACTTATTGATGGGCATCAAACAACTCCCCAACCATTGTGCCTATTGGAATTGGAGCAACCATTGCTTGTAATACTTTAGTTAGCATTTTGAGTATTACATGACATGTTGCCAATACATAGACATTTTTCGCTACTTACATGTAGCTGATGACTATCTTATTGGAGTTCTTGAAGAAGATGTTGACTTTGATAGGTTGAGAAAATAGAGTGGCAACTATTAGAAATGTAAAGCCACTCCAAGTCCAATTGAAATTTGTTCCAAAAGATCACCATTGACAATTCTATTGGGTGAATGCAAGAAAGAGCGATTGTTTTGAGTAGCGTTTTCCAAATTATTCATGATTTTTTCAAGAGTCCTTTATGACTAGAAAAAAGAATTTAATGTACACATCTTTAAGAAGAAGGTACCCTAGGAAGGAAAAGTATAGAAAATTTTTCTAAGTAGGAAAATTGGAAAAATGCAAAATCTCACAAAAATAGATATTTTGAAATTTTAATTTGTAAAAAGCATGGAATTCTTTTCAAAGGAAAAAAAAAATTTCTATGTAGAAAGACTTTATGGTGAAAAGATTTCTTCAAAGAATCATCTTGAAACCATTTTCAATGTTTAGAATTGCATGTACAAGGGTGCCCTACTTGTATGGATGTAGAGGACATAAAATAATGTTTTTAAATTTTTTTTGGTAGACACATGCCTCTTTTATTAGTGTAGGAAATTAATAGCCTTCAAAATTTTTAGGTCTAGATCATTAATTTTAGGTAGTCTTTGATATTAAAAAACCCTAAATTGCAAAGTGTGACAAATTAGCTAAATTTAAATTTAAATAAAAAATAATTTTTGAAAATTTCTAAAAAATAAGTGCTCTAATAACTATCTAGTTATTGATCTTAAAAAAAATTCAAATACATGGGCTTCAATCTACAAAAGTTATAGCCAATGACAAATCAAAAACTTTAGGTGTGATACAAAATAGTACTAATCTTTCTTGCATTCACCCTATTATGTTATTCAAATGTAAATACTACTTAGTGCAACGCTATTTGCCTAGGAAGCCCAAAAAGTGGGGCATGAAAGTGTGGTGCTTGGTAGATGCACAACACAAGTACATCTACAACTTCCAAATTTATGCCGGATCACTATTTTGGGAGCCCTTGGTTCGCGGAAGTAAAGGGCATGCTAAGTCCTATTACAAAGTAATAATGTAGTTGATGCTTGGTTTGCGTAGATGGTCCCATGTTATTTGTACAGATAATTACTTCACATCAATGAAGTTATTAGTAGAGCTACAAACTTTTGGCACCTTTTGGATAGAAACAATTCAAAGCAACTATGTTGGCTTGCCATTGAGCCCTTGGTGGACATAAAGGCTCTCTCCAAGGAGCCACAAGAAACTCTACATTGGAAGATGCACAATATTTTGTGTGGCGTTTGTTGATTGGAAGCTTCTCTTCCTCTTTTCCATGTTCTATGCACCTATTCCTTTGCTTCTTGTTGCTTGGCCAACAATACTTACACAAGTGAATGGCATCTTAGTAGACTTGGACATGTTGCCTATACACAATGCTTATTCTGATTTCATGCATAGTCTACTAAGATGCCTATACACAATGCTTATTTTTATTTCATGCATAGTGTAGATGTTGCTAATCATCTAAGAGGTTCCTACTCGTCCTAGATTTGTAGCCATAGGTGGTGGCACAAAAAGAATTTCCACTTCATCAACATGTTTGTTGTCAATGCTTTCATCCTACATAAGGTAGCTTCCAAAGAATAGGGTAAGGGAGCACAATCACATCTACAATTCTGACTTTAGCTTGCTAATGATTTGAGTTGATTATGGACAATGTAATGAATTGGTGCCACAATTCAAACTGTTTACACTCCATATGTGCATAGACTTGTGCGCATGTAATGCCCACCATTACAAGTGCTACTTTTGTATAAGGGGTGAATGCATGGTTGAGTGGAACAAAATCACCATTACAAAGACATTTTCAAGGACCTCTCCTTATTACAAGCACAATTGTATATAATAAAAAATATATTTTTTAATAATAAAAATTTACACACTTTATTTTGCATTTGGTTGCTTAAGCAACCATGTAATTAATATTCAGAAAACCATTCACATTAAGTATAGAGGGACTATTGTATGGATTATTATGGATTGTCACAATATCAACACCATGTATTTAAGCTTTTTTTGTATATATATTAACTTTTTCAAGGAAAAAAAGGGGCTTTGTAGTACATAGATATGATAATAAATGTTCCAAATTAATGTTTTGGATATCATTAATGTATTGCAATTGTGAGCTAAGGACTTTTTAATAGTTTAAAATGACATATATTTTCAAATGTCCCTTTCAAAGCCTTGTTTTATTAATTCTTCATTTTTGGTTAATCCCTTTGGTAAGGAATCTTCTACATGGGTGTGTTTTTCAAGAAAACATTATACAAGAATATAGAATCATTCTAAATTATAGTTATTTAAAAATTTGCCACTTGTAAGAGAACCTAAATTGTAAATTAAACCTCCAACTAAGATTTATGGCCTATGACTTTTGCATACTTTACCTATATCCATCTAATTCAAATATATATGTTTTTCCATTTTTGTAAGTTACCAAAGCATGTAGAATGGCTACTATTTTAAAAATTGCCTATAAACTTTGGAGGACCTCTATAGAGTCACTAAGTACCACTTTTGGTTCTTTCAACCATGAAAACACCCTTGAAAGGATTAGGAGTAGTTTCTTGTGTCTATAATATGGAGGCATTTTTTACATTTGGAAGAGTGCTTTCAAAGGAATTGATTATTTTGTTTTGAGGAGATGAATGGTTGTGGTAGACATTAGTATGATAGATGTGTATGCAAGAAAATGGTGGGGAAAACATGTACAACACTTATACAAACATTGGGTGCAATGTGTAGCAATTACAAAGCATGTATTGTACAATCGCTTTCTTTAGTAGGTGTACAATTTGTATTTGTACAACTAGGATGGGAGTGAATATATTATAAGAGCATTATTTTATGTATGAGGACTGTATATAGTGATTCAATAGCAAAGACAACACTTTGTACAAAGGGCAAAATTGAATCCATTACTTGTGTTGGAACCTAGAGAAACAAATTGTGGTTATTTCAAATAGAATTTGAAGTAAGAAATTCATTCTTAGAATATTCTTTTGATTCTATCGATTAGAAACAAAGAAATTACTAGAAGTATGGATTAGCAAATCATAGGGTCTCTTAATTGAGATAAAGTGGTTAAGGAGGATATTCATACTTTTGGTCCTAACTAGAAACCAAAAACTGGATAGTTGTCCAACAAGTATTTTCAAAGACTTTCAGCAATATTGGGACTAGATTTGAAATATATCTGGAAATGTGTGGGATCTAATTCCGGAAATGTTTTGAATCTGGATGGAGATCCAAAATGGATCTGGAATAAATTTGGAATCCGGAAATGTTCAGAATCCGGAATTTGGAAAATGATCCGGGATAGAAGATTCAGACCTGAGCAGCAACCCGAACGACTCCAATGAAGGTTTTGGTGAAGACTCTAGGGAGTCAAAGTGGAAGCAATTTGAAGAAGGCACGTCGAAAGGAGGTAGCTTGTAGGTTGTCTCCACTTAGTTAGAATTTTTTAGATTCCGGAAAGGGTTTCCCGAGTGTGGGCCCATATTCCGGATTTTTACGGATTATGGATTCTTAGAAATCTAGATTTTTAGGGATTCTGAATTTTTAGGGATAGTTGGGCTATGAACTTTTTGGATATCCTCAAGTGTTCATTGTTTAGTTATCCTTATTTCTGAGGTGCGTTTTTGGCTTTTTAGGAGTTGACTTTGGTTTTGGTTTTTAAAGGTAGATAAGTTTGTTGCCCTCTCATTCCATCCTAGCGATTATTCCATTGTATTTCATTCCCTTCTGTGATTTGAACTACAAATTAGACATTCTGGCTCCTATATTGGTGTACAGATTGTGTTGGTTTATTTGTTAGAAGGTTGAGATGTGAGAAGGATGGGTGAGGAGGAATCCGAATTCTTGGATAATTAGATTGGATTGAGGGAGTACTATTGTAATGGTGATAGATTCGTGACTAAGGAGCTGCATGTGCTGCCTTTGAACTACTTGAATGGGAATCCGGTTGTACTAAAAAGTAGTGTGAGTGCAGATCCAGAATTGGAAATGATTCCATGCGGAAATTAGCGACCACCAGGGGAAACTCCCACTCATTGGAAGGTCTACCAACCTTGGAATCCATCTTGCATCTAGAAAGATTACCCCCTTGTCAGTTCTGAATGCCTGAAATCTATCGTTGTAGTTAGGAGGAGTAAATGCAATCCTAAGTGACCTGCATTCCGGATTGGCCATCCGGAACGTTGTGAGGATCCGGATCTTCTTTCCATGCTACAATACCTTGATTACTTGGATGTTTGTTTATTTTTATTAGTTTAATAAATAGAGAGAGATTAGAGTGGTGAAGTCCCTATCCCTCAAAAGATCAACAGTGGATCCCTTGATGGTAAAATAGAGGAATTGAAAACTAGTGTATTGAGAGATGTAACCGGAAACTTGATGATATCGGGTCCGGATTGGAATCCAGATAACAATTGGAATCTAGAAAAGAGAGGAAGAGAGGAAGAGAGTAGTCAGAAGAGGAGAAAGAGATCATCCGGATATTGAAGTTTAGAAGAACATCTGGAATTCCCTGGGACGATAATTCGTGTCATCTTACCACGTTTTTGTGTGTAAAGATACTTATGCCTAGATTGTGCATATGACAACTTGAGGTGATGGTAGTCAATAGACATGTTGTTTTAGATAAAGGTGGCATAGTCAGAACATTGTTGGATTGTCAAGCCTTTGCCTTAAGAAACTTTGGATTTCTAGTTGCAACTGGAATTGGCTTAGGATATAAGGATATAAAATAGTATGAGGTGTACCATCTCAAGATATAATTAATGGGATGTTTATGATATGAAATCTCATAAAGTATCAAAATTACAACCTTCATATACAAAGGTATATGATTTTGTATACAAAGTGTATAAAAACCATGTATTCATATTCATATGATATGTATACCTTCACTGTATATATATTCATAACTATCATATCTAAATACGATTTTAAATACAAGACATCAATACATGTATAATATGTATAAAATATAAATATCCATATGCATACATATCATATAAATTGTGTATAAATCGTACAAATCATGTATAAACCAAAACTTTGCAAAAACTTCTTGATTTTTGTAGTTAAACTTCAAGTGCATGCTACAACCGCTACAAAATTTCAAATTAAGAATGATAGCTTTTTGAAAAGTTAAAAAAATATTATATAATCTCTCCCAAATTCAAATCTAAAAAAGTTATTGCCCATCAATTATAAGGTCATGAAGTTTATATTCTCCAAATCAATGTAGTTGCTTATGTCTCCACTTTGAAGTACATCCTGGTCTTATACAAGCTTTAAATTATTTGTGCCATATTTCATTAAAAAGATAACTTTATAATACATATCCTCCAAAAATCTCAATTTAGAAACATAAAAACTTTGTTGTCAATGCTTTGTTAAAATTCAGACTATATCTATAAGCTTTAGATTTAGTAACTAATCAACACCTTCTTCACTTATATATATATATATATATATATATATATATATATATATATATATATATATATATATATTCATAACTTTCTCAAAAAACTTTAAACTTAGAGTACTATAATTTTTTTAAAGCTAATAACTTTGTACACAACTAATCAAAAACTCAAAATCAAAAACATTCTAATTAATCTTCTATAAGTACTCAAAATTTTGGCCTACAATCCTAAAAGGCAATAGACCTTCTTTTACTCCATCGCTCATCACTTTCACCCAAGCTTCAAATAAAACAAGTTATAGTTTTTTTTAAATTACAACAATATAATAAACATTCTCTCTAAATTTCATTTATAAATTTAAAATATACATAAAGATATCACTCTCTAAACTCTAGGCTATCATCAAAACTAAGAATGAAAGAGGAGGAAGAAGACCTGAACTCTTTATTCTATTCCATGGGCCACATTTGCTCATGCTTAGGCTACATAGGCATCTTAAATCTTATTGGCCATCCCTTTGGCCTTCCTTAATTTTTATCTATTTTTTTAACTACAATGGAACCTCTCTTATTGCATGGGAACGGTGTGGAGAACTTTTTAGAAATATGCATACAAAGAGGTTCAAAAGCCAAAGGTCATTTATTTCAACATGCTCATGTTGCACAAAATTACATTTGGTAGGTGGCTCATTTAAAAAAATCAGTGATGGTTGATTGCCTTCTATTTTGAACCAAGTAGTCTTTGACATCTATAGTGACATCTACAGTGGTCATTCCTATGTCTACATTAAAATATTCCATCAATATCTCATCAATTTCAACATGTGCAAGGTGAAGATCAATTACTTTGTCTTCATGAGCCATGAACTTTTGAGTTGGAAGAAGGGTGCAAGTTTGAAGTTGTTGTAAGACATCAAGAGTGTGTTGAAAAGTCACAATTTCTTCTTCTTCTTCATTTGGCACTTCCTCTAAAATGGAATCATTTGCATGTAGAAGAATTTAGTGTGCTTCCAGCAATTGATGATCGTTGATTCTTTTATGCTAATCCATGCTTTTTTGCAAGACACATTGCAATTAATCCCTGAAGGACTGGACTGTGTTTTTTGGCTGTATAGAATTTTTGGGCAGGTCACTATGACCAAAAAATTCTATATTTTAGGCTGAAATTTTAACAAAAGGTGTGGATGAGGAATATCTTTCATATTCAACAAATTTCATGACATTTGGAAATAGGAGTCAAAAGTTATGGCCCAATATGTTGTTTGTTTTTCAACTTGGGCAGTCTGGGCGGATCTGAAAAATTCACTTTTTTCAAAAATAAAAATTTGAAATTGATTTTCTATATTTATATATGTGAGGAAAGCTTTGAATCATTCTCTTTCAATCAATGAGTCAAAAATTATGAGGAATTTTAGTTTGTGTGCAGTTATGGATTTTGTATTCTAAAATAAACTTTGAAGAATTGAAGTTGTTTATTTCACTCAATTTTCAATGTTTTTTGAAAAAAATAAAATCATAGGATGTACATTATTTATAAGAACTTTACAACCATTGGGATTGACATTTTTCAATTCCATAATTAAACTCTAAACAATTTAGTATTTTGAATCATTCTCTATCTCTTTCTATTTACTATTTTTTTTCTACATGTTGTATAATTTCAAATGACTTGAAAATTTTCAAGCATGTAAACAACTTGTTTAGAAACTTTTTTTAAAGAAGCACCACCATTTTGAACATTTTTCATAGAAAAGTGAGCTTGTAAAGTGCAACTACTCAATTTTTTGGAGAGTTAAAAAAAGGATTTTTGTCTAATCAAATGCTAAAATCTTGCAATCCACACAATGGAAAGTTTTGAAATTTTTTCTACTTCTTTTCAAATTAGTGTTCTATAAGATCCTATAGTTATATGTGTGAAAAAAAAAATTTCCAAAAATTTGGTACTTGTACTGAAAATGGCAGTTTTTGAGCGGTTTCAAGGAAAAAGGAGTCATGGAACTTTAGGGGTTAATTGATCAATGTCAAAAATGGTCGACATATCAATATCATTAGTGACAAGTGTATCAATCACATGTAACACAACTAGCCTTTGATAAATAGCCTTGAAAGTTTGGATAATACTCGCATCATATGGTTGAATATGAGCAGTAAGATTTGGACTAAAATATTGAAGCTGGATGTGTGTCATTTGTACCCCATCAAGTTTGCAACCATTAAAATTGTCAACAAAAAGAATAATTTTATGATTTTGACAACAAAGATCAACATCCCACTCACCTACCTAACATTGGAAAATAGCACTAGTCATCCATGCCTTATGGTTGTTTAATCCAATTGAGCAGGAATCTTCCTTTGAAAACAACAACGTGCTTTTGATTTCCCAATAAACAATGGTTCACATCAATCACTTCCAGATGCATTAACAATGAGAGTAAGAGTTAGTCGTACCTTGAGTTGCTTCCTTCTAAGGTGTACATGGTGAGCAATACCTAATTTAGGTTTGGCAGCATATGAAAATTAGGTCTCATCCATATTGTATATGTCGTCCAAGGAATAGCCTTTTTGAAAGGCAACATGGAGCAATGCAAAAATTCTCATGCAATCATTTTGAACTTCTATGTTTGATGTTGAGGTTGCTTCTCCATGAAAATATATGGACTTCAAATTGTGGTGCCATTTGAACTTGTCAAGCCACCCATTTGAGAGTTGAAGACAATCGTTGATAGGAGTTCCAAGTACATCATAGACTTTGCTTGTAATCAATTTAGTGGCATCTCCAATGAGACCATTAAAGTGTTGCTCTTCAATACGATTGATCCATGATGCTAACATTTCTTCAAATGCAGTATTGTATACAAGCCTGCATTTTTTTTTACAAAGAATCACCATTAGCTAGACAATCATGATACCATTGCCCTCCTTTCAACTAATCAGAAAGAGATGACTGAGATAGTTTAGGAAAACCATGAGTATGAAAGTTTGCAATAGTCTTGCTTTGAATCTTGCCACTGGCAATCTGGCATTGTGCCAATTCATGATATGAACCTTGTCTTGCAATGTAGGTTGGGTCTGTTTTGCAGCATCTCCATACGACAAAGCTAATGATGCTTTATGCAATCAACATCTTAATGGTGACATTATACTCAATGAGAAGTTTAAAATGTATTCTTAAATCCACAAATTAAAATCAAAGGTCAAATACAAGTTAAAAATAATATTCACAGTTGCCAATGGAAAATAGTAAATTAAATTAAAAGCACAATCACTAGTGAATATGGTTCTAAATGTTGAATCGTAAATGTCATTAAGAATCAAAATATAAAAAGTCAAAATCAAACAATACAAATGAAAAAAACAATGAACTTGTAACTAGAAATTCATAGGTAATTAAGTTGAATTGGAAATTAATGATTCAATCAAAACCTCACTATTGTAGTAAAAATGGTATTTGTTGAATCATAATTCGCATTAAGAATAAAAATATGAAGAACCAAATGCAAGTTCAAAGTGTCATTAATAAAGTCAAACAATTTAATAAGTATCTACAAAGTAACTTACCACTCATCAAATGAATCAAGTTGTCTATGACTCAATTACGAATCCTTGATACAAAAAACTATATGAATCAAATGCTCCATTGTACCTTCTTAAGAATATGAAATCCATTGTGCATTATCCTATAATATAAGTTTAAAACAAAAGGAATGATTCAAAAATCATATCATAGAAGTTGAAATTAAAGGAGTGCCACCACAAATTGTATTACAAAAGCTAAAAACCAAAAAAGTAGCACTGAACTGTAATGTAGAAGTTGAAAACCAAAGGAACGATATTGAAATTCAAAATTCAAGAGTCATTGGCTTTTGAATTGCCGTTTTTTACTAAAACTGTTGCAAGAATTAATTGACAAAAAGAAACACCAACAGGGCTATAGACGTTTTCATTTTGTTGGTGGATCGAGTTAATTAACTAAAAGAGATACCAACGGTATTGTAGATGTTTTCATTTTGTTGGTGGATCGAGTTAATTAACTAAAAGAGATACCAACGGTATTGTAGATGTTTTCATTTTGTAGGTGGACCAATTTTGACAAGATTACAAATTTACAACAATAACTCTATTATGGTTGATGTACAGTAGTGCACTTTATGCACACAAGGAGTTTGAAATTTTGAAAATACAATCATTCATACAAGTAGGGAATTTGCATTATGAGAGTTTACACTATAAACATCAAACCACTTAAGTCAATTAAAAAGGTAAACTATTTTCATTCTTTTCTCTTCTATTCCGAACACATCAAATAATTTTTTTAAATACTTCAAAGTATAAGGCCAAACAACTAGGATCAAACATATGTCTATTAGAGATTAAAAATTAGGATTTCAAAACAAACATCAATCCATTTGTAAGAACTTGAGGATGCATCTAATGGTAGCTGTGACATAATCTTCAAGGTCTGCTTCTATCAAAGGATTAACCAAACTTTGTAACGAACATTGATGTCTACAACTTCCTTCGATAAGTCAAACCATACAATAGTATTGGTCATCATTCAAGCCTTCAAAACACCTTTTGAACGTTATTTCTTTGCTCCTCAGCTTAATACATTCAACTTGTAATCAAATCACCAATGCTCGAGCGTTGCGTTGCAAATTCCCATGCCATTGCTACTCCACTCATTGCTACTTCGGTGGCCAAAGAGGTCCAGCTTCATCTTGTAATCAGGGTTGTCACATCAGGCAAGTTTGGGTCATTGGATGGGAAGGACAGTCTGTCAGATGGCTTTTAGAATTTGGGGCTTCAAATTTTGGCAAGGTAAAAAAAAGTTACCATGAATTACATTTATTACGTGATATGGCAATCCATATTGGAGTTCAGACGTAGACGCAGTTGTATGGATACGAACATGGATGAGTGGAAACTTTGAAGTCAGGGGTGCAGACATTGAGGTTCAGGCGGAGACGTGGGTACCTGGGCGCAAACTGAATTGGGAGGAAATCTGGAAGGCCAAGGCATGAACTTAAGGTACAAGACAAGGACGTTATTGCATGGGAGATGACTCAGACGAGCGCGGACACTAAGGGTTCGGATGCGGATGTATTTGTGTAGGCACGAATGGAATTAGTATGGACATAGACTCAGTTAGGTACGAACGTTGCTTGTCTAGCGCGGACACTATTTAGCGGGGACGTGAGTCGACTAGGGCACAGATGTTCTGGGCTACCATTAGAGGTGCTTGCTTGTTTCCTAAATGCTAAAGAGGTCTTTAAACTTGAATAGAAATGAATAGTTTTGTAATAAGTTGGTTGTAAGTTCCTAACATTGTTTGTTAGAAATTATTAAGTATAAAGTATGTAGTATTTCTTTGTAGTTGAACATTGACTACAAAAAAAAGGGTTGTTCAAAGGGTTTTTTTTAGTGGTGTCTCTTTTGAAATTTTGTAGAATTTTTTAAAAAGTCATTACTTATAATCTAATATTGAAGCATGGACGTAAAAAATCATTTAAAACAAATCTTTCTCTTGTAGTGATTGCACTTCATATATAATCATGCATGACCAGTAAATAACCTATACTCATGCAATTGTCATTATGATAACCAAAAATATTTATAGATTTCATGCAATTGAACATACAATAACAATAGTATGAACCTATACTTCCATAATACGTGGCCCCCCATATTGGTTATCAAAAGAACTCCTTCTCTAACATCTTTTCACCTTCAATTTGAGATTCAAGTACTAAAATTATCTTCATATGGATCCTCATCTGCTTGATCTACAAATGTTGTTGTTGCATTATTCAAACGATTTGACTTGCGGACTTCTTGGTTAGAGACCCCCGCCCAGTGAGCATCTCGAATGCATACATCCTCATCTGTTGGTGGATCATCTTAGTCGAGGTTATTGTCATCTTCCTCTGCCTGTCTTCTACAACCTTCTTCATCATTGGCGCTTTGTAATGAAAGATGCCCCTTGACCTTTGAATTCTCATTTCAAAACTCCGAAACGACTCTTCCTCTTTTATGATTCATATTTACTATCTTCTTGTGTCGTTTTGCTGTAGGATCTTCTACATCTAAATTTATAGTCGGACTTATGACATCTCTGCAAACCCTATACGCTGGTGTTGTTGTTGTAGGTCCTGGAGTAAATGTTTCTAGAAATGGTTCTATCATGATCCCAATACGTGGTGCTCCAATTCCATGGGGGGGGGGGGGGGGGGAGGTTTAGGGGCCTTAGACGATGATGCTCCGCGATTGTTCTTTCCTTCATGACCACTACGAGGTGCTAATTTATATTTATCCATAGTGATTCCGCGAGGGGCTTGAGGGGGTCTACTACCCCGAGCAATATCAGAAACATTTTGCACTAGGACTCAAGCATTTCCAACTGAGCCTAATCCTTCTTCCACATGTTTGGAGATAGGATTTGAAGTTCTCGTAGCAAAGGGCAATGTAGAATGTTGCCCTCCTAAGCTTCGTCCACGACCAATGGTAGAGAACCTCATCTGTAAAGTAGCATTTACACTTATTTGCATAGGACGTGGAACGTCGTCTTCTTTCACATGTACATATAAAGGGTTAAATGCATTACATAATCAACGTCCATTTCATTTGTTGGAAAGGTGTGGGCCATAGGTGTCTTTCCAATGTCTCTACTATGGTAACCTATTGGAAATCTGCTACCACTAGCTTGGCCACACACATGTCTTTTGCTACCACCGCCATCTTGGCTTGACAACCCAATATTCGGAGTTGTAGGGTTCACAATGTTCTCTCTATTTCCATTGTTGTAGTCATCTTTGTTCCCGGCATTGGTTTTTGTAAACACATGATTATTAGCGTTGTCTTCATTGAGGGGAGGATCATCATTGCTACAATCTCCTATTGGAGTTTCATTGTTCTCTTAAGGCAAGGGCATATTTTCATCAACCGCAACACCTTCATTTAGAAGGCGAGGAGGGGAGGAGTTGCGACAAGTGTTTGAACCCGAAGATCTCAAATTATGAGGAGGAATATCATCATCTTCATTTGAGCCTTCTCCATAGTAGTTTCTTACTTCCTCAAAGTGATTGGCACCTTCCACCCACAAATTCATATGTGCTCAAGCCACATAAAGTGCCTAATTTGCTTCCATGTCATCATCTTTTGCATCCTCTGCGCGTATTGCATCAAAGGCACAATTCGGTTCCTCCATCGAGATAGGGCCAAAAGCATCTAGATTAGAATACTCTAACTCATTTCAAATATTATCATCATACCAACGAGCCAGATTAACCCTTGGTTTTTCTTGAAGCACGCAACTGTTGGTATAGATGTATACCAAAGATTCTGCCTTTTTAGGTGCAAGGTGATTTTTATTCTTGTTGTGAACATATGAATACATACTCTAGTTCCATTTATAAGATGATGCCAAACATGTAAGTGATAGAACACACACAGCAATTTTAGACAAGATCTAGTCTCCAATCCTATGCCACCATTGATGCGGAAGTAATATGCCCATACAAATGTCAAGTGATTTTTCAGGGTTATAGGCTCCACTATGCTCTTTGTATTGCATTAGTTCCAGTAAGAAATCATCAAAAGTCACACCTGCCGGCTTCTCTAATGCATGGATAATATGGTACAATGTACGGAGTGCAAATCTATCACCTTTCAGATATGGCGCATCCCTCAAGAATGGATTCAAAAGTGCACCGGCATAGTGAAGATCGGTAAACATCATCGCCCGCCTTTCATCTAAGGTGCTCTCCAAAATGTTAGCCACCTCACCGGGTAAGAAAAAAGGTGACTCTCTCAAACCATACATGTATCTACGTAAGTTGTGCATCATGAGCCATGCCTTGTCAATCACTCGCTTTTTGCCATCAAACACACGCAAGGCCTTCAACACATCTTCGACCATATATACATAATCATGGCATTGGTGCCAGAAGTCTACCTCTTGAATGGTGGTCACCATATACTCTCCATTGGTTTTGACTTGTACACCGCCTTGCTCATTCTATAGGCTTACTACATAATTCTTCATATAGAAATGAACAATCACTTTCAACAGCATTGGTCTCAACTCCAACAATCGTTGTATCATGAGAAAATTAAAAGCAAAGTGAGTTTCATTGGGTGTTAGGAGCTGCTTGTTGGAACTGAACTGGTGAAAAGTGACCATTGTCATATGATGCCCTTTGATGTATTTGCACAACTAATTAGCCCAAGCAATTAAATCTTTGAATAATTTTATTTTTGTCCAATCCTCCAACAATAGATCCAATACGTACACTATGCAGCCTTGCTTGAAGATGTGCAGGTACATTATGGTAATATCATCTAGTGCTCCAAGTGTGTTCACTGCATTGTCGATACAAACTTGGATTACATTTTTTGGTCCCACCTTTTCAATGAATACTTTCATTTGGTCAGTTATATACGTCATGCTTTTTGTCTCGCTAGTCATATCAATGGATCCAAGAAATACATCACTAGTGGGACATGACATCATTACATTCATAAGAGGACGTTGATTAACATCATCCCAACCATCACTGCATATACTCACCCCATAGTTATTCATTGCAAAATTTGTTTTGACTTTGATCTTGTTCCCAATTTGCAACCTTTTGGATTCAATCAATTGAGTCCTCAACGCATGGTAGAAAAGAGGAGAGTATTCAAATTGTGCCACTGAAGTTGCACGCACTACCTCGATGAATGCCGGATTTCTAGTCACATTGAATGGCACATTTACTTCATAAAAGAAACTGACCCACTTCTCATCCAATTCCTTCCTCTTTGCGATATCCATGGCATCTTGTAGGCGTTTTTGATGTAGAGGCCTACTTCTCGTAGAATTCGAACCGCAAAGACTATTGGATCTAGGCATAGGTCCTTCGCTTTGACACCCCCCCCCCTCCTCCAACCCCTTCCCATGTTACTTCATTTTGAGCGGATTGGCTTGAACTTGGTATCGAAGGTCTTTTAGGTGGACCACTAGGCATTGACTCTACATCTCGCATTTGGTTAGCATCCATTTGTTGTGGAACAAAGTTTGTGCAATTCGCAAATTTTTCTTGCACAACTCAAGGTATGCAAGCACACACCACCTTTTCCAATCTTGTCCTATACCTCAAGAGCAAAAAAGCCCGCTTGCTTTTGTAATTGAATGTAGCGCCACAAAAGATGCAGCTCACTTTAAACCCACACTCGAAGAACTCATACCATGGCTCCTACTCCTTCGTTTGTTTATGGTTCAATGCCATTATGGATCAAAGAGATAAAATGATTCTTTGAGGTCTTCTACAACCTGGTATCAGTAGCAATAGTTAGCGTTGGTTCTCCTCCTCAACTGATTTTAACATCACCTCAATAGACAACTAGGGCAGTCCTCTACCACATAAACTCTACCAAGGAGCTCAAAATGAAGTCCAAGTACAAAAGCTAGGTGGAAAACGTGTAGCCTGATTCAGGGTGTGCTACTTTTATACTTTCTTGAAGTTTGGGCGTGGACGGTTAGGTATAGGCAGGGACGCATATACCTTGGGTGGGGACTCAAGTCGTCCAGGCGGGGACTTACTCAATCTAGGTGGAGACATTGCGGCATGTTCGTGCCCTTGCAAAAAGAGTTGGACAAGGATATAGTCTACACAAAAGTTTTATCCATTTTAGGGTATGGGTGGGGACTTCTACGCTAGAATCAACACCCATACCCGTTAGTCCGCGCCCAGACATGTTGAGTCCATGCCCATAAAACCAATTATTGGCAATGTCTGCGCCCATACCGCCTGTGCCACCAATTGAATAAGTACCTACCGAGAATTGTTCCCGCCTATACCTCCGGGTCAACCCCGAAAATCTTGGACTTCATACCAGAGTTTCAAGTTTGGAGTGAGTACTTAGGGGGCAGTGGGCCCAACAACCCATGGGCATTGGGATTCACTTTTCGCATCCACTTTGTTAGTTCTAACACCTTTTCTAGCTATATGGGATTATAACATTGAGTAACTATAATTTGTACATTCATTGTGATTTGAATTTGAAATACATGTCTACTTCTACAATGGATATTAATGAAGTTCCTTGCAAAATGTGGCCCTACGATAAAGGGATGAGTCGTAATTCGAAAGTATCTAAAAAGTGCTTGTACATTTTGTTTGATCCCGATAACCATGCTTTTGTAGGTTGGGAAAATAAACCACAACCATGGACTGTAAAGACTTGTGAAAATACATTGACTAGTGTCACATAGACAAAACATTTGCACACTCTGAGCATAAAAAACATTGTAAGTTCAAGAGCGCCAACCTTCACTATTGAAAAGATCCGTTGTTCCTCGAAAGATGCATCCAAGTATATCAATACATATATAACACTGCATTTGTATATAAAAATGAATCTAAGATTACAATATGGTGTATGGTGTATGCGGAGGAGAAGCTCCATTGTACGGTGGATTGGTGTTCAATGAAGAGTAAAGGAAGAGCTCTAGATAGCATTGATATCCCCAGAGTACAGAAGTATATGGGCGAAGGAGGGCAAACAAAGGCAAAAAGAAATGACAAACCAACTGCAAATGCATGTGTAGAGTGGTCCAAGGATTTAGATGTTGACCTCAAGTCAGGATGTACAAAGGAAGAAATGGACCAAAAACTCAAAATTTTGAGATCAACTGAAATTGGTTAATTTTTGGAAAATGTTATTGAAGATGAAGACATTGAACCTACTACCTTTGGATTGAGAGAAGTAGGTAGTAATTTCACAATAGATGGACCATCATCAAATCCTCCAAATTCTATAATTGAACACCTTGCTGAACTTAATAGGTGGGAAGCTAATCAAGATATGTTGGAGCGTCCAATGATGAGTGAAGAAATGCTATAATCCTATTCATCTTTATTAAAGATGATGGAAGACCAAGATGCTCAACTTCGTCAACAAAAAAAAACTCACAACATGCAAATAGAAAACCTACAGAGAGAATTTAGTATTAAAGAGGAGGGATACAAAAAGAAAATTAAAGACCTTAAGTATGCACTCTATCTAGCCCATTGAGGATGACACTATTAGAATGATCATCTTTCCATGTTATTAGGGAGGTAGTTAGATATACATAGGGGTATAAGGACATTGTATGTTTGTATATAATATATAAAGTTGAAGAATGTTGATGACAAAATATATTGTTATGTTGCCATATATGAACTTTGTGTCTTTCGGAGAGGTTTATTCACTTTATTTGTGATATAATTTGATAAAATAAAAATTCAACAAGGTTCCTCCTAGATGAACAAAAAAATTCACCAAACATTTTGATAGAACTTTACATGCATATTAACTCCAAATCCAATTCAACTAAAAGTGCAACCAAAGGATTTCTAGACATCAAGGCACAAACGTAGGAATGCGGATGTTGGGACATTTGGACGCGGACTCAAAGATAGACCACGCACTTCAAGAGACTTACCCATCTACAGACGTTGGGGCACGAATGTCAGAGTGAAAAGGTGGGAACATAGAGAATCAAAATTTAGAAGACTCCCGAAGTGTCTCCAAAGTCTTTTGGTTCTAATGCTAGGGTGTGAACATAGGGACGTTGGGGCCCGAACGCTAGAACTCCAAATCCTCTTCCACATTGACAAATGCTAGGGCACGGACAGAAGCTAGGGTGCGGACAAAATTTCCACACATGGACTCTAGGGCACAGACGCTGCAAAACAATTCATTAGGGACTTGAAATTTGCAATGTTGCGTTGGATGTTGCCTCTGGTTTCATAATAGAGATTGTTTCAAACTGCCAACCTATACTTGATGAGCTAGAATTCAATGGTGGTTTCAATTTAGAGTTTGGGAGGGAGATACTTGCACCATATTTTCTCTCCATTTGAAACAAATTTTTTTTAGAGGTATTCTATAGCGGATTATTATTTTATTGCCAAAGATTGTTTTGTGATGTTTTTTACACTTTTTCCTTATTCTTAAAATTGTCCCCATGTTTTGAAATAGAATAAAATAAAATTGAGAGTATACAATAAATTTTAGGTTTCACCCAAAAAAAGTAGCATTATTCCATTCTTTTGTTCAATGGGACACTTTCAATAATGCATGGAGGCATCTAAAACCATTCACTTTTCCATTTTAATCCAAACTAGGATTAAATGATAAATAGAACATTACCTTCATCATTTATTGCTTTACTTTAGAGCTAAAGAATATTCATCAAATGCCTTTTGGGGATTATTTTGGGGGTAGGAAAAAAATAAGACTAAAAGAAAGTTCCTACAACCATTGATTTTTTTTTTCACTTAAAAAGTATAGGTTACTTGTCAAATGCCTTAATACATTTCAATTAGGAAGTCAAAAAAATATATCATGAAATGGAAGTCCCTTTGACCATCAAATTTATTTTTCACATAAAGGGTATAGGTTATTCTTCATGTGCCTTGGTACATTTGAATTAGGAAGTAGAAAAAAACTAAATCATGAAAAGGAAGTCCCTTTCATTATAGAGTTTATTTTTCATTTAAAGGATATAGGTTACTCTTCATGTGCCTCGGTGCATTTGAATTAGGAAGTAGAAAAAAAATATCATGAAAAAGAAGTCCCTTTCACCATCAAATTTATTTTTCACATAAAGATTATAGTAGAAAAAAATTATCATAAGGAGAAACTCCCTTCCACTATTGATTTTTATTTTTCATTTAAAGATTATAAACTGATCAACACATGCTTTGGTCCATTTAAAATTTTGAATGATTGACACATGATTTAGAGGGTATAGGATATAGGGTTTAAGATATAGGGTTTGGAATTCCAATAAATTGAATCAATTGATCATTGGAAAAGTCAAGAAAATGTAGTTCAATTTGAATTCTTGTACTTTGAAATACTTTGGTTTCTTGTGTTGGAACATACAAGCGCAGACTTTGGAGTATATGGGCGTGGACTTAAGGATAGACCATGCACTTCAAGAGATAGACCATGCACTTCAAGAAATAGACCATGCACTTTAGGAGACTTCCCCATTTAAGGACATTGGGGCATGGACGTCCTAGTCTGGGGGTGGAAACACAGGAAATCAGAGTTCAAGAGACTCCCGGAGTGTCTCCAAAGTCTTTTTGGTTTTGACGCTAGGATGTGGATATAGGAACACTAGGGCACAAATGCCAAAACTCTAAGTCCTCTTCCACATTGACAAACGCTAGGGTAGGGACGCTTGGGCACGGACAAAAGCTGGAGAACAAACGTCAAAGTGGCAGGGTGGAAATACAGGAAATCGTAGTTCAGGAGACTCTTGGAGTGTCTCCAAAGTCTTTTTGGTTTTGATGTTGGCGCATGGACTTGAGAACTCCAATTCCTCTTCTACATTGACAAATGCCAAAGCATGGACGTTGCAAAACAGTTCATTGGAGGCTTCAAATTTGCAATGTCACATTGGATCCTCCCTCAAGTTTCATATTGGGGATTGTTCTAAGTTGATAGCCTATACTTGATGAGCTAAAATTTAATGGTAGTTTCAATTTAGAATTTGGAAGGGAGACACTTGCACCAAATTTTCTCTCCATTTCAAACAAAATGTTTTTTAGAGGTATTCAATAGCGGATTATTATTTCATTGCCAAAGATTGTTTTGTGGTGTTTAGGGCACCTTTTCTTTATTAGGAAGTAGAAAAATTAGGAATGAGAAAAAAAAAGCCTAAAAGGAAGTTCCTACAACCATTGATTTTTTTTCTACTTAAAAAGTATAGGATACTTGTCAAATGCCTTGATACATTTAAATTAGGAAGTAGAAAAAATAAATATCATAAAAATGAAGTCCCTTTCACCATTGAATTTATTTTTCACCTAAAGGGTATAGATTACTTGTCAAATGCCTTGTACATTTAAATTAGGAAGTAGAGAAAAAAATATCATGAGAAGGAAGTTCCTACAACCGTTGATTTTTATTTTTCACTTAAAAGGTGTAGGATACTTGTCAAATGCCTTCCACATTTAAATTAGGAGGTAGAAAAAAAAATATCATGAGGAGGAAGTTTCTACAACCATTGATTTTTTTTCCACTGAAAGGGTATAGGTTATTCTTTATATGCCTTTGTGCATTTAAATTAGGAGTTAAAACAAAAAAAACTTGTAAGGAGAAAGTCCCTTACACCATTGATCTATTTATTTAAAGATTATAAGTTCATCGAGATATGCTTTGGTCCATTTAAAATTTTGAATAATTGACACATGATTTAGATTATAGGGAATAGAGTTAGGGTATAGGATTTGGAATTCCAATGAATTGAATCAATTGATCATTGGAAAAGTTGAGAAATTGTAGTTCAATTTGAGTTCTTGTACTCTGAAACACTTTGGTTTCTTGTGCTGGAATGTACGGGCGTGGACTCTGAAGTGTATGGGCACGGACTCAAGGACAAACCATGCACTTTAGGAGATAGACCATGCACTTCAAAAGACTTCCCCATCTAAGGACGTTGGGGCACGGATATCCTAGTGTCGAGGTAGGAACATAGGGAATCAAAGTTCACGAGATTCTTGGAGTGTTTCCAAAGTCTTTTTGATTTTGACGTTGGGGCGCGGACATAGGGACATTGGGGTGCAAACACCAAAACTCCAAGTCCTATTCTGGTTTGCTTATGAAATTCCTACCATCATGGCACAAACGTTGGAGTGCAAACACCAAAACTACAAGTCTTTTTCTAGTGCCCTTCTAAAATTCTTTGTGTGAGGGCACGAATGTTGGAAAACAAGTGATGGGGGGAGATTCACAATATAAAAATCAAGTATTTTTTTTCCTTTTTTTCTTTTATACTATCAACTCCATAGATTATCTTAAGTTTGTTTTAATTTAGAATTTTATAGTGCCAAGAAATTCCTAAAATGGTGGTCAAATTTATTTGAAATTGTAGGCCATTGTTGAAAAGATTTGTGTTTTCCAACTTTGAAAGCTAATATTTTCCAATCACTACAGTCAAACTTTACAAAAGAATTTCTACATGAACCAAGATAAGTGAAGTACCAGATCATGCAATTAGATTCTAATAAGTTAGTTTATATTGTGAACGTAGCAGAAATGGCAATTTCGAGGAATTTTTGACAAGAAATCAACTTCACGACTTAATTCAGAGTTAGTGAAATGCAAAAATGGAGGCTTGCACTTCATAAAAGAGAAATCACTAGTATATTTCATATTTGTCATACATTACAAAATTTGGAAAAAGCATGACTACAAGCCTCTCTAATGCTAGATACTTTTCTATAATATTCTGTGTTTCAATGTAGTGCAAATGGAATTGCACTTAATCGATATTCATGGGACTGTTTGATGTGTCACTAGGTCCAACTTCGTTGTCGTGTGTCCTGACTACCACATCTTCCTTGTCACTGTAAAGCCTTCGTGCTCTAAATCAGGTTCATCTTGCTCGCCCATCTTCTTCTAATAAATCCCTCATGAATTGTGATTGTTGCATTTCTTGAAGGGCTAGTTGAGTCCCAGGGTTGTGTTCATCCATCAAAAAGTCAATGGCATCATTTTTGAAGATTTCACGCCACTTTGATTCCGAAATATGCACTTCCTCTCAAGCATTAGGCTCTTCATATGCACCTTCTTTAGCAATACAAACTCTGTCATCATCGATGACATGAACTCCATCCACGCTCCATAACCACCTTCTTGGATGTCATCCAAATCCAAATTCGTTTTGATCTTCGCTCTAGTGGCCATTGAAGCATTGGTGGAAGAAATTTTGTTTTCCAAGACTGAAGTTGTCCTTGATGGGAATCAAATGTTCACATACTCTAACAACTTCAGGTGCATTGGTTTTCCAACCCCATATGTCAAAGAGTTTAGGCTTCTGTAAAGAATAGATCTTGTTACCCCAACTCTAAACAAGGTCTGCTCTCCATTTATCAAGATGTTCTGGTGCATTGGCCGCATTAAATTCCTAGCTTGGTGGCATATAGGGCAGTAGCCCAAACAACTCATACAATTGTTCATCAAAAGGAGCCTTGCACATTTTATAGTACCTATGACATATCATCAAGTTGATCAAGCAAATTGGGTGGTACAAGTGATTGCATGTGCCTAAGTGCATTCCACCTTTGGGGCCAAAAGGATTTAAACAAATGGGACATGTAGTACCATCAATCACAAAGGTAGAAGGTTGGGGCCATAGTAAATCCGGATTGCAATCAAGATGTGCGGACCGATCATTTTCAAAATCTCAATCATGTTGAGACCAGTCAATTGTGGTTCCATGGCTCGTAGTGGATTTTGTTTCCATGTTCTCCATATCAGAAAGGCTATTTACGTTAGTCCATGATGTTAAGCCAAAAACCTTTTCTTGATTGTGGAGCAAATAATTGTTGGCTACCTTCTTGAACTCCGTAACCAGCTAATTGCTTCGGTCCACTGTAAACACGCATGCCAACTTCCACTAATAGTACTATGCCGCCATTGCATCCAATTTACTTTGGAGATCTGCAATTTTGGAACGCAAATCTTCAACTTCTTTGTTGGATGGCCCCATGTTGTTCCCGTCTGCTAAGTTCTGAATAGCATTTTGAAGAACTCCACAAAGTTGTTGTATATCACATTCTTGCTTTGCAATCAAGTTGTTGTCTCTGCTAGTTCATTGCGAATTTTGGCAATATCTTCATACAATTGATTGATGAGTGTATTTTTTTCATCAAGAGTTGCAGTCAAAGTAGCAATGGTCTCCACATTGGCACCAATATCTTCAATAGTTACCACACCATCTTTAGCCATTGCCAAGTTGTGTTCAGCTTTACATGGCTCATTTTGTTGTGTCCTCCTTTTTTTGGCCTGCAACTGTGCCCTATAACTCAATGGACGTGGCAGAGTATGAGTTCCATCTGAGTCACTATCTATATTTGAGTTTGTAGTTTGGTAGTGATCAACCTGCTTGACCATGGTTTTGATGGTGCCTAATCCACCTTGTGGATATTTTCGCACCCCCTTTGGAATAAATCCATTCACAAGCCGTGGAACTTTGATGTGGTCGCCAACACCTTGCAACATCAATCAATCTACCCGTTTTCCAAGCTTCAACTCAACATGCTCACCTCTTAGGATGAAAAGGTTGACTTTGTTTCGTTTCACAATGGGCTGGTCATACAAAACTTGGTACACCTAAATGCAATGATTTTTGAATGCTTCATTGATTTAGTATTTCAAGTTAACTTTGTAAAAGCGGCGATGGAAGTTGTGACGTTCTTCCGGGAAGGCCTTGTCGATGTGACACCACTCTATGTACTAAGCACAGTGATCGATGCTCTATGGATCCAATATTGCCTCCCAAGGTATCACCTCATAAGGCAAGCTTTGCTAAATTTCATAACACGTGCAGCTGCTTGCATTGGATTTACCCTGGCCTTTGTCGTGTCTTGTCTCGTTGCTCTTTCCTCAATGATCCGAGTGTCAACATGTTGATGAAGATCGAAAAAAATCTTGTGTGAATGTAGTAGGCTGACCCCATACATGCGCCCTTGCAACTAGCTCAAGAAGAAGTGGAGGACCAGGGAGGTTGTAGGGCGTCTTGTGATAGGTGGAGACAGCTTTATATATCCACGGGTAGCTCAGACGTTGATCTTTGGCATAGATAGTTGGGACAAGGACGTTGTCGAGCCTAGGTGGAGACGTAAAGATTGGGCGTGGATGTTATCAAGTCTGGGCCCAAACGTAATCCAAACTAGAGCAATCTAAGGTGGGGACGCTATTGTATACGGGTGTAGACAAGATTTAAGGCGGGGACATTAAGGGATTTGAGCACGGACATAAGTTGGATAGGGCACGGACATTGTTGTGTCCGATGCATGGACACTAGGGCTAGCTGAGGACTTGAAATTTAGGGCGGGAACGTTATCGACCTGGGTAGGGACTATATATGTGGCCCTAGTATTTGTCATTTGCCAAGTCCACTTCTACTCGCCTTATATGCTAGCTTGCTCTGCAACCTATGCTTTTTGAGTTGGGTGGAAGTTAGGGCTTGGCCCTAACAGCATACCCATTTTGGGGTTGTTTTTTTCAACAAATACTATTTGGGTTTGAATCACATACACGGAATTCACTTGAAAATGGCTACGGAAGGGAGTGGTTTGTTTGAGAAGCATCCCTTGTTTGTGGACTTGGATAGGCCATTTGAAGAAGAACCTCCACCAATGGATACATCTATAGCCATTGGTTCATCAAACCCTTCGTCATCAAGCCAAACGAAGCAAAAGAAGTCTCCAAACCCCGATTGGCCCCCTAATTCATACACCAAAGAATGTAGGGCGATAGGAATGGAGTTCTGTAAGCGACAAAGTATTCAAATGTTGTAGAGGAAGTACCTAAACAATGAAGAAGAAGGTTACCACAAGCTTATACAAGATTTACGGTAGGAGCTTGAGTTGAAGTTAGAAGCATTTGAAACTTTCAACAATTACTCGGACTATTGGTTAGATTCAAAGTTTCTTGATAAATAGGTTATTGCATTGACCACTAATGCAGTGCCAAGCTATTTATACCATGTGAAGAAAAAAGAGGGTGCTACTAACGTGGACAATGGAGATAGAGAGGCAATTTCAAAATTAGATATAGTTCAGAAGTGTTCTTAAAATTTTTCTAATAGCTGCAATAAAGTAAAATTACCATGGAAGGATACAATGGAGAAACGCATATTGGACCAATGTGTGAGTGGATTTGTAGATTGGCTTTCACCTTCAGTAAAAGTGGTACTAGTGCCAAGACAAAAGGAGGAAGGCACATATGGTAACATGAGAAAGGTGCAGTTGACAAAATTAACAAGCATCCCTAGCTGGATGGATTTTGTGGGGAAGGGATTGAAGACCTAGAATAAAAAGGAGAAGCATCAAGATATTGTGCTTGAGGCTGTAGGGTGTTCAATATAGCATCCAGGCATCATTAGGCTCTCATACTTGCACCAAGCACAATGGAAGGCTATACACTTTGGTGGAATGGAGGATCTTTAATTTCTTTTTTGAAAAAGTACAACTCCAAAATTTTTGATTCAATGGACATGCATGATATTGTAAAGTTGACTAAGATCAAGTTTACAACCAAGGAGCTTGGGTGGATTGCCACATATTATAGAAATCAAGTGAATTTGGTATTGTCATTGCTTATTATAGTGGGAAAATGCCACAAAGCAAATTACATTCACAATGACATTTCTACATCCAATGTTTTGCTCCATTTTGATGCTTAAAAAGAAAATGTGGTTTACATCAGGCTTTGTGATTGGGGGCTTTCAAGCCAAGTGAAGGAGAAGGAGACATCAAAGTATGATTATAAGACATATAGTAATATGCAAAAGGTGAAAGAGGCCCAAAAGTTTGTTGCTCTGGAATTGTTTTTTTTCTACGACGAAGAAGACCCCAACAATTCATTTCACGTTGTACAAAAAAAACACCTTTATTCCAAGGCTGCTAACACATATCCAACAGCATGGATCGCGTTGAGGATTTGGAATAAAGAATTGGGATACATTTTAATTTTCCAAGGATAGGAAAGACCAATATGTAAACCTAATGTTGAAATTGAAAAGCTTCATGAGAGAAGATCTTCTCCAAAGGGCATCTGTCTTGGAGGTCCTTGACACATTGAGGCAAAAACCATATTGTTGGTCTATGCCTAAGTGTTGCTTTTGTAAATGAAATTTTGATTTTTGATTTTTGAAAGATTTAGTACATAGCAGCTATTTTGGAGGTGATGAATTTTCTCCTATCATCCTCTAAGAAGATCATATGTACTTGGCATTTGCCAAACATCTTATTGTATATAATAGTCTAAATATATTCAAGATCCTATTTTATGCAATGCTTGTTTTTATTTATTTTGACATCATTTATAGTATAATGTATTCATGTCAAATTCCAAATCCTTGAATGATACAATGATATTCACACCAAACATGTATTGCAAGTATGAGATGAGAAATGAGTAATATATGTGCATTGCATTGAATTTTCTAGAAGTTAAAGTTGCAAAGTTCAAATTGAAAAGCACTTTGTAGTACTTAAGGGAAAAAAAATCCATACAGTCTCCACGCCCCAACCGTCTTCTGTCCGCACCCTAATCTGCGTCCACACCCTGATTCCACTTGCGCCCACGCTCTACTTTGTATCCGCGCCCTAACAACATTTGCCTCCGTGCCCTATTCTAAGTCTGTGCCGTGCTAGAACTTACATCTGCACCCTACTCTAAATATGCACCTTGTCAGAGCTTGCATCCATGCCCTAGTTTGTGTCCACGTCCAAACACTGCATTAACGCCCCAACTTTGACTTGGCAGCTAGGTGTTGTTAAGATAAATCCACGTCATCTTTTTTTACCTTCATAGAAAGTCAACTACATGTTGACTACATTGGACAAGCAACACCTCTACCAAACGAGCCAATCGAACGAACGGAAGGATAGGCAGTTCGTCCGTCCACTATGACAACTCTACTTGTAACAGCTCATATGAATGCGTAAGTGTTAGTAGCAAAAAAGATTGATCTAGCAATTGAAACAAAGAAAATTCAAATTCTTGCTTCAATTAAAGTTTTTCATCTTGAGACTCAGAAAAAACCCTTTAGTTTGACAATGTAGATCCAAAACAAAAAAATTAAAGAGAATCACATCAAATTGATGAAGCTTTAGGGTAGTGCCATTCTCTTTTATAGTTAGATGTGATTATAGTGAAAAGGTATCACCTTGAAGCCTTTTCGAGTGATGTCATCTTTGTATTTTATTATTATAATCAAAATTTGACTAAATATTATATAAACACGTATTTGACATAATGAACGCATTTGCAATGCTACAACATGAGCAACAATTTGTTTTCATAATCAAATGTGCTATACAAAGTATGCTTGTATATAAGTCATAAAATGCAATGATCCATTTTGAAGTGTAAATTAGAATTGTTTTGTATATGCTATTTGTTGTCTTCTATTGTTTGTGGTAGCTATGGTAGAAGATAAGACATCTAAATTGAGCAAACCATGTCAAATTTTGTCAAATCATGTGTGGTGTTGACATCAGATTGACATTTCTTTAATGTTGGTGCCACTTCAACATTCTCTTATATGCCTTTGTCTTAAGTATGCCTTTGCACTATTATATGTTGTGTGCTCATGTCATTTACAACAAATTTGACATTAGCTTTGTTGTCTCATTAGCAAGAGGCAACATAGAACTACCCAAACAATCACATGAGCAAGGTGTTTGTCATTGCTATATTCCCACTTGGTCATGTTGATAGAAAAGCACTATAGTGCCCAATGAAACCTTTGTGTTGTTCTATCTTTGAGTGGCACTAATTGCAAGGGTTTGCATTTTGCTAACAAATAACATTTTTCTTAGTTTGTTACATCTTTATTGCTATGGACATGAAGGTGTGCAACTTCTATAATTTCAATATTTTTTGGAACTTTTGTAGTGCACTTAAAATGGAAATGCATGAACATGAAAGTCCTTGCCTATGCTAGTCAACATCCTTCTCTCAATAGACAAATGTCATAATGTCTACATCAACTAAGCAATTCCAATGATTTTTTTTCATGCATTTCTATAATATAGGAAATTAAGAATATGTAATTTATTTGTGTCCCAAATTACTTAAGCACTTAAAGGATGGCCTCAAGAATATTTATGTTTTTGTACGACTTTTATACCTCTCTATGACTACCTCCACTAACAAATTAAAGGACATAATATTAATAAACATAATTAAATTATAACATCTCAAACCTACTCTTAGTAAAGTTTTTTTAGTGAATTTTCAATGCGATTTACCTACCAAGATTCAATGTATTTGAGGCTCATCACAAAAAGCTTCTAATACTAAAAATTTAAGATTTTATAATGGATATAGACACCCTTGCACAAAAATTTCAATAGAAAAATCATGTTCTATTTTTTTTAAATCAAAATGTTTATGCTAAAAATCAATCTTAAAAGATATTTAAACAAAAAATACCAAAAATATTTTTTTAGTACGATTTCATTCAACTTCTAAGTTTAATCTACACCAAATTATGATGCCTTGGGCATGTAAAGGCTAATTATGTATAAGAAATTGAAAACTAAAAAGTGTTATTAAGAAGAGAATGTTTTTAGCCTTTATTTTTGGATTATGATTTTGAAAATAATTGTAATCATTGTTTTCAACAACATCTTGGGTGCCAATGGTGATTGAAGTTCTACAAATTTGAAATAACTTAGGATAGGATAGTTTTTCAAAAAGGTTCTTAGCTTGGAATTTTACTCGTTCAAATATTGACTCCAATTCTAGTCTCAAAATTGCCTTACTTTTGTAATCATCTATTTTATTCTTGTGATTTTTTTCACCTCTTGTCTTATATTCATCTTGTTATTTGATATAGAGCTTTTGCATTACAATGGCTAGATCTTATTTACAAAGAATGTTTTTTGGTTTGAACTCTATACACTACTTCTCTTGACTCCCTCAACTTCAAAATTGGCATTCTTTCATCACCTCTCCTTATTTCATAAATTCTATTTTTTGTTGACAATTATTTATAAATCTTTTGGATTTTGAATTCACCCTTTGACATTTTTGTGACATATATTAGTAGAGAATTCATCCATTCTTGAATTTTGTGCATTGTTATGATTCAACATTTGAGGTCAAGATTTGGGCTACATAAAAGTTAGAACTCCCTAGATCCTTGTTGACATAGCTCTTTCCAATGTTGTAAGTCTATGCACTATATATCTATGATTTGTTGAAATTGCACAAGAAACAATTGTCTCTTGATTTTAGGACCAAGTTGGAAGATTTTTTGTGTATCCCTAATGTTCTAACATACTAGAATTGGCATTATGTAACAATCCAACTAATAATAGTCCTTTAGTGTACACCAAAGACATTGTGTTGTGCATCATATCTAAAATGTCATTTTTCTTCCTCTCAATGGTAACAACACACTTACAAAATTGCAATAATGATAAGAAGTTTGTTTTGTACTTTTGTTTTTCCAACTCCGATTTTTGTATGACAAAGTATCAAATACCTTGTCTCTAAATTCTAAAGTCCTAGTCTGATATACTTTAGGTAATTATGAATTAGGGGTCCTTTGGTGGATGTATAAAACAAAATTTATGAATAAAAATATATCAATGTGCAATGAAAAACAAAAAAATGGTACATGCAAGTGTTTATTGGGGGGTTTATTGCAATTGACCTAATTATTGAATTTATAAATTTATAATGAAGCAATGAAGTTCAAAGAACTAGATACCTAGTACAATGTGGATAAAACAATATATAAAAGAGGGGCTATTTAACCCTTAAAGGACATTGCAAGTCAAGCAGGCATTTTGAAAGTTAAATTTGAAATTTTCGTATAATTCTTGATTTTAAATGTTCTAAAACTTAACTAAGAAAATGTAGCTCTAATAATTTAATTTTTGTTCCATTTTATTTTATTTTCCAAAATTGTTAAATTTGTAATGTTTGTGATACTTTGAAGACATCATCATGAAAGTTCAAAATCACACCACTTTTGAACTTTTTCTATCAAACTTCAACAATTTCTCTTAGTATGAACTCAAAGAATAGACCAATTATATCATGGTTTTTCTTACTATTTTTAAAATTTTTTAAATTTTCATACTATTTTAAGAATTTTGTAATTACTTTGATTTTTATAAAGATTTTTTTTTTTAAATCATATAAATTTCAATTTGATATTTTTAATTCTAAAAAAATGAGAAAATTTTTTAAACATATATTGCTATGTTTGTAAAGTATCAAATTTTTGAAATGTGTGTTCCAATATAGAAATCTAATGAAGTTTGAGCAAGCCTAGATATAAAATGTCTTTTAAGGGTTAAAATGACTTAGAGTAATATCATAAGCAAATCTTATTATACGAAAGCAATAGAGTCCAAATGCATAATGCATTGTAGATGATTCTAAGGGCATTGACCCCTTAGCACTCCAATGTTCAATTTTTGGGATGACAAACATATTGAAAGTCACATTTTTTTTCCATTATTGATTGGATGAAATTCATAATTTGTAATATACTTTATTGAGTTGATGTCCGATCTAATAATTGGATTTGATATAACTAGAGTACATATATTTTTCTAAAATTACAAATGTAGAAGTATTTGTAGTCATTGACCAAGACAAAATTGCATTGATTCTAGTTCAAAAGTGTATTTGCAAAATCAAGTCATAGATTTAATTAATACAAAAATTTCAAAAAATCACAATGTCAAGAAAATATCATTTGAAATTCATTTCAATAAATTTTACTCAAAAAATGGTAATATCTTGTTTGTAATCAAATTTAGAAGGAATTTTAAAATTTCCATTTTAAAAATTTATTAAAAAATATTGGTAATAGCATTGGTGAATCTAATTGTATTGATGGAATCTAAAATTCAAAGTCTACAACTTTTATTGGCATATCAATCCCAAAATTTTCTTCCAAATGATATTTTATAATCATTTTTTTCAAATTGTCAATTCTAGAAAACACTTCATACATTAAGGGGTTAAAAAGTCATAGCTTCAAATACAAAGCTTTGATTACATGACTTCAAATATATAGCTTCTTGAATTTATTAAATTGAAATTGATAATTTATTGATTAGATCACGCCACCAATGACTATTGAATGAATTTGACTAATTTGGATAAAATTGATGGTATTACCAAATAGAATGTTGCATGAAGTACTTTAATAATTCCTAAAAGACTTCAAAGATTACCTTAGGATTTTTGCAAATTTGGATGAATTTACAAGTTGAAAATGTTTGAGATAAAATTATAAAAATTTGTGTATATAAATATATAAATATCTTTAATTCTAAAAAAGATCACAACATCTAGAAAATAGTTGAACAATATATAGACTGAAAACCTATTTTCATTTCAACAAGGGCATTCTAAAAAATCTTAATGACAAAGTAATCCTATTATAAAGGCTTAAGCATACGTATCCATTGTTGATCATCAATCCAATTGTGCCCCTATCTATAATTTAGTCCAACAAATGTTAGACACCTATAGACACTAATATAATTAACCTTTAAAGAACCGACAATGCAAAAAATAGTGTTGTAGAAGCCACTTGGTGGTCTAATGGTCTTTTAGGGGTTAAGTTGAGGGTTAGCAATGGGTGTGCATACCTTATTCATGTAAATATGTATAGAGAAAACCTACCCACGCATCTTAATTTGTGGCCAAAATCTCTTAACAAAATTGGTTCATGTGGAGACCTACAACAATGGTGCACATATTGTTTTATCTCTAAAATTGTACCATAACAATATCAACTATCATAGTGTAACAATTCCATATAAGGTATTTGTACCAAATTGTAGCCTCTTGGCATAATTGTCTCGTTAAGATTTTAGCCAAAATGTAAGTCCTATGAATAAAAGAGTCTAGGGTGTATCTTATATACATCCATTTCCAATATTTTGAAAATCCACAAATTCTTGTGGTGCCCAAAAAATGCATTCAAACATAATTGAAATTTACTTCCAGCTTTCAAAAAGATCCAACACTAATTTAGGCAATTTAGTAATAGGAAAACAATTCAAATTTTTTTAGGATGGTATTAGATATGCTAGTTACCTTTTATTATCTATAGGAAAATCACATAATAAAGACAACATTTGCAAGGAAAGGGAGAAAGTTCAAAATATGCAAAACTATAGTATTTAGAACATCTTCAATGCATTTGAAAAATAAAAAAGTTCTAAATGATTGGGATAGAATTAGTCCAACAAAGTACTATCATTAGAAGTGCATCTAAAAACATTTAAAATTTATACCCAAAATGCCATGGTTTGGCTTTTGGATGACCAAAGTATATTCATTTAAAATTTAGTTAAAAGAAAAAACATTAGAGAGCCCTCAATTAATCATGCCAAAGAATAAAAATGATGCAAATGGCTTAGAAAATTTGCTATGCCATTTGTATGATTGTTTGTTCTTAGGTGTGATTTGCTAAGCCCTCTTTAATTTTTTTCCTTTCATTGAATTTTAAATGAGTATATTGGTCATCTAGTTGTAGTCTAACTGATTTAAATATATTTGTGGCTACTTGAAGTATTTTTTTGATGCACTTCTGATGGCAATACTTTCAACTTCTTCCATTCCAATCAAAAGCTAGTAATGTTTTTGTTGAGTTAGTATGCAAGGTGCACAAAAGGTACTCTTAGTGAGATATCTATACTTGGATGAACTTAGAATTTGAATTCAAAATTTATTTTTATTTCTTCAACGTTAATTTTTTCATGTATGCTACAAGCATTAATATATGTACAGATTGTTTAGATTTGTAATAAAACAGTTTAGGGATAATATCTTGTATTTGAAGTTTGGTATATTTAACTAAAGTTATTAAAAACCACATGTCTTTCACAATTTTTGAACAATGTTTGAGGCATCAAATTTGTTTGAATTTGGCACAAATATATCCAACACAGCTTCATAATTACTTTAAAAAAAAATTCAATTTCCTTAAGCTCCTTTACAATAGAAAGACTTGTTTTGAATTGGTGAAAATATTTTAATTATTTTCTTAGGAAATTGTTAAATAAATAAATAAATATTGTTTGACAAGTGTAATTTTCAAGTCATTACAACATTAGAGTCTAAATTTGATCACATCTTCAAGCACCAAATAATAAAAACTACTAATGGTCAAATCATTGAAAAGAAAATCACATTCTCTTTTACCAATCATTTTATCAAATGAAATTATTTTCAATTTAGGTGAATTTCAAAATACTATAGTATTTTAGAGTTTAACTCTTATAGGACCAAATGTTCAAATTTTGACCAATGGATGAATTCAAACATATCCCAAGCATATACAATTTTGATATTTTTTCATCCATCTACATGCTTATACATTCTTATATTAGATATTTTACATTCAATTCATACAATATAGATTTTCAAAAATAAACTTTCAAAATATTCCTTATTTTTTGGTGCAAAAGTATCTTTAACCTCATAGTGTAATTTTTTAATTATAAAATGATCCTTCAAAAACAACAAGTAAAATGAAAATCTTCGAAAAATTTCAATCGATTTCAAGATTTTTAAATTTAAAACATCATTGAAAAATATTGATTAATAAAGTAGTTGATATATTAAGTAGTTTACTAAAATGGATACATCAATTATTATATGGATATAATTAATAGAGCACATTTTAAAACTTTTGTTTGAAATTCATCATTAAATTTTTTGTCTAAGTTGAATTTCATAATTTATCTTTACAATTTTTAGAAATTTGGACTACCTACAGTTCTTAATCTAAAGGACCAAAGATATTTTTGAAAATTCAAACAAGTTCCTACAATTTCTATTTTTGACATGGTTTTTTAAAATGTCTCTTTGAGAGATAGAAAAATACAAGGGCGTTTGGGAAGTATAATTTTTATTTCAATCAATGCTTGGAAGTAAAAATTATGCCATCCAAAATTCAAAAAGTAGTTTATCCTACATGAAGGTCAAATTCAAACATAAATTGAGTGTTTTTTGGAATGTTTAAATGTGTGGAATATTACAAGTGAAATGTCTGAAATGTTGAAAAAAAATTTCATCTATATTGTCTACTTTTTTGAATATTTTGAAAACCTACATCAAGCCTTTAGTCCTATACAATAGGTTTCTTAAAACTAGAAAACCTAGATGTTGCCAAATACAAAAATTGGGATGCCAAAATGCCGAAACCCCCACACTAATAGTTTCAGCTATTGAAACCCTTAGTGCATGAAAAAGAAAGTATTTTAACACTTAGATGCCAAATTGGACCTTCACGTAAACATGTACAGTATTGGGTAGCACAAAAAAAAATTAATTTTCTCAAAGAAAATGAATTTGTCTACATGAAAAACTTAGGTTCATTCCATTTGGACTAGCAATGAAAAAGTTGAGGAGAGTTTTGTTTTTTAGACAATTGAAGTATATTCTTCAAAAAATAACTTGTAGGATTAATTTTTTAACTCGATTTTCACAATTTTTCAAAAAAAAGAAGTTCCACTAAGTTTAATTTTCTTGCTAAAACAATCTCAATATTGGAATCAATATATTTCAATTCCATCTTAAAACTAATAATGACTTATTTTTTCTTTTTATCTTGTACCTACTTCTATGTAATAATATTCTTAAGTGAATGAAAATGAAGTGAGTTAAAAAATTTCTATACTTTCAACTCAATTCTTCAACATAAGTTATTTTTCATTTAAATCTATAGTGCAAAAATTTGAAATTAAGAAGATTCAAAGCCAAAAAATCTAATCTAATAAAGTACAAAGAATTGTTTTATTAGTCTCTTCAAACACTTACATCTTGCAATCCATTTGGTTGAAGTTTTGAAATTTTTCCTACACCATCTTGTACTAGTCTAGTCACTCTAGTGCAAGACCCTACAATTAGATTTGCAAAAGATTTGCACTTTGCAAAAAAAATAGTAGTTTTGAGTATTTTTTGATATAAAAAACCTCTTGAACCTTTAGAGTTTAAGGAATTAAGGACTTAGGGTATCTTCAATAGTTTAATATAAATACCCTCTCAAATTTAACTCTAATTTTGCTTTGCTTTGCAATTATAACTTAAAATTTCTATCAATGGAAGTGCACTCAATAGTGCTTTGAATAGGTATAAGAAAACTCAAATTTAGATATTGGACAAAGAAAACAAACCACTTCAAAAGCTAGCTAAAGACAAAAATTAGAGAGATCTTAGCAAATCCCAATTATTAATGAATATGTATTTCTCTTCAAATTGGATGCAAATTAGGGTAAAATGTCCATTAGTAATCAAGATTTGCTAAGACTACTATAATTATTATCTTTAAGATAGCTTGTGTAATGGTTTATTTTCTTTGTTGAAATTTGAGTATTTCTATACCTATTCAAAGTACTTTTGAGTGCACTTCTCATGATATAATTATCAAGCTCTAATTCTAAATTAGTCAAAAGAGAAGGTTGCATTTGGTGGGGTGGTTATACCTTAGGATGTTGATTTTGGTTCTTTTTATCTCATATTTGTATCTCCATTAATAATTTAATATGATGGACTCCAAACATCAAAAGGTGCAAGAAAATTTTTTGCAAAAAATTAAAGATCATAAATTCATAATTTATGGTGAGATTGACAAAAACAATGTTAAAACTAAAATGGCTTCCAATTTAGTCATGATGCTTCTATTGCTTCAAAGTTAGCCCCTAAAAGACCATTGTCCCCTTAGAAGACAAAATAAATTTTGGGCAAGTTTCTAGGAGTTCAATTTTTAGTGAAACTTTTGAAACTTTTTTGTGAGATAGAAAAACTAATTATCTTTTAGGAATATAATTTTTATTTCAATTGGTGTCTAAGAGCAAAAGTTATGTCACAATAAGGTAATAACTGAACTTAGAGTTTAGAAAAAAATTCACAAAAACTTGAAATCAAATTTTTTAATTTATTTTTATCATAGATTTTATTCTTTTTCTAAATGGAAAGATTTGATTTATTCCATTTATATTTTGTGATGTGAAAACTACGGAGCATCTTGTTTTGTGAGCAATTATAGCATCTTTTAAAAAAATAATGTACAACATTCATTTTTTAGCTCAATTTTCACATTTTCTTTTAACACAAGTTCCATAGGATTAGCTTTTCTTGTTAAAACAATCTCATCATTGAAATAAGTATGTTTTAAATCCATCTTAAAACTAATAATGATTTAGTTTTTAGTTCTATCATATACCTTTTCCTACTTAAATTTTATTTAAAGAATGAAAATCATTTTTTAAAAATTTATTATTTCTATTTGTTCAACTTTATTCTTCATGAAAATAAAACTTGAATTCAAAATCTATAGTACAAAATTTTTAAGTCAAGAGGATTCTAAGTCTCATCAAGTAGTAGTGTTTTATTTTTTGCAATTTAACGGCAATTTGCATCAAAATAATGGGCCTTGCACCAAAGCCTTTAGAAAAAATAATACTAAAAGGGCAAAATATTGCAAAAAAACTTCAAATTAAAAAAAAATCTTGGATGAAATCTCTAGATTGTAGATGAAAATAGAATTAAGAATATGTGATATGTGCTAATGTGATATTTTCTATCTAATATATGCATGAAAAGTTGAAATTTGGTGCACCACTATAACATTTTGTATTTCTACTATGGCATTTCATTAAAAATGGAAAAAAATCCTTTTCAAATAGTTTTCAACAATGCCCCTAGACATGATTTCTTCACTTTGAACACATTTGTTTTGCATTCTATGCGGCCAAAGTGTCTAAAACTTTTTGCACACATTTTCATATTTTTCTATTTAAAGGTCTTATTGTTAGATTTGCAAAAAATGTTATTTAATTTTTTTCTCTTTAGACTAAAAATGGCAATTTTAAGTGGATTTTGACAAGAAAAGACCTTGGTCCTTTAGGAATTAACTTCTAAAGGACCAAATGACCGTTGAATGTATGTAAGCAAACTCAAGTAGGTGTGTATGAAATCATTTCTTAATGGATGTTTTTAAAATTTTGACACAAGATATGAACATGTACCTTCTTAGTAGGAACATAATTTTTTTCCGATTGAGTGATTGAATCAAAAGTTATGTTGCCCTAAACTTTGGAGGCAACTCAGGTAGCATGTGCAAAACTCCTCCAATAATTCTGAAATTTGGCAAATATGTAATTTATATGATACAAGATGCAAATGTAAAAAAAATAACCCTATATAGTGTGAAAGTCTCTTTTTAGGAGGACTTACAACCTGTTCACCTGTTGGCCCTATTGAGCAAGGTCGGAAAAAAACTATTTTTCCAAACTTCAAATGTTATAATCTTTCAATTTGTGTAGTCAAAAGATTTTGAAAATTTTTCATACAGTCTTAGATAAGTCTAGTGCAAATTTGTATGCTTGAATTTTGGAAAAAAACCTCTTTTTTTCATTTTTTCTTTTTGCCCTAAAAATTGCCAGTTTTTCACAATTTCTATCCAAAATGTACCTTGGTCCTTTAGGGGTTAAACATACTATACTAGGAGGTTGTTAAAGTGCTCATTTAACTAGAAGAGTAGCTCTATAGAAAAATGGGAGGATGGAAATTGAAATTTCATATTTTTGTGGAAAGAGAAATGAAGAGTCATCCATTGGCAAGTGGAAGCACAATTTTTGGAATCAAAGCATAATTGATATGATTTATAGAAGATTGTCATCATAGATATCTATTGTTGTTTGTAGATCTATGTAGTTTTTAAGTGCACAGTCACTTTGAATTCAACACATGAGTTGAAGAAGCCATGATTGCAGATGTGAGCATAGTACTGGACCTTCCTTAAAGCGTGGAAAAAAAATCAAATAAGTGTGTCATGGCCTTGTAAGGTGTGTGTTGTCATGACATTATACTTCAATGTGGTTGTGATATTAATGAACAAAGGTAGAAAAATTGACATTTGTCAGATGCACACAAAGGAAGTCAAATTTACAACACTTGGATTTGAAAAACCACTTGGAATAGGCTGGATAAGTTTCACGCTAAGGATTTCAAAATTCAAAAGTAGCGGGCCCTAACATATCCGCTCCTACCACGCCTTCCCTTCATTGCGTACTTCTTGTCACTAGGCAAATATTGTTGCTTCCTGCAATCGAGTCTCCAGTTTGTTGGAAGAGCTGTTCTAAGCGACCACTGCCATTCCCGCATTGCTATTTTTGTCATTGCCACCTCCAAAAACTGAACCTCCCCCTACCGTGCCTCCTCTGGTATTACAGGTCCTTAGTTGTCCCCTCTTTGTATTTGTCATGGACACCTTTTTCAAATGTATTGCTTGTCCAGCGGAGTGTCAGAGTGCCCTCTTTTCTAGCGAAGTGCTGTCCCTGCAGACCTACATGTCCGCCTATATGTCGAGCAACACCCGCCTTCACCAACCTTCTCTTCCCAGTTCCGTTGCAATAAGAGTAATATCTGTGTATTGTGGTCTTCCTGGCCTTCTAATATTATAAGGTAAGAATCTACTTCCCTCTTTTCCTTGCCTAGCAGTAGCGCACATTTTCGAGCAGCATCAATGTGTAGGGTGATAGTAACTCGTTTGCCATGTTGTAGATGCTGTAGATCTTGCTGCATGAAAGTGGCCAATGGAAAAGGGATACTATAGAACATAAAAGTTGAACTTAAGATGCAGTATCATAGCACTAGCACTTGTCATCATAGGCTATACTTCAAACATAGGAAGTAAGTAACTGATACCTTCACCCTTTTACTTTGCTACTAGTCTTTGCATTGCAATCTTCTAATCCTCTCTAAACATTTATGGAGCACTACCATAGTAAAGAGCACGTAACCTAGTACTAGATCATTCTTTGGATTGCATCATATAGATGCTATCTTAGCGCTCTCACATACTTCACACTCTAAAGCTCCTTGTGCTTCCTCTTAAATGCAACAAGTTTTGCCCTCACTTGCTTTGCATGTTGTTTATCTTTTTTCTAATGTGCCCTCATTTCTTTTTCTAATTCCTTCTGTAGTTGACATCTTTCTTGTTCTCTCACAACTTTGCCTGTCTTTGTAACAACTTCTAGCTCCTAAACGTATTACTCTTCAGTTAAGAGGATGGATTTTTGGTAATCAATTTGTAGTTCCACTTGTACTTTAGTAATGGAGGACACTTATGTATATGGTAGTTGAAGCATTTGACTGAATGCAATGTCCTGGTCATCCTCATCCATGTTTTCAACTATAGGACTTACACTATTGGCTTTCCCGTGTTCCCCATGTTCGATATCATTAATTTCTCCATCTATTTCTACGTAGTAGTGTTGGCAATTAGGTAGGTTCGTTGTATCCTCATCTACAATTTTTTGTAGCTTCCATTGCAATAGCTATTGTTCTTGTTCAATTGTAGCTAGGTTGCTAATATCAGTTGTATCTTCCTTGTCATATATTATACTACAACCCATTTTTGCATCCATAGTATGAAAGTTGAAAGGAAAGATGCATGTGCACTCAAATCCTTTAGTAATGTTATGTTTTGGTAAGGCTTGCTTCAATGCATGGGAAACCCAACATGTAAGATCTTCCTTCTCAAGAACTTGGTCCATGTGACTCAAACTCTACTTATCCCTTTATTCTCAAAATGCTAGTTTGAAGGGTTTGAAGCAAGAGATGTCTAGTGGTTGTAGGGCATGAAACATGTGTGATGGAATACTTAGTAAATCCAAACCTTTAGCCATAGCTAACTTGATCACCTCCATTGCAACATGTAAGTCATGGCCGTCCAATATAAACAAATGCCTTTTGATGTTGAAATCTCATACTTCGCAGAAATTGTGAATAGAAAATGTAGAAGCCACTCTTTGAATCTCATTGGTCATCTGGGCTTGGATTGTAGAGCTTGCACTGCTCCAATCTCTCCATTCTTTTTCAAAAACTTTCTTCTTTTTTTCTTGCCCTTGAAAACATAGAAATTAGGGAGATTCTAGAGTTTCTTTGGCGTTTATACATAATAGTACAAGAATCCATTCCCTCTAATCAGGAGTGAACTTTTGAATACTCTTGCAATCTTGCATCCTTTTCTAATACATAGCTGCCACCATCTCTACCAATCTACACACCGCTCTTGTTGTAGTTCAAGATGGCATGTGGTTTATAATTGTAGTTATTGTATAGTACTTGCAAATTGTTATAGAAAGATGCCACAGTTTCATGATACAAATTTGAAGCCCTTTTCTATTGAAGGAATTGAGGCTTCTTTGAGCTAATTGTTAGTCCAATTGCCATTTTTTTTCCTACGTTTTGGTAGATTATGTGGACTTGGGGGGGCTTGGTAGTGATGGACAGTGTATAGAACCCATACTTGCATGGATGGACTGACTTGCTTCACTATTAAAATTCAATGTGAAGGACATCTGCAAGCTCCTCCTCTGCTACTGCGGCTCCACGTTTTGGACTGCTATAGAGGGTTTCCATGGTTGGAATCCCACTACAACCGAAGTTGTTGCAGCCTATTAATTTTCTTGGCACTAAGCTTGGCCTTCTCTCTCTACATTGTCTGCTATTGCTAATGGTTGCTTCTCCCACTAGTCTCGTCTTTTAGACATAACTCTTTTCTTTACAATCTATGCTTTTGCTGCCGGCTATTGCTCCCAAACTGGTCTCCAACAGGTTGGTCCCTACTATGAATGATTCAGTCCACTGGTTCGATGTTGTTGCAGCTATAGCTTCTAGTTTAGCAATTGGAGGCGTCTGCCTGCCTTTCTTTACATGTCCCCACTGCGATACTGTTTTCTACTTAGGGGCTTTGACTTGCGTTGCTAAGTTGTCGATGGCAACTATGTTCTCTGCAAATGTGTCCATTGCCACCAAGGCATTGAAAGCTTCCTACTCTTTTTGTTGTTTAGCCCAATCAAATAATTCATTGTTCAACTCATCCATGTAGTCCTTATCATCTTTATTGTAGTCAAAAACAATACTACAAGGGCTCCTTGACTTCTTCCAACTATCTCCCTTGCTTCCATCATTTAACATGCTCTCCGAAGTCATTGTACTAGCATTGGTATGTATGCAATGTATACTATGCCTACAAAAGGATTTCAACTAAAACTTTAGCAGACACCGCAATTCCAGACTATGCCTATTTGTAGAAATAATGCATCGAACTTGATCACATCAATGAAATACTTAAAATTCTTCAGTGCAAGACGTCCACAACATGAAATTTTGAAATGCTTTGCAAATCACCCTTTTTCTCTCGCCCTTCGCTTGAGTGTATTAGCATTTACAAAGTTGTGTAGAACACTTCATACAAATGACAACCATGGCAATTAAAATAATGTCCTCATTATGCATAACAACTATGCACTTGTATTTATCTTCAATGCATGTGGGTCCCAAATAGTAGACATACCATTTTATATTCTATTCAGTTATATTTACAAATGAATGCATAGGTTGTGGACTCAAAGATATTAATTTTTTATAAGAACTCTATGAACTAAACTAATGTCAACAAAAAACAAGCATAGCATGAGGCCAAATGAATTGACTAAGTTTGGGAAACCACACATTTGTAAATTATTATTTGTAGAACACCCTCTTTCAACTTCTTTGCAATCTCTCTACATGATTTTCCAGCTTTTTGTAGGGACGCTTTAAATTGCCCAATTCATTTTCAAGCTTAATACTATAAGCCTAAGTTTACTTCAAATTCCATTTGTTCACTTGCAGACCTCGACCTCAAATGAAGGTTGAGGTTGTTAACCCACGGTTGTTTATTTTTATAAAATGCACCATGTATACACCAATGCATAAATTAGTTGACTAAAAAAATATTAAAAAGATAGTCAAAATTTATATGCTTAAATAGATTCTATTACAAAAATATTAGGCATAACATTGTTCTTTGAAGAAGACACTTCAGAAAATACAAAATTTAGAAAAAATTTAGAATTTCAGCAATATTCATAAAAATAGAAAAATAATCTAAAAATTAATATAGAAAATTTGGTCATTTTAGCAATTCTATAATTCTGTTGAAGTGGTTCACCACCAAAACCAAAGGAAAATATTTGTTCATTATGTAAAAGACATACATCTATGAGCCTATTTTGCGACCTTATATAAAAAATAGAATTTTATTATTTGAAATGCTCTCTTTAATTTTTGTATCCTAATAGAGGAACTAGTTATAAAATTTCTAATTTGAACACTCAAAATCACTCTCTACTACAAAATCACAAGTGTGACAAATTTATTAAATTTCAATTTTAGTGCTCCTCAAATCAATTCAATTTGTGCTCCTGAATTAATAACACTAGTTTGAAATAATTTGGGAGTTAGGCAAATTTTTGAAAGAGACTAAATTACTAATAGGAAAATTTATAATTTTTAGAATATATTAAACATAACTTGGTCTATACTAATTTGATAAAATCTCACAAAGCATGATTGTCATTCATCATTCACTCAACTTTTATGACACTCATCCATATTCATCTTAAGTTCATACTAATTATATTGCATTCATCCAAAATTACCTATATGATTGTATACAAGGTGTTATTATAGTTAAGTTAATTCAAATAGTATAAGACTAAAATATTCTAAAGTGTATGACTGGCAATATGAATATTTGATTGTAAAATTGATATCATTCAATTGATATGACTATATGAAGGGCATAAATCAAACTTTTGCACTAATTGAATTAACTTGAGTATATTGATTTTTTTTAATAATAAAAACAGTGATACTAGTGCATAAGCAAAGAGACATATAGCCTACAACCATTTGAAGGTGTTTATAACATATATACCTATAATATAAACACCTATAATCATAAAAAGTGTTTATAATATAGAGTCTTAGGCTTATGGGCTCATAGATTCTATACTTATATACTAGCACTCTTTATAATGAGAAGGGGTGCATTAGAATCACCTTGAATATACGTGTCACCACAAAATTATATTTTTGTGTAAATTAATACAATACAATATTATTTCAACTTGCTCTAATTCAAAATAGTGTAGCTTGATAAACTAGTGTTGTTTATATTATAACCACAAATTAGTATAGATTATGTTTTTTAAATTATGAAAAGATGATTTGTGCAAAAAATTTAATGTTCATTTCTTTTTTATCAATTTCATTTACATAGGATCAATACTGCAAAAGTTATTCTTAAAAGTCATTTGGTTGTACAATGTTTGATACCAACATTGTACTGTTACTTGTAGTGTCCTATTGATATGGTTAAATTGACCACTAATAGTCACTAATATTAACAAATAAAGATTTGAATTTTTTTATTTTAAAATTAATTATGAATTGAATATTTTCATTTTCAATAGATTTATATTTCTTTTGGAGGTTGTTGCATTTTGGTCCAACACTTGTGACTTTTCTATAGTATTTTAAAATTAGAATAAAAAATTTGATAGCTATAACAAATATGACAAATGTTTAGACCTTCTAAATTACTAAAGAACCAAGGCTTTTTTGAGGGGGTTAAAAAGCACATAAAATTGTCATTTTTTATTCCAAAGGCAGGTTTTTTTTAAATTATTTTCTTTAGATGTCTAACAATAGGATCTTGTGCTAGACTAGTATAAAAATGTATAGGAGAAATTTTTTAAAAATTGACCTTATAGATTGTAAGATATAAGTGTTTGAAGTAAAATTAAACTATTATTTTGCTCCTTACTAGATTAGATTTTTTAGCTTTGAATCTTTATAATTTAAAAAAAATTCATTATAGATTTGAATTAAAAATTCTTGTATTGAAGGATTGTATTGAGACTTTGAAGAATTAAAAAATCTATGTATACTTAATTTTCATCCTTAACTAAAAAAATTATGTAGAAATAGCTATAAGATTGAAGGAAAATTTAAGTTGTTAGTAGTTCTAAGGTAGAATTGATTCAATTGAAACACACTAATTAATTGTTCCAACAGTGAGAATGTCCTAGCAGTGATGAACTTTCTTTTAATTGTGAAAATTAAGTTTGAAAACAAATATTATAAGTTATATTTTGCAAGAGATGCTCTAATTGGTCTCAAAGCAAGAGTCTCCACAACTTTCTCATCACTAGTCCAAATAGAATCAATCAATTAAATCTTTCCATATAAACAAATTATTTTCTATGAGAATTTTTTTAATTTTACTTGAGTTTTTGTGATTTTTTGAAAATTAATGCTCAATGACCTCTATTTTGAAATTAGGGTGGCACAACTTTTGCTCTTCAATAGCAATTGAAATTAAGAAAATTATATTTCCATAAACTAATGTGTTTTTCTATTTTCAACACAAGTCTTTGAAAAATCATGCAAAAAATTGAGATCATAGGAACTTACCCAAACTAAGTTGTAATATCTCTTAAGAGGACACTTGGTGCTTTAGTAGTTGAAAAAGATTGTATTCTAAATAGATCAAGGATAGAATAATCTTTGAAGTAAGAAGCAATAAAAACATCAAGTATTAAGAAAATACAAATTTTTAATTTTAATTTATAAAAAATAAAAAATAATATTTGATCACTTGTATAATTAGGTTTTTGGAATCCCTATTCCAAACGCTACCAAGTTCGAACACCAGGGAATGATCTATGTAAGGTTAGTGTAGTATGTTCAAATGTCACTTTGTACTTAAGTTTTGAAGATAGAATAAAAATTCTTTTTTATTCCCACTAAATAGTCCAAGAAATACTCAACAGTCCATTATAAGATAAAAGACTCAACATGCATGTCCCTGTCTTGTCTAGTGTACTACTGGCTCGTGACAATAGTTCTGGGACAATAGTTCAATGTGGACTGACTTGTGTATGAATGTAGTGCAGGACTTAAACTTTAGTACAGCCTACTATAGTACTTTGAAAATAGTACAAATATATGTATTCAATATTTCAAAACAAAGTAGAATTAAGGATTTGGAAAGGCTTACAATAAGTCACCCCAAGGCTCTAGGACAATATGGCCAATATCAAGGGTTAGCAACTACCTACAATACACAAAATCCAAACTTACAACATGTATATGCAATTTTCAATACAACACTCTAATAACATTGATGCAAGACAAATAATAAATTCCTAACTCTAATTCTAACTCTCAAATAGATCAATTCCAAACCAGGAGTACGGCCGTATGGCCGTTCGAAAAATTTTGACCTTTATTTTAATTTGTTTTTAATGAATGATTTTGAATTTTAATTAAAAGTCTTTTAAGCCCCATTTTCATACACCAGTTGATACCCTGCAATTCCCAAACTCCCAGTTGGGTAACAACACCACCAAATTTCAAGTATCAACTGAGGTTTCGTCACCTCGATTGAAACTACCCGAAATCCCAACCTTAACTCGGGACCTCGTCAGGCACCTCACTCGATCCTGGGACCTGAATCCCGATTCCCCGCTCCGGCGTCTTACACTCTTTCTGGCCGAATTCCCGATTGATAATTCGATTTTTTTATTTGTACGTAATTCCTTCAGATCTTGGCTCGTGATGTCCAAGCAATCTACTCCAGATCAAAAATCGACCGAATTGCTAAAATTTCCAAAAGTTGATGAGGAGATTTAGAGGTACTGCGACTACGCAAATTTGATCGTAATTTGCCAAATTGTGCACAATTTCTCCCTCTTTTGGTTTCTCCCGCAACCACACGACAATGAGGATCAGAGTTTTGGATTACGAATTCAATCTGAAGTCAAATTTTACCCCTCTTCGTCGCCTCAATTACTGCTGCTGCTTGCGCCTTCCAAATCCCTAATTTCTTCCCTGGTTCCAATCCACCTTCCCTTGCAAATTCCTCACTCAAGTTTCGAAACAGGTTCAAATCAAACAGCACACTTGAAAGACATACACATCACTCTTTCCAGTTACGAATTGGAGCAATGATTTGAAAATTTGGAATCCGCTGAAACAGTCAGGCGTCATTCTTACTCCTTCCGATCTACGCCCCAATTCTAGTTCTCGAATAAAATCCAAATTCTTCCAAGTTTTGCTTGTATTGGCTTCAGAGATTCGTACAATAGGTTTCCGAGCAGCGCTTGTTTTCCTCCCTGCCTGGCCGTGATGCTGGATGCGCAATTCCGACCCGAAGCCTCTTCCCAGAAGTGCTCCAACGCGCTCTCAAATCAACAATCCGTCCCAATCGAAATTATACACAAATTTCAAACAGCGCTCAAAAAAAAATTGACCACACCGCACTCTCGACAATTCCAGCACAATTTTGAAAAACAACACTTTTTATTAATCAATAATAAAAACAGTACAATGTCAACGCAAAATTGTTGCAATGAAGGTTACACAGCACAGGGAGACGAAGAAGAAAACGCAAGAAAGAGAAATTAAGGAAAATAGCAGGGATTAATGCTGAATTCCGGGGGTGATTGGAGAGGTCGCAGCGCTCGCGATCGACACAGCGGTCACCGCGCCTCTTGAATCCCTAATTTTCTCTTTTTCTTTTTCTTTCTGTTTTTCTTTATCTTTGGACTTTTACTTTTACTTTGTTTTTGTCTTTTTCCCCTTTTAACTACTGTTTTGACTATCTACCAAAGTATCTTTTAACTTTTTGGAACTTTTAGTGTACTTTGGACTACTTTAACACTAAATACTCAAAATATATATAAATAATATAGGAAATGTCATAGAAAATTGAAAAAGTTCTATAAAAACTCAAAAACTAGACTACAACTTGTGACAAAAAAATAATTATTCACTACAAGATTTACCAAAATATTATTTTCCATGATAATGCATACTTATAGAAACTTAATTTATAGAGTTCTACACAATATAGAATTTTCTTAGGTTCTTTTTTAGTTTTTCCAATGCATTGCAAGCCTATATTAATTAAACATCTTCTCTAAATTTCAACTTCAAATTCTTTAGAATGGGTAATCAACATTATCTACAATTGTAAGTGACTATGATCTATTTCTGAAAGTCAACATTGCTTATTGAACTAAATTTTATTAAAAATAAAAAATTGATTGAAGTTTTTAATTGTCATAGTTACAATTTCTATCAATTAAAGCTATGTTAGATCATTATTGCTATTTTGTAATTGAAATATGCTTAAGAAAGCAAAATGAATATAAAAATAATATGATGATGTATGTACAATTTGATGGTGTCACTTGTATGCTGCATTTTAAATATATATTTGTATTACAAAGTGATTGCAAGAAACACCAATACAATTTGTTATGTTTTGGTCCATGAATTATGATTTTATAGAAGAATTTAAATTACAAATGAATTTCTTTTAATTTTTAAAATAAATTATAAGGCCAATGTTTACTTAAACCTTTGTAAAAAATTATTTATTCAAAAAGATCAAACAAAACAAATTTTTTTTAAAAGAAACTAAATAAATAAATTTTAAAAAAATTGTCATTTTAGTTTTTTAAATTGTAAACTAAATTGGTCATTTGCAAAATAATTAAAAAGATGGTTATACACTTATCAATCATCAAAATACTCAGTTCCATAAAAAAAATATATATATATATATTGAAAGAAGCTTATTTTGCAAAACTTCTACTTAACGTAGAATTAAATCAATTAATGAATTATAAATATTTTTTAAAATGACTACAAGTCAATTAGAAATGCTCAAATTAAAACACAAAATTGAATTTTTTATAGAATAGATATTCAATAGCATATTCAACCTTTATCCTTTAAATTTTATTAATCCAAAAGTATCATTCAAGTGGGAAGAGCTAAGATAAAAATGTCATTTTTTGCATATTCAACTACAAGATCTTATCCCTAAAAGCTTACAAGTAGGATCTTAAGCCATTTTTCACTTTTGGACAAGCCATTCCCAGTGTAGTATTTGTTGAATTCTTGTAAAGAATTTATCGAAAGTGTGTTTCATTAATAGCTTGATGTACGTAGAATTTTACAACAATTTAAGTTGTGGTAAAATGTTAAGCCTCAAAAAGACCTTTTTTTAGTATGGGTATTTGGCAAGTCATTATAGATAAGCCCAATTGGTTTGCAATTTTTTATAAATATTCTCAACATGCTTGTTAATAATTATAATTCTAAAAGTTGAAAGGCACTCAAATACCTGATTTTGACTTACAAGCCTTTGAAATAAATTTTCCTCATTTAGGTAATATTCAAAACTTTAAAATCACAATTTCAAACACTTGTCAGTCAAAAATCTTGTGCTCTTATACTTTCAACTTTCAAATAATATTAGCAAGCTTGTTGAGAGTATGAATGAAAAAATTGTAGACCAATTGGACCTATCTATAATGATTGTCCAAATTACCCCTACTTCAAAAATAAGGTCTTTTTGAGGCATAATTTTTCAACCACAATTTGGATTGTTGTAAAATTTTGTAGGCACCAAGACAATAGTGAAATACACCTATAGTAAAAATTTCACAAGAATCCAACAAATATTGTACCATGAAGGGTCTACCTCAAAGTGAAAAATGGCATAAAATCATGCCTCGTGGCTTTGAGGGTTATATTAGTCATGCATTGTGAGGAATTTTTTTCAAAAACTTTGATCTTGTAAATTGTAAGACATTAATGTTTGAATTGAAAAGAAAAGATTATTTTGCACCTTGCTAAGTTTCTAAACCTTACTAGGTTTTTAAACATTAAATCTTCTTAGTTTAAAATTGATTCATTTAGACTACATATTTTTGTATTTTTAATTTTTAATGGTATGGATTTTAATAGTATTTATTTCTTGAACAATTGATAAGTAGAAGTAGACTAAATACTAAAATACAAGATGGAAGGAAATTTTTAATCATTAATAGTTCTTAATTTGATTTATAACATCTCAATTTTAACAATGAAATTGTTTGAGGTAGTAATCTATGGTCTTTCGAAATGTTTTTTGGAAAACTTTGAAAAGTGAGTTAAAAGAGAATTCCTACACAATTTTTTGCAAAGAAGTTGTTCAATTTGCTAGCAAATAAAATTCTTCATGACTTTCACATCACAAATCCAAACAAAATGAATCAAAGTCTTTTCTCAATAGACATAAATATGTTCTATGAAACAAAAAAAATTAAAAAGTATATTTTTTATTTTTATTTTCTACCTATGCTAGAGCATTTTGAATTGAGGAGGGCAAACCCTATCTTCCTATATATAAAATTGAGGTGAATAAAGCTAATAAATTCTCTTACCTTCAAAAGAAGTTTCAGAAAACCATAGTAAGATTTGGCATTCATAAGAACTTGCCTCAAATCCAATACAAGACTTTGACCCTATGAAGGTCAAATTTGTAAATGTTATATATTTTCAAAAAACAACATTCTCTTAGAAATTAAGTATAGAAAATAATATTAAAAAATGATATAAGGTACAAATGGTCATATCTACCTCTACTATGAATTCCAACTATATTGGATGATTAATCCCAAAGTCATGTTTAAAAAAATGGTTTGGTAAGTAAAGTATGACAAAAAAATAATACAAGCTTACCAATATTTTTTGCAATCTTCATTTTTAATTTTATCTATTTCCTTCATAATATTTAACCCTCAAATTCTGAGCCTTATATCACATTAGCTTCTTTAGGTTTCTATTTTGAAATATTTGCCAAGCTACCCAAAAAGTTTAATTTTCATAGTAAAAGATGTTTGTTACATGAAATTGGGCATAGAAGTTTTGACCATTTGATCTTTTTTTTGGTACCAACAAAATTGGGATGATTAGGACACATAATTTGCAAGTTCCTATGAGTTAACTACTTGTTTTGATTAGTTTAGAAAGATGGAAAATATAAATGAAGTCACTTTTGAAATAAACTTCTTCCTAGTACTTACACCAATTTTTTTTTTTCAAAGATAAAATCTTAGAACAAGAGCTAACAAAGAAATTACAAAAATTGGAAAAGTAATTTAGGATATTTTAGCTATAAAAGCTAGCAATATCAATTTATAAGTAACTATTACAAATCTGCAATGCTTATTTAAACTTCTATATAATTGATTTTTAAATTTTAATTAAAATAAACAATAAAATTTATTTATGATTTTTTTTTAAATTTGGAAAAATTAAGCTTTCAGTGCTTTTTTCAATTCAAATTGTAAATAAAATCGTACTAATAATCATTAAAAATAAATAAAATTTGTAATTCATTTCATGATTGAAATTTGATAATCATTTTCTGTAAATTTGAATGAAAGATTATTTTTAGATGAGAAAAAAATTAAAGGAATATCACAATATTTTTGAAGAAATTAAAAAAGAATTCATTTTGTGATATGTATTTTGATTTGAGACACTTATAATTGCAATCAACCATTCAAATTTAGAAATCTATTTTTAAAAACTATTCAAAATAGAAATTAGCTTTAAATAATTTCTAATTTAATTAGAATTTTGGATTTAGAAGTTAAGCAGAGAAATTATGGAAAGTCAAATTTAGTCCATTTGAACTTTGTACATCACAGAAATTTTGAAGGTTCAATGAGTTGGAATTATAGTAGAATTACTCATTGTTGACCAATTTAGGGATTTCACATATATTTTGGAGCAATATAAGGCAATGTAAATTTCCATGATTTGAATAGTCCCACCTTTGAAAAGAAAGAAAAACACATTCTACACTTTGGTTGGAAATTTGTTTCGGCTTGAATTGCAACTATTTTCAGCCCTACATGTTGGAAATGGGCCTATGGTCAACAATAGGTGATTCTACCATAATGATCTTGTATGGAGGAGTCTAAAGAGCCTACATGTGCTTCCTAATTTGCAAAATAAAATAGTTAAAGTTTGGATTTAGTTTTGTGAAACCGGATTTCCAAATTGCTAGACTTCTCTAGATTAAGTTACTTATACACATAATTTAATTTTATGAAAATTCTATATTATCGTCACTTTGACAATAATAAAATTTGTCATTGTATGAAGGAGTCATAATGGCTAGCTTTATGAAAATTGTCTTAATGATGTACAAAGCTAGTCATTGGAATTCAAATAGTAGCTAGTTTCAACACTACTTTGCCAAATGTTTAATTGTTTTTGGAATTAAGGTAATATAGATTCTAAAAATAGAGATATTTGTTAAGATTCATTTTTAATTGTATTTATTTTTGAAAATCGTTCTTCAAAAGTTTGACATCTATTTTTAAAATTATTTTCAGCCCAAGCTTTTGCTTGAATATGGCATGCAATGACCACTTTACAATCATACAATATCCTATTCATTAAAATGGGTTGGAAGCTACAATACACATTTAAGGATTTCTATCACAATGTGCTTCAAGATGGTATTTGATAAAGTTTGAAAAAGGTGTATGGTATATGCACATTAATTATGGTATATTTTTTATGAGACCAAGGCTACCTAAGTTACATGACAAAATATCTCTAAGAGCTCAAAATTGAGAATTTTACACTAAAAGAATGTTTTGTGATAGTCCATGGTACACACTAAATTGAAAAAATCTCATTTGTAGCATTTGAGATCATTTTCAAAAATTTAATGTAGGTTTTAAGAATCATAAAGATTTTATTTTGTATGTTCATAAAATTTTAAGATTTTTTTCATTTTTATATATAGCTTTGATGTTCAAAATTTTAGATTATTAAAGTTTAAAAAAATTATATTTGTTACATTTTTTTAATGTGCACTTTGTCCAAATTGTGAGGTGGTAATTGTTTTGGATTTTTACTAGCACTTTACTTTATTTTCTCACTTGCTACAAATGTTGGTCAATTGAAGGACAATTTTTTTTCCAAAGGATACAAGTGACATTATTATATATTCAAATATATTCATTTATACATTTGTACTTCCACATGTAGCAATATCATCTTATTTTGAATTCTATTTATTAAGTATTAGTAATTTATCCTTTTATACATAAAGAATGTATTCTACCATCAATGTTTCTCTTTTTCAACTAAATTTTTTGAAGGGTTTATTTTTAAGATCCAAAAAATCATATTTGTAGTTTATCAAAGGACACTCAAATAAAAATGGTGTGGTATGATAGATTAGAATTGGAGGATTAAAGAATTCACAAAAAAATGCACTTGAAATGGCTAATATGAATATATGATCCCTCCATCAAGTGACACCAAAAGGTAGCAGATCACTTGAAAGAATAGACAAAAATGATGTAAAAAAAGTCTTGACTTCTAATTTTAAAATGTAGTTATGTGACTTCAATTCCAAGTTTTTGTTATGCACCTCAACTTCATAAATGGATTTTAAACACATCAATGCATAAAATTGATGCCTAAATTATATATGACCAAAAAGTAGTCATGGAATAATTTAAAATTTTTAAAATTATAAACTAGGGCTCCACTACTCTCTATGCCATCAATGACCGTCAATTGAAGGATTTAAGGCCTACATTACAACTCTTGAGACTTTGGTGATGATAATTTTTATATGAATATAGGAGTCTTGAAACATGGTAGGCAATATCAATTGTTAGAAACACTACAAATCTCCCTTTGTCCATGTAGTTTTGCATGTGTGTCTTCATTCATGGAGATGATATGAATTGGTGTCGTAGGTGGAATGTGGAATGTAATGTCCATGGTATACATTATCCTCTCATAAGGTGTCTCCTTGCATACGGCTCATGCCATTTATTATAGGTGGCCCGATATTTTATAAAGAAGATCTGAAGCTTGCAAAAAGAAATAGACATATATGCTATGCTCTACACCCGTTTTGGTAACTTGGAAATGTGCATGCGCAAATTTGAGACTACTTGTTTCCCTAGTTCATGGAATTCCATGAAGTTCCCCCCTAGTTTGCATTAGTTGCTCCCCCCCCCCCCCCTCCCCGCTCTCTCAAAAAATTTACAAGCTGTTGATTTTTTTTTAAAGAAAAAATGCTTACCTTCAAAATTACTATTGATTTCTCAAAAAATCACAAGCTGTTGATCTTGTGAGATTTAATCTAAATTGTTCAAATATGAAATACAAAATGAATACTGGATATGGATATAGTATCTTATACAAATATTGAATATGGATACCAAATACAGATAGAATTTTGGATATGGATTCGGGATGAATTGTCCCATATTGATTGTCAAACAAGTTGGAGTCTGAAAATTACAAGAGGGGGGGGGGGGGGGAGGAGGGGCAAAAATCAAGATTTTAAAATATTAAAATCCTAAATTCATAATCTCAGTGATATCTTTTGGGTGGAACCTTAGTGTCACTATCCACCCAAACATTAGAAGAATTTTGGGGGTTCCAGAAGCCTATTTTGGGCTTGTTCCCCCACAGCAAGGGGAACGGCCCACTGTTAGAATTTTCTCTTTCATAAAAAATTTAAAAAAAAAATTTAGTCTCCAAATGTCAAAAAAAAATTTAATTTAAAAAAAAAAATTGGTCAATGACATGGCAAGGTCTCAGCCACGTCTGACCACTACACCGAACTTGTTCCCTGTATTTGCAGGATAACTTGTAGGCATTCAGAGGCCCCAAAAATCTTCTAATGAGATGCAGGGTTGACGAATCTCTACGTTCGTCTGAAAAAGGCGTCCGTAACCTGGACGTCCATCCGCACGGACGCCAGTGGACGCAGCGTCCCTCCCGCCGTCGAAAGGCGGACGGGCGAGGCGGACGAACAGGGTGGACGGGGCGGGTGGGGCGGACGGGGTGGACGGCGTCCGTGAATGTCAGCGGACGCTGCGGACACAACGTCCGCGTCCGAACGTCCCGAGCGTCCGACCGTCCTGTCAACCCTGATGAGATGGCACACATTTCTATCACAAAGAGTCTATACAATACTTGAAAATACAACAACAAAATCTTGAGTGCAACCATGGTACTATGCAAATCTACAAATTTTTTTAAAATGGTTAAAATTTCTTGAAAAGTAGATTTATATCAAACATCTTCTAAAAGCTACATTTTAATGAAAAAAAATATGTTAATATTAAGAAATGAGGGCTATTAAATTGACAAGAGAAAAATAAGATCATATATAAAGACTCCAATTCTCATTCTTAAGAAAAATCAAAGAAAATTACAAATTATTTTGCACTCTCTCCTTTGACATATAAGATCGACACTACACCACATTCAAAATCCTTAAGCAATCAAAAATATTCCTTGAATTACACACTTCATACTTCATATCCATTCAAAATGCCAAAAATTTAAAGAATTAACAAATTGATCCGCAATACCATTCAAACTTGCAATACTAATGATTTTTGAAGTAGAGAGATCTTTTGTTTTTGAGTTTCTAGCTCTATAGACTTTGGTAGCAATAAATAACCTTCATACAAATATCAAAGCCTCGAAATCATTGTCGACAATACTAGCATTAGAAAAGACTTTAAATCTCCTTTGTGGATGTAGTTTTATATGTGCGCCTTCATCATGCAAACAATGTAAACTACAATTATCTCCAATGCTTATTTGTTCAATTTAAGGTGCAATGTTTAGGAAGAAACAAATAATAATAGAATCCTAATAAATCAATTATATTTTAGAATTTGAACATATAATGGAATTTTAATAAAACACATCTTTCATTGGAGAGGCTAATTTTCAATTCACTAGAAATATATTTTGAAAATATGTTAGCCCTAAAGGAAAAGTATCTTTTAAATGATTTAGGGAAAACTCCAACATATAAAAAAATTTCATCCAATTTCTTTTGGATGGACTTGCTTGATTTTACATTCAAAGAATGGTGTTTAAATTCTTTGCTAGTAATATATTCAATTTTCCTACATAAGAAAATAGTAAATCCATGTAGTGCATTTTAGCAATTTATGATCCTTTTACTTGAATTGCATTTTAGCCATGAAGAAATTATTTTTTGAATTTCAATTCCAATAATTATAAGAGTTTTATCAATTCTCATTTTTCCTCTTATTTGAAATTTGGAAAAATTCCTAGAATTGAATGTTTTATAGCAATTGAACATTCGGCCTATAATACAGAATGCTCATTTTTTAATTTTAGAATGACACAATCAAAACATTTGCACCATAATTTGCACCATTATATTCTACACTACATTTTTATAATAAACCTATAAAGATCTTTCTAAATTTTTTGAAAATATATTGCAATTGATATGAATTGTTTCACTTTTAATCCCAAAGTCCCAAGGCCATTTTTTTTTTGTCAAAAACCACTCTAAACGGCCATTTTTGTTGTATTCACCCTAAGAAGACAAACAAACAAATCATTTTTTTAGGATTTAACCATAGGATCTTGTACTTCACTTGTCTTAGCTCATATGGTAAGAATTTCATGAAGTTTGACCAAATAGATTAAGAGATATTAGCATTCAAAGTTGGAAAAAAAATTTGAACATTGACTAGCAGTTTTAGATGACTTTAACTGCCATTTGTGGAATTTTTTGCACTACAAAATTTGAATTTGAATTTTTTTTTTATATTGAATAATTGAGTTGGAGGTTTAAAAAAAACTAAAAAAAACAACATACATGATTTTTATTCTTTAAAAAATTGTTAAGTAGAAGTAGGTCCAAGAGAAAAAATGAATAAATCATTAATAGCTCCAATATGGAATTGAAAGACAATAATTCCAATGGTGAGATTGTTTTAGCAAGCAAACACAATCTTGTCAAGCAATTGTTTTTGAAAACTTATAAAAATTGCATTAAAAAATGAATCCTACAAGTTATTTTTTAAAGAAGATATTTAGGTTGCTTGAAAAAACAAGATTCCCCTTAACATTCTCATTATTAGTCCAAATAGAATGAATCAAAGCTTCACATGTAGACAAAAATATAATATTTTAGGAAAAAAATTGAAAATTTTATTTTGACTTTTGGTAGTTTTTTCTGTTCCACACACCAAGTTTAGTTCTAGGCTTTTGTGGTATAATTTTTTCTCCTAGTCACCAATTGAAATAAAAATTATATTCCCACATAGCTAATCAGTTTTTCTATATTATGAAAAAGTTTCAAAAAGTTTCAAAAAGTTTGATAAAAAATCAAGGTCACAAGAACCTACCCAAAATCCAATTTGTCCCCTAAGGGAACAATGTGACTTTAGGGGTTAATTAGAAATTCACAATAATTTAAATTTCCACAACAAAATGTGAATATTTTACAATTAATAGAAGTCATGTAATCACATCTATGAAAAATAAATACAAATAATCACATTCATTGATAATTGCAAGATGAATTTTATGAAAAAATAATTATAGACTCATGCTTGTAGGGTTATAAGTCTATAGACTTCAATTGACATGGAAATTTTGGCAACTATAAAGTCACTAAGTTGGATTTTTGAGGTGTATATTGACCAATAGTTAATATTGATTAGTTGATCCATATATTTGACAATACAAAAATCCCAAAGATCCTTGCCTATAAAGTGGCCTCTACATTCTTTTCATTTTTTAGGTCCATTGGTTGCTTCAAAAACCTTTCAACTCTCTTTTTTCATTAAATAAAATCCAATCTAATTTTTTTCTTGGACTTTATTTTGGAAAACAATCCAACAACATGTTGGATCTATTTATGAACTTGATTTTTATAATTTTTTTATGATTTTTTAGTGCTCAACAATCCCTATACAATATTGATGGGTACTCAATGAACTTCTCACTCTAATTCAAACTTCTTTTTGCTCAAAAAATCATCTTGGATATTAATCTTTTCAATTTGTCCAATGACAATATGTCTTGAGAAAAAATAATGTCAATACATTGCAATTCTTTTGGTAATTGATCTCATTGACAAAATTGCAACTATAATCAAAGATATACACAGAAGCACCATGAACATGAAATCCAACACAAATGAATCAAAAGTACCAAGAATGGAGCACAATATGCAAGATGGATTACAATTTAATTTTAATTTAATTGAAAATTGCATAAATGGCTTAATTCCTAAAGGACCATTGTTCCTTCGGGGGAGAAATAGGATTTGGGGCAAGTACCTACAGGCTGAAATTTTATCCTAATTCTTTGAAATTTTTTTGAAGATGGAAAAATTGATCATCTTCATAAAAATACAATTTTTTTTCAATCAGTGTCTGGGACTCTGGGATCAAAAGTTATGTCCAAATAAGCTCAAAACAAGGGATAGGGGGCAATAAAAATAATTTTATAAATTTTAAATTTTCATTAAATTTTTTTTTCTATAAATGGAAAGCTTTATTCATTCCATTTGGATTTTTATGAGAAAATTATGGATAATCTTGTTTTGGGGGCAATTAGAGCATCTTTTTGAAAAAATAAATTGTTGGATTCATTTCTGAATGAAATGTTTATAATTTTTTTCCAAAAAAATTTCCACATGGTTTATCTTGCTTACTAAAACAATCTCACCATTGGAATTAGTGCATTTTAATTCCATTTTAGAGATACTATACTTATAATTTACATTTTCCTTCGATCTTGTATCTACTTCTACTTAACAATTTTTTAAAGAATGAGTTTTTTGGAATTTGTTTTTTCTCCTAGACTCTAAACTCAATTATATACCATAATTATTTAAAGCTCAAAACTTTGTTGTGCAGAAGATTATAGTTTAAAATGTTCAAAGTCAAAAAATGTAGTCCCACAATGTGCTGGAAAATTTATTTTTTCCACTTTAAACGCAAATATCTTGCAATCTGTGCAGTCAAAAATTCTGAAATTTTTTCCACATATTTTTATAATATTTAGGTATAAGACCCTATGGTTAGATGTGGATAAAGAACAATTTTTAAATTTTTTTATCTTTTGCTATAGAAATGGTAGTTTTGAGTGTTTTTTGGGAGAAAAAAGGCCTTGGTCCTTTAAGGGTTAATGTTGAACACAACTCTTGAAAGAAAATTGTCAACCTCTATTTCATAATATAGACCTACTAGAATTCATTCCACACAAGAAAAACTCTATGGTAAAGTTGAAGACAGTCAGTCATCCTAGTGTAGCCCTAGTAATGAATATCTAAGGTAATTTCTAAAGACTCCCAAATTCTTTTAGTTAGTGATTACTGATTACCTAAATCCTCAATAAGAAATGAGACATTTTTAGTCTTATTGTTGGCAATATTATAATATAATAAAAAACTTATAAATATAAATAAATTTTTAACTATAATAATTTTTCAAATGTCAAAGTTCAAAATTATATTTTTATTAAAATGTAAAATAAAAATATTACAATTATAGGTGAAAGGATACATAAATTCCAACGATGCTAGGGTGTGAGTGAGGAGCAATGAGCAATGAACATTTAGACTTGAACACTTACTAAGACTATTTTTACTAAAAATTGAAATAGAAATTGATCATAAATAGTGGTGTCAAAACTAAAAATAGTGATGTCAAAATTAACAAAATAAAAATTACTAAAAATAAAATTTTCAAAAATCAATTTATTGCTAAAAGAATTTTAATTTAAGGTAGTTATTTAGCAGTCAAATGTTTTAGGTAGGCCTAAGAATGATAGCCTAGTGTCTCCTACAACATAAATGGTACTACCATTAAAGTGATGAACAAATGAATTTCATCCATGTCATCTATTCAATTTTTGGAATAATTGGAAAAGAATTCCAAATACTATAGGAATCAATGAATAGAAAAAAGATATTTTTTTTATGTAGCAAATGGCTTATGGAATCCAAAGAGACATTGTTTTTTGCCAAAGGACCCCCTTTCTATTAATTTGGAGGATTATTTGAATTTTAATTTAAAAGAAAAAAAATTCAAAATTTTTTAAATGAATTTTTTAAATTATATTTTTTTATCAAATTAAAATTATATTTTTTAAACAGCAAATGGCTCCTAGGATCCGCAGAGCAATTTCTTGTTGCCCGAGGCACCTTCCCTCTATTAATTTAGAGAATATTTGAGCAACAATAAAAAAAAAATTCAAATTTTTTTTCTCCAAAAATTTATTTTAAGAAAAATAAAATTATTTAGCTTAAGGCTCCTAAAAATCCAAGAAGCCTTCCATTGGTGCAAAGGGACATTTACAAAGAACTTCAAACCTTTAAATAACCCATTAACCCCCCAACTTGACTTTTTCTAACACTGAAAAAGGGTTTCTTGAAATCAAATGGGTTTCTTTTGGTAGTTGGCATTGGCAAAGAAGGGCTCTTAAGAATCCAAGGAGCCCTAATTAAAAAATATATATTAATTTTTTTGAAAAAAAAATTTGAATTATTTTTTTAATAGTAGTTTAAATTTTTACCAAATTAATTTGGGGAGGGTGCCTTTAGCAACAGGGACTGTTCCTTAAATTTCAAGAGCCATCTACTAATTTAAAATATATATATAATTATTATTATTACTATTATTATTTTTGAAAATACAAATTTTCTTTTTGAAATTTTTTTTTTGAAATTTTGAAATTTCAAATGCAGTTTAAATAAATTCCCAAATTAATATAGGGAGGGTCTTTAAACAACTTTTTTACTTTAAATTCAAGGTACTTGGACATCAATCCTTATCTTAAAAAATTAAGTTTTTAATCCCATTCAATAGACATTCACCATCCAATGCAATGAACAACAAATTTATTTCATTCAATAAAGTCAACTACAAAAAATTCATTTAAATTCATTCATCTCCATTCATCCCCATTCATCCTCTTTAGCCTCATTTATAGCCATAAATGTTTATCCTCAACCTTAAATATAGACATCTTATAGTTAAATTTTTAAAATTTTTCACAAGATTTTCTAAAAACAATTATTGTTCAATGCTCAACACTCCCTCCTCATACTTTAGCAATCTTGATGATTCCATGGTCATATTATGGCTTCATTTCATCATTTTAGATGTTTGGCTTTATAATTCCATAGCCAAGTTATGTCTAAGTGACTCTTCACACCCAATGTGCTCTACACTTGTCAATATAAAAATGTATATTATCAAATATCAACTAAGCTAATTCCTACCTAAGGTCATCACTAGAATTTAAAAGGTTGTAAACTTTTTTTGTATTGCCTAACTTTGGCATATTTTAAAACTACATTAGAAATTATATGAAGAGACATTTTCAAGTGTAAAACTCTAAACAATTATTGAATGGTCATTTTCACGTTGAAAATACAAAACAATCCCCTCTAAAGATGGGGTAACAAAAAAATCAATTAAAAAAAGACACCACAATAAGAAAATGAAAAACAAAACCAAAAGAGTTGTAGTAGACGAAAACCAAAAAATTAATAGCCTATAGTGATGAAATTCTAAAATGTGATTTTCACCTTGCCAAATCCATTCTACACTAAAAAGTAAAGTATTTTGGTAATTTGTTGTCAAATTTAACCATAACATACAGTATGTGTATATGCCCCAAAATTCTAAAAATTTCTTTCCAGGTTTATATTGTATTCTAAGGTGCTATTATGCATGTTTTTCATATCAAATGCAATATATGCTAAAAAACTTTGAAAATTTCTCTATAGGTTTATGTTGCAGTCTACAACATCATGGTATATATTTTTTTTACATATAATTTTTAAATTAGAAATCAATCGTCTACAATCACAAATTAATTTTTCTAAATTGTTGGTCAATATTTAAGAAAACTTTCTATATTTTATGTAGAATTACAAATGAATATATGAAGTATTAATGAAAATTTTATTTTTAGTAGAAATCTAATGCTAAGTTCTAGACTCCAATATCCATGTGAAATTTTCCATCAATAAGGTCCCCAAAGTTGAAATGAAAGCACCCAAAATCTTTAGTTGGATGTTAGTGATAAAGTAGAGAGCATTATGTAAACCCTAGGACAAAGTATGATAAGGCTTATGACTATTGTATATTAATATTCCATCTCAAGGTTAAGTTCTAATTGGAAAATAATTGGATTAATGCACGGTACCAACTATTGTGTCTCCATGCACCAAGAATTGATTTTGAGATTTAACAGAAAATATGGACACATACTGATGATATTACTATTGTATTTCCATCATGCAAAATCTCATAAATTGGTAAATATGTTCTTACATATATACAAGATTCTTTAAAAATATTAAAAATCATGCTTGCAAAAATTTAGTTCAAACTTTATGGAAAAAAGTTGTTGTCTTTCTTTTCTATTTGATGAATTTTTAAAGCCTTAAGTTGTGAATTTTGCTATGAATTTAATGTTTCAATGTGTGTGTACTTTTCTGTTTTTAAAATAGTAACATAGGTAACGATTGATAGTCACAAGTTCATGTTGCTATATGAGTATATGTCGAGGTATATGTATCTTGTTCTATATTTTGAAGGTCAAGAGACTTTGCCAAGTTCCATATGATTGTAGCAAAGATTGAGTTTTTATAGATTAATTATTAATGTCTTCTTTATAGCAACTAGAATGCTAATTAGTTTGCTAAGTTGTAATTTATTCAAGTGGTGAATTGTGAACTACTTATTAGCTATCAATGTACACATAGAGTAAATATTTGGTAATTGAGCCCCAACACCTCATAGTTTTACATGCATTCAAGTTAGATTATCAAATTGGGGCTAGATTGAAGACCTAAACAACTGTGAATTAGAACAAACTTCCATATAACCCCAACATGTGTTTAAAATAGGCCTTAGTTAGGATGATAAAGACAAAATTGCCTTGTCATGTAGTGTACAAAGGGTCTCATGTAGACATTGTAGAATGTAGATTCAAGTTTATATTATAATTATTAAAAGTTTTGGCAATTTGGCTTCATTCAACATATAAAAAATGATACTATAGATTCATATTTCAAAGTTCCAAGACTTTCTTTGGTTGCAAATGCAAAATTGTGAACTTCTATCCCTATTAAAAAAACTCACTTATAGTTTTTTATAACCAATTAAATCCGATTGTCTAAATTTTTTACAAAATGTCCTAGTATGAAGAGATTGAATTTAATTCAATTTTTGTACGTTTATATCAATTGAAGTAATATATATAATGCAATTATCATTAAATTGTCAAGTGATATATATATATATATATATATATATATATATATATATGTATGTATATATGTATGTATGTATGTATAAAGTATTATGCTAGAGAAAATGTGATTTTATCTTTGTTGGTTCACATTAGTAAGGTATATACAAGGTTTTATTCTAGTATTAATATAAAATAATTTTTGTTGAATTCTTGCTCTTAAATTTCCATAAAATCATTTAATATGGATATTGGCAAAAAAAGGCTCATCTGCTCATAACATTGTTAACCCCTAAAGGATCAAGCTACCTTTTGGCAATATAGAAATATTGGGCAATTGTTTGTGATTAGAGATTTTCATATTTGTGGCCCAAATTTTAAAAGAAGGTGTAGACAAGGAATATCTTTCATGTGCACAAAATGTCAGGAAATTGGGAAATATGCATCAAAAGATATGGCCTAATATGTAGTTTCTTTCTCAACTTGGGCAGTTTGGCTAGATCTAAAAAAATCATTTTTTTCAAAAATCCAAATTTGAAATTGGTTTTATAGATTTATATATACATAAAAAGCTTTGAATCATCCTATTTTGATCAATGAGTCAAAAGTTATGAGGTGTTTTAGTTTGTAGGTAGTAATAGATTCTCTACTCTAAATAAACTTTGAAGTCTTTTATTGAACTCAATTATCAATATTTTTGGATAAAATAAAAGCATTAGGTGAAGATTCTTTATAACAACATTATCACCATCGGAATTGGAATTTTTCAATTTCATAAATAAATTGTTAACAATTTAGTATTTTGAATCATTTTCTACATTTTTCTACTTATCATTTTTTTCCTATATGTTGTACAATTTCAAATGTTCTAAAAATTTTCAAGCATGTAGGCAATATGCCTTGAAGAATGAATCCAAAGAAGCACAACCATTTTGAACATTTTTTCATACAAATGTGACCTTGTGAAATGTGAAGTGCAATTGCCTGGTTTTTGTAGGGACAAAAGAATTATTTTTGTTACTTCAAATGCTAATATTTTGCAATCTATATGGTGGAAATTTTTGAAATTTTTTCGACATCTTTTCAAACTAGTTTACTACAAAATACTATGGTTAGATGTATCCAAAAAAAAAATTCTAAAATTTGAAACTTGTACAAGAAATGGCAATTTTAGAGCGTTTTTAGCGAAAATATAATTAAGGAACTTTAGGGGTTAATATTACAGGGATCCCTTTCTAGAATTTTCTAGAAATTGAGGATGCTTGCATATCATTGACCTAAGATTTTTATAATTTCTTCTAAATTTAGATTGATTTCAATACTTGTTGAAGGTTTTCCAAAGCTTTATTAAACCTAGGATTGTCATGATGTTTTAGAGACCCCAAGGAGCATCTAATGGCAATATAGCATAGAAATGTTGAAATTTATTCTACTATAGTAAATAGTTGCCCACCATCCGCCTATTTGCTTATTTACCATGAAAGGTTGTTTACTATATACTATTTTTGATGATTTGTGCCTCTTGTCAACTTTGGTCCACATTCATCCACCTTTTCATATTTTGTCCATCCATTTGTCCCTTTTCATCGTCTGTCCATTGCAAATTTGGTCATGAAAATTAAAGTTGAATTTTTGTTGGATGCAATTTGCCACTAGAAACTAGGTTTTGAATTCCCTAATTATAATTCCTTAATTGAGATCCAAAGAAAAAACAAAGATTTAGTACCTAATTTTATGTATTCACAAGCTATTACCATTAAAAATCAACATTTTTTTTAGATTTTACATTGGATTCAAGAATTGCAAATATTTCCTCACTTTTTCTTTTGTGCTTTAGAAGAAAGTGAGACATCAAGTAGTTTTTATATTTTAAAGGAGACTAATGACGATTAAAATTACATTTGGTAGAAATTAACTAGGTTTCGTGTTGCTACTCACAATCATCAACAATTGTCAAATTTCAAATACAAATGTATACAAAATTATGCGTTTATTTGAAAATAATTTCACTTTAAACTTCAATTGAATAGAAGATACTCAAATTTCAAACAAAAGCAATTAACCCCTAATTGCCTAATCAACCATATATGGTTGATTTGAAATTTCAGGCTCATTTTGGGATGGGCAGTTAAATTTGTATGATTGTTTTAAAAATTTGGGGGGCCATTTTTTAGGGTTAACTATTGAAAACTTTCAATTTTCACTGAAAAAGTTGAACATTTGAATTTTGAGAGGTCCTCAAAGCTATGTATGTCCATTAGTAGTAGAGTAAAGCTTGCTAATTTGCCAATTTGATCCAAAAAAAAAGTAAAATATAAATTTTAGAAGTACAATGGTACATGTATGTTCAATGAGAGAGAAGTTAGCAATTGTGAAAAAAAAGCATTAATGTGCTTCTTCACAGAATAAAAGAGAGAGAGAGAGAGAGAGAGAGAGATGTGTGTGTGTAGGCATCCTACAACCATTGAAGGTGTTTGTAATAATATTATATGAGCACCTATAATATAGATATCTATAATATTTGTCACACTATAATCATAGAAAACTTCTATATTATGGACACCTCTAACATAGGTGTGTAGACTTTTAGACTTGTGATCCTATACTCACATAATAGCAACCCTCACATGAAGGATAGGTATAGGAAGGAATTTGAAGGGAGAGGAAAGATTATTTTCACTATATTATAGAAACATTTCTAACAAATTGTTTTACAATAAACATTGTCAATAGCATTTTCATCATTGTCATTGTTATTTTCATCATTATTATTGTCTTCGTTGTCATTGTTGCCTTCCTTATTCTCTACATTTTTCTTGTTATATTCTTATTGACACTTATTGTCATTGTCATCTTCATCCTTGTTACAATGACAATGACAATGATACAATGAGCAATAAGGAAAAAAAGAAAAGCAAATATCCATGCATATTGCCATTAGCACCCCCTCCCCTTCCGCATGTAAAAGAATGTTAAAAAAAAAATTTAGAACCATGAGGGTTACTAGGACATCCAGATGTCCGTTGGCTTCTTGTGACATTTGCGAAACAAAATTTTTGTTGTTTGCCCTGTCTGCCACACTGTCTATGTTCATCAATCGGTTTGCATCTACTTGATTGAACGGCCTAATCCTATTCACCCCATCCATCTACCATCCGACAACGTTTTGGATGTTGCGTCCGCAACATCTGGACATCCTATTTTTGGACATTATTTTGCCTCGGACATCAAATTTTGTAAACTTTGAGAACCATCAATCTAACTAATCAAGGAATTATTATGAGTGTTGATACTTTGAGATATAGAATACGATATTTAATATTTATATGATATTAAATACGAAATATTCATGTAAGACAATAATAAATACGGATATAATATTGAATATTGAATACATATATAACACAAACAAAAACATACATCATATATATGTATCCACGTGAATTAAACAAATATATATACAACCATATACATTTTAGATATCTCATATCATTTGCCAACAAATAGATGTCAAGGACATACAAATATGAGGGTAGAAGGGTTGTCACAAGCACATGTCTTTTATTTTCAACCATTGGAAAGGTGACATGTATACCTGTTTTAAAGATTTTTTGGAAAGTTTAACCACCAATGGAAAAGTGGCATGTGTACTTCATCAATTTATCGTATGTGGTTTCCTTAGAAAGTCAGTTTCTCACAATGTATTCAAAAGAGGGAGTAGGCCAATAGCTACCTTACAATCAAAAAGTTCATCATCACCACCAACATCAAAACCTATAGTGTACTAATATTACCATCATGACAATATCAAAATTTAAAGGCATCGAAAAAAGTCCCATAGTAATTGAGAAAGAGAATCTTCAAAATAAAATAAAATGAAAGTCATACAAGGATGAAAGAAGTGTTATCAATAAAAGAAGACATATTTTTTCTATTTAAAATATAATATATTATTAATGAAAGGAAAAAATAATTGCATCTTGATAAAAATGCAATTAATGAACAAAAATGAATAATTTACCATTAATAAAATGAAATGCAAATTGCATAAGGAGCAAAAGAAGTTTAGAGACGATAAGAAATACATTTTATATTTAAGGAAAAAAATTATATTAATGAGACATAACATAGAAACTATATCCTAATTAAAAACAAAAATACTAAAGAAAAGAAACAATATGAAGAAGAATTTCAATTTCCACCTACTATTATTGATGTAATAAAGAAAAGTTTCATGTTCTAAAATTTCAATAACCATGTTAAAAAAGTAGCCTTCATATTTCATGTTTGTTCCATTTGTAGTACAACCAAAACAAGAAGATCATGTTATGAAATATTTTCTTAACACTATCAAAATTTTATTAAGTGATATAGTCATTAATAGAATTTAATGCTTCCTATTATGGATTTGAAGATTCACAAGTTTCTTGACAACTAAAAATGATATAGAATATGTATATATTGAATTAAAAGGATCTATTGTAATATAATTAAGAAAGGAATTTCAACTCTAGAAAAATCTATTTGGATTTGTAGAACCTTTTTATAAGAATATCAAAGAAAAAAATACTAAAATTTTCATTAGCAAATGTATTATGGACTAATAATGTAAAGGATTTTATTCAATTTGAAAGCATTAGCTGGTGTAGTAGCAATGCACTTTTATGGTGACAAACATCCACTTGTAGACATCATAAAGAATTATAAATTATTGAATGTTCAATGATGCACACGGCATGCATGGTTGATGTGGTTTCAAGCAAATCATATAGGATTTAAATTGATTTAAATAGGCTTAATTTATTACTTAAGAAAAATTTGCATGCAATTTTAAAATCTATAAATGTTAATATCACTAACATTGAACATTCAATTGACGCTTGAAACTTACATACAAATAATAAATCACTCAAAGAAGATGACCATAATGAAATAATTGTTGTCATATTTAGTAGTCTATTAGTAGATTAATAGATATTAATAAGACAATACATGTTTTTTTTAAATGAAACTTTTAAGCCTTTTCCATCTTATAAGTGGTGAATTATAAATATAAAACTTAGAATGAGTATATTATAAAGCATCCTCTGCATAGAGCATGCATGGAATAACTTATACAATAACTATCATGAGTTTTGTACTACTTACCTAAAACCAAATTCACCAAAAGTGTGAGTTTGAGTGTTTGATTCTAAAATCTTTAGTTGAAGTAGGAAAATAATTTTTTTAGAAGTGATCGAGAAGTGATGAAGTGGCAACATAGAAGAAATTTGTGTGATTGCAAGAAACACTTGTTCTTTTTGGGTCAAAATGGCCTTATTTCTACAATACTGTGACTTTTGGAATAATTTTTTTTAAATACCAAAAAATATGGATAATTTGTAAAGCATTGATAATAGTGTATGTGAGAAAATTCAGACCTAGAAAAATTTATCTCTAAAAGTTATGCACAACAAAAGAGGCCTAGAAAAATAAAATAAAATATATGCTTTTGAATTTGATATTTAGAAAATAGTACAAAAATTCAAAAAATTTAGAGGAAAAAAATATTTTTCTAATCTTCTCTCTAGTCCTATGTGAACAAAAAAATCATCATAAAAAATTTTCCCCTCTTCATAGTGCTTGCGCAAATAATAATATAATATCCACTTTCAACCCATGTGTAGCCCTTACACTAGGTTCTTTGCCAAAAATACAATTAGATGTCTTTAGAGTGTTAGTCCACCTACAAGAAGTCAAAACCTTAGCTTTAGAATTGCATTTTTAGTCTCCAAATAGGACTAAGAACCCCCCAAACAGCCGAGGTAGACACCCAATTGGGGCCACCTTACAAATAATAAATTATTATTTTTTAAGTTAAAAAAAATACTGAATGTCTAGATCAACAACATGCACTTTTTTCCAAATTTCAACTAAAATGGACTTAAACCACAAAAGTTATGAGAAAAAATACCTCCAAGGAAACCAAGGGGACACACAAAAAGGACAAGTGTTTCTTGCAATCACCCATTTATATAGCCAAATATTTTAGTATTCATCTATATTTTAGATAGAAGTATCTTTTCATCTACATGTTTGGATGAGTTCCATTTATAACTAGCAATTTCATCCAAATTAATTTTAAAATTTGGAACAACTTGACATCATCATCAAATTTTTCTTCAAATTTTTCACATGTAATTTAAGGCATTAAATTTATAATTGAATCAAGATGATGAACCAAATTACAATTAAGTAAATCAATATGTGGTAGTTTATTGACTAGATTTCAAGAATCATTGCAAAAATAAAATCAATAAAGAAGACAAAAACAAAACAAATTAAAATTTGAAAATCTATATACATCTAGTTTGGTAATTTGACACTACCATTTAAACTTATATAACCATATCTCTATCCATAATCCAAATGTTATATAAAAGCTTATACTAATTTAATATTGGCAAAAATTTAAATAATAAAGTAGACACCATCATGATGATACAACTATCAAGTTGTGCATTGGACCAAACTTTCACTTAAATCAAATTGCTCATCTAGTTGAAGCCTTATCTATATGAAGTGGTCAACAATATATTGGTTGTATAAATAGGTAAATTTATAATTATTTTGTACCATTCTCCATGTGACTTGCCATGATAAAAGTAGGGACATTCAAAAGCGTCACTTGTTACATTTCCTAAATCTCTATGTACCTATATTATTGAAAAATCACTTTTAAACATCTACCCTAAAAAATTTGATCTTTTGTAATACACATGATCCAAATAATGAATTTTTTGATATTTTGAAATCTCTTCTCATTTTCTAATTGTAAAATTTAAAATTTGAGAAATAACATAAACCTTATACTATAGAAATATGGTAGGTGCCTCTATCATATGCAAACTATAAATTTGTATGCTAAACCCAAGTGCAAACACCTTGATGTTATTGTTTTAGTATCTCTTCATTGGTATTTTACACCCTAACACAACATTAGATAACCATTGTTTTTGGCCCCTCAATCCCTCTAATACACCCTTTTGCTTTGCAAAGAATATTTGCTTAGGGGATTTCAATTGGGAGCATCTCTTTTGTTAAGATAGGATGTTACATATAAATGTTTTGAATTCTTATGATTCTTAAAGACAACAATTAATTTTTACAGTCAAACTATCACAAAAACCATCCTATTATTTTAGATTATAGAGGGGCAATATTTTAATCATCTATTTAGGTATTTGTAGATTTACCAATACTTAATTGTATCATATATATCATAAAAGACTTGTCATCTACTATAACTTTTGAAGCATGAACTTGATGTTCAAACTTGAATTTTTATATTGGAGATGGATGTTTCTAATAGAACCATACTTGAGGAGGGGGCACTGGTGAAAAACGTAGGAATTATGTGATAAAATATAGGGTTTAATATATTCATTGAAGGTAAAATTTGTAAACAAATTATATGTATTATAGGGTGCCTTAAAAGCGTGAAATATGATTATATGTAATACAAGATTGGGTATAATACCATAAAATTATGTAAATAGTAAATATAAAATAGCATATACAAAATAAGATAGTAGGTTATAGGAGCTCTAAAATTGTGATTGGAGATGAGAAATTTGCTTTCTATCAAGTTATAGTTGTATTATGGATCCAATACCAAATGGCCTAAATTTTAGCACAAGGTATGTATTAAATGTAGTATCCAAAGTAAGGTATTCCAAATGCTATCTTTGCACTTTATTTTAGTATTTTTGGAATGTTAGGAAGTTGTAGCTTCTTATGCAATTTTGTATAGTATACAAAAACGTTGAATAATTTTATTATGAAATTTCTAACGACTTTCTCATATTCTTTTGTGTTCTTGAATACAAATAGTGTATTCGTTTGTTGTTTGTTCTTATTTTCACACAATAGACCCATGCTTATGTAGCCTTCTTTTTGCGTTTGGTTTTCTCTTTTATTCTTCATGTCATTTCAATATGGCTCGCAGTATTGCACACTTTCACAAGTATAAGATATGACGAAAAAAATGGGAGATAAGGAAAAAATGGGATGCAAGTAATATAGGGTACTTTAAAATGACTCCCCCAATAAATTATAAATACTAATAGGACACCCTAAAATACAAAGTTTATCTTTATTTTACCATGCTTTACATTCTAATTTATAAGGTAAATAGCCCCCCATTAAATAGGTCATTATTGAAGGTGTATGCAAAATATAAGAGGGAATGCACCCCCTAAGTAACCATATCTTTTATATTTAGAAATTAAAAAAAAAAAATTATACTTAAAAATCTATTTTGCTAATTTGTCATACTTTAAAATTTAAAATTTTCTTATTACCATTACAAAAGTTTTGAGGCCTCCAAAGACCTGTTAACTTCTGATTTTTGGCACCTCCCGCAATATAGTTACAGAACAATAAATTTTTTTGGAAAATTAAAAATTAAAAAAATTAAAAAAATATTGAAATCTGATGTCACATTGATGGGGGCACTACTAGTGCCACATCAGATTTCAATTTTTTTTTAAATTAAAAAAACCCTAATTAATTAATTAAAAAATATATATTATTTTTCTCTAATTGCACCGCTACCTTGCGGGCTACCAGCCCTTTTGAGGCCTCAGAATTTTTGTAATGTATTAAGTACCCAAATTGATTAATGATTTAGAGTTGAAATTTTTGTAATCTATTTCCATAGTAGGGAGGCATATCTTACCAAAAGGCATCTAAAATAGATTATTTTATGTTCTCTACATTTGTGCAAATAGGGCTCTTTTTCTCTCACATTTTTGAACATTGAAGATGATTTCAAGCTCATTCTTTTAGCAAAATCTCTTCACTATCAAATTCTTTCAAATAAAAATCTTTTAGTTCTTTTGTAAAAAAAAATTCCTATTTTTTACAAATTAAAATGTCTAGATATCTATTTTTTTTAGATTTTATACTTTTTCAATTCTCCAATTTAGATGCTTTTCCTTTTTGAAAATACTACCTTTTAAAAGGCCTACATATCTTCTATATTTTTATAGTTATTCTTGCAATCACTCATCACTTTCTATAACCTTCCCTTTTCTTTATAGTATAGCTTGAAGTTTCACTCTTCTAGAGTGTAAAAGTTTCAACCTTAGTTTTCACTCCTAAGTATCTCTAATATGGAAGGGAATGTTGATCTAGAGTGTAAAGAACTAGTAGCAATGGCCAAAAGTTACTATTTGAATTGGATGCACATTGTGTTGTTGTATTAATGAGCAAACTTCATAGTTACTATAGCTATAAGTTTAATGTCTTAAGGGCATCAAAGAGTCTTGTGTGGGCATACACAATGTTATGAAATTATATTTAGTATTACATAGTGAGACTACTTCATATTTTTCTACTATAAGAAAATCATCTTGAAACAAAGCTAGTGCATTGTTGAATCCACATTGTGCAATATTTTCCTTCTTCTTTATTAATATAAACTTGCATCTTGTGTATTTCAAGTCTTTTTATGCTTATTGATTGGCACTACATTTTTGAAGTTATTGTGTGTTTGTGAACTACATGTGCTTTAATTATAAACTAAAAGGCTCATATTAATAAGTTCCTTAGGCTATGTATGTTGGGTAAACCATATCTATCAATGGCATAAAAACCTAACTAATGTAGAGCTTTAAGAGCCTAAAAATATTTAAGCTTTAACACCTTCATTTTGAAATTTTCTATTCTTCCTATCCATCTAACTCAATAGTCATGAAGTAATTCATTTAGAACCTTGCACACAAATCATAAAGCATTAAGTCAATATGCTACTAATATTAATCATATCGTTGATGAAAAAATAATTTTTTTTTATATTAATAAATTCTACAAGAAACTCTTAAAATCAATTATAATTCTCTTAGTATTGGACTATAGAACTCACAACTCAAAAGTTATATTACTATTCCCATGTGTGAAATGCATCTTGTCTCCTATTGACTTCCTCAAACTTCACAAGAGATTTGAACTGTTCATTTCTACAAAGAATTTTTTGAGGCTCATGGGAAAAAGTGAGACATAGAATATTTTGCATCTTTTTTTGAGATAATTTTGAGATTTCTTCAATGTTATATGAAGATGTCAACCACCTTAATCAACTCAATTTGCAAATTTTACTCTTCTAGGATGTGAATTTGTTATTTTAAAATGAATCTTTATGTAGATTTTAGTTCATATAATCAAAATGATTTGTTGACTTTCATTAGAAAAAATTTGACCCCTATAGTGGTCTATTTGACTCTTTGTGAATGTCCAAATCCAAGGAGTAAAAATGGATTTTTTATATTTTTGAATTTTTTTTTGAATGTTTTTAGTCCCTAGTCTCAAGTGGCATAGCCCACAATTGTGTGGACTAAATGAATTTTTTTTAAATAATTTTTAATTTTTTTCTATAAACATACATTATCATGCAATCAAACAACCCTACATAGGTTCTAAATTTCTTTTAATGGGATGTTGAAACCTAATGGATTTGTAGATTTTAAAGTTTTCTTCTATCTTATTAGTAGATTTTTGGATTCCAATTCTACACTCTTTTTTAGATTCTATAGTCCAATATATTTTTAATTTTCAAAAAATTCCAAATTCATAGATTTCTAGAATTCCTACATGCTAGAAATCCTCAAATTTTGCAAATTGAAATTCCATATTTCAATTGGCTTACAACCTACACTCTCATATATGTCCAACTTTATAGTCATTTAAAAATTGATATGTGACAATTATTTCTTCTGTCTAAGGTTTTGGATACAATTCCGTGTAGTATAAGATGAACCAATGTATTATATAATCTACCAATTCAAATTCCTATGTAGGAGATTTGGGAAGGATTCATAGAGAGAGGAAATCACAAAAGAGATTTTAACTTCAATGGAAATTTCATTAAAATGGCGCCATTCTATTAAATTGGCGGTTTTGGTAGTTTAGACTACGTGGTTTGAACCATTTTTTATGTACTAGGATCTACAATAGTACTAGATTTTTGAAATCTACAACTCTTTTGGATATCTAAAATCTATACTAGTTCTAGATTTTTCAGAGTGCTTGGTCTAATATCTATGTTAGTTCTAGATTTTTGAAATCTAAAAGTGTCCTAGATGTTAGCAATGTATATATGTCCTAGATGTCAAGCTGTCAAAATGACATATGGATTACCACCATTTTAACAAAATTCACCATCTTCTTTATTAGTCGTAAGTGAAAAAAAAAGAATGAGTTTCTCTATTTTCACAAGGCGGTAATTAATATGACTTCTTTGTGATTTATAGAAATTAAAGTCTTCATAAAGTACTGGAGTCAATTTTAAAAATTGAAAACCTACTCCAACATACATCCGATCCTAAAAAGTCTTACAAATAAAAGAATTTAAGACAAATGGAGAATTAGAAATCTCTCGTAGAAGATGTCTTTGATAGAGACATCACAAAGAAGAGGCATCTACATTAGATTCTCTCTTTAGGTAGCCCAATGTATTTGACATATAAGTAATTAAACCTAGATTTCAAAATCTACAATGTGGATATAAAAGAGAAACTCAAAATTATCTACTTAACCCTTGAAGGACCATAGGGTCACCATGTGGCTTTTGCAACATTAGAAGAAGTTTAAGGGCTCCGGAAGCCTATTTTGGGCTTGTTCCCCCGTAGTTGTTTCCGACAACGAGGTGAATGGCCTGTTGTTAGAATTTTTTTTTTCAAAAAAAAACAAAAAAACAATTTAATCTCCAAATGCAAAAAAAATTGCAATTTTTTTTTGGGACGATGACGTGGCAGGGTCTCGACCACGTCAGTAATCCAATTCCGATGTTGCATTGGTCCTGTTCCCAGCTTGATAACTCATAGCATGGTTGTCATAGTGGACAGATGTCCGGTTCGCCCGTCCGTTAGTGGTCCCGCTCGTCCGATACAGTCAACACATAGTTGACTTTCTGATAACAGAAAAATAGGCCACGTGGATGCCATGTGGATTAAGGAACATGCTGGGCGCGGATGAAGTGACGTGTCATTCCGCAAAATTGCACAAGTTACAAAATTAAAGCCGTCTGGACCGTCCGTCTGTCCGGTCTGATGACCCTAACTCGCCTGTTATGACAACCATGACTCATAGGCTTCCAAAGCCCTCAAACTTCTTGTAATGCTACATTTGTAGTAAGAAAATTTGATATATGGCGAATTTTGTTAAAATGGCGGTATTCCATATGCCATTTTCACACCTTGACATCTAGGTCACTTTTAGATTTTCAAAAATCTATGATTGGCATAGATATTAGATCAAGCAGTCTAAAAAATCTAGGATTGGTATAGATTTCAAAAATCTAGTATTGGTGTAGATCCTAATACAAAAAAAATGGTTTAGACTGCACAGATTGAACTGCCAAAAGTACCAAATTAATGAAATACCGCCATTTAAACGAAATTTGCTAACCTCACTAACAACTTTTGAACAATAAATAGACCCTAGATGATTTTTTCCACTGAATCCATTTGTACAATCCAATCATGAAATGATCAAGTATGTAATTTTGGGTGGATTTTTTGAAAATGAAGGAGATGCTTTGGGCTATCTTTTCACATCCTCATATTTTTTAGTTTTTTTTTCTACACCTCAAAATTATATGAAAAAATTTACACACAAATATCACAATAATATGTACTTATGGAAAAAAAAAATCAGATTTTTTGGAGCACTTTTGAGCATTTCAATTTCAATATTCCCATTTTAGGGTATGTGCAAAGTATTACTTAACCAAACATCTTTCATCAATCTTGTCAACACTGGCATTTTCTTAAAATTTGTGTGATCTTGATGATCTTTTTTACATAGAAAAGCTACATAAGTCTTCCTTCATTTCAATGGTGGATTGGTGGTCATCATCAAAATTATTTCAAACTAATGAGGAATTATGCTTGTTACAAGAGCTAGTCAAAAAAATAAGAGCTTTGTTCAAACACCCCCAATCCTTTAGGGATTAAACCATTAAGGGAGCCAACCCATTTCTCACTACTTAAGTAATTGTGCATATCTGGAGTGTAGGTATGTTGAGTGGAAAAATTTCTCCTTGCACAAAATAGATTTAAGGAAAATTCCATAGTTTTTCACAATTTTATTTTGCAAAACAGAATTACCATGAATTTTCTAGGTGAAAATTTTATTTGTCCAATACTGGTAAGACGTGTCATCCTATTTTTAACTAAAGACTGGTTGCAAAATCAAGAGTCTTGTACGTAGCCCAATCTCAGTGAGCCATCCATGATCACTTACTCAACTCAAAACTGATCAGAAGTAGACCTCCCTATACAGGCCTACACTGCCATAACGGGGTGGGTGGGTGATGAGGAATGGGTTGGATTCCACAAATTGACTGAGAAACTAGTGTGGGGCAACCTAGTGTCCTAGTGAGAGTATTTACAGAGCAGTGTTGTCATTTTATTGATTTCACAAATTAGAGTGCAGTGTTGACAGAGAAACCAGTGTGGGGCAACCTCGTGAGAATATTTACAGTGAAGTGTCGACAGCGAAGCTAGTGTGGGGCAACCTACAATGGTGGGAGTATTTACAGTGTCCCCAGTAGAGACATCTTGGACTTCGGGGTGCCTACAGGTGCGTGATTCTGGCTGAGAATTCCATTCCCTGCTATGATTGTCATACGAAAAGTGTCTAAAGCTTCCAGTAAGTAGCAAAGGCAGGTGATGAAATCCCATCCCCATGTTCGGGGCCTTGGTGAAGTCTCCCTGTTTGTCGGAAGCCAGTCCAGGGCACCAGCTCCTCGCCAACTGACGGGTCCAGTCCCGGGCCCTCGCTCGCTAGTCATCAGTCAGCTAGTTTCCCCGGCCTAACCCGCTGGGCTTCGGCTTGCTAGTTTCCTTCCCCCGTAGGTAAGGCAGGCCCGCCGTCCACTTCGCCTCTTCTTTCCCCAAGTAGCTAGCGTCGCCTCATCAGTCCGCGAGTGCGCGTTCTGCGTGTAAGCTGTGTGTGCGGACGTGCGCTCACTGCGTCCAGGCAAAGGCAAGTTCTAGAACCACAGCGACCACTACTGCTGCCATGTATTCCCCCGTACGTACGTCCCTTCGCGCTTCCGCACTCCATAAAACGCTGGCTTGCAACGGACTAATTCGGACTACCCTTCTGCTTCCAGCCTGCAACAAACATACTAGCTAGATACGAAGTCATCTTGCCGGCCTTCTCACGTACTCCTGGTCAAATTGGGCACTGTTCCTACGCCCTACTTCGTGGGTTTGCGAATTGCACCGAGGATCGACAATTTCGGAGAGGGACCGACGGCGAGAGCGGGGGCGGGGGAGGGAGGGAGGAATCCAGGACCGAGCTGACATATATAGCAACTGGCGTGGATGTTGTGCAGGGTCAGATGTTGGCTTGTTGGACTGACGGTGTGTTTTCCACCCCGGCCGTTGATGGTCCTCACGGTCAGGCTTGCCAGGCGAGGCTGACAGTCGAGCGAGCTGGCTAGGTGGTGGGAACATATCCAGGCAATCATGAGTTAGTATTTGGCCCATGCACAGTATCTACGCAAGTTCCTCTATCTGTGTACTAGGAGCTAGTCATACGATACGATACGTCTTCCTCCAACTCACATATATGTGATGGAGCTTCCGTGTTCAATCGCCACAACTGGGCAGCCATCAAACCCACATATATCTGAAGGTGTGGTAAGCGACTTTGCTTACTTTGAGCCCGCCCTTGGTGCTGAACTGCTGCTGATTTAGGGTACAGTAGCTAGGGATGTGCTGAAAGAAAGATTCAACCAGTTTGGGGGACTTAATCAAGTGTTGGTGAATGGTTATCTTCGTTTCAGATTGTGACTAGCTCAGAGACGATCATTATTTGAACCAGTTGACAGAGGGCAGGGATCCAGTGTTGGTGGTGCTCAAGACTTGGTGCACCCGACGACTTCGATGGCGAGGGTTTGGCAGGAAAGTCGATGGAATCGAATGCGTTGGGATTCTGCCAAACAATGACTGAAGGAATATAATTTTGCTCTGGAAATTTGGCTTTTCCATGCCGGCACGATCTGGTACCGACGACCTTGAGGGATCGATTCTTTCAGGGTTTGATTCTTACCGGATCTGTCTGAACACTGAAAGGGGCGGCGTGTGTGTTTACTAAATTTGATTCTGGATTACTTATGATCGCTAGTTTTGAACTTGAATGGAAGGGATTTTCGTCAAGCACAAGCTATCACATCTCGCGAAAAAGTTTTGCTTTGCACCATTGAAAGCGGTTTGCATCTTTTAAAGCGGTGTTACACTCTCATTCTATTTTTCAGTGTGAACCACAGAATTAATTTCAATACTGTGACTAATTTAGTTGTTGTGTTGTGGTACGTGGCAGCTACGCAAAAAATTGATGATGTCGCTTTGAAAGTTGTGCGTGCTCCTTCTAATTGTGTGGCTTGCATTGGTTGTGTCAATTTAGGGATATAACTATTATAAAATCAAAAGCTATTAGAAGGATGTGTCTCAGTCAACACAAGTTTCTCGTTAAGAATCCTGAAATAATACATTGTTTGTATATCCTGCTTTCTCTGTAGCACTTTTGAGTGAAACTAGAAAATAAAATATAGTGTTGGTAATAGAAAGTAATTATCCAGTAAATGATTTTGTTTCAACACTGAATTTCAATTTTACAGTCACTAGTAAACTCTTCATTAATGTTCATGAAAATGTCATGGAGGTTCATGAATGTGTGACCTACAAGTAGATTTTCAGTATGATAAGTAACATTTCTTAGTGATCATTTGACACTAAATTTCATTATCAGTACAATTAGTGGTTTGATTTTTGTCGATGTCCATAAATGCAGTACAGTGGAATCATATTTTTTTCATTAAAATGGAGAAAAGTGAGACTAGAAAGTAAGAGTTACGTGAGTAATGACCTTACAATTCACAAGTTCCAGATGGACAAGTTAAAAACAGGAATATTCCAGTCAGGGCAATGTAAAATTGGATTGTACAACTTAATGGCAGCAGGATGCGAAGTACAAAGACAATTATGATCTCAACTTCTGCAAATGTCGAAGTAACTAACTACTATTGGCAACTGGTTCTTTACAAGTTAAAATCTTCGAGGTTCCTTAGGGACCATGTGTTAACTTTGCATTCAAAATACTCTCAATACTATGATATGAAGTCATACTTAAAATACGATAGTATCTACATAAAAAATGCAGAAATACAAGTGAAAATATAAGGCCAGAAAGAGCCTCTAGGACCTTTAAAAAAAAGATATCCATTGTACCCAACTTGGTAACAAATTTGCAAACTGCGGAGAACAAATTGCAAGGTCTGACACCTTCTATTGAGTTGCCCCTCTAACAAATAACAGTAGCCCATTTACTAAGCTTATTTTATTTAGGGTATGAGTACTGTGTATGGGCAGCATGGTATTGTACCCAATGATGAGGAAACGTACTGCATTTTAACTCCAAGATCCACCTACTGCAACGTCAAGCAAAAAGGAGTCACCCCTGGTCTTGCACTCCTCGTGTGAATGAAGAGAGTAACTCTCCATCGGCATTTCTTTTTCGAGCATTTTTTGGCTACAAACCAGAACGAATTTTTTCGAAACAAAGGAATTTGGGCCCCCATTTTAGAGTGCATGAAATCGCTGAAATGCTCTCTAATTCCCAGATGGTATTCCTGCATTTTAGATGAATGTACATGAATTTGAATGAGCAAATTATATTTCGTACTCATGCGACATACTTGATTCAAATATATGGGTGTAAGCAGATTCATCAGTTCAACTTTGCAATACTGCCTCTGAAAATTGAAGTAAAATTCCTTGCTCTTCAGGTTCCTATTGAGGGAACTTGTCCGTATTGTCATGGATTGATATTCCGTGACAATCTAGGTTGCAAATGGCTTTGCATGCCTACATGACAGCAACGAATATGTTTTGATTTTCGTACGTATCAAGTAGATTTTCAAATTCCAATCATTAACTTTTTAATTTTAGCTCATTTTCAAAGTTCATGATTGAGATTTTGCCTATTGTCGAGTTCTAATTGTGTTGATCAATGTAGAAAGTATCTCTTTGAAATATCTTTTCAAAGTATCTCTTCGAAAGTTTGAAATATCACTTAACTTGTGTTGATACTTTGAAGAGATACATTTCAAATCAGCACAATTGGAACTCGACAGTAGGCAAAATCTCGATCATGAACTTGAAAATGAGCTGAACTTAAACAATGATTGGAATTTGAAAATCTACTTGATACGTACGAAAATCAAAACATATTCGTTTCTAACATGCAGGCATGAGTTTGAAGTATCTCTGCGCACGAAGTATCAACTTTGAACTATCCTTGCGAAGTAACAGCATCCGGTGCCTCAGCATCTGCATAGATATACAGGCCGGAATCAATCATCTTCAGATTGCAAAGAGTTAGACAGTTCTACGGACAGGCCTCCAAATCAGGTACTGCGATCGAATGACTGTACGCAATACCTGCATTCATTGACTGTCGCAGAAACAGGAGCTGGCGCTCAAGAAACTTCGCACCTAACTTGGTCTCTGGGCGTTACGTTGCCTTTGTCTCCGATCCACAGAAAACGTCAGAAGAATATTAACACGAGACACCGGTCGTCGATCTTATATACTTGAATCTCTAGCTTTGAAGAAGTCTGCTTCAATCTGATTTCAGAAGCTCCTGCACGGAACCTTTTCTTTTCCGTGGTACCAGATTGGAACCCACGACCTTCGATACCTGCTGTCAGTGCTGTGTAATGGGCCTTGATTCAGCTTTCCCGTGCACCAAACAATACTTAAGGTAACTACACTGATTTACTCCGTAAATGTGTGACTTATCATGCCATTCACCGCTCACTTTTGTGCGTGCGACACAAACGAAACTGTGCTGTAAAAGCGACCACCGACACAGAGGTACATTTTACTTTCTTCTTCAATGTACCCACTGTGTACATTTAAGGAGGCGGTTGCTTTTAGCAACCACTGCGTTTCAACTTCAAAAATTCGTAACTAAATCCACAAAGGTCCAAAAAATATGAAACGACTTGGGTTGCATGCCAATTCCATTTTTCTTTTTATGAAAAGTTACTGAAATCTTTTTCAAGGAGTTTAGCTTCCTCCCAAATGCAATCAGCTCTTGCAAGGTTGCTTTTAGAGGAGACTACTTTAATTGTGAATTTGTAATTCCTTTCTACCACTAAATTGATCCTAGCCTATAGATTCTTACCTAGAATGCATCCGAGAAAAAATGGGGTCTTAAGAAAGGGTTGCTAAAGCTAGACCAACAATCCCATTCAAAATATAAAATTCTCAAAATGGTATTGTCTTCATTAATGAGAGTCTTTGGCCACTTTTGGATACATTTATTTTCATTACTTTCAAAATTCATATTTTATTCATGTGATGTTTAAAAAATGCACAAAAAAAGAATCTAAAATATTCTTTGACTTCCAAAAAGATCCAACAAAAATCAAACAATTTGATAATGGGATCATTAGACAACTGGTTATTTAGGAGCAAATAGGTGTTATTACCTTAGTTTACTAAATTCATGCTATTTTAAGCTAGTATAGATTTCAACACTATTGTATTGTACTTGTTTCAAAAATGTAATTGTGTAGTGACATCAATTTAGTAGGTGAAGTTAATTTTGGACCCTTACTAATTGACTTATGGGCTTTTTCCAACTAGGGTAGTTGCAAGAAACACTTGCCAATTTTGGCTCAAAACAACCTTATTACTAGAGTTTCATAACTTTTGGAATAAATTTTTTTAAATAAAATAAAATATAGATAATTTGTAAAGCATTCAAAATAGCACATGTGTAAAAATTTAAGCCTAAGAAAATTTATCTCTAAGAGTTATGCCCAATAAAAGAGGCCTAAAAAACGCAAGAAAATAGATACTTTTGAATTTGATTTTTAGAAAATAGTAAAAAAATTGAAATAATTAAAAGAAAAAAATCCATTTTTCTAATCTTTTCTCTGGTCCCATGTGAACAAAAAATTCACCATAAAAAATTTTCCCTCTTCATAGTGCTTACGCCAACAATGTCTATTTTCAACCCATGTACAACCTATACCTGTTTCTTTGTGAAAAATCTCATCAAACATCTTTAGAATGTTAGTCCACCTACAATAAGTCAAAACTTTGGCTTCAGAATCGCATTTCTAGTCCCAAAATAAAACTAAAACCCCCCAAAATAGCCAAGGTAGACATCCAATCGGGGCCACTTTAAAAGTAGTAAAGTATTATTTTTAAAATTTTTAAAATTATTGAATGTCTAGATCATCAACATGCACCATTCCTCCAAATTTTAGATAAAACGAACTTATACTACAAAAGTTATGAAGAAAAACATCTCCATGGAGACCAAGGGGACAAAAAAAAAAAAGACAAGTGTTTCTTGCAGTCACCCACTAGTGCTAACAATTGAAAGTTGGTACATGAATTCATGGTTTCAAATCAATTCAATATTTTACCTATTTATATTTTCCTATTCTACATGGCTACATATAGAACAAGGCAGGGTTGATAGGACGGTTGAATGTCCGGGACGTCCGGACGCGGACATTGTGTCCGCAGCATCCGCTGACATTCGCGTCCGCCTGTCCGCCCCGTCCGTCCGTCCGCCCGGTTACGGTCGTCCGATCGACACGCGGATTGATGTAGTTCGCACGATCTGAGCGTCCGCCTCGGGCCATCTGCCTTCCGACGGCGGGAGGGACGCTGCGTCCGTTGGCGTCCGGACGTCCGGGTTACGGACGTTTTTTTCGAGCGGACGTAGAGATTCATCAACCTTGGAACAAGGTAATAAAATTGGATTTTATAGCGCATCTTCTCTATATTTGAACCCTAACAATATAAAATTTCCTACCAAACCTTGCATCCCTTACTTGTAACCACACATTAAAAATCTATAGTTACTAAAAATCTTCAACAATCTTATGATTATTAAAGGACATTTTTGCAAATATATATAGTGTGAAGTGATAATAGTCTACAATATGGAAAATTGATAAATATCAATGAGGTTTTTAGGGCCCCAAATTGGTACTAAAGACCTATGAAGTTGACGGTTAACTTCACTAAGACAGTGATAATTGTAAAATCAAAATTAAATGCCATTCTAATACTCTCTCTAATCACTAATAGTGTTACTACCAAAATAAATAAGATATGAAATCAAACTAAAATTAAAACTAAAAAATTACTATTTCATGCTTTGAATATGAAAGTTTCAAGCAAAGTTTACCTACACCTAATTTTGAGGTACATTCTTCATTAAATTTGGTAGTAAAATGATGTGAATTCTCATCAACTAAATACCCTATTCAAACAAATCTAGGAAAAAACATTTGTCTTTAAGTGTATATGCATATTCAATAGTAATGTTTTTAAATTAATTGTACACTTTCAAAAAAATTCAATAAATGAATTTTTCTTCTTTTTCATTCATAAACACAATAAGTAAATATTCAGATAAGGACACCTAAATAATTTTATAATTTTAATCACAAACATACACAATAGGCATAATGTGTACATAAATCATAAGGAGAAAAAAATCTCATTATCTATTGTAATATTCATTAATTTTATGCCTCATATACAAATAATAACCCATGAAGGTACATACATAATGCTTTGAATGCAACTACAAGCACTTCTTTCCTAATGGCAACATTTTAAAATAAATTAATGATGAAGTACCCAAAAATATATGCCAAGGTGAATTACAATAGAATTTCTATTGCAAAAAAGATCCAAAATATTGAAGTTGATCAAACAACAGCAACAATTTGAAAGCCTAACTCTCTATTGGTTACTTGAAAGTACAAGTATTTATTATTTATAATGAACAAACAACTAACTAATGGTATTATACACAAACTAACTTAGTTTGTGTTAATTGTGCCTTTAACCACTTAGAAAGAATTTTTATTGTTTTTGAACAAAACTAAGTATCCAAATAACACATCTTGAAAATTGAAAGTAGACAAATTTGTAATCTCTTTTGCAACTCTAAACTATAGGATCTTTTATTTAACTCATAGTTCAATCCACTAATTCTCCAATTTTGTTATTTTTGTTTACTTTTGAAGGCCTATTCTTTTAGTATTTTTATATAAGATTGTAATGTCTAAAGTATTCTATATGAAAATAATTCTATGAAGTTTTTTAATTGTTTGCTAATAATTAAAATTACTTCATTGATTAAAATAAAATGAACAACAATTTTTTATTGTGGATATACATCTATTCTACAAGAGAACTATTTTTTTAGTTTATATAAAGCATTTTTTCCATCTACTTAAAAATTTAGAGACTAAGGATAATAAAAACCAATAGATATTTCATACCACAACCTTCTTTTTGGTTGCAAAATTTGTTTGGAAAACAAAACTAGTTCCTACAAAAAAAAAATTATATATATATATATATATATATATAAGTTTCAATACATACTATCAAAATTGAATTCCTAGGAAGTGATCCACAAATGAAAAAAAAATTTGGATGCTAAAATGCTCTAGGGGGCAAGTTGCCTCCTTTTAGTAAACAAGGCATTACATTATGGTGTCAACAAAAAATTGAAGTTAAATTTAATTTTTGAAGGAAAATAAATTTGTGATTTTTCACACCAAGATATAGTGCAAGGATATCTATTGCAAATCATTTTAGTTTTTAGTGCTCAAGATGAGCACTCATTGAATCTTGAGGAAAAAGTCACAATAGAAATTCATCTAAAAGTTTGGAAGAGTAGATATAGAGAAGCTTAAATTGATTATGGTTGTACATGTTATTTTTCTTAACCACTTATATTTTCAAAGATTGCAATTTTAGATTTGACATGCAAGTAGAGGAATTGAAAGACTTCAATTTCCTTTCAAATTTTTAACCTCATGATCAAACATTATACTATTCCAATCAGCATTTGATATTGTTGTGTTTTCTTTCCCAAGTAATCCATAACACATCTAGTTTCAAATTGTACAACTACAATCAAAGAAAAATTGATATTACTTATCAAAACTTCAATTTTTTGTTTCATTTAAAGCAAACTCCAAGAAGCTCAAAAAAGGCCTTGGGCATTTAGGGCAATTTAAAGGACTTTGGTCAAACAAGCTGCCCAATCCAGTAAATATGGAGAACAGTAGTGCTGGCAGATATAAAACCTAAGTTCTCTTCTGCTTTGCTTGTTTCCATTGAAGAGTCTTCTTCAATATCCCGTTGACTCCAAATGTGCTTCAATTTGGCCTGCGCACCCAAGCCAGAATCTCTGGGCACAAGATTTTTGATCCCCTAAGCAAGGCCACTGCAAATTTTCATCGACTGTCAAATTGTCAACCCTGTACCAAGCTTATATGGTCATATTTGTTAAAATAATATTTTGTAGCATGTTTCAAACCATCAAAATTGCGGCATTCTCCTAAAGTATACCAAAAACCAACATTGCTCCCAAAACAAACACTATGTACTACTGGTGTTATACATGTTATGTCCCTATATGTAGAGTTCTGGTACGAAGTTATTTATCTTAAATTAATGGTTTCAGGTATACTTGCCTTACCCTAAATTGGCCTGTGATTCTGGCTTAAGATTACTTGCTGGATCAATGCTAGATGAGGCTGCAAGGAACTGAAGGAAGACACTTTCCTGTCCACCTTCTCGAGGTTTGCTGCTTTGGCAGCAAGTCTGCAACTCACTTTTTCCATCGTTTTCCATCTTGCGTCGCCTGGAGCTTCTGTGGCTTCTGCTGATTGTAGCCAAAGCCAATAGCATGAGCACCGTGTTGTAGCCATAAAATTCAAACGTAAACCAAAATTTGGCAAAAGTGTGTTGTAACCATGATTAACACCACTCGAACTCCCACTGTTGAAGTACTCATCTTCATGTCAGGTAATGGAGCAGCTTTATCTGAAAAATCATGCTTCCTGCTCTTTTTGTCAGGATTTTCACATTCTAAAATTCCGACCATCCTTTTGTTTGGCAATGAACAGTATGCTTCTGCAGTAACAGGATTCATGCCGACATTGAACCTTTTCCAATTCAGAGTTCTAACAGCTACAGGGTGTCCATACTGGACATTTCCTTCGATGGAAATGCTTCCATTTCCACTAAGCACGCACCAGCAGCTTCAATACTTGCTAAGGGAAGAATACTTCCAGCCTTTTGCAAGCACGTCCTTTCACTAGTTCTGGCTCCTCTTCTTCCATTGGGTCAGAATGTTGACCGCAGTATGAATTCCAGATAGCATATATCAATATTACATATACCTATAAGAGATACAGAATTCAGTGGACACACGCAATACGTAAATCAAATTATGATTCTTCAAGCAAACATGGCAGTCAATCCAACTAACCTTTTTCGCCACCTTTTTCGCCACTTTCTCCTTTGACCCTGAAAGTTGCTTCATATTGGAAGAGGAACTTCACTTTGGCCCTTTCCAGAGATCGAAAGTTTGGGGATTACCTTATAGAATGTTCTGCAAGCGAGGCACGGTCGGTGTCCTCCTTTTCAATTTAAAAAATAAAGAAAAATAAAGAATAAAGATCAATCATGCAACCTTGGTCACGTAGAAAAGAAGTGGATACGGCGCTAGATCCCACAACCATGGTCAATGTAAGTACTCTGCAATCCAGATTAGTAAGCAAACTGCAATTGTACACATTGACAAGCCAAAAATCCGGATTACAGAGTAACAATAACCCTAAATCGAAGGCTCTAAATCTGCCCTAGGAATTCCAAAACTTCCACTGCTTAGTCTACCCACCTATTCAAGCTTCAATACCAAAAAGACTAGCCCCAACCCATCATAAAACCAAAATGACCAAATCCTAAACCCTGAGCCCTAAGAAAACCCTAAGCCCTTCTGGATGTAAGCCCTTCTGCATGTACACCCACAGATATTTGTTGCTTTCGTGTTCATCTCAGAGTTCGATTGTCACAGTTCGATTTTCAGGTCTAGGCATTCTCTACTGAATACAGTTATTAAGCATATCAAAAAATCTGAACCCTAAGTCCAAACAGAGCGGGCGAATATTTTACCCTAAAGTATATATCATACACTTACAATAAGATTAAGCAGATGTGAGAAGAATATGCGAAGGAGGGACATGGCTGTAGATAACGAGCAATGGACAAGGCAAAGAAGCAGAGACAAATGCTGCAATTATAGCTCTTTTCACCACAAGGCGGTAGGACTCCCAAAACACACCCCAGCCCAATTTGCTGAACAACACTAAGTACGCATTCCCAACTCCTGCGTATGCAAAAATAGATCATCCGAACTAGATCTGCTGGAAATCGCTGGACAAAATTGTCTCCTCTCAACCTACAAAAACGAACTAATAGTGGCGATGCCCGGCAATGAAGCTCCGGAAACCCAAGCTCTCTCCAGCACTTTGAACAATCAATTAGTTGCGACTGATTGCGCAAGAACTGATCAGCACCGGAAGCAAGCTTGTTACAATTGTGCACCAAAGCTTCATGTGATCGTGAACTTCGTTACTATTGTTAAACAAAAATTAGTTCTATTGTATCTTATTGACAATTGAAAGAGGATTCCAAGTTTCTAATGCTCATTAACTTAGTTTGCATTAACTTACTCAGACACAGTATGAACAAGTTATGGATTTTCAAAGTACAGTGTGTAGGTAGGTTTATCCAAAACCAATATAAGGTTGTTTCTCTTTTCAATGGAATTGGTCCATCTGTTTCAATATATATAGAAATGGTTTTCATGTTTGGATTGTGTACATCTTGTGTAATCAATATTTAGGTTTTTGTGACACTTTTTTAGTTCAAATGTAGAAGTCACATTAAGAAGAATGTTGGTGCAGACTAAGTTACATACCTTACATGGTTCTTGGCCTTACCCACATAGTTGTGAATCTACATCTTTGTGTTGATGTCTTCTAAAACCATGATTTTCCAAACTGACCCTTCACCTTTAAACATTGGAGCCTATAACTGTGTAGTCTAACCTCAAACTCTTTCACATTGTAACTTCCATTTTGTCTCCATTTATGGGTGAAATTTTCCATGTTTATTTTAAAGAGATGAAATCACATGTCTGATGTCTCATACAACATGTTATAAAATTTTCAAGATCTTTATGTAAAAAAGTCATATTATTTTGAAAAACTTATATCATCATGAATGTGAAATAGAAGGGATTCATAACAAATACAGAAGATGTTCAAGAAAATCTTCTAATTTTTGAAGATAAGTATACTATAGTATAAAAAAATTTACATATCAATTGAACTTAGAAATGTGTCTATAGATCCAACACTTCAAACTTCAATTTAATGACCATTTTTAGGAATTTCTCAAAAAATTGAAGAAGAATAGAAATTAAACTTCAAAAGCTTCATTTTGTCAATTTTGCTCAAAATCAAAGAAATCATTTGGATGTCATAATCAATTTTTAAGGAAAAAGGGCTCGAACTAATGCAATACATAATATAGATATACCTTTTTTTTTAAAAACAACCCTATATAAAATTATAAAACAACTAATATGAATTCAACTTAACTCAATTATGTGAATATAATATTAATAAATTTTAATAGAAAAAACTAAATGAAAGTTTGTTTTTTCTTCAATATGACTATTGTGCTCTAAACCATTGTGACAATAAAAAAAAATATAAAAGTAATTCTCTAATTATTTTAATTCATAAAAATTTAGAAATTAGATAACTTTCATATTGTAGGTCCAAATGCCAAGAAATAAAGTCCATGCACTTCCCCCCCACAAAGAGCTTTTCAACACTACTATAAAGGCAACTAAAGGACGCACAATCTAGAAGAATTCACTATACAAATAAACAAAATAAGCAAATAAGCAAACTAACTAACTAATTTAAGGTATTGATTAAAGACAATTCTACAATCCATTTGTTTCAAGTGCTTTTAGAGGTTTGTCCAATAAGAACACTAAGAACTAAAAAGTTCAATTAGTAACTTCTAAGAAAATTGTAGAAACAAAAAATGCACTTATTTTGTTCTCAAATTTGGTTATTTTTGTGACTACTTTGCACATAGACTACACCCTTATAGGAATAATTGTTCAAACCTTGGAATGTTATGGGGGACAAAAAATGTCCAATGAATGATTTTTTTTAGAAACAAAAAATGCACTTGTTCATTTAAAAATTTGATCAGTTTTTACGGACTATTTATCATCAAGGCCTTGTCTTTTCACTTATAAGAGGATGTAGAAGGGTGATTGCAAGAAACACTTGTCATTTTTTTGTGTCCCCTCGGTCTCCATGGAGGTGTTTTTCCTCATAACTTTTTCAGTTTAAGTCTGTTTTATCTGAAATTTGGAGGAGAGGTGCGTGTTGTTGATCTAGAAATTCACTAATTTTTTCAGTTTTTTTTAAAAATAATTTACTATTTTTAAGGTGGCCCCAATTGGATGTCTACCTTGGATATTTGGGGGGTTCTTAGTCCTATTTGGGGACTAAAAATGCAATTTTGAAGCTAAAGTTTTGACTTGTTGTAGGTGGATTAACATTCTAAAGATGTTTGATGAGATTTTTTGCAAAGAACTCGGTGTAAGGGATGCACATGGAGTTGAAAGTGAACACTATTTGCACAAGCACTATGAAGAGGGGAAAATTTTTTATGATGAATTTTTTGTTTACATGGGACTAGAGAAAAGATTAGAAAAATGGATTTTTTTTTCTTTTAATTATTTCAATTTTTGTACGATTTTCTAAAAATCAAATTCAAAAGTATCTATTTTCTTGCGTTTTTCTAGGACTCTTTTATTGGGCATAACTCTTAGAGATAAAAAATTTTAGGTTTGAACTTTTACACATATACTATTTTGAGTTCTTTACAAATTATCCATATTTTATTTTATTTAAAAAAAGTTATTCCAAAAGTCAAGAAACTCTAGTAATAAGGTTGTTTTGAGCCAAAACCAACAAGTGTTTTTTTGCAACTATCTAGAATACAATAAATAAAAACACCTTATTGAATTCTTAGAATGCAAATTATATCCTAAAATATGACAATGCATATACTATTCAAAAAATAGGAAATATCATTTGGATGTTATTTCAAAATATACACAATGTAATACTCAAATACAATACTATTTAATATATACATATATAATAAGTGGCGACTATATAGCTTTTATATACATAGAATGTGCATTTATCCAAATTTGGAGGGCCATGTGTTGTTGCGTTAGATTCAAAGTAAAGACAAACTTTTTTCACTATTATATACACAATTCATGCACCTTCCACGTCAAATAAACAAACAACACCATATTGCAAATACAATTGGGGTCCCAAACATATTGAAGATAAAACATAAAATGATTGGCTACTAAAGTCAAACTTTCAAATCCTTCTTTCATTTAGTACTCATGAAATATCTTTAAACAATTTTTGTATATCTTCATGTATTCAATTCTAATATTAATAAAACATTTGCTCATGTGAATGAAGAATTTATTCTTTTTCTAATTCTAATCTAAGTCAACCAAAACATGTAAAGTTTATTTTCCTTTCAAAGGGAATATATTGTACTAAATGTATTTATAATAATAGGTTGAATAATCTCTTATATGTCTATTGTCCTAGTATTGCCATTGCCATATACCTCAATAATTCTATCAAATTGTTTAGTTCATCCAATGTATGATAAATTTTAGGAAGTTGTTCACCTTTACCACCATCATTCTGAAGTTGCATTCCCTCAACCATATTCCCTAATATTGACATATCACACAATTTGCCATTTTGTATGTTTTTTTTATTGTTCATCTAGCAATTTTTTGAAGCATCACTTGGAAAACAAGTGATTGCATTCAGAGGCATGTATTGATTTTGTTATTAGGGTATCAAAACCTATATTACAAAGTTTCTCATTTGAATTGCAATCCAACAACAAATGATCATTTGAAGAGTCTATAGATAGATTCCTTGAAACTAAATATATTAAATTTTAAAACCTTACAAATTAATTGTTTTCAATAAAGTATTTTTTTAAGTTAAATGATGGAAATTCAAAGATGGCTATAAATAGATGTAGAAATAAAGTTGTTTATAAGTTAAAAGTAGAAAATGAATTTTTGCATTTCACCTAGTAAAAAAGAGTATAATAAAGAATATATCAGATGGTTTATTCAAACTAATAATTTATTTGAAAAAATTAGTCTTCTGTATTTTTCATCTAAAGCTTATAATTTTAAATTATAATTATAATATCTACTCTCATCTTTAGTGTTAACTTTTATTTTATTAAGACATAAATTTATGAACTTATAAAAGAATTTATCATATAACAAAATTTTGTGAAAAAAAAATATAGCATTAATTTTGAATGTATAGAATGTGAAATGTTTTGAACTTCAAGTTTTAAATTAAAGAATCAAATCATTTGCCTTGATTTTCAAATTTCTTAGGTTCAAAAAACATTTGCATCTGACAAACTAATTTGTGCACCCAATCAAATCAATAGTCAAATTACACCACTTGGTCAAAACCTCCACAAAGAACAATAGATTCTAAAGAATTTAGAGACCACCTTTTAATTCCTAAATGTCCAAACTGCATTTTTTGGCAACATAGTGATTTTGGGCAGCTCATTACAAATGGAGTTTTTAGTTCTTTTTGCTGAAATTTTCACACATGTGCCCAAGGAGTAGCTTTAAGGCCCAACAATTTTCATAACTTTTGACTACATGATTCAAAAGTTATTGCATGATATGTAATTTTCAATGCTCGGTGGACAACCCAAAAATTTCTTAAAAAGTCACTTTTTTCAAAAATAAAAAGTTGAAATTGATTTTCTAGAATTATATATATGTGAAAAGCTTTGAATCATTCCATTTTGATTTATGAGATAAAAGTTATGAGGTGTTCTAGTTTGCAAGCAATCATGGATTCCCTACTCAAAATTAAACTTTGGAGTCCTTTATTTAACTCAGTTCTTAATATTTTTGAAAAAAATAAAAATAAATATGATGTAGATTGTTTATTACTCTATTAACACAATTGGGATTGAATTTTTCAAATCTGTAATTAAATTCTTAACAATTTAGTGTTTTGAATCACTTTGTACTTCTTTCTATTTACTATTTTTTTCCTATATGTTGTGCAATTCCAAATGATCTAAAAATTTTTAAGCATGTAGCAAACTTGCCTTTAAGAATGAATCCAAAGAATAACCATCATTTTGGACATTTTTTCATGAAAATGTGACCTTGTAAAGTGCAACTGCCCGTATTTTCACAGGGTCAAAAAAATGGTTTTTGTCACTTCAAATGTTAATATCTTGCAATCTGCACGGTGGAAAATTCTGAAAATTTTTCACATCTTTTCAAAATAGTTTACTACAAGGTCTTATGGTTACATGTGTCCAAAAAAAATTTTCATCTAAAATTTGATGCTTGTATGAGAAATGGCAGTTTGGAGCGTTTTTGGTGATAATATAGTCTGTGACCTTTAGGGCTTAACAGTAATGATCTTCAATCCACTTCTAGCTTTATTTTATTTTGCAATCAAAACCTATTATTTAAATTGAAGATAAAGATGTTAGGTAGAAAATCATTACATTTCCAAAAAAATGAAAAGTTGCAATAGCCAAATAATTGAAGTTCTAAAATTTGGATAAGTGAAGGTAATATTGTAGTTTCTAATTCAAGATGGAAGTTGATTGGATATAACTATCTCTTAAAAGAGACAACCTACCTTCCTTTTAAATATTATGGCCCGTTTAATCCCTCTTAAAATGTTTTCTTACACCCCTAGGCATATAGTATGCATTGATATGCATATATGAATATAAGTATGCATACAAATATATGAATGTGGATATGGACATAGAATATAATATATGGGTTATGTATACAAATATTAGCATTCATGCATGATATGACATATGTATAGGAATATGATATATGGATATGACATAGAATCACATATCTTATATCAATTGTTATCACATATGTATTAAAAAGTATACATATAGTAAAGATAATAAATTAAAAAATGAATATAAATGTTTTAATTCTATATTTTTATGCTAATGAAAAATAGACAAATTTTAAATTGGGGGGTGGTCTTGGTGTCTTTCTTGAGTGTCAATCCATTCAAAAAAGATACTTCAAAGTAATTGGATCCATAGTTGACCAAAAATAGACATGTAGATTCAAAGTTTGTAATGTACATGTGGAAATTTGACATTTTTAATTTGACACTTAAATATCTAATTTGGATAAGTCAGATTGCATCATCTTTATAAAAATAAGGCATGGGTTTGAAAGTATATGTCAGAGACATCTTCTCTACTTGCAATCTTTTGGCTAATTTAAACCATCATAATTATAATAGAAATGAAATTTGTTTAGAAGGACCTTAGAATGTAAAAACAAACATAGGTGGGCAACAAATGGACACAAATTGTAAACTTGAATTTTTATACTAAGAAAAACACTCTTTTCAACTTTTGTACCTAGTGTTCATTTCATAATTGCTTTACTATAATGAAAACCTTATTCTTGAAGTTCTCCTAGAGTATATGAAGCCCTACACCAACTCTCACTCCAAGTTGGCACTTGAAGGTTGAGTCACTCTAAGGTAGACCTATCCAATTCATTGTAGAAAACATCCAAATTTGTTTAGAAAAGAATCCAGATCCATTCATTTTTCTAACAAAATCAATGCATTAATGCCAAAATAGGATAACATATCAATCTTTTATTGGTGAGTACTTAAGTAACATTAAACACATGGAGAGGTGGTTATGGGTTGTTTATAGGACATTTATGACTTCACTTAATGGGCAATTTTGTAATTTCAAGTCAAACCACTTCATAAATTCATAGAAATTATAATTTTAATCAAAAAATTGTAATTCTACTTGGATTTGATTTGTGAAATAAGAACATTCTTGTGAAAAATATGTGACATTAGAATTGGCCCCAAGATATTCATATTCCAAATCAGGGTGACATTAGAAGATTTTTGGGGCCTCTAGATGCCTGCAAGTTATCATAGCCTGCGAATGCAAAAAACAAGTTTGGTGTAGTGGTCTGACATGGCCGAGACCCTGCCACATCATTGACCCAATTTTTTTATTTTTTTTATTTTTTTTATTTTTTTTTGTTGCATTTGGAGATTAAAATTTTATTTATTTATTTTATGAAAAAAAAATTTGATAGCGGGCCGTTCCCCTCACTACGGTGAACAAGCCCGAAACAGGCTTCTGGATCCCCCAAAACTCTTCTAATGTATAAGGCTTCTCTACCTTAGTGTACAACAAAAAAGTTTTTAAAATTACATCTATTCATTAGGAAAAAAATCAGCCCTCTAAGGGGCTACTTCCCTTTGAATCAATGGAACTTACAGCCATGTAAGGAACAATGGCCAAAATTCAACATTAAAATAATTAAAAATATAAAAATATAATATAATATAATTTTAGATTTTAAATATTTATAAAAAAATTAACATAAAAATAATAATCTAGAAAAAGACAATATGAGTGGTTGCACTAATGCCACATCAAATTTGATCATTTTGTAATTTTATATTAATTTAAAAAAAGTAATAATATTTAAAAATAATAATTGAATTGAATTGTTCCGCACTAATCAGGCCCTGCAATTCACAAGCCAAAAAAAATTCAATATTTTTTCCTCTAATCAGGCCTTGCTATCTGGGACTTATAGCCCTTTTCAGAGCTCATTTTTTCCCTAATGACATCTTTAACCTTGGAGCACTCAAACGTCCATTTTTTTAGACAATGAATAGATTGAAGTTCTTGTTTCTGTCTCGTTCCTGCTTGGATGAAAGTCATCCTAATTTTTGGTGATACTTTACTAAGTTCTTGTCTTATCTAATGGTTGGATTTGGTGTTACTAGAATACAAATTTTTCTAAAATTACAAATGCAGAAGTGTGTCAAGTGGTCAAATTGCATTGACTCTACTTCAAACTAGATTAGCAAAAATGAAGTCCTAGATGTAAAGAACACACATTTTTTTTAAATCACCATGTCAAGAGAACCTCATTTTGAATCCATCCTAATAAGTTTTGCTCAAAAAATGATAATATTTTGCTTGTAATCAAATTTTAAAGAAATTTTGAAATTTTCCTTTCCAAATTTATAGAAAAGTATTGGTGATAGTATTGGTGAATCTAACCATATAGATGGAATCTAAAATTCAAAATCTACAACTTTCCTTTGTCTATCACTTCTAAAATATTCTTCCAAATAGCACTTTATAATGATTTTCTCCAAATTGTCAATTCAAGAGAAGAGTCCAAATGCTCCAAGGTTAATGTAATTATACTTCTTGACCATCTTCATCTATGTATTCATGCATATTAAAACTCTTCATGAGTTTGCACTGCAATATTTTTCTTTTCCTCTATCATCTACATCATTACACTAAATAGTGAAATTAAATCGCCTTCCCTCAAGAATGTTATTTTACAAGCTTGATTACCTCTAGATATTTTCATTTATACACATGGAGTTTATGAATCCCAATTACAACAATAACTTATTCAAAAGTATTTTATTCTTATATAATAACAATATATATTTATTTACTATTGAATGTCAAGAAATTAACCCCTAAAGGACCAAGCTGTGGTTTTTGGCAACATAGCAATTCTGGGCAGTTCACTACAAATAGAATTTTTAATTTTTTTTTTGAAATTTTCAAAAAACATAGGGATGAGGTTTTTTCTAAAGGCTTAATAAATTTCATAACTTTTGACTACATGGTTAAAAAGTTATTCTATGATATGCATTTTTTTTCTTGGGATGGAATTCCAAAATTGTGAATGAAAACATAACTAAGGACATGTGATATTTTCTATCTAATATGTGGATGAACTTTGAAATTTGGAGCACTACTATAACATTTTATATTGCCACTTGGGCACTTCATAATTAATGAAGAAAAAAGTTGTGGATATAGTTACCATTTGTTTTGTCATTATTGTTGCTTAATTCTTCAACAATCTTGGTAGTTTTTTCTTTGGCTTTGTGATTAAGGTAGAAGGTTGAGAAAGTGCCCATGTAAGGGGAAAAAAAAAATTGTGCAAAAATAGGTGATTCCAAAGTTGTTATTTTTTACTTAAAATGAATAAGATATGATTTTTCAAAGTTAGAGGTGCCTAGGTCCCTATTAATACTCATAGATGCAATCGTAATCAATCAAAACATGCCACGAATCAAAGCCAATGAGTTTATGAACAATCCTAAGCATGTCTTTGAATGGAGTCAGTGAATCTAAAATGATCCACTATACATTTCCATTCAATTCAAACCCGATTGTGAATCAAAATTTATTGCAAGTGCTAAACACCTTAGGGTTTCCTCACATAGTTTTAAGCTCAATTCAAAGTGTTGTAACTTTTGCATCTAATGTCTGAATTCAATAAAACTTGTTGGAAATTTTGCATTCTCATTTTTGGTTTGTATGGTAAAATTTTCAGATCAATCTAAGATTTGCAGATTGCTTTGGGGACTTGTATCTCCTTCATCCAATGTTAGTTTTAAGAAAAATTGTTAGATTATGTTATCCTTTATATTCTAGTTATTGTTGTTTAATTTTCATATCAATCCACATCTTTTTGAATGTTTGGGAGCAATTCAAAGTTTGAAATCTTGACATTTTTGGATTACAATGAACTTTGGTAGCTTGTTTATTCTTCATACAATGTTTGTTTCCGATATTAAAAATTGGAAAAGTTGTGCATACTAGTCTAGTTTGTATGATTAAAATTTCACATCAATCCAAAAAAATATGAGTAACTAAGAAGCATTTTAGTAGAAGGAGGTTCAACCTCACATGTATTTTTTTGCAGTTTTTCTTGCTATTTTTTGACATTTCAAAGTCATTTTGCAAACCTCACCAACTTCAAGCTTTTATAATGAGTAGAATCATACATGAAGGTGAACCACGTCACGTGATCCATAGCCTAAAATCACACACATAGGATGACAATTTGTCACTACATGAAATCATTTTCATTTCTACATCCCTTGTACACTGTTTTAGCCTCCTACAATTCCGGATTTTTTAGTTGATATGGCATTTGAAACATTACTATTATGTGCCTCCTTTTGATAAACCTTGCTACCAACAAAATGTATAAGCTTTTTGAGGGGCAATATTTGCTTAAACACTTGTAACAAGATTGTTTGCAATTTTTATTTGCAAACATCCAAAATTTATGATCCTCAAACTTGCAATTTGGATATTTTTTAAGAAGTGACTTGTCTATTGAATCTTTCCTTGACTTTAATATATCTTGAGGTTTGTTTTTTTGTTTTTTTCTTCTTTACATCATTGCCAATGAGCTTCTTTGGTAGTTTCTCCATTTTGAATCAATGTCTAAAGTAGAACAAAATATAAAATTAAAAACAACACTTGAATAACCTAAAAGAGCTATTTTTGTTACAAAAAATGTTATAGAGAATGAGCTTATGCTTTATATAGAAGATTTGTATCGTTTATTTAAATCAAATAATAAATAAAAAAGTTTACATCTTATCATCCACCATCTTTTGAAAAATGGATTCATGGGACAGTCAAATTCAAAGTACAATATTGATGGCTTAAATATTGCATATAACATCTTTTATCTTATACATTTGTTTTCATGAATTCTTTTCATGATTTATAATGATCATTTCTATCCAAATTAATTGATTAATACATTTGTATAGAATTAATTCTTGAGAGAGTTTCATTTTTAAATCAATCTATGGTCTCACATAATATGAAAAATTTGCAATGGTTGAATACCCCAATTTTATAATTTAGTAGAAACAACCCTAGACAAAGGTGATATTATTACCAAAACCATATTTTAAATCCAAAATAGATATAAAAAAATGGAAACCTAGGATTATTATTGTTATTCATTTTTTGGAAATTTTATTATTATAGGATTAGATTTTTCAATTACTTTTGACCTAATATATAAGATGGTAAAAAATAGGACTTGATATACAATTAGTCTTGTTAAGGTTTAATTTTGTAAGGTCACTGGACTCCCTCCCCAAATGTTTATGTATCATCTAATAATTTTTTCCCACAAAATAACAAATGATCTTCAATTTTTCCCTTACATGTGGTTCTTAATCAATTGATAATGGAAATACAAAATTCTAGATGTTCTTTTCAATTATTTTTTGCACATTGTATATGGAGCATAAAGATTACAAAAAAAGCCCTTGCCTCTTGAAACATCAAGGTTTTGGGGAGACAATATTCAAGACAAATTCATACTTTGGGTTTGATAAATGTATAAATTTTCCTTTCAATTTTTTATCAGAGTTTATTTTATGCATATAGACTATGAAGAAGGGTCTTTGGAACCAAAGTTGTATAGGTATACATGGTTAGAGAGTGGCACAATAATCGTATCAATGACAAATATCCTATTTCTTTGGTATTGGTTTGGGCAACAATTCTAGTGATACCTAGGATAAATACATAGGTCAAACTTATATATTTTGGTAAAATCATACATTATTAATATACAACAAGATTATGAAATTACAAAAACTATCTAACACATATACCTTTGTTTGAATTTTCTTCTCCTCTTTTTCAATACCATCCTCCATCTTGATAGTATTTAAGTGTAATACCAGTACAATTTTGTTTGGAACCCAATATCCCATTGGAAACAATCTCCTTATTTAGTGTCCTATTAGAATTTTTATTTAGTAAATGGTAATGTAAATACAAATTTTTGAATATTATTTTTGATTTAATTTTTGTACACTCTACTTTAAATATACAAAGTATAAAGACGGGACACAAGAACTAAAGGGTTGTCTAGTGAGCAATCTTTAAACCAATTTTATACTTCTTGGATAGTTATGTTATTGCTTAAAATGTATGTATTAGGTAATGAATAGTGAGCATTTTTTTCAAAAATTCCAATTATTTAAACCCCAAATAGACATGCCTTGTAGAATTTTGATTTCAAAGTGATCTATTTTGACAATGACCAAATTCCAACATGTGCATTAGAAGTTGTATTTTCACTTGTAAATTAACATAAATTGAATTTTTGTACTTTTTGAATTGTTATGACTTGAAAGTATATTATTAATATGCATTAAAAACAAAGAGAATCTAAGGAGAGGGTCTTGATACCAAATAGTCTACTATAACATTAGCATCTACAGACTATGGCTTTTGAATTACTATTGTATACCATACTAAATATACGAGACTAAATTGTATTTATGCCTAGTTGCAAAAATTTACTTGCCATATTTAGGAACAACCTTGTAAATGATTCAAAATTTATAGTAAAAGTGTTGCTTTTTCTTGATTCAATCCTCTTGTCTATTGTTTGTGGCACTTATGGCAATAAGTTCTTTAAACATGGAGGAGAGGATGTAATAAAGTATAATGTGATATGATTTTATTTTAGAAATACATCTAAATGAAGTTAAGATATTTGGCCATTTACAAGGTTCAAAATCATTGTCATACTTTAGATAGTTTCTTCAACATTCTTCTTTGGTGAGATGTATGTCACATGCAATCCATTAGATGGTTAACCTCTATATGCCTAAGGCACCAAACTTTGGTGTCAAAAATACTTTGAAGTTATATAAAACCTAACTAAGTTATTATTTTTAGTATTTTAGATTTCGGAAAAATTCTTTTCAAAGTCTAGCTTTAGCATCAAAAATCTGATTTTGAAGATGAATGATTATTATTTTTCTATTCAAGATTTTGTGCAAAGATGTTCATTGCAAATTTTGATTTTCTAGTATTGAGGGCTCTTGGAAATGAGCTTCAAATACACTAAATCTTGGAAAAAAATTCACATTAGAAATTCATTTAAAAATATTATAGGGTAGATTTTGAAAAGTCATAAATTGATTAGAGTTATGTATGTTATGTCCTTTAACCCCTAAAATTTTGTGACTACGTTTTCACCAAAAACGCTCCAAAATTGCCTATTCTAGTAGAAGTACCAAATTTTAGAAATTTCTAAAAATTTTATAAGCACCTTCAATGATTGTAGTATGTCTACTCATATATATATATATATATATATTCAAAGCTCACATGCTCACTTACTAGCACCAATGATTGTAGGATCTTGTAGTACCTTGGTTTGAATTAGCCAAAAAAATTGGTCGTGTGAAAAACCAGGTAGTTGCACTTTACAAGGTCATATTTGTATAATAAAATGTTCAAATTGGTGGTGCTTCTTTGGATTTACTCTTCAAGGTAAGTTGGCTAGATACTTGAAAAATTTAAGATCATTTGGAATTTTACAACATATACTACTAGAAAAAAATAGTAATTAGGAAGAAATAGAGAATGATTTAAAATACTAAATTGTAAAGAATGTTGTTATGGAATAGAAAAATCCAAATCCAAATGGTTGTAATATTGTAATAAACAATCTACATCCTATGATTTTATTTTTTTCTAAAAATATTGAAAAAAAAGTTAAGTAAGCAACTTCAAAGTTTATTTTAGAATAGAGAATCGATAACTTTTGGCTACAAACTAAAACTCTTCATAACTTTCATCTCATTGATCAAAATGGAATGATTCAAAGCTTTTTACATATACATAAATTTAAAAAACCATTTTCAAATTTTTGTTTTTGAAAAAATGTTTTTTTTTCTGATTTGCCTAGACTATTTGATTAGAAAAAAACTATGTATCATACAATAACTTCTTAACCATATAGACAAATGTTCTGAAACATTAAATTAGTACATTGTGGAAACTTAAAAGAAAAACATGGTCCCCATATTGTGTGAAAATTTCAAAGAAAATAAAAATAAAAAACTACATTTGTAGTGAGCTACCGTGCCTACCCAAAATTGCTATATTGCCAAAAAAAATGCAGCTTGGTCCTTTAGGGGTTAACCTCATATATTTTTGGTGACATTTCTTTTTAGATTTGACATGTGAAAATAGGATTGAAAGACTTCAAATCACTTTCATATTTTAAACACCCTCATGATCAAACATTATAATCTCTCAATTTGTATCAAACATGTCTAGTTTGAATTTGTATGGGTGCAATTCAAAAGTTTTTGACAAACTTATCAAAACATTGATTTTTTTTTCCAATTTTGAGCAAATTTCAAAAAGCTCAAAAAAGACCTTGGACATATAGGTATTAATTATTAGAGGTGTTAGTAGTCTAATAATGTAATAATGTAATACCTGACGTGCCCTTTGACAATTGGAGGTTATAACTTTTAGAATGTTCTGATTCTTCGGGTAGAGAAGATGCTGTTCTACATTCTAAAGTGGCCATGAGTGGATTCCAGCATTTGGGGGCCCTTCTCCTGACTTTCAAAACACTGATTTATTGGGTTCTGCACTTCTGCCACTTGGGAAGGGCCTCTAAGGTGCAAACCAGTCTATGACAAGTAGAATGACTGGTATGCCATCTTGTCATTCTTGAAAAAAAAAAAAATTAATTCACATAGAGACAAATGTGAGAAATGGGGAGAGCAACTGAAATTTTATTGTTTTGATAAAGTATAAATTTATTATGAATTTTTGAAGTGTGCTACCCAATTGGCTTGAAAGAGTTTTGTTACTCCCAAATCAACAAAAAGTGTATCCATAGTGGTCCTCTTACTCACCTAAAAAAAAGTACACTCAAAAGGTAGAAGTTCCTATTGCAATCACTAAATTACTTCATCACCATCATCCAAGACATTCATTGATAGTGGCCACTAACTCAACCTAATGTAGCCCAAACTCATTTATTGAAAAAATCCTATCATGGATTGATGCAAGACTATAATGGATTAATTTCTAAATGTCTATTATGTTCGCCTTTTTCATGTCATAAGCCAATTTATCTTATTCAAAATAGGATTTTGGGGCAAAAAATTGCTCCCATTGATAGGTTTTAGCATGTCAAAGTTTCTCTCAGCTCCAAAAATTACACTAGTTTTCACAAAATTGATAGTTTTTTGATGTTATCAAAATTGAAAAAAAAAAATTCAGCTATTGGTTGAATCAATTATTTGCGTTATGAATACTAGTCTTTATATAAAAAATTCAAACCTAAAAATGCATCATATGGCTCTAATTTAGAAATTGAACACCTTGTCCTATTCAACAAATATTTCAAATGCAAAGGCATTAAGATATAACAATGGTTCATGTTGCAACCTATAGTTTTTCTACAATGGCTAATACAATTCCATGCTCTCAATTCAAAAAAAATTCAAATATTGTAAGAAATAACACCATTTTCATATTTGTCAAATTGTGAATATTTAAAAGTCTATATATGTTGATTTCCTTCAATTTTTGTGTGCAACAATCTAAAATGCTTGTTCCATTTTTGACAATTGTATATACACTTGAATGAATAAATGAATTATCATCTACAATTTAAGTATTTCATTCATATCTATGGATATAAAGAATTTTGTCTTTTAGAAGACATTTGATAAAATTGTCACAATAGAGAGAAGATTAGCATGACCCCCAACACACAATCAAAAAAATTTGATTCAAATTTTGTTCCACAATAATTCATCATTGTCCTATGGACTTTTTAGTAGAACTATAAATACTAAAAGAAAATGAGGGTTTTTGCAACTACAATGTGCAACTCGTTTTGTAGTTGCATAGGACATTTGCAACTAGGTGACAATGTAGAGCCATAGTTGCAGTGGATAAGTTGTATTAGTTGCAAACTAGTTGCAAGTTTTTTTTATCATCTGAAACTATGCAAAGAACTTCATCCTCATATGCAACTTGTTTGCAACTTGTAGATTTGTAGATTTTAAAATATTAATTTCAATGATTTGTAGATTCAAAATTTTATATCTACTGTCTTTTTAGATTTTAGAATTTTAGAACTACCTTCTTCTTAGATTTCAGAAATTCAATTACATAGATTTAAAATTTTCTTGAATTTTAATTACATTTTTTTATTTCTACCAAATTGTAGATATCTTAGAATTCTATCAAAAAAATTCATTGTATATGACTATAACAACTTACAAGTCCTATATGTTCAATCTAATGGTACTCTTTACAATTGATATAGAACAATTGATATAAGACAAATGGAAATGAACTTTGAAAGCAACTAGAAAACAACTCGTGTCCAACTAGTACTCAACTAAGAAACAACTAGTCATTTTATAGTTGCATGACAATTGCATAGGACACTATTTGTTTCCTAGTCATTTTTTGCAACTATCGAATGACTACTTTGCAACCAAAAAATGTATGAATGTTGTAAAATAACAACATAAAACAATTATATTAGGTTTGGTGCTAATAGAGAGGAAACTAGTTGCATGAAAGTTGCATGGAATACTAGTTGCATAGTAGTCGGTTGTGCCAAACATGTTTTTCTTCTAGTGGAATAAATAGAATCTTAGTATATGTCGATTTCAAATAGGAGTTCTTATTTCTTTATATGTTAAGATGTAAGGTAGGAGGTTTGTAAAGCAACTAAATTCTAAAAGCACTCTCCAACACAATCATACATATTGTTTAAGCTATACTAATTTGAACCAACTGTGTGAGAATTCTTCAATCTACCAATTGCATTTATCAATGTACCAACAATTAATAGATAAGGTGGATACTTTCAGGGCCTTTTGTGATTCCAATGTCAAAGCTCACAACAAAATTTATGAAGATCTTCCAAAGATGAAATGGCTCGCGTAGTATGCCAATTTCATTTATCTTTCTTTTGAAGGTTGAAATCATAGTAAAAGATTGCAGATAAGAGTTGAAGTACAACCACCAAAGTAGTTCATGGTAGAGGTGCAAAATCCAAACCTAATTGGATTCAAGTTGGGCCCATTAATCCTTATGCCATTTCTAGTTCCAAATATTAAAAATATTGCTCCATTGGTTATTGAAGTCCTTAAGGGTAATATCTATTTGGTCAAAGGATTGGAAAGGGAATTCTATGTACAAAGATTGGCCAAACTTTGCAATAAAAACAAAAGATTTTTCTGGAATTTTATATGGAAGTATACAAGATTTGCAAGAAGAGAATCAAAATATTTTTGACTACTAAAATTTGACAACTAAATTTGACTACTAAATTTTGATAATGGGGGAGGCAACTTTTTGACTCCTAGAGAACTAATTTTAACATTGAACTTGAACTTTGGGTTTGCTTTCAATCAAGACTACTCCTATAATGTAGTTTCTCCCTATATAAATGGACATGTAAACATCTTGAAACTCAATGAAAACAACACTAATTTTGGAATACTTGAAGATCGTTTTCCAATTCCAACACAACATGGAGGAGTTTGCCCTTAGTGATCCTAACTACAATGGCTTAAAATGAGAAGGCTCAATTTCCATTTCTCTTCCAAGTCTAATTTACTAAAAAAATAATATTTCATGAAGTCAAACTCAACCAAATTGCAAATCAAAGTAGAGGTCAATTGCAATTGATGTCAAAAAAAGAGGTCTATTGCATGAATTAGGGTGGACCATCAAAGGAGGTCAATTGCAATTGGCGTCTAAAAGGAAGTCAATTGTATGAGGTAGGGCGAACCTTGAAAGGAGGTCAAATTGCAATTGACGTCAAACGCCCCCATTTGCGATTTGATTTGCATTTGCAATTGACCTCAATTGCAAATTGCAATTTCATGAAGTCAAACTCCCCCAATAGTCCACCCTCACTTACCAACTTTATGGACCTCCTTGCCTAAAGAGCCTCATGGCCCCCGACCTCCAGTGAAGATCGCTTTCTGCAGCTGCTTAACTAGAAATCCACTGTAGAAACCAACTGATGACCCCTCAAGATTCTCCTTCTAGAAGCATCTAGAACCGCCAAGACTGGAACAAGCCGTACTTCTCGGTCAAAGCTGCGGAACTGTACGCTACCCTCTATCTGGCAGGCTAGCTCTGTCTGCACTTGCAGTTTTTTCGCAACCTACAGTAGTAGCAGGCTACAGTTCAGGGGAGGTTTAGTTCATTTTTTAGGGTTCCAATTATACACAGACAGGGATTCCGTTCGTCCTCGCTTCACCTATGGTGAGGTCAACATTCGGATTGCACTAATTCAATTCCGGAACTGATTATTATATCCCGGCGTTCCTCGTCTTCTTCTTCCGATCGGCGCTGCAAATGTAATCCCGCTTCTTTGGATGTCTCTTTGAAGAGACCAGGGGTTGCGCACATTGGCGCACTCTGTCGAGGTTGGGCGGAGGTTTTTGATCGGGTGATGTATTAAATTTCTTTCGGGAATGGAAGTTTGAGTGTTTTGTTTTTGTGATGTGGAGAGGAGTTTCAGTTTGAACGGAAGGTTAGGGTAAGCCAGGTAGTGTTGGTATTGTTGTTGTTTGCGATGCAAGCGTCGGCGTCATGGAAGGCTTTGCTGGAGGTGACGAAGACAGCGTGGACGCAAAACGAGTTCCCGTTGGCGTGGGGGACGGATGTGCTGACGTGCATCCACGAGGAAGGGCTGGGATTGCCGAGCTTGGAGCTCGCGCAGGTGCTGCTGCACTGTCTGTCCATCAATGCTTCCTCGCATGGGGGTCCTCCCCCTGCGGCCACGCTCTGGAGCTACATTCAGCACGCCATGTCGAGCCAGATGGTTTCCGCTCTTCATATGCTCGCTCTCCTCACCAGCAGGTCTATCCTTCACTCTTTCTCCCATTTAAAAAGTTATCCCTTCCTTTGTCAGCAGATTTTTTTTTAAAAGTTTTTGATCCGGATTCCAGTACAATTAGGCCAATGCTGTAAGCTTGAAATGTGAACTGACATCATGTACAAGTATTAAGGAGATAACAAGCTTAGAATAATCCATAATCCGTTGTGTTTATGACACTGTCTGAATCATTTGGAGGAACAAGTGTCCAATCCAACGCCAAGAGGTAGCTTGAAACCTTGAGATCACACGTATTGTAATCTCAAGTATCTTTAGCAATCCAAAGTGGTCTATAATCCATTGTGTTCTTGACGCCTTCTGAAGTATTTGAAGTAATAATTGTCCAATCCACCTCCAAGAGGTAGCTTGAAATTTTGGGATCAAGTATTGTAATCTCAAGTATTTTTAGCACTCTAAGTCGCTCTAAAGTAGTTTAAGGAGCTTTTAACAACAGCAATTTTATAGAATCATGGGCGGTCTCCCTTTCGTTACACTGGTCGTACGAAGGTCTTCCCTGGCTAGATAGAGACGCCTCCGTGTGGTCACTGGACCCTCCTATGAATCATGTTGTCTAAGTGCCACTTAAATTGCATAGGTTGAAGCAACAAGAGTGCAATAACACGTTAAAATTTGAACCAATGTCGTGTGCAACTAGGATGAAATAATGAGCCTTGAGTTCGAACTAATATCATGCGTAACTACGGGTGAAATAACAAGCGTAAAACAATCCATGACATTGATGTCACCTAATGATGCATTTGAAGTAACGCGTGTTCAATCCACCTTATAGTGGTAGTAGAAATCTTGTTGTCCCAACATTTTTAACATGCCAAATAGGGGCCATGTAAGAGTCACCTGTTATGCTCATTCTTGGTACTTAGGCTAGTGCAAGGTTGACATTAAACAAAAGGAGATCAAATGAAAAACAAATAAAGTTTGCACCAATCGAGGTGTAGGATTCCTTTGATATCTCAAGCTTATTGCTTCGACAGGTGCAATCTAAAGTGGTCCTAACAGTGAAAACCCCGGTCCTTAATGGCTTCTCGATTGAGCGTTTTTCTCCTGTGCCGGTGTTTTTGTGTGTGTAGGATCCTACCCACTCGCCAACAGCAACCTGAAATGTACAAAATGTACTTGAATCTGACAAGCACCTACGCCTTTTGTCTGTCATCCACCAAGATCATGCCATGTCGGGACAGGTGATTAGTTGAAATCTCCTCTTTCCGTTAACCCCTTTAACCCTCATGGACCAAGAGGCTCAAATTTGGTTGTTTTAGCAGTTTTAACCAGGATATGTGTCACATCTTATTTGTTCTTTGACCAGCACATGCAATGTTCTTCACTAATTCTGATTTTAACTTTTGGCTCCAACTGAAAGATTTTTTGGACAGAATAATCTATCAATTACAGAACCATGAATCATTGGTCCTTTAGGGTTAATTAAGCAAGTGATAATTTTTCACTTTAGGATGGACCAACAGTTTTCATAGCTGTTGGTTTGGTGCAGGATTGTGAAGGCTGTGGACGAGACCCTACAATTATCTGAGACTCCCAACGCGCCCATAACGGAGGTAGGGGTGGTGATTGTGCATTTTCTGTTCGCTCTCGTGGCACGACTGGCGGAGGCCGTGTATGAGGACTGGATATCCAACAAAGGCTCCATGCATAGTCAAATGATGGGGGGTTTAGGGGTAGCTGGTCATGATGAAAAGCTTGAAATGGGGTTGGAGCAGCTGCGAAAGAATAACAGCTTGGCAGCAGTGCACCTCATGGCTAAAATCATGGAGAACAAGCGCACTGCAGGCCTGCTTCGGATTGCTCGACGGAACTTGTGAGTAACACAGCTTTCTCAGCCATTTCATTTTTTAATGTTCTACTCCTGCGTATTGTGAATCCGACTAGGTAATGTCAATCAAGGTCATGGTTATTAAAAAGAATTTGGAAGTTAGTACTTACCAGGCATTTTCAGTATCAAAGATCAGATTTTGGTTGTAAGTTAAAAATGCTATTTGCATTGGATTATGTCCAACTGCAGGATCTTACTTGAAGATCATGCTATGTTTGTCCTTCCCTACAATTTTCAGCCATCGATTCTAATTACTAATAGGTCCTAGCAATCAAAGCACTGCTTTTTCAAATTTCACTTCAAATTTCAACACTGTGATCTTCATATTTAGCTTGCTCTGTCTCGTTGGTTGTAAGTACAATTAAGAAGGCTAGCATTATCCTCCTCCTCCCAACTATTGAGACTCTACCATAATATTTTGCACTCGCATTATGGTAACGAAATTGAACCTGGAGGGACAGGCAGGACCAATGGACTTTATTTGTGCAAAGGTTGCAACGTCTGGAATCGCTGACCAATGATCCTTCATCAATGGCACCCAAGGAGGCTATGGAGGCTTTGGGACAATTAGCCAAGGCCATCCAACAAGGCCTACGTCAGGAGTGGCGCCCCACGCAGATGCCAGTCGTTCGGTCGTTGCTGCCGGTCTCATCTCGTTCATGGTCTTTCGGCAATGCAGGTAGTGTATTTCGTGTTCTCTGTTCTTTGCGGTGCTCTCATTTTCAGGTTTTTTTATTAGGCTTGTTGTCTCATGCTTTCCTGAACATTATAGACAGCCCTTGCTGAGCACCCTCTGAGCTGGCATGAAAAGGAATCCCTGTGACCTGGAGTTTTGCAAAGTTGGGCTGAATTTGAACAAGTGAGAGGTCCTCGAGCCAATGAGCCATTCTCTTCACATTTGAGAGTATATCCGAGCTTCAAGTTCGCTCGATGTGCTCTGATTTGGCATCACTTCGTTCTGAATCACTTTTAACTGATTCTGTTTTCAAAACGTGCCATGTCACTGCTACTCAAGAATGTTATGGTAACATTTGTGGCAGGTGGGCTGGGCTGCAGTTCACCTTGGCTTCCATTCGACATCTACATGGAAGCTGCTATGGAAGGACGTCGCCTTTCTTCAACTTCCAACGCAGATATTCTGGCTGGTTAGCACTTTCTCTGCCTACTGGTTTCGCTTGTTCAGTAAAACTGCTTGCCGGTGCATGTATTGAGCGCGCATAAAATTGTGTGTCTTGGTTGCAGATGTGATGAAGTCCATGCAATCTGTACATAATGCGAATTGGGTGGATTTATTTCTGGGGCTGTGGACAGCAGCTTTGCGATTAGTGAAAAGGGTATGATGTTGTCTTACAACCGAGTTCTTTTGATTATTCTTCAGTTCGAGTTGCGTTTTTTTGTCGGTGCTCTACACCACATGGACACTTGAAAGTAACCTCATTAGTTTTGCGCTCGCTCATGCAAGTTATTGGTAATGTAGTATTGAATTTACAGGTTTGAGCTTGGGACCAAGTGTATTTGAAGATCCTGTTCAATTAACGACTTATGATTATTATTTTGGTTCATGATCGTGCAGGACCGTGAGTCTTTTGACGGGCCAAATCCACATGTGGAATCTCGCTTGTGTATGCTGCTCTCTATTTTGCCGATTGCATCAGGAATTGTGATTGATGAAGAAGAGAAAGGGCAACTGCATTTCGAGAGTTTATCTGGAGATGTCAAGGAAAGAAAAGTTGTAGGAGGTCGACGCGCTGCTCTGGAAACTTGTCTGCAGGTTCTTGGCCAGTTTGAGTCTCTTTTGGTTCCTCCCAGTGTGGCTGTTACTGCTGCAAATCAAGTGGCTGTGAAGGTGGCTGCCTTTATAAGTAGTGGCGGGCAAACGATGAGTGCGGATATGAGCTCTGGAAAATCTGCAGGTCTGTAAGTACCGGTGAACAGAGTAGGCTTTTTTGGTTGTTTCTGTGTACTTCTCTACGGAAGCTTTTATTCCATTTTCATTTCAACATGTTATGGATAGACTGTAGTAGTCACTAGATCCAGTTCTCTTCCAAGCTATTAGATTGTAGATTCAAACTAGTGGAAAACCAAATCTTCTCAGATATTCTAGAAAACCTAACCGCAGTACAATTGTCAGGGTTAATGTTAGAAACTGCTTTAAATGTCGTTAGAAATAACAGGATTTATCGTGTCTAGATTTTTAGTATATCTCTTGGCACGGGTGGTTTGCACTAGTGAGATATGGAAGGTGTGATTGAATCATTATTTTCCAATTCGTTGCAATGCGGGGCCTGATATATGACTGGACACTGATGATTGAAAGCTAGCTCTGTACAGGTATTCTATTTTTAATCATGTTGACTAGATACAGCATCAAGTACTTTTTTTCCTGACCAGCATGCATATTTGACTTTGCATGATCAGTTGGGACCATGCGGCACTTGATCGTGGATGCATGCATAACCAGGAACTTATTGTCCAATTCCGCTTACTTCTGGCTTGGAGCCGGAGGGTCGATGACTAATATCCCCGTGGTTCCTTCCCAACCGTCTCCGTGGTCAGCATTTATGGATGGGGCTCCCCTCTCAACCTTGCGAATTGCACTGATGTCATATCCTGCTGGAAGGTATACTTAGTGATATCAATTCGTGAATCTGTAACATGTTTTTATTAGTATCATGGGAGGTCAAATGGTTATGTTCACTTTGGAAGCATTGAACGCAATCCTCTGCCCAACTTTTGATTGCTTACCAAATTCATGTGTGTGTTGCTGACTCAAGATCATTTCTATGTTTGAAAGTGTTGTAGAGTTGGAGAAGATCTATAAGACAGCCATTATTGGTCCTGAAGAGGAAAGGGCAGCAGCGGCTAGCATCCTGTGTGGGGCCTCTCTTACTCGCAGCTGGACGGTGCAGGTCTGTGCAAGATCCTGTCAGCATATTTATTACTCTAAATTTTGAAACTTGTGATTGAATGTTGGAAACTAATGACCGGATGAAACCAGAAGTTAAGGGTAAATGGAATCGAGTATCATGCTCAGAGACATGCTTCTCGAGACGTTGCCCCCAATTTTTTTGACTCGGGTGTAGATGTGACAGGAACATGCAGTGCACTTCGCAGTACAATTGTTGTCTCCACCGGTTAGTGACAACTGGGGTGGAAACAGGGAAGGGCTCCTTGCGCATGCACCCATGCTGCATGCTGCACTTCAAGCCATGGCAAATGCTGATGCACTCAACGTACTCTCTTTATTTGGCATGGTACTACTGAAATTTCTTATTTCTCGTGTTATTTATTATTTGCTGGGGTTTGTTTCAATCTCATTCGATTCGTTTCTTTGCCTCTGTTCTTATCTATCTATTTTGTTTGATGTCTTTCTTCACGTTTATTTGATTTGACTGAGAAACTAAGAGTGCCAGTGCCAGTTCCCTGAAATGGCAGCATCTCTTTTGCCCATCTGCGAGGTATTTGGGTCCATCACAAACGCAAAACCGATTGCAACAATTATGGGAGAGGAGCTCTCAGCTCATCAGTTATTCACTGTGGCCTTCCTTCAACTTGTTAAGCTGTGGAAGTTTCACCGACCTCCTCTGGAGCATTGTCTGCTGGGTTGTGGAGCTGGACTTGGTGCGGACTTGAGCCTTGATTACCTCCTGCAGCTGCGTAATATGCAGTTGGCTTCTCCTACCTCCTACAGATTGGGCAAGCAGCGTATGCAATTGCCTGGGTTAACTTACCCTACAAGCGGTGTGGTATCACTAGACTCTTTCCCCCGGCTTCAGCTTTGGTACCTGCAGCACCAAGCTTGTATATCTTCGACAGTCTCAGTAGCTCGAAGTAACCCAATGCATCAAGTGGGAGATCGCCTGCTAGCCCTGATGTTCAAGAAGGTCAATAAGAGTAACTCTGCTCCTACTACAACAGGGCTCTCTGGAAATGCCTCTGGTCCAAGTGAAGACGCTGCTGGCAGGCCCATTTTGTGTGCATGGGATATTATTGCCGCCGTTCCTATCACGTTGGAGTATGCACTCACAGCTTGTTCCCATAGCAACCTTACTCCTCGTGAATTAACTACAGGTATGCTTGTTCTTTCCTACACATCTTTCAGTAAATTTAAACTGTTTCAGTAATTTAGACGATATCATGGATAGAATCTTCGCCATAATTCATTGGGAGGTCTACTCATGATCATTTGGAGGCCTTCTTATGCATCGTAGAGGGGCTGCCTGCGTATCTCAGAGAGTTCTTCGTATAAGCACGTCGACTATAGGGAGATGTCCGCATTAATTATGGAGAAGATTCTCTTTATGATGTCAAAGTTCTTGAAGCAGTCTAATTTACTGAAAAACTTGATCAACATGCTTGCTATACAGTTTATGCTGTTTGAGGTAATTTTTTTAATTCGAAGTGGATAGTGAGATATTTGGTTATTTATGCTCAGGGCTTCGGGAACTGGTAGATTATCTTCCGGCATCTATTGCACCTATTGTGAGCTATTGCGTCGCGGAGGTCGCCAGGGGGCTATGGAAGTATGCATCAATGAATGGCCAGGACTGGCCCAGCCCTGCTGCTAATCTTCATTCCATACAAGGAGAGGTAAAGGATATTTTGGCAGCTGCCGGTGTTCACGCTACAAATCCAACTGGTAATGAGTTACGGCACTACTTCACTTTCTTGTCACTCTTGGTTGCTCCAATACTATCTTTCATACTACGTCAAGCCTTCACTTAAAATTCCATAGTATGCATATGTTCAAATATTAGCGCCAGAGATAAAACCAACTGTACTTTTGTACTGGTGCTCAGTTGATACTGTGAAGTTTCAACAGGGCTTTCAGTATTATTGGACTGTTTCATTAACTTTTAGACAATATTCATTGGGAAGTCTTCCTTTGATCACAGTGATCATGCAAAAGCCTCCCTTTTACCATGCCGAAACCTCTGAATGAACACTGTGACCATAAGGAGATCTCCTCAAGAAACATGGGCGAAGATTCTCTTTATGTTGCTTTGCAGAAATTCCCGAAAGTTTTGGTTTACTTAATACCCTGTTCTTTTCTCAGCCTTGCGATCATCTTCGCTCAACCACTGTCTTGTGAAAACAGGTTTTGGGGGAGGAAATGCGCCAGTGTCACTACCTCTACCTCTGGCTGCTCTTATAGGCTTAACGATCACGTTCAAGTTGGACAAGCACGCAGACACAGTGCTCAGTGTTGCAGGTCCAGGGCTCGAGACTTGCTCAAGCGCAGGCCCGTGGTTCAGCATGCACGTAGTTGCAGCCCTGTGGTCTCAGAAAGCAAAGAGGTGGCATGACTACATTGTTTATATGGGCTCAACACAGATATTCAAGCAGAATAAGTCAGCTCTCTTGCAACTCCTGAAGAGTTGCTTCGCCGTGACCCTCTCCACTACATCAGCCCCTGGGTCCAAGTTGCAGGTGAATGGCGGTGTGGGAGCACTTCTGGGCCATGGACCCTGGTCTGCATATGCTCCAGGCATACTATACCTTCGGTCCTACAGTATGTTGCATGACATCATGTTTTTGAGTGACGAAACCTTGCTATTAGTCACTGAAGCAGTCAGAGAATTGGGAACACAGGGTGACGTAGATGCAGTGACACGGTTACGGTGTGTTCAAGCGTCCATGCCCAATTGCCTGTCAAGAGCAGTGCAAGCCTCTTCTTTAGGAGCCTCCTTGCTGTATGTATCCGGAGGGACAACCTTGGTGACCAAGCTTTTCACTGAGAGCATTCCAACATGGTTCTTAGCTAAAGGGTCTCAAGGTTCAAGTGGTTTGGTTCTACAGGGATATGCCATAGCTCACTTTGCTATTTTGTCAGGGGCACTGGCTTGGGGTTTGTCTACGTCCTCGGGTACTGAGAATTCAGGGATACCTCTGATAATGCGGCGACACCATGTGTTGGGTTTGCATATGGAATTTTTAGCTTCAAGTTTGGGTGGGGATTTGGCAGTTAGTTGTGAGCAGACGCTGTGGAGATCGTACGTGGTGGGATTTTTGGCACTTATGGTTACTTGTACACCAACATGGATATTGGAGCTCAAGATAGGGACTTTACGGAAACTGGCCACAGGGTTGAGATTTTGGCATGAACATGATTTGGCCGTTGCTTTGCTAGAACGAGGAGGGCCGTCCGCCATGGGTGCCGCTGCCGAACTTACTCTGGGTTAGACTTGTACATTTTGATCCTGCCTCTGTACATTCAATCATTTTGTTATTTATCTCTTCTATTGTTTCTGGTACTGTTCTTGTGGATGTCTTGTCTGTCACATGGTACGTAACATTATCTTAATCATGTAAGGTAACAGGAGCCAGAAAGTCGCTTGTGAATGGTCGAACAGCTCTTTTTCATATGCTTTTCATCCAGTTTTGTGTTCAAACTGTGTTTGTATATCCACGTCATTAAGTTCAGGTCATGTTCGCTATCTTCTCATTTTATTGAAAATGTTCTATTATCGGAGTATACTTGTGCGTGTACTTGAGTAATCTTAAAACTTGATTTTTTGCTTTAGAATTACCAAGCATATTTCTACTTCGAAAATTTTGAAAAATTTCTCTAACATGAAAATTCTTTTGGAGTTCGAAGTTCACTATCTAGCTGCATCTCGTTGGGGCTTGGTCATTTACATGTGCCCCCAGGTAATAAATCTTGAGTTCGTTGCAGTGTCTTAATATCCTTGGAAAAGGAATCCATTTTATTCTTGTGCACAAACTTGAATTCTCCATAGTGTTTCAATACCCTTGGAAAAGTAGTCCAGATTCTGATTGTACTCAATTTTGATCTCATCGCTAAGTCTGAACACACTTGGAAAAGGAATCCAAATCATTTTTTTGGCACAACTTGGAGCTTGTCCAGGAGCTATTAACCCATAAATGTAGGGGATATTTGGTTGATGAATGACAAAGAATCTCTCCATGTAAGATAAAAGTGCAACTATTCATCCTCCAAGTTTTGTGTGAAAAGGGAAGATCTTCTATAGTAGCTTGACTTTTGATGAGTGTTTTTTCATTTTCTTTTCTTCCAAAATTTCACATAGTACCAAAATAGATGATTTCCATAGTAATCAATCCATTGTTTAAAGGTTAGCCTTTGAAGAACGTGGCTCCCATGATCAAAATGAACCAATAAGTGCATTCTTTGTTTCTATAGTGAACAATGAAGTCATCTATTGAATACTTTTGGTCCTTAGAGTGCTTCAAGGGTTAACTCTAAGATGAGTTTGTAACCATTGATTTCAAGCTACTAAATTATTGTAAATTTTTTAAGAAGAAAATGAAGAAAATTCATATCAATTACAAAATCAGAAATTTTCACCATAGATGTATATTATAGTGTATAACATCATGGCATAAAACAAAGTGATCATGTTACTCTAAAATAAAAATATCAACAAACCATGGTTATAGTTCCAAACTTATATTGCTATAAAATATTGAAATTTATGAATTTTTCAAAATTTTCAATTGGAATAGAATTTACACTTGATAATCTTCATTTCAATAGTTGGACTAAAATTAAATATTTTTTTTTTATGGCTAAAATTCACATCAAGAGTATATAGCAAGAAGTGGTCAAAATACATAAGGGATTTGTGAGTTAAGGGTCTTCTTTTTTAGGAAAGTCAATAATACCATAGTGAGAGAATTTGCAATATTATTCATTGACAATGTACTCAAGGAACATCCAAAAAAAACTACTCCATATTAGATTAAAAAATAATTTTTTCCATCCTAGTCTTACCTAAGTTACACATTGAGTGTTTATGGCATCCTAGGTTAATTTATTGTCTACTATGCATGCTCTTTATAACAATCTTTCTTGTATGCTAATTTGTTTGCTTTGTTTGTTATGGTGAAATCTTCCAAACCATGTGTCTCCCGGTTATGTTCTTATTACCATCAGAAAGCCCTCAATGAAGAAGGGTGCATGAGCTTTGTTTCGTGGCATTTGTACCTACAACATGAAAGTTATTGAATTTTGAAGTTGTTATGAATTTAAAAAATTAGAAAATTATTTTGACTTTTATTTTGACTAATGCAATGGCATAGGAAACAATAGTCTATATCTTAAATTAGATTGTCTATTTATTGTGTTTTGTTTGATATTCTAAGATCTTAGAAACCATGAGCTTTTTACCCACGTTCTTGATACTACAATGAAACCTCTCATAATGCAAATTCCCTACTTGCATAACTAACTCTAGTTCTTTATCTATATACTCCTTGTGTGCATAAAGTATACTACATAGACCATCAATGGAGTTGATTATGTCAGATATCATTGAGATGAGCAACCAATCAAGCACAATTACTATACACTATAAGCATGTTTAATTAATTGGCCTTTGGCACTTGAGCTTCTTTATATGCATCAAGCTAAAAACTACTTTCCACTATTCATATGCAATAAGGGAGGTTTCACTGTATTAGAAAGCTCTCTACAAGGAAGGATGCACAGACTTTGTTTTGTGGTATTTGGACCTACAGTGTGAAAGTCATTGAATTTTTAAGTTTTTTATGAGTTAAAAGATTGGATGAAATTATTTTTTATTTTGGAAAAAACATAGCTTTCACATTGTATGTCCAAACTCCATGAAACAAAACCCTTGCATTCCTTCGTGCATAAAGTTTTCTATTTGTATCAAGAAAAATAGCCTCTCACACCACAACAAAATACTTGCACTTGTGCATGCATAAAAAATATTTAATTTCAAAGTTTTTACAAATTTAACAATTATTTTTACTTTTATTCTCATTATGACAACAATATAGGGCACAATAGTTGTATACTAGGAGCATCCTTAGTCCCAAACAGTGTATGACTCTCCAATTGTATTTCTAACTTTTGAATGGTGTATAATTTGAACTTGAAATTTGTATCATTGGAAGTGCATCCCAAAGCACTTTGAGTAGGGACAAAAAAAAATCAAATTTAGACATTGGACAACCATTTCAAAAGTAAGGTAAGAGTCATAAATTAAAGAGGTCTTGGCAAATCACAGTTATCAAAGCAAAATTTGGCCATTGACTCTCCGCATTAGGCTACATTAGTCAACCCATTTCTAATATCTCCCCTATTTTGGTTATATAGGCTACTCTCTTTCTAATCAATTGAAGATGAGCAATGATTAATTATGGTACAATTCCCAATGCCGTTTGTTGTTGGAAAAAGAAAGACATATATGACCAATATAGATCAAACATAATCTTCTACTAAAAAATTCATAATAAAGTAGAAGTACCTATTTTGAATAACTTAAGTATTTCAACATGTATGATGTAGAGAAGTCATGGAAAAATAGAGTTCAATGTGTGCAAAAATAAGGATGAGAAAGAATGCAAAAGAAAACAATTTTTTTTCTTCAAGAATGAATATTTTAATGAACTTAATTGTGAACTTTTCATTTGCATCCATCCCAATTTCATAGACTCACCTATTTTGGTTACCTTTGGCATTTTTCCCTAAGCCAGGAAGGAAGAGAGATGAATAGACAAGAAAGTACAAACAATGAATTTTTTTCAATAAATAGTGCATTCAACTATTGTCCAAAATAGGGCACCCTATACAACCATCATAGGGGGCTTATCCAAAATAGGTTCTTTTACCCTGATTATGTTTTGAAGAATAAAATTATGAAAAATTATAGAATCCTTCCAAGCTTTATTTTTTTACATGGAAAAATTTCCCTGCTCAAGAAACTTACACTATAGATATGTGTAATTGCTTAAGTGGTTGGAAATGGGTTTAATACTCTACATTTAGAGTGTCAATGGCCAAATTTTGCTTTGATAACTGTGATTTGCCAAGACCTCTTTAATTTATGACTCCTACCTTTTGAAATGGTTGTCCCAATGTCTAAATTTGAATTTTCTTGTCCCTACTCAAAGTGCTTTTAGATGCACTTCAAATGATACAAATTTCAAGTTCAAATTATATATCATTCAAAAGTTAGAAATACAATTGGAGTGCCATATACTATTTAGGACTAACGATGCTCTAAGGTATATACATTCTTCACAATCAATGTTTTCATTAGGTTGCCATTTGCAGTAGAAAGTATTGCTAAATGATTATAATGCCAAATTGTAATGCATTATAGTATGTGCAGATCTACCCATTACCAACATTCACCTAATTTAGCCATCTACTATATCCTTCCATTTGCATCAATGGCCCATCTATTACTACAATCTTATTGATTGTAATATTGAATGTAGTATTGATTGTAGCAACCCATTATCATAATGGCAATGCACTTTGGAAGTGGACACATCAACCTAAGCTATAACAAGGATCTACCTACACTTCAAAAAGGATCTATTGATGCTTTAACATTTCAATCTTTGAAAAATCACCAAAAATTCACTTCTTATCAAAATGTCTTCATTCTTTTGGCATTTGATTTCTTTCAAACTTTTCAATCTCTAAAAAAGATGAGAGTTGACAAATAACTTCTCCAAAGTACCTACATACCAAATCTGTGTAGTAGTGGGCAGTTCTATCTTACCTTATATGGATTAGAGTACAGAACTAGTTTGAATGGGATCATTATCTCATTAGTTAAGCTGAAAGTATCGCATTTATTACAGTGCTAGTATCATTCATACACGTTATGTAGGCCCTGAAATGTTAGCCTTACGTAGACTTGCACTGAAATTGAGTTGGGGTCCATATGGGCTCCCTACCTTACTTCTATCAAATCCATGAGATACATTGGATCCTACTAATGATGTATATATCCTAGTGTTATTAATTCTCTCTAAAATGGAGAGACGAACTATCCATGACAAAATTCCCATAACTTAATAATGGAAACCAATCAAAACAGATGAAATCCACGGGAATGGGTCCCCTTCCTCAGCAGGATTTGCAGAATCGGTTTAGGGTCCTAACTGACAAATTCAGCCCAGTGTCGTAAGATGAGTGTCCATGTCCTACGACAATATTGGTCAGACGTAAGGAAACTTCACGTCATCAACTTCAATATTCCTGTGACTTAAAAAGGTACACCGATCGTGGAGGCTTCTCTATTTGAGTCGATCAGAGGCCGAATTACAAGCCAAGATCAAGCAGATAGCCTTCATTCTTAACTCCCATCCGGGTCATAACATGAAAAAGCCCCAAAACTACGTCACAACGGAGTCTACAAGATGCTAGAAAGCCCAGATCATGCCCCTGAGCTGGTCCTAGGTTTTATGAAGATCTTCTGATGTGAAACGCAGATCCAGTGGAAAAAGAAAGGTACAACTAATAAACACAAATCAATCTTCATCCCACACATCAGCAAGCTCACTCGGGTCAAGCTGATTGACCGATTCATACGTCTTGCGCCTCTGTTTAGCTTTGACCTTCTTCTGATATTTTCCTGCTTTCCTTCTCTTTTCAAGTGACCGCTCCTGAACACAAAGGAAAAATGACATTAGGACGATGAACGATCTATTGTAAGATTTTCAACTCAATGCAGAACCAGCTATAATAAAATAACTGCCTGTACAATGAGTTGAAGGAAGGTCACCCGCACCGCGTTAGGTGAAACGTAGAATGGATTCTCAAACAGGGTCTGCCCGCCGAAACTACCGCTAAAGATCTTGATCGGGTTCATGGCGAACCTAGGACCCGCCTGAGCAGCCCATCACAAAATAATGTCAGAATCAAAGACAACTGTTAAAAACACCAAGTCAACCACTATACCATTAATTCATATAATAAAAACAAGGGACTTCTAGGAAGAAAGAATATAATCATAAAAACAGAACAATCAAATTCATGTACCTCAATAAGGGTCATCCTTTCTAGGGCAACCCGGTCTATCTTGTTAGTGGCACTTTGGTGAGGCACTGATATCTGAGACCAAAGGAATCAGGAAATATTCATCACAAAATGTCCTTGAGTTGAAAATGAACAGTGGGCAAAATAAAAACTAGACGTCTACAAGCGAAGGCAAATAAACCAAAAAGCTTAATTTCACATAAGAACTCACGACCCTTAGATGTTTACATTTCAGGAAATACGATGAGGTACCAACCTGATAGTTGCGGAACCAAATATGATTATCAAGAAAAGAGAATGTAAAGACATGATCAAAAAACGGTTTTGACTTCCGATGGTCCTTTGGAGTGCAGAAAACCTACAGAGCACGACCACAAATGGGTTTCAGAAAGATCTCGTGAATCCTAAACATTAATTTGTAAGGTAAGGCTAGCAGAATCCATGTAAAGATAATATTCACAAAAGGCTACAAATTCTTAAGGAAATCTTACCTGGAAAAGAAGCTCTTTGAGAAGCTGTAGATGAGGGTGCATCTCAAATTCGCTAGAAAAAGAAAGAAGAGGTCTAGATCCTTTTAAATGATTTCCTGTAAGCTTCAGCTCCTCCGTTGTATGAACTGCAATTGAAGATCACCAGGATAAAATTCATTTAGTCACCTAAATCTGGTAAAAAACGAAGTCAAATGCGAGTCGTACTCCACAAAAAAAAGCATGGGCAAATGTACCTGCTTTAAGTAAGAACTTTGCAGATGGCCCGCTTGGAGATTTTGACAACCACATGTACAAATCCTTTTTCTTCCTGCACTGCAAAATGGAGCGATCAAAAGGGCAATTCAGCTGGTTATCCACCAAAATTCAATCTCTGTACATGGAATGAATCCGAAATAGCATGCAATCCTAGAGACTCATAGTTGGGAACAAGTACATAATCCAAATCCTAAAATTGCTACTTACACCACCGTCCTCAAAAATCAACACTCCCTACCCAACTAAGAAGCAAAATATCAAAAAGAAGTACCTCAAAGAGAAGGCAACTGGAGCAGCCTTTTAAATCCGCGAGCTCATTAAGAGTGTCCGCTTTGTTATCTTTCGCCTGCACCTTCACATCCTTCTTGCTATGCGGCAGAAGCGCCATGATATCCATCATCAAGTGGCGAAATCTTTTGCATAAAAAGAATATTTCGGCTAGTTAGTTGATTGACCGTTTCGCTTAAAAAATTTACAAAACAAACGGTCCTTAGGGTTTGATCTTCGGTTCTGGTAAATGCACTAAGTTCCGCTAATCTCCAAGCCACTTCGTTAACACAACAACCACGTCCTCTGCAGATACTGAAAAACAATGCGAATAAGACTAGAATTCTCCATAAAATTCAACCGATAAACATGAATGTGATACGCCGGGAGCAGAGCACGAATAACAAGGCTAGATAGTATACTGGCCGTTCCGCTGAGGGTTAAACCAAATTCACAAACGGTCCTTAGGGTTTGATCATTGGTTTCGGTAAATGCACTAAGTTTCGCTAATCTTCTAGCCCCCTAACAAACACAGCAACCACATCCACTGCAGATACTGAAAAACATCGCGAACATGCCCACAATTCTCCACAATATTTGACCTACAAACCTGAATGTGATACGCCGGGAGCAGAGCACGAGCGTCTTCTCCTTGTTCCGGAAGGCCACAGGGGCAACAATAGCAGTTTCCGAGGTCCCGTTGGTTCCATTGGCCACGGCTTCGGGAGTTTCAGCAGCTTCCGATTTGAGCCCCAGTAAGGTGCGCTTCCGAGGCGGCTCCGCTTCTGCTACGACAGGCTTGGTCGCCGGCGGGACGATCGCTTGCTGCGCCTTCCGCTTCTTCCCCATTGCTGCCAATTGTGGAAAATTCACGGGCTTAGTCGCTTCTCTTCGCAGTCTCGGATGAACCTCTTCGAGTTCTCTGGTTTGGGAATTAGGGTTTGAGCTGTTGTAGGGTTTAGGGTTTTAGTGCCCTTGAGACGAAATTGTTCTCTCTGCCTGATGGTACTGATACTCGCCCGCCCGCCCGCCCGCCCGCCCGCCCGCCCGCCCGCCCGCCCGCCCGCCCGCCCGCCCGCCCGCCCGCCCGCCCGCCCGCCCGCCCGCCCGCCCGCCCGCCCGCCCGCCCGCCCGCCCGCCCGCCCGCCCGCCCGCCCGCCCGCCCGCCCGCCCGCCCGCATCCACAGATATCCGGATTGACGTACATCTATTGATGCCCGCCGTTGATTTCAGATAGAGTACAGAGCAGTCAGAGTCCGCAATTTTTTTTTCTTAAATTTTGCGGGCCCTGACTAGTGGGTAAGTTAGGAGGCTCATAAGTGGACCACTTAAGCACTGGAACTGAATTTTGAGGTGAAACTTCTCAAAATATTTTTTAGTAAATTTTTCTTGAAAGACAAGTGGAATTGGCATCTAATCCAAGTTGTTTCATGTTTTTTGGATTATTTCTCATTTAGTTATGAACTTTCAAACAAGAAGTGTCATACATCCCTATTTATAACCCTAGGTCTTTCATAAAGTGTTCACTGCAACTTTTAAAGAGACATTAGAAGATTTTGGGGGCCTTTGGATGCCTGCGAGTTATCACAACTTGCTAATGCAGGAAACAAATTCGGCGTAGCGGTCTGATGTGGCCGAGACCCTACCACGTCATTGACCAAAAGAAATTTTTTTTGTTTTTAATTTTAATTTTAATTTTAATTTTTTGCATTTGGAGACTAAAAAAAAAAAATTTTATGAAAAAAAAATTCTGACAACGGGCCGTTTCCCTCACTGCGGGGAACAGCTGTAGGGGAACATGCCTAAAATAGGCTTCTGGACCCCCCAAAACTCTTCTAATGAATGGGAAAAGCAAGGAGATTGATTGGCTCTTGCAATTATGAATAATATTTTTTTGTGATTTTCCAATGATTGTGGAGGTCAATTTAAGAACCACCTCAAATCCATTCCAATGCCATTTATAGGGGCAGTTCAAAATGCCCAAGCAAAGTTTGAGCCTCCTACCTTACTCTACGCGCATTTAGTACTTTCAAGTTTTATCCATTCAAAATAATTTTTCTTTAATCCAAATAGTAATTGAATCTTTAAAAAACAATCTTTCTCTATAACTACTTCGATGAAATTGATGAAAAATAAAATAACTGTGCAAAAGATGTACTTTGTAAGTAAAAATGTGCAACATTTCAAAAAAGGATTTTAAGGTATTAATAACCCCTAAAGGATCAAGTGACCATTGAACATATGCAAGAGCTTTTAGAAAGTTACATGCAAAGTCAATTGTGATTAGATGTTCATGAAATCGTCTCCATAGTGGGAAAATAAAAAAATTTCTAATTGTTTTTTTGGATCAAATGTTATGTTGCCTTCAATAGTTTTTTGGTAGTTGAGGCAAGTTGAAGCATCATGTGCAAAACTTCTCTTTTATTTTTGGAATAAGGTTGTTTGTTTTGTTTTGTTTGATACATTGAGATCTAATAAATTGTAAAAGGCCTAGTAGCGCTCTTGATACCACTTCAAAGCTCTTTAAAAGGAGGGGTGCATGGATTTTGTTTTGTGGAGTTTGGACCTATGATGTGAAAGTTATTGAATTTCAAAGTTTTTATGAATAAGAAAATTGACTGAAATTTTATTTTATTTTGAAAAATTCATAAGTTTCACATCACATGTCCAAATGCCACAGAACAAAGCTCTTGCATTCCTTTGTGTAGAGAGCTTTCTATTCATGCCAATTTTTGTAGCCTTTGGACTTACAATGTGAAAGTTATAGATTTTTTAAATTAAAAATTTTAATTTAATTATCTTTTATTTTTGACAAACAATAACTCTTACATTGCATGTGTGAACACCTTAAAACAAAGTTTTTGTACTCCTTTGTGTACAAGGCTTTCTATTCATACCAAGAATGCAACTTTTGGCATTGCAACAAAGCCCAACGGTGTGAAAGGCATTGAATTTAAAAAAAAAATTCCATTAGAATATTAAAGTCTTATTTTTAATTTTAATTTAGTTGTCACACAGCACAAGGCACACTAGTGTAATTCACATGATACAAGATGCAAATGTAAAAAATCCCCATACGTTGTAGAAAATCTCACTTTAAGAGGAATGAAAGTTTATTGGCCATATTAGTAGGCATGTTAAAAGAATTTTTTTTTTTAAACTTCAAATGTTATAATCTTTCAATTTATGTGGTCAAAGTTCTTGAAATTTTTTTTACACATTCCCACAATAATCTATTACAAATTTATACAATTGAATCATGAAAAAAAAATTCATTTTTTCCATATTGCCCTAAAAAGTGACAATTTTCAAAATTTATTTCTAAAATGTGCCTTCGTCTTTTAGAGGTTAACCCCCTAAAGATCCACTCATCTCAAAAAAAAAACCATCCTAGTCAACTTAGATTCTAACTTTCAAATTAACCATTTTTGGGTACTTGATTTAAACTAACAAAATGAAACTTGACAAATTTAGATTCTACTCTATCTTCAAATTTTGAAAAATACTAAAAATTGAAAGAATTAATGCAATTGCTAGCTCTATGTATGTTAGAATCCAAATTACAAAATGTTGTGTTTTTTCCATTCATATTTTATTCTTTCAAAATGATCTATAAATTTAAATTACAAATTTCTGTATATCATTCTAACCTTTATTCTAAATTATCCAAATATATATAATAATTGGTATAATTTTATTTCCACCTTTTTCTTAAAAAATCAAAATATTCATTCAATTGACTCATTGTGTTTGCAAAATGCCTTTGAAATGTCAAAAAATAGCAAGAAAAAGTTGAAAAAAAACACAAATTTAAAGTTGAACCTCCTCTTGAAATGATTCTCAATCACTCATAATTTCTTGGATTGATATGAAATTTTAGACACACAAACAAGATTGGTAAGTGCAACTTTTCCAAGAAAATTTATTGGAAACGGACAATGTATGAAGAAGAAACACACCACCAAAATTCAATAATTCACTGTAATCTAAAAATGTTGGAATTTTGAACTTTGAATTACTTCCAAACATTCAAAACAACTTGGATTGAAATGAAAATTTTACCACAATAAATAGATTGCAAGGAAAATATAACCCAAAATTTTTTATTGACATTGAACATTGGATGAAGGAGATACAAACCCGCCAAAGTTGCAGCCATGAAATGCAGTGTGGTGGACTCAAATTGAACCAATGAACTTTGATTGACTTACCAAAAATCAGTACATCTTGGATTGATGTAAAAATTTCGCCACATAAACTAGAAGAAAAGAGCAAAAATTTCCCAACAAGTTTTATTGAATTCGGACATCGAATGCAAAAGTTACAGCACTTTGAATGGGACAAAAATCTATGTGAAGATACTTTTTCGCCCCTGGGGCGTTTAAGGCTAAACCAACTTGCGGCACTCCAGAACGACAACGCAGTCCACTTTGCAGACGGCGACCACCTGAGCAAATCCGGCGCCCATCGCCAGCTTCCGCAGGTCGCTCTCCGTTCGTTCACGAGCGTCCGAGCCGAAGGCGCCCAGCATGATGAGGTCCTGCGTGAAGGTCGCCCCATCGCCGGCTTGGAAGGCGCTGCACTCGGGGAGCACGTTCTCCAGCAGAATCAGTTTCCCGTGGCCCGGCAAGGCCTGGTAACAATTGTGCATGATCCGGAGGCACTTCTCATCGTTCCAGTCGTGCAGGACGTTCTGGAGAGAGATGGAAGAAATATTTCAAAAACTAACCAACGTCCACATCGAAACCATTCATTAGAATAGTCCCAAATCTCTGAGTTGCCTGCCCTTCTCATCAATTGGTGAATACATATCTGTCGATCTATTTCGTGAAATTGGCACAATTCCATCCATTCAAATGGCGCGGGGGCCTTTTGTTGTCCAGGAAGGAAAATGAAACTTCTACGTCACATATTTGACGCCAGAATCGCCCCAACTTATCGATCGAAATTGTGGTTCAAAGTAATTTATTTGTTAAAATGGCGCGCGTAAGACCGCCAATATAACAGAATGGACGTTTCAATTCTATTGGCATGTGTTCCTGAGACCAAAAATTGTGACATTCAAGTGCCCACCCAGCTCATTGCTAAGACTGGTAAGCATCTGAAATTCGAATAGAAGCGTGCCAGTCTCTTGGAATTTCGCCATGCATGACGACCTCCCCAGCCCAAAGGAATTAATGCTTGGTGTGAATCTGAAGGAAGAAAACGGTAATCGACTTTTGGGGAGAGAGGGATTAGGGTTTAGGATGGTTTCGATCGACTGACCTTCATGAGGATGGCGTCGCCGACAGCAGGAACTGATTCGAGAAAATCTCCACTCATGAGCTCCACTCCTGCCAGGATTCAACAGGCTTTTGACTACAACGGAACTGAACTAAACTGTTAAATTTAGACCGATGGGCAGAGGAAGTTTGTAAGCAATTGAAGATGACTGGGGAAAATCTAGAACTCAGAATCGCATGGGGTCAAATTTTGAAACAAACAAACAGGATTCCTGGCTGAAATCACAAACTCTTGAAGGCTTCAATTCGATCTCCCCTAATTATTATTTACTCCAAGATAGATATTCTGAACTTGGATGCAAATACTTTGACACAAGATTATAAAGTAGGACTCGATCATCTGAATCCCATGGGGTCAGATTAGGAAACAAACGAACAGGATTCCTGATTGAATCTATCACGATCTCTCAGTGACAACCCGAACTGTGATGGCTTCAAGTCGATCTTACCTAGTATTAATTCTAAGTTTAGGATTCTAGCTTTCGATGCAAATAATGTAAAGCCTCCGTTCATCATACAGCAAGGGAGAGGTTGCATTCACCATTCAAGTGATCGAACTTTGACCCTCTCCCTACAACAACCTAGAAACTTCATCATCGCACATTTATTCAATGTTAAGCTAAAAATCAACTGAAAAAAACTAAATGTCAAAAGATTAAATATTTCACATTTAACAAGAATAAAAGCTCACTTGTATGATCAAATAGAGTCTCAGTCTAATGGATTGTATGGTGAATGGAGCCAACAGATATTTCATTAAAATGGCGGCATTCCTTTGGCATTTTTCCATGAATTTCCTAGCACTCGTATAGATTTCAGACCCTGAAAGTCTGAAATCTAGGACCAGGATACAGTTTAGAACGCAGGTCCTGAACCGAAAAGTGCCAAGTTTGTGGAATACCGCCATTTTAATGAAATATCCATTAGCATCTATCGAGACAAGATTATGAATTTTGGACTCATCTAAATCGCACAGGTCCAAATTTAGAAACGATCAAACAACATAATCACATAGTTACCTAGGGGATTTACAAATATAATTAGTATTGCCTATACTTGGACCTAAAGACATCACTTTTTTCTAGATATTGATTAGCCAAGATGCACAAAATGAAAACATGAAAGCTTGTGAGAGTTATTGTTGGTTTTTGGTACACCTACACACAATTAACTTTGAAAATTCATAACTTTTTCATTCAGTGTCCAAATTAATAATGCACACTAAAGTGTGCTGGAATCCTCTTTCAGTTGCCAATAAGATCTAATAAGAATAATATATGTTTAATACGAACAACTATATTTTCTCAGTTGTAATTGTAGGTAAGCATATCTCATAACCACAAACCAAGCCACAAACCCCACAACAAACTCGGAAAAACCCAACCTGTGAAATGATATATGCATGGATAGTTGGATACCTGGAATTTCCGGACAGGTTTGAATAACATGAGGCTGATCGAAGTTGACACCCTTGATGTGCGGATGCCGCCTCGTGATCTGCTCCAGAGACGCGCCCAGGCCGCCTCCCGCATCCAGCAACACCTTCACCTCGTCGAACCCTCGGTACACCTAACCACAATTTCGTTAAATTGGCGAGATTCTGGTGTCCAGAAATGTGACATATATCTTCACAAATGTCGACCTCATTTCAGACCAAAAACCGAGGACAGCTGTGGATCAAGTTATGATTGAGGACGCCCGTCCTGGAACGTGCCACAGTGTTGAAATATTGGTAATTTAACAAAATTGACGTTACCTCCAGAATGGCCTCCAGGTACAGACGCGAATAGTCGGCCATGCCCTTGTGCAACAGTTTCCCAAATTCTCGATTGCGCTGACTGTAGTCCCACAGGCTTATTCCCCCTTGGGATCGTGTGAACGGCGACAACGTGTCGTCTAGGATTGCAGCATCCAGGTGACCCCACATGCTCAGCATTGCGGGAGTCTGGCTTAGATGCAACAAGGTCACCAGGCTGCCCGCCGCCGCGTCCTCCACCAGGAATCGCCCAATGGGCGCCAGACTGTACCGACGCTCGGCCTTGCCATCTCCTCCTGCGATACAATTGAGGAAGACACATCGATTCATTCAAATGGCGGGCAGGCAAGCATGCAGTTTACCGATCGTAATTAAGTGAGCTAGATCCGCCATCAGTTTTCAATCACTGACAGCTAGGACTACAATTCCAATTGATGTTACATACAGCATAGGATGGCCCAAAACTTTTTTGCGAAAGCCAGTGAAAACGGCCAACTTAACCAAATAGTTATTGTACATACCCCGGACAGAACTTTCTCGTTGGGTACAATTGCATTCCCAATTCAAGACGTTGTGAATACTACTCGAAACTGGCAACTGATCAAATGAATATACAAGCGCGCGATACCCTTGACAGAACTTTAATTCGCGGTGGGTGCACGTGCTGCAGCAGCTAGATGACTTTACTATAAAACTTAGTCTAGAAATTGCGAAGTTAGTTATTGAATACAGTTATATAGATCTGCAGCATAGTAAACGTACCCTTGACTGTGGTTTCGCTTAGGATTTGCGAGACGCTTATCAAGCGGAGGAGTCGTTCCAGATAATTCACGTTGATGGCCTTCCCCGGAATCGCTTTCGCTGCGATTTCGGCCGCGGTCAGCTGTGCGCCATCGCCGGCTCCAGCCAGCGCCTCGAACACGTGGAGGCGGGCGAGAGCTGCAGTGGCGCCGGGCACTACCGACTTGGTCACCAAATCAAACGCGCCAAGCCTCGCGCTGTCGATTTCGTGGACGCCATGGCGTGAGAGAATGTCTTCGCTGCCCATTCAATTCTTCGCAGGTACCACTCGATCAAGTGCTGATGAATTGAGGCAGCTAGTGGCGCACTTGTATCGATCTGCGAGGTCGACGAGGACTGAGTAGCACGAGGACTGAGCAAAAGAGTGTAAGGTAGTCTGCTCTTATAGCAACCTCTTTTAAGCCTACCTAACTCATCGTTGAACTCACTCTCATAAGCATTTCGAGGAACATGTGACTTAGTCAAAGATACGGAACACATTTAGAGCATGGTTGCTTTAAGAACATATAACACCTTCATCATGAGCTGGAGGTTTCGTAGTATTCCGACACTCTAGTTATATTTTACAATTTTCAAAGTTGAAGTGAGAGGATAGTTTGGAGGAGATATTGGACTCACCTTCAATCCTAGACCCTTGAAGCATGAAATATCTCAATTTTTCTTGGTTGATTTAAACATTCCTCACTTCTCATTAGATTCTTTTAAAAAAGTTGTGGGTCTTTTGATTCATAGAAATATTATTTCAAGGTCAAATATTAGAGAAAATTTTGGGCTTGTACAAGTTTGTTTGACTTTAGACCTATTTGACTTTAGACCAGTAGTCAAATGTGACTAAATAAAATTAAAAATATCACAATAATTTAAAAAAATCAAAATTTGACATAACACCCAATTGATTTCATCAAATTTCAATTTTTTTTAAATTAAAATAATATTTATTCAACCACAATTGACTATTGGATCAAAGTCAAACACTCTTTTATAGACCCCAAATTTCCTCTAATATTTTTTATGTGTTGAAAATAGAAATGTTAGAAGTAGGTGTTTTTCCTTTGATATATGTCATTTTGAAACAACTCTTATCTCTGGGAAGAACTCTTAAAGTCTAGAATATTTTATGTTAAAAGCACTTTTTTCACTTTATGGGCAATTTCGTTAAAATGGCTTTATTCTAAATGCCATTTGTACAATGCTTTCTACCGCAAGGGGCCACGAAACACTTCCGTATGTGCGCATGGAAGGTATAGGCATGTCGAACCTCTCACAAAACCAACAGAATTCACAACTCCACCACCTTTTTTTTCCAAAAGCAATCCCATTTTTGTTGAGATTTTCAACCTTCCATCCAAACCATGGTTGTCATACTGGACAAGTTACTATTCATTTCATGTCCTGTAGGACGAGTTATTATTCATCAAATGTACCTAAAAGGTACATTTGATGAGTAATAACTCGTCCTACCGGACATGAAATGAATAGTAACTTGTTCAGTATGACAACCAGGACAAAAACAGTTTCCCATCATTTTACCAAAATACCGCCATTTTAACGAAATTCCCTATCTTTGATTTTTTCTTTAGCCCTAGAATACCAAGTTGGTTACTGTAGAAATCACCCTTTGGGGTACCATGTGAATCATCTGCTTAACCCCTAATGATCCAAGTGACAATTTTCTTGTCAATACCCCCTTTTTTTTCCATTTTCAAAGTTTGAGTTTTTCTTAATAAAAATGATTTTCAGAAAATAGATTACGTTATAAATGCAATGGTGGTAGTTTTGTCAAATTCCAAGTTAAACTCTACATTGTGGATTTTAAAAAATCGAGTGGTGTAGTATAGTTCAGAAGCTCATTTTTTTTGTTTAATTTGAGCATGAACTAAAAAATCATCCAACTAGTGCGATTGTAGCCACCCATCTCAAAAAAGGCAAATCCAAAGAGGTCAAGAAGAAGACAAATGTGCCCATGCTTGTTTTTCTTAAAAATATGGCATTCATTTCAATGACTATCGTGCATTGCAAGCTCCACCAAAAATTGCAAAATGACCACAATGTTGTGTACTCTCTTGTCTTTCATTGAGCACAAAAGATCATCATTTCAAAATATTTTTCACTAAGAAATACTCCTTCAAATCGCATTGCTGTATTTTTCCATTGACCTACACAAATAAAACTTCAAACTAAAATATCTACTAAATTATGCAATCAAATAATCTGAATTTCTTTTAGATCGGTGCTCACTTTCAATGTGAACTATAAGATCCTATAATTATATTCTATCTAATTTCAAGAAAAAAATGAACAAACAAATTGCTCAAGCTGTTGACAATTGAGGATCATTCTGAAAGTACTCCCCCCCAGCCAAGGCCTTGGCCATTAGGAGTTAAAAAAATTCGAGAGCACTCATTTGAGGTCAAAGTATTGTGCAAGACCTCCCCTTATCACACAAAATTCCAAGGATGGTACACTATTGTCTTACATAGAAGGGTTCTTTGTCATCCATCAACTCAAGTTTTTTGGTGTGCTTCTTCTTTTTCCTCCTTGGAATTCCTAATGAGTCCTTTGCACAAGATTGACACCCATTGATGTTATTCATTTGCAAGCATACTGCTCTTGACCTCTAAGACAAGGGCCCCTTGAATCACCACAAAGCATCTTGGATGCAAGCTTGCCCATGTATTGTAGACTACTATAACATCAATATTTTTTTGTTGCACAGCTCTTGGAGAAGGGATCCTATACAAAGACCCATGCCCTCCCATTCAAGAATGTTACGAAAGAATAAGATGGCAAAACTAAGAATTAATTGATTGCAAAAGAATAATTGATTGGGAAAAAGAATAATCGACTACAGAAGAAGGATATCAATCTGCAAGGTATTTGGGTTCATCACAAATGCAAAACTGTGGATGGCAGGCTTGTATTTTGCCTCAGTTTGCAATGAAATTCTGTTTCAATTGTTTTAAAAAATTAAATTAAAAAAAAAACACAAAACCTATTGCAACAATTATGCGGTAGATTGATTAGCCCAATCTAAGCTCATCAGTTCGTCCATCACTATGGCTATCGTGGCTTCCTTCAATGTGTGGAGGGATATTGCTAAAGACTATTGTGTGCAGAATTGCAAAAGAGTGAGCTTCATATCAATGCAGGTGTTGCGCAGGATTGACATCCATATGAAGTGGGTTCTTATGAAATAGAGACGTTGACATGACAGGTGGTGATACACTGCTGTGGACTTATTTGATTCCTGGAAGTTATATGCACCGGTCTTCTCCTTTTGACATCAGATAGAATTTTGGGGGGCTTTTACAGATCCCTTACGCGGCAATCAATTGTACAATGAAGATTCGTGTGTTATTTTAAACTATTTTAAAACAATTTAATCCGTGTAGATTATTTAGAAGATTCACTATTATAATGTGAAAAATTGACTAAGAATTTTGCAGTTCTTGCATCTTTTGAGCTCATTGTCATTATAATAAGAACAATGTGACCGTAAGGCTTTGTTTTTGAATATATAATCTACATAAGTCTAACCTATATAAACCTAACTTATTTAAGTCTAACCTATCTAAGTTTAACCACTCCTCACACACACATCCGTCCTTCAACCAATCAGATCCCACTCCTTTGACGAGGAATTTTATTTATTTATAATTTAATTTTTTTAAAGTTGATTTTTTCTTAAAAAGAAAAAAAGTCAGAGAAAGAGTCAAACTAGTTGAACCCCCCTTCAATAAGGATTTCTATTTATTTTTTAATTATAAAAAAAGACAAAGAAGCCATCTAGCTTACAAAAAGGGTTCGACCAATGCAAAGTCATTACTATAGTCTCTATCCAAAAGGACAAAGCCAAAAAATTGTCACAATTAGATCAATTTTTTAAAATTAAATTAAATATTTTGTGCCCCCCTAATTTAGTGACCCTTGTCATCAAATCACCTAATCAAGAGGCCATTTCCTATTTGTATTTTTGCTAGGCTTCAAGGGAGATATTTGATATAGGTGATCTCTCTATACATATCCATATCCAAAGGTTGTATATCTATCTCCTCAATCTATATACCATATACGCATTCTATATATATGTATATCTCATATATCAAAGCACCAAACGACCAAGATTGTTTCCAATTAATGGTGAATGTTTTTTAAGATCAATGGCAATAGAGAAGGGGGGAAATTTTTTCTTGAGAGGGATCCAATGACTAAAGTATTTTGATAGCGGGAGAAAAAGTAAAAAGTAGAGATGCATCTTTTTGTTATATTGTCATTTTTGTCATTTTTTCCAATGACAAGAGCTCATTTTCATTCACTTCATGCCTAGTGCAAAATTGTCAAGAAGATTAACATGTGCAAACTATTAATATATATTTGAACCTTGTAGGACAAAGATGAATGAAATCTGGTAGTGGGTCAAATGGAAGGTTGCCTTTTGACGGTGGTTTTGTGTATTGGCATGGTTGTTATGATAAAGGATGCAAACTTAAACTTTCAAGTCAAAATTTAAGCTTTTTCTTGAAACTCAACTTCAATATTGACATAGATTTATGGTAGAAATATCTATTTTGGATAGCCCCATGCTATGGCTTTATAGGTTGATTTATTATGGACAATTGTTGAATGCACTATTCATTGAAAAAAATTCATTATTTGCACCTTCTCATCTACCCATCTCTCTTCCTTCTTGGCTTAGCAAGAAGTAGTAAAGCTATCCATAATAGGTGAGTCTATAGGACCATAATGGGTCCAAATGAAAAATCAACATTTTTATTGAACAAAATATTCATTCTTAAAAGATGGGCAATTTCATTAAAATGGCGGTATTCAGGATGTCATTTGTACAATGGCAGCTTATTCCGAATGCCATTTGTACAATGCTTTCTACCGCAAGGGACCATGAAACACTACCATATGTGCGCATGGAAGGCGTAGGCGTGCCGAACCTCTCATGAAACCAACAGAATTCACAACTCAGCCACCTTTTTTTCCAAAAACAATCCCATTTTTGTTGAGATTTTCAACCTTCCATCAAAATAGTTTCCCAACATTTTACCATAATACCGCCATTTTAACAAAATTCCCTACAAGGAAAAAAATTGTTCTTTTTTGCAATCTTCCTCATCCTTATTTTTGTACACCAATTGAACTCAATTTTTCTATGACTTTCCTACATCATATAGGCTAAAATGCTTAAGTTATCCAAAATAGGTACTTCTATCCTAAATGTCAAAATAGGGAGAAGTATCATTTAGAAAGATAAGGTAGGAATTCCATAAATGGAGAGGCCCCTCTAATGGCACAATAGGGTGTCCTATAACAAACAATAGCTCGCTCTATTGTTGATTGAGAAAGATTTAATTGGCTCACACTTGATTAGGAACAAGCACCACAAGTAGCCATTTTAGGTGAAGCTATGAGATAGGAATGGGTTTAGTTGAAAAAAATCCACATCTATATTGAATAAAATATTCATTTTCAAGTATTTTATTTATTTTTAATTTTTTATTCTTCTTCATTCTTCAATTTTGACACATATTGAAATCATTTCTCAACAAATTCCTCATATCTTGCAAATTGAAATGCTTAAATGATTTGTTTATGATATTCCTACCTTATTTAGGTGAACTTTAACACATACTAAGGGGCGCTTCACACATGAGCCGACTAAGTCAAGAGGCCATGGGAGTTTATAGCCAAACTTTGGGCAAGAGTCCAAAGAAATGGGCAATAAATGAACAATAAATGGGCAATTTGACGGACTCTTGACCAAAATTTGAATTGCCACTTTGTGGCGACTAAAACTTTGATCAAGAGTCCGCCATAAGACCATTGCCACATAAGAGCTTAGGCTTCCATGTAAGCACTTTGGAGTGCAACAAACTTTAGATTGTGCCACATTGTGTAAAGGGTCGAGAAGCCAAAGTCAGAGTTTCTAAAATTTGATTGGTGGAGGCCGACGGACTCTCAACCTTGGGCCCATGTGTGAAGTGGCCCTAAGAAGGATATCACACACACAAATAGCTGTAAAGCTGAAAGGGATCTTGCCACACAAATAGCTGGGTCAATCAAAGGCCAACTACCAAAACATATGGAAAACGTTTGTGGATCTGCAAGTGTACTTCTCTGCCATGCACCTGATTGCAAAGCAATTTCAGATTACAAAGGCATACCAATATTGAAGAAGCTTCTTTTTTATTTTGTGAAACATGGACAATTTCCATTGACAAAGAAATAGTATAGAGGACCAGAGGAGAGCCTCCCTGTGAGGTTCAAGAAACTTTTTGAGTTTTACCTCCTATCTTACTTCAATTCCCAAATTGAACCAGTTTTTCAAGTGTGGAGTCCAATTATTTTTCTCTATTTTTGACTCAGAAAAAATTTAGAGATTTTTCACCAGTTTTTTTGCCAATGTTTCCAATTTGCAACCGGGTTTTTCCCAATTCCACGAGCTAACTTTGTACTAGCCTTTGGTTCTTCCCCAACATTAGGGGCATACTTCACAAGTTGGGAAGGGACAGTTACCCACTATGTTAAGGTAGAACTACCCATTACCACCCTGATTCGCAATCTGACTATATTGGAGCCAACTCTAGGAAAGACACATATTTTTCAGAGGTGTGCTTTTGTTTCAGGAATCAAATCCAAGTGGAATTACAATTTTTCGATAAAAATTGTAATTTCTGTGAATTTCTGAAGTGAAATTGCAAAACCGTCACTAGACTAGATTCATAAACGTCCTCTTACAACTCAATACCGCTTTCCAATGTATCTAATAGCACTTGAAAATCCACCAATCAGTAATTGACACGTTATCTTTTAATAGCATTAAGAAACTACTCGTCAGAATCTGAAGCGGATTTGCATGTTTTTATGACGGAATGGGGACAAAGCTGTAGACCACAGAATTGAATCACTGACGGAATTGGGCAGTTCTACCTTATGTGTTACAATCCAGTTTATGTTCACCTTCCGTCTCGTACAACTGAACATCCATTTTGCATTTCTACTAGTTCTATGCTACAGTACACTCAACTAATCAAATTAGTTTTGTTTTGATTCAAATTTTAAAAACGAACTTAGTTGCAAACTTGAAAAGGACAAAAAAAACCCAGATTTCAAGCTTCAAATCCAGCAGATCAGGCCTAAGGTTGGAATTAAGTTAACACCCCCTTCCATGTTGGGTTGTGGGAGTGGTTGGTAATTGGTGCCTCCACCTTAATCGAGTTTTTAATTCATACTTGATTGCTCTGATTTTATGAATGTGCTCTGTAACAGCTTGCCTTGACAAAACATTCTAACGACTTAGCTGGTTGGTGAGTGAGTAGGTAAGTTTGACCTGGCCAGAGCGAGTACAGAAGGATAGTTTTTTTGTTTTTGTTTTTTGTTTTTTGTTTTTTGGGTTTGACACACACAAGTAAACGGTTGCTTTACTGCAAGAAAGGACTGAGAAGAAGAACCAGCCACAAAGCAACCTTGGGGGGCCAGTGAATAACTACTACAAATACAAGAGTACCAAAGTTTGACCCCTGAGCTCATCTACAGATGGAGAAGTCACAGGACCACTTCAAAACAAGGTTAACTTTAACTTTGTGGCACTCAGCTATCATACAAAACTGATATTTTGTTAAAATGACGGTACAAGTAGAACCTCTCTTACTGCAACATCTTGTACTGCATAATATGCAGTAAGAGAGTTAGCAAAGAGTAGGTGGATTTGCACATGCAGTGAATATGGAGAGACATGTATTCATGTGTCCCCTTTGGAAAAGACATGTGTTTCTATGAACTCTCTAACTTAGAGTAAACCTCTTTTAGTGCATAAGTCTTGGTACCATGCACTAAGAGAGGTTCTATTGGTATTTCACAAACTTGATATTCTCACTTTTAAATCGTGCGGTTTGTAATTTATACCTTTCTTAGAATTGAATGATGGAAAATGGCATATAGAATATTGCCATTTTCTAATGAAATTTCCCATACAAGCAATCATTTGAGTGGTGGTACCATATGATGCAACCGACATATAGAAGAAAAGGGAGAAATTAAAGATTAAGTGACATGGACCTTTGCTTTCAAATTTGTACTAAAGAGTGAAATTAGGTTGCCTCTCACTAATTTCTTGACATTTCACACTATACAAATATTTATTACTATTGTACAAGAATGCACTACTTTTGAAATAGGCAGTGTTGTAATTGAAACTCATGATTGAACCTCCATGTGTGCAAATGAAAAATATATCTAGAAATATTTGTTGACTTTGATGGCTTGTAAAGTTAGTAATTTTCTTAGGGTAAGGCAACATAATTTCACTAATTAGTGTAAAAGTAAAATTTATGCACTGACATGATAAACCAACAATGTGGGTCATATAGTCAATTAGCCCAATCCAATTAGTCACCTAATTTTGTCATCTACAAGACCCTCCCATTAGCATTAGTTTGCCACCCATTTCCAAAGAGTGTGCAAGTTATGTACATCAAGCAAGTAATTGTGAGTGTAATTATCAAGAAATGAGACCAAGTTCACATTTATTTAAAGACGGTTTAAGGTTAATAAAGATGATTCAATAAATGTTGAGTTGGGTGAGCCTAATTGTAAATAAATTGGCTCTCTTGGCTTGGGTGGGCACACAACGTGGTACGAAGTGACATAGTTGTGTTACACATTCCTTGCCTAGTCGATGAAATTCATTTGCAAGTTTGAGAAAGTGTGGTTGAGGACTCCATTCTTTGGTATTAGAGTGAATAGGACTATCACTTGGCATCTTTAAAAATCCACATGTGGATCATTTACAATGTAAAATAGCATTCTTTGTCTCCTTGGTGTTGTACATGTTAGTTCTTTCTCCAGGGTGCAACTCTTGGCTTTTGCAGTTTGTTCTCTTATTTCTTGGAATAAACTGCAGGTTTCAAAAAAATAAAAATAATTGTGAATAAATAATTGTGAGAATAAATTATAGATTCGGCCAATAAAAGAAGTACTTTTAGAATGTCAAACTTGTGCTTTTAAACCACTCACTCAAAGGAATTAAGGTGGTAGGTCATTGATTTTGAAGCTTTCTAAGATTATCATAACTTCCACCCTTCCTCCACCTACTACTGGTTTTCTATTTGGGGTTTGAAAATTTGTATCAATTCAAGTTCTTATATGAGTTCACTTGTATTAAACCAATTCACCTAATTCTTTCTCTGAAAAATACTGGCAATTGAATCCTGGTCCAATGTTGGGTTGGCAGGTGTTTGTTTTGTTTGCTCTCCCAAGCCACTTGTGGCTGGCAGCCTTGTACCTTTATTCTTGCAATGAAATTTCTCATTTCATTTGTGTAAAACAAATACAGACAACAATCATTACATTGCACAAGATATCCAAACAAAGATATCCAAATTGCAAATCTGAGTGGTGATATCAAATAGACTGTTCTACCTTAGATCCAATGGCTTGGTTTACAGAGCAATGATGGTGATTTGATCATTTTGTCAAAAAAAGGAAAAAGAGGCCTCAATTACTTTTCCTGCAAAGTGGTCAATTAGCCTCAGTTCCTGTCCTGCAATAAGCGTAGCTCAGAGGCCTCACTTGTTGTCAACAAGCTCCAATTTCAAACAATGCAGTTACCGTAGTACATGGGGGGCTCAGCCAAAATATATTACATGTAGCTAAACTCTCCAGTCTGGATCTTAGGTACATGGCTTTGTCGAAGTTTACACATTTACACAATAAAATAAACGCAAGCCGCTCCTGCTCAGCGAGACTTCTTCTTTGTACTCCATTCATATTAGGGTTTAAAGCTTAAGCTACTTCGTCTCTCTCCTCACATTTCTACGCACGTGCGCATCTGCAGCTCCCAGTGCAGCTGTCAAAGGATTGTCAAAAAAGTTTCAGTGCAGCTTCTATTACAATTTCCAGGGTACCTCTTATCACTCATGTGTAGGTTGCAGTATGCTGTCTGTCAGTTTTTATACTGGCACGGCTCTCTTCACTTGTGTGTGTGTAGGTATGTCTTTTGGTTTGGCTATTTGTCTGTCGCAGCAGCTTGTGTTTGAAGGTCTGAGGTTTTGTAGGTTTCAAGCATTATTAATAGGAGACAACACTTTCTCACAGCTTAGGCTGTTGAATTTTTCAATCAGTTGTGCTGTAGGTGACAGCTAACATACAGCATGACTGGCAGAGATGTCGGGGAGGTGTACACTGAAAGCAACGACGACATTCAACTTGTTGTATGTTGAAAGGCACGACGATCACCTACATCGGATTCGTAACTAGCCTATGGTTGGAAAATTGGTTTGCCTGTAGATTGAGAATGGGACAAACAGAATCTTCACAAAAAAAAAATTTGTAGTGTTTTTGTTTTTGAGGGCAAAATTGTTAAAAATTATGAACTCCTTTGTAAATCTATTTTTTTACATGAAGAATTTTTTTTTTCTTCTTCAACCTTCCACATGCCATAGATTGGCTAAATCACTTAAGTGGTTGGAAACCATTCGTCATTGTGATAGAACAAAATTGAGCACTCCATCAAGTTGCTTTCTTTTGTTGCAGTGTAGATGCAACATAGAGATTGACAAAATTGACATGACATGGGATCACCAGTAGAAAATTAAACTAGTACATTCATTCATTGATTTTCAAATTGACGGGGTTGACTCTCTAACCACATGGTGCACTTATGTGATGTGGGAACTAATATGGTACAAGCGGGAACTAATGTGTTCTACCCTCGAGCTCATGGCCTTTTGAAGGTTCAGTTTTCCTTCTAGTTGTTTTTACAAACTAGATTATTTGGTGCAATTGGTGCAATTGGTGCTACATATATCAATTAATTTTAGGGTTCTATTGTAGAAGAAGGAACAACATTGATCCACAGTACTACTAGTTTACTTTCCTTCTTTTTTATGTCACAATGCTCTTTTCGCTCAACATCATCTCTTGGTAAGATTTTGAAATGTTTATCTTATTTTGGTGATGCTTTTTCTTATTTGGATGTGTGAGATTCTTGAGTTTTGAAGGTTTTTTGGGTTTGCATGAAGGTGTTTTTGTATTTTGTGGAGGATATGGGCTATTAGAATGTTAGATATATATATTTTGAAGGTATCACAAAAATGTGGTTTGTCTTAAGCTTTGATTTTTTTTCTATTTTGAAATAGAATAAATTATATGGTACATGTATAGTATACATTCTTTTCTAAAGGCCTTTGGTCACTATGTTGAATTGTAGTTTTTGATTTGTATTCCCTAAATTCTTGACAAAACAATGAGCTTGGAATGAGTTGCTTTGTAAACAAAGTCTCTTATCACTTTGTCTATAGCCATCAAAACACTTTGTTGCATTTTAAAGAAAGGTTTGTATTGTATAATACATTGATTATTGCTCTATGGAACTATTAGATCATTAACATCTCAATGAGGTTTTCTTACAGTAGGTTTTGGTGCATGGGTGCCTAGGTTTTAATTGATGCCATTTCTTCAACATTGAGGTTTTTATTTATGTTGAGTTAAGCATGGTATATTGACAACTCACTTGTTTTTTGTAGCTTTGAATCTTCTTTTTTGTATTTTTGCACTTTTGTAGCAACAAGTATTTGTATGTTTTGTTGTATGCTTGTTGTTATAAGAATCATCTATATTGAGAGGCAACACTAATTGCATTCCTAGTAGTTGAAAAGGTTTGAGTCCCTTGGATTTTGAAATGCAAAATTTCTTATTGATGTTAATTTTTTTTAATTAATTAATTGTCATATTGAATGTGGGTTGAAAAATAGTACCAACTATATTTTCAAACAATAAAGGCTATAACCCATCCAAAAAAAAAATTGGAGACAAAAAATACAATGATCTACAAAGAAAAGTAATTTTTTTAAATGATTAGTCAACATTGCTATGCAACTTTTACAAAGGAAATTGTAGTGAAAAAAACTACTATGAAAAAATGACATTTCTAGTATAATTTTGAAACACCTTGGGCTCATATTTACACTTATGGCATCTTTTGTTTCAATAAAAGATTTGAAATCTTTTAGAAAAAAAAAGACTAGGTATCTTTTGTGAATTTGTTTTAAATGTTTACATCAAATGAAAGAATGACACATGTACTTGTTATTTAATTGATTATGATTTTTTAAAGTTTTGACAAATAAATCACTATTCTCCTAAAAAGACACATCCCAAATTATTCTTTAAGATTATCATTATACAATCAAAAGTAGATGAAAGGTGACTAAATAAATGAAAAAGGTAAAAATTGAATTAATGTATTACATGGACAAAATTTAGGTGACCAAAATGTGAGTATTTTTTTAAAGTGTGTAATATACACTAAGGAAGAATATTCTAACCTTCCAAGGAATGAAATTAGCTTAGAATTAAGACTATTTGGATTAGAAAGCATAGATATGTGAAAAAAAATTAGTAGTATAAGAAATAATGTCTTAAAATATTTTCATGCATATTTCATTTTTTCATTTAAGAAAATGATGGTTGAATAATTTGGACTTTTCTTAAAATTACTACAAAATTATGTAGTTGTGTCTTTCCCAAGGATTGTACTCAAAAATTGTTTTTACAAAACTATTGCATTTGAAAAAAGATCACAAGAAAATCATCCATACAAAGATAAGTGAAGCACGGAAATTCATCTAAATTTTCTATGTGATTATAAAAGAATACATATGATTCTCTTGTACAATTATTATATATATTTGTGTGTGTATGTGTGTATGTATTTAAAAATTTAAATTAAAAAAAAAATTGACACACAACTTGCATAAAGATGTAATATTATATCACATGATCAAATATTTCATTTCCTTCATCAAAATATACACACAAAAATCATTGGAAACACTTAATGAAAGTATATTTATGCTACGCTTGAGATGAACAAAACTTTTGGAGCCCTATGTCTCTAACCAAATCACTAAGTAAGTTCATTAGAAGAGTTTTGGGGGGTCCAAAATCCTATTTTGGGCCTGTTCCTCTATAGGTGTTCCCTGCAGCAAAGGGAACGGCCCGCTATCAAAAAAAAATTTCCATAAAAATAAATAAATAAATAAAATTTGTCTCCAAATGGAAAATTAATTTTTTTATTTTTATTTTTATTTTTTTGGTCAGTGATGTAGCAGGGGCTCAGCCGCATCAGACTGCTGTGCCGAACCTATTTCATGTGTTCGTAGGCTATGATAACTTGTAGGCATCTAGAGGCCCCAAAAATCTTCTAACGACTAATCTAAAAGGGGTCCCTAGAAGGGTTTTTTTGTATGATCATAAGGGAATACATATGAATCTTTTGTATAATTATATGAAAATGATCTCTAACCCTTTTTAGTCTCTAAAGAAAATGTACCTTCTAGAATTTAAAAATTCTTTATGAGGTCAAAGGAAAAATATTGAGTTTAACACATAAAGGAATTGAAATAACCTTCTTATACATGTAAAACTAGAGTTAAAAAATAGCTTATAAATGGTCATACAATTCTATTTGTATTAAACAATGGATGATTTTTGTTCTTTTTCTTAGTGCACTCATGGCTTTGTTGATGATTTATCCTCTTCATTCATTGATTTTAAGTCATATTAGTTTAAAAAAAAATTCAATGGAATATTTTGACTCCTCCAAATAGGCATCATTGTATTTGTAGAGAAACTCCATGTACATACTAAGATTTAGGACTTTGATCAACTAGTTGAACAACCAAAAAATCTCATTTGGACACTTAAAAGCAAATTTAAGTATTTATTTATTTTTCTTGTTGGTAAAACGATAAGCACCCTATAATTGGGCCCATAATGCAAGAAAGAAGAAAAATTATTCTATCAATTATATATTTTCATCCATAAATATTATCTACAATTTGTCAAATTTGTAAACTTCATCCAAAAGTTGGTTAATTGTAGATTTTTTTGATAATTTCACCCACTCCAACCTCTTTTATTTGATGTAAAGACAACCAACATCAAACTAGGTAAAATTTTATCAAAAATTTGCTACTAATAAACCAAAATACAACAACATTACTTACAACCCTTTTGCATAAACTTTAGAACTTACATTGAAATTTAGCTCAAATAACAAGGATTAAACCTCATAGAACATCGAGGTTAAAAAGTAGTCAATGGATGACTTTCCAATTTACTATAGAAATGAAGAATGCACTTATTGGTTTATAAATCAAATCATTTTGAACAATGTACCTTGGTGATAGATTTCTTCCTTTTTAGGATTAAACCCTAAACTTCAACCTTGTAATGTTATTGTGAACACTAAGTGTCTATTTAGATGACTTCACTTAAAACTGTAGGATGGAAACAAAATATTGTTTTTTCTATTTTTTTTAAGGTACTTGAATACATTTTTAGTGAATAGTATTGCAAATTCCCTTATTTTTATATCATTATTGACTTTTCTAAAGAAGAAGATGCTTAATATATGGATTACCATTACTAGCAATGTGATTTTGGCCATTACTTGCTAATTTTTCTTGATGTGAATTTAAGCCATAAAATTGGCATTTTCTAGATAAGAGTTTTACTAATGAAATAAAGCTTTTCAAGTGCAGTTTCTACTCCAATTTGAATTTGGGAAAATTTGAAAATTTCAGTATTTTATAGCAATATGAACTTTGGACCTATAACCATGATTTGTTGATTTTCTAATTTAAGAGTGATGCGATAACTTTGGTTTATACCGTGATGGTATATACACTTTGATATACATCGATAGTGAACATTTCAAATTTTTTGAGTATATTTTGTAATTTAACATGAATTTTCTTCATTTTTTTCTTAAGAAGTTCACAATAATTTCAAAATTTCCCCCAAAACTTTGGAAATTTTATGAATTGTAGACGACATATGATTTCATCTCTGAAAAATAAATGTAAAATTTTTCATTCATATCTAGTAGCAAAACGGCAGCAAATCAGTGGTCATTGGGCCGTCCTTCTCAGGTGAAACCCTAAACCACAACCAACTTGCGGCACTCCAGAACAGCGAAGTGGTCCACTTTGCAGACGACGGCCACCTGAGCGAATCCGGCGCCCATCGCCAGCTTCCGCAGGTCGCTCTCCGTTCGTTCACGAGCGTCCGAGCCGAAGGAACCCAGCATGGAGATGTCCAGCCTGAAGGTCGCCTCATCGCCACCTTGGAAGGCGCTGCTCTCGGGGAGCACGCAGTCCAGCAGAATCAGTTTCCCGTGGCCCGGCAAGGCCTGGTAACAATTGTGCAAGATCCGGAGGCACTTCTCATCGTTCCAGTCGTGCAGGATGTTCTGGAGAGAGATGGAAGAAATATTTCAAAAATTAACCAACGTTCACATCGAAACCATTCATTAGAATAGTCCCAAATCTCTGAATTGCCTGGCCTTCTCATCAATTGGTGAACACATATCTGTCGATCTATTTCGTGAAATTGGCACAATTCCATCCATTCAAATGGCGCGGGGGCCTTTTGTAATCCAGGAAGGAAAATGAAACTTCTACGTCACATATTTGACGCCAGAATCGCCCCAATTTTTCGATCGAAATTGTGGTTCAAAGTAATTTATTTGTTAAAATGGCGCGCGAAAGACCGCCAATATAACAGAATGGACGTTTCCAAAGGAATTAATGCTTGGTGTGAATCTGAAGGACGAAATCGGTAATCGACTTTTGGGGAGAGAGGGATTAGGGTTTAGGATGGTTTCGATCGATTGACCTTCATGAGGATGGCGTCGCCGACAGCAGGAACTGATTCGAGAAAATCTCCACTAATGAGCTCCACTCCTGCCAGGATTCAACAGGCTTTTGACTATAACGGAACCAGTTGAACTAAACTGTTAAGCTTAGATCGATGGGCAGAGGAAGTCTGTAAGCAATTGGAGATGCGTGCATGGGAAAATCTAGAACTCAGAATCGCATGGGGTCAAATTCTGAAACAAACAAACAAACAGGATTCCTGGCTGAAATCACAAACTCTTGAAGGTTTCAATCCGATCTCCCCTAATTATTATTTACTCCAAGATAGATATTCTGAACTTAGATGCAAATACTTTGAGACAAGATTTTAAATTAGGACTCGATCATCTGAATCCCATGGGGTCAGATTAGGAAACAATTAAACGACAGAATTGCACACCTAAGGTAAGTACAAATATATATAATCAATACTGCCTACATTTGGACCCAAATGCGTCACTTTTTCCAAGATATTGATTACCCACGAAGCACACAATCAAAACATGAAAGTCTGAGAGTTACTGTTGGTTTTTGGTACCTCTACAGACAATCAACTTTGAAAATTCATAACTTATTCATACGGTGATGAAATGATGCATGTTAAAGTGTGTTGGAATTATCTTTCAATTGTTAATAAGATGGAATAAAAATATTTTATGTTTAATAATAGCAACTAGATATTCTCAGTTGTAATCTTACTTGCGCATAACTCATAACCACAAATCTCACAACAAACACTGAAAAGCCCGACCTGTGAAATGATATATGCATGGATAGTTGGATACCTGGAATTTTCGGGCAGGTTTCAATAACGTGAGCCTGATCGAAGTTGACACCCTTGATGTGCGGATGCCGCCTCGTGATCTGCTCCAGAGACGCGCCGAGTCCGCCTCCCACATCCACCAATACCTTCACCTCGTCGAACCCTCGGTACACCTAACCGCAATTTCGTTAAATTGGTGTGATTCTAGCTTCCAGAAATGTGACATATATCTTCACAAATGTCGACCTAATTTCAGGTCAAAAACCGAGAACACGTCTGGATTTATGTTTCAGGACGCCCGTCCTGGAACGTGCCACAGTATTGGAATATTGACGTTACCTCCAGAATGGCCCCGAAGTACAGACGTGAATAGCCGGCCATGCCCTGGTGCACCAGGTTCCCCCATTCTGGATTGCGCTGACTGTAGTCCCACAGGCTTAATCCTCCGTGGGTTCGTGCGAACGGCGGCACCGTGTCGTCTAGGATTGCAGCATCCAGGTGGCCCCATATGCTCAGCATTGCGGGAGACTGGCTTAGCTGCAACAATGGCACCAGGCTGCCCGCCGCCGCGTTCTCCACCAGAAATCGTCCGATGGGCGCCAGACCATACCGACGCTCGGCCTGGCCATCTCCCCCTGCGATACAATTGAGCGAGACACATCGATCCATTGAAAATCTGCAATATGCGGGCAGGCAAGCATGCAGTTTGCCGATCGAAACGGAAGTGAGAAACGCAAGCAGTTTTCGTTCACTGACTGCTAGAACTAAAATTCTATTTGATGTACAGGACGGCCAAAAACGTTTTGAGATAATCAGTGAAAACGGCCAACTTTATTAACCAAATACGGTAGTTATCATGCAAACCCTGGACAGAACTTTCTCGTTTGGGTACAATTGCGCGCATTCCCAATTCAAGATGTTGTTAATACTACTCGAAACTGGCAATTGAATGAATATACAAGTGCGTGATACCCTTGACAGAACTTTCACTTTGGGTGCAAGTGCTGCAGCAGGTAGATGACTTTACCAAAGATCTGAGTCTAGAAATTGCGAAGATAGTTATTGAATATATTTATGTATGCAGCGTGCTAGCTCGTACTCGAAACAATGTAAACGTACCCTTGACCGTGGTTTCGCTCAGGATTTGCGAGACGCTCATCAAGCGGAGGAGTCGTTCCAGATAAGTCAGGTTGATGGCCTTCCCCGGGATCGCTCTCGTCGCGATTTCGGCCGCGGTCAGCTGTGCGCCATCGCCGGCTCCAGCCAGCGCCTCGAAGACGTGGAGGCGGGCGAGAGCGGCCGCGGCGCCGGGCACTACCGACTTGGTCACCAATTCAAACGCGGCCAGCCTCGCGCTGTCGATTTCATGGACGCCATGGCGTGAAAGTTCGTCTTCGCCAGCCATTCAATTCTTCGCAGGTACCGCTCGATCGAGTGCTAATGAATTAAGGCAGCTAGCGATATCCCTGTCGATCTGCGAGGACGAGGACTGAGAGCCAGCACGCGTGAATGGAATACTAAATGGGTGGCGACCTCATCCCTCGACGTTGACGTCGACCTCTTCCACTCCCACGTAGTCCGCCTGCAGGGCGACCTAAACCAATAGGACGTCAACTGAAACCCACAGGACAGCAACGATAACCTATCGAGTGCGACGCACACGTATAGCACTTCGACGGAAACCTATGCCATGCCGAGAAAACCATGGCACTCGGCGATGCCTCCAATTGTGTCAAAACGTTGATATTTTGCGTTCAGCCCAGACCTAACGCATCGTCTTCTAGTTCTGCCTATTTGGCGTCGTACCAAAGGTTATCTTCAGATGGACCTACCTCAGAGACACAGCCTCTGAGGATTCTGTGTTTGCAGGGAACAAGGAACACTCCGACCCAACTCAACAACTGGAGGATCAATGCGTTAAAGCAGATTCTGTTAATTTAGCCGCAGATGACAAAGAGCCTGGAAGTAGTATGTTACGGGGTCTCTTAGATGGTGGGTATCAGAGTCTTTCTCTTCTTCTTGGAAATCTTCCGCAATCACGAACTTTAAGGTCGATTTGCTTATGTATTCAGTACTCGTCACTCAGTGGTGGAGATGACTAATTCGTGAAAGCTTGGTTGATTCATACAGCTCTCTTTTCGCTGTTACTGAATGTTTCTGTAGAACAGCCTCTTGTCTTTTCTGATTGCTCACTGCAACCAAAAATCCTCTTGGTGTGCAACGTTTAGAGCTACGAGTATGTCATTCTGTTTGCGAGTTTGATTTATGGGTGATTTGAGTGAGCATTCGTATGTAAAGTATCACAATTAGTGTGGCAACTGGTCAAGATGAGTATCTCGCCCAATGACTGAAATTACTTATACTAAATTACATTTCCCTCAAAATTCAACTTAAGTGTCACAATTTGTCGAGTTGAATGCATTAGAGAAAAAACGAGGTCTCAAGAGGGTCAATCCATAGCCCTCCAAGGACCCCACTGATTGCATGTTTTTTGTTTAATGAATTGTTTTCTCGTATTACTATTCACCTTTAGTCACGATGTCGGATGCTCATCAATGTCTCAAAATTCAAGTAGAAAGTGTTAAATAATTAGGATTAAGGTACTTTAATACACCTTATTTGTGATTATTGGATATTTTGTACTCAAAGGCACCTTCCACTCACACAAAATTGTGGAAAAAAAAGCAAATGTTCAAAAGTAGTCCAATGATTTACTATCAAGAATTTATTTTATGGCAATATGAAAGACTTATTTTGTGCACATTGGATGAGAATGAAGGGTGAAAAGGTTGTTTTTATAGAGAAATCAATAGTCCATCATGAATCCTCAAAGGCTATGAGATAATTTGAAGATGAACATTCATTGTCAAATGTAGGAATTGTCTTCAAAGTTAAATTTCAGACCTCATTTAGACATAGTAGAATAACTTTTTTCAAAAAACCTTTGAACAAAGTTAATATAAGGAATCAATTTAAATTCAAATTTCAAAGAGGGTGTTTGAAAATGTCCAAAAAAAGTCCATTCAAACCCCTCCTTGAAATTTGCTTATAACTTTTAGTTTGAGTCTCAAAATTTCAAATGAATTTTTGGAGATGAAAGTTAAGTTGATTTCCCATATTAATTAGAAAAAAAAATTTATTCTACTATGCCTAAACGAGGTTTGAAATTTCACCTTGAACACAATTCCTACATAATTTGACTTAACCATGAGTGGTTGAGCTCCTATTAATTTCAATTTACATATCCCACATGGATTGTTTTACCTACTATTATTACACTTGTATAAATAGGGTTTTCTTTTCATTTCTAAAGTCACAAAATTAAGTAAATGACTATTGAAGCTAGTTGCCCTCTAAAGCAACTAGCTTCCAAAGCCATGAAAATTGGCTTAATTAGATTTAATTGGATAATTTTGTTTTTTAATTTTCAATAAAAAAACCCTTGTATAGTGCTTTCTTTTTGAATCGCAAAATTCTAACCAAGTTGATGATTTTTGTAAAAGTCTTGTTCATCTTGACAATTTTGCAAAAGTCAAAGTATGTGACTATGCATTTTAGACAAATTTTGTAGGATATCTATATTACTTATAATAGCTTGGTTTGTTATTCTAAAGTGATCCCCCAAAGGCCCTAGATTTTTTCTAATGACTAGGAGTTTTTTTTGTTTTTTTTTCTCACTTTGAATGCCTTGTGAGTCCCTTGTACAAGATTGATACCTATTGATGTTAATTGTTTGTAAATATAGCATTTTTGACCACCAAGGCAAGAAACCCTTTGATTTAGTATATGGAGGATCTTGAATGTATGCTTGCCGATGTATTGTGAGTCACTATAACACCAATATTTTTTTCTTGCATAGCTCTTGTGAAAGGACTCTTGTCCAAGGACCCTTGCCTTTTCATTCAAGAAGGCTATGAACGATGAATATGGCAAAGAATGATGGATTGCCAAAAAGAATGATTGGCAAAAAACCCAGTAAACGACTATAGAAGAATGATATTGATTTGTGAGGAATTTGCATTCATTACAAACACAAATTCAATTAAAACAATTATGTTTGACATCAAAGGGCCCAATCTTAGTTCATCAGTTATCATATTTGATCACCATTGTGGCCTTCCGTCAACTTGCCAAGCATGCAAAAGAATAAGTTTATTTCAAAAAAATAATCAATGTGCAAGATTGTAAAAGAATAATATCAAATGTAGGTGTTGTGTAGAATTGACATCCATCTACATCAATGGTGCTAGTATATGAGTATGAAAATGCAAGCATGTGAGCTTTGAACATATATATAAGTAAATATACTACAACCATTGAGAATGCTTATAATATAAACACCTATAATATATGTAACTATCTTTATTGTAGTTACACTATCATCATATAAGGTTTCTATACTATAGACACCTATGATATAGGTGTATAGTCTTTTAGGCTCATGTGCTTACGTTCCTAGGCTCACATAATAGCAATCCTTCCATCTACATTGAGATGAAGTTGGTTCTTATGAAATGCAGACAATGACATGATAGAGGTACACTTTTGTGGGCTTCATTCTTGAAAGTTTGATGCTTCAGATTGTAGGTTGCAAATTCTTGAGATCAAATAGAATTTTTTGGGCTTTTTCAGATTCCTTGTGGGGCAATTAATTGTAAGATGAAGACTCTTTTGTTATTTTAAACTATTTAAAACCAAATTTATCCATCTGGATTATTTGGTTTACTATTATAATATAAAAGATTTGACGAAGGTCCAATCTAGCTTATTGGAGATGGGATTGGAAAAATGATGTGCTCTAAGCTCTCAAATTTTTTTTTGTCTTCTCATTGATATGTGGGTTGGTTGGATTAGAAGAACAAATGGCCAAAAAAATTTACATTGTTTGAGATTCCCCCCATGTATTCCTTCCATCATTTCACCACAACATAGTGGTAGGAAGCTAATTGTTCAAAATGTTGGCAAGTTTGTAGTAGAGTAGTATCTAGTTTGTGATATGAAAAAATTCATTGTTTGCATGGATTTTCACCCTAACCCTTGGTCCAACACAATTGCATCTACTACCAATGTGAAAGACCCAAGTTGAAGGTCTTTCAACAATAGAGGCTCTATATCCTTTGAAGGCAAATCAGAGGTGGTAATGGCATAATCTTCTCACCTTTCATAGCAACTAAGTCTATACGTAGACAGAAAGGTGGTCTAGATAGGAATGGGAAGTGGATTCTGATACTTGACATTCTAATGTTAAGAGTTCATTTTTGTACACTTCATGCATAATGTAGGATTGTCAAGAGAAGATCATGCATCTACAAACTATTAACATATGTTTGGACCATCAAGGACAAAGTTGAGTGGAAGCTGGCAATGGCTCAAATGGAAGGTTGCCTTTCCAGATCCAAGGTGGGGTTTTGTGCTAGTATGGAGTTGTTCAAACAAAAGATGTTTATTAAACAGATGAACGTGATGGCTAAGTGAACTTTGTAAAGTACAATGAGGTGAGCGTAAGGATTGTAGTTGTGATCAGATATGGTGGAATGCTTGTAGGTTGAATAGGATGTAGGGGAAGTGCTTGTAGATTTAGATTGAGTTTTTAGTAGGGAGCTCTTGACAAGATCCAAATCTCCAACGTGTGATACAAAAACTATTTGTCGAGTGACCTAGCAATCCCAAGGAGATGCTTTAGGAGACTTGCCACATAGATTGACACATTGTGTAGAGATCAAATGAGGTGAATTTGATACGACTATGTGTGTAAATGCAATCTAGAATAGAAAATAGTAGTTTCACTTTGTGACGCTTGTGCAAGTAGGAGGATGGACTAGATAAATCTAATGCGCCTTACCCCAAGGCTAACCCAAGAAGTGTGATCACAAGGAGGTAGATTATAATACCAACAAGCCTACATACAAGATCTTGAAAGGAACAATCACCTACAAACAAAGATGCATGCTCGATAGGATGAGCCTGTGAAATCCTTAGATTTGCATGCGGTGATCTAGGTTACAAACAAATACTTGCACCTACGTATTGGATGAAGTGATCTCTTGACTTCCAATAACCCACCTATTGAAGAGTCCCAAACAAGCTAAGGAGTCACAACCTTCCTACACCAATGCCTTTACTTTTTGAAAAACAACCACATCCACTACATTGAAGCAACAACTAGATCTAATTCGATACATCTCAAAGCTTATTCTTTGTGGTCAATTCAATTTGATTTGATTCATCTTCCAATTCATCTCTATTTAGTTCTATATTCAACATGTTGATCAAGTTCGAAACTTCAATCCAGTTTGACCTTGACATTCCAATTTCCAAATCAATTCAATAGTGAGGATTCTAGATCAATCCAGTAGTAAAGATTTGATCCAACATCCTAATTGATCCAACACCCAAGTAGTGAAGATTCAATTCAACATCTTAATTGATCCAACATCTCAATTTGATATAATATTGATTTAGATCTAGTAGCCAAGTTTGATCCAACAATCAAAGTTTGATCTAATTGATCTAGCATCCTAGCTTGAAACTTTGAACTAGTCACTAGAAAGAGCCTATGTTTTTTTGGATTTTTGTGTGTTTAAGTTGACGAATTTTTTTAGACAATTAATATAACAAGTTATGTTTTTATATCAACAATTACACCCACCATAACATCTTCATTTTATGGTAGATATAATTGTTGACATAAAAACACGACTTGTTATATTAAATGTCTAAAAAAATCCGTCAACTTAGACACAGGTTTCTTCTAGTGGGTTGATCCAATAATCTAATACATTAGTTTAGCATTACTTTTTGACCTAATATTCAGTGTGTTTGAATTTACTAGTCCAATCTAGTTTGATCCAATATGAGGCTTATTGATAGCATAAAGCACTAGTTTTTATTTTTATTTTAAGGAAATTTGGATGTAGGCTCTAGGTGAGAATTAAGTGGCCAAGATTAGGTGCACTTCAATTTTCTTTTGGTGCAAAATTTGGCTCTAAGTTAGGAATAAGTGTGAGTTGTATGGCATGAAAATAAAACCCAAAAAAAAATCTTTGGCAATTCCAGGTTTTGAACCGGTGCAAAAGAGGGCGACTAAGTTTCAAAGAGTGGTGCAAAACATGTGATAACCAAATTCTTGATAATGCAATTCAATCTCTACTAAGTAATTGTTTTTGTTATACAACTATTTCAAAATGAAATTGGCATAAGTCTAAAGTTTGAAATGCTATCTACAATAAAAATACAACCTCAAAGGCTATAATTGCCAAGAAAAGTCAAGCAAAATCTACAACAAGAAAACTAAAACTACAAAGAACATATCTAAGAAGCTAGACATTAAACCTATAAAATATAAAACCCATGATGGTGTGAAGAGACCACATGTTCCAATACCATGCCCAAAACCCATAACAATAGTTATCAATATGGTTAAGCCACTACATGAAGCATTTTTTGTATGGAAAATCTTCCAATGTATAAACCTTTTGCCCATGCATGCCAACTACAAGGCTAAACTAATCACCTTGCAAATGGTTGCAAAGCTTATCCTTCAAGAAGGCAAGTGACAAAAAACACCGTTTGTCTTCAATAGACCCTAGAACATGTATCATGGCTATTTCAATCAATTTTACATATTCCGGAATCTCCTTTGACAAAGAAGTATTAGCATCTGAAACTCGCCACAGGCAAGTTAAAGGATTCACAGCCAAGTTGGAGTCATCTAAGGTAGCCATGCTATTTGATAGCATGGATAGCTTGAATAAGTGATGTTGGATTTTGAGTTGAAAATAATTCAACATTGCTAGAATTAGGTGCTTGTTATCATTTTACCCAATCCACTTTGGCTCTCTATAATGTTTTTTTTATGACATTGAATTTCTTTAAGAAACTCTTCTCAGCATTTGTTTGCTTCTAGTATTGAGGAGAAACAATACCAAGTGCATCAAATAGACCATGTGTAGGAAAATGAATACTGAGCTTGTCAATGAGTTGTTTGGAGGCACCTACTTTCAATCAATAGAGACTTTAGGATCCAAGCAACCACAAACTACCAAGAATAAATCTCCAAAAGATCATAATAGGCTTCATAGTGTTGATTTCTTATATCAAAATATACCTAGTTCATCCACCAACAATGAAGAAGCTGTTGCATTTCAATGCTAGAGTGCATGTTTCTTTTATAAATTCCTAAAGAATGTAAGAAAATATAATGAAAACCACATTACACATATAAGAGTCTACACCAAGTCAACATCAAAAGACAACAATACCAAATGTAATACTAACTTTGCACACTAAATTATCTTCCCAAATTCTCAATTATTTTAAGTGTATTCACGACTGAAATACATTGAGATGGGTAATTTTGTTAAAATGGTGGTATTCCAGATGCCATTTGTACAATGCTTTCTACCGCACGGGGCCACGAAACACTATCATATGTGCGCATGGAAGGCGTAGGCGTGCTGAACCGCTCACTAAACCAACATAATTCACAACTCTGCCACCTTTTTTTTCTAAAAACAATTCCATTTTTGCTGAGATTTTCAGCTTTCTACCAAAATAGTTTCCTACCATTTTACCAAAATATCACCATCTAAACAAAATTCCCTATTGAGTTAAAAGACTGCTTTTACTCGAATAAGTTTTTCCTAAGTAAGATAGTTGAAATTTACCTATTTGAGTTTATTATACTATTAGAAATCTAGTTCAAACATGGTCAAGTTTATAACACCAAAATCAATGGAAAACATTGAAGACATGAATTGATTTGAATACTAAAAAGCTCTTCTCAAAAGTCCTAAAAAGATGCAATCCTTTAGGGTTTTGAAGAATGGATTAGTAAGTGTGCCTAATCATATTTATTGTTGATCACATTGCACCAAAAGCCCCAATTGCATTGACAAAGAATTTAATGTGTATGTTTTTGCATTTCTAATATTGGCTAGAGTTGGATTGATTTGAACTAAATATTTAATTCTATAATTTTATTGCAATTTTATTGGCAGTATGTGAAGATTGATCTGGATCACGTCAAAGCAGTGAGCCAAATCATCCCCAATACTCTTAATTTGGAGTGGAACCAGACATTTGTAATTGGCAATGACAAAGCTCGAGGGAAACTCGAATTATTAGTGATTGAGGAATGCAATAATGAATCAATCTTACTTAAATCCTTTCCAATTTGTAAAAATGATATTATTACACTAGTAATGCTCAAACACTATAACCTTTCTTATTTGGGACTTTGGGTTTGTTATCATTAGATTGTTTGGTTGAAGGATGTGCCGCACCGTCAATTGTTAAGCTTATATTTTTGTCATCCAACCAGCAATTGTTCTGTTCTTCATTCAATAGTGAATGTAATCAATGACAAATTTCCTCACAATTTTCTATTCAAAATATCTTATCAATTAAATGTTCAGTGAGAATCAGTTTTTTGTTTTTTTATATTTAGCTATTAAGCCCTAGGTGATTAGATTCCACCTTCCAACTCTATCTCATGGAGGCATACGTGTCCTTAAACCAAGCACAAGCTACCAATAATAAATCACTAAAATATTATAATACTAGGTTTAAGTAGAAAAAAATTCTACTTACTTTGTACATACACTCTTTACACCTTCAACAAGTATATTCCAAGATTCCCTAGTTATGATTGTGCCTTCATGCTTTGTGGCAAGCTCCTCCCCATTGAGAAAAAATTGAAGGTGTTGCACTTCATTAAGATTCATAGAGCTCCACAATAGGTCAATTTGGTCATGCTCTAAGCTCCAACAAGTTTGTGAAGTGTATTGTACAAATTCAGGTCTACAGAAAGCTGAGCCCTCACCTTTGTACATCTCATAAAGCTTTTCCAAACAATTTTCCCTGGTTATGATTGTGTCTTCATGCTTTGTGGCAAGCTCCTCTCCATTGAGAAAAAATTGAAGGTGTTGCACTTCATTAAGGTTCATAGAGCTCCACAATAGGTCAATTTGGTCATGCCTAAGTTCCAATAAGTTTGTGAAGTGTACTGTACAAATTCAAGTCCACAAAAAGTTGAGCCCTCACCTTTGTACATCTCATAAGGCTTCTCCAAACAATTTTGAAGCACTTCAACAAAATCATAGATAAATACATCCCATTGTTGTGAATATTGAATCAACACATCTACAACTTCCAATAGTGGTAGAAGACAAATCATGCCTATTGCATGGTAAGGGTCTAGTACATTCTCCAATATATCAACAACCTTTGTACAAAGACTCTACTACAAGAAAGAAACACTTGTAGTAGTTTAGGAGCAACGTTTATTGCAAGAGTAGCCTTAACTACAACATAGAACAATAATATGGCAAATAGTAGTAATATGGAACCCTAATTAAAAATTGAGCAAAGCTAAATCACAACACAAAATAGTAGTATACAAAAAAAACAAAGAACAATAATATGGAACCTTTAAAATTTGCTAAACCTAAACCACAATACATAAGAATATGTGGAATAGACAACAAATAATGGTAATATGGAACTCTAAAAAAATGAAAAAAATGGCTAATGAGGTGAAACATTGAATCATACCTTTTCAACCTTGTTTGTAGAATCCAACAACATCTTTGAAGCCATACTTCTATACTCATCACAATGGAGAAATCAAAGAGACCCACCTTGTTGTAACATTCTTTAACAACTTCAACCCTTTTGTATTAAGCAACTGCATGTGCCAACATATGAAACTCTACTTTCCATTTGGGAGAATGGGCAAGTAAGCATAACAAAACTTACAAAAATCTTCAATTGAATGGAACAAATTGAGTCTACTTAGTGTTTTCATAGCTAAGTTCACTCAATGTCCTATACAATGTACAATAGTTACATGTAGTGCAAATTTTGCCTTCAACTTGACGGTCACCTTTGTTTTGCATCTATGAAATGCAAAGACACTATCTACTTCAAAGTAGACAAGCTTTGTAGCTATTTCAAGTAGGTCTAGATCTCCATGAATTTGAAGAATACCCATCAAAAGGACTATCAAACTATTTGTTGTTGCTCAGTCGAACTCAAGTTTTTGGAGGATTATGAGGAGTAGGCATACAAATCGAATCTTGCATAACATAAATGTGCACATTAATGTAAGAGTAATTGTCAACCCCAAATGTTTCATCACATGTCATTGCAATATATTTAGTAGATTTTATCATGGCTTTCATGTGCTCATGTACAAAGGAGTACATGTGCTTAGCCATTATCCAACCAGTACTTGCACTCAAGTGCATGGAAGGGCAAATTGGAGTTTCCAACAAATAATACAAATTAAACTTGGACTCAAACTCAATTATTGGCCAACTAGTATACAAGATTTGAAACAAAGTTGCAAATTGAACCTGCTTTTGTTGTGCTTTTGTTGAAGTGCAACTATTGATTTGCTAGAGGATAGAGGCAGGGCACCTGGTAGCATAGAGCAACAAGTTAGCTTTATGTACCTTGCAATGACCATATTTGCATATAGTGTCCCAGTTTGGTGCCATTAAGCAAGGTTTTTTCCCCACTTTTGAATACACTCAACACTTGACCATGTGTAGCCATCCATCGGCTATGAGTATCATCTTAGCCTAGGGACATTTTGTGCTTCACTCCATTTGAAATTTTCTTATTCAGTCATAATTTGACTTTCTAAAGCAAATAAGAAGCTCCTCCCCATCATTCATTTCATCATCCAACAAGTCGCTGTTGTCCAAAGGGCCATGATTGAACCGCATAGAAGTCTGGATCATCTTCACTACAAACGTAGCTTGGAGAGTTAGTTGACACAAATACAACGTCAATTGGCAAAGTAGACTTCAAAATGACATAACTACCTGGCTCTACTTGCACTTGTCAATGAGTCATTTTTTTCCCTACTAGAAAAAAGAAGCATGGTCTTTAGTAGATCATATATATAGATCAAGGGATCCATGATTTTCAAAGTTCCTTGAAGTCGCATAGAAGCTTTGGAGAGTAACTTGATCTTTGGCCCTCCTCTTCCCTTGCTCTCCTAAGATTCAATACTCTTACTTTTGCTTTCTCTCAACACTTTCATTAGCCTTAGACTTAGTACAGATCTTATTCCTTTGATTTTGCAAGAGCACCTCAACTGCAACTTTACATTCCAACTTTGACCCTAACGTAGTGCCTTGTACCCCACCCTCAGATGCCTTAGACAATACTATGACAAAAATTGAGCTAGTAATTGATTACAAAGAATCAAACAAAGAGTTTCTCCAAAACCCTAAAATATATTTAATCCCACTTATGCACCTAACCAATATACACATATCTACCAAAGAATGTAATCTTGATAAAGATATCAAAAACAACTAAGTGCAATTATCTATACCAAATTAGAAAACATTAAATTGTATGATAACTATGGCCAACACATATATACAATGTACAATACCCGAATGCAATGGCTATGGAATCAATACCAAATATTCTTACAACAACAAATAATAGACCCACCATTGTAAAATTTTGAAATGGAAGTAGTGCAATTATACCAAAGATACCTTGGAAGAGACACATGCAACACATGACAAAAGCATCAAAATCCAACATCATATAGACACAAACATACTCCAATACATAATTGGAAAATTCCAAATAGAACACTCATATTTCTCATCACCAATAGCATGCCCAACATAAATAAAAACAAACAACTCACTCCACCCTTGAGACTATATCTTTGGATCCCAAGGACTTGCATTCACCTAAAAATGGATCAAAACAAGCATAATACATGCATCCATTCATGAAACACTACAACAAACTATTCATTGGATTAGATTAATTAACCACCAAAAAAGATAACTCAATTGCTATGATAATCATTGCACCAAATAAACATTGGTATACCAATAAAGATCCATACACAAATATATATATATATATATATACAAACACACATACTATTGTACACCTCCCGATAGATATAATCAAATATGAAACCCCTTTAATCATAAAATACAAACATATAGTAGAACCCCTAGCAATACAAATACTACATATACATCATAAGTGCCATAATATAGCCTTAACCAACCTTCAAGACGAATTCGAACTAAAAATTTGCACTCACCTAATTATTTAAAATATACATATGAAAACCCCAAAGATAACACCAACAACAATAATGGTAAATCCTTCAAAATCTTGGAATGAGATCTCACTACCGAAGTACCAAACAATTCAACAATAAATCACTATAAAATTGACACAACTATATATACACCCAATATATCAAATATAATATTAAAATACATAGCAAACAACTATTATATAGAATTATAGATGGATCATATAACCTACCTAAAGAACAAGAAGATGGACTAACAATAGGAGACATAGTTGGATATAGAATTTACAACAAAACAAAAAACATCAATATATCAAAAGACTTCTTATGCTTTGATCCAAAATATACTGAGGTAAGAGCTAATAGACATTTTTGAAATACTATACATTATCCAAAAATAATGAAGAAGATACATATATCTTTACAGATAGCTTCAACTCGCTACACCTTATAAATACACAACTAAAATATCCTACACTACAAAATAACCACCTCGATAAACTAATACTAGAAGAAATCTCTAAAATATTAAAAAGAAGAACCAACTCAATATACCTATACAGAATCAAAGCACATGTAAATATATGTAGTAATGAAGAAGTAGACAAATTAGTAAAAGCAGGAGCTGAAAAGCCCCCAAAAGAAATCTCAATAATTTATCAAAATGCCCACATGAGCCCATATTGGCTACACAGAGCTAAATCCAACAACCTAAACAACCTTGGAAAACCCCCATATGTGACCTCAAAAAATATCTAGATGGAGAATATATCCAACAAAAAGCCAATGCCATAAATTACAAATACATAGACAAATGGGTAAACAACAAAGAACTAGACCTTGATGCATCTAATAATTTTTGGGACAACTCCAATATTATAGACAAACAAATAATCCAACTACTCAAATATAGATATGGGCAATATATGGGCTATGCCCATAAACACCTCTTTTGGCCCAATGAACATACCAATATTAATTGTACAATTTGTAATACACAAAATATAGACACATGGCCACACCTCTTTTTAACTTGCCCAGAATTGAATATAAAAAACCTCAAAATAAAACAACATAACAATGTTGTTTGGGTATTGCACAAAATGATTATGATTCATGAGCAACAAAATCTCAAGATGCTTCAATCTCATCAATGTATGAAAAACAATAGACAAACCTAAAGAAAATACAATACCCCCTTGGTTATTAACACTAGAAAGAAAACATGTTCAATACAACTGACTACTATGCACCTAGTGTCCTATACAACTATCATGCAACTAATTTCTTTTCTATTAATATCAAATCTAATATAATTGTTTTATGTTGTTGTTTTACAACATTCATACATTGTTTTAGTTGCAAAGTAGTCATTCTATAGTTGCAAAAAACAACTAGGAAATAACTAGTGTCCTATACAACTATCATGCAACTAGAAAATGACCATAGTTGTTTCCTAGTTGCACAATAGTTGGTTTTTAGTTGCACAAGTAGTTGGTTTTGGTTGCACACTAGTTGTTTTCTAATTGCTTTCAAAGTTCGTTCCCATTTTTCTTATATCAATTGTTCCATATCAATTGTAAACAATACCATTAGATTGGATACATATGACTCATAAGTTGTTGTAGTCCTATATAATAAATTCTTTTGATAGAATTCTAAGATTTCTACAATTTGTAGAAATAAAAAAATTATTAAAATTCAAGAAATTTTTAAATCTATGAAATTGAATTTTTGAAATCTAGGAAGAAGGTAGATTTGAAATCTAGAAAAAGATAGGTCTAAAACTCAAAAATTTAGAATATTTAAAGTTAGTTCTAATATTCTAAAATCTAGAAAGAAGGTGGATATGAAATTTTGAAATCTACAAATCATTGAGATTAATATTTTAAAATCTACAAATCTATAAGTTGCAAATAAGTTGCACATGAGGATGAAGTTCTTTGCATGTTGTTGGATGAAAAAAAAATCTACAACTAGACTACAACTAATGCAACTTGTTCACTACAACTATAGGCTTTAGATTGTCACCTAATTACAAACATTCTATGCAACTTCAAAACGAGTTGCATAGTATAGTTGCAAAACCCTTCATTTTCTTTTAGTGTAACCTGAGATGCAAAGACCCAATTGATACATAATTGTAACTGCAAAGCAAAACAAAAACTACACATACTATTAGTATTAATTCACCTTTATAATGGCCCATCTCCAATCCACCCCAATCCAATCTAACTATACAATTTATTGAATTTACATATTGCCACAATAGATTTTCATCAAATACTATCACAAACAAAGAAACAAAATGTAATACATTACTAATTAACATTAGACACCAAGGATGGAATGTAGCACTATTCTTAACAATTATTGTTGGTTACGAGTAAATAGATACATGCTACTATCATAGTTACAAGTCTATATCATAGAGTCTACCTTCAAAAGGAGGCACCAAGGATAACACCTTCAATTTGAGCCTACATGACTTAGATAATAGAACTATCCCTAACAAACTCTTCATTCATGCTTGTCATATGACCAGAGTTACTCTTTTTTTCTTTCTTCTTCTCTTCTTTTGCTCATTAAACTTTCAAGTCAAAATTCAAGCCTCTTGTTGATATTCAACTTCACTAATAGATATCTCTAAATTTCAATAAATTTTTTAAGAAGATGATTCACCAAGTCAACTTTAATGCATGCTTGGAAGGATATCTGTGAAGCTAAAAGGGAGCATAATTGCAAATAGGATTCAATCAAAGATCGCCCACCAAACCACATAGTAAGTGTTTGCTAATTTGTAAGTGCACTTCTCTATTGTGCACCTAAGTACAAAGCAATGGCGAGATTACAAGGGCATAAGGTAGGACCACCTATAGTTATGATTGAAGCAATTCTAGATATGATCTAGAGTAGTCTAAGGCAAAGCAAATATTTTCCTATATGCAAAGATAGAAATGATAGGGACTACAAAAAAATTGGTAATTTTATTGCTTGAAATCAATTTATTATGAATTTTGGGAGGCAAAAAGTGCTTTAAACTCGTAGCCAATGTCTAGACTCTTCCAATTCCAATCATTCAAGAACTACTTTTGTGCTCATTACTTCCTACTTTCTTACTCACTACTTTGAGACATGTGTTTTAAATTTATTAGTCCAAACCTTGAAAAGGAAGTAAACAAAACATTCTAGCTATGCTTTGGTTAGAGATTTCTTCTAGCCTCGGTTGGAAATAACTACATCCTACATATTGGGCATGGGGCTCTGGTTGAGAATGAATGGTTCTACTTTACTTGACTAAATAATTAAGCTTAGTGGGGAAAGACAATCATAATTAGGTGTAGGCATATCATTTGGTGAAGGGGCAATTATGGTCACTATGTTACATGTTATAAGCCAATTTATGCACACCTTCTATCTCATACAACCTCCATTTTTCCATTTTGACTTTGTTCTTTGCCACACTCAACTATGATAGAACCACCCATTCCTAACCAGGGAGTCACACTCGACTTGTAGGATGCAACTATCTCCAACCAAGAGTGGAACAAATTTTCAACCAAAGCTTAGAATGTTTTTTTTTTCTCTTTTTCAAAGTTGAAACTATTAAAGTCATGTAGACACATGTTCCAAAATAGTGAGTAGGAAAGTAGTTCTTGAATGATATGAATTGGAAGACTATATGTATTGAGTATGGGTTTGGACCAGTTGTTGGCTTCTAAAATTCTTAGTTTTTTTTAATTCAAAGCATAAAATTACCAAAAAAACTTGCAATCTTCAAGATTTCTATCTTCCAACATGATAGAAAATTTAGATTACCTTATATTACTCTAGAATATACACAAAATTGCTTAAATGATAGACTATGGATAGTTCTACCATAATCAAGTTTTTAATTCATACTATTGCTTTGATTTCATAGACATGTTTTGTAACAACATGTCTTGATAAAGCATTCTAGCCAGGTTGGTTTGTATGCAAGTGCAAGTATGGAAGTTTGATCCTCTAGTCCACATAAGCCATGGAGATTGGAGAAATTGCACTACCCACTTCAAAACTAGTTTTGTCAAGCATTTACAAACATTTGAGTGGTAGTATAATATAATTCAACTTAGAAAAGAAGAGTAGAAAAGGATCAAATTACATGAACCTTTGCTTTTCTATTGTATACTAAATTAGTAAATAGTAAAATTAGGTTTTTGCTTATTAATTTTTCAACATTTGATATTAAATAAATATTTATTGTTACTATATAAAAATACACTACTTTTGAAGTAGGTCTTGTTGTAATTGGGACTTATAAACTTCCATATGTACAAACGGAAATATTTGTAAGAAATATCTATTGACTTTGATGGCTTTTAAAAGTAACTTTCTTGGGATAAAACCAACTAATTTTATTATTTAGTATAGAAATAAAATTTATGCACATGGTATACCAACTATTAAAAAAAATAGGGCATCTATAGGGCTGCTAGAGTTGTACCAACAATTCAAATAAGAAATTTATATTTATATTTATTAAAAAACATGAATTTTGTATTCGAACTTTTTGAAGTGTTGGTCCAAAGTTTGGTGGCTATGTAGAGGCTCCAAATTTTTTTAATGAACATGTTGAAGGAGGATAATTACCAATTCGGAAACTACCCTTTTAGTATAATAAGTTTGTTCCAAGGGAGATGATTAAGTAGGAAATCTATGCTAATAGGTTAATCCCATTTGGAATTTCATCACCAAAAACATTATTACAATGACACCACAAACCGAACTTTAATTTATAATTAATCAACAAACATACAAACTTCAAAATTCAACTTGGATTGATCAACACCCCAAAGATAAACTCATAAATTTTTAACTAGGCACATCAACAATTCAGAATAACATAGTTATCTTAGAACACTCACACAATTAGGATTCAACTTTAGAATCTCCACATACACTCAGATTTATCACTCATTATACAAGTCACACTACACCAATTTGGCTACAATTATATTCATATTAACTTCTAAATTGGGTGATCAAATCACTATTACAAATTTAATAGTAAGTACTTCCAACTAGGCTCTAAAAGCATAATATCTCCAATTTAATCCTATTGTTCCACATCACTAGCTCTCACTAGCCTAAATTTTAACACAATTTGGTTCTTCATTCTTCATTGTATATACACACACACCATACATTTCCCTCATTCTCACTCAGATTTCTCAATTCGGACATCAACAACTCCATCTCAACAACATATACAACATCACTTAACTCACAATTAGTACACATATGACAACATTCCAACTCGGACACACACAAGACACACAAAAAAAAAATATGAAATACATAGCCTCATTGACTGGAATTCACACTGGACTTTCACTCAACAATGGGTGAAGAAAATGAAACACAAATTGGACTCTAATAGACTTGTTGACAACGATTGCCAACCCCAGAATGATAGCCACTAAAATCAAATTTCCATTTGAATTTTGAAAGACACAACCATCAATCATGACATCAACTAACTCAACCAACATACAATTCATCCAATTCGGCTAATTCACTACCCATTCCGACAATTACCACCTACCAAATTGGAATTCACCACCATTCCACCAACTAGGCATTCAATGGACTTCCGACTTGGGACCTTGACTAAAATACCAACTTACTGGGTAGCAAGAAGATTCCCATTTGGGACAAAACCAATGACCAAACTTCCCAATTGGACAATAGAAAAGACAATTCAAATACCAAAAAGCCTTCAAAATACCCTTTGATTAGCTCCAAAAATGTACAAATCTTAATCCTATTCGATTATCTACATAATATAAATTGTAGATTTAATTCTAGTTTATTAAGCAATGACAATAATTTGATCATTTTGTCATAAAAAAAAAAGAAACAAAAACGTCAATTACTATTTTGCAATATAGTCAATTGGCCTAGGTCATTATCCCATAATAATTAAGTATAGCCTATAGGTCTCACTTCTTGTCAACAAGCTCCAAATATTCCATTTCAATCAATATAATATGCTCAACATTTGGATGTTTGGCACTAGACATAGTACGTTTTCATTGGATACCAAAAAAAATTGTTTTTTTTTTATAGTGAATAGATGTAGGTTAGCCATATTATGTTGGTACTTCTAATCTTAGGGCTAGCTTATATGAGAGCCTTGTGGATAGCTCTTTGCCTAATCCAAGGAATAAGATAAAATAGGCTCAACTAACTATCTTGTTGAGGTGGGCAAGTAGGAAAGTAAGAGTTCAAGTTCTACCAATATTTGTGGACTATCCTATTGTTGGAGATTAGTCAATCTTAAGGTAATCTTATATGTGTAAAATTCTATGTGTTTTTTCCCACCCATTAGATTCACATGAAACTGCAATTACTATTTGCTCCTATAACAACTCCTGTAAAGTAATCTTACCCACCAATACATATAATGACACCTTTAATCTTGAGTATCCTACATGAAGGTCAAATTTAGACATAAATTAAGTATTTTTTGGAATGTACATCTAAATATTTAGAATATTACAAGTGAAATGTTTAAAATGTTGTAGAATTTTTTCATCCATGTGGCCTAATTTTTGAATTTTTTTGAAACCTACATCATATTGTAATCCCCACATGACAATTTTTTTAAACATAAAAACCTAGAAGTTTCCAATCACAAAAAATTTAGACACCAAAATATTGAAACCCTAATACCAATAACTCTAGTTGCCAAAACCCTTTGCTTAGGAAAACAAAAGAATTTTTGCACTCAAGTGCCAAATCAAACCTTTATGTACAATACATTTGTATATGACTCGTTGACATTTACACAATAAAATAATTCAAGTTGTTCCTATTCAATCAAACTTCTTCTTTGCACTCAATTAGAAAGGCAATAATGGGAGTTCTCCATGACCATTTTATCATTGATCATTGTATCTTGTTTTCCAAGTAGTTGGAGATACTTAGGAGAATATTCTTGCATTTTTCTTGAAAAAAATTCCTTTTGTCTAAACTAAATTCATGGTTTTCTTTTGGGAAAGTGTAAAAGAGAATACACACTTTAATTAGCTAACAAAGGTCCTTTTCGAAGAGTTGTAGCTCGGGGGAGGAGGGCACTCCCTTATAGAATTTGTATACACTTGCAATAACGCCATATTTAATGGGGCTGGGGCTATGCACCTCATAGAATGGATTGTAAGGCATGCATTTCTTAAAAAATAAAGGTAAATATTAGTGTTTTGGGGCACCTTATTGGTATTTATAATTTAATGCCTAGAAGGTGTCATTTAAAGGTACCCTATTTTATTTATATGTAAATTTTTTGTCACATCCCACCCATTCACAAATGATGCGATAGAACTTTAGCAAAATTATTGAATATATTCCACACAAACAATTTAGGGTTACATATATTTTTCTATACTATTGAATGAGAAAGAATTAGACTAAGTAGTCACATGCATACAAAGAGATTATACAAACCATCAACAAACTAGAAACCTCTATATATAGTCCTTAAATGATGACAAACTAAAAGTCATACTACAATCACATGTACAACAAAAGAAAAAAAAGGCAATCAAAGGCAACAAGGGCAAACAAAGGTAAATAAATGGATTGGTCAAACAAATGGAAAACAAAACAACAACAATAGTCATAGTAGTTTTATGTTCAAAAATACAATGAACCAATTCTAGTATTTACGAACCATAGTGTCATGCATCATCTATATAAGTACATATCATATTAACAAACTTCACACAAACTTTGTTATGACTTCTATTCTTGTACACTATAGTAAATAATAACTTTCCAAAGCACTTATAGCATGCTAAGAGTTATAACTAGGAATTGCCAGAATAGATAAAGAAAAAAAAAAACCCATCTCAAACTCTATGAGGTCCTCTAGAAATTTGCAAAAATGAGTTAGAAGGTGAGTGCAATGTCAAATAAAACTTTGATAGTAGAACAACATTTGAATTTAAATAGCCTAGGCTACATCTAAGAAGAACCAAGGGAGAATGCATGAATTTCAACACATAGTCATATTTCAAAACACCACATTTCTAGGCAATGCATCAAATATCCTCCTAGTCCTCATACCAAAAGCATTGCATGTGAATTCACAAAAAATTTTAATCAATAGAAAAAAAACTCTAAACAACAATGGTGTGATACAAAATAACATTGTGAACCCAAATGACTACAATTGAGGAAGTTGAGGAACTCACTAGTATCCACCTTAATATATTGATGAGACCCAAATTGAAGTTGACACCTCCAACTTTGCTCCAACACCCATAATTATGAAGTTTATGGTTTTAAAAAGTGCCTAGCACTTCTCACAAATGCCCTTGCTACACCTCCAATAGTTGTTCCAATGGCACATCAAACGAAAGTAATAATCAACCAACATGGTCTTTGAGGCCCAAGAATTCACAAAAACTTAGTAGTTTTAGCAAAATCAAGGTTGAATTATTTCTCTTGGTAAACACTAGTGAGGATGGAATTCCAAAAACACATCCCACCAAGCAAGGTGGTGTACTACTCCATTGTTTGCTTGAGGGCATCTTCCTAGTTCTTGCAAGTTTAGTGAGTGGCATCAAAATTAACCAATGTGGTTGGTACTAGTATATTGGTTTTTTGAGGCATGTCATGATAGCTTGACCATTGAACGTGCACACCTTCAACAAACCAAATTTGTTGAATATTGAGAACATTAAGATGATCAAAACCCTACCCTAGAATTGCAAGGCTTAACTTCTTTGGAGAGAGTAATCTGAAATGAGTAACCATGTAGCAACCACAAAGTGTTGGTAAAACCTCCAAACTTCAATCTAGTAGAACAAATAGAACCAAGAACGTAATAAGGCATGCATGAATTTGAAATAAGTGCAATTATTGTTTTTTTTTCCACACATGACACATCGAACCCTAAACCACTAATTAGAAATCTTGAATCATATGAAATGAAATGAAACTTTAGATGCCGGATATATAATTTGCAATCCATTGCTATTTGTCATTCATCTCGACATTTTTTACAAAAAAGCACCCCTACTCATCCATAACCCATAATTGAAATCTAGTGAGATGTTGGCACCTTTATTCACCACTTAGCCTTTTTTGGCACCATGCTATTTTACTAATGTATTGCTTACATAAAACATAGTTTTATGTCTAGCTATATTACACATAATCACGTTTTTCACTCCAAAAGCACCTTATATTATATGTAATTTTGTTACAAATTTTAGTTATAATTAATATACTAAACTTTATATTTTATTGCATATAGTTTCTACATTTTTCACCAATGCCTCCCCCAAGAGTTATAGGGGGATTTTTGAAGGTTCAAATTTTTGGTAGTACAAGGACTTGCTACTCCCTTCCTCCAAGATGCTCCCCAATTCAATTTTTGAACTTTGCCACCAAGTGTTATTCAACCATCCTTCCCCCACTTTATGGACTTCAGACCCTGTGTCCCCTTGCAATATAGAGACAATGCGGGCCATGGTGGGCCGCCTTTCTACTACATTAGAAATGCACAAAAGACATAGGTTGATCACTCGTTGCATGTCTTGCACCTCTTCTTCATTCATATGGACAATTGGATCCACCAAGTCCATTAGCCTACCATCTTTGTGTAGTTGGCATGCCTACATCATAGATGAAATCATGCACCTTTTTATTTAAGAAAAATCAAAGTTTTACATATTTTTTGCACTATTATTAGTGATGTAATGGATTAGGTAATGTGAAAGTAGAGATTTATTATGAGAAATAATATGCAATAGATGATGGTGGTATGAGGAATGTTGAAGTACCCATTGGAAAAGAAAAACCTGCTCTCGTGGTGTTGAGCCATCAATGTTGCGGTGTCCACTTATAATCTCCAAGCATAATACCCCAAAACTATACACGTCTACTTTGTCGCTTAGTTGGCCAAATAAAGCATACTCTGGTGCCAAGTACCCTCTACAACCATCATCATTCACATGCAAAGTGACCATGTTAATGATAAAATCACTTGAAGTGGATTAGAACTCAAATTGTCAATTTCGTTAAAGTGGTGATAATCAAATACTTAAGCACTTTTTAGAATAGGTATTCTAAAATAGAAATCCTCACTTGTCCTAAATTTTAAACCTTTATGTACATATATGTCACAATTTTTGGCTCCAGAAGTTGCACCACTGTAACAAAATTGACGTTTCCATTGAGCAATGATAGAGGAATTGAAGCCACTGCCAATGCCTGCAAAGATTGGACTTACTTGGTTCCAGCAACATGCACAGTCATAATGTGACTTTCTTCATCGGGGAACAATAGAGCCAAGCCGAAATCCGCAATCTTGGGCTCTAGATTCGAGTCTAATAAGATGTTGCCAGCCTTGATGTCGCGGTGGATGACTCTTGGATGGGCCAATACAATGCATGGAGGTAATGCAAACCACGGGCAACGCCCAAGCAGATCTTGAGCCGCACAGACCAGCTCGCAAGTTGACCGCTCATCTCCTGCTTTTTGATCCTTTTGTGAACAGGGGAAACCATTACAAACTGAAACCTCAGCCTCATAATCTCAATGCAGGAGAGTTTTGCCGTCAAACGGCATGCTTCAATTGTTTAAAGAAATGCAGATTAAGACTGATAATGCTCACTGCTTGCTGTGTGCAAATTTTGAACAGGATGGGTGTGAGGTAGAAATTTCATTGATCTGCTAGTAGTGAGATTCACGAAGACAACATCAATGAAATTTCAAATGCCCGGTAGGTCCTACTGGCAATTTTTTTTAGATAACTGGGCCTGCTTTGCAATTACTTAAGTAGTCCATACTTGCCGCAAGTGTGATGATTAAGGAGATGGAAATGAGAGCAGAAGAAGAAGCCACGTGAGCTTGGCGTCAATGTAACAGAGCTATGTTGAACAAACATACCGAGTAGAATTTGATCAACATCGAAATTACCCACGTACTCGTACACCAACAGCTTTTGAGATTCACGAAGACAACATCCTTTGAGATTCACCAGATTTCTGTGCTTCATGCCCGTGATCAGGACCACTTCATTCAAGAATTCGTCGTGGCCTTGGTCTGTTTTGACGAACAGCTGCTTCACGGCCACCACATGTCTACTTGGCAGCACACCCTGCAGATTAAATTTCATTCCAAAGTCAGTCAGCAATCAAAATTAGGATGTGAGTTGTAAATGACTACATCAGTGAGATAGAAATGGTGCTTTCTGTCCAATCATGTGGACGGTTGATATTCGAATAAGTCATGTATCAATTGGCGCACCTTGTACACTGCTCCATAGGCGCCCTCCCCCAACTTCGTGTCTGGATGAAAGTCTCGTGTGGCACTCCGCAGCTCATTATAGGAGAAAATAGTGGGCTTCACGTCAAACTCCTCAAATTCTGAATCGCGGTGAATGGAAATGAACGTTACCAAAGATATCAATTTTTTTGAGTTTAGCGACTCTGAAGAAGTGCAACTGTGTGCATGTCCAAGGATGCAAATGATTACAGAGGTACTTACTTTGTTCGAATTGAAGTTGCAGATACCGCTTGTATCTTTGGTCTTTGAAAGGCATAGCCCCCACAACAATCAGTAATATCAACACCACCGCAACAACACTGGTAGTGGCTGAAATGATGATAATCTTACGGTTGTCCATTTTTGCTGCAAACGAAAGAAGGCAATAACTTTTCTGTTGGTGAACAATTAAAAAATAAATTACGACGGAAAGAGCTCCACAAAATAATCAAGTATTGCACTTGCACACCTAAAGTGGAGATAGTCTCTCATGTGATCGATCGTCAGTCTGCGTTATACTCCAGTCACGGTACTTGATGCTACAAAGCAGACTTGTGAACAGTAGCATCTGTGGGTAGCATCGTTGGAGTCAAAGTTCTGACAATATGGATTCCCCTCTAGTCTGCAGAATATCAGTTAAGTAGTGACCATTATCAGATGATTGAGCTGCCAAAACGAACATGACAGCATCTTGCTGGTGAAACATAAGGTACTCCACTGGATTCAGATAATTATTTCTTTGCGACAAACTAACGGCCACAGAATTGTACTTACAGGAAGACAGTAGTGGTGTTAGCGATGATGTAATTGTTCGAAATTACATGCTGGATTCTATTGTTTCTCAAACTCATGATCCCCAGCTTCGCAGATGAGTTGCCAGCTGGGTTTTTATCTTGAAGTAACCCCAGTAGAAACATGTTCAAAATGTCAAGGGTTCCTGTAAGATTGTTGTTGTCTAGGTACCTGGCAAATACTTTTGAGGTCAGGCTGGCAAGCAAGCAAGCAGAGACTCAACTGCCATCTCATTTCCTGTCCAAAAGTGACAGCCCCCAGCTGTCTAATGTCATGAAAATAGAAATCTTTAGAACTAGTGCAGATTGATCTGCATCTGAGCTGTTGCAAGAATTGATGCTACGGTTCAAAGAAAGCATAATTTGGGTAAGTGGAACTCAGGGCGTGCAGCTTACAGTTCCTCCACAGAACCAAGACTCGAGGCATCCAAGGATGGGAGAGGACCAGCAAGTTGATTGTGAGACAAGTTCACAAAAGCCAGTGCAGCACTTGCACTCAGATTAAATATATCCACCAAGTTCGCGGTCCCAGTGAATTTGTTCCAGCCCAAATCCCTGTACCATATCCACCCATGCAGATCATGTAAATAGGTTGCGTATGAAATTTTTATTGGGACACACCAAGCTCCAAATCACTCATTTTCTGAAGAATTTGCTACAGGAAGACTTGGGTATAGGATCAACCATCTTAGCGTGCAGAGAGCGAGACTTACACATAACGTAGTGTGGAAAATCCTGTGAGATCTGGCAACGGCCCTTCAAACTGATTCCCAGAGACATCCCTGCAAAATTATCCATTAACCAACTTTAATACAAAGTTTGATTTTATCACGGTCACCGACAGCAGATATTTGCATCATGACTGTTCTTTAAACGGGACATCAAAAGTCAGCGAACTACATGGAGTCAGAAGCTTACAAATGCGTCAGATGGTCCATGGGAGCGAGGTTTGGCAAAGTGCCATTGAAAGAGTTGTGAGATATGTCCCTGAATAGTAGAAACAAGACGATTTGTCACCAACATTCAATGAAACACAGATCGACAAAGCTCCGTCACATGATGCAAGAATAACTGGGCATATAATTTCGTACTGTAACTTCAGAACAAGGAAAAACCTAGAGATCAAACTTAGGGCCTCACAGTTTTTTTACTTCCGTTTTATTTGAAAATGATCCGCTTGGATTGGTCCATACAAACGATTACCACCAATGCTGAATTTTTGGAGGTAATTCATGGTGTGGAACTGTTCATAGGGATACGGCCCTGTGAACTGATTGCCACTCAAGTCTCTGTTGAATGGGCAGAATACATTTTGAGTGTTAGTGGAATGCATAGCTTTTTCGCATTACAAGCTTGCTCAATTTGATAGATTCACCTACAGTAGTAAAGCTTTCTCTTCTTTAAAGTGTTATGTTTGCTCAGCGACTGACTCAGTCTGCATGTGGAACCTGGATCAATTTAGTTGGATAGTGTAGTTCGATCTTGCGACAAGAACTTCGGCTTAAATTGTTTCGGCTCTTCAAGAATGAGATCGACATAACACTTACAATTGCAGAAGATTATACACCATTGGCAGACTTGGAATCGCGCCGTTGAAAGCATTGTCGTGGAGATCCCTAATTAAGTCAAATTCAAGCACAATTTGATTCATCAGTACATTCAGTACAGCTGATGGGGTACTGAGTGAGGGAATTCATCCCCGGGGATTAATTCCCTCAGTGTTATCCTTGGATCAACAAAATTACATCTTCAGGATGATCAAAATTGCAGGATGAACTAGATGTGGAACTTTCAAAGCTACTTGCATATTCTCTTACAAAATATTGATGTTCACAGTAATCTAGGGAGAATGTAGTGTAGTATATAGTAATACTTACAAAACATTCAAAAGATCGGATTGGAGTTCTTGAGGGAGAGGACCACTGAGGTTCGGATTTCCTGTCAATTCCCTGCACATATTAGTTGACAGAAGTGCACAGATCAGAAAATGGAAGATAATTATGATAGGAGAAATTAACCCCTACTAAGACGGAAAGGTCTGAGAACTCAAGGTTTCATGCTTGGTAAAGTCAATTTTGTTTTATTGTCGGATATTCACGACAGTGCCTCTTCAAGGTGGCGTCTTGAAACGTAAATGTATAGCAGTCATAGTTTTAAACCTCGATTTCGTTAAATAAGCGGAATTCCACGACTTTATCACTTTTCAGGGAGTTGTACCTGAAAAGAAAATCTATACCGTTCCTGATTTTTAGAGTTTTCTGGAGATGAAGATCACAGTTCAGTTTTGGGTTTTCAAAATCACCCCAATGTAACGAAATTGACCAATGGTCAAACTTACAATTAATTTTCATCTTCAAAATATCTCTCATAATTTTCACGTGAGACTATGATATTGCTTGTTGCAAGAAGCAAAGATGTTTGAGATCAGGGCCCTTTCCAATATTCCTGCCCCAGATGAGGGTGACAATTGAGAGACATCTCTCCTCCCCCCCCCCCCCCCAAAGTGTGGTAGATAAGTGAACTTACAAGTTCAAAAGATAATAGAAGTCTCCAATTTCCGGTGGCAAAACGCCTACAATCGATGCATTCGATAAATACCTGTCCATTGACATTCCATTATGAACAAAATATGATTGTTAGTCATTAGGAGACAGTACCCTGACAACTATTCAGAGTGATTTCCGAGAATAGACTGAAGACTTTGCAGAGAAATTCCATTCTAAGAAAGAAAGACCGAACAACACCAGGCCAATAAGTTCAGGATGTTCGATGTCATGAGGATTCTCTACTTCATTCCTAGTATTAACGTCAATTTCGTTAATAGTGGCGCAGTTCCGTCGCCAAAAATTGTGACACACGTGTACATAATGACCGAAAGTCTAGGAGAGGTATGGATTCATGTTTCCGAAGTCGTGTTCTGAATGGTGCACAAGTATGATTGGAATTCAATTCTTTTTACTTTTTGAGAATCTCAACTAGCCCTTTTTTTTTACTTTTTGAGAAAGTATTGGAATGGAGATTATTTAAATTTTGGTGAAGCATTGCATATCTACATTCATTCATCTTTTGGATTAAAAAAACATTTTTCAATCATATTCATGCACTTTTTCATCCAAACTTGGTGACTTCATCCTCATTTTGAGTAGAAATGGAAAAAATATGGCAAAAAAAGATTACTTTTATTTGACGAAAAGTAGAAATTTATTTTGAAATGGTGCAATCTAGCCTTGATTGCAACAATTATGTGAGATTGAAGAGCCCGATCTCAACTCGTTAGTTATTCAATCATTGTGGCCTTCAACTTGTTGATCAAGTGCAAAAGAATACTTTTGCAAAAGAGGCCACGGAGGATTGACTCCTCTATTGCTTTGTGTTTTATCCTTTTATTTGCCACATATGATAAAATTTGCAAATTCTAAACTCATATTTGCAATTCGAGACACCAAAGTAGCTAAAAATGTGATGAAATACAAAATTTATGCAGCACAAAATAAGGGGCAGTTTTGACATTTACCCTCCGGTGGGGTATTGAGGGGTCAATCCTCCCTGGCCTGCAAAAGAATCCTATTGCAAAAGTAAAATATCAATGCAGGTGTTGTGCAGGATCTATTTGATATTAATCGGCATCCAGATGAAGTGGGTTCTTATGAAATGCAGACGTGACGGGAGGATACACTGCTGTGGACTTGATTGCAATTGATTCCTGGAAGTGAGATGCTCCAGATTGCAAGTTGCTTCTCCTCTTAAGATCAGCTAGAATTTGGGGGGCTTTTACAGATCCCCCATGGGGCGGTCAATTGTCAGATGAAGACTCTTGTGTTATTTTAAACTATTGAAAACCAATTTTATCCATCTGGGTTATTTAGTTTACTACTATAATATGGAAGATTTGACGATCTTGTTGGCCGGATGGAATTGGAAAAATGACTCCCGGCAAAACTCTCAAAATTCTTATTTCTCTTGCCATTGCATAACATCAGGGCTAGGTCAGGTTTGGAGGACAAATGGCCAAAAGAATTTACATTGCTCGAGAGGTCCACGTTTTTCCTGCAAGGTAAGATTATCTAAACTTGAAGTGCTGGTTTGAACGCAATCTTGAAGAGGGATGGGATGATCTCAGATATGTCAACGGGTGACTAGATGACATTGCAAATATTTCTGAAAAAGTCTAATTTGGTCCTAAATGACCAAATGATAAAAAGCATCTACTTCTACAAGACATTGTAAAAGAGGGCATATGGTCTCAAAAGTACTATAGAAGACTCAAGAATATTGACTGAAAGCAAGGAAATTGTCCCTAGTGCGAGCCAAGGAATTCGACCACCTCACGATGGGTCTCTTTGTTGTTCAGATTGTTGTTCAGACTGTTAGCGAGATTCACATTTCGAATTTATTACAAATGCAATTGCAGAAGCCACCCGGTGGCCTTGTGGTTTTTGCGGTGCAGAAAATACTATGTGTACTTACCCAAAGCTAGAGATGAACCAAGGTATGTGGCAATCGCACAAAAAGCTTTAAATAAAAGACAGACGAGATCGAAAAGGATTCTTACAAAACGAGAAAGTAGCGATTATTACCGCAAAAGGGTAAGTTACATCAAGACTACTGACCAGCCGTGAGAAAAGATTCAAGACTGGTGCACGTCAGTTATTTCAAAATATTCAGTTATATCAAAGTTCAAGCAACTTAGCCAGTCCGACAAAAGCTGGAATTTCCATGAGAGCTATACAAGATTTCACTATTTGCCGGGTCTGAAGGGGTGGAGCGACACCCTCTCAAAACTATACCACAATCATCCCTAGTCCTACCTGGACTACAGAAGATGGAAAAAGGCACTGCTTGCTACTGAAATTTATCATGGCTGTGACAGGTTACGGCTCATCACTCTAGAAATAAACGAGTAGTAAGCAAAGGGACTGCTTGGGGACATCTTACAGGATCTTGAAGCTGATATTTCCCTAATGGAGTATATAAACAATTCAGGCTATCTCAGTAAACCTCGACTCGTTGTTAGAGACCTGATGCACATCAACGAAAAAATCCTCCAAGAATCAATCGTGGGCTCTCTTAAAACCAAAAGACGATGGAAGTCTGAAACGAACGTCATAAAATGCACATCCGTACGCTAAACTTTTACTGCACTTCAGCAATGAGACATGCTAACCATCATGCTCTGAAGCTACAAAGTCAAACAACCAAGATAAAACATAAGACCCAAGAACACCCAAAAGCAATTACCATCATAAAAGTATGCAAAGGAAAAATGCACAAAGATAGCATCTCACCGCTGGTCCTATTGCAACAGTCTGTGTGCGTTGAAGCATAACCATGGTCTCGTCATGCCGTCCACCAAACGCTGAGCGAGCAATCCAATGCTCAAACTCTTCGTAACTCTCGAACCGAGGTGGGTCACAGAGCCCTCCCTACGATAAACAACCCTCTCAAGGAATTAGAAGCGAAATCCGGCAGTTACTCAACTTTTGAAAAGCATGCCGGTACTGTTCAACATAGAAACTCAAGCACAAGGAAAGCAAGCATTCATCTCGACCAAGGATAAATGAAAAGAGAGTCCCATCTATAGATAGATAGAATATACGTATACAAATATACCCGTCCACGTGGACACGACTTCCTGAAATATGTTCCTATGAAGACCAAGAACAATAACCTTATTACTATTGATTACTTGTGTTATCTCATCACCCCATGTTTGTCGACGTGAAGAAAGACTAATTGCTGTATTATTTTTCAAAAGTTCAAAATAAAATTAACAAAAATAAGCACCCACGCTCCTGTTATGGAGATGGCATCTTTTTCACAGCCAGTCAGATTTAATACATGAGCGTCCCAAAGAAGTTTGAAACAGGGTGATCGATCTCTACCTAACCTAAACTGCGGTGCTCCAATGTAGTACAACTAGGCGAACTTTACGGAGTATTGAGGCACAAGTGTACCAAAATTATGTGGATATGGAAGAGTGAATTGTCGCAAAACTGAATTTAGACCACACAGAGGATGATCCTAGGTCAAGAGCTTCATGTTCGAGTTCCTGATTATTAAGCTGCACGCAATGGTCTTCTTGGCTGCTGCTGAGAGTCTCAATCGGAGCACAAATTTTTTCCCATATCAAGGGGTCAAGCCATGGGTTTGCATAGTATTTAACATGAGGAAAAGGATCGGCAAGCTTAGTACTAAGTGGGGATCCCACTTCAGATTTCTGAGGTGCGATCGGTATGATGTCCAGGATACTAGGACTCTTATTTTCTGGCGTGATGGTAGCAGTTCTACTTTCAGCAGGTTCTTTATCATTAATTAGCGATTCAGGACACGCAATCGCAACTTCAGGTACATCCTGTTTCTGCAAAAGGGAAATTTATATTGAAACCATAGGAGACAAAAGTGGACACAGATTGATTTCATTGCATGCTTACCTTGTTTATGACACGCTTTCCACTCAGGTTTCAGTAATCCTAGAACTGCGCCCAATTCATACTCTGAGGAGTCATTGAGTTTCCAAAAGAAAAGCGACTGGATATTCAGTGGTTGACTGGTCAAGATTGTCCAAGATGTGAACCCTAAACGCTCGTTCTCTTCCACGCAAGACAAAGTGACGGAATGTAAAAGAAGATCCTTAGTCGACCCACAATCTGAAGAAGTGTAGAAGTCTTGTGTAGGATACCTGCCCAGAATGTCCTCGCAGTGCAGGAGCCATTGAAGTGACTGCAGAAGTCCATGAAGCTTGTTCGTCCTGCAATTGCATATTTCGGAAGCAGTATTAGCTTTAAAGCTGTTAAAATGTTTTTATATTATCACTAGGTTGACAAACATTCAAAGCTATTCAATCCCACAAACTTGATTGCCGAAGCAATGTCAATAATAAAAAGTCTCCGAAATCTACAAAGAGATTGTTGTGCTGGCCAGTAAAACAGAAAAAAGGATGAAAGAAAATGGTGACCCTGCTGGAAGACCAACCGCAAGTTTCTGCTGGGCGCTGTCAAGCTCATTACGCTCTTTACTGAAGTCTTTGCTCGCTGCAATATTTTCTTTCTGTTCACGTCCAGCGGTATTCTGCATGCTCACAATCAGTTGCCAATCCATACAATTTTAAAATGCCCCAAATATTTAATGATGGATGTAAAGAAGAGTGAAATAGAATATAGAACGTGACATTATGTGTTACTTACTGGTTCTTGGTAGGTTACATGGTTCAATCAACGAGCATGCGCGGTTAGAAAGACCAAAGGAGATGTACAAGAAAAGATACCTCTTCACGTGTAAAGGCTTTGGTCTCTTCACTCAGCTGTGGCTCCTTAAGATAATCACTGGAAACAGTCCCAAGATAAGATATCAGATATGATTCATACTCTGCTGGCATAATCATTATTATTTTAAGAAAAAGAACGATAGATACAATATCCAGCAAGAGCAACAGTTCATTTGCATTGGGATATCAAGTAGAACCAAAATCACATACTTCAATTACAGAAAAGTCACTTGTTGCGCAAGTCAGTCGAGAATATATTCAGCCTCACAGTACCTGTTTTCTTCTGGGTCAGGGAGGTCCTTGGTGAAGAGTGTGTCCTGGAGTATCAAATGCGGAGAATGGTTTCAGAAATTATGAGAAAGAAAGTAAACAGTAATAGATATTTAGTAACCCAAAGCAAGCGATTCTGAAGATAGTCCGATATATTCCTCTGTTGCACCTGTTCATCTATTATGCTGCAGGTCTCAGCGAGCTGATCTTCTAGCTGCAATTTACGCACACAAGAGTCACCAGCTTGACCTTCCTTCTGCCCTTCTTGGAGCTGCATCATACGCTCCTGTCCAATAAGACCATGTAGACAATTAAGAACTCTGATCTTAAAGCATCTTCGCAGTGAAATACATATTAATGCACAATAAGTCGTTCAAATTGACATCAATCGTCGTTCATCGCAGAGCCACAGTTAGTTATATGGTTCGCATAAACAATGCAGCCAGAAGACCTTCAGAAATCAAGAAAGCATAAAATCTGAGTATCCGATTTCCAGAAAAAAGGGAAACTGAGCAGGAATATAGAACAAGAATCTACCTTTATGCTGGACATTTTAGCTCGCAAGCTCTGCTCAATTTGATCTCTAGCCATGTAAAATGGTAAGTCAAAAACGTCCTGGCAATGCAACTTTCTCTTTGTTAGTACGAATAACAGCTCCAAGAGAATCACATCTTCAGTCGAGAGAACCAGTACACGTGTTAGTTGCAGCGAAATCGATAAAGAACAAATTGGCAATGAATCATATCGATGAACAGCAGCATAAATCATTACGTTCTTCAGATTGAACTAGCACGTGCCCCTTCGCACTAGAGAACTAATCTTATTTGCAGCAGCACTCACAGCACATCACGGTGCTCCATGACCTGTCACCAAGCTTCCTACGACGAGATGCAGTGGGAGCCAAGTATATGGATGCTGGATATGCTATTGGGTGCCAAGTACTCCAAAGACCAGCTGCCAGTACTGGCGTAAGAAATTTATAATATACCTGACACATCATAATTAATGCAGATAACAGCAAAGTGCACTTACAGTACGGCCTCCCAAAGGGGTCGGAGGTGACTCCAGGTCCACACTTCCATTCGTAATGTTTCCAGGCCTACTCGAGCCATTTGACGTATTCAAAAAGTCCCGCATGTCAGCCTGCAAATTTAAAGCAAATTAACATGCTATTTACAGCAATTTGGACAAGCAGCAGACCCAAATCTCCAAGATAAGGTTTCAAGTCACTCGAATCCAGCCTTTTACTAGCTTTCAATATGTTGAGAATTTTTTCATTCTCGATTAGCATTGGAAACGCTAAGCAGATGAAACAAAACGATGACCATCAGTAAAGCATTCTTTAGAGCAAAGAGAATTTCACACCAGCATTTATTCTTAGTCTTAAATAGTGTGAATTTGCGTCCCTTGTTACAACACCTGCATGGATCGTAGCAATGCACGCAGATCTGCATTCTCAGCGACTAGATCCTGCTTCTTGGATTCATAAGCATCAACCTGCACAAGTGTCCCCACATGCACCTTTTTGCATTAACATTCCAATCCTTTAAGCATGACCACCACAAATCACGTGTTACAGATAGCTGTACCTAGACCAAAGTTGAAGTAGAGAATGAGGTTCAACCCGCTAAAAGATCATAATGCACACGATATAACAGACGGTTGAAAATAACAAATTTATTTCCAAGCATAATGTTCTTGTAAGCAGGTTTTATGTAAGGGGGTGGGTGGGGGTGGGGACTAGAGAAACCAGGATGCCAAAGCGAAAATTTATTACAATATCGAAGTTGAAATATCACTGTACGAAAGGACCATAGAATTAGACGGTAGGACAAGTTTAACTTACAATCATTTTGTAAAAGTCACCATCAGCTTTCTTAGCGTTCCATGTCCCCCGTTGCCTCCCTTCTTTCTGATAATCAAACATGGCAGACAAACTAAAATTCTCAGTCATCGTTTTACCCAGACCTGTACTTATCAAAAAACCTGAGAAAACTGCTACGTGAGTGGTAGAGCTGAGGGCAAATAACACTTTGTATTAAATAGAATTAGGATTCAGAGGGACGAGGCAATCAAATGTTAAAAACATGCAATGTGACAGAACGGAACTGGAATGAACAATTAAGTAGAATTCCCACAAACAACCTAAGAGCGTGAACAATGTTGTCCTACCCAAATAATGACATCCAGATCTAAAACTGCAAGCACAAATTTTAAAATGTCTGTAGAATCTGTAGCACTGTACCTGAAGAAGGTTCATAATTTCTATGCCATTCTTCGACTCCTTCTTTTTCTCCATTACCACCTGATTCAGTCGCTCCTGTATTCAATGCAAGGTTTAAACGTTTAAAAAAATGAACCCTTTTGTAATTGAACTCAGCAGAGGTATAGAATTTGTGTAACCATCATTCTTCCACTTACTCAGAATCTGCAAAGCACATTCGTACATGACGATTCTAACCGACAAGTGAACTTCTAAGTACTCCTTTCAAGCTTAACAATGATCTGAAAAGTAATTTGCACAAAGAAAGCTGCAGGAAGAGCACCTGTAGCTTCACATACTCCTTCTCCTTCTTCTTTAATTCATGGTTCTGCTGTGACCTCACTTGCTGTCCATGTAACCAAGCACATACGTCAGGACTTGACACAACAGAATCACATCAATAGAGTCATGACAGAGACATAGGTAAACTCTGAACAATAATCTCTATATTTCAGGTTAGCATTAGAACATAGGACAAACCACCACTCCTGCAATCAGAATGGAGCTATTGGAACTCCCGTACATGACTTCCAGCGCAAATAGCTATTTTGTTTAATGAATTAGTGACAGTTACGACAACTGAACCCCATGCTTTGCAACAGCAGAATATGCTGCTCATACCTGAGTGGCAATCAGCATGCGTTGCAACTCGTCCTTCTCTAGTTGTAGCTTCTCCAACTGCGTCTTGAAACTCGTTGTCAACTTTTGTTCCTGTTACCACCCGCAAACCTCAATTCAATTTCTAAACGTGCCTTAGACTGTACTTGTACTGTACACGTTGACTTTGAGCCTAAAGCCATTCATGTAGATCCTCGTGACACAGACGATCGGCTTCATTCAGATAGCAGCAAATGGCTACCAGTGTATTCATCTTGTTTAAGTTACCTTGCTTGCCATCGTTTGCATTTCACGTTCTTTGATACTAAGCTGATCAGACAGTCTCTCCATCTTGGTCTCTAGCCTGGACATATCTGACATCAGCCTGCACAACAAATGAGTCTCAGAATTACAGTTAGTACACTTGAAAAACGCCACGTTAACTATTAACTGATTCTATGGACTCTAGATACTGCTATGTAAAGATTCTCTCAATATTGGGCAGTAGTGACAATAACAACCAAAAGGTGAGCCACGCAGAGCCATCCGCATGTCCGACTCCAAGGCATTGAATTAAATTGGTGTCAATGCAGCCATACTTTCAGCTTCGAAACAAGCAAGTTTTGGATGAACAGAGGGCGGAACAGAGCCAATACGAGAGATACATCGCATTCAAATCTCTTCTGATTTCGCCACTATCGCCTCGGGGCATGGCACTGAAGGGTACTCAATCATATACTAGTATTCATTGAGAAATCTAATATTAGCAAATAGACTCGACAACGTCTGGGCCAGTGCAAACCTTTGTCTTGTGTCATTGGCGGTTTCACGGTACTCAATGTCTCGTTGTCGTTGCTGGATCATTGCATATAGACAGTTACAAGACTTCGCGATCGATACCTGTCCCAGAATTAAGCCATTTCCAAAGGATCAGAAAACACAGGCACCCTCAGAAACTCTACATTTCAAACATAAAAAGTCTTGGAATCTGTAATATTAAAGATCGAACACTCTGAGGGTACATCCGAAAATTTGCAAAAGAACGATCTAATTGCATGATAAAATCTTACAGGGTCACTTGAATATAAATTGAGCCCGGAGGGAAACCCGAAGGTTACCAACGACTGGTTCAAGTACTTGATGCAATGATCCAAGTTGTGGACATCTGCAAAGACGTCCTCCCTGCAAAGAGGAGGTCAAAATACGGAGAGTTCGTAAGATTCAGCATTGAAAAGAGGCCATCTCATGTCTTCAGGAGGAGACTCAAAACGCTTAGCATCTCCTCCCTCACAGTAAATACTTTAAACGGACAATGCTCTCAACTGATGGCCCTATCTCAGTAGAAACACACTAGATTCTCCAAGAATGAAAACAAGGAGTTCAATTCCTCGAGTTATATCCTGACGTCAAATGTGAAGATTTCTTTCCAGACCAAAGTGCTCACACCAGGTGTACACATGTCACACGTAAAACCTTACCCGTTGGTGTAGTCAGCCTCATAAGAGTCCTGCAAAGATCACGAACGTGCAGAAACTTAGACGGCTGACAGATAAGTCATGAGGCCAGCATCCTAACTCACAGCAAATATGTTGATTTAAAAATTCGAGGTTGACGTTACCAAGCGAGATAATCGCAGTTGATAGTAAAGCTCGCCACACCGGTTCGGATACGAACATATTACAACCCACACCGACTACGCTTCAAGGATAGGATGGGAACCTCATTGTTGTGAAAAATAATAATACATTCTACTTCAGAGAAGAATACTGAAAGCTCCATAACTGAAATAGAGAGAGAAGTGTCAGACAGCATCCTACCATGTAACTTCCTTCGCTGTCACTTATCTTCATCGCCACTTTTTCGCTGAGAGAGAATTGACGATTGTGTCCCAGAATAAGATCCCCTGCAGTAACTCCGTATGGTGGAGCGAATACAGTCGGCTAATTTCAACAATTACGACGCAAAAGGTCCGCAAACCGAGCTTCCGATGACTTCCAACTAGGTATTCGATGGTAGAAGCAAGTTCCAAGATCGGACAGACTTAAAAGGATTTAGAAATGGAAGAATTATCAGTTTGAGACTTCTAAGATGCTCTCCTATACAGATAATCATTGTGCTCAAGAACGTCCAAATTGTGAAGGACAACTGACGAGTCCTAAAGAGGCAGGAACTGTTCACAGAGGAAGAAAGGGCGGAGCTATTGCAAGAGATCTTTTTAATAAACTGGAACTGGGCAAAGTTTACGCTGCTCAACCGCTGCAATCAATACTTCTTGACTGAGAGTAAGCTCGCTGCTGCAAGGACCTACAGAATCCAGCAGCGAATGATTCTATACTCCTTCCCAAAGACTTCGGTCCTCGCTCCTTCGAACGATTTAGGCTCAGTCCGTTTTCAGTACAGGCGGCAGCTGGTGAAAGTTTCCAGCGAAACACACATTCTCCAGCAGACACAAAATATTGAGACGCGATATTGTGATCACATCACCAGCTCCACTTTTTCTGCCTCGCGCTCCCTCGCGTCCAATATCAAACTACAACGCACGACGCAAGTCCGAATATAAGCGCGAACTTCCTCCACGAGCGCTGTCTAAAATTCTCTATAAATTCTCCAGAACTTCACAGAAAGTGACAAACACCAAAGCCCGTTTTAAACAACCACATTACAACGATGAAAAAATCCGTGCTATTTCTTCAACCGCCCAATGACTTTCAAGGCTTTGTGCAGCACCTCAACCAAGCCTGTTCAATAATGGCCTCACAATGCGTTTTCGGATCTCACAGCCTCAGAGGCCAGCTCGTGACGATGTGCAATGCCACAAGCACAGAATAACCACCTCTACAACTTCAACATACTCTCAAACCTTTTAAGGAAAACAGGGATAAAACAAGGAAAACTCTATCTCCGCCAGGTCCCCAGAGCTCGCCATGGCAACTCTAGCTCCGATCCACGTCCAATCCTTCTAAAACATCGTACGATTCTTCGTACATTTCGGATCCTAATAACCAAACATTCCGACATCAAATGGAGACGCAATGGCAATGCGACATGCCAACTACTCGCAACGACGTGCCGCCGACAAGCGGTTGCTGAGCTATGGAAAAATAGTGCCACATTATCTCCTGTTGCAAAGCTGCGCGCTCGAAATGACAGGACGGGGACGTTACGAGCGGGTAGACCTCCGATCTGTTGGTAAGCACAGGCTTCGGTGTGAAGTGCGGACCGATTGAGCACCCTCAATAACGAGCCGGAAACCACAGCATCTGCCAGAAAACAGCGGGCTGAGTGGAGCACAGCGCGGGCGCCCGGGCTACACCGGGTGTCCGTGGTGGTTTCTGCTCCGAGAGCCAGCTGCGGGGACGGAACGGGAGCCCGGGCTGACACGCCCTAGAACCCGGGTTGTAACTCCATGTGACTTCCGACATCTGGACTCGTGGCGTTGAAAAAAAATAACTGCCAAGGAATAAATTCACCGGTACAGTGAGTTATTGGCTCTGGATCAAAGGTGAGGAGACTTTGCATCAACAGAAATGGCAATGGCAATGGTAGGCTGTGAAATTGAAAAATTGTATATTTGAAATTTGAAATTATTGGAAAAAAATGGTGAAAAAAATGTGCAGAATTTCTACTTGGACTAAGAAAATAGATAAATAATCAAACTTTGTACTTGAAAAAACAGCTCTATATGAAAATTGAACAAAAATAGCTAGTAAAACTCAAAAAATATCCCCAACTATGTAAGAAACTACTAGGAGAAAGTTTGAGTGAAGTACCCCTACTAACTTAAGGTATAGTAACCCATTTCCATTCACTAAGTAATTCTATCATCCTATTTTTGACCCCAATTTCCATCCAAAAAATCATCCAAATCCATTCATTTTCATACATACATACAAAATCTTTGCATTAATGCCAACAAAGGGTAATATGTAAGTCCTTTAATGGTAAACACTTAAGTACCATTGGAAACATGAAAGATTGAATATGGATTGTTTATAGGATGTTCATGACTTCACTCTATAAATGGTTTTGTAAATTCAAATTAGACCTCTTCAAATATTCACAAAAATTGCAATTTTATCATGAAATTATAATTTGACTTGGATTTGATTCATGAAAGAAGGACACACTTTAAAAAAATTATGTGCTCTTCTTGGAGTGTGGTATTCAAAGGGGGTCAAAAAAAAATTTATGCATCAGAATGTTAAATGCAAGCCCCCTTCCCCCCCCCTAGTAGAAACAGGCTTTTTCTTTTACAATCTTTACTCTTTAAATGATTTTTCAAAGTTCCTCCATTAGATTTTGGAAGGTGTGAATAGTTGGAGTCAAACATGTGAATACTAAATTTCAAAATCATTATCCCTTTCACTTGTGTCTATAACATAAGTACACTATAACATGGAAAGAGTCTATAACATAGGTACCTATAACATAAACACCTATAACTATAGAAAATGTTTATAGTATAACTTCCTTGATTCATGGGCTCATAGATTTAATGCTCACATGCTAACACTCCCCTTGACATTCCTATCACCCTTCATCAAGAGGTGAATTTTATAGTCACTCAATCTATGAACCACCAAGTTTCTATCGACTAAAGAAATTGCACCCTTATTGGCACTCAGTTTGCAATTTAAGAGAAATGAGCACCCCTTATGAGTGGCAATATTGGATGGCAAATAGATTTAAACTAGTTAAGGGATCTTAGTCAAAAAGTGAATGCCCAATGCTACATGGATAGAGCCTCTTCTAAAATAGCTACTTGTTTTTGCAACATTTGCAACTTATGATGGTCACTAGGTGGATGAAGTTATTTACACACCAAAAATTGATGTGTTTGCATTCATTACTTGTTCAAATTTAAACACTTAGTCTTTAATCTATAAATGATACAACAAATGTTTATTGGCTAATGAATGACAAAGAATCTTTCTATGCAAGACAAAAATGAAACTATTCGTACTCGAAATTTTATGTGAAAAAGGGAGGTCTTCTATAGTAGTTTGACTTCCAATGTGTGATTTTACTTTTCTTTTTAACCCCTAGAGGACCAAGCAACATTTTATGGCAATATAAAAATTTTGGGAAGCTCACAACAAATGGAATTTTTATTTTTTTGCTTTGAAATTTTTACAAAACATAGGGACAAGGATTTCCTTTTAGGTCCAACAATTTTCATAACCTTTTGACTAAAAAGTTGAAAAGTTATTATATGATATGTAGATTGTTTTTCAATCAGGGTAGCTTAGATAGATTAAAAAATCACTTTTTTCATTAACAAAAATTTGAAATCAGTTCTCTAGATTTGTGTGTATGTAAAAAGCTTTGAAGATTTCGTTCCATTTTTAATAATGAGATGAAAGTTATGAGGAGTTTTAGTTTGCGGAAGTTATGAAATCTCTATTCTAAATACACTTTGAAGTCTTTTATTGAACTCAATTTTCAATATTTTTGGAAAATAAAATAAAATCAAAGGATGTAGATTGTCTATTACAATATTACAACCATTAGGATTAGCATTTTTCAATTCCATAACTAAGTTCCTAAAAAAATTTGTATTTTGAATCATTTTCTACTTCTTTTGACTTAATGTTTTTTTCCTATATGTTGTACAATTACAAATGATTTGAAAATTTTCAACTATATAGCCAACTTCATTTGAATTGAAAATTAATTTAGAAGAAGCACCATTATTTTGGACATTTTTTCATACAAATGTGACCTTCTGAAGTGGAGTTGCCCAATTTTTTGTAGGGTCCAAAAAAGGATTTTGGTCAATTCAAACGCTAATATCTTGCAATCTATATAGTGGAAATTTCTGAAATTTTTTTCACATCTTCTCAAACTAGCTTCCTATAAGATCATATAGTTACATATGTCCAAAAAAAAAGTCTAAAATTTGAAACTTGTACAAGAAATGGCAATTTTGAAGTGTTTTTGGTGAAAACATAATTAAGGAATTTTAGGGTTTAAGTCAACAATTCACACAATACCAAAACAAATGATTTCTACAATGACTATTTCATCTTTTAAGGGTTGAGGGATTAAGGATTTAACACTCATTATTTCCACGTATTGCAATTTCTCCATAATTTTTTGGAATTTGGATAAATGAAAGATCAATATTTCTTCACAAGTGAAAAAAAGGTCTATTGAAGTTGAACTAGGTAGATCACTTTGACTTCAAAATAGTGAGATAGCCACTTTCAAAATTCATTTGAATATAACAATAATGATTGGTAGAAGATTCACTCATAAATCAAGTACAATATATTGAAAAGTTGCTAAAATCTTATTTTCTACATCTGTCTCTTGAATTTGATTCATAATTTTTGATTGGAGGCTTCAAATTACAAACAAATTTATGTAGTTGAAAGTTAACCCAAATACCCACATTTTTGTAGATGAATATATCTTAGATGAAAAGGATTTGTCAAGAATGAATAAATTATGAAATTCTTTTAACAATACATTGATTTTATTCACTTGACTAAGGTGATAAGTTTCTACACATCGAAAAAAGATTGTTGCCCCACGTGAATGATAAACTTACCTCCACCTCTCATTTTACCAGCATTTTTGTAGCTTGTAAAATCATGTGACATACACATAGTCTAATCACTTGCTAAATTCAATAAAATTGTATTGAAAAATATTCAATTTCAATCATTTGAATTTGAATGTCAATCACATTTCTAGCAAGGTGTTGTTCGGCTTAATATTTTTCAATTGGTATTGTGATGTGGATTATTTACTTGTTGAAAGTAGGCATCTACTTGTCTTTCAGTGATGTGTTAGTCAATTTGTATTAATTTGTTGGTTGTCAACAAGGGTGGTTAGTAATTTAGGTTAGGATTATAGAGGTATAAGGATTTGCCAATAGCTAGTCACCAAGGTTTAGGGGTGGGGGTTGGGGGCACTTAGAGGTGTGGTTTAGCACTGTCATTCTCTTAGTTGGAAGGGTGCTTGTGTGGGTTAAGGATTATGGAATGCACTTTGATGCAAGATTGAAGCTCGTTGCTACTTTATGAATTAAAATAGTTTTAAAATTGAAAAAAATTATGGTTGTAAATGTCTCAAATGTTGTTTCAAAATAAGATTTTGGATCTAGTTTTTTGACAAAAGGGTCTATTATCAAACCAAATTTTAGATTTAGATTGTTTATGGACATAGAGATAAGAAGCGTCAAAACACTAAGATCAAGAATAAAAGTCAACCGGAAGGAAATTATTTGTGGGCTTTGAGCTTATTGAATATTAATGAAATTGATATGTAACTTTCAAAGTATCTTTTTGCACTTATCTTCTATATTGTGTTCAAATATTGTCTACAATCCCAAATATTTCACTAGTAGTTACTTTAGAAACAACATGAGACTTATTATAGGGTACATTTTAAGTGTTGGATTTAATAATTTAAAAAATATTCAAATTAATGTAGCATCATTTTTTTGAAGCATACTATATTACAACTACTATATTGTACATTATAATGATCTATAGTGAATAATTTGTAAATCTACACAAGGAGCAATCTAAAAAGAAGAGAAGGAATTTGCATGAGGAGCTTCCATTTTCCATATGCAAACAAACAAATTAATGAACATCTCATTTTGGATTGTGTATGTGCGTAGTTTAGGTTTTTATCAAGTAATAGCTACCATTGTATCATACCTAAATTTGTAATTTTGAAACTAGTCTTTTGGTTGGCACATTTTGTAATATTTTAGGACCCTAAACCACTACATTTGTTAGTGCATAAGTCAAACTTAGCCAATATAATACTTCTTATGGGATTTTTAGTTACCTTTAGTTTATTGTATTGATCAACCTTGAAATTGTGTATCAGTTTTTGAATTATAGTAGGGACATGTTTAAATGCCTCAAATTTCAATTTTAACTACTATAGGATGTAGGAAAATGGGAAAAAAATAGAAGTAGAAAAAAAATAGGGACACAATAAGTATAAAATAATAGCTAAATATCTCATAGTAAAAAAAATTTGATGACATATATTTAGATTATAAGATATAGCCAAGTCTATGATAGATTTTGAATCTATAACTTCTGGTAAAAAATGCAAATGGATTTTAAGGCTATGATGATGGTAGAAAGTCAATAGTAGAAAAAATATTTGTTTAATTTAAAAACTAGCTTAAATGGAAATAAAATTTTATATAAGAAGAATTGACAAGCTCAATGTCATGTTGTAGAAGTTTTAGTAATTTGGACAAACATGTTTGGGGCTATGCAAACTTACAATTGGAGCTCACAATTCACTATGATAGTTCTATATGTATTTCATTTGGATGTATGAATTAAAGACAAAACTTTGGATACAAAAGAACTTTTGGGATAGCTACATGTATTTTAAGCCATGATGACAATAAAATATCTATGTTATTATAGTCCTGATTGCAAATCCTTGTAACAACAAAAGCAAAGAAGTAAAACTTATGCCCAACACCTCACTCCATTACTTATTTAGGGTATGAGGTTATATATATATATATATATATATATATATATATATATATGCTAAAATCTTTCACTCCATTTCATATTAAATATAGAACTTTAGGCATATATTTGATCTTTTCAATCCATCTTATGTTCTAATTGTTGTAAAAGATTGTGTACATGTTTAACTCTATGGCTCCCCGTTTGGCTCCATTTTATATTTACTAAAAGAAAATAGGCTTATATCTAACTTTTTCCTTCTTTCATAAAGATTATTATAATGGATTAGGCATATATATTGATCCATTATTCCATTTTATATTTATTGGCTTAGATTTAGGCATATGCCAAACCCCTTGAGTAAAAATGAGATTTACTATAAAAATTAGACATATGCTTAAATTCTCTCTTGAATTTATAATTAGTATAGAAGTGAGAAATATCTCTAATCTCCTTATTGTGTTTTACATGTGTTGTAGATTACCAAATATGTATCTAATATCTTCATTGTTTTTCAATTTTATTCAATTGACCTTTGAAACCTAAACCTTAAACTACTCTTCTTTTCTAATTGTGTCCTATGAGATATGAGAATCATTGCAAGACTAATTAGATGTTTTTTTACTATGGAAATTTCTAATAGATATTGACATAATATTGGATGGAAAAGAAATAGTATCATATGATGAATTTTTCATATCATTAGAAAAATAATGAGGCCTTTAGAGGGCTTCTTCTGCTTAATAACCTCATGCAACCTTATCAACTGCCCATCTTTTGAAAATCAAATAGACGATTGAGATCATCAATATCGGGCAACAAATGGAAAACATTCAAATATCAAGCAACCTTCTAATGATGATTTAGGTCCCACTCAAGTCTCGTTCAGGTTCCACTCAGCTTTGGTGGCACCTATGCTATCTTATTTTGGCACGTTAATTACAGAAATGTTCTTTCCCTTACAATCTGGCTTCTTTTGAGTTTCTTTATTTGGCTTTGATTGTATCTAGAATTTCTAGCTATGGCATGTCTGTGACTTTGTGTGAACTATTGTAGTAGCTATACTGTTACGATTGTACTAAATACTATTTTTTCACAACAATGGAAGAAAAAAGTAGTTACAAGGTTTCAACATCAATAAATAGGAAATATGCACCAATAATTAATCAAAGTTGTATGTTGCATGAGTAGACTCCAAAGTTCAAGTTTCCTCAATTACGTGACAGTGGTGCTACTAATTTTGATCTCTGGATTGATGGATCTTTGTACCCTCATCATCCTAATTCTTTGAAGTGTCCAAGTTTTACCAATGTCTCAGAATTGTTAGAATTTGTTGGAGATGGAAAGAGAGGTTTGTTAGGATACATTGAGAGACTTGTTGGAGCTGAGTCTTTACTACAACATTGATTGAATGAGGCTAGCAAAGAAATCCATAGATTGCAAGAGGCAGGTGAGAAGTATGACTGAAAGTTCTAAAAAGAGAGATCAATTGTTGCAATTGTTGACAGAAGAATGCAATTGTGCTAAAGCAAGTTATATTGATTGCTTAAGCCACTTAGATGCCCTCAAAGTCTAAAGCAGAGAAGAGCGTTTGCAGGTCGAAATAGACTACTGGATAGAAATTGAATCCCAAAAGACAATTTATGAAGAACAATTGAAGTCGATTCAAGGAAAATTGAAGTCTACTACAACAATGTTGAAGAGACGTTAGAAACAATTGAAGAATTTGGTGAAGACGCCCTATGGTTATCGTAGTATTGTTAGAGAGAGAACAGACTTGTGTGCATTATCTCAAAACGAAGGACATGCAAAGCGCATTTGACGGATAGCTCACATAGTCATAGTTCCAATCACATCCAAGAAGATTCAATTGGAGAATCATGGAACTAGATCATGTCAATGTTTGTGCAGTAGTAGAGAAATGCAAGTTGAGACTGGGAAGGCTTTAGCAAGTATGCTCACTCAAACCAAAGTGACATCAATGTGCGAAACATCTAAGTTGAACATAATAGGCATCTACATGGCCAACCATTACTTTGATAAGGTTCAGCAAAAACTTGAACCATATAAGATACAAGAGGCGTGTGATCACAATGCCATTATATAAGACAGCTATCAAGGAATCTTCAAGAAATATAAGGGTGCCATAAATGCTGTAAGACAAGGTCTTCGTATCTATCTGCTAAATCCATTTCAAATGACTATCGCAAGGGCAATGCTAAATTTGAATCTTAGAGAATATGTTGGAGAATACAGTCACATCATAGATAGCATAAACGTAGCTCCAACAAAGTAATCAACTGATAAGAATCTTGTAAAGGTAGAATTGAATGAATTCAATTCATTCTTTGCTGATGTGGAACAAGTTCAACGTACAATGGTTCATCTATACAATATCACACCACAAGGTACTTTACACCAATCCTTCTCTTTTGCAATATGTTTTCCACATCTCAATCGTACAACATCACTAGTCGAGCTTGCTCATAGTCAATTGGCATGGCTAGTTGGGCCATATCATGGCTTCTCAACTTCTACAGACTTCGACTACCGTGATAGTTGCGTGCAGAAAATAGTTTCCCCTTTTTTTAATCAGAGATATACATCAATTGCAAATGCAATCAATTGATCCCCAATATCGTTCTCATTTTAGTCAATCTGATGAGTCTAGCTAAAGGAGCCTATCTATCTAATTTGTTGCTACTTTTCACATTGAAATATTGACAATACAAAGAACGCTTGATAGTGTATCATGCATGAAATAAGGCGCTACTGGTTCGATCTTCATGTTCGCTAGTTGGCTACATCCTTAATTTGTGTAGTCGAATACATATATTGTTGATTTGTGTGGATCGTGTGATCAATTAATTGGCATGCATATATGGCCATGCATATTACAAACTAGGTGCGTATGTAAGGTTCCCATTCAATCTAGCTTCCCGAGATTCTCCTTGAATTGGTTCATGATAGAGTCCATAAAAGCAGATTGTGTTCTTAGTGATGTCCCCAAAACAACAATAGTACCGTGCCACTATGCTAGGAGACTATGTCAATTGAAGAACATGCCAATTTATGGCATGATTTCTCAAGTGGTGGGTCAATAGTAACTTGTTGATCAATGTGCAACGACCATGTGTACCTCAATCAATGCATCATAGGATTTTGATTGATACTTGGCTTTACAAAACAACAGTGCTTGTTTGCTCATATGAGATCATCCAAGTGTCTCGTAACCCCAAAGTATTAGTATAATATATGACCCATTGTGTTGTATGTACCACAATGGAATAACTGCACTTTGTATTTTATGATTAGATCTCCATCAATTTCATCGTCCTATCCGAAGCTAGTTTGAATATCAATTGAATTAAGTTGGATGATTGAGGGCTGATCATCTTCTAGCAGTTCTTTTACGTTAAATTTTTGACTAGGTGTCATTGATTCCTCCCCACTCAAGGAAGGTGACCTATCTTACTAGGCTTACCTCACCTTACTTTGAGATTTGAGAAATCTAAGTTGCTGCCTAAGGTTGATTTTGACCAGCCCATAGATCAAATTGGTACAAGAGATCTGACCTTGTCATACTAAATAGCTAACCAAACTATTGATATCAATACATATTTGACTCGCAGGTAATTGTACTACAAGTTACTGGTAGAGTACACTAGCTAGTTCATTTATGCTCCAATACACTTGCATGTTTCCAATCACTTGCAATTCCCTTATCAGATGAAGAACCAAGATTCAGTGCAATAATATGCACTACATGGAATGGGAAAGTGTGACTTCTTATGCTTGACATACATTAGATTATATTAACATACTTAAATTATATTAGATCGACAGAGTCATTCTATGATCTCCAACTAATGGGTGGTTAACTTTTTAGAATGGTTAGCATGGCTTGTTAGCCGATATGCAACACAAGACTTTCATTTTATTGTTTTTGATATCACTAAATATTTTTTAAATTGATCTAATCTCCATCTTCTCTATCAATCAAATCTTCAAAGTAAAAGGTCTGAGAAACTTAAGAAGTTGAATAGGTCCATCTAGAAGTTGAAAAGCTTCACTAATGTCTTCAATTTCTTTCTAGGGCAGAATTAGGCAATAAACCATTGATTTTTGTGCTAAAAATGGACGAAGTAAAAATAATTCATGCACAAAAATTGGAAAGGTTCTCCATAACGCTCATGAATCAAGCCTTAGATGTTACTATCTTGCCAAACACTAGAAAGTACTTTTCTATATAGTCCGAATGAGAAATTTGGTCAATAGCGTCATTCCAAATTCTATGCGAGACTCACAAGATTTTAAGCTGGGTATTTTTTAAGACAAAACTTCCTGTGCTAACAAAGGCATAAGGAAAAGGTCAATTGCTAGATGTCCCTGGTATTGGATCTTTCCTAGTTGAGTGGCACTTAGCTTGTGATCTTAAAACAATTAAGTATTTGTACAAATTGAAGATGGGGGCTAATAACTTATATTGTTGCATATATTGCTCTCAGTCTCGTATAAAGGAAAAATAATGACAAAAGAAGAAGTTGAAAAATCGATGAAGAGTGGGTGTAAGCACTCATGGGATGATGGATTATTTTCAAAGAAAATATCTCCCAAACTAATGTTTGGTGATGCCATGGATGGGAGATGGGAACCAATTTTTGCTATTCCTCTAGAGCATGTGCATGTCTGCACACTCCATGCATTCAATCCAATCATTGAAAAGATTATCTACCTCCATTTCATGCATGTCTGGACAATCCAAAATGAGCAATTCTAAGAACAAGCAACAACTGAGATGGAGAAAATTGTCTCTCACTAGAGCACACGGAAGCAATGTTGTAATCTTCAAGAATTGAGACTCATCCGAAAAATCAAACAATGTACCGAACAAACCATCTTTCAATGGGGCTCATGCATTAAAACTCTTCAAAGGCAATCCTACAGTAGAGGATCGTAAGACCGCCAAACCACTCTATGTTGACCTTGTAAACTCCAAGAAGAATCTCATGTGTAGAAGACAAGCAAAGCAAGGAAAACAAGAACAATGGGAGGCCTTAGATCAACTATGCCCATATTTTTTTGGACTACGACTCACAAAGCATCAGTCCCCAAGTGATTTCAAAGTAAAAGTTGATACATGGGGAGAGTATCATGTCACATATTACATGGTACATTTTATGCTCATGTTAAGATTTCTCTCCTTTTCTTTCATTTCATTTATCTCACAAGTTCCCTTTGCTCAATCAGAGATATGCATCAGTTGCAAATGCCTATGTTAGGATCCTACTTTAATTCTAGTAACCCCAACAATCATCTACAATCCACATCTTGAACTCCATATTTGATGCTAGTCCAATTTGTAACATAATTTCTTGTCTAATGTTCTCAAATGATCAAGATAAGCCCACTTGAATGTTTTCTTTGAGGTTTCCTATCTCACAATGCAGGGTGACTGGTATCTTTGGTTCATATTGATTCATTGGTATCCACGTATTTGATGATACCAATCTTTGTCAATTATAGACAAAGTTTGCATAAAGTGTCGACCTTACAATGTGGTACCGGAAGATAAGGGATTCATAGTCCATTGTCATCTTTACAATGTTTGGTCCATCCACAATTTTGGAATTCTAACCTCGATCCATCAATGAATCAAATAACTCTTGACTACCATGGTTGAAGACAAACATGTGAGTAGTCTTACGCATATTTCCTTGAGCTACAGAGAACAAATCCACGAAGACTCCAATAGGTAAAAACCATGATAAATGAGTGCACTTGCTACCTATACTTGGCCTCATTGAAGCCTGAAAGTCTTTCCACAACTTTGCTCGAAAAGCCTCACTTGTTGCCATATTAGGAAGAGGCTAATCTGGGGAATCAAATGATGGAAGAGAAATTTTAGTAAGTTTTCCATATCTATTTTGTGGCCTTGGAAGTGTGAAAGTTGCATTGTAGAAGAAAACACTATCTTCTAATAACTCCCTGTGAGATCGACTCCCACGAGTAGCCTCTCCAATCTCTGCATGTAAATAAACTATAATTTCCAAGAATACTTTGTGGGTCAATCCAATCTTCACATGGAGAAGGATAAAGGTTTGCAAAACATTAGCAAAAATGAGAAAAAAATATTGATTTCCAATAGTAATCATTCAACATGAGCTCATGACAAGAGAGTAGTTTGTGAATAGGTCATGTTAAAGAATAAGTTGTTATCTTACCGAGAAACTTTTTTAATCTGTACAAGAAGTTGTTATCTTACCATAAACTAGTTGATACATATGAATATCTTTAAAATCAGTTAGTGTAATTGAACTATAATGTCATGTTTTCGTGAAGGCTAGCTAATCATTAATGCATTAAGTATTAAACTCAATTTACACTAGCTAATCTTCATTAGAACATATGTACTTTGCTTTGGCTTTCAATAAAACAAACAATCGTTTCTTCAATTTTAAGACAACATTCAATTTGCAAAGATATCAGCCTCCATCTAAAGAACTCTTAGATATGATAGGATGTCTTCACTTACAATTACAAGCAACTAGTTGAAGCATAGGGATTAAAGGATCAAGACAGAGTTGTCGATGTATATAGGCATGTTGGACAAGGACTCTAGAAATAATTCCTGCCCTATTGAAACGGAACTTCAACACCTTTGCTTTATAACTCCTTGTAATACTACTACCGCCATACTTCATTGCATCCCTCGCATGCCCTCTTCTACTACTAGGATAGAGAGAAATCCAAGAATTAACCTCTACTTTTAAAGGCACAAAATTTCCCTCACTCTCTTCAATGTATAGAAGCGCTTCTATTATTCTACTTTGAAATTCCACCATCAAAGGCAATCCAAATGCAATAAAAAAAAGACACCAAAAAAGACACCTAAACCTTAAAAAACACAATTGTTCACGAAGGTTGCCAAGAAGACTAGAAACCCTAAAAAGTCTTCCTACACATGTCACGTTACTAGAGAGGCGCAAACTGTACGTTGATTCATACAACTGAGTACACTCTAGTTGGTCAAGACTCATAGCCAATCATCTGACAACAAAGATGGATCAATATTTCTTAACAAGCAACTATTGAATATTTTCGAGCAAGGCACCAAAGTTGAGGCCCCATAGAGGCCTTATATATTTTGAAATGATAATATGATAAATATAAGAAATTTCATATTTTTGTCATACTTCTTAATATTATGTAGTTTATCAAGATTGAATAATTCCAAAGAATTCTTTAAATTGTTGTACTTGAATTTTGAAGAAACCTTATATTTAGTGTTTATTGCATAATTTTCTTTATAAAATTGATGTGCAATATGACTTGTTTAAAATACATAATATCTAACACAATTATTTTGTAGCCTCTCCAAAAGTATCCATGGACATATATGCACATCTCACAAACTAAGTGTTTATAGGCATAGATGTTTGTTATTAAAGTCATTTTTTAATAGTCTTGGGTTCAATTTGTAAATTTTTTTATTTTTAAAAGTAGAAAAGTTCTACCATTTATAAATTTTAACTAAATAGATGCAATTTTGACACTGTTTATATAACCTTTTAAGAATGAAAAATTTATGATACTAAAATTACCATTTTGATTGATCATATTGTGAACAACTTCATCTAATTGGAAAAATATTCTTTAATTATTAAATTAAGTTAAAAATCATTGCATATATTATTTCAAAATTAAATACTTTGAAAATGAAATTTTCCTATATTAAATCTTCAAAATTGCTTAAAAAACATGAGGCCAAATGTAAACTTTATTGTTCTAAAAGGATTTAATACAACAATTTTATTATTTGGAAGAAAAATAGGTAAAGGTTTTCTACCTAAATTGAACTTATTAGAAGACAAATGTCTCATCCAATGTCAATTCTTCAAATTAAAATATTCCATTGAGTTTTATATAATAATCTATACCTAGTAGATTATAATTTCTTAAATAAGAAAATTCACCTTGGTGAATCTATGCATATATGATTCATAAGATGCAAAAATTTTAGATGCAATAATGATGTATGTCAACTCTAATCGTGACGTACACATGTCCTTTGAAAATGGTAATACTAGAGGGAGATATTTAGAATTTACTTGACAAACACAAACATGAATGCTATTTTTAGGAGGATAAATTTTTTAAATTATGAGAATATTGAACTTGATTTTGAAGATAGTGAGGCTTGATTTTGTTCTCTAACAAAGCAAGATAAAAGGCAATGATTCTCAACTTTGCTTAATTGTGACTATTTATAAATGTGACCATTCAAATTCTTGATTCAAAACATGTAATTTTTTATATTATTGTATCATTGAAATTCAATCTATAATTTTAGACTAGCACAACCTAAAGGTATATTAAATTAAAGGCCATTGTTTAGTTTAGAAACTCCTATAGATTTTATTAATTCAAATTTAGATCAATTGATTTATTTAATTTATTACTTGAGATTCATTATATTAGATCTATTTTGTTAGAATTTTGATTACACAATGAATCTCCCAAATTGGAAAAAAAAACTCTCCTTTAAGCACTAAGACATATGATTCTTTCAAAAATTGTACCTGGTTTTTGAATACAATTGCTTGATAATAAGACTTGGCACCCAAAAATTACAACGCCTATCACAACAATTTGTTGAATCCGACACACTTACAAGAGTGAAAGTGCTCTTCAAAGGCTCTCACAAACTTGAAAAGCCTTCAGAAAGAAACCTCTCATCGTATTACACTTAGTATTATAGAAGGCTTTAAAAAAAAATTGTGGTTTTAAAAGATTTGAAACTATATGCATTGGATATTCATATTCATAAAAATGGTATCAAATAATCAAAAATTGAATAAAATATAGAATTAGTTTACAAGAAAATTTCTAATATAAAAATGTTATCTTAAAAAAATAGTCCATATAAATGGTTTTACTTTGTTTTAATCTTTTGCAAAAGAATTATGAAATTTGAAAATATTAGAATCATCTAAATTTTTCTAAATTTTTCTTAAGAATATCTTAGAATTTTTTTTTAACTCAAATTGAAAAGGCCATTAGACAAGCAATGAAAACCTCATACTGACATGCTAGATTCTCTCTATACACTAAAATAGAATCATATATATATTTTCAAATATATATTTTTTTAATATTTATCCAAAAAATAAAAAGATCTCTTGAATTTTAAATTTCAAAGCGTTTTTTTTCTAAATATCTCAATATAAAAAATTTATAGTTTTGTAATCTTTTTTTATTCTGAATTCTTTTTACATTCAGTATTTGAATTTATAAATTTTTTAAAATAAATTTTTGTATAAACATGACGAGATTGAATCAAAGTACTCTTATATAATTTAATGATTTGACAATAAAATTTTGATATAAGATTTTATATTGTTTCACCATTGAAATTTAAAATTTTATATATTTATAATATATAAAATATAATTTTTGGAAAATTATTTAGTGGTATACCATGTACATGTGTATATAATTTTTTTCAATTAATTAAAATTAGTAGATTAAAATTTATAATACATTTCATAATCCAAAAATATCTTGTATATTTTGAGATCAAATACTTATATGGATGTTTCAAAAATAAAAGTGACTTTTCATTCATAAAAAATATAAACATCTAATATTATCACATTTAATTTCAATATCAAATGGTCAATTTAAATTTTAAATACCAAACTTGAATTCAACTTTCTAATTTATGTTTACTATTATTATTGTTCTTAATATGCCAATTTCCATCCCTACTTGGTAGCTGACCAATTTTCAAGATAGGAGACATCCACACTCCTGCTTGTACATGATGGATGAGGTCAAAATCATGTGTATATTCACTATTATAATTTTCACAATTGATCTTTGTGTGGTCTAGCGAATCATTCATATGTAGCACATTGCAAACTTCTCGAGGTTCATTGCCCTCACAAATTGATACAATAGGTCCCGATGCATGTTCATAATGAATGAATTGAAATGCTGCTCTATTAGCAGCAACTACTAAGATGTTAGCACATGATTTTCCACGCCAAACAAAAATACCTTGTTGAAGTAATAAAACAAAAGCACCACGACTATCAAGAGATGACATGTTATGATTCAAAATAAATTTGGGAACAAGATGAAGAGGATCAAAAGGTGAATGAGGTGCTATACGGTATAATCTAACAACAAAAGCAATATTTCTAGAATTACTTGATATATTTGGTAAAACTCGAATTTGCCATTGAAGGAGTTGAAAAGCAAAACCCATATTAGGGCTAACTATACATCGTATTGCCTTTACTTTTTCAAGAATATCTTCATAAGATTGACGTTCACGCCAAATAAGATAAGCAATGACTAAGGATGCTGATCGAGATACACCTTGAATACAATGTACAAAGATGCGACCACTTTGTTCACGTACATCTTCAAAATAATCAAAAACATTGTACAAAATAGAAATGATGTCTTCACTTGGATGATCTTGAAGCCATAGTGTTTTATAATGGAAATCTTTAGTAAAGTACTCAAGGCATTCAAAACCTACACAATTTAGAATATGGGTTATTTTACATTCTTGGAGTATATTATAATTTTGTGCTATTGTATGGCCTCCAAAATAAACATGGGGAGAAACACGAGAGCATTGTTTATCGCATTGTAACAATTTATCTCGCTTTTGAATGATTTCATTATCACCATTATCATCTCCTTCAAAAGATTGCTCAGGCATTGATTTTAAATCCAATTTGATATTTAATGTTCCACTTCGCATTAATTTGTGTACTTTGTTTTTTGTTTCTATTGAATCCTCAACATTTGATATTTCAGCTTGTCTTGGTGAGACTGACAATGATTGCAAAGGAGGACATAAAGCTACTTGAGGAGTCACAAAAGAGCAATTGGATCCACCTCCGGGTTCTTCAATGATAGATTCATCTCGTGTATTTTTTTCAATGCAAGCTGATTTTTTTGCCAGTTTTTCCACACCATCTACTTCATGATCAAAAGAAAAATTAGAAGGATCAAAACAACCAATATGCCCTCCTGTCCATGACATAGACCTCCAATGTTGTTGAGATCGCTCTTTTCTACTATGATTTTTTTCTCCTTCCACATCCATGCTCCTCTAAGACCATCGACCCATTTGTGGTTTTTTTTGATGCTACATGTTTCTTCCATGATTTCTTTTGAATGAATCCATTAATATTTTCTTAAACCTTTTTTATAAATTATTTTGGAATTGTATAATTCATTCATAGAAACATCACAATTACTACTTTTGATTATTGATTCATTATATCAACATATGTCATGAAGTGAAATTGTAAGTGATCAAATGAAGAATTGTCATTATATCCCAATATTTTCTTTTATATTGGAAAACTTTATTTTCATTTTTCAATTTAATGAATGTGTATAGTAGAAATGTATCTTAGGAATTATCTAATTAGAATCACATGTACATGCTTACCATTGTATATGCCATTCATCGAAAGTTAAAACTATCACATTTTTAAGAATTAGAAGTCATCAAATTATTTTTGTTTAACAAAATGACAATAAAAATTTGATACTTTGATAAATTTTCGTTAGTTAAGAAACATTTCAATAGGAAATTACATCATCGTATGTATGCTTTAATGGATGAACGTTAATTCTCAAAACAAGTTGAAAAGAAATTAGTAACTACTTCATAAGTAAACAAGTTATGCTTAATTAATTAATCAAAGATTCTTATTAATCAAGACCTCTAAATTGAAATATGAATTAAAATTGATACATGTGTCAATATTGCTTGTTTAAATAACCTAAAATTGTGTTTCAAATAAAACCTTAAATATAATTTGCATAAGTTTGATCTATTTTATGCCTAGTGCAGTTGTCATTCAAAATCTTATCTCTTAGGTACATAATTATTATGATTGTACTTTTGATATTTGATTATATAATGAAAATTGTTAATTTTGTACAATTAATTTTCCTAGTTGCTTTCTACTTCTATACCTATATTTATATTTGTAAAATTATTATCAATATTATATTTAAAATATTATTTATTTGGTGAAAAAGTTGTTGAAAATTTTACTTATACAACATTTAACAAATACTATACAAATGTGTTTTTAATTTTTGCATAATTTATGACATGTTTTCAAATGTCATTCTAATTCATTTTATACATAATCATAATGTTTTGAATTACCATTAAGTATTGAAAGATTATTTAGAGTGTTAGTAATTAATTATTTACATTATGTAATAATATGGCTGGTTTCACCCAAAATATCTTTGGTAGAGGCAAACTAAAAAAAAATGCTTCTAATTCTATTAGTTTTGATAAATATTTTAAATTTTGTTCCAATTTTTTTGACTTCAAATTGTTTTTCTTACCTAGATTCCAGTATGATCCCTTATGGCAATATTATGTTGAAGTCAACTACCAATTTTCAAATGCATTTATGACAAATAATGAAAAAAATTTACAAAGACTTATTAAACAACAATTGGAAGATGAAGGAAATCTTGATCACGAAAATATTGTTCACAGATCAATTCCAGAATCGATAGATACAAATTCTTTGACTATATCAAAATTATCACCATCTACAACTCATAAATATCCATCTTCAAAAAAACTTCTTAGTAGACCATGGCTCATTAAACTTAGAACAAATACTATAGGAAAACCTCCTATTCTTAAATGCTATGCCATTGATGAAGGAGAGATTATAGAAGTTGAAGGAAAGCCTTTACTCATCCCTCCAATACTTGGTCTTGAAGCAAAACAAGAAATATGGAAACCAAAAGGTTGGAAGCCTATTCGTCAAACACTTAAGCTTCATGAAATTGCTCCAAGCCCCAAATGCTCAAAACATCAACATTTGCAAAAGTCCAAAAAATATGAGCTAATACGAGAAACTCTATTACAAGCTACAATCATGACAACAACTATAGAAGAAGAAAAGCATTCACAACAACTTCTTGGAGAATTAACAACAGAAACCATTAATCTTAGACTTAGAAAATTATCACGTGATTACTCAAGTCCAAATTGGATACCACCAAAATGGACTATGCCAAAAGAAAAAACAAAAATAAAAGATGAGACTTCTAAAGAAGATGAAAATAGTAGTACTTGTGAAAGTAGTAGTACTAGTACTAGTAATTCAAGTAATAAAGAAGGTGCTTCAAATGAAGCAAAAGATAAACAAAAACAAGAAGAAGAAAAGAAAAGTATAGAGGAGAAGAAAAAGAAAAAAGAGAAGAAAAAGAAAATTCGAGATGAAAAACAACGCCAATTTAGACTTGCTCTTCGAGAAGCAGCTGGGCAAGTTGCATTTGCGGGTACTTATGCAACTAGAGTTGGAGGTTTAGGACGTCCTTTTTAAAAAAAACATTGAAACAATTGCTTATAATTTTCTTAAACTTGGTATAATAAATATTTTTGAGATATGAATTCATCTTTAAAATTGAGAAATATCTTTTTATTTTGAATTTATCTTTTTATTAAAATAAGTGTTTAAAATTTTAAAAAATTAGACCATATGTAATTGTTGGCATTTGTTCAAAATCAATTATGTGCCAATTTTTTTTAATTATAAATAAAGTTCAATAGAAGAATATTTTTTTTATCAACTTTCTAGATGTGGTCATTAATTAATTTCTATAGTTGATTTTGAAAAACAGAATTTGCTATGCAACTAAAGAATACAACTTTAGAAGGAGATGGTTCCATATAATTTAATGCCTTCCAAAAGTCTATGTTGCCTTTTGGAATTGTTGAATTGGTTTATTTGCACAATTATTTTATTTGATGTATTTCAATGAAAACTTCTAAGAAACTCAATCTTATAAATTCAAACCAATCCTGTTTTTTTTAATTGTTAGTACATTGAAATATTGTAATGCATGACTACCAAATTTATTATTATTATTGTAAATTATCTTTTAATCATTTACAAGATAAATATAATTTTTGAACAAAATCAAGGTTTTTTGAAATTCCTAAAAAACTTTGATCATGGAAAGCCCTTGAATGATTTGGTGAATTTTTGTTTATTTGAATTATTTTCTATTGCCTTTTTGGCTTGACTTTGATTCTTGAATTTATCAAAATCAATTAGAAATTTATGAAATCTAATGTAAATAGGTGAGGTGGTTTTTGTACTAGTGTATATTTATAACTATTTTCAAGACAATATCTACATTAATCATTATAAAATATGTAGCTCACACTTTTCAAAAGCTTCAAAGAATTAAATGAAAATAATGCTACTTGTAAGCTTCTATATACTTAAATTAATATAGTTTCAAATGCTCTCTAAGTTGGTAGGACATAAAAGTCAAAGTACTAGGTAAAAAAATAAAAGATGACTTTTGAATAACAAATAGATGTTCGACCTAAAAGAAACCTAAAATTTTAGTTTTTTAGATTCTTGTAATTTTATTTGGATTTATGTAAAAATAAAAAGGTCTATTTTTAAAATTTGTATAAAAAAGGTAGTGAATGCTTGATCTTCAAAGGACCAAGGTTGATTTAGAGTGATGCAAGCAACAACCTACTATATTTTGTATTGTACCTTTTGAATAAAATGATGGTATTACATTATCAAGTAATTGATTTCCTTCATTATCTAATTGATATTAATGTAAGACCTAGCATACAAATCATAAAAGAAAAGGTGAAAGCTTTTGGTAGTATGTCATTGCATTCACTTAGTACATTTAAACAACTATGTGTGGGACAAAAGAGATATTTGTTTGAAGTAAAATTTATAAGACTTACAAATACATTAAAGAACATTGAAAATTGCCATATCCATTGTAAATAAGAAAGGTAACTTGTAAATCTAAGCTATTAAAATGTGTATATATATATATTTAAGGGGATGAAGAATTGGATCCTACATACTACATTTAGTGTAACACATTTTTTACAATTGGATTACAAATGACTAGATAAAAAATCAAGCCAATTTCATGGTTTTGGGAGATGAAATCCCCATCAATTGAAGCAAGCCAGTTAGAGTTAAGATTCCATATGTTTTGATGATTGTTGTTACTTGTGTTCTCATGTGTTTTTGACGTGGTTAATTTGAGGTTTTTGTTTTTTGCACTCAAGAGCTTCACTATGCATTGTTGAGTGAAGCCATTTTGTTTTCAGTTGTAGATTGAGTTAATTGGATTTAGGATTTTGGCAAATTTGTTCATACTATAACCAAAAAATTATAACACTATTGAATTAACATCAAATTGCTTAGATGCCTTCTCAGAACAAGTCACTTATTTTCCAAATTCAATTTGAAAATTTTGAAGGATTTCATTTCCATTGATAATTTGTACTTGAATTCGGCAACATAGTTATTCACAACTTTTTGTTGAATCTTGGAGTGGTTTAAGGTTCAACAAATCATGGCAACTCAAGTGAAGATATAGACAATGAACATTGATTTTGTTATTCTATAATTCTACAATTCTACAACAAGGTGAAGGTATTGATGGACAAAACATATGCTTCCTATAGGTTTATTTGGAGATAAACAAGCATTGGAGTGGCTATTTCAATTTTGGAACAATGAAGAGTGCTACAAAATAAGGAAGAAGATAGAAGGCTTTAACATTGTTGTTTCTAATGTTTACATTTTGCCTTTGTGGTTTGAAGATGAAGGACCTTCTAAGCGGTATTGACTTGATGGTGATGCTTTACAAAGTCCAACAGAAGCGGTAGACAATCTTGTACAAAGTCCACTACAAGTGGCAGTTGGTAATTTCTCCTTCATAGATAAATGAGGTGAAGTGCAAGTTGTGGATTCCGTTAAAAGTTCTAAGGTTAGTAATTCGTTGGTGGTTAATTACTAATTTCCTAAACTACCAACTTAATTTGACACTTTTTTCCAAAGATGTTTGGGAACACTACCTCAACCAAATACCACTATAAGAAACCAAAGTTTATTGATGTCAAAAAGAACGGATTTTAGGTGACATTAAAATAAACAAACCCATTGTTGTTATATTGACATAAAAACATGGGTTTGTTTTTTTGATATCACCTCGGATGTCACCTAAAATCAGTTCCTTTTGATGTCAATCTATCATGTAAAATAAGGTTTTCTTGTAGTGTATAGAAGATGAAGAAGGAATTGAAGTGCTCATCACTAAATCCTAAACAAATTAGCATGTCTAGAACCTATAACATTATGTCATCAAATGAAACACTCAAAAAAATTTTCAATTGCAGTTAGTTTTTTTTACTTGTATGTGTAAAAAAAAAATCATTTTTAGCTTATTTTGAGTTTTCAAATGATAAGAAAAGCTCTTTGTATACACATGGAGTGGTAGGAGGTAGAACAACCCTATGTAGAATATGTAAATTAGAATTAGTAGGAGCTCAACTACTCATAGTTAAGTAAATTTAAAGTAGATATTGTATTTAAAGTAGAATTTTAGACCTTATTTAGGTATAGTATAATAACTTTTTTCAAAAAAATTTGAACATAGAAAAGTTGGTAAATCAAGATAAATTTCATCTTCAAATATCCATTTGAGATTTTGAGCCTTCTATAAAAAAATTATAGACAAAATTTAGAGAGGGGTTGGAAGGAGATTTTTTATAATGCACAAAAATGAATTTAATTCCATGCTTGTTTTGTTTGTACTCTTTTATCAAGCACTTTTAATTCCACCTTGCTTTTCAATTCAATTTTTTTCCTTATAAATAATGTAAACTACAAAAATTTGCAGTGATATGGAAATTATATGTAATAATAGAATGCCATAATGTAGGCCATTTTCCAAATTAAGTAATTATAGGGACCCTTCTATTTCTACCTTGGAGAGAAATAGCCCCCTAAACCTCCTCCATTGATCCATGTAGTACACAAAATTTGCATAGAATGCACATCCCAAGGGTAATATGAAGGTAACAACTTTTGCAAATAAATACACATTGAGTGGTTGGTTGGTGATATTTGATTATTGAATGCAAAAAATTGAATTTAAAAAATGGTATGTGGAAAATAGAAGGCTTTATCCCAATGCAATACAAGTAGATGGTAGATCTTGTAAATAGATAATTATATGTGTAAATTAAATGTGAAAATCCATTTAATCTAAAACAACATTAAATACAAAATAATTTAATGATGAAAAAAGAGATACTGAATATAAAACAAAATATCACAATCTTGCTTCTCAAGTAAGTTGAATGAATTGCAAGATGCACTAAATAAATTATTTAATACCTTGTTTTTTAGTAAAGAAGATTATTTTGAATTTTTTATAATCTAATAGTTAAGAAAAAAAATTAGTTTTTACAAATTTCTTGATAGAAACAAATAACTAGATTTAAAAAAATTTGTTGCAAAAAAATGAAATATTAAATAATTAGTGTTTCTTGTATTCAATAAATTAAATGGAGCTACACACAGTATTAGTAAATGATCAAAAAATATCAATGAAGCAAGAAAAAATTGGACACATAATAAATCTTGGTAGAAAAAAAAAGATGAATGGTGTAAAAGGCAAGAAGAAAAACATTAGTAGAAAGAAATAAGAATACCTTGAAGAATACTTTATAGGATGAAGTTGAAATTAAGAGATAAAAGAATGTTTGATTATTGCATCCAAAATTTGGTATTTATTATCTTTGATTAATATTTATGTGTTAAGTTATGAATTTAATATGAAATTCGTATTCTTAATAAATTTTTATATTTAAGATTCAAAATTTATAATTAGATCATTTTTCATTCTTTGTTTTGAATTTTTTGTATACAATTTTCAAAATATTTACAAAACTAATTGATAAGTAGGATATTAATTATTTTTACTTTAAATTAATTCAGAATTTCAAATCTTTATTGCACAGAATCAAAGTTTATAAAACATCAAGGGTCCTCTATTTATCACAAAATTGAGTATCAAGATAAATTGAAGGACTTTGAAATCTACAATCATTGTCCTATAAATGTCCAATCAACCATTTTAGGATTGTTGCTAGTCATTTCACGCTATTTTGGGGGCCAAAAATGCTGTAAGCCAAAAAATTTAAATATTTGAAAAATACTTACTAGAGCCTAGGGGGCTTTCTATTTTCTATTATAAATTAGAAAAGCTAAGGTAGAAAATGGGGCAAAGTATTTGTATTTTTATTAATTCTTTTTATTTTCTTCTAAATTTTCTCACAATGAAATCAATCAAAGCTATAATTTTAGTTGTTGTATAAGAAGTTTACATGCTAACAATTGTTTTTTCAAAGAACATGCCACAAATTTGATTTAAAATCGATTTACAAACATTTTTATAAAAAAAAGATTTAAAATTTTCTAATTTAGTAATTTTGATGCAATTCTATTGGGAATAGTAACTATTTAGTGAAATAATATATCTAACCACATAGATATGATATATGAATCATAGTTAATAACTTTCACCTAAGAAACATCATTAATTCCTAAAGTTCTTTCATGTTTAAAGGCCCAAATTTCCTTCAAATTACTAACATCTAAAGCAAGACTAAGACCTTCATCTATATTTATTTTCTTAATGAATCCAACTATAGGATACTTTAGTTAACTTGTTAGAATACACCCTCCTAAAATTTTAGAATAATAAATCTTACCAATTGTAAAACTCATGATGCTTGGATTTAAAAAATAAGTATTTCTATCCTCATGGTTAGATTTCATCTTTCCAACATTACAAAAAATTTCAGCCCTTGGGAGGTTTACGGGTTTTGAACCCCCTGTATAATTAGAGAGGAAATAATACTATTTTTTATTATTTTTTATTTTTTAATGAAAGCTGCTAATGTGGAACTACTTGTGCCACATCAGTGCCACATCATATTTTTATTTTTTCAATATTTTTTTTGAAAACAAAAATATTATTTTACTTTTCTATATATGCACTGCGGACCGCCAAAAAATGAATCCTTAACGGCCCTCTACAAGTTCAGATTTATTCTTACGCTTTTTACTCAAAATGTGTAGATTTTACAACTTGCAACTTTCCATAATATGTTTAAAGCATTAATTGGCAACATATATAAAAAATTTCACCAAAGACTATTTCATATTCATACTTGAAAAAATAATATGTAAGTAGAAAGAAATAAAAAATTATTTGAAATACCAAATTATTAAGAATTTAATATTGGAATTAAAAAATGACAATTTCAATGGTTTTAATGTTGTAGTAAAAAATTTACATTCTATGATTTTATTTTTTTCCAAAAATATAGAAAATTGAATTAAATAAAGGACTTCAAAGTTTATTTTAGAGTAGAGATTCCATATGTCCCCACAAACTAAAACTCCTCATAACTTTCATCTCATTAACTCAAACAATATGATTGAAAGCTTTATATATACATATAAATATAGAGAAAAAGTATTTTTTGTGATTTCCTTGGGATGACTAGGCTTCAAAAGAACTAGATATTCTGCAATAAGTTTTAAATTGTGTATTCAAAAGTTATGAAAATTATTGCACCTTAAAGCTATTCTTGAGTACAGATTGCATGAAAATTTCAAAGAAAAGAAAAGAAAATTTCATTTATAAATAGATGACCCAAAACTTGATGTTGACCAAAAAATGCTACAAGTCTAGTCCTTCGAGGGTTAAGTTATTCTTCTAAAATGCATTTTAGAAGAAATGCATTTTATCTAGACTAGTAGTGGTCCTTGGGGGGTAATATTCCATTTTGATATAAACTTCAACAAATTTTGAAACTTGCAACCTTTTATAACAAATGTTTTCCTCAATAATTCAAAAACTCTAAGCCATCTAAGGATTTACTTAATTATTGTCATTGAACAATAAAAAAGAAAAATTATTATTATTATTCTATATATATATATAAATATATATATATATTTTTTAGTATTGATATACATTCAAGCCAATAAATTTTGAATCAATAATAAACTACTTTGAAAATTAATCCTAGTATTTAATAATGGTATTTAGGTATCATTGTTGATGTTGAAAATGATAGTTGAAATGCTCATTTGGAATTTTTTGTTTGGAGGGTAAAACCATTTTTAGTAAATATGGAAGAAAGTATTAAGTTTCTTCACTTTTTAGATGTTTGCTCTGTATACTTTTTGACTTGATGATGGTGGATCTTTTCCATATTACTTTTTATTTATTGAATTATGAACCTTAAGTTTGACAACTACAAAATTTTCAACCTCTAGATTTATTGAAAAACAAGCACTTGATTTGCTAAATAAAGCTATGTTTTAGTTTCTAACCTCAAAAATTCTATGCTTGAGGCAATCTTAAAATTTCAAATTCTAGCTAAGCTGGATGGACTCTCTAGCTATAACAAAAACTGATTTTTACTATATAGTGTCATTCAAAAACTAATAATAGAACTTATATATGTATTGTAATTTTCATGTTCATATATTAGAACTACAAAAACGACAAGCCCAATATTTTAACCCCTAAAATTGCATGACAATGTATTCACCAAAAATGCTCCAAAATTGCCATTTCTAGTACAACTACTAAATTTTTTTTACACATGTAATTGTAGGATCTTGTAGTATAATGACTTGAAAACATGTGGTAAAAATTCATAAAATTCCACCATATAGATCGTAAGATACAAGCATTCAAATTCATCAAAACCATTTTTTCAACCTTACAAAAAACTGGGCAGTTGCACTTTACAAGCTCACTTATCTATGAAAAAATGACCAAAATGGTGGTGCTTCTTTAGATTCTTTTTCCTAGAAAAATTTGCCAAATGCTTGAATATTTTCAAATTATTCGGAATAGTTCAACATATAGGAAAAAAAATAGTAAGTAGGTAGTAGTAGAGAATGATTCAAAATACTAAATTATTAAGAATTTAAATATGGAATTGAAAAATGTCAATCCCAATGGTTGAAATGTTGTGATAAACAATGTTGAAAATTGGGTAAGATAAAGGATTTCAAAGTTTATTATGGAGTATGGAGTCCATAATTGCCCACAAACCCAAAATCCTTAGAACTTTTGACTTATCAATCAAAATCAAATGATTCAAAACTATTCTTGTTTATATAAGTTTGGAAAACCAATTTCAAATTTTGGTTTCTGAAAAAAGTGATTTTTTCTAATCTGCACAAACTGCCCAGTTACGAAAAAAAGTAACATATTAGGCTATAACTTTTGACTCCTATTTCAAAATGTCATGAAATTTGTTGCATATGAAAGATATTCCTTGTCCACACCTTCTACTAAAATTTCAGCCTAAAATATGCAAATTTCTGGTCACAATGGCCTGCCCGAAATTCCTATACAGCCAAAAAATGCAGTCCGGTCCTTTAGGAGTTCAACAAAAACAAAATGAGCTCATAAAAGTGTTATGATTATATCAATAAATATTAAAGTGTTTATAAATAGATGTAGTTAATTTAGTCATTAAAATTATATCAACAATAAAGTTTCTAGTTTTGATAGACAATTATATTTCAAGCTTAAAATTTGAAGCTTCTTATTTCCAAAAATATTTTTTTATTAATAGTTGAAGATAAGATTCTTGAAATTTCAATTTTTATAGTAGTTTTTATTTTGACTACTAAAGTAACTTACAACAAACTAAATGATGTTATTCAAGTCCAATAGACTTTGCAAACTATAATGTTGTTCAAACATTCAAAAAATAAACAAATTTTAGATCACAAGATCTACTTAAGATAAATTTTTAATACTCTTGGCTCTTTTTTGAGCTATAAAATTAGTAATTGTTGGAGAAATTTTCTTTTTTTAGGATGAAAATCTCTCAATATATAGCCTATATATATATTTGCTAAGCTTGGCAACTGGTTAGAAGGTAAAGGATCACCTTTATTACAATTATTCATAAGAGTGTGAAAATGTGGTGTATCACAATATTCCAAATGTATTTTTTGGTAGAAAAAGTGTTGAATCTACCATTGATAATAACAAGGTTTTCATTTTTAATTAAAATTTTCATATTTATGTTAATTTATATTTTGGATCCTTCTATTTACAAATGAACTTGGGTTTGGTTGTAACAAAACAAATCATTTATTTATCTAGCTATAATTTTCTATAGAATTTCATTTGAATGTGTCATCATCTACAATGATGAAGTCATTGAGATCTAAATTCAAGAATACTTTTTTAAAACAACCAAAGTTTATTGATATTCATGTTTTTTTTATCTTATCGTTTTAAGGATTTGTTTGGAAATTGTTGCAATTATTTTTGGATAGCATTTATTAAATATGCTATCAAACCAATGGAATACAACTATACATACAATATGCCTTAGTCCTTTGCAAATAATTAATAAAAGTAGGCACTTCCCGAGGATGTAAATATCAAGAAGTAAATTTATATATTAACACTAAAAATGAAAGTACTAAATATATACTCCCTCTGTCCCAAAATGATCTTCATGTTGTACTTTGTATATTGCAAATTGGTCAAACTTGGCTTTAGATTGCTATTTAGGACCAATAGAACAACTTTGAGTTAGAGTTTCTCCTCTAATTGTGCAATTATCAATCAAAAGTCAAATGAAACAACTAAAGGAATTAATCAACTCTGGTCATTCTTATTTTTTTCATCTTTTTGAGTATTGCTTGATTGAAGGAGACGAAGCTCTAAAAGATAGAAAATAGGTCCACACATGGTCTTAGGTTTATACTAAGTGCCTACAAAATGTTGACTGTATATTCAACAATTAAGTTCCCATTGGTGCTCTTTGAAAATGCCCAAAAAATTCTACTTTTCAATACTCCAAAACTACACTTTGAAAAGGGCTCCAAAACTCAAAGTTTGTAGAACAATAAGAATGCATCACACTCTACTTAGAGTGTGAAATGGGTCTTAAAAATGTTATTTTTAGCCTTAATCCAAAACATTTTGTCCAACAGGAAGATTATTTTGGGATGGAGGTAGCACATAAAAGGTTGAAAATTTGAATTACTACTCAAAAAAAGAAGGTAGTTTCATATTGAATAGCATAGCTATAAATCATGTAATGTAATCATTTCATCATATTCCCAAAACCTTTGATTCTTTCATAAATGAAAATATCGTTTAGTTTTTAAATATTCACAAATAATATGTGAATTTCTTACATGAATATATTTTAAAGTATCATACGTGAAGGTTTGATTCATCACTTGAGTGTCAAAATACTTTTTTTTTAGGTGCAAAGGGGTTCGGCAATTGGAATTATTGCTATTAGGGTTTTAGCATTCTTGGCATCTCAATTTCTTTATATTCAGCAACTTCTATAGTAGTTTATTATGAAGAATGTTTTAGGAAATTTGTTGTGTGTAGTTTAAGATGTGACGTAAGTTTTAGAATTATTCAAAAATTTAGACTATATGAATGAAAAAATTCTACAACATTTCAGACATTACAATTATAATATTCCAAACATTTAGATATTCCAAAAAATACATAATTTATGTCTAAAATCTGACCTTTATGTATAGTCTATGATTTATTTTACTCACATTAGATTTTATTTATTTAAATGTTGAATCTAAAATTCATTGATAGAATCTTAAAGAAATTATAGAATTGAGTAGAATTATTATATCACAACATCAAATAAATGAAAATTGGATTTATCAACTTTGAAAAGTCAGTGAACATCCAAAAACTTTTAGTATGTTGAAATTTTTTTCTTGTATTTATTTTAAAAACTATTTATAGATGTAGATATATCTTTTTGTACTATTATATTTTCAAAAAATATATTTTAAAACTAAAATATATGTCAAAATAATTTGTTTTAATTATTTGTTTTAAAGTTGTATTTGTAATTATATGATTTCCAACTATATATAATTATGATCATTTCAACTAACTTGTTAGATGACTTTATTATTTTACATCAATCAACCTATAGAATCACCATTCATTATCCTTTTTATTATTATAAAAGAATAAAAAAATACTTTCTTCCATATTATTCATTAATTCCCAAAAGAAGTTTGAAAAATATAATTTTTGAGATTATTCACTATTGATAATCAAATATATATATATATATATATATATATATATATATATATATAATTTTGATTATCAATTTAAATTTTAGATACTAATGAATATTCTTAAATAAATATTAAAATTTTTTATTATTGTCCAAAAAATTTGAAATTTATTTAAAAATTCAATATTCAATTTTTTGTTATTATGGATTCATATTTTATATGACAAAAAATATTTATGTTTAAGATAATTTTATTTGAAGTATTCCATAATTAATTTTAATATATTATTTAATAAAAATGAAGAATTCTATAATGAATGATGAAGATTTGAATATGGTTGATAATAATAATACAAAAACCAACAATGATGGAGATGCTATGGATATTGATGAAGGAGAAGGTATGTTTGACCATTGCAAAATAAATACATTGATACAATTTATGTAAAAAATTGATTTATATTTGATAATTATTTGATAATTTCATATGTAATATACATGCTTCTATTACATTCAAAATCATTTTATAGATATTGCAAATTTAATCAAGTTGAAAAAAATAATATTTATTAATAATATATTGCGAATTCTTTGATGTACCTATTAGGATCTTCTCAATATTTACCAATGGAAAAAAATAAAAATCAGTCAAATGTAGATAAAAGATTAGAAATGTGCATTTCTACTAATGATAAACACATAAAGTATGGAAAACGAGTGAGGTTTGCAATTGACAACTATACAGAGCTTTCTAATACAGTTGAAAGGATTAATGAGTTAAATTCAAAATATGAAGATTGTCATTTGAAAAATTTGAATATTAGCAAAGTAGATACATTAAAAAATATAAAAATCCAATCCAAAATGTTATGTTTTGATAGGTATAGTAACAATGATGTAGATTACATAGGATATCCATCTAAACATAGGCATCTTAGTTTCAATAGATTTAATCACAACAAAAGCCAAAAAAATATTTTTAATTGTAATGCTATTAAAGAATATCCATTGTTTAAAAATACTATTAATATCATAAATGAAGAAGATAATCTTGTAAACTTTGAAGGTCAATCACCAAGAGTGACTTTGAGCAAAGAACAATCAATTCTTGAAAATGACATTAAGATTGATGAAATGAAATTCAAAAAAGAAGTTTTAGCTATAGACATTGTGGATTCAATAGATAAAAAGAAAAATAATTCAAGAAATACAAATAAAACTACAACTCCTGAATTTGGTATAAAATCAACTACAAATTTTGAATATAATGATTCTACAAGATCAAAACCATTTGAAGAAAACTATAGTGCAAGTATTTTAAATATAGCAATGGTTAAGTCAAACCTTGATCGAATCATTAAACGATATCGAGTAAAGCAAAAAAAAAGCTAAATAAGATAATTTAGTTTGATAACGAATAAATAAAATGAATACTATTGATTTTTTTTTATGAGATATTGGAATAGAAAATGTCATAGTTATTTCTTTATTTCTATGTAGTTTAATTTGATTTATAGTATATGATAGTTTTGGTTTTTATTTTAATGAGAATTTAGTGATTGTAATTACTTTTAACAAAGGTATTCATATAACACCTAACATTAGAAAATATCAAGTGAATTGTATTTTTTAATTAGTCTACACTTCAAATTTTTAATATTAATATGAATGGAAATCTTGAAATTTATTTTTGATAAATTTAAAATTCATCATCATTAATTTAATATATATTTTAAAAATTATATTTTTTTTTTTTTTCATATGCAAAAAATTATCAAGTGCACATTTTTAAATGGACATTATGAATTTTTAATTTAAACAAGGCTAAATTTCTATGGCACATTAAATGTCAAAGTGCAATGGACATTTTTTATAATCTTGAATCTTTCTTTAATATGCAATTTTAATTGTTTAAGGTCACTAAAGATTGAGATTCAAGATTTTATTACTGAAGTTTTAAAATGACCAAGGGATTATTTTATTATTACTTTTATAATAGAATTCTATAAAAATTTATACTTTTATTTATAAAATGTTCATAATAAAACTTTTTGAATGGATCAAGTATAAAAATAATGCTCAAATATAATAGAAAATATCAAATTTAAGTTAATTCTTAACTAAAGCAACAATTTTTAATTTAAAATTGATCAATTTGATTGGTTAGATTGTGAAAAATGATGATTATGATTGAGATAATTGGTTAAAAGATGTGTTAAATGACAAATAAACTATTTTATGTTTTCTACTAAAAAGTGTACAATGTTATTTTAGTCATGATTAAAAAAATTTGATTTAAAAAAATGAATTCTATTATGATCATTGAAGTTAGTTGACTTGAAATTAATTTATTTCAAGGTTTATGATTTTTTTTAGAACGCATAGTTTATAAAACTCATGTCAAAGTTTTATCCCTTCACTATCTCTAAAGCATTTAAAGGATATCTATTTACTTGTGAAAATTTTACAAATGTTATTGTTTAGTACTTGCTATAATTGTGATGAATACTTCAATTAAAGTTGAAGCCATTTCAACTTGAAAAGGTCCAATGTTTTTTCAAGAGAGGGAAAATTAATGTAGAATTAGAAAAAAATACCTTAACTTTATCTAGGTTTGCTAGAAAACTTGGTTTGTTTGTGAAAACTTATAAATAATCAAACGACAAAACCAAAAAAATTTTGAACATTAAACTATTTTCTATTACTAATTATTCCAAAATTGATCAACTATACAATTCTTGTTTTCAAACATCAACTTCAAGATTCCTAGGAAATAAATCTAGCAATCATCATTTTCTTTCATGATTTCTATAATGGTTTTTTTATACTAAAGGCCAATTCCAACTTCTTATTATGAGTGGTGACAACAATATGGTGAAAAACTGAAAATTTGCATTTGAAATAAATTTTGAGTTCATAATTTAATACTTTATCATCAACAAAATTCTTTGTATTAAGCAGTGATTGGTCTTTAAAAACCAATCAAAAGCATCACTTTGTTTTAGAGAAGCTAGTGATGAAAAAATATATGAAGTGGAAAAAGCCTTATATAATACTAATTTTGAAATTCAAATTCATTTGATTTTTTTACATTTGTAGATTTCAACAATAGTAAACAATTGTTAAAACTAATTACAAGTTTATAATGTACAATCTAAATTTCAAAATTTTCACAATGAATAAATTCACCTACATTGAATAAAAATGTGAATTCAATATGGTTTCAATTAATACATTTCAAATTAAATTAGCTCATATCTACAAGACACTCTATATTTGATAGTCTTCAACTTTATACAAATAGATTTGGTATCAATGTGAATATATATTGCAAGTTTGTTTTAGAATTTGTGTTATTTTTAGTACTAACCATATAACTATTGTTTACAAGCTAAAATTCATTTATCAAGCTTTTGTAATAGACTTGCATAGCTAATGAAGCTTCTAATTTTCTCTATGTTTTAATTTTTTATTAATAACAAAGTGAAAATTTTTAAAATTCTTCAAATTTATATACCAAAAGATATTAAAAGTTCAAATTCAATAAAATGTAGAGGCTTGAAGTAAGGACACCTTCAATGCACTTGAATACTTTGCCCAAAAAACAAAATAAGTTGTAAATGCTTGTATGGATTTAGAACTTGAAAGTATTATCATTAGAAGCACATTCTAATAATTAAAATAGATATAATCATAGCCACATTTTAACTTTCTGCAGCTAAAATAAATTCAATTAAAAACAACTTAAAGAAATGCATAAGAAACATCATTGAATCCTTGGTAAATTATGCCTACTAAATAAATTATACAAATGTCATGGCAATTTTTCCATGCCATTTGTATAATTTTTATATCTTAACCTTGAAAGTTCTTTGACTATGTCCACTATGTACAAAAAAATGTGAAGATGATGTTTATATTTCAATATCCCCCTTCCAAAAAATCAATAGTTGTTGATTGGAGTTTCCAAAAAAAAACCTTGTATATTGCTGTCAATGTTCTGTAAAATCCAAAGTCATTGATGCTTAGAATAAATGATTTTAGCCATTTAAATTTGGATACAATTATAAGATACACATAGGATTTCAAACTATAGAATATGGATATGAATATGCTTATAAAATACAAATACAAAATACGGATATGAAAGATACACACACACACACAAATACATCTCATATACTTTGCAAGTTCTACAAGTTTTCCATGAATATAAACATGGGCCATTGTCATGTAGAAAGCATACACCTTGAGAAATCCCAAACTTTGTCTACGATTAGAATTGGCTTGAGAATGAAGGAAGTTGTAGGATGATAGATGTAAGTGAGCTTGTCACTCACAAATTCACCTTACTAACAACCTACAATGTAATAAAAAAGATGAAGATGAGTGAACCCGTCACCGCCAATTCACCAACTAAAATAAAATGGTTTAAGAATTAAAAATCATAATTGTGTTAAAGCTTTGAATTTGATTGTTAAATCTTCTACACCACCGTAAAATTATTTCCCATTAATCTATCATGTATGGCTTTAGATTAATTCAAGGGTCAAAGTAGGGTTAAAAAACCACTGACTTTGGACATGTAAAACATGATGGTCAAAGGACGAGCTAAACTATCTATAGGATTGGTTCCTAAATTTCAAACCATAGTGACTAGCAATGTGTTTCACTAATGGGAACAATATAAAAGTACAACCATGTGAGCAAAGAATTCCACTTTATCATATCCACGACACAAAAAGAGATTAAACAATGGTTTCACCCATATCGTCTGTAACAACAAAGTTTATAAGAAAAGACAAGTCACAAGCCACAATACACAAATCTTCAAAGTCTCCTTCAACTCTCCAACTCTCCTCCAACTCTCCAACTTTCTAATTCTCCAACTCCTCCAATCCTCCAAATCCCAATTCCAACTCTCTAAATCCAAATTCCAACTCTCTAATTCCAAATTTCAACTCTCTAATTTCAAATTCCAACTTTCCAACTTCAAATTCCAACTCTTTTCTAACTTTTTAACTCCAAACTTCTCTGTTGAATTTTGAATTAGTGCTGCCATATAGTTTAGAGTCAAAATGAAATGAATGATGACTTTTTAAAAAGCTAATACAATTTTCTATTTTTTTCCAAATTTTCATTCATTTTAAAACTTTGTCCAACTTCTATAGCCATCCAAAGTTTTAGCTTTAGAAAAAGAGGGACAACCAACCCTTCTTCACTTTATTACTCACAAATTACTCACAAATTACTCACAAAAACTTCAAATAAAATGAAAGATAATTTTTTTAAAAGACAACACAATTTTTACACTCCCTTTAAATTTTAATGCAAAAAAAAGACTTTTCCATCTTTTATAGTTGGTCAAAGTCTTTATTCTTTAACATAGAAAGTTGTAGACCTCTTTTCACTCAAATTAGCACAACTTTTGTTTGATAATTTTGAAGTAAGCAAGTAAAATCAATTTACAAACTTCACAACATAATACAATATTTGTATAAATATAATTTTTAAATTTTTAAAATACAATATACAATGGTCTTTCAAATTTTTGGCTCTTATCAACAACAATGAAAGAAACAATGAATAGTGCCCCTTTTTTTTCTTTCATCTTAACTTCTACCTAAACTACATAAGTCAAATGCATTTCAACCCATATTTTGACTATGTGGCTTTTTTAATATTTACTAGTAATGAATATTTACTATAAGACTCATTTCATACTTCTAGTTAAAAAATAAATCATTCCAAAGTTTCCAAAAGATAAACTATTTGAATATGTCTCTCGTATAATTTCATACTTTCAAAATTAATTTAGAAAAATACTCCCAGTATGGAATAAAAAAACTAAAAACTAATATATGACTAGTAGAGATAAAAATTAGAATTCCAATCGAAATATCACTTCATTTGCAAAAACTTGAAGATGTGTTTGATGGTAGCAACAACATAATCAATATGATTCACCGTAATTAAATGGTTGACTAGCCCCTCTAACCATTTTTGGTGACCACAGCTCTCTTCAATAGACCTAATCATGCAATAATATTGATTGTTATTTAAACCTTCAAAACATTCTTCAAAAATAACTTCACGGTTGTTAAACTGAACATTTTCAACGTACATCAAGATCACCAATGCTCGACAGTTACATTGAAGATTTTTGTGCCATCGTTTCTCCATGCAAAGTTGTTTTTGTGATCAAGATGGTTTACTTTCATTTTATGGTTGCCGATACAACAATAAAAGACCCAGTGGCAGTTGAGGTTGATTTGGCAGTTGTGGTAAAAAAAATTCAAATAAACAATCCGGTTGAGATTCTTCATCTTGAGACTCAAAAAAATCTTTTAGTTCAACATGGTATAATTTAAATAAAAAACGAAGAAATATAATATCAAATATGATGAAGTTCTGAAGTGAATCTTTCTCTTATAGTTGCTTATAACAACAGAGAAAAAGCATCACTTGAAGCTATTTCAAATGACATAATCTCCTTTATTATATTATAAATATTGAAATTGATTTAAATAATGTCATTTTATATATTTTCATATAATGTCTACATTTCACAAGTTGAATTCATATATTCATTTCACACAAGAGGTTTACTTAAATTTTCGCTCAAAGGTTTTGCAATTGGTAGGAAAATTATGTGTGTATCTCTTTTAAAAATTTTGTAAAAATTTAATAATCAATTGAATAATGCCACATGTACTCTTTTTAAAAATCATGTGAGGTTAACCTCAAATTGACTCTTTTGTCATTATGTACCTAGAAGATGCAAACATTTTTTGGGTATCAATTTATAATTGAGTCAATATTTTTATTAGGTTTTGGAAAAAAGGGTTCAAAACTAACTTTTTCAATTTACAAGACCAAAATTTGAAAAAAAACATTTTTTTTTTCAAATTCAACTAGACAATATTGAAGTACATTAATTTACCTATGTTGGATAAAAATTTGAATTTGTTTAACATCATGGATTTTGATATCATTGTATTCAAAAATAGGATAAATATTTTTTTGGAGTGAGCTCAATAAGGTCAACCAACTTTGACACCAATTTAAATGAAATTTCTCCACTATATATAGTTAGAATTTTATACCATTAGGTAGTTTCAAAATAAATTTGAGAGTCATTAAATGAGTGTAGCCTATGCCATTATTTTTGCAAGGTGACTACGTAGTAAAAAATGGCAATACATTAGGGAATTTCAATTGCACACTAGGGGATTTTGGTAATTTTGATAAAAAGGTAATTGCAAGAAACACTTGTATTCTTTGTTGGGCCAACAGGTAATGTGGGTACTACAAATACTATGATTACTATTATAAGCATATAACATAAGATGTGGATTGTTCATATAATTATAAATCTATTGTCCCAATGACATATATTTAAAATTCACTCTAATCTACTAAATTAATTTTGAAAAAGTAGAAAAGGATTGTTGCAAGAAACACTTGTCCTATTTTTTGTCCTCATGGTTTCAAACATGTGGTTTTTGGCTCATAACTTTTTGTGTTGTGTGTCCAATTTTTATGAAATTTGAAGGGAAGGTATATGTATTAGTTTAAGACATACATTTGCTTTTTCCAATATTTTAAAATTTATCTACTATTTTTAAATTGCCCTTCATTGGATGTCTACCTTGTCCATCTAATGATTATTTTAGTATTATTTCAACTACCTAAAAATTCTAGTATGTTAGCAATCGTCATATAAACCTTCAATATGAATTTCATGTTCATTAGAACATTTTTGCAATACTTCTGCTAAAAACCACTTCCGCATTCAATGTGATGGAAAATACTACAAGTGTTTCTTGCAATCATCCAAAAATGTCTTAGGTCTTATCATGCCAACTTTGTAAACTACGCACAAATGTTGGCATGTAGTAAGATAATAAATAATGTAGATGGAAAACCATACCCTTGTCCTCCCTTTTGATCTCATTGATTTCTTTGCCACTCTAGAGGAGCTCTTTAGAAAAGATATTAACACAATATTGTTTGAAATTGCAAACAAGTCATGGGTTTCCATAGAGCTTCAATGTTTTTACATTTGTCCAAGTAATTTATGAACAAATTGAAAATGCTCACATGTCTCAAAGAAACAAAAATATACAATACTGCCATTTGTAGGACCAATTTAAGAGCAATATGAATCTTTTAATTGCTTTGCAAATTGACACTAAGTATGTAACATTTGTGTATATTTGTGATGAATAGAAGAAGTCTAAATATTATATCAAATAGCATCATTTTGGTGTGGAATAGTTGGGACCAAGAACTTTATAAAGTATTGAATTGGTTTGACATGTGGAGAGAATTAGCATTTGGCGCTTATCTTTCCACTTTAGAGTTCATTATTCACTTTTTTTGAAGGCCTGAATACTTTGCAATATGGAAGGTATTCCAATATGTTTTGAATTTTGTGTCATTGTTGCATATATTTTCCTCTCAAATAGTTCTCTAAAAAGACCAATGGAGGATGAAATAATTATTGATAATTACAACATGACCTTTGTCATCCAATAAATTTAAAACTATATGATGAACTAGATTTGACTTTACCAAAGGGACTAGAATGCATTGCCCTCTACAATATGAGTCTTTCCACAATAAACCTCAAAGTTCAAGATAAACATTGAATTTGCATATTCCAAACACTATTTCTTCACTTTCTATTTATGTAGTTTTTTAGGTAAATATTGATGAGATAGACATTATGACCCCAAGTTATACCATTTTGTCATTCCATCAACTAATATTGCAAATTTTCCTACATACCAAGTTCTTTTACAACTAGTTGCAATAGACTTTAGTTACTAACAAATTTGTCCCTTAATATCAAACTCGAGAGATTTTTGTCATGAATATATATTGTTGGATTCCTGGGTATGCAACTCTTGAATTATATGGCTTTGATTATAATCACTTATAATAAATTTTAGTTCAATTTTAAGGGATATAATTTGTTTTAATGTAGAAAATTCTTGAAGCGTTTTTAACAAAGAATCCAAAATATAATTATATGTATGAAATTAATAATTTTCTAGAACAATATTAGTCTTAAAAATCTAATTATATGAGCTCTTTAATGCATGCATCATGCTAAAAGCTACCCAATTTGGAGAGATTCTTAATAATAAAAATTATTTATTTTTATTAAAAAGAAAACATTGTAAATGAATTTTAATTTTAATTGGAGAAAACTTCTTATATAGATTTTTAAGAACAATGTTTAGGTTTTCAATTCTTCACATATATATATATATATAAAAGAAGAAAGCTCTTTTTAACAAATATGCAATTCAACATTTTCTATATGATTTCATTTTATTTCATTTGGTCTTCAGCTATATTTTTAGTCTTTTTAATTGGATATAATTAAATTACAAAATTCATCCTCCAAGGAATTTTAATGCTGATGACTCCTACATATGATACAAGACTTGCGTACCCAACTCTAAATTTCAATATGCAAGCAATTAGTCAAAGCTTGAAAATGGTTCCTAGCAATAATTTTTTAAATTATGGGACAATAGAAAATGCTTTCAACCCTAATACACTCACGTCTTTCCAATCTAAATCGCCCATAGATTTTCATGTGCATTGACATGTTGAGCATACCAATTGGTTTTGTTCATGGTATCATGTAAGACAATGTCGGGCTAAAAGATCTCTAAGATTTACATTGTGGTTGGAAATTGGTTCCCAATGGTGCTAGTTTGTAAGCATAAAAATGTAAGCATGTGAGTTTTGAGTATATATATAAGTAGATATACAATGACCATTGAAGGTGTTTATAATATAAACACCTACAATATAGGTATCTATATTATAGTTACACTATAATCATAAAAGGTTTCTATAGTATAAGTGTATAGTCAACTAGGCTCATGTGCTCATGCTCCTAAACTCACATAATAACAACCCTACTCTAGGCTATCACTTCACATTCTCATATCTTTCTAATTGCTTCTTAAAATGATTTGAAATCTAGTCAACAGTGGCATTTTAAAAAAATAATGTGATTTTAAAAAAAGAAATCTATAGGAAAGCTATATAAGTCTTTTTTATTTATTTCAATAGTGGTAATCATCAAAATTATTCCACATAAATGAAGAATTTTGCTCGTTATAAGAGCTAATAAAAAAAACAAGAGCTATGTTCAAGTACTCCCAATTTTTTAGGGATTAAAATCCAAGTAAATCCTTGAAGGTCTAAAGTAAGATTTAATAAGTACATCTTGTTTTTCAATAAAGTTTTTTTTTGTAGGATTTTATACTAAAAAAAATTACCATTGAAGAATTAAATCTAAACAAAAAATATATGAGCCTAAGATGACAACCTAGGAACTCACACCTATCCTCACCAAAATCTTCATGCCCCTTACCACCTACATTAAAAAATCTAGTCCTTAGAGAGCTACTATAAATTTCCAATTTCACTTTTCCATTGAAAACCCTATTATATTCTTCTTAAAAACTATGTGCCCCAAATGTGTCTATAATGTGTAGACCATCCCTGCCAAATGTTTTCCAAAATGATCTCCAAGATTTGAAACTTCCAAATTAGATCCTAGCATACTTCTAAGCCTCGCCCAGCTACTTGCCTTACTAAATTGGAGAGATTACTAGGAAGGAATTATCCTTTCTTTGGACAAGCTAGCTTGACTATCGAGTCAAGTTTGCTTTCAAGTCTGAGTATGATCTAATTCCAACCCATTCTTTGTCACCACAAATAGAGTGCTTCTACATATTGACATTGCAAGCTTCCTCCATCACAAGTAATGCCTCCCATGACTCCAACCTCATTGACAATTTTTTAGATGTTTTTTTCTTTTGAGTTGCATTGTGTAAGTGCACGTTGCATAGGGATGGTTCTAGTATGCCCCCCCACAATATAGACCTATTATCTTTTGATTACACCCATGATTTAGGAAGCTCATACTTCGGTAGACTTTCAAGGCTTTCCAAAAAAACCATAGTAGATTTCCAAATTTTTCTTGGCAAATTTTGACTTATAAAATGGATCCAATTATTTGCTAGAGCTCTCTTTGTTTTTAGTATAGATTCAATGATGGCCCAAATGAAACTCACTTGGGTTAATTTCTCAACATTTATTGCCACCCTAGAGAGCAAATTGTAATTTTTGGAAGAGAGAGGCCTTATCCCTACTAAAAGAAATTGTGAGAGATGTGAGAGAAGGATGAAGAGAGAGAAATCAAAGGCAAAAAAGAGTGATGGATATAGGTGGAGATGCACAAATAAGGGATGTAGAACTATTTTTTCTCTAAAAAAGACACCTTTTTTTCTTCTTCTCACCTCTTTTTTCAAAAAATGCTCACTACCATGTATGGTTGGAATAGGAGATTTTGCCAAACATCTACATTAGTGGATTCTTGTATAAATAAGAATTCTTTAGTGGATTGGTACAATTTTGTAGGGATATTTGCAACAACAACAAGAAGAAAAGATTGGTGAAGTGGGTAAAATAGAAGAGATTGATGAGAGCAAGTTTGGAAAGAGAAAGTACAATAGAGGAGCAAAAAGAGATGGAAAATGGGTGTTTGAAGAGTGTGAGTCCCGATTTCATCACCGAAGACTGAATATTTATTTTTTTGATTTCTTGTATGTTTTGAGTGTAGTTTTAAGTGTTAAAAGACTTGAAACATGTGTGAGACTAGAATTTGTGTTGCACATGTCAATGCACCTCTTGGTCACTTTACACCTAGTTTTACCACAATACAATCCAAACTCGCATGTAAATAGGATAAAAACCCATTTTTTGTACATAGTAAGCATGTTAGTAGAAACTGCCTGATTATCTACACCTATTTGTGCAATGAGATACAAATTGGCTAAAAATGATCCAAAAGAATCTTATGAGAAACCTAAGGTAGATTTTCTATGATAGGTTTCAATTCCCCTATTCTATCGACGAAATAGTAGAAATCCCAATTGTTAACTTGCAAGTGGAGAAACTCAAACTAGAGAAATGAAGGGCATCTACAACATAAGTACAATGATTTGGAGCAGCAATCATGCCAAGATTTCAACGGCACAATTGCTTTGCTAAGATTCCCCTTTTTGTGGAAGATTCCCTATACATTGGAAGTTAAAGGAGGTAGTGAGATTTGTACTCCTTTTCCACATGTGCACAATAAGAATGTAAACTTGCACATCTCTTGAAGAACTCCATGAGAGGTTCCTCAAAAAGTCTTGGTTTTCGATCATTTTAGATCTTTTTCCAAATGGTCAACTACCAAAATCCGATGTGGTAAATTTGTAGAAATTATCTTGAGTGTGGTAAAATCCCACTAAAAATCAGTATAGCTTTTTTTATGTTTATAAAGCGCTTTGACAAGTTTTGTGACATTCCGATAGTAGGAAGTGCCAAAATTAGCAACATCCTCCAAAGTTGGCAAATTTAAAGATTAAATACGGAATTGACTGGCATATCAGGAGCACACGACATGGGAATAAAACAAACTTAGGATCTTTTCTTACTCCCTTGAACCTACATAGAAATCTAGGCTAGTTACTTTTGACTGAAAGTGAAAACTCGATGACTTGGTTTTTTATCTCGTTTTGAGTTTCTAGTTGCTACTAAGATTTGTTGGTTTTTTGAAGTTGGAAAAGGGGGGAGAAGGTCATATAGATTAAAAATGGCCTTCTAAAGCCATTGATGCAATCTATTTGTGATTTGGAGTATTTCTTCAGAAGTTAGAAATTAGGTTCAATGTAGAAAGTTAAAATCTTAAACTTAAGATTAAAATGAAAATCTTAGTTGATAAGATTACCATGTAGAAATGGGAGGGGGATGAAGCCCTTGGAAAGGTATTTAAGAGCTCTCATTTTTCTCCCAAAACACCCTTTTTGATTCATGTTTGAACCCTTGTTACATTATTGGATCTATTAAAATGGATTTGAGCCAATTTGGGCCATGTTGCCAATCTTTCTTGTTTTCGGAGCATTTTGAGCTCCCTTGTTGGTACTTTTGTAGCTTTTGGAGGACATTGGGGTTCCTTCCAACGTTGACTTGTGTGACTAGTTAATGATTGTCAATTGTTGTTCAAACTCTTGTGAAGTTATTTTGTGTACTAATTCTAGAACCTCTTACCATACCTTGGCGATACTGCTTTGGGAGGCCTCTAGCTTGTGATTGTAATCTCTTTAATTCTAAGTAGAAATTCCCTTGTAGTGAAATCCACTAGAGTTGGATGTTTTGTATACTAACTTTTCATATTTGGTTGCAAACTAACCTCATGTTATTTCAAATTGTGCTTACCATGTAAGTGTGTTTTGTTGGAAAAGTTTAAAGCATTATTACCCACACTGTGAAGCTTTGGTTTTGGGGATTGAAAACCATCCTTTAGAATTCATGTATTAAATACTGTCTAATATTCCAAGTTTAGTTTTCAAAATGCAAGTTTTGGAAGTCTAGGTGTAGTCTCCAAAAGTAGTGACAAGGTGTGGCATTAAGTTCGATTGAAGTTGGTTATAGAGTTTGTAGGTAAATGAGTATTTGGAAGGGTAGTTTGGAGTGTTTAATTTATTAGAGTTTGAAAATTGGAGAGACCATTAAGACCAACACTCAAAGTAGTAAGATAGTACCCCAACCAGTAAGCCTAGCCTCCAATTAGTAAGTCTCAATACTCTTACCGTGAGCCGGTACCCCGAGACCTAGTGACTAGTTTTTCTCCAGCTAACTAGTAAGTCCTAGTACTCCTACTGTGAGCCAGTACCCCGAGACTTAGCAAGTAGTGCTTCTCCAACTAGTAAGCCCAACACCTTGAGCTAGAGGATCGGCGATACCTCGAGCCCAAAAATTGGCAGTACCCTAGCACTCCAACCTCGTGAGCTAGCACTACTAAAAAAGTTGGTGTCTACAGCAACAAACATTTTGTATACTTGTGTTGTTTAAAACAATTGGTTTGGACAGCTTGATATCCATAGTTTTCTAGTATATTTGTGTTAGTTATAGCCAAGTGGCATTCACAAATGCAAGACCGTGCCACCATGGAATTCCAATTCGAAATCACTTTTTTGAAAGTCAATTAGTGCATCTTGAAAATACCCTAGTACAGTGACTGCCATTGCAACCTTATTCTTTAGTTTTGGGTATGGCTTTGATCCAAAATTAACAATTACTTTGCATTTTTTTGATATATTGACAACCACATATAATTAGAACTTATTTTGGAGGCTATTTTAGTACGCACTTTACAAGTACTTACAATACATGTGGCACTTTCTAATTCTTCATATACCTACAATATATGTGGCATTTCTTAATTCCATTATAGAACAATTTTTTCTACTGTCATTTGAGGCTTACATGACTTGTATGAAACTCAGTATTTTTAAAGCTTTATTTGGCTACATTCTATTGGACTTCAATGTTAGTTGCAAAATAATTTTGTAACCAAATTTTCCATTTCAATTTTCCATCTAAAAATACTGTAGTAATTTAATAATCTATATATATATTTGCAATTTCATTGGGAGGCTCATCCAATTAACACTACAATTAGGCATCCCTTCAGCATAGAAGATACTACATGAAGCTTATAAAGACCATCCTCTAGTAGTAGGGTACATTAAACACTGTCCAAATTTATTATAGATGGAATTCAAATCTATGCATTAAACAACTATTCGCTACACTACTTATGAAGGAAATTCAACAAATGCTTGCACCATTCACTATCCCATTCTTGTTGATTCAGGTTGGAGTACACAATTTAGTTGCAAGAAATCCAAGAGTTTGTCTTTGAATTCACAAGACACTTAATTAGCAAGCAAAGAATACTATTATTACTATAACATTGAACAAGACATCAAACTACTAATTCCCAGCAAATGAAGTTTATTCGCCTATGTCCAACAAAGGATTTGCGTAGTCTTCATGGTTCCTTCCTACCGCCACTAGACTCCTCACGTTGCATTACTAATTCTCCTATTCACATCGTAATTTCTGACCACTACGTTCACATTCCTTTACACGTTCATTCTCTACTTCTTCAATTTTGGTCTCCACTTTCTTAGAAGACTTTATAGAACTCCAATTACTCAGCCCCAATTATGTTGTTGCACTTGCATATAAGGGAATGAACCATTAACATATCTTAACCATATTTAAATTCAATTACAAGCATTGTTTCTACAACTTTGTCCACCACCACTGTAGAACTACAAAATTAACCCAACAACAACAATGTCTTGTTTTATTCACGCTTTAAAGATTAAAATATGCTGAAAGTTGTAAATAAAATCTCTATTTTGCCCATCCTATTTACCATGCCCAATTATTGGAGGAAAAGAGAAGGTGCATGTTGGTTTGCAATAGTCTCAACAACAAGATACTACTCAAAGTCTATGAAGACATATTATTTCAAACAACCTACACATACATATATGTGCCCAAGAATTAAAAAAAAATTAGGAATTCAATATATCACAGATGCATGCTCAATATGTTTGACTTCAATTCTTTAGGTACATTGGAGCCATAAATTACTACTCCATTCAATAAACACAATCTATTTCAGAATGCACATGGATTTTTTTGTCTTTCATATGAGGGCTTCTAGTTCCATATTTTCTTTTGTTCACTCTTATCCTACATTCGTAATCAATTTTAAAATTTGCATGTTGTTCCTCTATTTTATATAATTAAATAAAGCTACTTCTTTTTAAATGACCCACTACCCTATACATTAAAATTTGGCATATACAACAATTACGTAGACATTTCCAAACAGTCAAATGTTTCCAATCTTCTAGGCAAATTGTCAAAAAAGATTCTCACTTCCTAGTTCTTACTACTTACTGCTTCTCCTCAAGTTCCTTTTTTTGGGTGAAGCTCTCTTACTCCGTTCCTTCCCTTGGTCTTGCACCGCCTCATTCTCTTATGTTACTTGCATTCCAAGTATAGGCACATCAATTTAGCCCTCAAAATTTCATACGACATAGAAGCATTTAGCTTCTACATGCAATTATGACTTCTTGAAATATAAGTCTGCTTTCTTAAAATCATTTTGCAAAACCATACCAAGGTAACCATGATAAGTCTTCCACATCTTCTATCTAATCACAATCCACTAGTGCCATCAAATGATATTGCCTTTTCAATGACAATGACTTTCCAACATACAATATGGAAACTACTTCTAAGTAACTCCACAAATGCACATTTCACTTCATGGTTCACGACATGCAGGTGAACATTACAAATAAGTGTTAGTTATTTAGGCAAAATTGGGGTGCAATTTACACTGTATTAATCCTATTATTGTCACTAAATGACTTTAAGGTCCCCGCAACTCAACTGCATATGCCATTTATACTAAACATATATTAAAATTAAATCGTTAGTTTCCTTACTCACTGTCCTATCATTCCCCGGATGCAATCTTGTATTACTATTAGGACCACAAACCAGCATTGATAGCGACGGTCAGCAATCCTCTACTGCACGCTGCGTTCCATGAATTTGGACACCACTCACTTGCTTACGTAGTTGTTCTAATTCCTACATCTTCAATAGTATATTCATATTGGCTTGACCAATTTGTGCTTCCAAATCATTGCTGGCTTGCCTTATTATGATAGAGTCCTCTGTACTCTTTAGTTCTTTTTTAGTACCAACATCCTCTCCATTGAATGAAGGATTCAGTTTATTTTGCATGCTTTCCCTCCTTTTCTTGGATACACCTCCATATCTCTTCTTTCTATGCATTTCATGCTCCAATTCCTTTGGATTTGGAGACCTACCTAGTTGTCTCTGCAAATCCTCCCAAATGCCATCTTCTCCTTCAGGATCAGTTCTTTTTTTGTTCACCCTTGTTGCATTTGCATACTTCATTCTCTGTGACAATTCTTCAAGGTGCAGGTCACAGTGAATGCAGTCAAGGCGATGCCATACATTTGGATTCAATCTAGATGGTGGGTCATTTCCCTCCTTCATGGAATTCAACATCCTTGACCGTCTTTGAGTGACGTATTTCCCTACAAGCTTTCTAATATGAGCACAATCCACCGGTGCACTGTACTCTAAACTATCTTTCAAACGATGCCTAAGAATTGCCATGTCTTCTTCACGTTGGTGTTGAATATTTGTAATGGAAGGATCTAGTACTGAGGACATTTTGTTCAGCTCTTGCTTCCACGTTCCAACTTCGAAACCATATGGCACCCCTACTGCATTCATTGTGATGTAGTATCCCTTCAATCCTTGCCTCTCTCGAGTTCTTTGTCTGCTTTCTCTCTCCCCTTGCTTACTTCTTCATTCTTGGCGCATATGCGATTTGCTTTGAGGTGACTATGGATCTTTGTCCTCTATCTTCATGTTGTTTGTCTTCCGTCTCTAGCGTCCTCTCTCTCCACTACTCCTTTGTGATTCCTCATCATCACTATATTCAATTCTCCTACTTTGTCATTTAATCTCTCCTAATCCTTAATGTTCTACTTCCCTATGTCGTTGGTGACAATATTCATCACTGTAAATGGAGTCATAACCACTTGAAATGTTGTCTTCCCGCATGTCCTGATGTTTGCTACAATTATAGTAAGCCTTAGTAGATTGATCCCTCCTTTGTCGTCTAACTTTTAATATGGTGTCCTTTTCCTGTCTCTTTGTTGTCCATGTTATTGAGATTACAAAGTTATATTATGAGAGAAAGGCTTTACTTAGATGGTAGAACGATACAAAGCCACATAAGTGGGTTCAACTTAAGCTAGAAGCCTTTCTTAGTTATCCACAAACCATGTGGGATAATTAACTACATTGGGTTGCCTTTGACTACGAGTAATACCCATGGACTCTAACACTAACTAAGTGTCTAAAGCTACTCCTAAGGCTAACTGTACATGGTCAATGCTAGTATGTACAGAATCTCTAACACTCCCACTTTGAGAGTGGTCAAAGGTGCGAAGCCCCATCTTCTCAATGAAGCTTTGGTGTTGTGGCTTCCCAAGGGCCTTGGTCAGCACATCAACAACTATAGCTTTGGTAGGCACATACTTGAGCTCAATCACCTCATTCTCCACTCATTCACGAATGAAATGGTGGCGCACATCAATGTGCTTCGTCCGAGAGTGATGGGTGGGATTCTTGGCCAAAGCAATGGCCCCTTGGTTGTCACACCAGATGGGTGTGCTCCCCTCTTGCGCAAGACCAACATCAACCAAGAGCTGCCTTAGCCAAATGGCCTCCTTTGAAACCCCTTCCTCACAAACATGCCATCAATATCTTGATACCAAACTCTCCCCGATTGCTTCAACCCGGGGAGTGCCTTCTTCAACTTGCACTTCAAATGCTTTTGGCCTTCTTGCACAAAGCCTTGGGGCTGATCCATGTAGATGACCTCCTCCCCTTCCACTTGGGAAAACCCCCTAGCAACCAACCTTGCCTTGGCTGATCTTGCAATGCCTAGTAATGTGGCTCGGTTTGCCACACTTGAAGCACGTCCTTGTCTCCTTGAACGCCTTGGTGTTGCCACCTTTTCCACTTCTTGAGACAAGTGCCGATCCCTCCCCTTGGGCCGCATTCTCCTTGTGCTTGGTCACCTCATGCATCAAGCGTGCGGTCACAAACTCCATGGTCAGCTCCTTGGTGGGCCTCGTCTCCAATGCGGTGATGAGGAACTCATAAGACGATGGCAAGCTTTCCAACAAGGTCATCACCACATCTCCCTCGGTCACGGGCGCCTCCAAACAAGCCAACTCATCCACAAGAGCCTTGACCTTGTTGACGTGATCCAACAAATCGTCCTCCTCTTGCATCTTGCTAGTGAAGAACTTGCGGTGAAGAAATAGGAGGTTGGAGAGGCTCTTGGTCTCATGGATGTTGCAAAGGGTGGTCCACGCTTGGGCTTGCAAGGGTGGTCCCTTGCAATGGCGAATGTGTGCAATTTGGCGATCCACAAGGTTGATGGCAATGAGAGCAAAGGCCTTCTTCTCCTTCCTCTCCCATGCCTTCTTGGTCTTTGGATCCGCATCTTCACTTGGAGGCTCCTCACTCCCATTCACCACGTCCCACAAGTCCTTCTTTGCAAGGATCATCTCCATCTTGAACTTCCACATGCCAAAGTTCTCTCCATCAAACTTGTCGATGATGCGCACGCCCTCTCTTCCACTGGATGCCATGGTGACGCAACTCCCACTGTGTTGGATTTCACTAGAAGGATTATACTACTCCGGAAGGTCAATCGTGTGGGAGGCAGAGAACATCTATCCCCATGCAGAGTCTGAAGGGTCTTCTCTGCTGGTGTCGGCTGGCAGCCGATACAAGTGGTCATAGATGAAAAAAAAATAAAAATAAAAAAATGAAATTTTTTTTAAGTTGATGCTGAATGCAGCGTTCAAATGAGTGGAAAACAATTCCGATTATTTACACTTGCACTTCTGTGCACAATACAAAACTACATGGCCTTAAGTACTAAGAAGTCCGCTACAGTAAAAGGCACTTCGCCCGAGCAGCCCAAGCGTTCTACATTCATGTTAGCTGCCCGCGCAGGCATACAAATCCAATCGCAGTCCATAGGCATGGCTCATCACCTGGACATGACCTTCATCCTCTACCATACCTTGGTCCTGTAATCAATAAACCATTCTCTACCTTGAAATCAAGCCATGGCCAACTTACCCGTCCGAAAACAGTAAACCCGGCCGAGGCCTCCCAAACATCTTCTCCACCTCCAATTCAGACCCTAATGAAGCTCCAAACTTCCAATCAGCCCTAAATAGAGGCTACTACTCACAATCAGCACCTCAAGGGCAACAATGGCCTCCAACACCCCTAGTTGGATCACCCAAACTCCAAAGTAGCCTACTTGCCTCTCAATGGCTCCACAAGGCTCACAAGGACACAAATCAGCCCTCAATGGACTCTCAATGTACTCTTCTAAGCACAAACTCAAACTAGGAGCATACAACCAGCCCTCACAAGGTGTGATTACTACCATAAGCAATCTCTCACCCAAAATGCACTCAAAACCTCACAAACCAAAGAGCCCCAAATAACTCACACCATATGGTTTGTAGGTGAATAAGACACAAACGTTGATTGCTCCTCCAAGCTCCAAGATCTCCTCCAAATGATATGAAATTCTCCCTCAAGCACAACTCCAAGTGCGTGGGCCCATAACCTATTGAGATTACAAAGTTATGTTATGAGAGAAAGGCTTTACTTAGATGGTAGAACGATACAAAGCCACATAAGTGGGCTCAACTTAAGCTAGAAGCCTTTCCTAGTTATCCACAAACCATGTGGGATAACTAACTACATTGGGCTGCCTTTGACTACGAGCAATACCCATGGACTCTAACACTAACTAAGTGTCTAAAGCTACTCCTAAGGCTAACTGTACATGGTCAACGCTAGTATGTACAGAATCTCTAACACATGTATGCACAAATTCTAATTAATGATCACAAGGACAAAAATTTGGTACTCATTTTATACCTTGTAATTTAGCATGCATTAATTTTCATGAAAGGGAGTTACATTTATTCCATTACTGTCAACATCAATAATGAAAATTATGGATTGTACAATAGTTGGCTTTATTGGTGATGACTCTGATTCGTAAGTGTTCTTTAACTCTACACTCCGCCAATGTCTTTGTTTCTTTGATTTCTCCCTCCATCTCTCTTGGCAACTGTCCACACTGTAGTGAGAGTCCGCTTCCATCACCTCTGGTGTCATATTTCGGCCTCTTCGAGGTGGGATAGTAAAGCCTCTGCTGGCAAGTTACACATTTGCCAATGAGGACTTGTAGATGGTGTACGTGCTCTTTCTTTTTTAAGTTGTTGACATTAGAACTTGTCTTCTCCAATTTGGCTTGCAAGTGCTACAATCATTTTGCCTGCCCTCCTTTCTACAAATAGAAAAAAAATACGAAGAATAACAAACTCCCTCAGGAATTGCTACCACATTACTATACTATTCTTAAAATTCAGTCATCATATTTGGCAAACTGAAATGCAATTCGCTAAAACATAGCTTCAAAGGACTTAAAGATCTCATATACTCTACAAGAATTACGTCATATAGTATAATTTACAATGACAACTTGTACCTTTCTTTTCCTTACGCAAATCAGACGAAGAAGGAATCCTTTCTTCATTGACAACTCTGATGTCCACTTTGACAATAGGAGATAAGGATTCCATCCTTACAATGTCCACAGTCATTTTCTTCTTCAATGCACTTCTGCTGCTTCCTACATGCATGGTATTGTTTAGATCATTTACCAATATAGAATCAAGTCTAGTAATAGATGCCAAATTGGATTCAGATTCTCCTATGACACTTGTCTTCTTCATTCCACAAAGCTACTTTAAGTTATCTTTTTGATGCGATTGGGGAGGTGTTCCTTCAAAAGACCCTTCATTGTCAAACGGTTTCTACTGACTACCATCATTCCTTCTCCCTCTAGATGTCTTCCATGCTTGAAATGTCTCCTTGTCGTTGCTAGTTTTGTTTCTTGTCATTCTTACAGCCTTCACATGCAAAACAATTCAAGCTTGAGTTACAAATCATCAGGAACAACAATTTCTACACATACAATTGCAGTTTAATCTTACACAAATTACGAATAACTTGAGACACAATGATAGTGAGTACTCCAATATTCTTAGAATATATTGCAGTCCTTTTATAAATTCTACTAATGACACTAGTGCCATGTCTTCTTCAAAAAATACCTATCTCAAATGAAGACGGCTTGGATTGCTCTGTGATGGTCCTTCCAACTTTGTTATATCACCTATACGAACACCGTGGATCTACACAATAGAAATGTTTCTATGAATTTCATGACTAGATGAAGAACAAAGTCAACATGCGCTTGCACAAGATGTCAACACATGGATGAACTACCTTTGCATATTTTGATAGATGGGGCTTATCTTATTGAAAAAACTGCCACATTTAATGTCTAAACCTTCAATTGCTATCACATTTTTTGCATGGCTATTTTGAATCAAAAGAAGATCCTATACTATTCAAATGTGTCGTTTCAATGTTGTTCAATAAAAGGAAATTTTTTAACTAATCCCTTGTACTTGCAATTTGTTAAGGACAAGAAGCAAGTACATATGTTTGATGTGTTTTACTTATTGAAATCAAGTAGCTCCGAACTTGTCATGTGAATAGTGTTTGGAAGGATTAGGGTGTCCAAGTTTTGAATTGCATGCACTATCCACTGTTATTTTACAAACGTCTTAACTTACAAATCCAAATTTAAGACACACACTACTGATCGAAGAGTAAGGCACGCACATTCCAAACTTCACTGACTTCTCCCCCTAGCTTCACTTTCTATGACTAACTTACAGAAGACCTTCACTCCAAAAAAAAAGTGAGCTCGGATGTCTTACCTCTTTCTTTGGTTTAGGGCCGCTCCTCAGATTCCACATTCTTCTACTTCCCTTTGTTTCCTTTAGTCTAGCAATTCTTTTTGTTTTCTGTCATATGCGACAACTACAACACTTGTGTTCTCAACCTCTTCAGAGCAGTATTCAAGTTGTAATGTACAAGTCTAAGAATTCTCGAGGTACTCGCAAGAACTTGGTGACTCTTCTATCTTTGGTGTCTACGTCTTGTCCATCGAATCCTACACGCTATTGTCAGATCCCCCCAAGCTTTCTACTTCACTTGATAGGGTACTCTGAAATTGTTGGTGTCTTCTGTATCTAGGACACCTTCGTAAACTCAAAGTCTGCACATGCTTTCCTTTCTTCTCTACTACCTCTGATACGTTGCCCTTCTCCAATGACTCTTCTTCCACAATGATAGCATGTGGAAAGTTGAAACTTGGATCTCCTTCAAAAATATGACTAAATATGACTCGCAACTGCTCACAATCATATTTTTGGATTCCAAAACGTTTGGAAAAAATATGACTACTAGTCATATTTTGTCTTTATACTTCATGGGTGTGTAGTATACATGCATGGGGAACGACAAAATATTTCTCAGGGAACTGTAGGGAACATTTTATAGGAACACTAGTCATATTTGTTAATCATATTTTTGCATATATAACTACATGCAGTCATATTCTATAGTCACATTTTTGTAGGTTCACATTTTTTTTGAAGTTTTTTTTTCAGACAACCTTCTAAAAATTTGGGCAACCTAAAAAAGTATAAATAAGTTATTGCTCACAATCGTAAAATCCTAGTCATTGTTTTTTGGGGATCTTAAAATCCTAGCCGTCATTTTTTAGGGTTTTAAAACCCTAGCTGCCACTTCATTTGTTTCATCTTTTTTGTTTTTTTGTTGCTTTTTAACTCTTGTTTCTTCTTCCGCCTTTTGTTTTTGGAAGTTCTAATTGGTTAGTTTGTTGTTGTTTCATAGTTGTTTTGTAGTTGTTGTTTTGTAGTTGTTGCTAATTTGTTGATGTTAGTTAGTTGTTGCTTTATAGTTGCTAAGTAATTTGTTGTTGTTTCTTAATTGATGTTAGTTTTTTTTATTGTTAGTTAGTTGTTGTTTCTTAGTTTTTTATTTTTAGTTGTTGTTGGTTTGTTGTTGCTTTGAAGTTGTTAGTTTATTATTGTTTTTTAATTGTTGTCTCTTAATTATTGCTTCAAAATTGTTACTTCAAGGTTGTTGTTTCAGGATTGTTGCCTCAAATTGGATCTTAACTCTTACTTAATTGTTGTCTTTTAGACATTACTTCCTATTGTTTGTTATTTCTTGCCTCTTATTATCTTTTATTACATCTTTACTTGTCTTATTCTTGCTTCTTATTGATTTTTAGTTTTAGTTTTTGTTGCCTCTTGTTATATCTTAGCTTTTACTTCTTACTATTTTTTAGTACTAACTTGAACAAAAAAATGACTCACTATAGTCATATGCCACATCAACCAAAATAAGACTCACTATAGTCATAATCCATATCACTCAAAATATAACTCGCTACAATCATATTTCATATCACTGAAAATATGACTTACTATAGTCATATTCCATTATTTAATATCACTTAAAATATAACTCACCATAGTCATATTCCAAATTACTTAAAATATGACTTAAATATGACTCACTATAGTCATATTCCAAATTACTTAAAATATGACTTAAATATGACTCACTATAGTCATATTCCAAATCACTTAAAATATGACTCACTATAGAGTCATATTCCATATTACTCAAAATATGACTCATTGTAGTCATATTCCATGTTAGCCAAAATATGATTGTGGTGAGTCATATTCCATGTAGGATTTTTTTATTTTTCCTGGGCAACTCATGAAAAAGTCAAGCCTCCAAGAATAGTCAACATATATGCCATGTTGGCAAAATACGTCTAAAAATGGTTTATTATACTTCCAAATCCATATGACTACAAATATGACTCACCAGTCATGTGACTGAGAGTGAATGACTCATGAATGAGTTAGCCTAGTCATATTATGACCATCTACAACGATTTTTGCTTGAGTCACATTTCTTGATTTTGTGACTCATTGTAATTATATTTTGTAGTTATAAAACAATCATTTTCTTGTAGTACAAAACTATTAGATTCAAGGCTGTTAGATGATGAAACACTAAGAAGATAGATGAAAGGCTTTCACAAACATAAAAAACTATCAAATTAAAAATTTATGATGGCCAGTGCATGTTCAAGTCAAAATGAGTGTCATTGTCTATGTTGCACTTGATGTGGAATTGACATTCGCCTACATCAACTTCACATTCGACGCCTAACATTTCAGTTGCCAAATCCAAAATTAAACTAAAACTTCCTTGAGTGAATCTAGGAATTAAACCTTTGTCTTTATTTACAAACACATTGCTTGTCTTCTCTTGCATGGTAGAGGTCACAATTTTTTTTATTAATCTGTATTTCCTTAAAGCATCTTTAACTAACACATTTGAATTCAGTTTTGATTACAATAGAAGAAGTGGATATCATAAGGGACTGCATAATGTCTGCAATCATTGACACTCGTCATTTTCTCTTTTGCAAAGTCTTCGGGAGATATTCACGTCTTCATCTTCAAGTGGACTTCTTCCCGTGGGCTACAATTACGATGACTTCTTAATCATTTATGAGGAACTTGCATGAGTTCTAAAGGTTAGTAACGTAACAACCCTACATATACTACTATAAAAGTGAGCTTCCATACAAAATGAGAAAGACTAAAGTTCTCAAAGCTGCACCACTCTTTAGAAGGAAGAGACATCAAATTCTGAGTCTAAATTCTGAATCCGAGTTAAGAGAGGTAGATGGAATTCAGAGTAGTACCATAATACCTCTACAAGATCATGCACTGATTGTGCTAAACAATGTCATTCCTAATGATAATGACCTTTAAACTTTGCCTTTGCCTACTCAATGCATCATCAAAGGCTCAAACATGTTTATGTCATATGCACCATGTAAGGAAATTGTTCTATTGGATACAACAAAAACAAAGACTGTCAAGAAGAAGAAAGTTAGTTACAAGGCTAAGATGGAGGAGTTAAAACTAGAATATGATGCTCATGTAGCTAAATATGGCTCAAAAATTCATGCCTTAGAGCCGGAGAGAGGTAAGCCAAAGGTATTGTATTCGACAAAGTCAATCCTAAATCCAAAGAAGAAGAAAGTCTCTCTTTCAGCTTTATTGCAATGGCTTGAGTGAAACTAGAGTGTTCGTCAACACATGGACCCCGGTTCTATAGGGCCTTTGCATCCTTCCTATGTAATAGTCAACATTATAATACAAAGGGACCACGCTTCTTACCATATACTTCATTGCGTAATATAATGTTTGGTTTGAAGTTGAATGTCATCTGAAGATATAAGTGAACTTCAAAGTGCTACTGTATTGAGTATTTGATTTTGAGTTTGAATGATGCATGAATTATTTAGGTATGTTCTGATAATTGATTAGTGAATGAAGAATGCATTCATTTGTAGTTAGGAGCAACATTACATTAGTTTTTTGGATTTATTATTGAAAGAAAGGTTCACTTGAACAAACCGCTTAGTAATGGCTACAAGTTTTGATATGAGCACTGCAAAAGAACTTTGTTTTTCATTTGATCAATTCCATAGTACAAAATCAGCATCGATCACTTCATTGTTTTTTATATTACTTTGGTTTTGCATAGTTCTTAAGAACAAAAATCTGCATGCAGTATTCAATGGTCTTTAATATAATGTGGGATTGGAGGCATAATACTAAAAGCGTCCACATTTTAGATATATTCAAAGTGACTTTCCACTTTACTTCAAACAGAGGATGGATGCAACATACGAGGACCAACGAAATATGCAGAAATAGGTGAAGAGGACTATTTGTGGAGAAAAGAAGCTGAAGAAGGACTGCGTTTTGTATAGCCACTATAAATGGAGGTACAAGTCGAGGACATGGTACAAGATGCTTTTATTCATGCAGACAAGCTACATGCACAAGCGATGGAGAATGATAGACATGGTATGGAAGATGTTCTTGATGCAACGAATAAAAACGTGGAAGTGAACTTGGGTGATATGGAACGACTCATCCATAAAAGCACGCAACCTCTATACGATGGATGCATAGTGAACAGATTGCAGGCTAGCATTGTGTTTATGAATATGGTGAATTTGTATGGTGTTCTACATACCTTTTTTGATGAGTTGCTGAGCTTTGTAGCTACGGACTTGCTTCCTCAATCGAATTGTTTGCCAAAGAATACATATGAAACAAAAAAAATAATTATGAAAATGGGATTGGAGCATCAAGCGATACACTAATGTTCTGAAGGTCATATTCTATACGAGGGCCTTAACAATGAGGCATTGTTGTAGTGTCCTAATTGTGGTGCGCCCAGGTATGTCATAGGTTCGGATACAATTCCGACAAAGGTGCTTTGTTACTTTCTTATCATTCCCTGCCTCTAACACTTATTTCAATGCCTAGAGGTTGCAAAGCTCATAAAGTGGCATGTGCACAACAAATCAAATGACGGGTTTATGCATTTAGTGGTAGACAGTCCTCAATGGGCATCTGTGGATGATATCAACCCCACCTTCAAAGATAAGGCAAATAATTTATTCATGGGAATGGTAGCGGACAAAGTGAATCCATTTGGAAATCATAGCACAAAGTATTCTCTTTGGCCTATATTACTTGTGATATACAACCTTCCTCCGTGGTTGGTAACTAAATAGTTTTTTATTTCATTAACAATGCTAATTCGAGGGGAAAAGGCTCCAACTAGGGAAGTATTTGATGTTTTCATTGGTCCCCTAGTTCAAGATGTGTTGACGTTGTAGGAGGGTGTATCAATTGTGGATACCTTAGAAGGAGGGGTGTTGCACATCTTCACACTAAGATGCATATTGTTGTGGACGATTAATGATTTTCTTACCTACGAATTAATTTCAAGACAACAAACTAAAGGCTACAGAGGATGCCCTGCCTGTGTGATGGAGACATGTGCTGAGCACTCATGCATGCTGCACAAAATGGTCACTATTTCCAAAGGGCTTGTATCCCTTTTAATGGGCATGCAGAGCTTTGTGAAGCTCCAACTAGATCGAGTGGAGAGTACGTTCTTTGAATGGTTGAAGAACGGAAAATCTATTTTGCAAAAGGAGGTCGTGAGGATGGAAAGGAGGATCCTATAAAAGAGAACAGGGTCAAAAGAATTAGTATCCTTTTCTAGTTACTTTATTGGGTGGTAAGTTCCCAAGTTCTTAGTCTGCATTTGTTTTCCATATTCGAGAATGCATACTTTAATACGTCCATAGTTGAAGTGGCACATTCCTAGATTTCATCCAATGTTTTGAATATGCAATGTGTAGTGTTGTTTAGTTCATGTGATGATGTACTGGTGTTTTCATTGAGGGAAGGTTTGCAGTCTGAACTTGTAATGTGGGATAATGAACATGTTCAAAAAAAGTTTTGTAATTCTAAGAGTTTATACTAGTACGGCTCGTGGCTTTTATGGCATGGAGGGACTACTTTCTTTCTTGTAATTAGAAGGCCTAAACCACTAGGTAGTACAGTGTGTCTATGTTTGCGTGTGGGGCTTGGAAATTTGAAACTATAGCATTCGTGAATACAGTGGCTTAGAAGCTTAAGAGAGAAATAGTAGACGAAGGCATTGGTCATGGCAATGGATTTGCTATGATTTATGTATATATATAGGCCATACAAATAGGGCATTAAATGTTGTGAAGAACAAATTTCAATGTTTCATGAGTAATAGGTAATTCGCTAAAATTTGGCATTGTTTGTGAGTTATGTTATAGAATTTCAATAATGAGTTGTTGAAATTGTTTGTATGCAGGACCTTCCTATACGGCAAATGTTAGATGTTATGCACTGCAAGAAAAACTTATATGACAACATTTTGAAAACTCTCATGGATGAGAAGGACAGGGTTGACAAATCTCTACATCCGCCCCAAAATAGCGTCCGTTATTCAGACGTCCGGACGCACGGATGCTAGCGGACGCAGCGGCCCTCCCGCCGTCGGAAGGCGGACGGGCGGAGCGGACGGACAGGGCGGCTTAGAAAACCCGTTTTGGGTTTTTTGTTTTGATTTTTTTCACCAATGAGAGATTGAGAGTGAAGTCATTTGGATTTGGATTTTTCTTATATTGCAATTGCGATTCAATAGAGTTGTATATCATTATTTATATAAAAGCTAAAATATGAAATATATTTTTAATTTTTTTGTTGAATTTCATTTTGATTTAGAAACAAAATCACTTTAAAATCTAGCGAGATGTATATCATCAATAAACAAACAATTTTATAATAAAATGATTGAAGAAACCATTGTCATTTGTCAACATGAGCTCCATATATCATGAGCAACTAAACAATCAAACATCTAAATTTACATCTCCACAATTCCTATGGACGCCAATCCACATCTCCTTTAACCTCAGCCCCACTACTCTCCGTTCAAAATCTTCATTATCAGAGTCATCTTCATTATCGGAGTCATCTTCATTGTCGGAGTCATCTTCATTGTTGGAATCAAGTATCGTTGTCTCCTTCAAGTCTTCTCTCGAAGTAGGTTTACTCCCTTCTTTCGAATTTAATTTTTCTTTTTTTACTTTGACAAAACGATTAAAGGCTTTTTGAATAGGAACCTTTCTTTTCTTTCTATTTGACAAAGTAGCAACATTTTCATCAAGAGGGGTCCTATTCTTCACTGGAGAGATAGCAAAAGGTTGCATTTCTCTTTTCGCTTGCACCTTACTCGATTCTTGAACCATCAATCTCGATGTAGGGCCGACATGTCCATGAATGGTTATCTCCACTTTGGCTTTCTTTTGAAGTAATAGAGTGCCGTTTGTTGATTTGATGGGTTCTTGCGCCATTTCTTTTCCTAAAATGCGATCACACAAAGATGCCAATGGCATCCAATCACTATCCATATTACTTAGGCTTGTAAGTGATGACGCTGCTTTTCGTAGATTACCGCCTGTAGAAATTTCTTTGGAAATGTTCACTAGGCGTTTTCCATATCCAAAGTTCTGAGAATCATCCAATCCGACCAATTGTGTGCTAACAGACTTCAACGGTATTGGTGGAAGAGCACTAGATCTCGGTACTTCAAAAATTGACTTCATTGGCTCTTTTATTTTATCACTCTTCACAATTGCCAAATTTATGACTGCCATCCCAAGTGAATCACTATTTTTTTGTACCGCAATATTTGGTTCCCCCTCATCACCACTATTGTTGCTCACATCTTTTGGAATGTCCACCTCCATAACCGCATTTTCTTTTCTGTCGTTTCCTTGCACTACATTTAATGCCACAGATGGAGATTGAGAAATTAAAACTTCTTCATTTCTCCCATCATCACCAATAGCATTCTCATTGATTTTCACCTCTTTGACAATAGCTTTTGCCTTTTTCGATAGAATGTTTTCGCTACTCAAGAATCCCATTCTATTGCAATATGCAGTTAAAGAAGGTAGATTCTCCTGTACCCCTATATTGTCCTCGTCTTCATAAAAGGTATATGCATCGTTTGCATTGTCGAGAATGACATCCTTGCGGTTTAGATGATAATCATGCGTATCATTCACCAAATCGGGAAAGCCTTCCATAACGTCTTCATCTCCCCATGCTGTCGCACGATTGAAGTCATCTCCGCCATCTACAGCTGAAAGGGCCCTTTCCAAATCATCGTCATCATCGTCTTCTAACGTCGATCCATCTGAATCCTCTGATTCCATCGGATTCACATTATCATTATACCATTTTTTTTCATCTTTTTCCTTTGATGCGTTTAATACTTTGGAATTGGTGTACACGTACACCAAATCCGCTGCTCTCTCCGGCTTCAATTTATTTCGAAATTTGTTGTGAACAAAAGAATAGTTGCTCCAATTCCATTCACATGAAGATGATGACACCGGTTGAGCCAATATCCTCTTCGCTAATGGAGCTATAAACTTGCCACATGCACCTTCAAAATCCCACCAAGCATGTGCGAACAACATTTGATCTCCCGGATTCAACATATTGTGGAATGGAGGTTCTTTGTGTCGAAAAGCCACAAATTCCTTCACCACTGCTGCATATTCATCCGATTTACATATTATCTCCAAAACTTTCTTACATCCTGACATTGCATCTGCGTCATCCGCTAGCTCTTTGTCATGAAGAAGATATGGATTCAAAAGAGCTGCGGCTGATTGGAGATCGTTGTCCACCATTCTTCTTCGGGCATAAAAAGACTATACCAATGGAATTGCAAGTTCTTTTAGCAAACAAAATGGTGGACTTTGTAATCCGTTCACGTGCTTTTCTAACTTCCTCATGATATGCAACACCTTCCCCATACATGGTGATTTTGAATCCAAATCGCGGAGTGCACATATGATTGGTTCAATCATCTCCACATAATTGATGGACCGATTCCAAAAATGGTCATCAAGAACAATTTTCTTCACCGCCAAGGCCAAGTCTTTTGGTTGGACTTTGGCTCCACGTTTCTTCTTGAGAGTATATACATACTCAATCCATTGCGGATCTACTACCGTTTGTTCCAATGCTCCTCTCAATTTTGTCAAACGCTCCATCATGATAAATTTAGAAGCGAACCTTGTATCCCCAAGCATCAAGAGACTAAGATTTGGCGAATACTTTCGCAATAGAGCTAGCGGCATATGTCTTTTCCTGATAAATTTAGCTACAAGAACTCCTTTATCCAATTTGGAAGCAATCCATTTCTGTGTAGCCCAATCCTTCAACAACAAATGCAATGTATGTACCACGCACCCTTGGTAAAAAATATGAGGATATTTTGGAGATATTACATCCCATGCGGATGGATTCACGAGAACATTGTCCGTAGTTATTAACACGACGTTCTTGAACCCCACTTGTTCAATGAACTTCTCCAACACAGCTGCCAAGTACTCCGCATTTTTTTCACAACCACTTGTATCCACTGATCCAAGAAATTCTTCACCTGCAGATGATACAAGCATGGCATTGATGAGAGGTCAATTAGTCACTGAGCTCCATCCATCAATGGACAATGTTGCTCCAAATTTTCGAATGCTATCTTCGGTCCATGCATTCAACTGTGTCTGAATGTTGGTCTTTGCCTTATACAACAATTTGTACCAAAGGTCGTGGTATGAGGGAGGAATGTATGGCCTACGGAACACAACCGTTTTCTTCACTACTTCTTTAAAAGCTGGATTTCGAGCCACGGAAAATGGTATGTTCGCCGAATAAAAAAAATTTGCCCACACTGAATGTAATTTGCGTCTATGACCTTCTTCAAACCCATTCACTAAGCTGCCTTGCCTTTGAGGCCTAGAACTTAATGCCCTCGAGGTTTCATATTCACCAGAAGCTTCCGTACTCAAAGTCATTTCAGTTGTGGCACATACCATTGATACCAATTCTTTGGACGCTGGACAAGAGTCTTCGTGGTCAGAATGCGACACAGCCTTTCCGGCCGAAAACTCTTGGACATCTGAAGGGCCAGGGTTGCCATCCACATTGTCCATTACAACGCGTTTTGGAAAAATTCCTTCGCAATGCCGAAATAAATCTTGAACTGCCATTGATAATCGTAGACAAAGGCTCACCCCTTTATTACGTACACCTCCAGGCCCAGAATAGCCTAAATGGCTGAACATACGGCTCAGCCTCTTTGACATGATCGCTTTGCAAAGCCTACATTTTACTTTACCATCCTCTTACACACTATACCAAGGAGAAAAATCCCTCGTCGGTTTGGCCACCATACTGACAAGTGTATGTTTTACCTCAATTTCAAAAGAAACCAATAGAATGTTTTAAATTTGAAACCCACAACGTGACAATGTATACAATATCAATGAAATTAGTCACACAAAGCTTTGAAAATCAAAAAAACCCCGTCCACTGAACTATGCATTACCAAGCAAAAGATGCAATAAATTGAAGCTCATAGCCCTTTGAAATCTCAGCGTTTGGTTTTTCGAGAGTGAATACAAAAGCTTCTCTTCTAACATTTATAGTCCCTTCCAAAAAATTTAAGGTTCATTTTTAGGGTTTACATTCAAAAACAAGCAACGGCCCGGACGGGGGTGAAGCGGACGGGTGGATGGGCCAGACGGGGCGGTCGGGCGGACAGGCCAGATGGGTCGGATGGACGGGTCGGACAGGCAGTCGGACGCAGCGGACGGGGCGATCGGACGGGACTGTCCGCACTGTCCGCCTTCCGATGCCATCCGCGCTTTGGACACACCGACCACCCCACTTAAACACTGACCGCCAACGGCGTCCGCCCAGTTGTCCATTGGAGCATCCTATGAGGCCGATCTTACTCAAAAAGAGCGGTAACATTTTTAAAAAAACAACATAATAATCACTGCTAAATGAGGATCAATGTAATTGATTTATCATTTTATTTTAAAAAAAAATGTAAACCCTAAACCCTATACCCTAATTACCCTAAACCTTTTCTTTTCTCCCCTAAATTGTTTTACGAATGAGGGGAATGTGGTTAAGTTGAATATGTTTGGATTATTTATTGATATTATCCCTCTAAATAGGTTTTGAGAAGATCTGAAGATGGTGGGGATTTTTTTAAAGTTCATTAGAAAATCAAATGTTTTGCAGAAATAATCAATTCCTTTTTCATTGTAAGCAAATGAAATTTTAAAAAAAGGCCCCAATACATAATTAGAATAACAGTTTAATGGATTTCAACCTCATGATATTTAATGAAAGGTTGTGATTTCTCATTAAAAGTGCATCACGATCTTCAAATGAACATCGAGTCTTTCATATTTTTTAATGAAATTTTGATTAGATTTTAAAACAAAGAAAAAGAATCAATGTTTTAACTTTCAAATCATGTATGGCTATATTTTTCCTTAAAAACATAGAAAAATTCGTTACTTCAGTTGGTAGAGTAGAATACATTATATACTTATACATGTGCTATATTTATTTTGAAGGGTAATTTCAATATTCTTATTTCAAATGTTTTTAAATATTAATTTTAGAAAAGAGGGTTCATTGTTTAAAGATCTAAAAAATTGACAAACATAATTTCTATTATAAATAGGAATTGAATTCGGAATTCGAATTTTGAAATGATTCAAATGAACAAGATATTGATTATAAAATATTTCTTCATTTGAGTTTTCAAAATGAATTCACGAAACAATTGCAAATTTTTGAACTTAGGTATATGGTATTGTTTTTGGTTTGTACTTTGTAGAGTATAATACTTCAATTTTAATCCTAAATAAATGAAAAAACTCCACATGAATGAAATGTTTCTATGTATTGTACAAAGATTTCTACCAATTACTATGATAATTAAATACATTGTTACATTTCATAAAATATTCTACATAGAAAGAAAAAATCATTTCAATTTTCAATTATGATAAACAATGTCTTCTACTCTTTCTGTTATATGTTCATTTTGTATAACGTGTACATTGTACAATCTTTGACAACAGGGTAGTTCATTTTTGACTCTCATTGAAATAAAAAATATATTTGTGTTTGGATTTTGAAATCATTATGTATTCTACGGTCTTGCAAGAATGCATCTTGCTCCTTCCTTTGAATCCTTTTGATATTTTCTTTTTTTTCCTTTGCTTTCTCGTAGGGCTCTTGTTCTCTTGTTCTCTTCATTTGACCAGCCTATTTGGCTTGGCTCTTAGTTTTTGTTTTTTTTAATGCAATGGTTTATGCATATGTTATAAAAAATATATATTATTTATTTAAAATTAATATATTGATGAACAAACGCATAAAGGCATTGAATGCTTTCACATTTAAAGTTATAAATATATCATAAATCACTTTTGCAAATTTGAATGATTGAATCGAAAATTTGAAAATGTAATTACAAGAGCTTTCAATTCAATCAATTGCATAAATCATAAATGTTGAAATGCAACTCGTATGAGTTTAGCATCTATGAAGATTAATTCATGCCATCCACATACAATTTTCCAATTTAATAAAATGCAATTGAGTACTTCAATTTCTTTCCCTTCAATTCTCCAAGTAACATTCACTTCATATCTTTCTCTATTTGTTTATCTATTTTTTGGGAACAAATGGAGAAACCATCTTTGTCTATATTTGAACATGCACTGTTATTTGATTGATGAAAAATATATTTATGAAATATATAATCATTGATTTGTTCATGTTGATTTATCTAATATATTTTATGTATGTATATATATATATATATATCATTAAAGGAGTATGGAAGACAAGATTGACAGATTGTGTTCAAATGTTGTTGATTTTGAAATGATTTAGTACTATATCATTTATAAGAATATTATAATAGTATTATGTTATAATATTCCTAAAACAATTGCAGCAAATATTAAAATACATGCTAAGTTAGGTTTGTTAGCCTACCAATTGTACATTAATAGACATAATTGAGTAGCCCCCTTAAATAAAACACTCAATATCTAATATCTTACAATCCAAATGGTAGATTTGTCTAAAATTTTTTCCACATCTTTTCCAACTAATTTACTACAAGATCCTACAGTTACATATGCCCAAAAGTATTTTTCTTCCAAGACTTGGTATTTGCACTACTAATGGCAATTTTGAAGTGTTTTTAGTGAAAAGAACTTTAGGGGTTAAACATCTATACCGTTAGATTTTGAAAAAAGAACAATTTGCTTCATTGGGGATAACTATAAGTCCATGCTCTTTTTCGATAGCCAAAACACACTTGCAAAGACTTGGACATTTAGCGGTTTACTAAGTGATTAGACATCAACTAATTTAATTTAATAGTAGAATTTTTATTCAACTACCTTCTTACAATTGCTTTATACACAATGCAACGTGAATATTTGGGTACATATATTAAACGTCGCAATCCTTTCGTGAATTTTTGCACATTTTAGCTCATATTTTTGTACAAAAATATCATTTACCAAGAATTCATAAATTTGGTCATAAAGGAAGGCTACCTTTTTTAATTTCAAATTTTACATTGAATGAATGAAAAGTTAGTTGGACTATACAGTGCCATGAAGACCTCTGTTTATCGTGCAAAATATGGACGTCAGAGCGCTTTAGGGTCAAACCGCCCCGTCCGCCCCATCCGCCCAGACCCCCGTCCGCCGTCAGCCCTATCCGCCCTATCCGTCGGATCCGGCGTTCGTCCTGTCCGCCCCGATACCCGTCCGCCCTGTCCGCCCCAATACCCGTCCGCCTTGTTATGGCCAATGCATCCGCCCCCCCCGGACCGTCCGCCCTTATAAGAAGGGTGGTCGGGCCGTCCGCATTGTCACTTTTGCTTTGCCCCTTGTGAATGCAAGGTGGAGCGGAGAGCTTGGTGGTTCATCCTCCATTGGCTCCTTTCCGAGGCAAGGCAAGGCAAGAGTGGTTTATTGGGGCCCCTTTGTTGCTAATTTTTTTAACATTTGTGCGTAGAATTCACATTTAAATTAGAAAATTTCATCTATATCAGTTTCATTTGTCACGATGACGAAGGAGAAGAAGAAGGTTGCGAAGCTTAAACATGGAGAGGGACCATCAAACTTGGAGGTAGCTCGCCAAAGTCCTTCGGAAGAATGCAAAAAATTCATGATTGAGCGCATCGTTCAATTTTATGAATCGGAAACAACATTATCTTTAGACAATAAGTACATCAGATATCAAGAGGAGTACGTGTCTAAATTCAAGGTAGACATGACACAAATGTTGTTGGATGCATTGAATGTGGCGAAGTGGCATGACGAAATGCATAAAACACACTTCACCAAATGTTTGGAGAACAAGGTTCATGACGCTTTGTAGAATTTCAAAGTCATTTTGGTTAAATATGGCAAGGAATATTGACCCAATGACGCCTAATTTGAAGAAGTGATTTTGAAAGCGGACTTGTTTAGGGAGCGATGTGCTCCATTCGCCAAAAGGCAAAATCGAGTTGGTTCGATTGCTTAGTGGAAAAGCAATGATGGAGTTGCTGAAGCAGAAAGGACCAAACGGCACCTCATAGCACTTCCAGATACAGCACGCGTGATTGCTGTTGATGATTGAATGATGAGAGGTGAATATGCAACGATTCGAAAGGTCCGTATTGAAGGATGTCCAGGAGTACTTCCTTATTGGGAGTTTGCGGCAAAGAAATCCATTCACCACCAAACTCGACCCGATCTTGCAAAGTTAGAACATCAAAACAAATCAGTGGCTATTCGAATTCCACATACGGGTGTGATACGGTTTGCTGCGGTGCACGGAACAACGTGTGAAGGTTATGCGTATTGGTGGAATGGTGGAACTCTTCGACAAATGTTGAATATGGATAAGGACTTTCCAAACAACATTCAAATCCGTTTGATGTATACGAATCCAACTAAAGAGGAGGTTGTAAAAGCTCACCGTTTAGGGTGATATCGGAAGAAGCGCACAGAGCTGACATGGGCCTTTATGCATATAATATATGCAATACATCTTGCTGGACATTTGCACAATGATCTTTCTCCGGACAACATCTTGTTGCATTTTCCAAAGGATGAGTCACGTGTGTACATTGGAGTTTGCGATTGGGGTATGACCACCTTAGCTTCTCAGCCAATGAAGTCTTTATACACATTCACATCAGCAGATGAGATGAAACAGACTTGGCAGAGGAGATGGTGGGTGGATCCACGTATTGCATATTTGCATAAAGCAGGTGCAAATGTGAAAGTCATTCCGATGTATTCACGTAAGTCGGAAGAGTATGTCATTCGAAAAATTGCTCGACGGATGAATGGAAACATGTCAGAGGCGTATTTCAACGTGCTACTTAAAACACCTAGTGCGACACAATTTGCCTTTCATGACTTTGCAAAAGTGTTTTATGCTTACTTGAAGCGCATTTCTTCGAAGACTGACGATAAAAATACTAGTTTGGTCCATGTGATTATGCAATTTTTTAATACATATCGTTGGCCGATGCCAGATGAACATTTCCGCCATTTATATTAGATTGGTAGTGCAGAAGTAGTAGTTAAATAGGTTATATAGGCATTAAAAATTAGCTTAGAAATATAGAGTTGGAATGAAAAAAATTATATGTGCAATTAGCCAAATGTGCACAATGTATGGTATTCTATATTAAATTCAATATATTTTGCCCATATTGATTATGTGTGTATTTGTGTTGATCTCGATTTTTTAAATAGTATATATATATATATTTGAAGTCACAAATTTTTTTAGTTTGCCTTCTGAAAATGAATTGGAATTTTTTCATAGTTTCAAGACTATCATAGACTCATGGTCAAACTTTATAATCTTTCAATTTATAAGAGACATTGTTTTAATGACAAATTGTGAACCATTGCACTTCATTTAACATTTAATTGTTTAAAGATTAAGGGAGTGACCGCGGGGCAGTTTGGGTAGGGCAGTCGGGGGAAATAGGGCCGTCAAAGTGGATGGGGCGGATGGGGCAGACGGACAGGGTGGACGGGGCAGTTCCGGCGGTCCCGGTAGACGTTGCGTCCACGGGGACCGTGAATGTCAGTGGACGCTATGGACACAGCGTCCGCGTCCGGACGTCGTGTCAACCCTGAAGAAGGATCATCCGATAGTCAGATTAGATTTATAGAGAAGGGGGATTCAACCACAACTATAGCTTCAATAGCGAGGGGCAAACGGAGATTGGTTGTGGCTCCCTAATGCACCATATGTTTTATTTGCAGTAGACAGGCAAGAGTTCTCAAGCACGCTAGTTCAATCAGAACACCGTCATGATACGTATCCACACTGCATACCAAAATTTCAAAGGGCAAACTCCATGGTTTAAAATCTCATGACTATCACATGTTACTTCAACAAATAATGCTAGTGTGCCTTATGAATATCGGAAACAAGCATGTTGTAGAATCCATCATGCGAGTGAGTAGACTCTTTCAAAAGTTGTGCAATAAGGTTGTTGAATGTGATAACAAGGAACGACTTATAGAGGATGCAGTTGAGACCTTAGCGAGTTTGGAGCATGAGTTCCCTCCAACTTTCTTTGATATAATGGTGCACCTAACAGTGCATCTTGTAGAAGAGCTTTTCATTTGTGGCCTGGTTCACAACAAGTAGATGTATCCCTTTGAGAGATACTTCAAAGGGTTGAAGGGATTCATGAGGAATTTGGCTAGACTTGAGGGAAGTATTTCTTAGGGATACCAAGTGGAGGAGGCCTTGGGGTTTATGACAAAGTATATGACGCAATATAGTCCAACAAGTAGGTGGATTTGGGACAGCAAAGAAGACCCTTCAATGACTAACAAAATAGTGGAAGAAAAAGGGAAACCTTGTAGGTTGTCAAAGCAACTACGGTAGTGGGTGCATGACTTTGTTTTGAAAAATGCATTGTAGCTGCAAGAATACTGTAAATAAGTGACAGTCCCCAATTTCTTTCAAATCATAACTGTGACTGTGAAATGAGCCTATTGAATAGTCTCTTGAAGTTGCAGTGCAAATACTCTTAGGTAACATATGTATAAGTGGGTTGCTTTTTCTCTCCCCTTTTTAATGATGGGCTTTCATTTTAAGCATTAGGTACGTGCTGTTTGTCATGTTTCGAGTTTTATTATTTTGTTGTAATACAAATGTTTAAGCTTAATGAGTCACTAAGTTCTATATTATACTTACATACAAGCAGGGTAAATATTGTTCTTTTTTAGAATTGAATTAGAAATTTAAAACATTATTAAAGTCATTTTTTTAGTGAGTATGCATTGAAATGTTGCAGTAGTTGACTTCATCTGTTCATTTTTTTGTCCTTCAAAAAACCTATTCTAATGTAACCTTTGCAAAGGATAATTTTTGTTGTCAACAATGGAAGGGTGTAGCAACAAACAAGTTCTTTTTTTTACTTTCCTTAGGTGGAACAGTTCCTTTAGTTACCATTTTGTTTGTTTTAATTGATAACGGTCAATCTGAATTTTTGTTCTATAATGTTTTGCATGGAAGTTGGTACAAAGATTATCAAGTAGCTCTCACGACAAAGTGTTAAAGTTTCAAGAAAACGAATCCTCGAAGGTGTGGTCTTTGTGCCGCACCGTATCCGGTTCATCTCAAAGAACCAAAAGCATTTTCGACGTAGCTAGAAGAAGATGTGAACAACAAGATGCCATGAAATGGCGAGCAGGCGGAAGAAAACATCATTTGTCTCTCAAAATTACCGTTAGAACTCGCAACCAAGTATCGCAACATGAGGGTGTTTGGAAATCACCTTTGTATTACAAGCGCAAAGGAGCAATTGAAGACATCTGATTTTGGCGTGGCAACATTGTTTCGGAGGCCCTGGAGATTGGGCATTCGTGACTATAATGTTGTGGTTGCTGATGTGGAATACATTGAAGACTTACAAGAAATTATTGAATTAAATTATAGAGGCCCTTGTGTCATTGTTTTGCTTTGTAGATGGGTGAAGGCAAATTATTCAAGGAATGCAGCGACAATGAAGAAAGATCAATGGGGATTTACCCTAGTGAACTTTAATCGAGTGGAGGCATTTGGTCCCAAGGTATTTGCCTTTCCTATGCATGTGGAGCAGGTATATTTTGTTGATGCAAGGGAGGATCTCGAATGGAAGGTGGTTTTAAGAAAAGAAATCAGAAGACGTCAAGTACACGGAAACTTTGGCGCTGTGGATGCTGGAGGAATGTTTCATGCAGATGATGATGAAGACCATAAGGGACTACTTGTGCTAGAGGTGATTCCTGAAGAAAATGAGACTACATTAGCCAATGGCAGGAACATTCAACGTCAAGATGCAATTGTCGATCTCATGGCTGAGATCCTAGAACCTGATTTGGATGCAGGTGAATCTAGTTAATCTTCTAATGATGAATAAGGAGATGTGTAGTTGCATATTTGAGGTCTGGGAAGGAAATTGCACTAATTCTTGGCTGCATGGTTTGTAATGTACGACATCTGGTGCTCCGAGATGCGTAGATTGGTATTCATCTGCAACAATAGCGTTGTATTTGGATTATAATAGTTTGGAATATTAGAACTTACTATAACTAAAACTTTATTGGAGATCTTTCTTCCATCCTTCGAGAATGGATAGTTTTAAACCATATGCACTTAGGGGAATTTTAGATCATAGTGTATATGAGCTATAGAATGTGAACTTATACGTAGGGGTTAGTGGATGTCACTAGAAAGTAAGTTGCACATACAGATAAGGATGGCTTTGTAGTCATTGCAAAGCAATCATAGATTTATGGAGAAAATAGCTTGACTTGGATCTTAAAGTCCTTTGGAACACAATGTTGAAGAGCTCATTTCAATTTTTTGCGTTGAATAAAGCATTTCTATTTAATTGAAGAATTGAAATTGCGTATGACTTTAAATTGACTAAAGAATTATCTTTTTTTGTAAGTCAGCTAGGTGTTTAAAGTCCATTGAGCATCCCAAAAATAGACATAATGAACAGTGATACAGTAAACCCTTTTGTAGTTTATTACAAAATTTAAACCAACCACTGAATTAGGTGAAAATTATTGTTAGGAAAATAAAGGAGGAAAAAGTGCATTAAAAGACCGCATTGTAGTAAAATATTTTAACAAAGAATAGAAGGAAATAACGTGATTAATGAAAGTAAAAGAAAAATTTCAATCCAAAGGTAGAAGACTGAAACATTGACACTTCAAAGGAAGGCCACATCAGCTTTTCACTGACCCCCGGAACCTAAACCAACACAAAAACTAGCGCTTTATTGATTCAATTCCCACAAAGCCAAATTTTTGCCATTTCTATATGATATACAATTAAAATCAAGAGAAAATAGCCAAAACAATGTTAATTTGGGCTACCATTTCTAGTATTGTAGTACCCGAGACCCAATGAGTAGCGTTTCCTCGATTAGCAAGTCTCAATCTCCTTGCCGTAAGCCCTCACCCCGAAACCAATGCCCAACACTCCAAGACTAAAGGACCAGTGATATCCTTGAGTCTGAAAACCTACAATACCCCTAGCACCCCAACCCTAATAGCCAACACCTTAAAATTAGTGAGCCCCAATATCTCTATCATGAGCTAGTACCTTGAGACCCAGCAAGCAACGCTTCCTTGATCCAACAAGCCCCTATATCCTTGCCATGAACCTTCACCCCAAAACCATTGTCCAACACCCCAAGACTAGTGAGCCCCAATACCCCTATCGTAAGCTAATACCCTGAGACCTAACAAGCAACGCTTCTCTAATCCAACAAGCCCCAATATCTAAGCTAGAAGACCGACATTACCCCAAGTCCAAGAACTAGCGATACCCTAGCACCCCAACCTTGTGAGTCAGTACCTCAGATCCAACGAGCAACATTTTCCCAACCCAACAAACCCCAATACCCTTATCATAAGCCTTGTCGTGAGCCCTCACTCCGAAATTAGTGCCTAACATCCCGAGACTAGAGGACCACCGATACCCTTGAGTCCGAGAACTAGCTATACTCCTAGCACCCCAATCCTAATAGCTAGTACCCTGACCTAATAAGCCCTAATGTCCTTGCCTGTGAGCTAGTACCCCATGACCTAGTGAACAACACTTCCTCGACCAGTAAGCCCCAATACCTCTATCGTGAGCCCTCACCCCGAAACCAACACCCAAACACCCTGAGATCCAATGAGCATCGTTCTCCAATCTAGTGAGCCCCAATATCCCTACCAATGAGTCCAATACCCCTACCGGAGAACTAGCACCTCCGCCAGTGAGTCTAGTATCCTTAACCAATGGCCAATACATTTCCAAACGCAATAGGATAGTAGAAAATTAATAGTGAAGGGGAAAGGACATCCTGATTAGGATAATTGAAGTAGTTGAAGCCAAATTAGAAAGAGTAGAAGTACAACCAACACTCACAAATATACAATTGATGGAAGAAAGAATAGGAATTTAAAGGGAAGTTAGTAGTAGATAGGATTAGTGGGAAATCTTAGATCAACTTTAGTATAAAATAATGGAGGGGGAACAGTGGAGAAAGAAGGAAGTGGAGAAAGAAAAGGAAGGAGTTGGGAATTGGCCAACTTTTAATCAAAGATCAATCTCATGCCAAGGCCAAAACTAACAAGGAAGAAGGAAAAACCATGGCAAATGACGAGGAATATGTAGGATTGTACAACAACCTCAACAAGGGTCTCAATGCCGAGGTAAGACACTAAGTTTCCTCTCAATTTAGGTCACTAGAAGTGGGGCAACTTTGCCATATTGCCAAAGTCACTAGCAAGTTAAGGTTGCACGATCTAATTCTTTCCCAAAGTTGGCAAGGATATCAAACAGGTATTGTCTAGGGTTTATTGGAATTACATTACGCTTAAAATTCCAAGTAATGGTCCAAAAATAGTAATTTGTCTAGAAGAGGCTTAGAATCCTAAAAGCTAAAGGAGATTCTAGTAAAGACTTAAGACAAGTACTTAGACATCTATAAGTGAATGGTTAGAAGGTAGAAAACTGTGAAAACTCATAGGAGTAGGAATTCTAGAAAAGATTCATTGCTTGGAAGGCACAATGGACCAACATTAGAACACCTATAGGATAGACATCAAAAACCCAAGAATCTGATTGTATTTGTTTATTTACCAAAGGTGGATAAAAAAAAGCGCTCACAAAGGGGTTGAAAGAGGAAATGCAACATCCATGTTTTTTATTACAATTCCTAATAAAACCAAAGAAATCCTAACCAAACTATTGCGGAATCATATTTAAAGAGGCACAACAATCATAAATGATTGTTGGAAGTCATATAATACTACTTGGTTGAATCAACTAGGTTATGAGCATCTCACAGTAAATCACTCCCAATTTTTCAAATATCCTAGGAGTATAGCTCATACGAACTCTATAGAAGGAACTTAGTGCATGTCAGGAAATCCTTGATGACCAACACACCCAAACACCTCCTAGAAACTTGCATGATTGAATGAGTTTAAGGGGGGAGAAAATTTGTGAATAGAGGAAATAGAGATGTTTTCTTAATTTTTTATGAGCATATTGCTCAATACCACCTTGATATAGTTCTTGTGGAGGAATAAAACTACTAATGAAACCCTAATTTTCTCTCAAGTCTTTCCTAAAGTATTTCTTTGTTGAAGTCTCACTTATTGCATATTAGTAATTTATTACTTGTTACTATGTGAATAGTCCATAATCTACAAGCCCTCCATATTAAGACCATGGTAATTGGTTCATCAAAATATCTTTTTCAACTCTTCACAACTTGAATCTCTCCTTGAAAATTTGAAATGCCAAACTCATGACCATCATAAAGTCAACATTGTATATAAGATGAGAATGTGCAATAAGATCAAAATTGTGGATGTTAGAATTTATGTCGGTGCCATGACCATCTCTATGGTAGTAAAGCCTCTATGGTCCACTAGCATTGGCTCCACCTTGGAGCCTCTAAGAAGGATGCGGGCTACCACAATCTTTTCTAAATTTGTTAAGATACAATGAACCCTAAACTCTTTATTGTTATAGTCTATAAGAATTGAAAGCATTATAAACCTACAAAATATTGTATGAACAATGCCTATTGAGTGTGCAAAACAAACTACAAGTTTGAGAAAGGAATTGAATTGAAATCCTCTCCCTTTAATCTTCCTTTGTGGTATATACTTTCTTGGAGGCATCTCTTTTCAAAAAGTGCACTTAGTTTCTTCTTTCAACCACAACTTGATAGCTTGAAATACACTTTTGTCAATATATAGGCCTTCTCTTTCTCTCTCTATTCTAGCACTCTTGCCAATTTCTGGTAGTAATGGAGTCTAGGACTCACTACAATTAGATCCTTGGATTAAGATAAAGCTTCCATTAGAAGAGGTCATCAATGGAGAGTGTTTGGTTGTAATAATGCAATGAGAGTTTGCACTTGTACTTTAAAAATACCAAGCTTTTCACACCCAATGCTAAGTTTCACATGCCACTAATGAAACTTGTCCATCACCCATTGTACTCCAATAAATTTCTCTTTCAATCAAAATCAAAGTAGAAATTGGCACTATAAATTGTAGCTATCTGAATAGGAAAATACAAAGCAACATAGAGCAAAGTAGACAACCTAAATATGCTCAATTTATTAATTTCACATTGGTGTTTTTGCAATATTCAATTCTATATTTGAAAGATTTAAAAACTCAAATATCATTTCTACCTTATTTATTCTTCTTCAAATAGTTGCCACAATGATCAATTCTATATTACAATAGGAACACTATTTTTTCTCCCAATGTTTGATGAAACATCTTTTGATTTTTTATTAAACTCAAGTATTCTAGTACCATGAATACCATTATTAGTGTTATAAAAATTTGACCTTTGATTATTATATTCTTTGCTATTGATAATTGGAGTTGATGTATGTCTCCAATTTAACAAGCTTTCACTTCCTTCAATCAATTCACTACCATTACCATTTGCAACAATATTTTTACTCAAAGAATTTGCAAAGATGGACTTTGAACTTCGATTCAAAAATCCAGAAAAGAACAATGGCTTTGTAGCATTCTTCTTGAGTTTAGTATTTGAAGCAAAAATATTGATTTTATTTTGAGCCTCTATGAGTGGTTCAACATTATTTGTACTACCAACATTCAAAATCTCTCCATCTGTGCATTCAACAATGGTATTTTTCATTTCCAATGTATATAATTCTATTGATTGGTCAAGCTTATTTTTTTGTTGCAAAGATTTTTCTTTGGAGATTTGAGAAAAGGTAGATAGAGGTTCAACAATTACATATGGAATATCATCTTCTAAAGGTCTTATATCATATGGCTCTTGATATATCTCTATATCACTTCGAGTTACTTTTGTTGTTGATGTTTCTTTATTATTGTTCATTATCAATGGCGGAAGTTCATCTATGAGAATTTGACATTCATGACAAGGTTTTTTGATCCAAGAATCTTTTTGTAAAGGCTCAATTGGATATATAGGTCCAAATTCTACTTCATGATTATTTTGAGATGTTATTATATTGTGCCGTTGCAAATTATATTTATTAGTAAGAATATTGCCTTCTTCACAAGGTTGTTGAATCCAAGAATTTTCTTGTAGTACAATAGGTTGATGTTTTTGATCTTCATGTCCAAAATTTGCTTCATGAATCCTTGAAAATGATTTCAATGCACACCTTTCTACATCTAAAATCCTTTCAGAGTAGTGAAATCCCTCTAAGCTTAGTACATCATTTGATGATTGCAAAATATCTAGGTTATCACAAATTCTGTCAATCTTCAACAAATTAGATGAAACGCTTGCATCATGACTAGATGTCATATTTAAAGGTCTATTTGACTCTATTGATGAATCATTTATATCAGAGGTGTCCTTGCTATCAATATCCATATCATGAGACTCTCTATTTGAACTTGTACTTGAAGATAAATCACGTTTTTTATAAGTATCTTCAATATGTTGTTGGTTCATTCTTTCAAAGTCAATGTCATTCCATATGTTTGCTTCACTTAAGCTAGAGCTTTCTATTTCAACAAATTTATTAGATGAATTGCAAACTATAGAATGGTTTTGAGGTGCAAAGGCATGATTTAAATTTAATAAATCTTCAACATTGGTAATGGATCCTTTTGTAGTTGAAGGGATTTCTTCAATTTTTTTAGACTCATACCTTAATGAAAAATTATCCATTTCTTCTAATGGAAGATCTTCTAGTTGATTCATATTTGAGCATTTTGATAATGAACTACATTTGTGAGTTGATTTTATACCATAATCATTATTCTTTGTATTCAATGGCCATTCATATTTACTAGTGTTTAAATTGCATGAAAAATTGCAATTCAAAGTTTGTGAAGCAAGAGAGCCATTTGATACTCTACAAATTGTTGAATTTGTTATAGGTGTAAAATTGTTAGAAGAACTTGATTCTTTGACGAGGTCTTCATAATATGCAATGTTGCTTGTAGGGTTTAGTGGCACCTTCATTTCTTCTTCTACTCTAATATTTTGAGCATCTATGTCAACAATTTTTTTTGAACTTTGAGAATCCTCTATTGTAGAAATAATATTTATTGATTAGACAAACATACTATACATCTTAAAGAAAAATTAGTTATGTTATTTTATTTTATTCCATTTATGAATAAATTTTTAAAATAATATTTTTTTAACTTCATAAATATTGATTGAGATCCTTAATATTCAGTTATCATTAAAAAAGTTGAATAATTTTCATCAATTGATAAATACCATCTAAAAAAGGTCAAAATTCCTAAAGAAATTTAAGTTTAAACAAATTGCAAAGGTTTTAAGTATATATTTCTTAAACTACAAAAGTTATTGCCTTTAGAAACTTACTTTCATAAGAAAATGATTCCTCGTTGGATAAATTGAATTGCAATGGCTTTTTTACATTAAAATTATCTGTTGAAAAATTTGAAGATATACAAGGTGTAATAATTGAGGGTAGAGAAGTTGAATGTCCTTGAGATTCAATACATGAGGTATCAATCAATTTTGAAGCAAGACAAGATGCTAAAATTGTAGAAGGAAATCCTTCTATTAGAGGTTCTTTACATACTTCTGATCTGTATTATATAGATTAAATGATAAGATAAACTTCAAAATAATTCAAAAAATAATAACAAATCATAAATTTTCAAAAGATTTTCATAATTATTATATTGATAACAATCATTTTTGGAAAAAATTTAAGCATTATTTTTTAATCCAAATATATATATATATATATATATATATATATATATATATATATATAATTACCTGCTATAAAATAGCATATAAGCTCTTTGGACCAAAACCTTTTCCAATTCTACTTCTTTAACCTATGTATATGTATGTGATACAAGTTAGTTTTGAAAATAAATATAATACACTTTTTGCCTTTTTGGTGAATAATTTTTATAAAAATTTTATGGTTAAATTTATTATTAGATTTTTGTGATATAAAATGTAAATTCTAACATAAAAGATGAAGTTAGATCTAACAACACAAAATGAAAATAAACGATTTCAAATCTTCATGGAATTAATGAAAATACAAAAAAATAATTTTTTATTTATATTATTACTATATTTAAAAATCAATATAACAAATCGAAATTGAAATTCATTATTATACAAGAGGATATAAATGATTCTTTAAAAATAAAAGAGTACCTTATTATCATCAATTTTGTACCACAAACCGTTTGAATCCTTCACATAGCAAATGTAATGCCCAAAAAATGAAGCATTCAACATATCAATATGGACCACTACAGCATAAAGTTTGTAAAAAGGAAGCTTGGTTTGTTTTTCACTCATATATGGAGACATATCCAATACTTCAGGAAATGTGATTCTTTTGTTTAATTTTCCAAATTTTCCACTCTGAAATGTATAGATTTTAAAATTGATAAAAAAATCTCAATGAAAAATTTATAAAATAGGAATGTTTATTATTTAGCAAATTAATATTTTGTTAAATTTAAAAATTAAAAATTAATTGATATTCACAATTTAATCAAAGAATATGATATTATGAAGATAAATTATCTATTATATTATATATATACACACACACACACACACACACACACACACATACATATATATATATATACATATATATATATATATATATATATATATATATATAATTAGATAATTTAAAAAAAAACATCTATGAATATTTTAACAATGCATCTTTTCATCTATAATACCTGAAAACGTTTAAGTGCAATGGTAAGAATATTGGGTACTTCATGCAAAGTTAATTGTTTTTGAGCTTTTACGTATGCATTACAACTGTGAAAACACTAACAAATAAGAAATTAGCTAAGATCACAACAAGAATGCAATTTGTTTTTACTAGATTGATGCTTGCAATGTTTTTCAGAATTTAAAATAAGCTACAAAACACAATAATGTCATTTTGATTAAATATGTTTTTATTTGAGATTTTTGCAAAATGATAATTGTCAATTCAAAAATAGAGCATTGATGTAAATTTATATATGAACCAATAATTGTTTTTAATGATATTTGATAAATTAATTAATTAAATTTCAAAGTTAGGAGTACCAAAAAATTTTAAAATACACACATGTCACATTTATATTTATTATCACCATCTAGCATTTCAATGGCTGTAAATTGCGCTATTGCATCTTCTAATGATTCAACAAGACCATGTATTTCCACAGCAAGATCCATCATACTTTCATAGCGATTTGATTCATATTTGCATTGCATGCACTTTACCTAGAGTTCAATGGTAATTACAATTTTTTTCACAAAACAATGATAGTATACTATAAAAATGATGTAGCTTCCTAGAAGCTTGGTCAAAAAATAAATAATTAAGAAGGTGCCAAAAATTTTGGAAATTCCTTACCTAGTTTGTTTCCTCCAAAATATATATATCCTAAAAATTTGGAGGTTAAGACAAGGTTTTAGGTAAATACATCATTTTAAGATGATTCAAATAGCAACAACTATCTAAAATTATAAGAACAACTTAGATGAGTGCCTAAAATATTTTAATTCTATTTTAAATTGCTTGATTTTAATGTATTATTTTTAGATTGTCTAACTATTTTTGTACTTTAAGTAATTATTATTAGGCAAAGAATTGCCCAAGCTACCAAGAAGCTACAATTTACAAACTTTAAGATATTTATTTCATATTGAATCCAAAAAAGCATAGGAATATTCTTAGGCATTTGACAAATGAGTACAAAATAAAGACTACCTGTGATTGCAAATGACCACCAAATATATGATGTATGACGGTAGTTTCTTGAGTAGGAAGATCAATCATTTTTTCTCCTCCAACTTCATCCAAACAAATTGATTGCATAGAATCAATGGCAAATCTGCTATATTTTTCAAATTTTATGTCATTATGCTATAAGAATATAAGTAAATTGAAATAATTTATATTTAAAAGATTGTAATAGACTAATATATCAAAATATAAAATCAATCCTAAGATGATTGAAACATCAATAGAACATAAAGATTCATTTAAAAAATAAAAATATTGAAACTTCTAGGCATTTTTATGAAACATTGAAGCTTGACTATGAGAATTATTTTACCTCATGAATTCATGAGCATCTTCTTGCCTTCCATAACCTAAATTGTTGCTAATAAAACGAATTCGAGAAAGAATTCGTAGTGGTGAAAATGGATTTGGGCTATGTCTTACTTTATAAACATGGTTTTGAAGCTCACACATAAAGCACCAATCATTTCTTCTACCTAACATGCAAATTAATTAAAAAAAATTTGAAGCATGAGAGACTTTATTTATTTATTTTGATAATTTGAATCCAAATCATAATGAAGCATAAAAAAATAAAATCAATTTCGTAAAAATAATAGAACTTACAATCTTCTCCATGACAGCCATCAAGAAGGTATGCTGTAAGAGGTCGTGTATATGTAAGACATTGAAGAACTACATTTGCAAAGCAACTGCACAAGACTTTGGAAAAAAAGCTAAAATAAATATTTTTTGTTGAATAATATTAGAAATTTTAAATTTATTTTAAAATTCAAAATGTAGATTATAATTTTGAAATATTTTTGAAGTCAATGTGTAGAAATTTACAAATTGTTTGCTTTATTTATTGATATTAACTATACAAACTACATCAAGCAAACAACTATCATACAATTCTTCATTTTTACATTATAGAATTACAAAGTGTTTTTACACTATAGTGTATTTAATTTTTCTATTATAGTGCACTACTACATGTATTGTCTTAAGAACCTTAAAATTTCATACTATTTAAAGCATATTGAATTTGGAATATATTCAAGTTTTGTACAAATCAAATCTATTCAAGATACATAAATTATGTTGAAAAAATCAATGAAAAAAATCTCTATACAGACTAAATGAGGAATTTACACTAAAAGAATGCTTTGCCTTCATGCATTATTATGCACACTAAATTTAGACATCTCATTGATAAAAGTTGAAAAAAAATGGAATTTATTAATATTAATATTCACTTTCACAAACAATGTGTTTTTCATATCCATACTACTTTAGGATTTTTCCACATTTTTATATTCAACTTTGATGTCCAAAACTTAGATTGACTTTTAAGGATATAAAAATGCATATTGGATTTTTTACATGCATATGCAAAATTTTTTACCTGGGGAAATCACCTATTGGATCTATAACAAATTACGTGTGCCTAAGTGAAATTTTGCCCCCTATTTATTTTTTAATAAACTATAATTTCAATCTATAATTTTGAGCTTTGCTTAAAAATGATTACAAGTTTCCAATGCTGAAAATTTCTAACACAAATAATATATGAAATGATTTCTAAAAGAGGTTGAAAATGAATTAAAATGGCATGTTTTTCAACTCACTAAATATTTATAGAGAATATATTTACATTACCTTTGCATCAATATTCAAGAAAAACAAACTTCTAATAGACAGTTATTTCTAGCAATTTTTGGTTTATTTTTTAGATAATTTTTTCTTATATAAAATAAGGGTGTAAGAGTTATTTTTAGCTTTATAGTGTATCTTTTTTCTTCAAAAATTTGCAACTAATTATCATTAATAAAAAGATATCAAAAATTCAAAATATAAACTTTCAAAATAGAAAAATTTATTCATATTTTTATTTTTTAGATTTAGATTTTAAGATATAATTTAGGGGGTTTAAAATCTTAACACACATAGTTTCTAATGGACACTCTAAGTAATCTCTCCAAGATTTTACACTTTCTTCTTCTTTTTAATTTTCATTTAAAACTAATTATGAGGTGGAAAAATTCATCAAATTTTTAATAAATTTTGTGAAATAGTGGAAAAATAGAGTAAAGTTTCTAGTGCAAGTTTGGGTGCAAAAATGTGCCTTTTAGAGCAAAACTTCTACAAATTAACTATTTCATGCATGATGGATATTGGTTTATTGTATTGTGAAATTATTGTATACTATATGTTGAATTAATATTAAAAAAATAAGTATCTTTTAATTTTAAAAGATAAATAAAGACAAAAATAAATTATAAATGATTCTTAAGGCAATTTATAATATGGAATTTATATAAATCTATATACCTTTTTTATTCCTTCTTTTTCTACATAAATATAACAAAAGAGAGTGAATTCTTCAAAGGTTAGAAAAACTACCTATTTCCGCAATTGATTAAACCACAAGGTTCATTTAATCCTTCCCATTCAAATAACTTTATAAAGTATTTGTAAGGAAACAATAGCTGCACAATTGTAATTAAAAATAAACATTGATTACAATAAAGATGTAGATTAAATTTGACAACTATAATTTTGTAATAGCCATAAAAAAATTAACAACCATCTTTGTATCTCAATCAAAAATGACATTACGTAGATTTATCAATGCATTTAATTCTTGCACATACATATAATCAATTTAAAGGTTTTGTAGACATAGATATAACATCACCAAATTATATATCTATTGAAATGAAATAAATATAAATAATGTAAAAAAATCACCTTTTTGGGTCTTGGAAAACTTCTAACTAGTGCATGGGCATTAGTAGGAGCATTCACAAAATGACTTGCCAATTGTACTTCTTCTTTCTTGATTTTTTTATTATAACTTTTAAAAAATCCCAAACTTATTGGATTTAGTACTATTGCAGAATCTACACTCTTTGATGTTTTCAATTGCTTTCCATTGCACATGTTTTCACTTTTATTTACTTCACTTTCAAGACTTTTTTCTTTTTGGGTACGGCATTCATTTTTGTGGCTTTCTTTCCAATGAACCACTTGACATTCTGAAGAACTGTACATTCAAAAATTTAGAACAATAATAATTATAATAACTATTCAAATTGAACAATTAAAAAGGAGTGATAAAAAACATTAAATTTCAAAATATTAAATTACATCATTATAATTTTAAACTACCATATGAAATATAATGAAAACATAGTAGCAAGTCTTCAATACGTTGAGAAGTTTAACCTTCAATGAAATAAATACTACAATGCCTAATTATTTCAAATTCTTTCACATTATGGTATGAAATGAAATATCTCTAATCAAAGTCTTTGTAACTAAAATTAGTTGGATTTTTGCACTATTCAATGCAATACATTTTAAACAAATATCAAGATTCTATAATCTAAATAAAAATTTCAATTACGAAATGATGTATACAATTTGAATAAACTATGGTCTACTTAAAACAATGAGATTTCAGTTCCAATTCAAAATTTTACAATATAGTTGTTAATTATTAAAATTGTCTTTTATAAGTACATATTTTTTGTATTCTAAATGTTGTGTAAATAAAATATTGAAAAATATTTCATCAATAATTTAAAAGATATTTTATTATTATATAAATGATAAATTGATTTTTCTATAACATAACATTAGTATGAAGAACTTTACAAAAATAAGAAATTTATAAACAACATTTTTAGAAAGATAGCATAAAAACCATGGAATATATTATAGTTTATCTAATCATCATTTGAAGATGATAATTATAATGAATCTTGTTCATGTATTGTATTTAAATTCTTATATTTTTTCATTGTTGTATAAGTCATAGAAAAAATTATTAAAACAAATAAATGAAATACCAATATTTTGTTAATTTGCATCTTGAACACCTTCGAGTGGTAGGATTTTGGCATATGATGCAATTGCTATGAGTGACCAACATTGACTTGTAATATACTTCTACTTGTTCTTCTCTTTCAACTAGAGCTCCAAAATTAGTTTCAAATTTATGGCTCTTCTTAGATCTTCGATTAGATTTTAAAGTCACATGATGTGTAAAAGACAATGATACAATTATTATAACAATCAATGCAAATAAAATAGAAGATATCTCTGAATCTATCCATCCATGCATCTAACCTTCAAAAATCTTTGTGCCTTAGTAGCATCAACCTCAATCCTAAAAATAGCCAAATCAAGAATTTCTACTATTTGTTAAATCTTAGTCAATATTTTGATACCTTGTAGTCCATTTCCAGCACTAATATAAACTTCCACATGATACAAAACAAAATAAAAATGATCTAATTTTTAACAATGTTTTTTGTATGTCAAATTCTTTGCTTTCCATTCAAAAAACAACAATTGAAATCATATTTGATACTACCTTGTGATTGCACAACATGACAAAAATACTCTTTTTCATATTTCTTTGGTTGGATATTAAAACTTCAAACAAAAGATTTTTGACTTTGAATATATTACATTCAAAGGAGATAAACTCCCTTCAAGTTCTAAAGATTGATGTAATTTTATCTATATATTATCTATAGACAACCATGTGTGCTCATCATTTGGAATTTGATTCGAATGGATTTGCCTAATTTGTTGTTGTATAGATGATTTCATTGCACAATGCAAAGATCAACATGTTAATACCATAAACTTAGAGGTTGAAACCCTAATTTCATGGAATCTTTTTCTTTCAAAAAAATAGTAACTTGGTGCTAAATTCACCAAACATTTTGAAATTATACCAAAAATTGTACAGTTAATTCTACTTCAAAACTATTGAACAAATATAACTCCAAATATTTTAAATTTCAAGTTTTTTTCCCAGATTTATAAATGTTTTTGTATGAATAAATTTTTTTTGCAATTAATTAATAATATCTTTAGTACCTATAAGTTTTGGTTTAAGATAGACAAACCTAAGAACAACATTATCTTTAAAATTCTCCCCCTAGAAAGAATATTCTTTAAAAATGATCAAGCTTACTTAGCACTTTTAGATAAATTTGAAGAAAGTAGTTTAATAATATTCTAATACATAGGTAAAATTTTACAAGCTTCTAAAACTTACATAATAGGATATTTATAAATGATAACTTAATAGCTAGACCTATTCCAATACATGCTTGAATCTACATTTGATCCATTGACTTGTACATAAACCACACACCATGTCTTAGAAGTTGACACATCTTAATATTAAATTGTTGAGGTGGAAATACAAATGGACCATACTCTTTCAAACAAGTAAATTGCATTTATATCATGGTTGCTTTGGAAATTGTAATTAATGCCTTCTGTGATCTAAATCAATACTATAATATTAAAAAAATACTAACAACACCTTCATTTGAGTCATAAAGGTTTCAATTATCAAATTTGAAATTATGATTTCCCACTACTACAATTTCTTTAGAAGCTACTTTTTGCAACTAGATTGCACTGTCACTGAGTCTTGACATTAGCTTTGGACATCAGAGTCCTTTGTATATCTTTACTAGAACTTCATTCATCCAACTATCTAAGGCTCTATTCACAAGTTTATTCAAATTTCCATCTTCAAATCTATTGTTCAACAATACCATATTTCACATACCTTGAACCACTTACAAATTTCTAAAAAAATGTAGATTCATTTGAGGCAATAGATAGTAAGAGTTTAGAATTAATGATGAAGGTTCAAATATTACAACCATTTGTTGTCATTTTTCTGTAAATATTCTTTAAGACACTTGTAATAATCTCTCTTCTAACTATTTAAACTATTGCTTTATGTTTTTTTATCATCTCTTTGTCTCTATTTCCTTTTATATTTTAGCTTTCAACTTGGATGTTTTTCTTCATCTTAAGCCACTTCTTTGGTTGCAACTTATATTTTTCAAAAAATGATGAAGTCATCAAAAGTGAATAGAGTAGATTTTGATTAGTAAATTTGATTGAAATTTGATTTCATGATATGAAAACTTTAATAATTTATTAAATTTAAAATAAAATAAAAAATCTACATTATTTTTTATAAATAAAACATGATGGATAATTCCCAACATCTATTATGAACATGATAATCAATACACCACATATGTGCCCATTTAGTAATTGGATTATATGGGAATAAAATAATAGGTGTTTTTTTGTCAAATTTGAGGCTTTGGTACATTTGAAGCCACTTTTGCTTCTACCTTGTAATCCACTTCTTTGGTATCTTTGGCCTTGGTTTAGTGACTTTGGCCTTCAAATGCAAGTAGGTTAAAAGGTCATGATTTAAAACCTATGCATTGGCGTGGGGCATACCACCATAGTCCACCCAACTATAGTGGGGGTATAAAAATGACCTTGTTGTATGGGAACCTAAAAAATTCCTGGGGGAAGAAACATGTTGGTTCTTTATTAGAGGGTCTATGTCCTAATGGAGGCATCAAAGATGAAATTTGCTATCTATTTAAGTTTACAATGTTTACATAGTTGAGCCATTCCCAACAAATACTCCATTCACACTAGTCTTTGAGACTACACTTACTCTTCTTTTTCCTTCTACTTCTTCATAGGCATATTTTGACTCTAAATATATATTTTCACTATTATTGATGGACTCATAAACTCGTGACATTTTATACCAAATCAATTGTACTTCAATTATGAATATATCTCCATAACACCCTCTTGGTTCCATTTTGCCTTCCATGGCCTTGGGATTGAATTCCCAAATCTCAAGTATACAACTACATATTATAGGAATCTATCTTTGACATTAAAATCTCTAATAAATTGATTTTGCATAAAAATAAAAGCAAAAAATTGATTGGTTGAACTATCTACTCTTAGTCTAAGGCACCAAATTCACTATATATCTACATAAATATCCCCTCTATATAAATCTTGGACTTCAGAAAACAAAATAATAAAAATAAAAGTCATTACATCATTGTATATATAAAATGTTTTTTATAAATTTAATATACAATTGAAAACTTGGGAAGTTTGTTCAATGAGACCTAGTTTTAATAAAAACTTAGTTTTGGATATTCTAAAGGATTTCTTGATAAAAAAAATTCTATTGTCTTATAAAAAGATAATTGAGGGATTTTTTCTTAACAAAACTAGAAGCTTTGTTAAACCAAAACAACTTATATCCTTGAACATCCAGGCAAACGATTTGTGTCTGATGGATGACAAAGAATCAAACTGTATAAGACAAAAGTGCAATTATTCATCTTCAAAATTTGTTTTGGAAAGGGAAGATCTTCTATAATAGTTTGACTTGCAATGACTACTTTTGCAATTTTGGAGGTGAGTGATTCACACGGAAATAGAAAAGATGATTTTGAGGGTCACTCCTTTGGCATTTAAAGGTTAAATTGCATTATAAGAAATTAAAATTAGAGCATACAAAAACAAGAGTTGTTTATTTTATTTTAATTTTATTTGTGTGGGGGGGCAAATACTTGTGGCTCACAAATCATCTTATTATGTTCTAATCTAATAGTGTTATTTCAGAGGCTTATAAGCTTATTACCCATTTAGTTGAAATCCCTTTATTAGCACCACAAGACTTGTTTCCAAGTATCCAAACATCTAGATTTCAAACAAAATGTTTGCTTAAATTATGAAATGATGTAAAAGCATAGAAGGTTTAGACTTAAGATCTTTAGATCTAGATATTTGCAATTTTCACCAAGTCCATAGTTACATGTGCATGTTATGTAGTTATCATTGAAAAACATCAAGATAAATGCACTTGTAGTTGATACTAGTTGCACCTTTAGAAGCATATTTTATTATTGCTACACATCAAATATTTGCATTGGATCCTATTGACAAATCAGAGAGGATTTCAACAAGTTGTAGCATGCATTATTTGGACCCTATATGAATAAGTTATAGACTTTCAAAGGTTGTTGTAGGCTTGTGTATCAAAACCATCTAATGTGTACGAATAAAATCAATGAGCCTAAGAGTCTATAATATACACCTTTTATGATTATAAATGTTTATATTATAGATACCTATATTATACATCCTTTCCATGTTATAGTGTACCAATATTATGTAGGCGCATATGTTATAAACACCTTCAAATAGTTGTAGGTACATACCTACAACTAAGATGCAAGGCTTGTAGAGTCTCATGTCTCTGCACTCATGTGCTAACATTATTGTGCCTAAACCAACAATAGACACATGTTTTGAATGTGTACATCTTCTACTATCAATATCTAGGTTTTAGTCAATTATTCATCCAAATGTAGCACTTACATGTTGGGCATTGATGATTATGGAAGTAGATATGGTAACAACACCTCTTTTTTCTAATCCTACTTCCTCAAGGTTGAATGACCAAAAAATTGATGAGATTATTAGCAAATTCAAGAAAAATGCAAGTAAGTGGTTTTGTAATTATTTAAACTCTTTAGTAATATTTTACAAATTTTCAAAGTTGAGAATATATGATAGTCTATGCATAACCCTTTAATCTTGTAAAGATGGGCTAATCTCCACTAAAATCATCATTTTCTAATACTACAAGAACCAATTGCTAAAAAAAATAGAAAAGTATTCATTGAAAGTCAAACTACTATAGAAGAAGTCCCCTTTTCACAACAAAACATGGAAGATGAATAGTTACACTTCTATCATATATAGAGGAATTCTCTGTCATCCATCAAACACTTAGTGTCCATGGCAACCTTACAAGGTTAAGCACAAAATGTCTCAACTCTCACTAGTCGCTTTTGAAAAGCTATGGTGGTGTTGAGTCAAGGAAAGTGTTCAATAAGGCCACTTGCTCGTGTCTAAAAACAGAAAGTGGTGTTTCTCCCTTTCCTCAAGGGGTACCTCAATTGTGTTATGCCAACGAACGTGCTAAAACCTGATTCATTGAGCATTGAAGAGAAAGAAACTCGCAAGGAGAGCGTGCCACCCAACTACCCAACCTTCCATTCTTTCTGTCAAGGGAATGGGGATGAAGTTATATAATTCAACGATTTCACTGAAATCACTGAGACTCTCCATGTTGTGGAATATACTGTAGGTCAAGGATAGAAGCCCCTCACCTCAGCATGTTCGACATGAATGAAATTACTATATAGCAAAGGAAATATTACAGAGGCATCATGCTCACAAATATGAGGCTCTATTGCAAAATTGCAGGGCGCTGGTGAAGAGCGCCCACAAGAGCTCTTTGCAGGCTAGTATAAGGCATTGTATCCAAAAGAACTAACGCAATCATTCTCAGACCAGATTCTCTAAATGATGGATTGATAGTCACCAACAACTTGATTAAGGTTCAGGAACTTTGAACTTGGTAAGCTGATACGTATATTGTGAAGCAGGAATGAAATGCCGTAGAAGTTGCGGAGGCAATCTCTTCAATTCATATCAGGATGCAGCAAAAGAGTGAAATGGCATCAACTTCTAAGAGTTGATGATCTCATGAATGATGTCACTGACTGCAGAATCTTCAGACCGGACTGCGAGTTTCATAGCAACCTGCTTTTGCGAATCTATGCCAAGTGATAGGCGAACCAGCACTTGAATGTCGCCTAGAAATTTGCCAGCTAACAAGCAAGTATGGGACCTTGCATTGCTTGGTACAACATCTGTTGCCTGCAAATCAAAATTTTTTTCTCAAAGTAAATGAATATTTCTGAAAATAAAATGGGGGGAAATGGACATCACACGCATTGATTGGGGTGTATCTAGGGTCAATTCAACATACATACCTCACACGTTTGCATCCCAAGGATTGCAGTAACAGCTTGTACAGCATCTTGCAAACTCTCCCTCATACCAAGGCTGTACTCATCAACCCGTTCCAGCTCTGCGTCTAGAGAATCCCAGGCATTTCTGAAGTTTGACACTCCTGACTTCAGGATGTAATCCGCAGCAGTAACCTGTGCACAACAATTGAGAAGACTGAAACCCTTCATCACAGAACCTAATGCCCAAATATCGGTATGCCGTCCTCATATGTTGTACTAAAGGTATTGTTGGTCCAGATATAGTCAATGACATTATTCTACTTGGATAAATAGCCAAATCAGAGAGAGCAGGAGTGATTCCTATGGTCCATCCTCTTAAAATTAGAAAGTAAGTCACACATGTACGAGATAAACGCTGATAAATACAAAAGATGCCCCACCTCCGAATCTTCTAGTTGATATTCATCCTCGTACCCTTCTTCATCTGCGTCACCTGTACTGGGATCCACCTGAGATGTATACACGCAGGATCACATTAGGTTATGCCTTATGATTTGATTTGAGATTTGTGGCTCATAATTGAAGCGCAGTAACCACAACCCAAATAACTCCTCGTCAGAAAACAACCAAAGACAAAAGTGCATACCTCTTTGACATAGAACCTCAGTGTATTGGAAAATTTTCCAAGCGAACAGGCCCCCTCCGGTTTCTCAAAAGCAACAAAAGCCTGACCAAGTACTCCGCATGGCATCGATGCTAAAGGTTTCGTGGCCACCTGATTAAAATCTTCCCCCTCTATGAATTCCATGACAACACTTACCTGTATGCAAACAGAATAAATGGTTCTTGTCAATGTCAGTCGCGCAGCCCATGAAAACACACAAGACATGGAAAACCAACAACTCGCTTCTGGTACTACTACACCAGCGTTGGAAATTTCTCACGGCTTACATTTTCTAGAAGCTGCTCTGCAATCGTGTTGGTACAGTTGAACTGAAAGACGATGTGACCAGGGTACACATGCTTGACCACGCTCACAGCATATTCCGTCTCTGCTTCGGTTAGCTCCACAGGAGCAGATGACTGGGCACAGCTCAGAAATCGGAGTCAGCTTACAATCAGTGAAGAAATAAGGAATCTCCCGAATCATAAAATATTAAACTTAAGTAACACAAGAGCATGATGTGCGAAAGAAATGAACTGTAACTAAAATGAGAACCAGTTACGTAAAAAATCGCACTGAAATTGTACACCATTGCCTCCATAATAACTTCATCTACTAAACGGAACCAAGAAGGAAGGGTGTAGCACCTTAAAAAGTTTTCCAAAGGCTGCAAACTGGGGGATTGAGTTCAATAGTTTCTCGTAAGCCTCAAATGCATTTGAGGCTCCACCATTGGCTGCTGCCTTTTGACTAGCGTCCTTGGCAGCCTTCTTTTCCCTACTTGTAGGAGCCTTCTTCTCCGCCTGGGGATGAGACTTCACATCCTTGGGAACTGCTGCCAAGTCAAACGGCCTATCACTTGGTTCCTGCAAAACCATTTGTAAAGTCAGCAGACGGTAATAAATATGCTCATTAAGATGAACTTAGAACTATATATGTCTCAAACAGGATCTAAAATGTAATTCGATGCTAGCGGGCGATATTATTCGCTTACATATGATTGTAAACTCGCTTCCAAGTTTGCCAAGGGTACATCCAGTCCCTGAGATAAGAATGCTTGAGGATCATCCTGAATCGCTTCTGGTCCATCTGAAAGAAGGCTTAAATAGAGGGTAGCTCTATCTCGCACCTGCCAGAAAATTCCATTGCATCCCTGAGAAAACAACTCCTTATCTGCATTTCAAAGGACTCGCAAAGACTACAATACTAGATAGATCGAATCTTTATTGACTCCCTGGCCCCAAAATGCGTTACAAAACGAAGTATTTGTAACCTTTTTGTAACAGCACAAAATATTCTACGATCAATTCAAAACAAATTGAACAGTTGAAGAGAATGATTCTACGATCTTTAAATCGTCAAATAGTACAGCCGGCAGAGACTCCATTCTCATCTCTAAGATAAACATAAGCACAGAAAGGTACCTCGTCATCATTGTCGTACAAACATCTCCGCAACAGTATAAGAATCCGTGGCCTCAATTCCTCAACTACTACTCCAAACTTTGCCAAAGCACTGACAGCACTTGCACGCACTGTTGCATTCTCCAAAATAACACGGTTGTACACGTAGCGGATATACTTGCTCGGGTCAGCAGTTTTAGGCCCCTCGTTACCAAGGAGATGCAGGATCTGATGCACTCAAAGGAAACAGTCAAAAGAGCGTTGCTCACACTAGAAATATATATTATAATAACATGGTCGTCCTTAGTTTAGGAAGGAAACAACACAGGAGAAGTGCTCCTCTCTAGAACTTACTCAACGAACAAATTTCTCGCGGTATGCAGCAGCATATCACAACACTAACCTGGGTAGATAGGTAGGTGAATTCGCAGTCTTCTATAAATTCACAGAGATGAGAAAGTCCGCCCTCCTTCGCATCTGGAATTTCACGAATGAGGATAAGGATAGAGTCAACAATTGCTTTCTTATAGTCGAATCCTCCTTCCTCCCTCAAGATATTGCTTAAGAAATTCATCCTGCAAAAAGAGAAATGTGGTCATTCCACTTGCGTTCACATAAAAACTACCAGTAGTATAAGCATGCGTGATCATACCTCAAGGACAAGCAATTACAAGATTAAAGTCATCGTCAATCAGCGAGTTATCCAAGTAGAGCTCCAGATAGCTATAAGTGTCTTAGGAACTAGGAATCGAGTGCTTGAATTGTAGAACGAGACGGTAAAATATGTAACATGGTAGATTTGGTGATTTACAACCAAAAAAACAGTCAAGGCGAAAACTCAGAGAAATAATAAAACGAGGAATTCGAGAAGAAAATGTACAAGACAGGTATATATCAATATGATACTCACAACGAGCGGTATTTTTGAGGGAACTTCAGACACAAAGAGCGGATGGCTTCCACCACCACAATCTTGAACTCATCAGCAATATCAGACATGAAGTTCGTGATCTGCTTCATCAGCCGATCAACACTGGATTCATTGCCGGTCTTCAGCAAGGTAGTGATGGCAAGAGTAGCAATGCTGCGGTTCTGGTCAGAGATGAGACTTTCCATGTCAATGTTACAGCTAGTGACTGCCAATGGTTGAGTCATTGCAACCTGAGAAGACACATCCAATGAAACAATAGGCTTAGAAGACGCAGTTGACAAATATATATGAGAAATATAAGAAATTCTTGCCAATCCCCATCCGCAGTATTTTCATCTTCTTGGGAGTGTAGATATTAAAATTATTCAGGAAATATAAAAAGGCACTGAGCAATCATTGCGCCTTGCCGGAACCTTCCTACCAAGAAACCATCTGTCAAGACTTAGATGCTCTTGAGGATGTAAAGATTGATCCTCATTAACATTCAAGGAAACAGCCATGCCAGATACGAGTAGTAGCACAATTTGCAAACGAAATAATATACCTGAATATTCACATAATTTCTAGCGAGAATAAGACTTACCTTGTTAAGAGTTCGCACAGCCGCAAAGCGCAAAACTGGCTTGGATGAGCTCAGAAACAATTGCAGTACAGTAATCGCTGGCGTAAGCTCTCGACTTGTAACACCGCTCAATTCAGTGATAGCACGAGCAGCCTCAAAGATGACCATATCTGTTTTGTGCCTCAGACAGCTCTCCAGAAAATCATAGAATGGTCTGTCTCCAGTTTGAGCATTCGGACCTGACTCTGAAATGACCTGGAAACATTCAACGAGTATTTCAAAGGACTCATCAAAGATGAGGTAGTGACTGGTAAGTCCACCCAACATTGAAAATCCAAGAGAGGCGTTCTCCTATAGTACATCAATGAGCCACATTAGTGTACCTGGCATGTGTAGCGGATGAGTAGGCATTGAGCCAAGGGCGACCGAACATTGCCCCTCGTAAGATTGCTCACTAGCTTGCTCAGAGCCAATCGATCATTTTGACGGATCTGGAAAACAAAAAATAGAATCATGAGTGCACCTCTAATGCAAGATCAGCACCTAGCGGTGTTGGTACATATTCAATGAAAACCAGCGAACATGAACGCAGAACTAAACACAGTAGAACCGAAACAAACAATTACAAACCTGCATACGATAAGAAAAACTAGAAGCAGTCCGAGCACCATATTTCAAAAACATACTTTAGCAAATTCTCAAAGTACACGATTACTTGCGAAAATAAATCTTAAAGATATACTGGGAAAGGGGCCCAGACCTGATGGAGCAATGCCAAACCGTGGAACTGGACGAGCGGCGCCTTAGACTGAACAGCTTCTTGGACTTCATTACTCCATCTCTTTACGATTTCGGGATTGCTCTAAAAAATTACATATTCAAAAAAGTATTGCTTAAAGCATGTTAACCAGAGACGACTCACTGACTCATATATTTTGGAGAGTACCGCTTCATAATAAAACCACAAATGGAGGTTCGAATATACTTAGAAGCTGCTGCTCAATACTGACTGTCCAAGCTGCTCTACAAGATAAAATACCCTCGCAATGGGCTGCAAGTGTCAAACCAGCTAGTAGGTTCATGAAAGTGGTAATCTCTCATAAACACTGTACCTGAAGAAGATGGATACCGCTGACAAGAGCAGCGCTCGAAACAACGGGGTTCTTGTCAACCACAGCCTGCTTAAGGTACCTCTCGATTTGACCCAGTAAACCACCGTCGGTGATTCTACACAGCACCCGAATGGCATTCGCGCGATAAAGATCTGTCTTGCTGTTCATATCCTTCATTAAAGAGCTAGTCACAATAATTACCTGCAACGACTTGTATTGGTCAATCTGCCACAGGACCTTCACTGAACAAACGAAGATTCTAATGCATTTGAGAAGTTGAGGACATTTTGGTAGCTTATTTTATCCTCTGATTTCATCGTACGACAATTAAATAGTGCAAGCTCCAATCACTGCAGTACAGTATCTCACCGCACCTGCACGATATAGTAAGGTCTTTCTAAAAGAAGGATATAGTCAAGATTGTTCGATAGACGTGAGCTATATCCCTCGCACATGATCTATTGTAGAACTGGCTTCTAGTCAAGCATGTGAAGATTGTTATCGGTTACGCTCCATTTAAATTTTCAGTGGTAACGGCTGTAGCATCTGATATACTAATTCTTCCCTATGCAGAATTCAATAGAAAAAATCTTACAATTTGAACATAACGCAAACTGTGAATAAGTTAACCACGAAACAGTTATCACTAGTAAATATGTAATACAAACGGAAGCACGTTAATCAAGATGTCCTCACCACAAATGTTTGCTCCAAGTAGTGCCTCAGTTGGTTGCACCATGTATAAATTTCGATTCTCAGAAATCGACACTAATTGACAAAGAAAAACATGTGCTCATGATCAGAAACGAAGAAGTTTTCCCTACCTCATCGCTGGAAGGAGAAATCTCTTTGATCATAAGGTATACCATCCGTCGTAAGCCAATGTCCTTCGACTGGAATAGTTTCGTGGTAGCGAAAAAGACCTCAGTCGCCTCATTCTGATTCCAAAAACTCAAAGTTTAATAATATCGTCACTAAACCCTATGTCCTAGAATAGTACTACACAAGCATTCCTACATCAAATAACCTGATTGTGCTACAGTACTTTGCAATTTCACTAGAAATCTCAACCACAGTATTACACTAGAAAATGGCAGATCGTTTGAACCTTTGTAAATGTTTCACCCTGATTGATGAGGTATAGCAGCTTCGTGATGACCTAGCAATGCCACACCACAAAAATAAGAAAGCGACTTCACATCACAATAATGTCGAGAAAAGAGCTCCTCGGCGACATTGCTTAATTAGATCAAAACTCGCAATCGATGAAATCAAAACACAAACGGCCAAACCAAAGCATCCGCAAGCAAACCTCACCTGCGCACACCGGCGCGCATCCAGCTCGCGATCATTGAAGCAGCGCGCTTCCTGCAGCACGGCGCTCTTCTCAATGCCGTAAAACGGTGAGTATTCGGCTGCAAAATCCAGACAGAGAATGAGTGAAACGGATTCTACGCCCTTATGCTCGGTGTCTATCAGATCTCGCTCATTTCAGGTCAGATCTAGCTCGTTTTCGAAGCAAAAGAAACTCACAGTCGTCGTCGATGTCGTCGTCCTTCTTGAGAGCCGGCTGGACGAGCGCCATGGCGATAGCAGAGGGGAATGATCGGAATCTTGCGAGGAAACACTAAGTGTGCTATGGCGGAAACAAGGGAGGGCAGAAGGGCAAACAGGGAAGAGGGCAGGGTCCCGAGCGCACCGAGAGCAGAGGAGTCTCTGCCCAGGCTGACAGAATGGATGAACAGCATTCGTCACTCACTCATCTCATCCAGTTTGTTGGATCCCTTTATTATTGCAAAGCTCTGTGATCCCTGAGTGACTCAATAAGTTAGTGGCCATGTGGGTACCGACCCTATTCTTGGAGTTGGATTTTTTGTGAAGGAAATTGAAAATCGTTTGTTTTTTTAAATTTTATTTAAGCCATATTATTCATTCATCATACTACTAAAATCACAAGGTCCTCTGTAATGTCATATTTTTACCCTGTGATAATACAGAGTTACAACGGCCACTTCACCTCTGTAACATCACACAATGTTTAAATGTGATATTACAAAGGTACAGTGATATTATGGATGTTAAGGTATTCTTGACTTTACACTTCATTCTACTCGCACGATTCTATGATTTTCTAACTATTCTTGATTCTAATGTTCTATTGTTACTATCGAATGATTTGAAACTTTTATTAACTTGAAGCAATTTTGGATTCCGCAACAAAGCCTTTACAAAATCCTTGCAATTTGAAAAATTTGCATTTCAATTCTTCAATTTTGATCACCATTGGTTGTAAAGGAAGAGATTTATCAAATAGTGGTGTTTTTAAGTTCAACAATACCTCCAAGGTATCTTCTTCACATTTGTTTTGAGCAAATTTGAATTCATGTATAGAATGGTGGTCTGAACATTGAATTTCATTTGAACAATTTGAATGTCATTTGAATTTCAACCTAATTTCACACAAGAGTTTGATGTAATTAGAGCCAAATTGGAGCATTTGAAACAATTGAAGCAATCTTGAAGCAAATGGAGCAATCTTGGAGCAATTGGAGCATTCTTGGAGCATTTTTGGAGCAATTTGACCTAATGTGAGCAATTTGAGTTTCATTTGAACAAATTGGGTGTAATTTGAACTTTAATTCAACTTAATTTCAAGGAATTGATATAATTAGAGCATTTTTAGAGAATAATTTGACGTAATTTGAGTTTAATGTCAACAATTTGACTTATTGTGAACAATTTGAGCTTCATTTGAATAAATTGAGTGCAATTTGAGCCTCAATGTAAAATTAGAGCCAAATTGGAGGAATTTGACCTAATTTAAGCTTAATGTCAACAATTTGATCTAGTGTGAGCAATTTGAGATTCATTTGAACAAATTGAGTGCAATTTGAACTTCAATTCAACTTAATTCCAAGAGATTGATGAAATTAGAGCCAAATTGGAAGAATTTGACCTAATTTGAGCTTAATGTTAATAATTTGATCTAATTTGAGCAATTTGAACATCATTTGATTTAATTTGGGCAATTTGAGTTTCATTTGAACAATATGAATCGAATGTTATCAATGCAATGTAAACTAATGTCAATAGTTTGACCTATTTAAAACTTAATTTAAATAACTTTAGCATTTTTTTAGGCAAATATAAACAATTGAATATAATTTCAATGGTTTGATATAATTTGAGCAATGTCATGCACATGAATTTGAATTTGATCAACTTGGCGAAATTTGACCTAAATTTTGAAATAGGTGCCAACATTCAAAATTTTGTTATTGAATATATGTTGATGTCTTATAGATGTTAAGAAGCAAAAGTTAAAGTGAAGTAAAGCATATTCAAGTAGTGAAGATTTTTAGAGTATAAGTTATAAAGGTGCAATTTCAAAATCATTATTTTTTGTTTTCACATCCTAAAGTACGAGTTTTAGGATTTGTGATTGTCATCTTTTATAGACTATGGCTCAAGCTTTGTTTACAATTGATGACTATGTAGATGTTGATATCAATAGTCTTGGATTTATGCTCATCCAATGTTGAAAATGGTTAGCATTTCGTTTTAGGAAAGAAAAAGCAACAATTTGTTGTTATAATGGTAAAGTTGGTAGTGAACATATTAGCCATCCTACCATTTATCTCATGCTCAATGAGCTTTTTATGGGTAATACACCTAATTCTTGAGGATTTCTTAAATCTATTAGAAAATGTAATCAAGCATTTGTGTTTACAAGTATGCATAGTAAATTTCAGTCTAGCCAAGCCAAGGGTCGAGGGATATATACTTTTTGTGTAAATAGAAAGTTATACCATCACATTGGAGATTTAGAACCTAAAGTAGATCACAGCATTAGATTTGTGCAAATTTACTTTTTAAATGATGATTTACAAACCAATCGTCGCATAGAGATCTTTGATGATCTTGACCATAAGACCGTCAATAACATCCAAGAAGTTTTAGAATCAATCAATGCATTGGTTCGTGGTTTTAAATCTTCATCATGTTCTTTTGGGAAGACATAATATAGGACTTCGTATCATCGGTGAGACTCCTACCGGTGAACATCATCATCGATACAATTGCCCTATGGTTCCAAAGGTTGTTGTTGTTGTTCTTAACAAACAACATTTAGAATCTAGTCAAGATATTATTCTTCACCAATATGGTGGAAATTTACAACAGATAAAAGAAATTCATCTAGCTTATGATACTTTATCCTACCCTTTGTTATTTCTGAATGGTCAATGTGGGTGGTCACCTACTTTCAAAGCAAATACTGAAATGGCTTTAAAGTCATTTATTCAATATATGTTTCATAAGCGACTTTAATCTAATATATTGCATACAGCTGGTAGATTATTTCAACAATACATAGTAAATCAATATTTATGTTTAAAACATGAAAACTTGTTTTTCATTAAACAACATCAAGCAGAACTTCGAGCAAAATGTTATCAAAGCATTGTAGATGTCATGCACAATGACAGTAGAGGACGCATTGAGTGTCACATTGTTTTACCTACTACATTCATTGGATCTCCTTCATATATGCAAAAACTTTTTTACGATAGTATGGTCTTAGTTAGAATTTTAAGCAAACTAAATTTATTTGTCACAATGATATATAATCCAAATTGGTCTGAGATCATTGATGAGTTTGAACCATGTCAAAGTCCTCTTGATCATCCAGATGTTGTAGTATATCTCTTTGAGCTCAAATTAAAAGCAATAATGAACAAAATCACAAAGAAAAATATACAGTACAATATATAGGAAAAATTAGTAAGTAGAAGAAGAAGAATGATTCAAAATACAAAATTGTTAAAATTTTAGTTTTGGAATTGAAAAATGCCAATCTTAATCATTGCAATGTTTCCCTAAACAATCTGAACCATATGATTTTATTTATTTAAAAAAATATTGAAAATTGAGTTGAATAAAGAACTTCAAAGTTTATTTTAGAGTGGAGAATTCATAATTGCCTACAAACAAAACTCTTCATAATTTTCATCTCATTAATCAAAATTGAATGATTAAAAGCTTTCCATGTATGTATAACTTTAAAAAACCAATTAAAGAATTTTGTTTACAAAAGAAGTGATTTTCTCTTATTTGCCCGGACTACCTATTTACAAAAAAAAGTAACATGTTAGGCCATAACTTTTGACTCATATTTTCAAATGTTATGAAATTTAGTGCACATTGAAGATATTTCACACCATCCATTAAAATTTGGTCCAAAAATATCGAAATCTCCAATCACACATGCCTACCCAAAATTGCTATGGAACCAAAAAATGCATGTTGATCCTTTAGGGGTTAAAAAATTAATTAAATTTATATATTTGATTTGTTAGACCTCATGAATGCCTTAGTTAGAACTGCAAGGCATTTATCAACATTCAAGGAAATCGGTTATAGAATTCTACTTATTCATACAATGACAATGTAATTTGGCCAACAATATCACTTATAAAGTGAAAGATTATAATGTTTGACCAAGAGTGTTAAAACTGCATAAATGATGTGAAGTCTATCAATCTTCTTTTCACGAGTCAAATCTAAAATATTGGTGACCAAAAAAATATGAAGTTAAAGGGCCTAACATGTATAACTCCAATCAATTTATAGCTTCTTAAAATCTACTCTACAACTTTTTAAATGAATTTTAAATGTGATATTTCCCCCAAGATCTAGCGTATTTGAGGCTCATTTCCAAGAGGTCTCAACACTATGGGAAGTCAAGATTGCAATAGGTACCCTTGCACAAAATCTTGAAAATAAATAATAGTGATTTTTCTATTCAAGATCGGATTTTTGATACTAAAACTAGACTTCAAGAAGAACTTTCAAAAAATATGCAATTAGGAATTAACCATTGTATAGAGAACATAGATTGCAACATGGACTATTGTTATATCTTAATGCTCTTGCATTTGAAATATTTCTTGAAACAAATAGTATGTTCAATTTATATTTTACAACAATATAATACATTATTAGATTCAATTTTTTGTATAAAGACTAGAATTCATGATATTCAAAATTGATCCAAAAAATCCAAAAATAAATAGATTATTAGTATCCATTTCATCAACAAACTGAAATTTTTTCTAGAAGTCAATATAATTTCAAACAAATTTCAATTTTTTATAGCAACTAAGAATTTTTTTCACAATTCTCTACTTACTCAAAAGTTACGCAAATTTTATAACATGCTCTTCTATCATTCTTATAATGCTACAATAAACATCACTTTAATTTTTAGATCCTCTGTGTGCAATCAACTCATAAACAAAGGCAACCTTCTTTCAAGGAATTAAGATAAACACCACTAATTCAACCTTGTTTTTTTCTAGAACAATCCCATGTGTATTCTTGCCAAGAGTTACATAAGAATCAAGGGTTGATTTTGGATAAATGGACTCCTCTATTGCCCCATGTTTTACCCTTGTAGAAAACCTTGAAATTTTTTATTTGCCACATATGATCAAATATGCAAATTCTGAATTCATATTTGCAATTAGAAGCCTTCATTTAGCAATAGGACATGATGAAATACAAAATTTAAGCAGCACAAAATAGGGGACAATTTTGACCCTCTGGCAGGACAAGAGGGGTCAATCCTCCAGTGGGCCAAGGAAGATTGACCCCTCTATTGTCCCATGTCTTACTCTTGTAGAAAACCCTGAAATTCTGAATTCTGAATTCATATTTGCAATCAACAGATCCCCCAAAAGCTACGGGACATGATGAAATACAAAATTTAAGTGGTACAAAATAGGGGGCAATTTTTGACATTTACCCTCCCTGGCCTTTTGCCGGGGAGGTTCAAATTGTCAACAGTGTTCTTTCCAATTCCACCGGCTAACCAGCCGCCGGTCTTTCACGGTTTTTTAAGAATCCTCGCTACAACCTGCAGATTTATATTACCATCCACGACCTTCAAGACAATCCATTAGCAAGGTGCCAGCATGTTGATGACTCTAGAAAATTTATTTAAAACCCCGGAACACAACAGACCTCCAAGTCATGTAACGATTACGTAAATCAGTGTAATTCACAGCAGCGCAATGCAATCAAAGTCTCAAAATATAGACAAATATTTACACGCAATTTCCTCAAAGTGGGGATTACAATGCTAAAGCCCCGAAGTACAGTTTCAGACCTCCAGCATCATAGTGTATGTAGAAAACAGGATTACACAAACGATGAAAAATCCAACTGCTCCAGAGTGCGAGTACACTAAACAGATAAGCACTCATCTGGGTGTACATTGAGAAGAACATCAACCAGCCTACATGAGCCACACCAAGACTTTTAGCATATTATCTGATCCAAATTCAACCACCACATCCATAGTGGTCAGCACCCTCCTCGCAGGGCAAGCACCAAGTGCAGTACAGATCCTCCCTCGATGTTGTAATCTCGGGCTGTTTTGTCATCGTTCATCTGCTTGCCGGCAAATATGAGCCTGTCCTCACATCACCAGCAACACTTCAGAAACCAAATATAATTAATGCAAGAGCAAAATCGCAATATTAACTTTCATAAGATAGTAAAATAGTCGATCTTCAATTCACGACTACAGAAAAACCCATCAATAATCCTCTTCGAAACCTAATACTCGGCATCTCACCCAACCCTAAGTGGACAGTGATAAAGAAAAGCAGCAGATGCACCGTACCTTTGCTGTACAGGAGGAATGCCCTCCTTCTCCTCCACACGCTCCTTAATGCGCTCAATAGAGTCATTAGGTTCGATGTCAATTTCGATTTCCTTCCCAGTCAAGGTCTTCACCTTGATCATTGTCCCGCCTCGGAGTCGGAGAACCAGGTGCAGAGTTGATTCCTTTTGAATATTGTAGTCAGCCAGTGTGCGCTCATCCTCCAATTGCTTACCAGCGAAGATGAGTCGCTGCTGATCGGGCGGAATCCCTTCCTTATCCTGCACCACACGTTATCACTTCACACAATTAGTTGCAGCTCTCCGACATGCAAACGTCATCAAAAATAGAATCGCTACTATTCAATCCAAACACAATTCTACTCATATTCCTACCACGAACCCAAAGATATAACACTCTCAGGTGAACCACAGTCTAGTCAAAGGCTAACCTAAATACAGACAGTAAAGCAACCAAAAAAGTTACCAATATTAATTGCAAGCACAAGTACCTGAATCTTGGTCTTAACATTTTGGATAGAATCACTGCCCTCGACCTCAAGAGTGATAGTCTTCCCTGTCAACGTCTTCACAAATATCTGCATCTTGCCGACAAAACCGACGTTCCTTCGGAATTAAACCCCGAGACCTTCACCCTCTGAGCCCAAACCACGAGTAAAAAATAAGAAACCTTCTCACAAACTCCAAAACCCCGAGACCTTCCGAATTGTCACGAAAATTTGAAAAACACACGCGCACTTAGGGTTTCGGAGTGCGAAGTCAGTAGGGGACGAAAAAGCATGGAAATAAGCTCTCTCCGACAGCAAAGAAAATACGCAGCAGCAACAAAATAGCGTCAATTACACGCCACGAGAAGTCGAAACGAGGGCGAGCTGCGGGAATACCTTGGCGGAGCCAGTTCAATGCGATCGCGGAGACAACGGTGAAATGGAGACGATGGGGTATACAATACGACTGCGAAGAAAGGCAGGCAAGCGGTGTGGTTCACCCCTTTTAGCTTTATATAGCTATGCCTCCCATTTGGGCTTCTTTATGTTCTGAAACTCGGAAGGTCTGATTTCGTCCAGATTCTGCGCATCCCCGTACTAAATATCATTCACGGCATATAGAGCATCTTCAATGGAACACCGTAAACAGCGCACTAAATATATTATTGCCTTTTGCTTAGTGTAAACTTAGAACTTGCACTTAATACTATCATTGGAAGTTTATCAAAAACCACTTTGAATAGACACAGTCAAGTTTGGATTTGAAAGTTGCACAACCAAAATAGAGTCCATTTGAAAGTTAGTTAGAAGACCAAAAATTGAAAATGTCACTGCAAACCATTTAGAAAAAAAGAAAATTCATAGAAATGGCACAACTTTTTTTTAGGAAATTCACCATATCATTTTAATGGATATTTTTTAAAAACATGATTTGCCATCGCACTCTAATTTTTTTGTCTTCTAGCTTGCTTTCAAATGGGCTTTACTTTGGTTGTATAAATTTCAAATCCCAATTTTATTTTGTCTATTCAAAGATGTCTTTAATGAAATTTTAATGATAGTAATCACAAGTTCTAATGTTACACCAAGCAAAAAATAGGAATATATTCAGTGAGTTATTTAGAGTGTTCCACTGAAGATACGCTTAGTCATTTAGTTTCATGAAGTAAAGTAGATTATAGTGCATTTCTTTTGCATAATAACATTGTTGGAATGTGAAATATTCAACCATATAAAAAAATTTATCATTGTTTTGAGTGGAACACTCTAAAGAACTCTAGAAGAAAATGAATAGGGAAAAGGGCAGAGATTGTGGTGAGAACAAAAGTTTAATTCAATAATGAAGCTTATTAACCTATTTTGTATGTCCTACATCTTGTCATAGTTGAGGGGAATAAATAGAGGATTGACCATATATCTTTCTTGCATTATCTCACTAGCAATATTAAACCACAAGTTGCATGTGTTATTTGATGAATCCAGTGGGGCTCAAACGCGTATTTTTTTTAGGTAGCAAGAATTTAACCAACCAACTAAGTTTGCAACTTGGTAATTGGTTTTGCTTTCATGAGGTTTTATCTCCTCACCATTTTAAGACTTTTGGGTCTCATATTCTAAAATTTTTATTATTGAAAGATTTCACCTTTGGTTAAATTGTTCAATGAAATCGTGAAGCTTATTTTTTCCTTTTTGTTGACCTTTGAGGTTTTGTAGCTAAGATAAGGGTATAGATAGAGACATGAGAATTAAAAGAAATGAACAATGGATAAATACAAGCCCATGTGGCAAAAGTATGGGTTGATGTATCTTCCATGAGGTAGGATATTAGATAGATGTGAATAGAAAAAATTACAACCATGCACCAATAAATTGAAGTATTGCTTGGATTGAAAAGGGTGAAATATAGAGAAGGACATCTTATTTTCATAAATGAAACTTGGTCCTTAAAGACCTTACAGACATTACACATGAATCCATAATTTTTTGGTAAATTTCCTAAATTAGGACACTTTCAATGCCAGGTCTTTTTTTTTTCTTGATTTTGAAACTGTATATGATGCACAAGCATGTTCAAAGTGACTTTTTTTTTTCTACTTTGTGAGGCCAATTTTTCACTTCAAGGATAAATTGGGGGTAAATAGTTTTTTTACCTAAATCACATCCCTTTGCAAAGTTATCACCTCAAAAATACTAAAAATATATCCATTCATTATCCTAGTTGGAAGCAAACACCACCTAGTTATTGCCCTTCCATACTCAACTTTTGGATACTCTACTTGTTCATTTTCCATCCATTCCAAAAGTAGGGCTCAAGTCAATTTCGGGTGTCATTTGCTTGGCTAGAAAGGATTGACTTCTCAATTGCTCTGCTAGAGGGTAAATGTCAAAAATTGCCCCCTATTTTAGGCCGCTTAAATTTTGTATTTCATCATGTCTCTGAGCTAATTTGGAGTCTATGATTGGAAATATGAATTCAGAATTTGCAAATTTCATCATATGTGGCAAATAAAAAGATTTTCTACAAGGATAAAACATGGGGCAATAGAAGGGTCAATCCTCCCTGGCCTGTTTGCTTTGGGGTTAAATCAATGGCACGCATATCCTAGGAGCACCCCCACAATACAGTCAAGTCCAGTTCATTTACGAATTTTTCAAACCATGCTCACTAGAAATTTCAGCAACTTCAAAAAGCTCTAGTTTACTCAAAAATGAATCAATTTTGAAATTGCAAATTGCACTGGAATCGCATTGAAGTCTACTTCAACTTACTAACAAGTGGAAAATGAATAATGTAAAATCATATTACAAGTTGGATTGATTTTACACGCTATTTTTCATTTCATAGAAGATAGTGAAAGACTTCTTGCATTAGGGTGAAGAAAAAACAAAAAGTGATACAAAATTTTCAAATGGCATGTGATCAAGTGTGTCTAAAGCAATTGTGAAGATTTATTTCTAATATGTACCTTAAATTATAAGTCGTAATTTTCACAAATGGTAGTAACACCAAATGGGAGATAGTGTATAAAGAACATCAAACTCTTTGTATGATTTTCAATTACATACGAGCATTTGTAATGGTGGTAAAGTAAACTTCAGTGTGATTCCAATGAAATTTGAAATTTGAAATTCTGTTCATATTTGAGTGCACACGGGCCTCCCAAAGTTATCCAAATTTTTTAGCAGGATTCAGAATTCATAAATGAGCTAGACCTGACTGTGCAGTGGACATCTATAGGGTTGCCTGAATCCTAAGCAATATGGAGGTCCTCTAACTGATCCTTTCAAACAGTACTTAGTATTGTACTCCATCCATCCATCTGGTCCCTTCCATAGTTTCATAATAATCTGGTCGAACACTGAATAATTATCTATATGCGAAGGCACGGATCAACTAATTCTGCATTCAAAATGATTTCAATTATTCAACAAACCCCAGTATAGGGAAAAAGGGTTGCAAAGTCAGAATCTAATTTTTGAGTGAGAATGGAGAATTTGTAAGAACTGTGAAGCTAGTGTCCTCAAATCTTGCCATCGCCAAAAAGGAGGAGATTAACTTGCAATAGAAGTTTCTTCACCCTATACAAAGGATCAGTCATGGTTGGCAACAGCAACAGTCAACTCTTTGCAAAACTACTCCTTGGGAGGAGGTTAACAACTTCTTCTAATGTTGATGACAATGTACATAATTAGTGTCAGCTAATTGTAATACATCAACTTCAACTCTATTACACACATCTTTCAGATCCTCAACTCAAAATTTAAATCAAATCCCTCCTTCACATAAAATCACATGACGGCGGTTGTGTTCAGCGAAAAATTTAATCATAGTAGTAGTATGGCCATAATGATGTTGAGTTGAGCTGGAATTATGACACGATTAATCTCATCGATGTAACTAGAGGTTGGAGATATCATCTTCTTGCAAATATCAACCAAAGCATTAGTTTTAGCACCTCGATCACACAATTATTACTAAGGTGTTTGTGCCTACAGCTGTAAATAATCAAAGATTCAAACTTGAAAGTAGATATGTGATGAGGATCATATATATATATGAAGACAATAGTTCAACTAAACAACTGTGAGCGTTTATTTATTCACCCTTGGTAAATGAGCAAACACCATCAGGTTCTAAATTTGTTCTATCCTATAAGTGTCTTAACGTCGGTCTATTGTGCCTTTTAAGCAATGAATCTTTCTAAGATTCCGACTCCTATGATTTTAGGAAGTCTTTTACTTCTTAACTCTTTACTATAAATGCTCAATCACTAATCTTAGAGTTTCTAATCGACTTCCTTATAAATTTTAGGGCTCTAAGCTTTCCCTAGATGATTACTATTTTTAAACAATTGAATTTTGGTTTCTTGGTAGAGTCTAGTTTGCCCTATCCATATTGATAAAGAATTCTAAATTTGAACTTTTCTAGTGAAAGTTATGAAGGGATGAAGTTTGAACTCTAATTGGTATTTCAAACTTCATCCATGGTTTTCTACTAACCTACAATTCAATTTTTTTTTCACTTCTGACTTTTAGACTTTTCACCCTATCTAAATTTCTATTTTTGTTCCTCTTGGATGAAATTGACTAATTGTCACCCAATTTGACTCCTAAACTTCATCCACACCTATCTTACTTGTTTTAACTCTGATTTTTTAATATTTTATGTTTTTGAAAATTGCAAGGTATATCCTATAGGATTCAAACTTCAAAATTCATTTGACTTCTACTCCTATAGATCTAACTTGCTTCTAAATCTCAGCTCTACTTAATTTTATTAATTAATGGAAAAAAGAGGGTTAGAAGAGTACCTTGGAGCTTACTTCTTTAAAATGATTTTCTTGGACCTCTTCAAATTCTCCACTTGGTCCATTTTTTTATTTTTTGGTTTTTATTTCAAAATCAACTTAAACTATTTTCTATTCTCCTAACCTTTGATTTCCACCTCTTTCTCCCTTCCAATGCTATCTTATCCTATATTGAAGTTTTTTAATTGTTGACTTGAACACTCTAAAATTTTCTAACGATTGATTTCCAATACTTTTGAATTTCTAACCCCTATTTTCTATTTTTATTGACTATTTGGGCATTTTTCCCTCAGTCAATGTTTTTTTTGTTTTTTGTTTCTATTTTTTTACTATTTTCTACTGACTTTCGTGTACCTCTCTCTAATCCTCCCTTTCTACAATATCTAAACTTCTAATTTGCTTCGAGTCTCACACGTTTGAGTTTTGTTGCTATGTAATGGTTACTTCACCTTCTTCTATTATATTCTACTTGTTTGCTTTGCTTTGAGTATGGCATGGTATTTCAAACTTAATTTGTATCACTAACCTCTTACTAATATCTCAAACCTCTCTTGATTCTCTTTATATGTAGATATCTCTCCTTATTTTAGTTGTTTTTTGTTAACTCCCTTTATCCCTTATGACTTCTAGGTCCTTCCTACTTCCAAAGCCTTGATTTGGCTTCTTACTTCTAACTTTGTCCTCTTTCTTTCCACTAGTTCAATTTGACAAACAACCCAATCTGTCCCAACTTGGGGTTTTCTCTACCTTCCCAAACTCCACGACCAAATTGCCCAGCCAACACTTCCTCTGGACCCTCTGCACTCTGGACTCTTGGCACTTTGTACCTTCTTTGGACTTTGGACCCTCTCTACACTCGAGAACCTCTCTGCACTAGTGATATTTTTTAGGCAATAAAAGACTAAGAGCACCAAAAATTTATCTTCTGCACCAAGCCTTTAGAAAAATTTGGAGATTAAAAAGTTTAAAAAGTTAGATCTAAATCTTGGATCACATCTTAATAGCCATTGCCTTAACCATGAATACCAAGGTTTGCCACTTTCTCACCACCTATCTAAATGTTCATTCAACAACTTTTCATTTGTAGTCACCTAAAATATAACAAAATTGGAGATATAGATATAGACTATAGCCACATATATGCAAGTACCTTTGGTGTATTACTAGGTGCTATAATTATAAAACATCAAGGTTGCACTACTATTGAAGTAATTGTTTCTCCACTTATTGCTATAGATGGTGTGATTTAAGACTTTGATAAGTATGGTCATGTGTCAAGAGAGACTCTTGATGCACTTGTTTGTTTGTTGATGTATTTTGACACAAGTGTGCCATGGTTGTTTAATAAGTAAGGACTTTTAGGCATCCTCCAAATGTTGATTCAACAATTATACATTTATCTATAGCAAGTTTTTTGAACAAAAATTTGGTTATTTTCCATTATGCATCACTCTTTGAAACCTAGTTGCCCTATTTTGCACCAACCCAAGAGCTGAAATTACTAAAGATGTTTTTTCACATTTTGTTCTAAGGCCATAGAACTCAAACTAATTCTTCACTTGAAGCTAAATTTTGCACCAAAAATAAATTTGAAAGCGCCTAACTTCAGCCACTTACTTCTCACCTAGAGCCCACATTCAAATTTCCTTAAAATTTAAAAAAACAAAACACTGTTCTACACTCGGGAACCTCTCTGCACTCTGGAGTCTCTCTTCACTTTGCACTTTGGACCCCCTCTAGACCCTTCAGTAAGGTAAGTCAGATAAGATGATTGTTGTATTAATTTATTAATTAATTTATATTTATTTATTGTGTTGTTTTGTTATATTCCTATGATGTTTAAAAAAAGAAATTTGATTTAATCCTAGCTAAGTTGATATTAATTTCTTTTTTTCACACTAATTGTAGGTAGAAAGGAAATTTTAATTTCATACATTCTATGACCCTTGAAATTCTAAGTTCAAAGGTTTCTAACTATTATCCTCAGTACAATAGTTTTATTTTCTCACTGTTTTCCCTAATATCATGCTATTTTCTCTAATATCTCTCTATTATTTTCTTTAACATCACTCAAAAATTCCTTAATATTACTTGAATTCTTTCCCTTAACAGACAATTAGATTACTAATTTTGTTTTTGTACTAAAATACATTTACTACTTTAATTAATTAATTAATTTTAAAATTGTCTTAGCAAAGTCCAAAGCTCCACCGTCCCAGTGTTAAGTCCAAAATTTAAAAAAATAAACAACAAAAGGGAAATTTAGGTAGATTAAAAAGTTTTATTTAGGAGTAAAGCTTTGCTATATGGGGCTATTATTCCCCCCCCCCCCCCCCCCCCCCAAACAACAAGATGACGTAGAGAGGGAACTTTGGAAACTTGGATCTCACCCAAGTCTTTCCAAATGAACAAAGAAACAATATTTGGACCACCAATTCCCACGTCTAGGCTTCAAGGGAGATTTACTACAACAAGTTGTGAAATCTCTCTCCAAAAAAGCTCAGTGAGGAATTTAAAAGACTTGGAACATAAAGAAGAGGCAAGCAAGCTCTTAAAGTTCTTGGCTAATGGCCAAGATGGCCAAACAATTATAAAAAACAAGCAAAGCCAAAGGAACCTTCATGTCCTTTGGAATAAGCTCAAAACACAAGGAGATGGAAGACAAAGGCAAAGATCAAGGTTCACAAAGAGAATGTGAGGAGACATTGACAAAATTGCTCAAAGCTTCACTAACAAGGCCACAGATTGACCAATACAAAACGAGGGCCTCATGGTAACTAAACGAAAATGAAAGCAAGAAAAAGGGTGAGATGAGAGGAGAAGGGGTGCCCTTTTATACACTTCCAAGGGCACCAACCTCCTTTCATTTCTTGTGGTAAACTTATCATTTGAAAATTTTAACCTCAATTTACCAATTTTGATTTTCTACACTGGACCAATTTATAACTTTTGGAGATTAACTTTAAATCACAAACGGATTGCTCCATTGGCTTTAGAAGGCCATTTTTAAGCCATGGTAATCTTCCACCCCTTTATCTTATGCCCAAAATCCATCGAAAACTAACGTCAACTTACCATCTAAAAGGGTTCAAAATCCATCTTTGGGAGGTTGACTTTTATGAGAAAAGTAACTATCCTAGGTTCTTAAGTAGGTGTGAGGGAGTAATAAAAGACCTAACTTGGGCCCCATTTTGACTTCTTATGCTCCTAGTACACCGATGAACTCCACTGTATTCTTCAAATTTGTCGGTTCTGAAAGAATCTTATCAATTTTAGATCTTCTAGCTATTGGAATGTCTTGAAACTTGTTGGAGAATCTTATTAACATAGAAAAAGCTACTTTAATTTTTATTGAGATTTTACTGCAACTTGGGTAATTTCTAAAAAAAATTTGTTGGAGGTTAATGTGGTCGACTATCCAAAAAATCATTTTCTGAGTATCAAAAAATGCTGAAAGTTTTTGTAGAATCTCATTGAATTCTACAAAAGATGTGTAAGCCCACTTATTGACTCTATACAATTTTTGAGGGAGAAATAAATTTCACTACTTCTTTTAGATATCGGATTTAAGGGAATCTTTTACATGGAGAGGAATCTTGGCAAAGTAACTTTGACGTTGAGTTCCTAATGTGATTTTAATCATAGAACATCATTTTTTGACTATAGATAATACCCTTCAATGACTCTTCATGAATTTTTTTAACTTATAGGCTAACAATTGGGGTTTCTACGAAAAGTAAAAATTATATGGGAACTTGAAATCTATTCATGAATTGGTTCCTAAGGCTCTTACCAATTTCTCTTGGATTAATTTTTGCCAAGTCTTGTCAAATGCATGACAAGTTAAGCAATTTGGTAATTTTCCACTAAATAACTATAATGTGTACAATTTATAGGTATCTATTCTATTTACATTTAGAAAATGGTTTTAATTTTGAAAATACTCTATTTAAAACCAAATACTTATAATGGCATGTGACATACCTATTCTAGTTTTATACTCTTTTTTGAGCTTTTTGTATATAAACTATACTCAAAGTAATAAAAAACACAAAAAAGAAAATAGTGAGTCCCAAGTGATGAAACAAGGGCTCACAACAGCATAGCAATACCTTGCATACAACACTCACAGGCCAACATATTTCTCGAGAGATTTGAGATCTACAAGGGAGTATAATTGAAGTTTTGGTTAGAGACCAACTTGAATTGCATACATGCCCACCAGATGCCGTGAGTTTTAATCAAAACACCATAATGCCAATTGTTAGGAAGTTCTTGTATGTAAACAAATGGAAGAGATTGTGGGAGCCAAATTTGGAAGTCATCAGAACAAACAATGGCTTGACCACAAATCCCACAAGAGTAGATTCAAAGGTCATGCAATGGGTAAAGGAACATTGCATGCACACGCCACACTTTGTCAAAATCATCCATCCAAATGCTGCACATGGTTGCCTCGAGCTCTCATCACAAAATGCTAGCACCATGATAAGGGATATTGACGAGCTCACTCAGATTAGCACACAATTGATGAAGAAACTGTTATGTATGACGATCCTGTTATGCATGAAGGACTAATTTTTAAGACATGTGTTGCATGATTTTGCAGAATGTACCTAGACCTTTCGTGAAACAACACTTCAAGAGTCTTGAGAGGGTGATTACTTTGGAGTAGGACGATGGAAGAAATTAAAAAGGTGCATTTACTACCCTTAAAAAATACTTGATATATAGAGCCAAGGATGGGACTAATTTGCTAGGGATAAGAACCTCAAATTTGGCGATGACGTGGTGTTTGTGTTGGTGCAAGATTCCTGCTTCCACTTCACACTTTTTGACGCAACCAACAACATCAACAAGAATAGCACATCAACGGTGAAGAATAACAAGCCAACTCTATACTGCAAGAAAGAATTTTCCAACAACTCTTCCCAACAACAATCTTTTGTAAGCAATCCAGAAATAGAGTAGCTTCCAAAGATGAAGAAGCATTTGGTTGCAGACCTTCTTAGTGCAAAACTATCACCTAATTACAAGGAATTTGATGGTGTTGCCACCGATACTTTTCCTTGTTAAGGATATTTGGAAACAAATCTAATGAAAGAATAAACTGCAATAGCTACGTGTAAGGTAAGAAAGCTTCAAAAGTTCGGAAAGGAGTTTAGAAATGACAACATCAGAGAGAAGAGCATGTCAATGCTGAACAACAACACTACCATGTTCTAAAAGAAAGAATTTCCTAGTAGCTCTTTCCAAGATCAACTTATTATAAGCAATCTAGAAAAAGAGCAACTTCCAAAGACAAAGAAGCGCTTGGTTGCAAAACTTCTCAATGTAGGACAATTACCTAATTACAAGGTACATGATGGCACTGTCACTAATACTCTTCCTTGCGATAATCATTTGGAATCAACTCTAGGTAAGGAGAAAACTACATTTTCTCCTTGTAAAGTGAATAAGCAACGAAAATTCAAAGAAGATTTTGGAGCTCCAAGTCAAATCCTAAACTTGGCCTCAGAAGTTGAAATCACAAGGGTCGAAGGTCCTTTTTCTAGAACAATAACGATTCTGCCATATGCACCAAAACAAGCGACTGATAGCACCAAATCTAGCCAAGTCTCTCCAGTGCCCTTGCCATGGTTAGAGTCACTTGACCCTTTCGCTTTTACTTTCAACGCTACAAGAAAATGAGTGTTTTATGATTGCAAAATGTAACTGTAGTGTCACAAAATCACAAAATGTGATTCAAGCAAAAATAATTGTACATGAGTCATGATATGACTGGACTAAGTCATTCACTTTTAGTCATATGACTGGTGAGTCATATTTGCAATCATATGGATTTGGGAGTATAATAAACCATTTTTAAACATATTTTGCCAATATGGCATATATGTTGACCATCCTTAGAGGCTTGACTTTTTCATAAGTTGCACGGGCAAAATAAAAAAATTCTACTTGGAATGTAACTCACCATAGTCATATTTTGGCTGAAGTGGAATGTAACTATAGTGAGTCATATTTTGAGTCATATTTTAAGCCTTTGACCTAATTTCAAAAGAACAAATGTTGTAACCTAAATTTCTTTGGGCCATGAGTTGCAAGTCCTACCAAACTGGTTTAGAGTTGCATTGAACTTACGAGCTAGTCGGATGCAACTGAAGTTCCTTGATGGTGAAGGAAATTCATAGGATATGTACAACAAGAAGAATGCCATGAACCAATTCGTGTTATACCGCAAGTACTGGACTCTATTTGCGCTTCATCATCTTCTTGAGGAAGGCAACATGTGCGTGTTTGCCAAAAAGGACAAATCAACTATCTGCACTATCATTGTGCATATCTTGCATGTCGTGCCAATCGCCATGGAGAATGTATCCCAATCCATGCTCACTATGAAATGTATAAAATGAACATAATTGTAGAAAAATAAACCTAAATCAAACCAGTACATCTTACACCCTTGTTCATAAATTTTTGTAAATCACTACCTTATTAGATATTGTTCTACAATGACAAGTAGTCAAACACCTCATATTTTCATAAATTTTGTTTGGCCACTCCTTGCCAAAGTTGGCAAACAATTCTTCTTGACTATAAGCTTTAGTTGAAAAATAGAAATTTGTAGTGTAGCATAGCAAGAAGAGAAGTTAGTCATTCCTCAACTAAAAAAAGCTTACTTTGTTGTGTAACTTAGAGTTGTTTTGCTTTAGTCATCATATGTTTATGACTCTAGATATTGTATATGAGTTGTATTGACAAATGATACAATATTATTCCCAATTTTTTTGAATTTATTTCAAGCCTACATTCTTTTGCAAAAGAAAGCCTTTTACTATTTGGGGACCTTGCCCTCTATCCTACAAAAGTTTTGGATTAAATATTATACATTACAATACTTATATAGAATATATATTTTGTAAATAATACAATCTCGTTGTGAATGTATTGCAAGTTAGATGGAATCAAAATTCCTTAAGTGTTTGAATTAATTGATATGACAACAAGGGAATTTCAAACTAGATTGTGTGTTAGGGTTATTTTTTGATGAAGATAGCTCAAATCCTTTGGCATTTTGGGCTTAGGTCTTTGACATAATATTGTCTTTGGTAATCAATACAACATTCCATGTTGATAATTAATTGAAGTTGGAAAATGTGATTTGGTATATACAACAAATAAGTGAAGGCAATTGCAAGCCCATCCTTCACAGTGGAAATCCTCATAAAGTGAAGAGTAGGGAAGATTGGAGATGAATTAAACAAGTAGGATAGCAAAGAAGTGAATTTGTTAGAATCAAAAACAGTAGAGTCTTAAGATGACAAGAACATTTGTGTATAAAAGATTCATTGGAAGGGTGACTATGAAGTGCAAAAACATTGTAAATGAAACCTATATTTTCTATAGATACACTAGAAGATTTTCGGGGGTTCGGGAGGGTTGCAAGTTTTGTGATGTTTTCTAACTCTATAAACTCACTAAAACTTGTTGCCCAACGTGGTAGAACGATTGCCATGTCATTTTCCAAAAAAAATTAAAATTAAAATTTTTTCAACTTTGTTTTTCATTTTAAGAAATTAATTAATTAATTTTTTTTCAAATTTTTTTTAACAATGTGTCATTCATTTTATTGCGGGGGAAACTACAGAGAGCACCAACTTAAAACGGCCTTCTCGGACCCCTAAAAATCTTCTAAAGTCTTCAAATATAAATTATATTATACCAATACCATATCTTTTAAATCCAGTCAATTTACAGTGCACGTCTTGAATGGAGGTTTAATTTGGCAGTCAAATGTTGATATGTCAAAATTGATTTCCATGTCAGATTCTTAGGGCCACATCACCTTACACCATTCACGCTATGACATGTGTCACTTTAAAAAAACCGAGAGTCCAGTCACTCAATGAAAAGTTGAGGGAAATAAAAAAGACATCCGACAAGACCTCGGTGCCAGCGTGGCCATCGATCCCGTCAATCACAGCGCTGTGTGAACGAGGAAGTGGGGCCCGGGGTGACATTGGACCGAAAGTCCGAAACCCTAAATTAGGGTTTGGCGCTTGCAGCTCTGTCTGGGGTACATACGAGCGCGGTCTCCTCGTCGAAGCTCTCTTTTGGAAGTCTGTGTGCAGCGCCGCCTGCCTCAGCACTTGGACTCTCGTTTTCTTCTCTCTTTGCATTTCTTTTTGTTCAATTTTCTCTGATTCTTTTAGGTTTCTTCTCATTTCCAATCAGCTATGGCGGAAACGTTGGTGCCGCGCGGAACTCTCAAGGGCCACGCCAACTGGGTGACGGCCATCGCGTGCCCGTTGGATAACCCCGACCTCATCCTCTCTTCGTCTCGCGACAAGAGCATCATCGTCTGGAAGCTTAGCCGCGAGGAGGGCAACTACGGTTTCGCTCGCCGCAGGTTGACGGGGCATGCGCACTTCGTGCAGGACGTGGTGATCTCTTCTGATGGTCAGTTCGCACTTTCGGGTTCGTGGGACGGCACTCTGCGTCTGTGGGACCTGAACACCGGCACCACGACCCGGCGTTTCATCGGCCACACCAAGGACGTGCTGAGCGTGGCGTTCTCCGTGGACAACCGGCAGATCGTGTCCGGGTCGCGCGACAAGACCATCAAGCTCTGGAACACTCTGGGCGAATGCAAGTACACCATCCAGGACGTGGACGCGCACACCGGGTGGGTAAGCTGCGTGCGGTTCTCTCCGGTGACGGCAAACCCTATCATTGTGTCCGGCGGGTGGGACAAGGTGGTGAAGGTGTGGAACCTGACGAACTGCAAGATTCGCACCAACTTGGTGGGTCACACGGGATACGTGAACACCGTGACGGTGTCGCCTGACGGTTCTCTGTGCGCCAGCGGTGGTAAGGACGGCGTGGCGATGCTTTGGGACTTGGCGGAGGGCAAGCGCCTCTACTCCCTGGACGCCGGCGACATCATCCACTCGCTGTGCTTCAGCCCTAACAGATACTGGCTGTGTGCCGCGACGCAGACGTGCATCAAGATCTGGGACTTGGAGAGCAAAAGCATCGTGGATGAGCTTCGTCCGGAGTTCGCAATCTTGAGCAAGAAGGCTCAGATTCCTTACTGCGTGAGCTTGAACTGGAGCGCGGACGGCAGCACTCTGTACAGCGGTTACACGGATGGTCACATTAGGGTTTGGGCTGTGGGTCGCGCTTAAGTGCTTTGAACCCCTCGTTGCGGTTTTGATATATGCAAGGAAGGCAGGTAATCCGTAGGAAGGGTCTTATGGATGGATGTGAGGTTGATTGGATTCAGCATTTTGCTTGATGTGCTGAATCAGAGGAATGGAAATTTATTATTACATCTCAAGCGTGTTTGCAAGCGTTGCTTGGAGTCGTGGTTGCTGTGTGTGGTAGACGATTGTAGCTTGGAATGAAGATTTTCTGAGACCGTTCCCGCTGATGTTTTGGTATTTTTCATGTTTCGTTTCGTCCTCTGCTTCTATATGGAGCATATATTGATGGAATTAGCCACTTATCATAACCTTATATCGCTTTGATCGTATGTTGCTTGCACTGTTTTGTTAAGGGAATCAGCTTAGTTTTTGAAGTTTTTTTGGACTCGATCAATGGCTAGAGTCCTCTGGCCATTGTAGTTCTCAATCTAGCCTCTCCTGGTCTGTTATGGTTCAGGAGCCGTTCCCCTTCTGAGTGCAAGATAGGGATTTTAATTTCATCGACGGAAGCTACATCTACAGTGAATAGTTTGAGTATGGATTTTCCTGATAAGCGGGTCAGTGCTATCGCTTGCTTCAGCTGTCTTGTTGTGTAGGGTTCTTACATGTACAACACCTGGGTTTAGAAGTGAGACACTGGACATTTGACACATGCCTTAACTCGATCAACAAGTTTTTTAAGAATGCTCCACTCTCTTCTCAAACAAACCCTCAATCTTTTCTATTGCTTATTTCCTTAACTGAACTTCACTATGTTCTAAACATATTTCGAAATGTGGAAGAATTGGACGTTCAAGACGAAACGGTTTAATCTTGACATGATGTCCACTTCGGATGAATTGCAGTTGGTGAGACTATGAAGGTTCAACCAGCTGGACTGAACGTGGGCTGTGAAAGCTGTCCTCTCTCACATGCCATAACTTTGCGTTACTTTCTGTGTACGCTCCAAATAAATCTTGTAATGTTGTCATCTTCTGAATTTTGGTACACTAGGGTGTAGGTCCCCAGGTTTGTACAGAAAATTGGAGTTTTGTAGGAAAAACCTGTGAACTTTCTAAATCTATGTCCACATGCATTTGCAGTTTCTAAGAAATAATCTTTGCGTTTCACCTGACACTGCATTTGATATGCATATCACCGGGCATATCTCTGAGGATAGTCCATACTTTCAGAAAATGCAAACCAAATTCTGGGAGTCCACTTCGGAGTGCTGTAACTTGTGCATCTGATGGCTAAATTCAATAAAACTTGTTAGGAAATTTGCTCTCTTGTAGTTTGTGTGGTAAAATTTTCAGATCAATTCAAGATGTATTGATGTTTTGGAGGCTATTCAAAGTTCACAGGTTCAATTTGAGTTCACCAAACTACATTTTGATGGCTGCAATTTGGGGGGCTTGCATCTCCTTCATTCAATATTCGTTTTCAATCAAATTTGTTGGGGGTTGAATTTCCCTTGAAGTCTAGTTGTGGTAAAATTTTCATGTTGATTCAAGGTACTTTGAATGTTTGGAAGCAATTCAAAGTTCAAAATCTAGACATTTTTTGGATTATTGTGAACTTTAGGCATTTGTTTCTTTGTCATGTAGTATTTGTTTCCAACTATTTTTGTAGGGAAAGTTGCACATATTAGTCTAGTTTGTGTGGTTAAAACTTCATATCAATCCAAGAAGTTATGAATGATTGAGAAGCATTTTCGTAGGAGGTTAACCTAAGATTGGGTTTTTTTTTGCAACTTTTCTTGCTTTCTTTTGACATTTCAAGCCATTTTGCAGACACAATGAATCAATTGAATGACCTTTTTCTTTCACCAATGTGTTTGCACAATTGGTTTTGAAGTACTTTATAGTTTATAGTTTTTTTATTTGAGTAGGTTTAGAAAGTGAATGTCACTTCAAAATGTATTGCTAGGAAAATTTCAACATTGTTTTTCAACACTAAAACATTATGATCTTGCAATCTATGTGGCCAAATGACTCCAAATTTGATTCATGTCATCTACAACATGTACACTACAAGATTGTACAATTGAAATATCTATACTTTGGCGACATTTTGATCTATAACACTTCAAAAGTTGTTTGTACACCCAAAATGTCATGATAGGGTGTATGTATTTATATAGCATCACCTAAAAGATCATCTTTAGCATAAAATTTTATTTTTAAGAAATCAGTTCAATATAATAATATCTCAACCTACACAATTGTAATTTAGTAAATTAGTGTCACACTCTAGTGGAACAAATTAGTGTAGTTTTAATAGTTTACAATGCACTAAAAAGTGGCAGTAACTACCTAACTCCAAGTCACACACAATTACGAAGACATCTTGAAGATTGAAGAGAGAGAGAGTAAGGAAACCACAAAAGTAGCCACTAAGTTCCCACTAATGACTTGATGACCACCTCTACCAAATGGAATTGTCTTAACCTTCAAAGGATGTGCCTATGACCATAGATTTAAGCTTTATTGACAATGCTTCACTCTAACTGTTGTCATTTTGAATGAAAATTATTATATTTACTTTAAAAAAATAAAATCATGTATTCTTTATGAGTCATAGTAATTTCAAATATTTCTATGAAAATTTGAGATTATTATTAATTATTTATACAAAAATTGAAGAAAATTCATATCAAATACAAAATATGCTCAAAAATCTGAAATTTTCACTTTAGGTATACATTATAGTCTGTAACATTATGGTATTAAACAAAGTTATCATGTCATTCTAAAAACATAAAATCAATAAACCACATTTATAGGTTTAAAGTTCAAATCACAATAAAATATTGAACTTTAAAGAATTTTTTTATTAGAATAAAAACTAAAATTGATCTAAATTTATTCTATTCATTGGTCACAAATTCACAAATTATGATTTTTATCACTAAAATTCACATCAAGAGTATGGAGTAAGAAGTCAGCCCAAAATATGCTATACTAAGAGTGCTCTGTATATTAAGCATCTTCTTCTTTTAAAAAATTGATATTATAGTAGTGAAGGAATAATTATTCTATATTGTTCACGTAAAATGAGCTCTAGCAACTCCCTTCTTCCCCGTCAAAGTAGATTAAAAAGTATTATTTTCCATCCTATAAATCCTTGAAATCATCCAGAGGACCTAAATCAGTCACTATCTCCCGAGAATTGTCAAACAACCTATTTCTCCCCCCCTCCCAAAGTGAAAAAATAGCAGCCATTGGATGAGATTAAAAAAACCTAAAACCATCCTCCATTGTTGTACAATGAGAATTTTTTTTAAATGTCATTGAAGTCGTCGGCTGTCCCACACCTACATGTGCAACCTCCATGCACCGTGCTTGCACCTGCAGATGTGATGAGAAAATGTGATTAGAGGATGTGCATTCAAAGGATGCAATTTTGCATTTGCTGCCACACCATGTTCAAGTTCAAATGACTTCAAGTTCTTCATGACTTGGACCGCTTTGAATTGTGATAAGTTTTCTTACAGTTAAGTGTTAGGGTTAGGCTTCGCTTGTGAAGTTGGTCACTCATGCAACTGTTTTGCGTGTCTTGTGCGTAGAAGCACGCTATTTTAATCAGAGTGTGAGCTCGTTGAGAATTTCTTTGAGGGTTTGGTGCTCTGGCAGTGCTTGTTGTGTCGAATTCAGTTGGAGTGAACCGGAGGTGGACATTTCCAACCTGGGTTTTGTTTTTGTCAACTGTTTTCTACTCTTGATTTTATGAGATTTTGCGACGATTGATTTCTGTTTTACTGTAGGATTTGATCAGTGTTCGAGTTCATTGACAGAGCAGTTCTTTGAGGATTGGTGTTCAGATGTTGCTTATTGGGTCGAATTAGGATGAACCAGAAATGAATCACTATTGAGCATAGTTCCTACTGTTATACTGGTCAAATTTTTATAGACGGTCGTGTTGATGTATGTAAGAGGATTTCAATGCACCTAAGAATGGGTTCTTTGGATATGGTATGCGAAAGATATGGATAAGGTCACATTTTTTGTTGTTACATGGTCTGAAATTTTTACATTCAACGATGATAGGTACATTTTCGATTACGATTGCATGCAGTATTTGGACTATGCTCATACGGGATTTTTCCTTATGTGATTGCGATGAATTCTTTTTGTAGTGGCATTGTTATGGGCGAGGTAGGCCAAGAAGTGGACAATGTCATTGTCCTCAATGATAGTGACGATGCTACTACAAGTCTTCAACGGTTGATGGAGATTGGTCGTGGAGCTAATACAATGCACGGAGTTGTTCCTCTGTTCATTCCAATGGGTTATGGTGACCAAGACGAGCTCAATAGTTTTGAAGTGCGATTCTTATATTATTGCCAAGGAAACACTTCTTGTGTCTCATTTAATATGTACGTTGCAATGTAGGGAAATAAAAATAATTTGTGGCCAATAAGTGCACCATGTGACTGTGCAAAATTAATTCTTTGACTACCCTACTATCACATTTGTACATAGTTTCACACTATTCATACACTACACAACAATAAAAATAGATGCTTCACAATGTCATAACATAGTTAGTCCTTAAAGGTTCATGCATCCCAAAAGTAAATGCTTGTAGTCAACCTTGATTGTAACTTTTCAATAATATTAACTTTGGGAATTTGATTTAAACTGGTCACATGTGACTTAAAATTTATTTTCAATCTATGAATACTATTCAAATCCTACTATTTTGGAAATAGTAAATATTAATGGAATTGGCTCTTAATTACAATATGGAAAATTAAGGTTTTGTAGAAAAAGTTGTGACCTTTTTTAATTTGAACTCACATAGGTTTGTGGCTATTATAAAAAATTAAAAAAATTGCCCTTCATTGGACATTTCAAACTCCATTGTCCGTTTCTCATTTAACAATTCACTTTTTCTATCACCAAACAATTCAAAGTGGAGTGTCTTGTTGAATGTTCGATAATTAGAAGTGTATGGAGTTATAGGCATGTGTACAATATTGCAATTGCAAGCTCCATGTGTTAGAATCTAAGCAACACATTCATCATGACTCTGTACAAATATGAATGAAGGATATTGTGTATCCCTCATTCATATTTTCTTCTTTTTAAATAGTTTTAAAATTTAAATTAATTGCACTGATATGAATTGTTTTACTTTTTATTAAGAAATTGACAATAATTTCAAAAAAATTCACAAAAAAATATACAAATTTTACTACTTAAAGAATGCATCTAACCACATCTCTTGAAAAATAAATACTAAATATTACATTTATAGATACTTACAATAAAGTACTTGATTCAAAAACCTTCCAATTTTTTTTTTTTAAATTTCAAATTACTTAGGACTTTGTTTTAAGATATAATTGAACCTTGAAGGTTCACATTGGGGCCCTCAAAAAACTTTTCAACTTCTTCAATTGCAAAGACATTTAATTTAATTTTCAAGCTTTAATTTTAGTCATGTTACTTTAAAATTCCACTATTTTCATCATAGTTTAATTCCGTCATTCTAGTCATAGTTTCAATTTTATTCATGGATTCAAAGGCACCTTATGGTCCCAAAGTGAAACCCTAGAAAAAAATTTGAAAGTTCACTCCAAAAATCAACTAACCTAGTTTTGACCTAAAGATTGTCATTTAAATTACAATTGCTATAATTCAATTTCACCTTTTATTTTAAATAATCACATTAATTTGTTTCTTCAATAAAAATTTTGAAAAAAAAAATTCACACCAATAATATCAAAATTTTACATACAAATAAAATAAAAGGATAAATTTAGTTTGATAGTAGAATATGACTTCAAGGTCTTTATTACGGGTGTTTGGGATGTAAAAAATAGAATAATTAATTATGAAATTTTTTCACTAATCTCCATTGCTACTTGCACCTTTAGATGAGATTTTCAAATGAATTGGACTATTATTGCTATTCTTACTTATTTATTTCAACTTTTGCAACAAAACTTAGAACAATGACAATTTTTCACGAAACAAATTGAAAACTTTTTTAATGATAGACCAATCATAGTTTTACAAAATAAAATTATAGGATTGGTATTTGAGCACAATTAAAAATGCTAAAATAATTTAGCTCATATATAATCATTAGAAGAGTTGGGGGGGGGGGGGGGGGAGGGTCATTTTAGGCCTCTGTTCCCTACAATTCCCTCTGTAGAAAAAGAATGCCAGGCTTTTAGAATAACAAATTTGAAAAAAAAATGAAAAATTCTTAAAATGAAAAATAAAGATGAAAAAAATTAATTTTAATTTTTGAAAAATGACGTGGCAGTTGTTCTACCACATTAAGCAACAGGTTTGGTGAGTTTGAAGAGTTAGAAAACAATAGGGAACTCACAGCCTTCTAGATCCCCAAAAATCTTCTAATGGTTTGACCAGTTGGCAATGAACCTAGTCATTTAGGAGTAAAAGTAAAGGACCAACTCATTTCCAACTACTTAAACAATTACGGGATATGTGGAGAGCGGATTTTCTAAATGAAGAAATTTTCCATGATGTAGAAATAGAGTTTGGAAGGATAATATAATTTTCTAGAATTTTTTAACTAAAAATATTATTGTCATAAAAATTAGCTAAACTATATTGTACAATCTATACTGGTGATATATATTTTTTTGTTTCCAACCATGGGCTAGTTGCAAAATCAACCAAGGGTTGGTTGCAATATTGAGAGCTTAACAAAAAATGATAATGGCCACAACTACTTTGGGAACCGCACTACAATTTCATAGAAAGAGATAAGTCTACAGGTTGGAAATGGGGGGTGATCAAAAATGGGTTGGCTTCTATAGCAAGGTGAATTGCCCCCTCAAAGTCAAAGTCATGTGATAGATGTATTTTTTTTTTTAAAAATTTGTTTAATTAATTTATCTTCTATACTAGCCTCTTCTAGCTTAGTTGGGGCCTTTGATGCAAATATGAATTCAAAATTTCAAAAATTTCAATCATAGGTGGCAAATAAAAAACTCCATTTTTTTCTAAAGATAAAATTGGGAGTGAGCAAGGACCTAGTTCCCAATTAATTCACCCTAGTTCACCCAAGTTGATAATTAACCTCTAAAGTTCCTTGACTATGTTTTCGCCAAAAACTCTCCAAAACTGCCATTTTCTTATACAAGTTTCAAAATTTAGAAAAAAAACAATTTTGGACATATGTAACCCGATGATCTTGAAGTACACTATTTTGAAAAGATGTGGTGAAAATTTCAAAAATTTCTACCATGTAGATTGCAAGATATTAGCATTTGAAGTGACAAAAATCATTTTTTTGTCCCTGCAAAAAACTGGGCAGCTGAACTTCACAAGGTCACATTTGTATGATAAAATGTTCAAAATGATTGCAACTCTTTGGATTTATTCTTCAAGGCATGTTCGCTACATACATGAAAATTTTTAGATCATTTGAAATTGTACAACATATAGGAAAAAAATAGTAAGTAGAAAGATGTAGAGAATGGTTCAAAATACTAAATTATTAACAATTTATTTATAGAAACAAAAAATGCGAATCCCAATGGTTGTAATGTTGTAACAAACAAACTTCACCTACTGTTTTTATTTTTTTCCAAAAATATTGAAAATTGAGTTCAATAAAAGACTTCAAAGTTTATTTTGGGGTAGAGAACACATAACTTCCTGCAAACTAAAACACCTCATAACTTTTGACTCATTGATCAAAATGGAATGATTCAAAGCTTTTAATGTATACATAAATCTAGAAAACCAATTTCAAATTTTTATTGTTGAAAAAAATGATTTTTTCATATCTCCCTGGACTATAAGAGTTGAGAAACAAACTACATATTAGGCCATAACTTTTTACCCATATTTCCAAATGTCTTGAAATTTAGTGCTCATGAAAGATATTCCTCGTCCATACCATCTATCAAAATTTGGGCCAAAAATATAGAAATCTCTAGTCACGTGCACTTGCCCCAAAATTTTATGTTGCCAAAAAACGCAATTTGGTCCTTCGGGAGTTAAAGTATCTCGTCCCAAGGGCCAAGGTAAATTGACCTCGTCACTTCTACCCCCTCTCCTCAATCCATTCATTCTAAGGGTACATATAAAACAAGCCCCCTATTTTGTGCTTGATTAATTATCTTCTACACCTCTCCTAGCTTATTTAGGGCCTCTTGTTGCAAACACAAATTCAAAATTTGCAAATTTTATCATGCATGGCAAATAAAAAAATTTCAGCATTTTTCCTCAGAGATGAGGGGTGGGGGTGGCAGAGTCAAGATGAAGCACTGTTATGACCAAAAAATGCCAAAAAAAAATTTGACTATCATTATCCGAGGGGGTTGCACAAAGCATGACTTAGCACATTTTGTAGTCCAATTGAATTGCAATCATGTCAATTTTTTTGAGCAATTTTTTGCTAAAGAGCAACAAAGTTTTTTTTCTAGGGAATATTTCGGTGAGATGTTCTTGCTCTCACAGTGGATGAGATCGCAAAATACTACCAAATCTTGGGAAAGTATTGCTCTATATTGGATGAACTATGTCCACTCTTTTGGATGACAAAATAAAATTTCATGCATACATTGCAGGTTTCATCCATTTCCATGGATGTAAACAACTTCCTTGCTATTGTACTACCGTATCAGTGAAGATTGCTTTCTGCACTCAATGAAATAAAAAATACTACCAAATCTTGGGAAAGTATTGCTCTATTTCGGATGGAACTATGTACACTCTTTTGGATGAAAAAATAAAAGTTTATGCATACATTGCAGGTTTCATCCATTTCCATGGATGTAAACAACTTCCTTGCTATTGTACTACCGTATCAGTGAAGATTGCTTTCTGCACTCAATGAAATAAAAAATACTACCAAATCTTGGGAAAGTATTGCTCTATTTCGGATGGAACTATGTACACTCTTTTGGATGAAAAAATAAAAGTTTATGCATATGTTGCAGGTTTCATCCATTTCCATGGATGTAAACAGCTTCCTCCCTACTGTACTGCTGGAACAGTGAAGATCGCTTTCTGCACTCAGTGAAATAAAAAAAATCCCTGTTTGAGAATTAAGATCATCCAGCCGCCCACGTGTCCGCTGCATTTCCAAAGAGCTTGGCTCGTGCCAGATTCCATTATAATCGCCGACTGACGGAATGAACGAGTATTATTTTAAGAACGGAATGGAACTGAAGTTAGGTTACGCGCTTTAGTATCCGTCGTGTTTCGTTGGGTTTAGGGCTTAAGTTCCGGGGTTTTCCAAATGGCATTTGCTGCGAATTCGTGGGACCGACGAACGGACGCGCCAAGAGCCGGACGGACGGAGCCTCGGAAGCAGACGAGGAAGAAGACAAACGGACTACAGTACCGATAAGAGATAACTTATGTTTTTGTTTTTTTCAGGCCTGCATGATTCCGTCCATCTCAGTCCGTCCCCACCAGCATTCAGCAAAATTGGGAAAAAAAAAAAAAAAAAAATTTAAAACATTGGGAGGAAAAAAAAAGTGGTAAAATTTTTTTTTTTAATTTCTATTTGAAGTAGACAGTAAGAAAATCACTAGACATTGAATCAGCTACATCCAAAAGTCTAGTATTTATTAGTATGGTCTAAACTATTTATCACAAGGATTGACAATCACGCTATTCAACCACACTAGTTTTAGTTGTGGCATTGTAGGATTGAATTTGTAGTGTGGAATGGTGGCGTTGTTAGATTAGGTGTCTTCATTATCCATTTATGCTAAATAAATAACGGTTACCATTTCAATATTAGTAGTGTTCACAAAATAATGTGGCTATATTTAGTAAAATATTATTGATAAAAAAATATTTAGCTTTAAAAATTGTGACTATATGTTATCAATATTAAACAATTTGAATGTTTAGCACATCTAGTAGGAGATTTTAGCAAGTGGAGGTAATTATGGTTGGAACCACAATTGGCAGTTGGTGCCAAATATTTGGATTTTTAGAGATTGCTCATGTAGTGATCAATTGTAAGACCAAGACACATGTTTACACAATTTTAATCTATCTAAACCTGCATTTAGATTGCACGGTTTATAACATCAAAAGTAATTAGAAAATGTGCTTTAGCATTCAATTGGTTCAAATGGAATTGGTGAAATGGTACCGAATTCTTTTGAGAGTTCTTAGTGTAATTTTTTCCTTGTTGTGTGGGTTTGAGTCAAATTTGGATGATGTATCACCCCCAAAAAATTATATTGTTGCCAGTAATCTTAGTATATGCATTTGTCCATGGTAGCAAGCACTCTTTTGTGGTGGGATTTCCTATAGGAAAATGCATGAAAATATTATTTACCATAGATGCTCAAATTTGAAAATTTTGAATTTCAAGATTCTAAATTAATAACTAGGTTGTGAAACACAAAATCAACCACTCTACAAAATGGAGAAGGTTTTTACATCAATCCCTAATTGCTTGCCAAAAATAAAACCCTTTTCCCTCTTCTAGAAGGCTCACTATCCACATATACCTCCCTCCATCCCACCTAGCATTGTTAACTAGCTCAAACTATTTCTTTCTTTTAAAAGTTGGAATAATTCTTTATAGGTCCTGTAGAAGTGGATTCAGTTTAATGTCTTGAGTCATTGGTTGGTTGGGAAGTTGCAACGTTGAAGGATCTTATTGTCACGTTTTTTTCTTTTTGTGGCTATTTATGGTAAAGTTTATTTCATTTCATTTATTTTGGGTAGTGGGAAAGCAATCTTCATAGATTCCATGTGGATGAATCCATGCAATGCAATATGTGCCGTAAGAAACATACAAAATATGGATGATAACTCATTTGTTCATGCAAAAGTGTATACATTCATCCTAGAACAAGTGATTAACTTCTCAAGACTTTGCAATCATTTAGTGATTTTGTCCATTGAGAAAGTTAGAGGAGTATATTGTAAAATATTCCCTTTAAATTTGTTTGTGTTACTTTAAATTTGAGCAAATTTTCGCTCAACCCTGGTTGCTTTGCTGCTGTTCGATTGCCATTTGTTCGTCCACTGTACAGGTACTCTTCCATATTGTCCAATGCTCCATCAATCTATGCAAATGCAAATTGCAAGCACAGCATCAACCAGTGCATCCAAAAGGACGACTGCTCTGATTTAGCCAAAGATCTTTCCGTGTGGTAAGTTTCTACTGCATTTCTTCCATGAATTTGTATACTTGCATGATCTCTTAATGTCTTCCACAATGGTTGGTTGTACAGAACAACCCGGCAAACACCAAATCAACACAGCTTGCATTCCAAAATGACAGAAGATGCTGATAAGAAGAAGCTCATCAATACCACAATCTCCACTGAAGTGTGCTCATTCAAGCTTCGACTGACGGTAAACGTTGTTAAGATCATCCTCTGAATACCAAAATTCAAGGTTTGAAAATGACTCAAATCAAATGAAAATTCAGGCATGAGAACCACATTTTATATCTCCTGAATCAGTGAAGGACATCGCACGAGTTCGTCCAACAATAAATAGACTCAGACAAAAGAGAGCCCCGATATGAGCTACCCAAAACTGCTTTAAAAACTGCTTAAAAAACAGGAGACTCAATCTGGGCGTCGGAGTCCTGTCGGGGTTTATGTACAGCAATCATCAGCTTCAATGTACGCTGGAAAAAACATTGAGGCTCTAGTCCATTCAGCATAATCCATAGAGCATCTGCACATTTGGAGCCTAATCTTGATTGAGAGAGCAATGTGCTCCAAAAACTTGTCTCCGGTCAATTTTGTAGAGAATGCGTAACTCGACATCTTTTACACAGTGGATACATCCCTTCGTCTTCATCGTCAGATGGCATGGGGATTTGCATTCCGATTCCGATTCCAATTCGCCATGCTTGTTTGGTTCAGGTGAAGGACCAGAGCTGCATATCGTGATGCATCACGGAACAATCAGCAGCAGCGTCGTCAAAATCCTCCAATATTGGCCATTGAAACAATGATTGCTCCTCTAATTCCAAAATTTCTCCCAAAGGGTCAACCGGAGCTTCTTCAAGTGGATCCATCTCATCGAACAATTTTTGGATCCAATTCTCCACACTGCTGGACCTGGAGCATTCGGGCTCCGACACATCGCAGTTGGCAGTGCCATTGCCATTCTCATAATTGGCGTCACCGTCACGGTAAAATTCGCAATCACTGGTGACGTTGAGAAGAGCCTCGTGAGATTCCTCGCGATGAGGATTTGTGAGCTCGGGTGTGGCAGCCATGGCCAGCGGAGCAGCTGCGGGGACCGACGCCGTGGCCGCGGCGAGTGCCACTGCTTGGATTTCCTTGGGCGAGGAGCTGCTTTGCGGAATGACGAACGAAGGAATGGAGTCCGGGAAGTTCACTTCCGGTGCCGAGGCGCCCTTCAAGCACACCACGGCGGCGTCGTAGGCGCGCGCGGCCATTTCCGCGGTGGCGAAGGAGCCCAGCCAGATGCGCGTCTTTGTCACGGGGTCTCGAACTTCCGTCACCCATTTCCCCCAAACCCGCATTCGCACCCCCTTGTAAGGCGCGGCATTCGAAGGCGGAGGCAGTCTGCACGACGGTTTTCGCTTGGCAATCGAGGACGAGCGATTGAGCTGCAGGTAGCGGCCGCCTCGTTGCACTCTCAGCGAACTGCACTTTCGCTTGTCCACCATCGCAACCTCAACCTCGACTTCCTCGCGAATCAGAACCCCAGCAGCAAACCCACAAACCAGCACTCGAATTGTTCAATCGGCAGGTTCCGTGAAATCCAAATTGAATCCCCAATCCAGAACTCGAATTGTTCCGTGGGCGGATTCCGCGAATTCTCAATTGAACCCCCCAACCAAAAAATCCAATTGCTCAGATGGCAAATTCCGAGAATTCTACATTGACACCCCAAACCTGAACCCCAATTGTTCAATCGGTGGATTCCTTGACTTCTCATCAATTGCAAGAGCTTCAGCTTCAGCTCCATCTTAAGCATGGAATGTCGCAGCGGGCGCTAATTATAACAACCCGCACATTCCGTGCCCCGAGAGACCGTCTAACTTACACGTGCGAGCGGTTCATTCTTCCGGTGCGTCACTGCTGCGAAGGTGGGTGGGTCCCGAGTACCGCGCAAGTGGGAACAATTCCATAGGCACGAAAGCAGATGAAGTAGCACATGCTTCTTTAGGCCATGCCCTCCTGGCACTCTGCAGTAACCTTCCCAACCCTGCCCAACCCTCCTGGCGACATGTCACGAACCTCACGGTCCTTTCCTTTTTTGCATTCCGTGGCTTGCTTCAAGCTTCCGTTCACACGGACTACCAGTTCTTCTCCTTCGATGCTCAGTTCTCAGTTCTCATTGGCTCGTCAGTCGAAGATGCCGCCTTTGTTCAGACTTTTCGCTGGGTGCCCCGAGCTGGATTGGAGAGGAACCGAAGCTTCAACCCGGCATCCCAAGTCCAAGGACAGTACCGTACCTGTGTGCCGGTACCGGAATTTCCTTTTTCTGTCAGTTCCCTGTGGTGGCTTTGGAGTGTGGGAAGGGGCGAGTGGGGAACTGGGGATCTCTTCAGGGTTTAGGACGACCCTTGGAGGACGCTGTCACCCGCGACGACCGGGGTGAGGGACAGATTGACCCCCTCTGAGGGAAAACGCTGAAATATTTTTATTTGCCACGCTACCCACGCATGATAAAATTTTGCAAATTCTAAAATTCATCTTCACAATCGGAGACCCCAAATTCTTGAGGAGAGGTGTAGAGGATAAATTAATTAGGTACAAAACGTCGTACACTAGGGTCAGATTCGTTAGACCCTATATGAAATCATTTCCTTTTGGATAGAATTATCTTTCATTAACCCCTAAGTTCCCGAGGCCATTTTTCTGTCCGAAACCACTCAAAACTGCCGTTTTTGCTGCGTTCATCCAAGAATACGAAAACAAATCATTTTTTTAGAATCTAACCGTAGGATCTTGTACTTTACTTTTCTTAGCTCACATGGTAAAAATTTCATGAAGTTTGACCGTATAGATTGGAAGATATTAGCATTCAAAGTTGAAAAAGAGAGTTTTTTTGAACACTGGTCTGCAATTTTAGATGACTTTGACTGCCAATTGTGAAATTTTTTTGCACTACAGACTTTGAATTAAAAAAAATTTATGTTGAAAAATTGAGTTGAAAGTCTAGGAAAAAAAATTCAAAAAAAACATACTTGATTTTCATTCTTTAAAAAAATGCTAAGTAGAAGTAGGTCCAAGATTGGAAAAAAAAACTAAATCATTAATAACTCCACGATGGGATTGAAAGACAATAATCCCAATGGTGAGATTGTTTTAGCAATCAAACACAATATTCTCAAAAAAAAAAATCGTTAAAAATTGTGAAAATTGCATTAAGAAATGAACCTTACAAGTTATTTTTTCAAGAAGATGCTGAAATTGCCCAAAAAATGAAATTTTCTTTAACTTTCTCATTATTAGTCCAAATAGAACGAATCAAAGCTTCACATGTAGACAAAAAGAAAAAATTTCAAGGAAAAAAAATTAAAAATTTATTTTGATTTTTTGCAATTTTTTTATATTGCCTGCCGAGTTCAGTTTCAGACTTTTTGTAGTATAACTTTTGCTCCCGAGCATCAATTGAAATAAAAATTATAATCCCACGTAGATAATAAGTTTTTCTATATTACAAGAAAGTTTTAAAACAATTCACCAAAAATTGAGATCACAGGAACCTGCCTGAAATCTAATTTGTCCCCTAAGGAAACAATGGGAATTTAAGGGTTAACTAGATTTGAAAATTTTGAAATTTTATTTCACAAGATGTAGAATATTTCATGACCTTTGGCATTTAAATTATACTAGTACCCAAGGGATGTACCAAATCTTTCATGACCTTAAGTAGTGAGCTCGGTTCCTACGGATTAGTAAGTTAGCAAAAGGACTAGTTAAGTTTCAATTCCTTTCAATGAACATAGTTTCTCTTCAAGAAGGGGGAAAAGGACTAAGGTTAGTCCACTTATATATTCTATGGATTCTTTTCCATTTAGAAAGCAATCATGTTTGTATTTATATTGTTTTTTCATGTTTCATAGTTATATTTAGAATTTACGTTAATTTCATTAATATTTTCTTCATTGTTCAATTATGCCACATTATAATTTCTGAAAATTTTATTACATGCCATATTGAATTATTTTTTAATGAATTTGACCAAGCATAGGGGAGGGAGACTTTTTTATATGCACTCTTCAAATGATTTCGGAGGGGTGAAGGAGGGAGTTAGTTCACATGACCCTTTATAAGCAAGGTAGTTACCAAAATGCTTGTATTATTGAACCAATAGGTGTATTCTTTGTTTTTACATTATATAATGAAGTCATCCATCAAACAATTATGTTCTTTAGTGTCCTTCAAGGATTAATCATTTTATATTGGTATTTCTTGCCTATTGTATGTATATAAATTGTGAAGGCAACAATGGAGATATTTTTGAGTTTTACCAACTACAATAGAATGTCTCTAAAATAATAACCTCTCTAAGGTAATATTGATTGTTAGGTCTTGGACTAGGTTGCATATAAACATCATTAATGTAATGACACTTCCTAATGTAAACTCTTTAGCCCCTAAAGAACAATTGTCCATTGAACAATCATTGAAAATTTGGATAGATTCATGTGAAGTCAATATTTGCCAAATTTTCACAAAATTTTGGCACAAGGTGTAAACATATATCTCCTTAGTGAAAATATAATTTTTTTCCCAATTAGGTGCCTATATCAAAGTTACTTTGCCCTAAAGTTTTTAGACAACTCCAATAGCTTTAGGGAACTTTTGCAAAACTCCTCCTTTACTTGTGAAATTTGGTAGGTATATAACTTAGTACATGATACAAGATGAAAATGTAATAAATAACCATATGTAGTGTAAAAATCTCACTCTAGGAGGAATTGAAGGCTTTTGGCCTTCTCAGATAAGGTCGAAAAAAACACTTTTTCTTCTAACTTCAAATGTTATAATCTTTCAATTTGTAAAGTCTAAGATTCTAAAAAATTTCGACACATTTTCATAGTAGTCTAGTATAAATTTGAAGGTTTAAATTTAGAAAAAAAATTCTTTTTTTCATTTTTTTCTCATTGTCCTAAAAAGTGGCATTTTTTTACAATTTTTGCATGACATATGCCTCCTAGCTTTAGAGGTTAATGTAATATAATTAGCCCAGTTCCTCCCCTATTACTTTACAAAGGTTGTATTGCACTTTCTTTGAATTCCCATATTAAACTATTTTTGAAGTAATGACTTTGGATTTTTTCTCTATGTTTTAAGCAAAATACAAATTTTATAGATTTTGTTGCTAATTTTGTTACAATGTTTTTAAATTGTATCCAATTTTTTTCTAATTCCATTGGCTAAGAATGAACTAATTGGTAGTTGTCCTTGAACATTAGAGCACTGCTACCCAACCTCGGTTTTAGTTCTCTAATATTTATTGCATCAAATAAGCCAATTCCAAATTTTTGTCTTTGAAAAATTGTATATTTCTTTAACCCTTGAAAGACCCAATCCTCCATGACTAAGGTAGTCATGAAAATGCTTTTTTTTTATTGCATTCTTTATTTCTGCAATTAACAATGAAGTCATCCATTGGACACTTTTGGTAAGCATTGTCCTTCAAAGATTAAGGATTAATTGTTTTGTGTTGGTGTTTCTTGTGAACTATGAGTATACAAATTGTGAAAGAATTGCAATGCTTAGGATATTTTTTAAACTTTACTAGCTATTTTCCTTTAATTCCCATGTAGAACTAAGTAAATTATTTAAAGACCAAGTTCGATTTTTTCTCTATATTTCATTCAAAGTAGAAATTTTATAGATTTTGTTGCCAATTTTTTTTCAATGTTTTCAAATTGCAATTGGCTAATAATGAACTAAATAGTGTTTTTTCTTGAACATCACAGTACTACTACCTTGCTTCTACTTTAGTTCTTAACATTTCTTGCAACAAATTAGCCAACTCCCAATTTATCTTCGGAAAATTATAGGAACTTATTACTATAGAATTGTATAGTTAAATTTGACAATTTTGAATTTATATTAGGACTTATTTAATATTGTTAAATATACAACATTGGATCTCAAAAATACCATAGAAGGCCCAAGGATATTGACTCAAAGTAAGGGAATAATTCTTAGTTTGAATTATTAGGGAAGTTTGGCTCCCCTATGGCATTCTTTCCTAAATACCTTACTCTTACCAGTACTCTTTAGGGACTAGAGAGTATTAGTAAACAATTTTATTTAAAGACCCTAGCATTAGAGAAAACTTGGGGCCTCTATAGGACTGCTAGATTCTAGACTGGCACCCCCTAAAGTCCAAATAAAAAATAATATTGTTTTCAAAATATTAAATTTTTTATTCAAACTATTAGTCCAATTGTAGTGGTCATGTAGAGGCTCCATTTTTTTTTCTAACTATTTCTTAGGAAAAGAAGAGATACACAAAACTAACTATGAATAAAATAGACATGGATTTTGTAAATTTGGATTATTTTTAATTTTGAAAAGTGAAATAAAATGAAATTACATTTGCCCTACAAAAATGCTAGGTTACAATACAAAACTCAAAACTCACCTTGGACCAGACATCAAAGTATAATTGTTAGGATAAGCTTAAATGCCCAACCTATAATGTCCATAAATACACATTATGGTTCTCCATTTTGTTATTAGATACCATTGTTTGTGCATTGAAATGCTAGTGTTTATATTTTATTCACTTACAAAAGAATTACTACCCTTGATTACATTGTTTGTATGTTCAATGTTGCACACTAATGCTGAATAATTAATTAAATTTTTCAAAGCAAGTTTGGCACTTTAAGATTTAATTTTAATAATTCAATATTATATTGAAGGATATTCAAAATTTTCAGTATCTAACTTCAAAAGACATTTAAATCAATGTGTTCTCAAGTGAGAAGACAATATATTTATATAAGTAGGGTGGTAGGAGGTAAAACAACCTAAGTATGTGGGGTATGTAAATTAGGATAAGTAGGAGTTTGACTACTCATAGTTTGGTCGAAATTGTGTTTAAAATAGAATTTTAGACCTCATTTAGGCACAGTTTAATAGTTTTTAAAAAAAACTTTGGACTAAATTATCATGTAAAATCAAGCTGAATTTTATCTCCAAAAATTTGTTTGAGATTTTGAGACTCCAATAAAAAGTTATAGACAAATTTTAGAATAGGGTTGGAAGGGACATTTTCTTTGACATTTTCAAACATCCTCTTTAAATTTTGTCCATAACTTTTTTTTACAGGTTCAAAATCACAAACGGGTTTTTAGAGACAAAACTGAGCTTGATTTACCAACTTCTAGTGCTCAAAGTTTTATGAAAAAAGATATTCTATTTTGCCAAAATGAAGTCTGAAATTCTACTTTGTACACAATTCCTATGTTTGACAATAAGCTATCAAGCTCTCATCTTGAAATTATCCTTGGGGAGATCACTCCTTATAACCCCTAATTGCCTAATATACGGTTGATCTAAAATTTCAAGCTCATTTTGCTGTGGGGAGTTAAATTGCTTTGACTGTTTTAAAAAAATTGAACAATTTTGAAGGTTAACTATTGAAAACTTTTATTTTTCATTGAAAAACATACATATTTGATTAGTTGTTGAGAGATCTCCAAGCCATATATGTCCATCAGTGGAAGAAGAAAGCTTTCTAATTTTACTTCATTTTCCAACTTTGAGCAAAGTTTGTCAATTTCACTTGATTTAAGATCTAAAAACTTGTACTTGTCGATTACTTTGAAAGAGGAATGGTCCCAATAGAAAGAGTAAAGTGTTTTCATGATTTTTACCATTGAAAATTTAAACAAGCAAGTGTTAATTTGGATTTATTTGTGATTTACACTTGTAAAAAAATTGCATCTCAATAATTGCAAGGTGGATTGTGTGATGAATTTAATGGCTTTTCATGCTTTTTGAAAGTACATTTTAGTGTGCTAACGCAATTTGTAGTTATTCATATCAACTCCAATCTCCAAAAAATTTATGTGCAAATTTCTAGAACATTGTGAGGAGTGACAACATACTAAAAATAGAAAATATACATTTTTCTTGTTATAATCTTACAACTCTTATCCAATTTTGTGCTCAAAATTGGTAAGTATACTACTAAACAAGCTCTTTAAACATCTTCACGGTTAGATTTTGAAATAAAACAATTTGCTTCATTGGGGATAACAATAAGCCCATGTTCTTTTTTCATAGTCAAAATAGACTTGAAAGGCTTGGGCATTTTGGGATTAAGGTATATTTAGGGATTTCAGGCATTTAGAAATTAAGTTAAGAGGGTATTTGATGTGGGACGGCTATATTTTTACATTGAAAGCTACAAGGGGTATAATTTAAATATCCTATGATTTTTGTAAATTCATTCTTGAGGCTTCTTAAGTGGGGCAATCTTACATATAAGATTCAAATGTTTGGTTTTTTCGCAAACCCACCCTTCTTTATAAATTTTTCCTTCCCTCTACTACATACATGTGTAGAATTTATACCATGAAACCAGCAACAATCAATTCAATTCAAAAGCCAATGTCCAAGTGATAGTTTATAACCTCCTAAGGGTAATTGTCTATTGAATAGACAATTGAAAATTTGGATAGGTTTTTAATTATCAAGTTGATTTTGGTTTAATATTCATATTTTTGATACAAGGTGTAAACATGTATTTCTTCAAGGGATTGGATTAGAATTCTTTTTTTAATTGGATTCTTGAATCAAAAGTAATGCTCTCAAATCTTTTTGGCAGCTTAGGCAATTTGGACATCTTAGGGCATCTTTTGCAAAGATACTCGTCAACTTTTGAAATTTGTCATATATGTAACTAATAAAATATGGCATACAATTGTCTTAGAAAATTTAGTTTTCAAATTTCATTCTAAAAGGTGTCAAGCTTTGTTAGCTATTTTGGAGCAACTTCAAGAAAATGCATTTTTTTCTTCTTCAAGCGCTATTATCTTGCAATTAGTGAAGTCAAAGTTCTTCAAATTTTTCCTATATATCCAAAAAAAAAAAATTTCTAATTTTTAACCATTTGGATTTCATATAAAAAATTTCCTCATTACACAAGAAATCATCAAAAAATGACTAGTGTATTGCTAATGCACTTAACCTCCTTTCATTGCAAGTTGATTTAAAGTAAGCTAGAGTCCATATTTGCTTTTGAATTTTTTCATGAGTGAACCTAACAGCATATACTTATGAATGATTTAAGACATTTGTGTCGAGAAAAAATTTTACTCCAAGAGGGCTCGAAGTTTGTTTATCCTATATTGCATGAATGAGAAAAGTTTTTATTCTCACTTCAAAAGTTATAATTTTCAATCCATGTGATCAAATGGTCTGAATTTTTTTCCACACATAGCATTACATGTTTAATACATTTTTATACCATTAGAATTCAAAAGAAAAAAATAATTTTCAACAATGCATCAAAAATTGGTAGTTTGAACTTTTCCTCTTTCAAAACACCCTTTTTCCTTTATAGATTACTGGCAAGTTTACCATTGTACACTTCAAAATTTCCACTGAAGCTATCCTATGAATATTCTATTGAAAATGAGTATGTTTAATACATATAATTTCAAAGATTGAAATCAAATGGGCTATAAACTCTATCATTGCAATCATACATTTTTTAGTTCATTGAACCCATTAAGGTAAACTTCTCTATTCATGCAATGTGACAATTTTTGTCACTTGTAGTCAATGTCTTACAATTGCGCTTAATTTCTTTGATATATACACTAGTGGTACCATGGCACAATTTCAGTAAATTATACTTTATTGTAGATTCTTTTGATTGTATTCAAATTAGCATCCATATGAAATTATCTATTCACATCTATACTTACTATACTATGAAAATTTTGCATAACCCCTAATTGTCAAGGCTAATTTATTAATAAAATTTCCTACTACATGATGTTTTTGTGTAGCCTAAATTATAAAGAATAGAGTATGTAGCATTTTATAGACCCAATAGTAGCCCTACATATTAAATAAATTTCCCCCCTTTGAATTTAATGAACCCTATCTTCTAGCTCACATAGTTTTCTAAAAATCAATAGTGATCTCCTTAGAAATTATCCCATACCCATTATCCCATACACACTAGATTTTATTACAAAAACAACCTATCCACCCTCCTTTCTCAATAATTGTGAATGAAGTAGCTTTAGCACTTCATCATCAAAATTTTTTTGATGGTTGATGGTAATTAGACTTTACTTTGGAATTTTTGGCTAATATTGGACATTTCTTTGTTTACAACAACTTGATCACTTAATTCTTGTTGAATTGGGCAATTTCTCTTGCTCATTTTAATTTATTTCTGACTTTGTTATAAATAATTATTTTTTGCTGACTGTGCCCTTAAGGTATGGTACACTGAAGAAGAATTGCTCCATTTCCCAATATTTGAATTTTCCTTCTCTCTTTCTTTTGTTGAAGCTGTAGTTAATGCAGCAACTTAAATATTTCTTACCTAATTTGATTACTCTAATTTAAAAAATATATATTTGAAGAAAAAATGGTTTTTTTCGAACTTATATGATTTTTTTATTGGCAGATTCTTGTATTACCTTGTGAAGATGTAGTCAAGAGAGCATTAAAAAAAATCTTTTATTGTTTTTTTGTTACTAATGTCTGTATATTATTTTCTAACATTTGGTACATTGGGAGGGAAATTTCTAAACTTTTTCTTGCTAAGTTTCTTTTTATCTCTTGAAATTATTTTCATTCATTAACTGATCTTATTGTCTACTTTTGACTTCAATATGATAATATTGATTGCTACTTCAGCTTCACTCCCCGGCCTCAGGCTTTATTCCAAAGTTAGCAGAAAGTAAGGTAGTCTGCTTATAAAGCGACCATTTTGAGAGCTGATTGTGTTTTGGGGGAAGCTAAACTCCTTGAAACAATTTTGAGCAAATTTCCAGAGGAAGAAAAATGGAAATGGCATCTGACCCAAGTCGTTTCATATTTTTTGGACCTTTGTGGAATTAGTTACAAGTTTTTGAAGTTGAAATGCAATGGTCACTAAAACCGACCACCTCCTGAAATGTACACTACTAGTACATTGAAGAAAGCAAAATGTACATCTCTGTCATGATCACTTTTAGAGCATGGGTGAATTTAGAGTAGACTACTATAATGGTTTTGGTTGGCAAAAGGAATAATAGAAAATATGGGTGGTAATAAAATAATAATTACAAATGAAGAAACACAATGTAAAATGGAAACTTAAGTAGTTTAATTCAATTATGTGGGTCCCTTTATATTTAGATGGTTCAAATTTCTGAAGAGGTTCAAATTATTTTTGATTTACACTAGAAAATATTACACTGTGCTACTTAGAAACATTCTTAATTATTATTGGCATTACTATAATAAGTTTTTTAAATCCCTAAAGGTTTTGGACTATGTTTTTACAAAAAACGTTTCAAAATTGCCATTTCTAATACAAATACCAAACTTTTAAAAAAAAAAATTGGGGACACAAAAAATTGTAGGATCTTGTAGTATGTTGGTTTGATAAGATGTAAAAAAAATTTCATAAATTTTGACCATAGAAATTGCAAGATATTAGCATTTGAATTACCAAAAATTCTTATTTTAGCCTTCCAAAAAACACAGCAACTGCACTTCACAAGTTCACATTTGAATAAAAAAATGTCCAAAATGGTGATGCTTTTTTGGATTCATTCTTCAAGAGAAGTTAGCTACATGCTCGAAAAAATTCAAGTCATTTGGAATTATACAAAATGTACGGAAAAAAAAAGTAGAATGAAAGAAAGAATGATTCAAAATTCAAAATTATTAAGAATTTAGTAATGGAATAAAAAAATCCCAATGGTTGCAATGTTATTATAAACAATCTGCATACTATGATTTTATTTTATTTTCCAAAAATATTTTGAAAACTAAGTTAAATAAAAGACTTTAAAGTTTATTTTAGAATGGAGAATTCATAATTGACTACAAACTAAAACTCCTCATAATTTTCATCACATTAATCAAAATAGAATGGTTCAAAGCTTTTCTAATATATATAAATCTAAAAACCAATTATAAATTTTATTTCTTAAAAATACATTTTTTAAAGATTTCTTTTTGAGTTGCCAAGGCTGCCTGTTGAACAATGGAGGTTATATACTATACAATAACTTTTTAACCATGTAGCGAGCCATGAAGTCAAAGTTATGAAAATTGTTGGGCCTTAAAAATAACTTGTCTACATGTTGTATGAAAATTTCAAAGAAAAAAATAAAAATTTCATTTGTAGTAAGTTGCCCAAAATCACAATATTGCCAAGAGAATGCAATTTGGTGCTTTAGGGATTAAGCTAGAATAAAACCAACCTTGTTATATAATAATTTTGCTTAAAATTTGAAATGTGGAAAAAATTAAAATAAATTTAACAAAGTAATGTCAATTAATCAAAGTTTTTTCTTGTAATTAATGATTTGGTTTACTTAAAAGGGATACATTATTGAAATTTAAACTTAAATACATGATTTCAATTTGCAGAAGAACTTGGGTGAAAAAATAATTCCTATACATGCTTTTGGATTCTAAAGATGTTCAAGTTGGCATCTATCTATGTTAATAAATTCCATTTCTATTTAATTTAAATTTCTTTCAATCTAAATAAGATTTCATGATGAAATTAATATTAAAATGTCTCTTTATTTTTACTTTGCTTATCAGCCAAATATGTGGAATATTATTTTGAATAGTTTTCATTTTTCAATTCTATATGTTACCTCACTTTTCAATGCATTATTAGAAGGAAATTGAATCCATTAAATGACTTTGAAATTTCTTGCTAATTTTAGTATTAATTGAGGTGAATATAAGGTTGTTCACATCATCATTAGTACCACCACATAGGAACACAAAAGGTTGGTAGTAGGCACTTGGCACATAGAAAACTTTGGGATTCATGGACTAACTAGCCATTTTGAATCTAGTATCTATATCATTTATTAGTAGCCATTTGGTTTGTTGAAACTTATAGGAAGCATGTATTAGTCATCTTACATGACTAAGCCATCATGAGCTTAGTTTTCACATAGCTTAGATACTAGTGACATATTTTTGAGCCCATCATGCATTTCTTAACCTATTAATGAGTTGAGGACTACTTCCCACTCAAATTTTTGCACAATGAAGCATCTGCTTTTGGGGTTCAATTCCCTAATAATGGAAATTATATGCAAGATTTCAATTTTAAAAACAAAAGTATTCATACACTATGGATACAACTCAATAATTTGTATTATATGTAAGAACCCTATATCTCAAAATTCCAAAGCAGTGTTGCAAACCTTTAGATGTAAAAATTTGATCTTTTGATTAATCTCATAGCATAATTAATTTTGAGAAGATAAAGCAAATATGATTCCATTCATGAAGAGACCTCCTTGTAATTTAGAAAAAGACTTCTTTGTCATCTTGTGATTTACAAAGAGGTCTTTTCATAATCATTTGCTCACTTGCTAATACAAAATGATTAGGTTAGAATGAGAAAAAAAATCACTTTTAATTTTGATTTTTAAAGAGTTACTATACACTGAAACTTGCCTGCCACCCCAACTTCCCATTAGTTCCCCTCCTCCTCTCTTAAAAAATTTGTGAGCCGTTGATTTTAAAAAAAAAAATGCTTACCCTCAAAATTAAAATTGATTTCTCAAAAAGTCACAAGATGTTGATCTTGTGAAATATAATCTAAGCCATTCAAATATAAAATACAAATACTGAATACAAATACAAATACGGGTACAGGTATTGAATATGAGTATTAAATACGTGTACTGAATATGGATATTGAATACGGGTATTGGATATGCATACTGAATACATGTACTGAATATGGATATTGAATACGGATACTGAATATGGGTATTGGATATGCGTACTGAATACGTGTACTGAATACATGTACCGAATACATGTACTGAATACGGATATTGAATATGGATACTGAATATGAGTACTGAATATGGATATAGTATTGGATACGGGATCAATTGTCTCATATTTTTTGTCAAGAACTTTGATTTTGAAGATTACAAGAGGGGATGGGGGTGAGGGGGGTTGAGATGAAAAAATTTAAATTAAATTCTAAATGATAGGTGGGGGTGAGTGGAGGTGGTAAAATAAAAAATTTAAAATAAAAATTGAGGGGGGGAGTGCATAGTGACACAAAGTGTCACTATACACCTTGAGTGCCTAATAACTACAATCATGAAAAAAATACTATAAGTTACTACACAAATTTAAAAAAATTGAAAGAAGTATCCACTATAATATTGTATAATTGTAGGGTTCACAATTGTAATGATTAATGGAAATTTTAGAAATTTTGGGGATTGTAATTAATGTATGTTAAGAAGTAAATTTGACAAGCTTCATTTCATTTGTTAAAATCAAATATAAAAAAAAACGTTTTGTGAGATAAAATTGAGCTCATATTGGATGCAAGGACCTTTAAGAGTAAATGAAGTGATTCTATATGATTAGCTTACATAATAACCATCAACTCAAGAATTGGACATTTTCCTAGAGTAAATGATCAAAAGTTATTGAAAAATCTAATTTAATAAAAACTTAGGTATATTTTTTGCATTTCCATTGATGTAATATGACCACCTAAAATCATCTAGATAAATATTTAAGGATGGTTTTTCTTATTTAATTGCATTGTAAGTAATTGTTGCATATTGTTGGAGGCCAAAACTCAAGGGAATTCAAGATTCTTGATATAGCACACGTTTTTTGAACTCCATCATCATAGAAAATATTTAGGGCTTTAAGAAGGTTGCTAGACTTTGGATGCATACTCCAAAAAGTTCAAATAAAAAATTAATACATTTTTTGAAAAAAATATTTAAAAATATTTAAAAAATCAAAATATAAAGGTGGCACCTGAGATGCCACATTACATCTCAATTTAATTTTAAAAAATTTCCTCTAAAATTAATTTTCTATTTGGACTTCTTATTAAGCTCTAGCACCCCTGTAAATCAAGGTCCCATTTTTTTCTAATGTATAAATAAACTATTAATTTAGATGCACACAGAACTAAAAATAGGTGTAATTGAAATTGACTGTAGGCTCTCACAATTAGAAACTTGTTGTACATTTATAGGCAATAATAATTAGGATTGGGCAATTTTGCAAACAAATCACAATCAGGATAATTAACATAGGTACACAAAAGTTCATTGCTATGATGCAAATTGAACCCCAAATCAAGTCATCAAGATCTTGCAAGTGCTATTCCATCTTTCTTTTTTCTATATCACTCATAAAGTAAACCAACCTATTAGGTACCACTCTCATCTCAATTTCGCCCTTATGTACCTTACCCAAGGGATATACTTCAGAACAAAAAATGTACCCCACAAATACATAAGAACAAAATTAGAATTGGGGTGCTAATTCACTCATTCACCTTATTCAGCATCACACTCTTCTTAGTCTACATCCTTCATAATTTGCACTTGAGAAATTATCGCAGTTCAGTCATGTGCCCTAACTACTTCCTTTCAAAATCGATGGCTGCGTGTACCTCTGGTCACAATCTTAGCAGTTGGTCTCACTCATATGACATCATTCCCTGATTTAAGATCCATTTCAAAATTCCTAAAGCTGGTAATTTAGATATAGATACCAAAGATGCTCAAACTAAGGCATACTTAGAGCCTTAGAGGGTTTAGTGAAACTCCAGGTCATGGATGGGGAATAGGATTTATCATGGGTGTAAAATGTAAACATAAGCGATTCAAAGGTTTACGGAGTCCGAATTCGATCCACAAGAAGCACCACACATTGAACATCACTTTTGTTATATTGGCGAGACCTGGATCCAAACTGGTGGTGGGCACCAATTTGAGATAAGACAGAGAATAAATTACTAGCTAGCTTATAACATATTATGTTGGCTAGTATGCTGAGTACAAAGTTTCATCAGGTAAAGCTCCAAAGTTGAGGCTCATAACACATTTCGGATTCTTCTGAATCTTCTGAATCATCTACAAGATCGTAAAAAATGCAGTCCATGGCGGGGTGCCCAAAATCCTCTACCTCGATGTACTCCTCGATTTGTTGTCTCAGTAGTGTCGCGTAGGAAACTGTCTCGTGGTGCATCGTGCGGGAGGCTTCCTCGTCGTCGTCTCTAAATTCCTCGTTGATCCATACCTCCACATGACTTGCGCAGGACTCGCTGACTGGAGCAGATTCTTCGCGTCGGGGGAACTCATCGCGTACCGCTTCCAAGCCTTCATCGGCAACTGCTTTCTGGAGAATCTCTGTAGCTGCCATTGATCGATTTCGATTACAGGATTCCCTGTGTCGCACTTTTCCACCCAGAGAAGCTCACAACTTTGCGTCCTGTCAGCGATTTTGCATGTGTTCAGCCACTTGAGTTAATTAATCACTGGAAGCCCTACTGGCTGATTCTGCGACTGCACAGAGACCGACGACGAAGCTAGTGGGCTTGGGCGACCGATCGACCACGCCGGAGGGACGTACGTTGCTTGTGAGGTTTCGCTGTAGCCCCTCCTCATCAAGTGATCACCAATTGTAATATCAAATTCTGCACCGTTTGTCAACGAAATCTCGCCAATTCGCAAGTCCTGTCACTTCAGTTAAAATTGATGAATCATTCGATCTTCTTAGCTCCCCGGCCCACCTGACCGATCGGGCAACTAGCTACTAATGAAATTGCAGCTCTCTAGGTAGATTTTTACACTCATATACTTACGCATCGCTTCGATCTCACTAAGTGAATCAACACCCAATGCAACACCGTACCTATGTAGAAGTAGAAAATAATCTACTGGACACAACGTACGTTATGAATTAACTGGCTTGAGGTACTCAAACTACAAAAACTCCCTGCAACAATAATTAATCACGTGAGCTCAACTCCCATCTCTATCCTCAAAAAACGAAAATTTCAGCTCGTCTATCTGGCTGATACAAAATGTCCGCACAAGAGCAATTCAAGACCAATGCAAGCAAGCTAGCTAGCAACTGATGAAGCACGAAGTAGATCGAATGATCCGTCCTGCAAATCGAGGTAAGGAGGAATTGAAGAATTGGGTGTCTAGCTTGTACGACTAACGATTGAAGAGTACAGATCGACCACCGCCAAACAAGTGCTGCAAATATATGCTCGTCATTCCGTGACGGGAACTGGGAACGAATGATTCGGTACCAACAGTGCAGAGAACAAGTGACCGACTGGAGGTGGAGTTCCCGACTGACGGATGCCGCAAGATGCTCTGTTCTGGTCGTTGACTTCCTGCTACAGTCAACGCGTGGGAGGAGTGGGGCCCAGCAGCATCTTGCACGGGGGTGCACGGGGGTTTGAATGAGGAGCGGTCCGTTCCCCGTTGACCACTGTACGATTGTATGTCGGCTTTGGCCATTGTTTGTATTTCGACTGTGCTTCAACTTAGTTAACTTCTCTCTATGGATTCTATTTATCATGTAGCCATTGGAGATGGTAATCACTTTTTTCATGTAGAAATTTGTACTATTGACTATGGGGAGAGTTGGATGTTAGGGACATTTCACACTATATCTGTCCAAGTTGAAAGACTGTGGGATTGAATAGCCAAGTTTTGTTGAGAGTTCAAAGAAATGGGCAAAAATTAGGTAATTAAATATAGGAATTAGAGCCTTTGGCTAGCCATAGTTTGAATTAGCCTTTGAAGACCACACACAAAGTCCAAAACCTTAGCAATAAGCTCCCATGCATGGCCTCTTGATTTCGATGGTTATAGTGTAAAGCCTCAAAGGGTAGAGGCAAAGCCCAAAGTTCAAGCCTCTAGCAAACTAACAATTGAGATTTTGTCATTTTCTTTATTTATTATAAAAAAAATTTGATGACCTCTTGGTCATAGTTTGGGTCTCTATTTTTAGCCGACCCAAATTTCCTTTGAGAGTCTATGACCATGTAAGTAGATTGTTGCTAGGTAGGAGTTTGGAGGGTGATGACATTTAGACTTTGCCTTTTCGTGTGAAGGATTAAGAGGTTGAATTTTGGGTTGCTTGAAATTTGATTGGTAGAAACCCTTGGCTTATGACCTTTGGCCATAGAATGAAGTACCCTATAGTGTATTGTAAACTTGTATAAATGAGAAAAAAGTTGATTGAATTTACTAATTTAGGAATTACATGACAAAAAAAGTTCAAAATCTTAAGAAATTAAAATTTCTAATTAGAGTATAAATAAAGGTAATAATTGGATTAGGAACTTGAAAAAATGGTTGAGTATGAAATTCAAAAATAATAGCCGATAAACCTCTAAAAACTTCATGAACTTTAATTGTATAATTTTGATTTTTTTAATGATTAATTAATGTCTTCATTAGGAGGACTAAAAAGGGATTTAGGATCCAAAAAATTTATAAGTTTTAGAAAAATATCTTCCTAAAATTTTTTTTCTTGGCAAAACTTCATTATGGTAATTAACACTCCTTTGTACTTTTCTATTATCATTTTCATTTTCATTTTTCTTTCCTAATTCTAATGGTTTAGGTTTCTTTGCAAAAGCCCTTTGCTCTTTTCTTCAATAGCAATCCAAATATAACAAAATAAAAATAAAATAATTGTCTTTTAAAATCTAAAAATCTAAAATATTTTTTTTTATGTGACCTTGGGTGATGTGAGAAAATAATATCTTAAATATTAAAAAAAATTATTAATTTTAATTTCTCTATATTTGCAATGTTGTTGAAAGTCAAATAGCCTTATGGCCTTGTAGAGGCCCCAAATTTTTCTAATGCATTGTAAAAGCATGTCCAAAAATACTATTGGCTAGGAAATTTTAGGACAAAAAATTAAAGATACCTTTACAAAATACACATTGGGCACTTTGTTAGGTGGTCTAAGTGATATTCCAAAGGGTACATGGAAGGAATTCAATTTTAGTTGATGTATTTTTGAGACAAAAGCTATGGTCAACTTCAAAAGATGAGCTAGATGAAGGAGACCATACAACTACAAGCAAACCATTGATTGAGGTAGCAACCTCCATTTGTACCAAAGAGAATTTTACACATCTTGGAGGCAACAAAGGTAACACTCTAAATAGTGGTAAAGGAGGCACATGACTACACCTATCAATTATAGAGCTTGTAAAATGAGACTTCATTCCTACAAGTGCAACATCTAAGCAAGAATGGCATTCCACCCTCAATCCCTAAAGGACCAAGATGCATTTTTTTTGGCAACATAGGAATTTTGGACAACTCACTATAAATGGAGTTTTTATCTTGTTTTGTTTTGAAATTTTCACAAAATATGGGGGGCAAGGGTTTTCTTTGAGGCCCAATCATTTTCATAAATTTTGACTACATGGTTAAAAAGTTATTGTATGATATGTCATTTGTTTCTCAACTCAGGTAGCTTAGGCAGATTAGAAAAAATCACTTCTTTCCAAAAAAAACCTAAAACTAGTTCTCTAGATAATCTAATAATATATACTTGGAAAACTTTGATTCATTCCATTTTGATTAATGAGATGAAAATTATAAGGAGTTTTAGTTTGTGGATAGTTATGGAATTTCTACTCTAAAATAAACTTTGAAGTCCTTTATTTAATTCAATTTTCAATATTTTTGAAAAAATAAATAAATCATAGGATGTAGATTTTTTATTACAACATTAAAACAATTGGGATTGGAATTTTTTGATTCTATATCTAAATTCTTAACAATTTAGTATTTTGAATCATTCTCTATTTCTTTCTACATACTATTTTTTTCCTATATATTGTACAATTCCAAACAATTTAAAAATTTTCAATCATATATTTAGCTTGACTTGAATAATGAATCCAAAGAAGCTCTATCATTTTGAACATCTTTTCATACAAATGTTACCTTGTAAAGTGTAATTTCTTGATTTTTTGTCAATTCAAATGCTAATATCTTACAATCTACACGGTGGAAAATTTTGAAATATTTTTCACATCTTTTCAAACCAAATTAATACAAGATTGTGCAGTTATATGTGCCTCCAATTTTTTTCCCTAAAGTTTTGAAACTTATACAAGAAATGGCAATTTTAGAGTGTTTTTGGTGAAAACATAATCAAAGAGCTTTAGGAATTAAGTCCTTTGAAGACCACATGAAGTGATTACCACTAAAGGCTAATGTATAAAGTAGATGGTAAAGAAAGCCACAATGAGGGTGTCTTGGGCTTGAAAATGGGAAGCTAGGTAACAACAACTATTAAGGGACTCAAAAAATTAATTGATGGCATATAGGATGGACATGCCCAAACTAAGGGAGGTAAGGACATAGAAGAGAGCAGGGTTGGAGGGCTAAAATTGACATTATTCCAATATGATGGATGACACCAAAAATTGCACCTTCTACACTTACACCTCAAAGGTCATACAAGCGCAATTCCATCCAAACAACTACATCAACTATATTTACAATCTTGCATGGACAAAGGGATACAAGATCCTATTCAAATAGTGCTAGGATGCTAACGTTGCACGTCTTTCACTTGTTTGCCTAGGGCCTACATCCCCACTTATCAAACAAGAAGGAGATGCTCCATGGTAAGGTGGATTAGAAAGAGGTGTTGTTTCACTATTGTGGAAGCATGAAGTACATGTAAGTAGAGGAAGAAGAGCAAGTTGATTTGGAGGAAGCATACCATGCAATCTCAACCTAACTTTTGTTGTGGGAGGGAGTGTGGACAACTAGTTCACCGTTGTTACAAATCTCATGGACATTGACATGCCCATTCTTATAGAAATTGATGTTACAAAGGTTGGCATTGTTTCACTCCATGCAAGTGCAAACACTAGGGATCTCATTCTTTGTATACTTGAAAGGCCTAATGGACCCAATCCACAAGTTTACCTAATCATATTTGGAAACCTTCTACTTGCTAACTTGGAAATTGATCCATGGTAGAGGTATACAAACTTTTCTTAGCAATGTCCAACAAGGTTGATAGGAAGACAATGTCTACTGGTATGGCATTGAATTTGGTAGAGGAAAATAGCTGTCAATGACTATTAAACATTGGATTGGACAGGCTTGAGCATTGGATTGGATAGGCTTGAGCATAGGCTTGAGCTGTCAATGACTATTAAACATTGGATTAGATAGGCTTGAGCCTTCCACTCAATCAAAACCTTATATTATAGAAGAGAAGGCCATTCACAAACCTATGATGTAAGCATTGGTCCTTGCCATCCACCTTTTGTTCTTCACCATCAAGACTCCATCTTTCAAGGTTCTTATTCCTATATGAGTATCTTCTAGAATCATTATTGACATCTTCAATTATTCAATAATACAAGAGAATAGCATTGCCCTCACCTACCCTCAATGAATTGGATCTCTAGATAGAGGACTCAAAATACCTAGAATATATGGATGGTGGAATTCCATGATTTTATAGATTATCTTTTTATTGATGAGAATTTTAATCAAAAATTCTTTGATGATAAGTCCAGTAGACTACATTTGTTTGATTGATTGGATGAAGATCAATACAAAGGACTTATTAGTGGTGAAAGAGAGGTATGTTGATGCTTGTTAGGGCCAAGGTACATATGTCTACATTGTTGGGGGATAATGCTATGTTCAATGGTCTTATCTTTGGACCAATTGAATGCTTTCTGTGTTATTGGCAAAATAAATAGTTTTTTTATTTTTTTTATTTTTTTTGAAATCAAAACATAGTATTTGTGTCATGACCTTTCCTTCGAGACATGCATGTACCACTTTGGTGAGTAAAGGGGACGTTGGAGGTCACTCCCCAAGCCTTGCAAAAGACTAGCTAGGTGAGAGGGACTAGGAGTTTCAAGCAATCATAACGTTGTAGTACTATGATCAAGATGAATTGGATGGTGTGTTATACATTTTTAGAAAAATTGTAAAATTATGCGTCCATAGGTCTAAAGAACGCAAATATTTGAGTTGAGAGTCAAAAGTTATGGCTCCTCAAAATTGGCAATGTCTCAACCTTGTCTTAAGGTGTAAGATGTAGAAGTAAGGTTTGGGAGATGATTCCTTTGGTCAAATAGGTCATGTTTTATATATTTGGAAAGCTAATAGGGTCATCTCTTTAGAATAATAAAGATATTAAAAAAAAGAAAATTAGTTTTAAGCTAAAAGTTATGGGCATCCCAAAAGAGTGGATTCCAAAGAACTACATCTCCTAAGGGACTTGGAGCTTTGGAAGGCCATAACTTCTTCAATATGTATTGGAATTGGAGAAGTGAGTAGTCTATGGTGATATAAAAATAATCAAACTACAAAAAAAACTCATACTTTGAATTTGCTAACTAGAAATAAAAGTTATCTTGATAGGAAGATTGGAAGTACTTTTGGGCCTAGTTTTAGGAAAACAACTTGGGAATGGATGGTCTTCCAAGATAGTGAGGGCCTTGGATATTTCCAAAAAACCCTAAGATGGGGAAGGTTGTCAAATCTGCTAGGGAGTACTACGAGAAGGGGTGTTCTCCCTCCTCACCCTCAAATGGTGCCATGGTGAGCCATAGTAGCCACGAGTGATGGAGTTGGTGTTGGAGCCTCACCACTACTTGTGTATTACTATTGGGTGCTTAAACACTCTTTGATACTCGTTGGATGTATCATGCTCCAACCTAGGCCATGGTGTGAATCCTAATTAGTGAGATCCAAAATAAAGTGGATTAAGCTTAATGGAGAGTTGGGCCAATGGAAACTAGTGTCACCATCAAAAGCTTAGACATCAATGGAAGTTCCACCCTATGTCATCAAATGTCACATCCAATGTCTTATAAGAGTTAAGTTTTGGAAGTAAGAGTTGGGAATTATAGAGGAATGAAGAACCTTGCGACTACAATTGAGATCTAATGTTACATGTGTATGGCATGTGCAGTGCTAGGACATTGTGACTCTTAGTACTCTAAAGAGTTAAGTGCTAGAAAGAAGCACTTGAGAGTGAGTTTAAGGTGGTAAGTGTCACTAAAAGGCTTGACAATTTGACCATATGGCAACTATGGTTCGTGAAACTAATAGCTATGTGAATCAAGAAATTACAAAATATGAGTCTCAATATGTAAATGGAAGATCTAATAGGACTATTCCGATGGTAGGGAATTTAGTGTGTGGCTAAGCATTGTAATTTTGATGTGCTTGAAAGTGATTCCAATAATATGAGGTTATTGGAAAACTAACACATTTTGGCATTGTAGAATTATTTCCTACATCATGAATAACTTATTTGAGTGTATTTTATGTTGTCTTTATTGCCTTGACAATAGAACTTTGATTATAGACAAGAAAGTCTTTGGTTGTAGTAAAATATAAAAAGTTAGATGGGTCACAAGAAGATTTTGTGACTCACTTCCACAAATTATAGAACATAAATAAAATGTGTCTTGGTCAACCAAATTATAGTTGCATATAGAAGGTACTTCAACTCCAATCATTATATCTATAATCTATAGGTGTATTTAATTAGCAATGGGACAATTGACATTGATCAAGGTACTAGAAGAATGAACCAACTAGTTTTTAGTATGTCACACAAACAACACTATATTATGATTGATAATTTCTTCACATCCATCAAGTTGTTTGATCAACTTTAGAAAATGAAATATAAGCCTACTAGGACAATCACTTGTTGTCGAATTTGCATGCCATCTCTTTCACTAGGATTCAAATGTGAGGAACATGATAAAAGAACTCTATTGTTATAGATGTGCATTTTGAGGCTTTGAAGCTTGTCACTTTGAGGCTTTGATATCCTTTGAGGATTAAGTGCATAGTAAACTCTATTGAATTGTGCAATTTTGGCTCAAAAAATTGTGATACAAATCCATACAAGGTTCAAAAAATTAAAATAGGTACAATTTCATGTTTCAAGCCACTTGTCTTCAAAGTGCCAAAGTCTTCAAATTTTGCCAACAAATTTGAAGCAACATATGAGTATGGTAGTTATTCAAGATAATGGCTTTCTAGTTTTCTATTGACCATAACACTAACATGGAGATTTCATCTCATGTAAACTCTTCAAAGTATTTGACCTACATAGAGAAAACCTAATGTATTTCGGATAATTCTAGAAATGATTGCAATTACCAATTTTAACTCTTTCTTTTCTTCTTTTCTAAAGTTGTAGGAAACATAGTCTTAATTGTAGTTTGGAGATTTATTTTTTTATAAGGCTATGGGCATTTCACATGAAGGGAGGAAATGTGAAACAAAGTGGCAAAAATATGATTTCAAACTCAACTAAAATGTTTGCACTTTGCAAAATGGAGGAAGTTTTTCACCCTAATTCAATGTGGTATATGATATGGAAAAATTCTTGAAGGAATGAAGGTTACAATTTGCATCCATGAGATTGCAAGCTTGAAAATAATGAAATGTTGAGAGGAAATTATAGTGATGGTACTTCAACCCCACAAACAAGGTGGGTTCTTTTTGTTCCTTACTTACAACTCATTTCTTTAAGCAAATGTTTCCCCTTTGGATACATTATACAAAGGGAAATATCCTAATCTTGAGAGGGATACAATAACTCCCACCTTGATTAAGATTGAAGATTAATATTGAACAGGAATATACCGTAGTAGGTTTATTTTGACCCCTTAATCTCTATAGGATCTTTAGGATCTTTCGTCCATCTTAAAAGATATAAGATTCCCCCTTTAGGTAAATGTACCCAATATTGTGTCATAGAACTCTCAAATATGGAAAGATTATTTTCTCCTAAAATACTTTGTTTTTCAGAATCTTCCTAAACTGAAGAGGTTATAAAGTATACCCCATATTTTCATTACCCTTGGAGAGAATGTGCCCTGGGTAGGAGGTTGTATTGAATTGTCGATTGCCTATTTGCCTGTTCAGACAGCTAGTGAATTCTGGAGTAATCCGCCTCCAGTGAATTCAATACCAGAAAATCGGAAATTGGACTCAACTTCCATTCGAAGTGTATTCATCTGGCTCCCAACTAGCTGGACACACCTGCCGATTTAGAACCAGAAGAGCAGGCAAGCTCGCATTCCCAACGGAGACACAAATGGCAGCAATGTGGAAATGCCGAAGATGGGAAATGGAAGTCCAACGATATCCAAGCACAGCAAGCAGACATTCAAGTGGGATGATCAAGCTTCTGGAGGGAAATTAATGGAAGTTTGCAAGATGATGCAAACCAAGTCATCGTTCATTATGTACAGCTCACCGGCCATCTGCTTGAATACATTGGATCTCTACTTCATGAGCGAGCTTCGGGAAATGGGACCTCCTTTCGGATTTTAGTCCCTCCTGAATCTGATATGCTCTCCATGCTGAAATGAATCTAAATGAATCTGAATCTTTTGGTTCGAGTTGAGAAGGACCCCGAGTATTGCGAGATCATCAGCTATGGAAGTTCACTCCTTTCAGACAAGCTCATCCCGACTGGAAAATGGCAGACTTCAGCTCCGAGAAATCACTCGACACTTCTGAGGATTAGGGTTTTCCATTCAAAATTCATGCTCTCTAGCATCAGGCGAAAGACCAAGGTTGCCCATCTCGATGAATCATCCAACAGTCGCCAGTACCCTCGAAATCGTCGGACAATAGAGGCAATGACCGAAACAACTGCTCCACGGAATCGGAGATTTGACGTTGGAGAGGCTCCAAGAGAGCATCTTGGTTGTCAAGGGCACCCAGTTCCTCAAAATTGTTGAAGACCCAATTCTCCATACTGCTGGACCAAGAGCATTCGGGCTCCGACACATCGCAATTGGCAATGCCATCGTAATTAGCGTCACCATCACGGTAAAATTCGCAATCAGTGGGGACTTCCGAAACAGCCTCGCGAGATTCTTCGCGGGGAGGGTTTGGGAGCTCGGGCGTGGCAGTCATGGCCAGCGGCGCCGCGGCGGGGACCGACGCTGTGGCCGCGGCGAGCGCCACTGCTTGGATTTCCTTGGGCGAGGAGTTGCTTTGCGGAATGACGAACGAAGGAATGGAGTCCGGGAAGTTCACTTCCGGAGCGGAGGCGCCCTTCAAGCACACCACGGCGGCGTCGTAGGCGCGCGCGGCCATTTCCGCCGTGGCGAAGGAGCCCAGCCAGATGCGTGTCTTGGTGACGGGGTCTCGAACTTCTGTCACCCACTTCCCCCAAACCCGCATTCGCACGCCGTTGTAAGACACGGCACTCGAAGGGGAAGCCAACCCGCTCGCCAATTTTCGCTTGGCGGTCGAGGAAGAGTGCTTGAACTCCAGATAGCGTCCTCCTCTTTGCACCTTCAACGGAGTCGATATCTTCTTGTCCACCATGGCTAAAGCAACGGAGAATTTTCTTTGCAAATCGAAACCCCAGCACCCCCTTGACGCGCTTGAACAGCAATTCCAAACACAATTGCTCAATGCAGAGCCTTGATCGAATTGCGAACTTGTCCAAATTGCAGACTTGACATTATTCGGATTGAGGACTCAAGCTCAATAGCGAGGAATGGATTTGTGCGGGGGTTAAATAGGGGAGAGGATTGCAGTGAAATTCCTTAGGAAAGCTCCGAATGGACGAGTTAACGTACGGCGTTGTCTGTTGCAGCACATTCTGTAGGACCCGCCCTCGCCATTGCCAGAACTGAACGCGTCAGAGATTGCGCACATGTTTCTTAAGCTCGTGGGATCCGTGTGAGAGTGCCATGTCAGACACTGCGGCCCTGTGACCCGCCACGTCACGGGTTTCATTGGTTGTGTTGCGGGTTCGACTTGCCACATATCGCCTGGATCTGCTCATTCCCACCCGACCTCCAAAACGGATGACCTCTCTCCGGGTCTTGCTTGGAAGTGGTGTCCGGCCTCCAAAACAAGGACCTTTTGGAGGCCAGATAGTGACCTCCAAACCGACCTCCAAACATGAAGAGACAAAACCCGTTTTTCCCTCCCACTTCTGCGGAGCAAGCGCTTTCACCTCGCAGCTCGCTGTTTCACCTCCGTCGCGCCAGAAGTTTCACCTCCGTCTAATGTTTCTGGTTGCCGGAAGTCACCTTCGTGAATTATATGGGATGCTCTAAAGTGCAGAAATTGAATTGAAAGTTCTTGAAAGGAAAAATTGAATTGAGTTGAATTGAGTTGAATTGAATTGAACTGAATTGAACTGAATTGAAAGTTCTCAAAAGGAAAAACACAAACCTGGTAGCGATGATCTCATTGCTAATTTCATTGAATGAATTTTCGTTGGAAAAAATTATAAAGCACATGTTGCTGCACGGTAGGGTTTAGAATGAACCTTCCCACTAATGAAGAATTAGACATCTTAGAGATCACTTAGAAAAAGAAAACTTGGTCAAACTTGTCCAAGCTTATCAAACTTCATTAGATTTCTATATTAAAATATAAATTCATAAATTTTGATATTTATCAATGTAGTAATATATGTCTTAAATTTAATCTCATTTTTTCATAATTAAAAACATCAAATTCATTTTTATATGATTTTTTAAAGAAGTTTCTTTGTAAAAATCATAGAATTTACAATAATGTTTAGAAAAGTATGAAATTTTTGAGAAAAATGGAAATAGTAGTGACAAACATCATGGTGTAATTGATGGACTCCTTCAACTCACACCAAGAGAAATTTGATAGAAAAAGTTCACATGGCATTTTCGTAGCTAAGTTTAAAATGATTTAAAATAAAGAACCATGTTTAAATTTAGGTATTGACTTTCAGAATGCCCGTGGGGCTTGCTATGTCCTTTAAGGGATAATAAAAAGCCAAAACCTTAATAAGCTTCTTCATATTAAAAAAAATAGCTTCTACAAATTCAAACTAGACATGTTAGAGGTCACTTAGAAGAACAAATAACAACATCACTTATGGATTAAAAGATTGTAATGTTTGATCATGAAGGTGTGCAAAATGTAAAGTGACTTAAAGTATTCCAATCCTCTTTCTACATGTCAAATCATATGCACTACAACATGCACTGTAGTGGTTTAGGTAACTTAGTGACACTTATACCTATACCACTTTGATTGCAATGATATTTTCATTAATAAAAAAGCCTTGGTCTTTCAGGAAATCAAACAAGAAAAATGACATACTATTCATAGAAAAGGACTCTTGCAAAATTGAATGAATACCTCTTTTAATTTGATGGACCAAAAGTCACAAAAAATTACAAATAGTTCAAAAACATAACTATTAACAACATAGACATTTAAATCAACATTCCTTTTTGATCCCTTAATTACTTTTCTACTTCAATCATGTTGTTCAGAGTAACGATTCTCTTCTGCAACTTCATATCATCTTCTTTTCCCTCTTCTCCTTTGTCTAGAAGTACTTCAAGGTCTATATGTGGGTGAGTTGGTGGCTTTGTTATGGGTACTTGTTGTGTCTCGTACATCAAGATATTCTTTAAGGCTATTCATTCTTTCAATCCTGCAAGTGCTTCTTCCATATGTAGTCGATAATAAGTATCCAATGGTTCCAAGTGCCTAGCTTTTTCAAAAAGTTGGGCATTATTTTGATCCACTATGCATTGTATTTGTTGCGCTAGGACTTTGTTCCTCTCATTCATATTTGTAGACAAAGAAATAGCAGTTGCTTTACACTTGCTACGATGAAATGAAATTGCAAAGGATGTCAATTGAATTTTAGAGCAACATCATAACCATTGGACTTGCCTTTTTTCAAGTCTATAACTAGAATCCTTAACAATATAGGATGTTGAAACTTACAGCCATAAATTTCTATTTCTTTTCTATCCAATTTGTTGCCCTTTTCTAAATGATCTACACAAACTAGTGAAATTAGGTTGCCTTACGTCAAAAAATTACTTTACGAGCTCTTAAAGTCAACAAATATTTCTAGATTTTTTTTGCCTTTACACATATAGAAGTTTATAAGTCCCAATTACAATATAACCTAATTTAAAAGTAGTGCATTCCTACACAATAACTCAAAATACATATATAGTGTCAAATATCAAGGGCGTAGTATAGGGCAACCTAATTTCACTTTTTCTAAATTGGGATCATTTATTATAAATAGCAATTCTAGAGAGTTTTAGATGAAAATATGGTAAAAAACCTTTAAGGAATACACTACAGAATGCAAAAATTTGTTACTATATGATTTGTCTCTTCATTGTACAAACAAGAATGCACTTATTGTTTTAATAGTTGGAGCATTTGGGTGACTACCTTGGTTGTGGGGAATTGCATCCTTTGTAGACTAATGTTTTGCACTGTTTCGAAATACTATTTTATTTATCTCAAAAAATTCTCATAAGGTTCAATATTTTCTTCAATTTATAGGAGTTCCATGACAATTCTAAATTATGACACCCTTTGACAATTTTTTTAAAATATAAATCACTATCTCTCGTTCTTGATTTTTTTTCTACATTTAGAAAGACTTTTAAAAAAAATTCAAAATACACTTCATAGCACTAATTGACACTCAAAATCAAAGTCTGGAAATGGTATTCCATGTTAATCCTCGAAGAAGTAAGTAGGGCGAGTTAACCCCTAAATTCCCATTGTCCCTGTGGGGACAAATGAAATTTCGGGCAGGTTCCTGTGATTTCAATTTTTGGTGAATTGTTTTGAAACTTTCCGGTAAGATAGAAAAACTGATTATCTACATGGGAATATAATTTTTATTTCATTTGGTGCCCGGGAGTAAAAGTTATACCACAAAAAGCTTGAAACTGAACTCGGCAGGTAGTACAAAAAAAATTGCAAAAAATCAAGATAAATTTTAATTTTTTTTTTCCTGAAATCTTTTCTTTTTGTCTACATGTGAAGCTTTGATTCATTCTATTTGGACTAAAAATGAGAAAGTTAAAGACAATTTTGTTTTTTGGGCAATTTTAGCATCTTCTAGAAAAAATAATTTGTAGTGCTCATTTCTAAATGCAATTTTCACAATTTCTCACAATTTTTTTTTTCAAATGTTGTGTTCAATTGCCAAAACAATCTCACCATTGGGATTATTGTCATCTTGGAGTTATTAACAATTTAGTTTTTTCCCAATCTTGGACCTACTTCTACTTAGCATTTTTTTAAAAGAATGAAAATCAAGTGTTTTTTCTTTAAAAGAAAATTTCCTAGACTTGCAATTCAATTCTTCAACATAAAAAAATTTTAATTCAAAGACTATAGTGCAAAAAAAATTCACAATTTGCGGTCAAAGTCATCTGAAATTGCAGGCCAATGTTCAAAAAAACTTTCTTTTTCAACTCTGAATGCTAACATCTTCCAATCTATATGGTCAAACTTCATGAAATTTTTACCACATGAGCTAAGACAAGTAAAGTACAAGATCTTACGGTTAGATTATTAAAAAAATGATTTTTTTTTGTATTCTTGGATGAACGCAGAAAAAACGACAGTTTTGAGTGTTTTTTGACAGAAAAATGGCCTTGGGAATTTAGGGGTTAAAATTGTAAAGGTCGGAAAGGCCTTCAATCAAAACTGGGGGCAACAAGCCTCCAGGCCGGCCTGAGCATGGCCATGGGTGAGGCGCTCAGGCCTCAGGCCACCCGGCCTTCAAAATAAACCCACCTGCAAAATGCAGTACGGGTGGGCATGCTCTCAGGGCAGGTTTTTTTTTCCTGGCACCATGGTGCCAAACTCCAGTGTCGTGGCACTGTCACAGTGGTTTAAATTTGGAGGGACCATCCTCCATTTCCTGCATGGTGCATTGCTACAGTGCAAAAAAAAACCACTGGCTCAGGGAGCAATTCTCGGAGACCAAAGAGGCATAACAATAATTTCGTTATCCTGGATGCCTCGCAGCCAACTTCGGAGACCAAACGCGCCTCCAACTTTGTTGTTACTCTTTTGTTTGCTTGTTTGTTTGTTTTCGGCGCAAAGGAATTGAAAGCGGCCTCCGCTTTCGTTTTGCTCTGAAAGTTATTATTGCGGTACTCAAGCGTTGAATTATTGCTTTCTTGTGGACTGCGTCGTTCGTGTTTCTTGTGTGCCGTGGGTACACAAAAGAGGGGGGAGTCACAGGACGTGGAGTCAGAAGTTCAGCACTTCAGCAAACTCGCTTGAAGGATGTTCACTGTCTTCGTTGGCACGACGAGCTCAACAAACTTGTTGAACTCAAGTTCCCTCTACAATAGCGTTCGGGAAGTATTTTGAGTTTTGTCGGTTATTTTCCTGCAATTCCCAAATTATTGAGGAACAAAATCCAGTTATTTCTCTGTTTTTATTCAAAATATAAATTCTTACAGAAAATTTCATTGGGTTTATGTTTACGTTTCAAATTGCAACCTTTTCTTTCCCAATTTTACCAACTTTGAACTACTTACTGGTTCTTTTTGAAGGTAACTCTACTATGACTCCCCCAATTGTAGGAGGTTGAAAGTATTGTGTTAAGATCAACTCTAGAATTTTACCTTAAGGAAAAATCATAAGAGCTTGTTAGAGGATTTGCAATGTAGGCTCAATAAACAAGCATTGTAATGGCAAATGGTGTGGCATTCTATAAGGCTCACACAATGCCAGTTTTTTTGAGAATAATTTGATCCAATGCAAAGCTCGCAATCTAAACGTCAAATGAACTTTTCTACATTGTAAAAAGAAGAAGAAAAATATTTTGCATTAAAAAAAAAAAAAGACTTTTCATGCAAATAGGAGAAGTTCCAATTAATCAACACAAATAATGGGACTTGGAAAGGTTTAACATTTATGACTTTTTCTATAGTGAGTCAACTTGTGGGGCCTTTATATTTTGCCAATTTTCTAGGTTTGGGAAGGGTAATGACAGGCCTTGAAATGAAGAGCGACCAATGCCAAATGTATTTGGAAATGTTTTTTGGAATTGCCCTTTTATTATGTAAAAACTGTCTTTAAAGTTGGTTCCATTGGAGATTTTCTTAGTTGTTACGTATGATTAGATCAACATGTATTTTGAAGGAAAAATAAGCCCTACGTTGGCATTAATATTGTACATGCCAAATTTAGAAGAGACTAGTCGAAAATGACCTTAACTCATAAATGCCCAGGACCTTTTGGGGTTTGAAAACATCACTGCTTTTGAAGTGTTATAGGTCAATACTCTAATTCTTGAAATCTCAACCATATAATCTTATAGTGTACATATTGTAAAAGACATTAATCAAATTTGGAGTCATTTAGTCACATAGATTGCAAGATTGTAATGTTTTAGTGTTGAAAAAGGATGCTAAAATTTTCCTAGTAACACATTTGTAGGTGAAATTCGATTTCTTAACCTATTCAAATGAAAAAATCTAATCTCAAAAATGCTTCAAAACCAACTTAAAAATCCATTGATGAAAGAAAGCATCACTCAAATGACTCGATGTGTTTGCAAAATAGTTTTGATATGTTTGCAAAATAGCAAAAGAAGTTACAAAAAATACATCTAAGGTTGAACCTCCTTCTACTTCAAATGCTTCTCAAATACTCATATCTTTGGGGATTGCCATATGAAATTTTAACCAAACAAACTAGACTAGTATGTGCAACATTCTCAAAATATTCATTAGAAACATACACTATTGAAAAGAAGTTATAAGCCACTAAAGTTCATTGTAATCCAAAAACATTCAAAACATGTTGAATTTTGAAGTGCTCCTAAACATTCAAAAAAATTGGATGGACATAAAAATTTTACCAAAATATTTAGAATTCAAGGGAAAGAAAACCCAATAAATTTGATTGAAAATGAACATTGGACGAAGGAGATACAAGCCCTTGAAGTTTTAGCCATCAAAATGCAATTTAATGAACTCAATTTGAACCTATGAACTTTGAATGGCTTTCAAAAAAACTATACTTCTTAGATTGATTTGAAAATTTTATCACACATTCAAACTAGAAGAAAGAGTACAGACTTTCCACCAAGTTCAGACTTCAAATACAAAAGTTGTAGCACTTTGAGTTGGACTTCAAGACTATGTGGAAAATACTTTTGGTCTCTTGGGGTGCTCAGGGGTTGAACTACCTAAGATGTTCCAAATGATAGAGGGGATAAGTAGTATGTACTTCTAGTTGAATTTACAAGGTTCCTAATTCAACATTCCTTACTAATTGGGTGAATGCAAGAAACACTAGTACTATTTTGAGTCACATTTGTAGTTTTTGAATTGTCATCAACTATAATTTTTGCAGATTGAAGACAATGTATTTAAAATTCTTTTTTGGAGATTAATAACTAAACAATAATTAATTTTTTTTCAGGTAATTTCAAAAATCATTTAAAATAATACATTGTTCATCTTCTACATGAACTTAAAGTTAATGCACACCTTTGTACAAGTGCAAAGAACACAATTTTTTCCCCAAAGATGAAAATAATTGAGAAAGAGCATCTTCAAATTAGAAAAAACATTTATGTTTTATTTTATTTTATTTTTATACTATTTTCTAAAAATCAAACATCAAAGTGTTCATTTTCTTGATATTTTCTATTGTGTTGTTTTTGTACACAACTTTCAAAGATAAATTTTTCTTGCTCCAAATTTTTAGAGACATTATTTTCAATACTTTACAAACCATCTTTATTTTATTTCATTTAAATTTTATTATTTCAAAGTCACAATTCTCATTGAAATAAGTTGTTTTGAACCCCAAATGACAAGTGTTTCTTGCAATGCCCCTTGTAGAGAGATGAATTTTAAAGAGGTAAAATAGATATAATTTCACTCATGAAGAGACTTCCTTGCCACTCCTAGTAAAGTTGTGATTCATACTCAAGCCTTCTAATAATCACATAATGAATTGCTAATACCAAATGAAAAAAATGATTAGTTATAATTTCAATTAAGAATTACAGTTTCCAAAAAAAATAAGCCAAGTTGGCCCTACATACACCATTGTTAGGATAGAGCATTTGAAGGAAATAGAAAAGGATGATTTCTAGAGTTACCCCTTCAATGAACTCCTTGTAAAGATAGACTCGTCTCCATGCAAATCATCATTTTTGACACTTTTGAGATGACTCATCTCAAAAGATGGCTCCCCCCCAATTTGCATTAGTTTCCCCGTCACCTCTCTTAAAAAATTTACAAACCATTGATTTTTTTTAAGAAAAAATGCTTACCCTTGAAATTGCCGTTGATTTCTCAAAAAATCACAAGTTGTTGATCTTGTGAGATTTAATCTAAGCCGTTCAAATGTGAAATACAAAATGAATACCAGATATGTATACAATATCAAATATGGATATGAGATGAATATTGAATATTAGTATTGGATACAAAAATAAATAAAAACTTAAAAATTTAAAGAAATACGATACCTGATATGGATACGGGAGGAATATGGAATATGGATACCGAATACAAATACAATGCCCAATATGGATATGGGAAGAATTATCCCATATTGATTGTCACTATATTGGTTACTGAAAATTACAAGAGGGGGGAGGGAGGGGGAAGGGGTTACAAATGAAAATTTTAAAATCTTTACAACCTAGAAATCAGCTCCAAAATGGAGTCACTTTTGGGTGGATAGTGGATACCTCTTCTCATTGTCCACTCAAAAGATGCCTCCCAATCATGCATCATCTATTTTAAGAAAACCAAAAGCTTTCATTCAAGGACAAGTTACTGTAGAAGGTCTCCCCTTCTTGCATGAAATTCCAAGGATGAACTATGGCATTTTTGTCCTACGTGCAAAGATTCTTTGTCATTCATTGGACACTTAGTGTCCATGGCACCGTTATAGGGTTAAAGATTAAATGTGTTTCGAGTGTCTTGGCTTGAATAAGGACCACAAAGCCACACCGGCAAGGACTGGCAAAGGTTTAAATCTATCTTCCGGATCACCGTAAAGACACTTGTGCGCGCCTTGTCAGCAACATTGTAATATGTAGAGTTTCTTCCACAATAAAACAAATTCAAAATAGCCACTCGGAAACAACAGAACTCTCGCACTTCTTAAATTGAATACCTGTCCTTTATTTGTGTAAAAAAAATAAAAATTGAACACCTCGTGTACCCTGCCCCAAATACCACATTATATAGAAAATATTCTAACAAAGAATTATAACCAGGACTAGCATGGGTTATCTGGAGAGCCTGTCTACATTCAAGTGATTTTCCAAAAGTAGGGTGATGCTTCAAAGTTTGAGATTTTCACGCGCATTGCAGCTTGGAAGTTGCACTGGTTGGGACAAGTGGCGTGTCCACGATAGAAGTATCATGTGGAACAGGGTATGCAAGGTTATGTGAAGGTTATGTAGAAGGTTATGTGAAGACCTTTGATGACCTCGTAATCTGTTGCTGGATTTTGATGTCTTGGAAAGCTGCGGCCCATTCCAGATGCCCGCTGCCACCAATCCTTTCTTCTTCAATTCACTTGCCTCAATTCCTTCACCACAATGCCTGCTCTGCTTTCAAGATCAACATTATCTGGTTCTATGATCTAGGTTGCTCTCTTTTGAGGTTTCAGTGAAATCGATTGCAAAATGCAGCCACATCAGGTATAAAGCAAGTCCCACTGAACGAAGAAGCGACGAGTACCCATGACGCTCAAAACCTATGCGTACCTAACCTGTATTCCAAATAAGAGGAGCTTATAGAGCACGAATCCAAAAGTGATTGAGCGAGAACTACCAAGGAAATCCCTAATTCAATGATAGGCAAGCAAATTGAATTAGAGATGGAAGTAAGCCTAAAACACATCGACAAGGTTCCTTGCATACTCACACCAGCTTCTTCTCATATTTACTAAACATTCCATAAAGAAAGAGGAGCTCACAGAGTAAATCAAACCAAAAGCAACGGAGCGAACCTAACCCTAAATGAATGTTTCGCAACCAAATTGAAGGAACCAAGTTAAGGTACCCATGGGACCAGGCCGGTCTTCTCTTGCATGAAACGGAACTTCGATTTCTCCTGCTCATCCTGAACCTGCTTGCGAAGCTCCTCCAGCTTCTTCTGCTCTCCCCCGTGCTTCTACTCGACCTTCCACACCGTTTCAGTGTTGCCCAAACTCTCCCTATGCTGTGAAAGCCAAAAGGCTGGGCGGGGGCGCGAAGCCCCTTCACATAAAAGCAAAAAGAATTACAAAGTAAGATCCCTAGGGAGGGTGAAGTTCCACATTTTAGATCCCGGGTGGTAAAACAGCGGGGACCATAAAAGTTCAAAGTCAGCCTGAAAGGCCGCCCTTTTGTCGGTGTCTTTAACCCTACGCCTAAACTCCTGATGGATGGCCATCCTCGAGTGAATAGTAGAGGTCTAAGCAGTTTTCAAGATCCTGATGGAGCTGAAGTCCAGGGTGTTAAACCTGACATTGCAACGTTACACCCAGGTGTGCCAGACAATATAAGAGCGAAGGACATCCCAAGGCTGGAAAGCATACAAATACTTACCAATCTGAAGCCTATCCTGTAAGCTAATACGTCCTAAAATAACGTCCATAAAGGAGCGAATGCGGGGAACCCCTAACGGACTGCAAAATAGGTTGAGTTTCGTCCAGATCTGGGAAGAGAACTTGCATTCCCAGAACAGATCAAGGGCCGTTTCTAAGTGGAAACCGCAAAGGGGGCAGCCAAAGTCTGCCGTGGGGATACGAAGGCGAAGCCAATCTCCTGTGACGACTCCTTTGTTAAGAATCTGCCATAACAGTATGGCCGGCTTGCGAGGCCGAGCTTGATGCCATAAAAGCTTGTAAGCTAGGGTCCTCCTTGGCGTAGGAAAGTTCAGATTGATCATAGCCTGCGTGCCAATGGAGATGTTAGGCTTACTCTGAAGCCCCGCAGCGTAGCCTCTTTTAACCGTGTAGGAAAAGAAGGGGGCCTTTCCCTGATGTGCCTGCATCCCCCAGCTCCATTCGCCGGGATCCCAGGGAAGGTCCTTTAAACTTGCTTGTCTGAAGTGCCAAGCCGAATCGGGGGCAGTGGGGGTGTCTGGGGGTTGCACTCCGAGAATCCTTTGGCTTGGGCAGACTAGATACATACTCGGATTGGAATAAGTGAAGAGCTTGGGATGGGCCGTGAGAGAGTATCTTGGATCAGCCGCTCCGAATCCTGCGGTGTAGTGTAGCTCACGACTTCGCCTGTGGAGTGGTTCTGAAAGAAGACGTGAGGGCTACGCGCCTCCTTATACCACCCTGTATTGCTTCGTAAAGGAAAGGCTCTAGGCTTCCAAGGAATGTGAGATAGAAGTTTCAGCCTGCGGGATCGTCTGTTCTCCGTTACGGTGCCTTTTTTTGGGAGCTTCCTCTGGATCTCAGCTCCCGTGAGCCAATCTCGTGGTTCCAGAAGTGTTTGACTTGCGTCAGACCTTCCCTAGCCCAAAGGTGTAGCCTTATGTTTGGACCTTTGCCTAGGGGTGTATTTTCCGCTTCCGAAATCAAGGGATTGCCAAACAAGGGCTGGCGCAAGATTTCGGAGAGGATTTCCGGCTGTCTTTGTATCAAGGAGCCACGAACTGCGACAAAGGCCTTGATGCAAGCTTTGACCAAGGGAGAATGATTTGCTGCGCTTAGTCCCTTGCTAAAGAGGAGCCAGGTGGGAGATCTGTGCCATTTAGTATCGGCCAGCGGGCGACCGTGTTCTATGCGATGTCGCATCAGGGCTTTCCAAGGCTCCCCCCCCCGGGGATAGGCTTCGCACTACTAGTTTAGCAAGAAGCGCTTGAGACTGAAAGAAAGGATCAATCAGATCGAGTCCGCCCTCTGCTACTGGTTGGATGCATGTGGCCCATCGAACTCTCGTAGGAGTTCGGCTGTCATCCTTGCCTGACCATAGGTACTGGGTGATAGTTCCACAAATTTTATCGCATACCTTGGGAGATAAGCCGCAACAAGCGGCTATGTACCAGCATGTGGCAAGCAACACTTGATTGCATATAAGGATTCGGCCAGCTTGGGAGGCTGTTTTCGAGGCCCAGCAACGCAGCTTGGCTTTGAGAAGCTCTAAGAGAGGTTCCGTGTTTGCATCGTTAGGGAGTCAGAATCCCACTAAGGGGCCTAAGTAACGTACTCCTCTCCCTTCAGGAACCCAAGAGAGACCAAAATCTACCCCCCAGTTGGTGCGTCTAGGGTTTCGAGACGCCCATATGGCACTCGATTTTTCCCAATTAACCTTGGAGCCGGAGGCTAAGCAAAAGAGGTTAAGAACCGCCTTGAGTCGTTGAAGGTTCCTCATCGTCCCTTGGGCATAAAGGGAGGCATCATCTGCGAAGGTCGCGTCCGTGACTGTCTTGCCAATCGGCAGACGAAAGCCCTTAATCCCGTAGCTAGGATCCTCTAACATGAACCCCAGTGAATCAAAGACTACGATGAATATGAATGGAGCAAGGGGACACCCCTGCTGGGCTGAGCGCGACAGGTCAAAATCTGGCCCTACTTCGCCATTGACCAAAACTGCAGAGGTTGGCTGTGCGTATAATGACATCACGCCCTTAATAAACTCGGGGTGGAATCCTCTGGCTGCCATCACCTCCTCCATAAAAGGCCATGAGATGCGGTCAAAGGCCTTTTCGAAATCAAGGAGGAGGAGTGCAAGATCTTGACTTGTCTCCTCTGCATAGCACATCGATTCTTGGGCTAAAAATATGTTGTCAATGATGCTGCGTCCTCTCACATATCCGGTCTAATTCGGACGTATTATGTCTGAGAGGATCCTTTGTAAGCGGCGGGCCAGGATCTTGGCGGCAATCTTGTAGAAGGATGAGAGAAGCGTGATGGGTCTGAAGTTTTTTAACAATGTGCCATCTCCACCTTTGGGCAGTAAGGTAATGATACCTTTGTTGTGTTGGGGGGTGAGGGCCCCCTTCTGCATTGCTTCCCAAACTGCTTCCAGTAAATCCTCTTCCACCGCTGCCGAGCAAGCTTTGAAGAAATCGGTTGGAATGCCATCCTCCCCCGGCGCATGGCCTGAGGTCAGATCCTTGATGGCTTCGCGGAGCTCTTGCATTGTAACTTCTCCCTGGAGCCCTCTATTGTGTCTATCCGTAACATCCCGGGGGATGCTTCGCATCACTTTGTGTCTAGCTTGGATGATCTCTGGGGTATCCATCTCTGTCGTGAAGAGCTCCCGATAGTAATCTGTGACAGCGTGAAGCTTGAACTGCTGGTCAGAAATGAGCCCAGTGCCAACTTGCAGTTGGGGGATAAGGTGGTTTCTCTGAGCATCTTTGAAGACGTTGAAGAATTCCTTCGTGCAACGATCCCCGTTTTTGAGCCACCTCGCCGACACTTGGTGGTATTGGGAGTCTAAGATCTCCAACAAGAGCTCGTGGAGATGGGTTTGAGCTTTGTTGAGTTTGAGAGCAGTTGCCACATCTCCTGGAGAGTCCTGAAGGATGCGCTCAGCTGTCTGAAGGATGCGGGTTGCCCTGTGTTCGGTTTTATAGCGGGCGATTTTGGCCTCCTTCTGTATTTTCCCTACGGCTGCTTGGGTTCTGATCTGCGCCCTGAAGATCTAGTCCATTGCTGATTGCTCTGGATCCTTGGGGGAGTCCCCTGACCAAGCTTGGATGAGTTTTCTCCAGTCCTCCGGCTGCGTGAGGGAGCTATACTGGAAGGACTCCGGACACGCGCTGGATTTCCTGGCGGAGAAAATTCTGAGTTGAACCAGGGCATGATCAGAGATCTTCAGTAGCGGGTGGAGTGTGAGCTGACCCCCTTGCTCTTCCAGGAAAGAGGATAAATATACACGGTCGATACGGGCCATCCTGTGGGGAGTACCCTTCCTCCTGTTATCCCATGTAAATCTAAGGTCGGAGCTTTTGTGAAAGGAGTCCATGTCCCAGGAGTCCCACAGGCCATAGTGATTCAGTAACCGTGACCATGCCGCCTTTTTCTGGTCGGTTTGGAGTGGTACATGTGAGAGAAGTCTCAGTCCAATCTGAGGCTTTTTCTACCATGTTTAAGTCCCCAACGAGGATGAAAAAATCCCCCATGAGATCAACTTCGATGAGGGATCGCCAAAAGGCCGCTCTGCTGGAGGATGATGTAGGAGCGTATACGTTGATTATTGTCAAAATGCGGCCTGAGTCGGTTTTTAAGGATATGGATTGAGCTCGACCATCTACGACGATTTGCTGAGCGATGACCCGCCCCGCATGCGCTTTGGAGATCAAGATAGCTGTACCTGCACTCCATCTCTCCACGGCGCCTTGATGACGCAATGCTGGGTTCCATGCTCTCAAGCCCCCGTGGAATGGGAGATTGTGACATCTCCTCGAGCATCTGGCTGCGGACATCCAGTGTTCCTGGAGGAGTAAAATATCTGGAGAGTCTGACATTTGTGCGAATAATCTCCGAATGTGCACTTGCTTTTGTGAGCCTTTGGAGCCTACTCCTGCTCCACGAATGTTAAGGGTAGCTATATTGATTGACATGTCCATCATACAAGGCTGTTGGATGGAGTCACCGATGTGGATGTGTCCATCGCCACGAGGTGCGATTGTGTGGATCCCTTCTCTGTGATCTTGGCCCGTTTAGATGTTGGTCTCGGGGAGGCCTGCTGCTCGGGCTGCCAATCTCCTATATGACTGTATCTGCCTCATCTGTCTCCGGGTTGTAAATAGCTGCGGAGTCTTTCAGTAATGCGTTGGCCTTCGCTCTGCCCCTGCTGGAGCTTAATGTCGCAATGTAGGTGGAGTCCATCCAAAACCAAGGTACCTTCTTCAATGTCTTCGTGTGTTCTGGGACCCTGATTATTGCTAACAGTGTGAGTTCCTGGGCTTCCCCTGCGCTGTCCCATCTCCCGAACCAGGATATCATATCCCAGTCATCCAAGGAAATGGGATCCCGGAGAGTGTCTTTGGTATGATCCTGCAAGGCATATAGGATTGATCCTTTGATGTTTTCTGGTGAGAGGCCTTCTCTGGGGAATTCTACCGAGAGAGGAGGGGGGATGGCCACTGACTGATCCGCTTGTTGGGAAAGAAGGACCTCTGTATCCCTCCTCTGCGTGCGCGTGAAGATTGGCCAAATTGAGAGAAATTTGGTTGGCTTGTCCTCGTTGCGAGGAGGATAGATTTGGAATGTGCTGTCTAAAAGGTCTTCTGGCCAAACTGTCCACCACTCCTCCGGGACATGAGAGGAAGAGCGGCTCATTTTAATGCTGTCGACCCTGCTTCCTTCATAGAGGTTGCCTTTCCGCGGTCTAATCTGTTGTACTGGAGATGGGAGAGACAATGGAGGGAAGTCCTCCGAACTCGAAGGCTGGGGGGCGCCCCGGATCTCTAGGGAGGGCGGGGTGGTCGCCCTGATCTCATGTGTCACTGGGGCTGATTGGACCTTTATGGGAGCTAGATCTGCTTGCATAATCCGCTGCAAAGTCCATCGCTCCGTATGTTCTTTCCCTGGCTTCTGCGTACCGTTCTGAAGATTCGGGATACAGGGAGATCTGGGCTTCTCAAGATGATTAGCTCCGCCCTGCTCACACTGGAGGGATGTATCTCTGTTCTCCAGTGAGATCTCCACTTTGTTTTCCGTCATATTGTCTCTCTGGCATTCTCTGATAGCCTCGATTGAGGGGGTTTGCGTGAATGTTTCTTTGTTGGACCTGAGAGGGAGTTCACGTGGAGGGGAGCTGCTCCTCGATGTGGTCTACTCCCATTTGTGTCCTGCCTTGTCTCTGCAGCAGATTTTACGTCGTTCTTTCGCCGGCTTCTGTGTGAGTCTCCTCCTGTATCCTCCGATCCCGCCGAGATCTGAGCCTGAGATAGGGAAAGGGTGGAATTTTGTGTGAGAGTTTGATCAGGTCGGGTGTGTGGGTTGCCCAAGCTCCGAGAACATGAGGCCACTGGCTGAACGCGCTGTCCGTCTACCTCCTGACCGGAAGCACCTCGTTCTGTATCTCTGGAGCCTCGAGTTGCTAGGGAGGGGCGATGTCTAAATGCCTTCTGGGCCTCCCCTGGGACCTGAATCTGTGAGCTCTAGACCTGTGTGATCAATCTAGATGCGCATCTTCCTTCCTTCTCCAAAGATTCTCTCCTGATAAGGGGTGTTGTGGGGGCTTTCGATTTGAAGGCGAAAGATTCCTATCGTCTCCTGCACTCCACACCCTCATCCACATCCCTGGGTTGCATTAAGGGCTGCATCTTGGACTCGGACTGTGTGGTGTGTGTACCTGGAGTGTTTCCCTGTGGAAGCGTCCTGTCTACCTCCTGACCAAGTGTGCCACAGGGTAGAACGGGCTTAGGTTTCCGCCGAGCTTGTGATGCAGCGTTTGATTCTTTTGCGGCATTCTGCTCTAACGGAAGGTCAATGTCCATCCTGATCTCTTCTCTTGGACCTGAAGCGTAACCTGCGAGGCCGGAGCTATCTGCGGGAGCTGCCTTCTGCATCATCTCGTCTGTTGGGATCTGTGGGACCCTCGGCAGCTGAACTCCGGGGACTTAGTCTTATGAGAGATCTGGGCTACCTGTCTCCCTGGGATTGGTGTCTGACCCGGACTTCCTTTCCTGATCTGTTGGGTGTCGGTGTGAATGTCCTTGTTTGTCTTTGCTTGCCATTGGGTCTTGTCTTTAGCTCCTTGCTGCTTCTTCTTTTTCCGTTTGGACTTAATTAGCTGAAACCCGTCTTTGTCCCTTTGCTTTGTTTCTCCTTCTGGAACGACCTGCTGTCTACCCTGCTTTGCTGAGCCAGCTGAGGGCTTGTTGGAAGGGCATCTGGAAACTGGGTGTCCAAACTTCCTGCATCTGTTGCATTGGTCTGGAAGCCCCGAGTAACTGACTTCCTGGCTGACGGGGGTTAATCCTCCTGATTCATCTGGAAGGTGTAACAGAATGCTACCTGGTAGCTTGGATATATCTATTACCCTAACTGTGATCAGGGGCCCCCCTGGACGCTTGAGGGCAACTTCCTTGGTTTCCACCATCAGAATTTCTCTTAACTTGGCTGCGAGTGTTTGCAACCAAGCTTCTGCCGATAGTACAGGGTCCAGCCCTGGGAACTGGACTCTTATTATATAACCTGTTTTGAGTGAGGAGAATGAGCTCTCCGTGGTGAAGTCTTTCTGCCATGAAAAGAGCTGGAGCGCTCTCCCCTCTCCGGAGACATTCCTACGAGTGACCGCGGTCATCGCGTCCTCTTTAGTTTTAAACTCGGCTCTGAAAAAGCCTCTGGCCAAATTCTGAACTGAGATTAGAGTGTCACCGAAGCTTTGTTTCAGGATTTTGGCAATAACTGTGTATCCTGGGGATTGCCCGACAGATCTGCCCAAAACCAGCTTGCCATGAAGTTCTTGTTGGGCAGTGAGGATGCTCTGGGCTTGCTCCGGTGTGAATTGGAAATCCAGGGACCAATCCTTATCTATGATAGGGTGTTCTGGAGCCAGGTTTCCCTCCTTTTCAGGAGCTAACCTCTGTTCTGTGGCCGTAGCCATCCAGCCCTCTCCCACATCCTCTGGGAGGGCTAAGATCTGTTCATTCTCCATACCAGCTTGAAATACGAAACCCTATCTGTGAATACCTAAAACGTGCGAGTGACGGCGGATCGCCCAAACAAGCGAGCCTGATGTCTTAATACTTAATGCAAGTACTATAGCACAGCTAAAGTATCACTGACAGACCTGATCCAACAGATATGTGAACGTCCTCTATTTGCAAAGATCGACTGAAACTTTAACCCTAACCCTAATGCTGAGAGTCCAGAGAAGAGGATTGAGTTCCGATCAATCTGGCTGAGCGAGCCTCTTACGATTCCGCTCAACCAGAGATGCGAAACCCTGACCCAACGCAATATGCACAAGGAAGTTTCCGACAGTAGGTGGCAACTACCGCTAAAACCCTCGCTTTTTTACAAAACTCCTCCAAAACGACACATACAGCTCTCTAACCGATCCTCAGACACACGCAAGCACCAATCCGGTGTGAGCGCCTGGGAAATCTGGTCCGAAAACCTGTGAAAATCGAAATTGGGGAAGATGCGCCCTCTCCGTGATTTCCGGAAACCCTAGGGGGAAAGGTGAGAATGATGATGGTAACTCTCCCTATGCAGTCCCTTGTTGTTCAGAAATTTGAGATCCATTTCACACACAAACTTCAGACACGGTAACCACAATTAAGACAACCGCAAAACTCCCTCCCAAAATCGGTCCAGAGAGAGATGATCCTCGAAGACATGAAGAAAGCAATACTCTTTTTCGTGATTTCAAGTTCTTCATCGCCATCGCCTTGCGCAGCTGTAATTAAACTACTGACCTTCACAGCTATGAGTCAAGCGTTTCCAAGTCACATAAGCTCGCTGCGCAAGCGAGATAGACCGAAATCAAACAGAATGGTAAACCTATCAATCGAACATCGCACACAGCAATGCGCAGAAAGAAGAAACCGTCATCATCTGACCTGATGCAAGGCTTCTGCACTCCTAGTCTCATGGAGAGTTCCGAGATTTATAAGTTGATTAGAAGTGCCCGACAATTTTCAAGCCGAGCTAACACTCCATGATGTCGTTGTTCCAATCCACTCTCTCGAATCTCACGTCTCCAAGGATAAAATCTGTCGTTGCATTCTCTATCTCGGTTACGGTTAGTTTAGGGTCAGAGATGCGAACGAGGTATACAAATCATGTGTGGAATCGAAGACTCATTCAAAGCAGACCACCCCGCAAGCGTGAGTTCATGATGCGGATTCGATCAACAGGCTCATTTTGTGTGGGGTTCTTCGTCTTTCGTCAACCCGCGAGTGCGAGTTCTGTCACTTGAATAATCCCACTCCCAGAATGACTCCTAAACCAACAACTATCCCCGCAATCAGCACAGGCAGCTGACAGCTCTTCAGACTCACAGACACTCGCCGACACTTCTAAGAAAAACGGATGCCCTCCGCAAGAATCCCAAAGTTTGGAATTGTACGTGTGCAGGACGAAGCCCCCAAAACATGGCCCTCGACCGCTGAGCTTGCTTCCATGCTTCTCACGGTGTGTTGAATGTTTGTAGTAGTAAACGGCACGCATGTGCTCTGTGGATTTCGACGTTCCTGGTGTGTGGATTCGAAATTGTATTCTGCTGCTTGCTGCGCCGTAGCTTCGTATTTTCTACAAGGAGTGGTGAATGTTATTTTCCCGGCAATTCTCTGCCACTCTCCAGGTTCCTCCAAGGTTATGGCGTCAGAAAACTCAGAACAGGTCCTGTTTCATCTGCATTCGATTACTATTCTATCTGATGTACTGTCGTCATCTGCACATCCAGATGGGATTTTGACCACTAACTTATAGTGCGTCCCTTAAGGATGGTTTTGAAGTTCCCGCAAGGTGAAAAATCTGTGCACGCCGGGTTCACACACTAGCACAATATTTGGGGAGAACTGCCGGTTAGTCATTTGTTAGCCGTTGGAATTGGGAAAAACCCCGGTTGCAATTTGAAAACATTGGGAAAAAATGATGAAAAAATCTGTAAAATTTCTATTTGGAGTAAAAACTAGAGAAAAAAACGGACTCGGAATTTGAAAAACCGGTTCAATTATGTGGGAATTGAAGGAAAATAGGTGGTAAAACTCAAAATTTATCCCTGGCATGAGCAGTTTCCAGAGCCCAGGAATTCCACATGCAGCTGAATCAACACTCAGGTGGTGTACAGTGCTGTTCTGTACAGGCAGTCTTTGGCCATGCCATCCTCTTGCGGAACAGAGTGGACTTTCACACTCTATCGAACACCAGGGTCGGCCACCGCAAGCAGGTTCTATAAGCAAGGGTTTTGTTTGCTGCGGAAACCCAATTGTATTGAACCTTAGTGCGCGTGTGTTGCGACCAATTTCTATAGTGCAAGGATTTAGGGGTTTGCAGGGGCTCTGGAGGTGAAGGATCCATCCAGCTCAAGTAAGTTAATTAACGTCCAGGAGAGCTTATTTAACAAGGAGCCCATTCGGTGGAAGTATTTTCTTCACCTCAACTTTCGTTTCCACGTTTTTGATTAATCAGTCTGGCATTGCACAGTGTGATTAGTGGTTGAACGATCGATCGATGGCGTTTGAGACGATGCATCAGCTAGTGCAGTTGCTAACGAATCGACAGAAGAAAGTTCCATTTTGTGTAATGTAGCTCTGGACCGAAAGGGAGCTAGCTAGGAGGCTTTGATTTGACGAAAAACTTAACTGCATACATTGCAGTGAATGTTAGGAAGTTTGAGTTGGAGCTTACTTGAAACGGCGTGGCTCGGTGATCCAGGAGAAGAGCCTCTTGTGGCGTTGCTGCTTGTTCATACCAACGGAAGTGACGCGCAACAACACAACAAGGCATGTGGTGGAGCTCTACATCACCCACACCAATCTCTGAGGAAGATAAGTTTAAATCAACAGGTATCTTTTGTTGGCTCTGGGTTGAAGGGGGGAGGAGGCTTTGATTCGATAAAAACTACATTCATACTCAATGAGAGGAGGTTTGAGGAGGACTTTACTTGATACTTGAAACTCGAGTCAGCGCTGCTGGTACAGAGCCTCTTGTTGCGTTGCTGGTTGTTGATGTTTATACCAATGTGGATTGTTAATTCTTGAGGCTTTTGTTGAAATGTGGACATTAGGACTGTTTCCTTGCATTGTTGTAACTTTTGTTTTGCACAGCCTACATCGACTCATCTGCCTTGAAAGTCAGATTTAAGACAACTGCATGTTCAACTTGTGACAACGATGGACGAGCTTGCATCTTTTCAGGCGAGCCCCCTCATCCCTTGAGTATTTACAGATTTTCAAGTTTTCTTGGTCTCTTTCTTTCTGGTCCCCTACAGCGTACAAATGACTTAGTGCCACTTAGATTGCACAGGTCAAATCCACATCATTGACATAAGAACGAAGCCATACACCTAAATTGACTCAAGAACCATATATTATTCATTTGACCGTTTTTGTCCCATGGCCGGCGACTGTATACTAGTCCAGGAGACGAGTGAGCAGGAAGAGATGATACTCGCATGGCTCTTAGAGGCATGCGGCAAAACATCTGAGAGAGCAAGGTTTCAAGCTCCCTATTGAGATCTTTCAGATATATTGAACCCTTGTTACCTCAATTGTGTCAATAAGTTAGGTGTCAAATGCAGTGAAATACATTTTAATTAAGCTTGTAAGCTCAACCCAAATGCACGTAATATCTGTTCGATCGACTTTAAGTTTCTTGCTTGAATCCGCGCTATCTCAAGTGACCGTCAGATGGAATTGACCTCGTCATCACGTCTTCCAGTCCAACATTGGTTTTCAGCAAGCTCGAGCTATGAAATCCACTTCTGTCCTACCGATCGCAGAGCTTATTAATGCCCATGCTGAATTCAAAGTAAGCATCCGCTGTCGTTGCTGAATTCACGCTGTGCGCTAATACCTGACAGTGGTTGCATCCTATCACAGGGCCGTCCCCCCCACCCAACATGAGAACGCCCAGGAGACTAGATGTCAAAGAGCAAACCTCCAGCCTCAAGAATGGCGCAGCGTGGATGTTCCCATTCCTATCTCACAGTGCCATGGATTCTTTTGTTGCCCTTTCTTTTGGTCACAAGACTACCTGCAGGAGCATGTTTTCCAGACCTCAGTCCAAAACAGCCAGAACCAGATCCAGAAGATCAATTCACACTAATTCGGGAGAACCCGAAATCTTACTTTCCATCAAGCAAATCCTCGACCCCTTCTCATCTCTCTCCTTCTGGAACAAAAACAACGCCGTGAATTACTGCACTTGGCATGGCGTGGTGTGCAACACCAGAACCAGACATGTGGTGGAGCTTAACATGACCAACACCAATCTAAGAGGAAGCATCCCGAGCTTCCTTTGCAACCTCACTCACCTGGGAAACATCAGTCTCTCATACACAAATCTCACAGGAAACTTGCCACCGGAGCTTAGCTTATGCAGACACCTTGACTACTTGCACCTGGACCTCAACCAGCTGACGGGAGCGCTTCCGAAGGAACTAGGCCAGTTGCAGAAGCTTCGGGACCTTTATGTCTACAACAACAATCTTACTGAAGAGATTCCGGTGGAGTTAGGGAACTGCTCCAGGCTTACAGCGCTCAACTTGGAATATAACGTGCTTTCTGGACCCATTCCTGGGTCGTTAGGAAACTGCACTGAGCTCGCTTGGTTTAAGATGACTAATAACACATTGAATGGGACGTTACCTGATGAGCTTGGGAAGTCGAAGAAGTTGCGAGGGCTGTATCTAGCGAACAACGAACTCGAGGGTAGTGTACCTGAATCTTTTGGTGGATTGGAAAGCCTGAGTCACTTGTATTTGTATGGGAACCGATTTAGCGTGCCCTGCCAGATTTGTTCACCAATTTGCAGGCTCTTCGGCATGTGGATCTCATAGGAAACGACTTCACGGGCAGGATCCCGACTTCTCTAGGAGAGTGCTAAAAGCTTGCGCTGTTGCACCTCACGGACAATAGCTTCAGTGGGGAGGTTCCGAGGTCGCTAAGCAATTGCACTAATCTTGTGTACCTCGACTTGAAGCAGAACAAGCTTTCGGGCGCCATACCTGGCGAGATTGGGGGGACACAGAAAAATTTATCCGTGGTTGACTTCCGAGAGAATTTGCTCACAGGGGAAGTTCCATTCACGTTTCTCAACACCAGTACTTTGTTATACGTCGATTTCAGCAGCAATTCTATTTCAGGAGCTTTACCAGAGTCCAACAGGGAGCCTTTTCTTCCGCTTCTTCGTGTGCTGAGCCTCTCTACCAACAGCCTGACTGGACCATTTCCTTCATGGATATGGAAACTCTCCGCAATTCAAATTCTAGACTTGGCGTCTAATGAATTCACAGGCACTATTGCAAGAAATCTCTCTAGTCTCACAGCTTTGACGAAACCCTCAAACCAGTCTTCTTTGGAGGGAGCCTTACGACCTAATGGAGGATACCCATTAACAGTGAAAAACGGTTCCTACATTTACAACTTGCTGACGAAGTCGGTGACAGTGATAGACTTGTCCAACAACAGCATTGAAGGGCATTTACCCTCTGATTTTGGAAGCTTAGAAGCGCTCTACAGCTTGAGCTTGTCGAACAGCCACTTGACAGGGACTATCCCAAGTAGTCTGTCTCTGATGAGGCAGCTGGAGAGTTTGAATCTCGCATACAATAAGCTCACCGGGCCTATTCCTCCGGAGCTTGGAAACTTGATCAGTTAAACTCCTTGTCACTGGCGTGGAATGATTTGTCGGGGGAGATTCCGAGTACTAATGCCTTCAACTTTAAGAACGGACTCTCCAGCTTTGTAGTGAATCCGCTCTTGTGTGGCGTACCTTTAGATGCTTGCCCAAGTGGGAGTCACACGAATACTCTTTTTTCGGATGTGGTGAGGAGTCCTGGTGGTGGGGTTTGCGGTGGTAAGGATGATGGTTTCGCTGTGGCAACCGGCTCGGGGGGTCGTTTTTCACAAGAAGGAGCGGGGCCGAGTTCAAGGACTCTACTTTGATGCAGCAAATCATTTAAATTACGTCAGTGCGCAAAGGACTTAAGCTGGTGGAGGATAGTGTCTGAATCCGTGGACGTCGACTGACCTGGATTGTAATGGTAGCTAACTCGGCCCCAAAATTTTTGTTGAAGATGTTGTGTGCATCACTTAATTTGCGTTATATCATGCATGAGGAGTGTGATTTGGGGGCATGCAAAGAGCTGTGGAGCTTTTGCAGGACAAGAGACGATCATGGAATGGACATCGAGATCTTTGGATGTGGATGAGATCAAATTCCATTCAATACGTATGGACGACTTTCTTTCTCGATTTCAAAGCGCGAGGCCACTTTTGCAGTGCAATATCAGTGAGGCTTGTTTCCACTGTATGGATAGTACCACTTAGGGATCTTGAATTCTAGAGAATTGAGAGCATATCATCAGTGCTAATTTTTGTGTTTTATTTGAGTGTTTATTGTTTGAAAAATGTAAAGTTCAGTTAGGTTTTGTACAATTTTGAATTTAGAACTTCAGAAATTATTATCTCTATCAATTGAACTAGCCAGTAAATCATTGGTTTTTTGGCACATAATGCTAGAGAGGATTTCTATTATTTCTACTCAGTATTTAGCGCATGGTTCACAGGAAAGAATGTGTCAATTTTTATTGAAAAATACCTTGAATTTTTTTAGTCAAAACAAAAAAGCGTGTTCTGATCAAATCTCGCACAATGATTCCAATTTTCCAATTTATAACAAAAATTCTAAAGTTTGAAATGGGGTTGCATGACTTTCTTCATGGTCCTGTGCAGTCACAGGGAGAAAAGGTCAGTGAAGAACGATTCGAGCTACTTATCCTTGCGCACCCAGTCCCCGACTCTTAATTTGCCCTGCGCCACGACCTTCCATGCGTCGCATTAATTAGACTGCGAAAATCTTCTTTTGAAATCTATCCTGAGAACTCGATCCTAGTTTTTACGGAAGTAAAGTCAGCAATGACTACCAAATCACGAACCTGGAATGCATCCCTGCGCGAAGCCCTGAAAAAATGCAAAATACACTCGAAGTTAACTCGAAGTTCCGTGCACTGAAATCTTAAACTCCCCGCAATTCCGACTTCACTACACAGACAGCTATTCAAAGTATTCGTCTTTCGGTCACTCGGCGACTTTTGTCGTGTTTTGTAGCTGGGCTGATACAAAAATTAAATTATAATGTTGTGAAATTTGGATTTTGGTATATAGCGCTTGCAATTGTTACACTTAGTTGAAATATAGGGCTTTTCCTAATTTCGAGATGCATTACGAAGGAAACTTGACAGGCTTCATTTCCTTAATTAAAATATAACATGACCAGCTGGTAAGAGAGCTGCACGCATCCATCGAGTGGGAAAGGGGTTAATTAGGGCATATTACACCAACGGAATTACAGACAAGGTGACAAGGTTGTGGGTAACATTAAACTTCCCATTCATTTTTGAACATTAATCTTAGGAAAATCTTACCAGATTTTGGATCCTTTTCATTTCCTAAAGCTGGTGATTTAGATAGCTATGAATGATGCTCCAAGGCATGCTCAGAGAGTTCAGGAAACTCTGGACTCATGTCACGGAGTTGGGAATGATGGGAGGAACATGACGAAGACGTTGGAAATCCTAGGCAACCCCTTCAAGACTTAAAACGAAAAGATGAAACACGGTGTAAAGTATGACAATAAGAAATTCAGAAGTGTGTATCAATAGTGAACAGATCGAACCAGAATTAGATCCTTGATCGAATTGCGGACTTGTTCAGATTGCTGACTTGTTCAGATTACTGACTTGTTCATCATTCGGATTGAGAACTCAAGCTCAATGGCAAGGAATGGGTTTCTGCGGGGTTTGTATATAAAGGGGGGAGAGGAGCACCGTGAAATTCCCAAGGAAAGCTCCGAATGGACGAGTAAACGTACGGCGTTCCCTATTTCCGGACATTCTGTAGGACCCGCCCTCGCCATAGCCAGAACTGAACGCGCCAGAGATTGCGCACATGTTTCTTAAGCTCGTGGGCCTCCGAGTGAGAGCGCCATGTCAGAGGCTGCGACCCCTTGTGGCCCGCCACATCACGGGTTTCGTTGGTTGTTGCGGGAATGCGAGGTCGAGTGGCCGCATACCGCCCGGATCTGCTGAGGGAGCAATTCCCGGAGGCCAAAGAGGCATAATTTCGTTATTCTGGAGCTCAAGGATGCCTCGCAGCGAACTTCGGAGACAAAACGCGCCTCCAACTTCTTTCGGTTTGTCTTTTGTTTGCTTGCTTGTTCGTTTTCGGCACAAAGGAATTGAAAGCGGCCTTCGCTTTTGTTTTGCTCTGAAAGTGGAGTTGATACTCAGCGTTGAATTGTTATTTTCTGGTTTGTTCCGATACACGCTCGCTGAATTGCAGGTCGGTCATAAGAACCATTATGAAGTACTAAGAGCATCCCCCCCAGGGGGCTCCCGTATCCCTATCCGGATGAGTTTCATCCGGATAGGGAAGAAACCCCCCACCAGCATGCTCTATCTGCATAATTTTGGGGATGGGGTCCCCAATCCTCACAATTGGCCTTCAGATAGGGAAGTGACTGTCTGGTAAACCCTATTCTTTCTTTAGTATAAAGCAATGTGTTCAGTAAATGGGGATGTTTTTTTATCATGATTTTGTGACAGCTTTGGCATGTTGCCGGGTAACTTCATAACTGATTTTACTGCAGTTTGGGGAAAGCAAGCTGTCTGCGGAAGGACTAGTGGGGGGTAGCTTCTGTATTCATGTGTGTCTAGATGACTCTGGACGTATCTAGATAGGAATACAGAAATGCTGGTGGGGATGCTCTAATAGCATCACCACTGGACTTGCAAAATGCAGAGGATTGTTGGTTGGCAAAATGCTGCTCCATCTTCTTTGCAAGCCGGGTTTTTGAGTGCATCCCACCCATGACTTGTTTGCAAGTTGAATGTCAATGAAACGAACTGATTCGGAATTGGGGTTTAGACTTCGAATGAAGTATAGCCATGTTGGGGAAGTGTCACTACAAGTGCCACAACAAGTGGAATTGCTTTGTCTCGTTATATTTGCAAGCTGCGAGCTAGGCCAAGTTTTGAATGGCATAATGATTCTTTTGCCAGCCGAAGCTCACTTTGCCAGTCGGCTACTAATGTAGTCATCCGTTTTGTCAAATAGGTGGGGCAATTTTGGCAACCTTTCTTTGCAAGTCATCTGTTTCCTAAGAGGTGTGGAGATGCTCTAATACATGTTTTAGACACTTGTCCATCACTTATGTACTTTCATTCAAGAAAATACCCAAAACTAGCTAATACTCTCCATTTATCTTCAAAAATTTGCTACATTGCATGCTTCCAGTTGAAAGGTGTATTGGGCAATTTCATTGGCATTTTGATAGCCAATGTGACTAAACTTCCATGCATCTAGAATTGGCCATGCATTGCATACATGATAAGGAATAAAATTTTAAAAATAATATGTAAGCTAGTGTGCAATAGTTGCAAGAGGAGAATCAAAATTGTTGGCCAACACAATTTTCAAGAGAGGCTTGTGAAAAGCGGAAGAGGCAAGTTTCCTACTTTTAGAATATTATTTTTAACAATGGACTAGAAAATTTGGATTGCTTTCAATTCAATAACACAACAAAGCTATTCCTCAAAATGTAATCCCTCCTAATGCATATAGAAGTGAAAACATTATCAAACTCAACAAAGGCAATTCCAACTCTTGGAATACTTAGAAATGAATTTTTTGATTCCAACACAACATAGAAATTAGTTCTTGTACGAAACTAATGCAATGTTTTCTCTCTCTCTCTATATATATATACACACAATTGGTAGATAGTTAAATCATAGCAACATTAACAACAATAAATCATGTGCACAAAAATCAAAATATATGTTTTTTTCTACAATTAAATTTTAAACTAATTTTGTTTCTATTTTTTACTTCTTTTACTAATAGATTTATGAATGTAAATGTCCCTCGAGATATTTCCATTTGAATTACTCTTCCAATGAGATGTAATGTATAGATAGGTCTTGCAATGCTAATTGGGATCATTGATTTTAGCTTTGAATTATTCTTTCATAACCCCTTCAACATCTAAATTAGAAAATATGTGAAAATCGAGCCCTTTCATTTTTTAGCTCCATTATGAACTCTTTGTTGAGTTTGTGGGTTAATAGTAATGTAACTATAAAGGTATGCTTTATTGTTGGTAAAACTTTGCACCTAAAACAAGCAATAGGACAAAATTACTTCAACCAATTGTCTTGCCAAGGCGGGCAATGAAAAAAGGAGGGGGGGAACTCAATTTCCAAATAATATTGGTGGAGACTAATGAATCATGAGAGAATCTAATACGTGTCAAGTTCAAATTGCATCCCTCTCCACCCACTGGATTTACATCAAAATACAATTGGTATCTTTGTCTATAACACCTCTTATATCACTTTGCCCATTGGACAACTATGTAAATAGGCCTTAGGAGCCATGATCATGTCTTAGCTTATTCTTGGTCTTGTTTTTAAGTGTACTTGAACAACTTCTTTTTCCACTCATATTCAAAGCTCTATTAAAGATATTTAGCATACAGTGGGTACCTCCAAATGTGCCACTAAACCTTACACCGCCATCTTCACTCTGTGTACATCTCCCAAATCAATTATGTGCCTATGCAAAAGAAACATTTTTAGAACCAAATTTTGTTTTTTAATAACTTTTGCATATAGTATTCAAACGTTGTGTTCTTTGGTACGTTGGAACCTCCTTTCACTTGCCATTTTGAATATATAAATACTTGAACAGTCTAATAATTGTAATTAGGTGCAGTAGCAATTAGTGGCGCATTTGGAGATCCCTACTTTAGATAACACTGGTTTGAAAGCCAGCTTCCACTAGTTTTAATGAATCCAAATGAAAGCTACCTACCCCCAAACATAATTTTCAATTAGCTGTTTTGTTTATGTTTATGAAAAGTGTTGGCTGCAGCAAAAACAAACCATGATGTTCAGTTTGCAGGGAAGCACCAGACTGTTTATCAGGGGTGAGGAACACTAGTATCATTATTCTTAGTAACTATGGTGAATTGAGACATTCCCTGATCACTGCAGGTTTTCGGTCAACAATTAATTCCATGAGCTGGTCGTTTTGATTTGAAGCATACAGACACCACGCTTCTTCTGCTTCTGCTTCTGCTGTGGCCCCAGCTGCCATAACTTATATGTACTTGAGCTCTGAATTCACACAAAGCTCCATGACGGACATTACATCGGTTATGGAGTCATCTTTGTTTCACAGCTTCGAGTGGCCACATCCGGAGCAGCCAGGTCCTCCTTCAGTTGGTCTTCAGGCTGCAGAAACTTGAGAAAAATCAGCTCTGGTGACTGGCAGACGTGTGTCGATGATGGACAGAGCCGACAAACTACAACACAACTTAGTTATGATTCCACAAGTACCACCAGTCTGGGCCTTCTTTTTAACTGTAGCTCTCGTGTTCTGGCAGCATGTAGTTGAATTAAATTTGGAGGGACATCATCATATGAGCTCTGTCCTTTTTTTTTTGTCAGAGTTGGCGAAAGTTCATGAGAAAAAACACTTACTGGCAGCATGGACTGGAAGTTGTATGTGGCAAACCTATGCATACCTTATATTGATTCATGATGTCATGAATGACCTTGACAAGTTCCAATAGGCAAGTAAGGTGGAGCCATCCATTTTTAACTAGGATCATGTAGTAGTAGGATAATTATTGGAAATTCAATTGAGGCTAAGATTGGTTGTCGATCATCAATTCTTGAAGTGTCATCATGACACATAGTTTTTTAGGAAGTAGTTCATAAATGAGTGGTCATGGAACACTTTAGACATTGGTTATAGGTTTGGACTAACTTTTCGCTTCCAAAATTTATAGTAATTTCAATTCCAGGAATAAAATTAGTGAAAAAAAATTGCAATCTACATGATTTCTATCTTTCCACACTAAAAAGAAAATTGCATTGCCTTCTACTTGTTCAACAAAATCGCTTTAAAAATGATTAGTTATGGGTGACTTCACTTAACTTGAAGATGTATGTGGACAAACATGAGGTCGATAATAACCTCAATGGACCCCATTTCAACATAGATGGAAGTATGTCATTGCATTAGGGGAGGCAAGTTCTTTTCTATAAGCATAGCATTGTTAACTAAATAGAATAGTGAAATTAGGTTGCCTCGACAAATAGGTTGCCACAATATGAATTTAAAAAAAAAATAGAAATAATAGTAACAAACATCTTCAAATAATTGATGTTTTTGTTGAGTTTACACTAACAAAAAAATTGATAAAAAGAAAAAGTTCAAAAATGGTGTACATTTGAGCTTTCATGATACTATCTTCAAGGTGTCACAAAAATTACAATTTTAACAAATGAATTAGAAAAATAAAATAAAATAAAATTTCAAAGTAGATTATTGGAGCTACATTTTTCTTCAATAAGCTTAGAAACATTTAAAATGAAGAACTATGTAAGAAAATCAGGTTTTCACTTTCAAAATGCATGTAAGGCTTGTAATGACAGAGCAGAGTTTCTTCCACAATATTAAAAAAAAAATCTGAAATAGCCACTGAAAAACAATAGAACTCTTGCACTTCTTAAATTCAATACCTTGTGTATCCTGCCCCCAATACCGCATTATATAGAAATTATTCCAACAAAAATTTATAACCAGGAATAGCATGGGTTATCCGGAGAGCCTGTCTACATTCAAGAGATTTTCCAAAATTAGGGTTATGCTTCAAAATTCGAGATTTTCACTCATTGCAGCTTGGAACTTGGAGCTTGGAAGTTGCACTGGTTGGGACAAGTGGCGTGTCCACGACAGAAGTATCATGTGGAACAGGGTATGCAAGGTTATGCAAAGGTTATGCGAAGGTTATGTAGAAGGTTATGGGAAGACCTTCGATGACCTTCGTAATCTGTTGCTGGATTTTGATTTCTTGGAAAGCTGTGGCCCATTCCAGATGGCCACTGCCACCAATCCTTGTTCTTCAATTCACTGGCCTCAATTCCTTCATCACAATGCCTGCTCTGCTTTCAAGATCAACATTATCTGGTTCTATGATCTAGGTTGCTCTCTTCTGAGGTTTCCGTGAAATCGATTGCAAAAATGCAGCCACATCTGATGTAATGCAAGTCAGAGTGATCGGCAAATGAATGAGTGACAAGTACCCACGGACACTCAAAACACATTTATCCCGTGCGCACCAAACCCGTATTCCAAACACATTGAACCCATGCTTAGAGCTACGAAACTGACGAATGTTTACAGTGGTGGGCACCCATTTGAGATAGTTCGATCGACTGAGAACTAATAACTAGGTTAGAATTTATTATATAAGTGTGCTCAATATGAAATCCATCAGGTAAAGCTCCAAAGTTGAGGCTCATAATTAACTCATTTCAGATTCTTCTGAATCTTCCCAACGTGCATCTACAGGATTGTCAAAAACGGAGTCCATCGCAGAGTGCTTGAAATCCTCTACCCCCATGTATGTACTCCTCAACAAGAATGAGCTAGGTCCCCAGCTTTCCAACAAGGATGGTCTCTCCTTATCAAGTGATCACATATACCAATTGACATAGCGATCGACACTGCATTGTCTGTCTCAATTGTCAACATGAAATCTTTGAAATCGCTCGCCAATTTGCAAGTCCTGTAGCTTTAGATAAAAAAAAGATGAATCGCTCAGTCTTCCAGCTCCTCACTACATCGAGCATCCGGCAACTACTGCCAAAAATCCCAGTTCAGTCGTAGCTTCCTAGCTAGGAATGTATGTAAACTTGGCACTCATGAACCGCTTCTCTCTTAAGTGATTCAACTCGTCATGAATACATATATAGAAGTGGAAATCAATGTTACCCTGTGACAGTGCTGGATACAATGTAACTAACTGGCTTAATTAAGATACCCCAACGAGAAAAAACACGCTAATCCATTAATCACATGAGCTTGATCAGCTCTGATCTTTGTCCTCAACAACGGAAACTACACCATATTTCATCTTTTGGTTTGAAGTCTTGAAGGTGTTGTCTAGAATCTCCATACGAGTATCTTAGTCTTGTTCCTCCCACCATTCCCAGCTTCATGACACGCACAGGTCTGGAGTTTCTCTCCAGTCTTTTGAGTTATGCCTTCGTAGCTATCTAAAGCACCAGCTTTAGCACATGAAAAAGGATCCAAAATCTGGTAATGATGTCCTAGACCTAAGACCAGCTGGCACAGATGCGGAATATATGGTGTTTGGAGGCTCCATATAATCCAGTCTTTCAAATTCGTACATAATCTATTATTTTGCATAATCTCACATGCTTGGCTACTTGTCTAGACCTGATAGACCTTATGTTGATATAATTTGAAGATGATGATGCAAATTGAACCAGAGTTGTCATATCGGGCAAGTTAGGGTCATCAGATGGGGGGCAGATAGACGGGCAAACTGGACCAGAGAGACGGAAATTCCAGACAGCTTTCAGTATTTAGGGTTTAGAGCTTCAAATTTGACCATGATCTAAGGAAATTCCACATGATTTAAGATAATATCCACACGATTTAAGATAAATTTACATGATTTAAGGTAAATTAAGGTAAGGTATCATGATTTTAAGGTAAGCTATCATGTTGTAAGGGTTAAACACTTCAAAAATTTGAATTTGTTTGTATGTGGGCAATGAAATTCTTTCAATTGTTCTACAATTTTTTATAGATAATATTGAAGGTTGACTATTGGAAGCTTTTATTTTTACTAAAAAAATTAATTTTTAATTTTTAAAAGGTCCTCTGAGGCATATGTGTACCATTAGTAGAAGAATGAAGCTTACAACATCATAAAGAGTTTTTTTTAGCCTTTTGGAGGGCTGTGAGTTCCCGGCAATTCCCAAACTAAGAGAACTACCTTATAGCAGCTCATTGATGTAGTACAACAATTGTCATGTCCAAAAACAATCGTTCTTTTTTAAAATATTATTTTTTTTTTCAACTTTTTTCTTCATTTCAAGAATGAATTTTTTTTTAATGTTTTGGGAGAATGGTTGTTTGCCAGAAATGCAGAGGAGAATTGTAGGGAGCACCAGCTTGAAATAGCCCTCCTGACCCCCCATAAATCCTCTAATGATTTCACTTGATTTGAGATGTGAAGAATTTTACTCATCCATTTACTTTGAAAAAAATAGGGTGTTTTCATGATTTTCACTATTGAAAAATTTAAACATGCAAGTGTTGATTTAGAATGGTTGTAAGAAAAATTGCATTTCAACAATTGCAAGGTGGATTGTATAATGAGTTTGATAGCACTCATTTGAATTTTAGATCTTTGGAAGTACATTATAGTGTGCTAACACAATTTCTAATATTCATGTCACCTCCAATCCCCAAAAAAATTTATATGCAAATTCTCAAACATTGTGAGGAGGGAAAGTATACTAAAAATAGGATACATACATTTATCTTGTTATAATCTCATAACTCCTAAGCAATTTCACACTCAAAGCTTGTAGGCACACCGATAAGCAAGCTCTTTAAACACCTATAGAGTTAGAGTTTGAAAAACCCCACAATTTGCATCATTAGAGGTAATTAGAAGTCGATGCTCATTTTTCATAGGAAAAACACACTTGGAAGGGCCTAGACACTTAGGGGGTTCACCAATGCAATGAAGAGGAGTCCTTCACACTCTTCCATGAAGTGGGGTCACCAAAGTTGTAACATTAGGAAGAAATTGAACCCACAAAGAGGCCTTGAGTTTTCTTACTAATTATAATACTAATTGAATGGATATGAAGGTTTCTCACATCCTCATTAGAACCACCACTTGGCGTGTGCATCATTCTTCATGATGAAATCATCATGAGATTTATGAGATCATAGAGATGACTTTGCTGTCATCCAACGACTCTTTACAAATTAAAAGAAAAAAACGCTTCTAAGGATCCAAGGAGGTAATTTTCCCAATCTCTAAGGGGAAATAATTTAGGCTCTTTAATCCCTTGCTAAAATACAACAAGACCACCACATGGCTTCTATAACCTTTTTTTTGCAACCCTAATTGTTTCAAGATTTTGGTTAGTCATGCTTAATATATAAAAGAATATGCCTCTCCTACAATCATAGACTTCTATCTTGTCTTGGAATGGGATCCATTGAGGTTATCATAAAACCTTATGTTTGCCTACATACATCTTCAACTATCATACTTGCCTATTGAAACTTGTGAAGGTCATTTGCCACATCATGAATCAATATGAGGTACGGATAGGTTTGCCACATACAACTGCCAGATCCTACGGCTAAATATGTAAAAGAATACCATTTTAAAGTGTTTAATTGGCAATTTTGAACAATTTTTGATTAAAAAAAAAAAAAAAAGGCTTAGGGACTTAGGTGATTAAAGTTGTAAGCTGTGATGAAGGAACAAAAAGAATCTAGCCTCCTTGTAGGGTTGAAATATTATCATAATAATTTTCTTTCAACATTTAAATGTTTGCAAGTTTGCAATCTAATTGATGCAAGTTGTAACCTTCATTCCATCATTAATTTTTCTATGTCATATGCCATATTTGAATTAGGGTGAAAAGACTCTTCCATTTTGCAAAGTGAAAACATTTTAGTTGAATTTGAGATCAAATATCTTATCCCCTTAATTTCACATTTGTTTCCACTGTGTGAATCTATGTACCCATTGCCTTATCAAAAAATAAATCTCCATCACAACAATACAAAATTCAATTCAACAAATTCATATATTGCAATGATATTCTCCCCAAACTTTATGGCACATAAGTTCAATAAATATCATTTATACATTACTAACACTCATAACTAAAGTTGTAGTACACAACTACTAGTTGTAATTACTGCACATCCTGATGGCATGACTCATTCGCCATCCATGCAAACACTTCTCCAACAACTTGAAATCTCCATTTCAACTATAGAAATACACTCTTTAACATTCATAACATTGCCATTAAATACACCACTTACATACTATTATACCAACAAAAGTTAGAAAATAATCAAACACTTCCCAATATACTCAAATTACTATAAAACAAACAATGCTCTTTGCACCACCTCTACACAAACCCCCTACATTCATCACACACACCTTTTACAACTCTAATGAATTAGGTACCCAACTTTCAACCTACTCCTCTTCCCTTCTCAAAGTAAATTAATTAGTATAGAGTCACTTACTTACAAAGGTTTGGAGTCTAGGTGTCACTAGGATACACTTTTCAGAGTCCAACATGGGCCTAATCAAATGGACTCATCATGTCTACAAACTACATAAAATGGTTGGAGTTGTTTCTCTCTTTTACGCCACCTTTTCACACCCAAGGAGTGAATGTACCCTGAGAGGTTGCTCTGACATGTCCATTACCTATTTGCCAGTAAGCCAGGTAGAGTTCTGGAGTAATCCGCCTCCAGTGAATTCAATACAGGGGAATCGGAAACTGGACTCAGTGAGCCTTCCATTCCGTTCGCAGTGTCTTCTTCCACTGGCTCCTAACCGGCTGGACACACCTGCCGATTTATAGAACTCAGGACCACAAGAGCAAGCAATCGCGGTAAGCTTGCATTCTCAACGGAGACACAAATGGCAACAATGTGGAAATGCCGAAGATGGGAAATGGAAGTCCAAGCACAGCAAACAGACATTCAAGTGGGATGATCAAGCTTCTGGAGGGAAATTAATGGAAGTTTGCAAGATGATGCAAACCAAGTCATCGTTATGTACAGTGCACCAGCCATCTGATGGCTGGAGTACATTGGATCTCTACTTCAATTGAGCGAGCTTTCGGGAAGGGGAACTCCTTCCGGATTTTAGTCCCTCCTGAATCTAATATGCTCTCCATGGTGAGATGAATTTGAATCGTTAGGGTTGTCTGCGCTCTAGCTGAGAAGCACCCCAGAGTATTCCCAGATCAGCTCCGTCAGTTCACTCCTTGCAGACAAGCTCATCCCGACTGGCCATGGCCGACTTCAGCTCCGAGGAATCACTCGATGCTTCAGGTTTAGGGTTTCCATTCAAAATGCATGCTCTCTAGGCACATCAGGCGAAAGACCAAAGCTGCACATGTTGATGAATCATCCAACAGTCGGTAGCATCCTCGAAATCCTCGGACAACAGTGGCCATGGCCGAAACAATTGCTCCACGGAATCGGAGATTTGACGTTGGAGAGGCTCCAAGAGAGCATCTTGGTTGTCAATGGCACCCAGTTCCTCAAAATCGTCGAAGATCCAATCCTCCACACTGCTGGACCTGGAGCATTCGGGCTCCGACACAGCGCAATTGGCAATGCCATCGTAATTAGCGTCACCATCACGGTAAAATTCGCGATCAGTGGGGATTTCCGGAACAGCCTCGCGAGATTCCTCGCGAGGAGGGTTTGGGAGCTCGGGCGTGGCAGTCATGGCCAGCGGCGCCGCGGCGGGGACCGACGCCGTGGCCGCGGCGAGCGCCACTGCTTGGATTTCCTTGGGCGAGGAGTTGCTTTGCGGAATGACGAACGAAGGAATGGAGTCCGGGAAGTTCACTTCGGGAGCGGAGGCGCCCTTCAAGCACACCACGGCGGCGTCGTAGGCGCGCGCGGCCATTTCCGCCGTGGCGAAGGAGCCCAGCCAGATGCGTGTCTTGGTGACGGGGTCTCGAACTTCCGTCACCCACTTCCCCCAAACCCGCATTCGCACGCCGTTGTAGGACACGGCACTCGACGGCGAAGTCAGCCCGCACGACGATCTTCGCTTGGCGACCGAGGACGAGTGCTTGAGGTTCAGATAGCGCCCCCCTCGTTGCACTTGGAGCGGTGCGGCTTTTCTCTTGTCCACCATGGCTAAGGCAATGGGGAATTCCGACCTCAATTGCTCAATGCAAAGCCTTGATCGAATTGCGGACTTGTTCAGATTGCTGACTTGTTCATCATTCGGATTTGAGAACTCAAGCTCAATGGCAAGGAATGGGTTTCTGCGGGGCTTATAAAGGGGGGAGAGGAGCACCGTGAAATTCCCAAGGAAAGCTCCGAATGGCGAGTAAACGTACGGCGTTCCCTATTTCCGGACATTCTGTAGGACCCGCCCTCGCCATAGCCAGAACTGGACGAGCCAGAGATTGCGCACATGTTTCTTAAGCTCGTGGGCCTCCGAGTGAGAGCGCCATGTCAGAGGCTGCGACCCCTTGTGGCTCGCCACGTCACGGGTTTCGTTGGTTGTTGCGGGAATGCGGGGTCGAGTGGCCGCATACCGCCCGGCTCTGCTCAGGGAGCAATTCCCGGAGGCCGAAGAGGCATAATTTCGTTATCCTGGAGCTCAAGGATGCTCAGCTTGAAAGCGGCCTCAGCTTTTGTCTTGCTCTGAAAGTGGAGTTAATACTCAGCGTTGAATTGCTGCTCCTGGTTTGTTCCGACACACGCTCCCGGAATTGCAGCTGGGTCATGCGAACCATTAGGAAGTACTTAGCCCGTAAACTACGAAAAATATGGTGTAGTTTCCGTTGTTGAGGACAAAGATCAGAGCTGATCAAGCTCATGTGATTAATGGATTAGCTTGTTTTTTCTCGTTGGGGTATCTTAATTAAGCCAGTTAGTTACATTGTATCCAGCACTGTCACAGGGTAACATTGATTTCCACTTCTATATATGTATTCACGACGAGTTGAATCACTTAGAGAGAAGTGGTTCATGAGTGCCAAGTTTACATACATGCCTAGGAAGCTACGATTGAACTGGGATTTTTGGCAGTAGTTGCCAGATGCTCGATGTAGTGAGGAGCTGGAAGATTGAGTGATTCATCTTTTTTGATCTAAAGCTACAGGACTTGCAAATTGGCGAGCGATTTCAAAGATTTCATGTTGACAATTGAGACAGACAATGCAGTGTCGATCGCTATGTCAATTGGTATATGTGATCACTTGATAAGGAGAGACCATCCTTGTTGGAAAGCTGGGGACCTAGCTCATTCTTGTTGAGGAGTACATACATGGGGGTAGAGGATTTCAAGCACTCTGCGATGGACTCCGTTTTTGACGATCCTGTAGATGCACGTTGGGAAGATTCAGAAGAATCTGAAATGAGTTAATTATGAGCCTCAACTTTGGAGCTTTACCTGATGGATTTCATATTGAGCACACTTATATAATAATTTCTAACCTAGTTATTAGTTCTCAGTCGATCGAACTATCTCAAATGGGTGCCCACCACTGTAAACATTCATCAGTTTCGTAGCTCTAAGCATGGGTTCAATGTGTTTGGAATACGGGTTTGGTGCGCACGGGATAAATGTGTTTTGAGTGTCCGTGGGTACTTGTCACTCATTCATTTGCCGATCACTCTGACTTGCATTACATCAGATGTGGCTGCACTTTTGCAATCGATTTCACGGAAACCTCAGAAGAGAGCAACCTAGATCATAGAACCAGATAATGTTGATCTTGAAAGCAGAGCAGGCATTGTGGTGAATGAATTGAGGCCAGTGAATTGAAGAAGAAAGGATTGGTGGCAGCGGGCATCTGGAATGGGCCGCAGCTTTCCAAGAAATCAAAATTCAGCAACAGATTACGAAGGTCATCAAAGGTCTTCACATAACCTTCTACATAACCTTCACATAACCTTGCATACCCTGTTCCACATGATACTTCTGTCGTGGACACGCCACTTGTCCCAACCAGTGCAACTTCCAAGTTCCAAGTTCCAAGCTGCAATGAGTGTGAAAATCTCGAATTTTGAAGCATAACCCTAATTTTGGAAAATCTCTTGAATGTAGACAGGCTCTCCGGATAACCCATGCTATTCCTGGTTATAACTTTTTGTTAGAATAATTTCTATATAATGCGGTATTGGGGGCAGGATACACAAGGTATTGAATTTAAGAAGTGCAAGAGTTCTATTGTTTTTCAGTGGCTATTTCAGATTTTTTTTTTAATATTGTGGAAGAAACTCTGCTCTGTCATTACAAGCCTTACATGCATTTTGAAAGTGAAAACCTGATTTTCTTACATAGTTCTTCATTTTAAATGTTTCTAAGCTTATTGAAGAAAAATGTAGCTCCAATAATCTACTTTGAAATTTTATTTTATTTTATTTTTCTAATTCATTTGTTAAAATTGTAATTTTTGTGACACCTTGAAGATAGTATCATGAAAGCTCAAATGTACACCATTTTTGAACTTTTTCTTTTTATCAATTTTTTTGTTAGTGTAAACTCAACAAAAACATCAATTATTTGAAGATGTTTGTTACTATTATTTCTATTTTTTTTTTAAATTCATATTGTGGCAACCTATTTGTCGAGGCAACCTAATTTCACTATTCTATTTAGTTAACAATGCTATGCTTATAGAAAAGAACTTGCCTCCCCTAATGCAATGACATACTTCCATCTATGTTGAAATGGGGTCCATTGAGGTTATTATCGACCTCATGTTTGTCCACATACATCTTCAAGTTAAGTGAAGTCACCCATAACTAATCATTTTTAAAGCGATTTTGTTGAACAAGTAGAAGGCAATGCAATTTTCTTTTTAGTGTGGAAAGATAGAAATCATGTAGATTGCAATTTTTTTTCACTAATTTTATTCCTGGAATTGAAATTACTATAAATTTTGGAAGCGAAAAGTTAGTCCAAACCTATAACCAATGTCTAAAGTGTTCCATGACCACTCATTTATGAACTACTTCCTAAAAAACTATGTGTCATGATGACACTTCAAGAATTGATGATCGACAACCAATCTTAGCCTCAATTGAATTTCCAATAATTATCCTACTACTACATGATCCTAGTTAAAAATGGATGGCTCCACCTTACTTGCCTATTGGAACTTGTCAAGGTCATTCATGACATCATGAATCAATATAAGGTATGCATAGGTTTGCCACATACAACTTCCAGTCCATGCTGCCAGTAAGTGTTTTTTCTCATGAACTTTCGCCAACTCTGACAAAAAAAAAAGGACAGAGCTCATATGATGATGTCCCTCCAAATTTAATTCAACTACATGCTGCCAGAACACGAGAGCTACAGTTAAAAAGAAGGCCCAGACTGGTGGTACTTGTGGAATCATAACTAAGTTGTGTTGTAGTTTGTCGGCTCTGTCCATCATCGACACACGTCTGCCAGTCACCAGAGCTGATTTTTCTCAAGTTTCTGCAGCCTGAAGACCAACTGAAGGAGGACCTGGCTGCTCCGGATGTGGCCACTCGAAGCTGTGAAACAAAGATGACTCCATAACCGATGTAATGTCCGTCATGGAGCTTTGTGTGAATTCAGAGCTCAAGTACATATAAGTTATGGCAGCTGGGGCCACAGCAGAAGCAGAAGCAGAAGAAGCGTGGTGTCTGTATGCTTCAAATCAAAACGACCAGCTCATGGAATCGTTGACCGAAAACCTGCACTGATCAGGTGCTTCCCTGCAAACTGAACATCATGGTTTGTTTTTGCTGCAGCCAACACTTTTCATAAACATAAACCAAACATCTAATTGAAAATTATGTTTGGGGGGTAGCTAGCTTTCACTTGGATTCATTAAAACTAGTGGAAGCTGGCTTTCAAACCAGTGTTATCTAAAGTAGGGATCTCCAAATGCGCCACTAATTGCTACTGCACCTAATTACTATTATTAGACTGGTCAAGTGTTTATATATTCAAAATGGCAAGTGAAAGGAGGTTCCAGCACATCAAAGAACACAACATTTGAATATTGTATGCAAAAGTTATTAAGAAACAAAATTTGGTTCTAAAAATGTTTCTTCTGCTTAGGCACATTATTGATTTGGGAGATGTACACAGAGTGAAGATGGCAGTGTAAAGTTCAGTGGCACATTTGGAGGTAACCACCGTATGCTAAATATCTTTAGTAGAGCTTTGAATATGAGTGGAAAAGGAAGTTGTTCAAGTATACTTAAAAACAAAACCAAGAATAAGTTGAGAAATGAATATGGCTCCTAAGGCCTTTTTACATGCTTGCTTAGTGGACAATGTGCTATACGCAAAAATATCAAGTGCAATCTTATGTGGATTGGGTAGGTGGAGAGGGATACGATTAAAACTCAACAAGTATGAGATTCTCTCATGATTTATTAGTCTCCACCAATGGGGGTGTCTACTAATATTGGTTGAAAATTGAGCTCTTATTTTTCCATTGCCTATTCTAGTAAGACAATTGATTGAGGTAATTTTGTCTTGTTGCTAGTTTTAGATGCACATTTGCATGCCCACCAAGCCAACATGTAAGCAAACCTTTAGTATTGCATTAGTATTACCCTACAAACTTAACTAAGAGTTTATATGGAACTAAAAATGAAAGAACTTGATTCTCACATACTCTCTCAAATTTGGATGTTGAAGGGGTTATAAAAGAATAATCTAGAGCTAAAATCATTGATCCAAATTAGCATTGCAAGACAAATCTATATGTTACATATAATCAAAAGATTAAATTCAAATGGAGTAATCTTTAGGGGCATTTACATTTAAAAATATGATAGTAAAAAAAGCCAAAATAGAAACAAAATTAGTTTCAAATTTAGTTGTTGAAAAAAAAAAAAAACATTATATTTCTTGTGCATATGGTTGGTTGTTGCAAATGTTGCAATGATTAAACTACTAATAGTGTGTGCATATATATAGAGAGAGAACTTTTTGTCACTTGCGTACAAGAACTAACATTTATGCTATATCAACATCAAAAATTCACTTTCTAGTTTTTTAAGAGTTAGAATTGCCTCTAATGAGTTTCATATGATGGTTTCACATCTATATAGGTTAGAAAAAACTACATTTTCATAAATCACTTGGATGTATTGTCAAACTAAAAGCAACCAAAATTTGAAGTCCTTTGTTAAAAATCATATTTTAAAAGTTGGAATCTTGCCTTTTCCACTTTCCACAAGCCTCTATTGAAAATTATACCAACCAACAATTTTGATTCTCCTCTTGCAACTATTGTAGCCCAACTTACATGTAAAATTTTGATTATTTTTTTCCCATGCCTTGTATACAATGCACGGCCAATTCTAAATGCATGGAAGTGTGCTCGAATTGGATATCAATGAAATGCTGATGAAAATGCCCAATATGGGAGTCAACTTCTTCTTGACCAATGGTTCTCTTCTCGTGCAAAAGCAATGAGTAGTCATTATTTATGGCACGGTTCCCAGCTTAATTGTCGAACATTATGATTGACTAAAAAGACTCTCAATATTGCAATCAACCCTTGGTTGAAAAGAGGAAGGTCTATATCATTAGTGTTGAAAGAATAACATCTTCAACTAAAAAATTCATAGTAATAATGTTTTAACCCCTAACTGCCCATGGCACCAGATTCTAGTGTTTACACTAATTTGAAGTTAAATAAAATCCAACCAAATTACTATTTTTAGTAGTTTTTATTTTTGGAAAACTCTATTCAAAGTCTAGTTCTAGCATCAAAAATCTGATCTTGAAAATGATTCATTATGATTTTTCTATTCAAGTTTTTGTGCAAGGGTATCCATTGCAATCATGGCTTCCCATAGTGTTGAGGGCTCTTGGAAATGAGCCTCAAATACACTAGGCCATGGAGGAAAAATCACATTAGAAATTCATTTAAAAAAATTGTAGAGTAGATTTTGGAAAGCTATAAATTGATTGGAGTTGTGCATAATAGGCCCTATAACCTCATATTTTTTTTGGTTACCAACTTTTTAGATCTCACATGTGAAAAAAGGTTTGAAAGATTTTTGTAGTTTTAACACCCTTGTGATCAAATATTATAATCTTTCAATCCATAAGTGATATTGTTGTGTTTTCTTTTCCTATGTGATCTCTAACATCTCTAGTTTGCATTTTTACGGTTACATTTTTTTTTTAAATGATACAACTTATCAAAATATTGTCTTTTTGTTGGATTTCAAGCAAATTCCAAGAGCTTGAAAATAGGCCTTGGGCAGTTAGGGGGTTAAGAATTAAAATTTTGAAAAATTATGGAATTCATTCAAACTCTATTTTGTATATGGAAAAAAATTTGCACTGAAATCCGTAGTCTAGATATGTGTAATGGTTGGAAAGAGGTTGGCTCCCTTACATCTTTGGAAGCATGCAATGTACCAAACTTTGGATAGATGGAGAGTATGAGCTAGTTTCAGGTAGTCTTAGGGAGGAAAGTGCTTACTGTAAGTGATGGACAGGTGTCTCAAACATGGATTAGTGCTTCATAATGGTTCTCATGACCCACCTGCAATTCAGCGAGCGTGTATCGGAACAAACCAGAAAACAATAATTCAACGTTGAGTATCAACTCCACTTTCAGAGCAAAACAAAAGCGAAGGCCGCTTTCAATTCCTTTGTGCCGAAAACGAACAAGCAAGCAAACAAAAGACAAACCGGAAAAAGTTGGAGGCGCGTTTTGTCTCCGAAGTTCGCTGCGAGGCATCCTTGAGCTCCAGGATAACGAAATTATGCCTCTTCGGCCTCCGGGAATTGCTCCCTGAGCAGATCCAGGCGGTATGCGGCCACTCGACCCCGCATTCCCGCAACAACCAACGAAACCCGTGACGTGGCGAGCCACAAGGGGTCGCAGCCTCTGACATGGCGCTCTCACTCGGAGGCCCACGAGCTTAAGAAACATGTGCGCAATCTCTGGCTCGTCCAGTTCTGGCTATGGCGAGGGCGGGTCCTACAGAATGTCCGGAAATAGGGAACGCCGTACGTTTACTCGTCTATTCGGAGCTTTCCTTGGGAATTTCACGGTGCTCCTCTCCCCCCTTTATAAGCCCCGCAGAAACCCATTCCTTGCCATTGAGCTTGAGTTCTCAATCTGAATGATGAACAAGTCAGCAATCTGAACAAGTCCGCAATTCGATCAAGGCTCTGCATTGAGCAATTGTGTTTGGAATTCCCCATTGCCTTAGCCATGGTGGACAAGAGAAAAGCCGCGCCGCTCCAAGTGCAACGAGGGGGGCGCTATCTGAACCTCAAGCACTCGTCCTCGATCACCAAGCGAAGATCGTCGTGCAGGCTGCCTTCGCCATCGAGTGCCGTGTCCTACAACGGCGTGCGAATGCGGGTTTGGGGGAAGTGGGTGACGGAAGTTCGAGACCCCGTCACCAAGACACGCATCTGGCTGGGCTCCTTCGCCACGGCGGAAATGGCCGCGCGCGCCTACGACGCCGCCGTGGTGTGCTTGAAGGGCGCCTCCGCTCCCGAAGTGAACTTCCCGGACTCCATTCCTTCGTTCGTCATTCCGCAAAGCAACTCCTCGCCCAAGGAAATCCAAGCAGTGGCGCTCGCCGCGGCCACGGCGTCGGTCCCCGCCGCGACTCCGCTGGCCATGACTGCCACGCCCGAGCTCCCAAACCCTCCCCGCGAGGAATCTCGCGACGCTGTTCCGGAAGTCCCCACTGATCGCGAATTTTACCGTGATGGTGACGCTAATTACGATGGCATTGCCAATTGCGCTGTGTCGGAGCCCGAATGCTCCAGGTCCAGCAGTGTAGAGGATTGGATCTTCGACGATTTTGAGGAACTGGGTGCCATTGACAACCAAGATGCTCTCTTGGAGCCTCTCCAACGTCAAATCTCCGATTCCGTGGAGCAATTGTTTCGGCCATGGCCACTGTTGTCCGAGGATTTCGAGGATGCTGCCGACTGTTGGATGATTCATCCACATGTGCAGCTTTGGTCTTTCGCCTGATGTGCCTAGAGAGCATGCATTTTGAATGGAAACCCTAAACCTGAAGCATCGAGTGATTCCTCGGAGCTGAAGTCGGCCATGGCCAATCGGGATGAGCTTGTCTGCAAGGAGTGAACTGACGGAGCTGATCTGGGAATACTCTGGGGTGCTTCTCAGCTAGAGCGCAGACAACCCTAACGATTCAGATTCATCTCACCATGGAGAGCATATTAGATTCAGGAGGGACTAAAATCCGGAAGGAGTTCCCCTTCCCCAAAGCTCGCTCAATTGAAGTAGAGATCCAATGTACTCCAGCCATCAGATGACTGGTGCACTGTACATAATGAACGATGATTTGGTTTGCATCATCTTGCAAACTTCCATTAATTTCCCTCCAGAAGCTTGATCATCCCACTTGAATGTCTGCTTGCTGTGCTTGGACTTCCATTTCCCATCTTCGGCATTTCCACATTGCTGCCATTTGTGTCTCCGTTGGAAATGCAAGCTTGCCGTGATAGTTTGTGCTTGTATAAATCGGCAGATGTGTCCAGCTAGTTGGGAGCCAGCGGAAGAAGACACTTCGAACAGAATGGAAGGCTCACAATGACAATGAGCCGAAAAGAGACATACCAAACTGGCCAATGAATTAACCAGCCTCCATCTATGCAAATAAACAAAAGCCATTGATTTAAAAAAAAATTACAAACCCCTCCTCCTAACCGTTGACCTCAAAAAAAATGAGAGATACAGATACGATACTTGAATGTGGATAGTTTCATACAAAGACGTATACTTTGATATAGATATACATACAATATTGCAATACAAAAATATGTGCACAATATGGATATGGATATATATACGTACTAAGATACACACTGGAAAAATTTATATCCCATATTCATTGGCAAGCAAACTGACTTTCGGAATAACAAAGAGGGGGAGGGGAGGAGGATTTATTGATAAAAGTTTATTCTAAATTATTTTTGAGTTGATTGTAGGGGGCAGTGAAGGGATATTTAGAAAAAATTAATTTAAATTATTTCTCATCTAATTGTTGGGGGGAAATAAAAGGAACAATATTGAGTTCATTGTGATAGTTTGTGACAATGACAATGAGCTCAAATGAGACTAAGTGTCTTACATACTAAGCCCAATTTCCGATTTCCTGATATTGGATTCACTAGAGGTGGATTCCTCTAGAACCGTGATGTTAGTAACATGTTGAATAGGCCAATAGGCAATTGAACATCTCAAAACAACCCACTAAGGCACATTCACTCCAAGGGCCATGATAATATGGCATAAAAGTCGATATCCATCTCAAGATATTCTACTAGGATACATCCACAATCTCATTTCAAGGGCAATAGAAATGGAAATGTGGAGTAAAAGGGAAAGAAACAACTCACCAATCACTCTAAGTAGTTGGCGTTTATGAAAAGGCCATTTATTGAAGGTTCATGTGGGTACTAAAAAGTCAATGCAAGAAGTAGTTACTAAACTACATACTTTTGTAAGGGAGACTCTATAGTAATTAGTTTAATTTGAAAAAGGAAGGGAAGTGGGTTGAAATTGGATAATTCATTAAAGTTGTAAAAAGGTTGTGTAATGTGTGTAGGGTTTGGGTAGAAGAAGTGCAAAGAGCATTTTTTGTTTTAGGATGATTTTAGTACATTGGAAAATATTTGATTATTTCTACCTTTTGTTTGTATAATAGTTTGTAAATGGTGTATTTAATTGCAATTTTATTAACCCCTAAAGTTCCTTGACTATGTTTTTGCCAAAAACGCTCCAAAACTGCCATTTCTTGGACAAGTTTCAAAATTTAGAAAAAAAAAACATTTTTGGACACATGTAACCATTAGATCTTGTAGTAAAATGGTTTGAAAAGATATGAAAAAAATTTCAGAAATTTCCACCGTGTAGATTGCAAGATATTAGAATTCAAAGTGACAAAAATTATTTTTTTGTCCATGTGGAAAAACGGGCAGCTGAACTTCACAAGGTCACATTTGTATGAAAAAATGTCCAAAATGGTTGCAACTCTTTGGATTCATTCTTCAAGAGATGCTAGCTACATGCTTGAAATTTTTTAGATCATTTGAAATTGTACAACATGTAGGAAAAAAATAGTAAGTAGAAGGATGTAAAGAATGGTTCAAAATACTAAATTATTAACAATTTATTTATGGAATTGAAAAATGTCAATCCAATGGTTGTAATGTTGTAATAAAAAATATTCACCTTATTTTTTCTATTTTTTTCCAAAAATATTGAAAATTGAGTTCAATAAAGGACTTCAAAGTTTATTTTGGGGTAAAGAATCCATAATTGCGTGCAAACTAAAACACCTCGTAACTTTTGACATATTGATCAAAATGAAATGATTCAAAGCTTTTAATGTATATATAAATCTAGAAAACCAATTTCAAATTTGGATTTTTGAAAAAAATGATTTTTTCAAATTTGCCCGGATTGCCAAAGTTGAGAAACAAACTACATATTAGGCTATAACTTTTGACTCATATTTCCAAATGACTTGAAATTTAGTGTACATGAAAGATATTCCTTGTCCACACCTTCTATCAAAATTTTGGCCAAAAACATGGAATTTTCTAGTCACACACACCTGACCAAAATTTCTATGTTGCCAAAAAATGCAGTTTGATTCTTTAGGGGTTAATATTAGAGAATGTATTTGTTATAGCCAAAATGGGGATTTCAAGTTGTTTGTGAAGTATTTGTTTGGGTGGCATATGAGCTGTGCTAGGGGGGACGTGTAATAGTTACAACTAGTGGTTGTATATCACAACTTTAGTTCTAAGTATTAGTAATGAATAAATGATATTTTTCGAACTTATATACGATAGAGTATAGAAAGAATTTATCATTGTAATATGTGAATTTGATGAATATGTTCATATTACTTCAAATTGAACAAGAAATCAAGCATTTCAACTATCTCTAAATGTTATATAAATAACTCAAAATGTCAGAAAAACCAATGCATTTAAGGGGCCAAGTGGTAAAAAAGACTCATTCTAACCTTCAATATAAGCATAAATTAATCAAACCAACTCTCTTTAGGAAACAATATAGACATGGAAACCTTTGACCCCCATATAGCTCTTGGGGTTTGGCCAAGGAATGGTTGGTTCTTATATATTTACATTAGAGGATTTTCTAAGGTCAAGGAGGGCCGTTTCAAGTAGAAGGCCCACGCAGTTCCCTCCGCAACGAAACGAATGCCACGCTCTTAGAAAAATCTTTTTTGAAAGAAAGTAATTAATTAATTTCTTAAAATGAAAAACAAAGTTGATAATTTATTTATTTATTTGGAAAACGACATGGTAGCTTCACTGCCGTATCAAACAACAAGTTTCAGCAAATTTTGGCCAATTCCCAGGGTCCAAGAACGACTGAGAACTTGCAGCCCTCTTGAACCCCAGAAAATCCTCTAATGCATGTTTCAATTCTTTAAAAAAATTCTTAATTAATTTTTGTTGCTGGAATTTTTTTATTCAATGGTTTCTATAAATATTAATAGTATTTATTATGGCTTCATATTACAATGTTTTTTTTATTATTTATTTGACATTTAGTTTTTTTTCAATGGAATTTGTATTGTTTTAGACATTGATTTGGAATTCTCTTTCACATTTTTTAAATTAGAATTTTCAAGAAGAATTCCATAATAACTTCTTCTTATATAGATTGTAGGAGTTTAAATGTTGTTTACATAAACTCCAAGAATTACAATAAGAAATTTATGATAGTTTTGAAGAATACAATGACAAATGATTTCCATGCAATCAAATTTGAAGTGAAATTAAGTCAAATTCTTTTGAAATCCCCAATTTGCAAATGTCCTAGTACAAAATAATATTATACTCCAAATAGATGCCACACCTTTTGATAAATTTGAGATATTCATGTGTAAGACTAGTAAGTGCATATTTTTGTATAGCAAAGTAATAAAACAATATATTTTGGATAATTATCAAGATTATTGCAATTATCAATTAAAACTCGTTCTATTACTTTCTTTTAGAATTGTAGAATACAATCTTAACTCCTAAAGGACCAAGAAGTCTGCTTTAGACTTCTATGAATTCAGATAGGTCCTATTAGGTTCATAACTTGAAATCTTTGCATCAATGTTTTAGAAATGGATGCTACTCACTGTAATCTACATGTGAAGCTTTGTTTCATGTCATTTTGATAAATATTGCAAAACTTAAAAGAATATTAGAGACTTTCAAAGTCTAATTGGGCAACAAAAAATATATTCTATAAAGACATTAATTATTTTGGAAAATTATATAAATTGATACCTTATCAAAATCATTTGAACCATTAATTCCAGTTAATGAGGTAAAAGCTACAAGGAGTTTTATTTTGTAGACTCTAAGGATTGGAAAAACATTTAAAGTTATTTTTTGCTCTCAATTTTGAATATTTTCAAATTAAAATTAAAATAAAAGATATGAAATATTTACTAGAACCTTTTCACCATTGAAGTTAACAGTTATTAAATTATTCCAAAAATTATTAGCATATTAATTTTATCGTTCATTCAAATAACACATTCAACTTTACAAATTTAAAAAAAAATGAATATGGAAGTTTTTTTTATTAAAATTTCTTACATATATTCTCAATTCATTTACCAACATATTGAATAAAATTCACAAGTTAAAGGACATACATCTTGTTTTCCTTAACCCCTAAAGTTCATTGACTATGTCTTCAACAAAACCCCTCAAAAACTGTCATTTTTTAGACACGTACCAAAAAAAATTTTAAACATTTTGGATACATCCAACCATAGGATCTTGTAGTATGATAATTTGAAAAAATGTGGAAAAAATTTCAGAAATTTCCACCATGTAGATTGCAAGATATAAGCATTTCAATTGACAAAAAGCCTTTTTTTGGCCTTGCGAAAAACCGGGCAGCTGCACTTAACAAGGTCACATTTGTATGAAATTTTTTCCAAAATGGTTGCAACTCTTTGGATTTATTATTCAAGGCAAGTTTTCTAAATGCTTGAAAATTTTCAAATCATTTGAAATTGTACAATATATAGGAAAAAAATAGTAAGTAATAAAAAAAATTGAGAATGAATCAAAATACTAAATTGTTAATAATTTAGTTATGGAATTGAAAAATGCCAGTCCCAATGGTTGTAATGTTCTAATAAAAAATATTCACCTAATATTTTTATTTTTTTCCAAAAATATTGAAAATTGAGTTCAATAATGGACTTCAAAATTTATTTTGAAGTAGGGAATCCATGACCGCCTACGAACTAAAACACCTCATAACTTTTGACTCATTGATCAAGATGGAATGATTCAAAGCTTTCTATGTATATATAAATCTAGAGAGTTAATTTCAAATTTTTATTTTTGGAAAAAGTGATTTTTTTAGATGTGCCTAAATTGCTCAAGTTGAGAAACAAACTACATATTAGGCCATAACTTTTGACTCATATTTCCAAATGTCTTGAAATTTGTGCACATGAAAAATATTCCTTGTCCACACCTTCTCTTAAAATTTGGGCCAAAAATATAGAAATCTTCGCTCACATGCACCTGCCCCAAAAAATTATGTTGCCAAAAAACGCACCTTAGTTCTTTAGGGGTTAAAATGTTGATAGATATAACTTTACCTTTGTGAAGGGCTAGAAAAGCCCACATTTTGAAGTTTAGGCACATTGAACTTGCAATCCATATTGATATTCACTTTATAATTTGGGGATAATGTACTTGAATAAGTTAACCAAAGGATTCTATGGTTGAATTTGTTAAAAAATAAATATTAATGAAGATTTTAACCTTGCTGTAAAAAAGAATATTTGAAAGCATTTTGGTGCCTCTAAACATCAAAGAATTTTAGGGAGTCATTTTGATTAATTTGGAGATTTATTTTTTGATAAGGCTACAGGTATACATGTATTCATACAAAGAAAGGAAATGTGAAACTAAAAAGCTAAAATATGCTTTGAAACTCAACTAAAATGTTTGCACTTTGAAAATTAGAGAAAGCTTTTCACCCTAATTCAATATGGTATGTGACGTGGAAAAATTCTTCTAGGAATGAAGGTTAAAACTTGCATCTATAAGATTGTAAGCATTAAATTACTTAACTATCAAAAAGAAATTATAGTGACAATATTTCAATCCTACAAGGATAGAGGGCTCATTTTGTATTTGAATCACAACTCATTTTTTTAACCCCTAAATGCCCAAGCCTTTTCAAGTGTGTTTTGACTATGAAAAAAGAGCATGGGCTTATAGTTATCTCCATTGAAGCAAATTTTTTTCCTTCAAAATCTAACCATATGGATGTTTAGATGGAGCTTTCTTATCAATAAATACACCATTTTTGATAAGAAAGCTTTAAATGGAGCTTTCTTATTAGTAAACACACCATATGGATGTTTAAATGGAGCTTTCTTATCAAATTTTTTTCCTTCAAAATCTAACCATATGAATGTTTAGACATATGGATAGACCATTTTCAAAGTTAATGGATGAGTACAAGGTTTTAGATCTCAAATCAAGTGAAATTGTTCAAAGTTGGGAAATGAAGTAAAAAAAGCAAGCTTAACTCTTCCACTAATAAACATATATGACATTGGAGACCTCTCAATAATTAAATATGTACCTTTTTCAATGAAAAATGAAAGTTTTCAATAGTTAACCTTAAAAATTGCCCCAATTTTTATTTTAAATAGTCAAACGAATTGGACTGCCTATACCAAAATGAGCTTGAAATTTCAGATTGACCATATATGCTCAGTTGGACATTTAGGGATTAAGCTCATGATTCCCCTTGTAGATACATAAGCACTAATAAGCCATAACTTAATTAAACGAATGGCTTCTTCATGAATGCCAACTACGTAGAGTAATTGGTGAGTTGTTTCTCTCCCTTTTACTCCACATTTCCATCACCCTCGGAATGTAATTATGGATGTACCCTAGTAGAATGTTTTGAGATGGATATTGACTTTTACGCCACATTTTCATCACCCTTGGAGTGAATGTGCTCGAGTGCCCGAGTGCCCGAGTGTCCAAGTGGGTTGATTTGAGATGTCAATTGCCTATTTGCCTGTTCAGCCAGCTACTAACAGTGGAATTCTGTTCTGGAGTAATCCGCCTCCAGTGAATTCGATACCAGAGAATCGGAAACTGGACTCAGTGAGCCTTCCATTCCGTTCGAAGTGTCTTCTTCCGCTGGCTGTACACACCTGCCGATTTATACAAGAACAAACAGTCGCGGCAAGGTTGCATTCCCCAACGGAGACACAAATGGCAGCAATGTGGAAATGCGGGGGATGGGCACTGGAAATCCAAGCACAGCAAGCAGACATTCAAGTGGGATGATCAAGCTTTTGGAGGGAAATTAATAGAAGTTTGCAAGATGATGCAAGCCAAGTCATCGTTCATTATGTACAGCTCACCGGCCATCTGCTTGAATACATTGGATCTCTACTTCATGAGCGAGCTTCGGGAAATGGGACCTCCTTTCGGATTTAAGTCCCTCCTGAATCTGATATGCTCTCCATGCTGAAATGAATCTAAATGAATCTGAATCTTTTGGTTCGAGTTGAGAAGGACCCCGAGTATTGCGAGATCAACAGCTATGGAAGTTCACTCCTTTCAGACAAGCTCATCCCGACTGGAAAATGGCAGACTTCAGCTCCGAGAAATCACTCGATACTTCTGAGGATTAGGGTTTTCGATTCAAAATTCATGCTCTCTAGCATCAGGCGAAAGACCAAGGTTGCCCATCTCGATGAATCATCCAACAGTCGCCAGTACCCTCGAAATCGTCGGACAATAGAGGCAATGACCGAAACAACTGCTCCACGGAATCGGAGATTTGACGTTGGAGAGGCTCCAAGAGAGCATCTTGGTTGTCAAGGGCACCCAGTTCCTCAAAATCGTTGAAGACCCAATTCTCCATACTGCTGGACCAAGAGCATTCGGGCTCCGACACATCGCAATTGGCAATGCCATCGTAATTAGCGTCACCATCACGGTAAAATTCGCGATCAGTGGGGACTTCCGGAACAGCCTCGCGAGATTCTTCGCGGGGAGGGTTTGGGAGCTCGGGCGTGGCAGTCATGGCCAGCGGCGCCGCGGCGGGGACCGACGCTGTGGCCGCGGCGAGCGCCACTGCTTGGATTTCCTTGGGCGAGGAGTTGCTTTGCGGAATGACGAACGAAGGAATGGAGTCCGGGAAGTTCACTTCGGGAGCGGAGGCGCCCTTCAAGCACACCACGGCGGCGTCGTAGGCGCGCGCGGCCATTTCCGCCGTGGCGAAGGAGCCCAGCCAGATGCGTGTCTTGGTGACGGGGTCTCGAACTTCCGTCACCCACTTCCCCCAAACCCGCATTCGCACGCCGTTGTAAGACACAGTATTCGACTGCGAAGGCAGTCCGCACGCCAATTTTCGCTTCATGGTTGAGGATGAGTGTTTGAGGTCCAGATAGCGTCCTCCTCGTCGCACCTTCAACGGAGTTGATCTCTTCTTGTCCACCATGGCTGAAGCAACGGAGAACTTTCCTTGCAAATCGAAACCCCAACAGACCCCAGACGCACTTGAACAAGAATTCCAAACTCAATAGCTCAATGCAGAGCCTTGATGGAGATGCTGACTTGTTCAAATTGCGAACTTGTTCAGATTACGGGACTTATTCGGATTGCGGGCTTGTTCAGATTGCGAAATGGTTATCATTCAGATTGAGAACTCAAGTGCAATGGCAAGGAATGGGTTTCTGCGGGGTTTGTATATAAAGGGGAGAGAGGAATTCGCAAGGAAATCTCCGGGCGGACGAGTGAACGTGCGCCGTTGTCTATTTCCGGACATTCTGCGGGACCCGCCCTCGCCATAGCCAGAACTGAACGCGCCAGAGATTGCGCACATGTTTCTTAAGCTCGTGGGCTCCGAGTGAGAGCGCCATGTCAGACGCTGCGACCCCTTGTGGCCCGCCACGTCACGGGTTTCGTTGGTTGTTGCGAAAATGCGGGGTCGAGTGGCCGCATCTCGCCTGGATCTGCTCAGGGAGCAATTCCCGAAGGCCAAAGAGGCATAATTTCGTTATCCTGGAGCTCAAGGATGCCTCGCAGCGAACTTCGGAGACAAAACGCGCCTCCAACTTCTTTCGGTTTGTCTTTTGTTTGGTTGCTTGTTCGTTTTCGGCACAAAGGAATTGAAAGCGGCCTTCGCTTTTGTTTTGCTCTGAAAGTGGAGTTGATACTCAGCGTTGAATTGTTGTTTTCTGGTTTGTTCCGATACACGCTCCCTGAATTGCAGGTGGGTCATGAGAACCATTATGAAGCACTAATCCATGTTTTAAACACCTGTCCATCACTTATAGTAACCACTTTCCTCCCAAAGACTACCTGAAACTAGCTAATACTCTCCATTTATCCAAAGTTTTGGTACATTGCATGCTTCCAAAGATGTTTTTGGTGATTTAATCCGCATTTCAGTGATAGTCAATTCGAGGAGACTTCCATGCACCTAGAATTGGCCATGGATTGCATACAAGACAAGGAATGAAATTAAAAATTAACATTTAAGCTAGTGTGCAATAGTTGCAAGAGAGAATCAAAATTGTTGGCCAACATAATTTTCAAGAGAGGCTTGTGGAAAGCGGAAGAGGCAAGATTCCAACTTTTAGAATATTAATTCTAACAATAAACTTAAAAAATTTGGGTTGCTTTTAGTTCAATAACATAGCAAAGTTGTTCTTGAAAATGTAATTTGTCCTAACTCATGTAGAAGTGAAAGCATCGTAGAACTCAAGGAAGGCAATTCCAACTCTTAGATTACTTAGAAATGAATTTTTTGATTCTAAAACATAGAAGTTAGTTCTTGATTGTACCAAAATAATGTAAAGTTTTTCTCTCTCTATACATACACACACTACTGGTCGTTCAATCATTGCAACATTTGCACAACAAACCCTATACATGAGAAATATAATGTTTTCTTTTGTTTTATTGAACTAAATTTTAAACTCAAGAGTGTTTGCAAATTTTGGATGAAAATGTGTGAGGATGAATATGTTATCCTTTAAAAGATGAAATCATGAATTATTTTGTAATATTATGTTCTTCATTATATATATAAATCATTTTCACCACTTTTGAGATTGAAGGTTGAGTCTTAATTTCCAAAATTATAAAAATATGTAAAAAAAGGTATAGATTTTATCCTTATATATGAAATTAACCCCACTTGTTTGTGTTTGGGATGACTTTTGGGTAGTCTTGAAATACATGAAGGTATTCAAGCTTGAATTTGAGAGGTAGGATACAAATTTGTACTCATATACGTAATAGTTGGTGGGACATAAAAGTATTGAAAAACAATAGATGTATTGATTGAAAGTGAGTACTTGTATCTATTTTTCACCTCCTTCATTATTAGATTTTTAATTGAATGTGCCCTTGGAAAGTGCTTCATTTGTCTAAGTGGAAACATCAAACGTTTGATTCATTCCATTGGGACAAGTAATATGAAAGTTATTAGAATAGGCTTAGAATACCTAGAGAAAAAAATTCATTTTTTTAGTGACTTCAACAACTCATTTTTTCTGATCAATTTGTTAAAAGTTTTTTTAAATGTCTTTTAGACATCATCTTACCTGTCTAGTGCAAGTTCCTACAACTAGATGGGAAAAATAAACAAATGTTTAAAATTTTTGTTCTTTGCATTGAAAATAGCAATATCAAGTGTATTTTTTTACATAATTATGGCCTTGGGACTATATAGATTTGGGAAATATTATTCCTTTAATGATTGAAAAGCCCAAATTTAGTCTCATGTTTTTTTTAATAATCTTTAACAATTTATTTGAGAATTTTTATTTATTTCAATAATTTTATATTTAAACCAATGCATACAATGTTCTTCATTTAAGTTAATGGTATAATAAAGTTTTCCATTTTGATTATATTTTTTAAAGTATGATCAATCGAAGTCTACAACTTAAAATCATGAATTTTTAGTACGTAAAGGATTATAGTGAATTGCAGTAAGGTAGAAGTACCTATTTTGGATAATTTAAGCATTTTAGATTGGATGATGCGGAAAAGTCAATATGTGAAAAAATAAGGTTGTAGAAGAATGCCAAAAAAACCAAAAAAATTCTCCAAAAATGAATGTTTTGTTGAATATACAAGGCCATTTTGCACCCGGATTCTCTCTAGTTTCATAGACTCACCTGTTGTGGTTAGCTTTGGCACGTTTCCCTAGGCCAAGAGGAAAAGAGAGATGAGTGGACAAGAAGGTACAAACCAAGAATCTTTTTCAATGACCGTTGCATCCAGTCGTTGTCTACAATAGGTTAGCCTACGAAACAATTACATGAGACCTGTCCAAAATAGGTACTTGTACCTTATTCGTGGCTGAGTCAACGATTTCACATCCATCTGTCGTTTGAATTGAAGTGAAGCCACATGGTCATGCTTCCCCTGTTGCCTCAGCCGCCATGTACTTGAACACAGGATTCGCGCAAAACGTTCCAATAAATAATTTGGCATAAGTTATGGAATCATCTTTTGCTGCTTGCTGGGCTTCACCTGCTTCTTCTGCTGCTGCTGCAGAAACTATCTTAACTTTGAGAATATCAGTTCCATTGACCGACTGGCAGACGTGTGCAAATGAAAAGGTGTTTGCAACTCAACCAATGGACTCGCTCATGATGGACAAAAACTACGACTAATTTATGATTCCACACGGAGACAAAAACTGCGGATAAGGTAAGGTAGTAGGCATGGACTGGAGGTTGTGCTGGAAGTATGCGGCAAACCTATGCATACCTTGTATTGATTCATGATGTCACGAATGACTTCACTTCAAAAGTTCTAGTCGGCACCTATGTTACTTGAAGATGATGCATGGTAGAAATAGTCGTAGTCAAGTAGTCGACCACTTAAAAGAAACTATGTATAAATGTGTTTCTAATAAAATTTTGCTGAAAATTTCTTTAACCCTTAAATGTCGAAGAGTGACCCTCAAAACCATCGTTTTCCATTACCACGTGAATCACTAGCTTCCAAAATTGCAAAAGTAGTCATTGCAAGTTAAACTACTATAAAAAAATCTTCTCTTTCAAAAACAAATTTTGAGGATGAATAGTTGCACTTTTGTCCTATACAATTTGATTCCCTATCATCCATCAGACACAAAACATTTGCCTTGGCGTTCAAGGGTTAAAGGTCATTACTAATAATTTTATGTCTAAGACTATGTTTAAAATTCATTTAAAACATCCCTTTCTCTTGTAGTGAGTCTTCCATTCACTTTTTTGAAAGTGTTGTAGATCTCCAAAATTATCTTGATTGTTTAAAGGAGAGGGTTGTTTTATATAAAAAAACTTGCTCCATGACTTGACCAAATTATCTAGTACATCTCTATTATTAATACAAATTGAATCACAATTTCTTATATCACGTTTTGATTCACATCATTTTTCAGTGGTATATTCTTGCTAAATCCTAATGGCATTCATATTCACATCACACCTTGCAATTTGATAAAAACTTTTTAATGTTGTTGTATTGCAATAGAGTCTAGTCAAATAGTACTTTATATATATATATATATATATATATATATATATATATATATATATATATATATATATAAGTATGTCACATACTTGTGCTTGAATTCAATAATGTCATCAAATGCAATAGTATTAAAACATAAAAATATAGATGAATTAGAGTGGACTTCTATGCACAAAAAATAGTCAAACTTCGTAGAAAAGACAAGAAATTCTATAATTCTGTATAGAAGTTTATGATATTTGCAAAAAGAGATTTGGAATTGCTGGCTAATAGTATTTGATCATGAGCCTTGTGAAAAGTGGAGGAAGCTATATTTTGACTTCCTAAAAATATTTTTAAAACATTTGGCTTGAACTTTTTGGGATGCTTTTAGTTTGATAGAATGGCAAAGTTTTTTCAAAGAAATTACTTTTCCCTACTCATATAAAAAGGAAAGCATCACAAAACTTGGCAAAGGCAATTTGAAAATCTTAAAAATTCCTTTTAGATTCCATTACAACATGGAAGTTTATTCTTGTTGCCATATCTAGCTATCATAGTTGGCATTTCATGCAAAATATGTAAAGTTAAGAAATCAAATTTGGCAAATGCTAAAATAGGAATACTTCCTAAAATTATGTGTTTTCAATGTATAAAAAAATTGAAATTTTTTTTCTAAAGTTTTGGCATCTACTTTTTAAATTATTTTTTTTCAATCTAAATAGCTAAATATAGTATTCAAACATAAATAGCTTAAAACTGCACTTTTATTATTTACACACAAGAACATTTGCATCAGCACTCACCAAAGGTCTAACTTGCACCAAATTTGGATGACAAGTGTTCTAATTCCATCAAAAGATTGGTATGGCACTCAATCCTAGCAAGTCAAGTAATGGCCCTTAAAATCAATGTTCATCCTAAATTTAGTTAGTTTTATCCTATATTTCAATTAAAAATTGATCAATTGACTATTTATGGGACACATTTGATGAGCATGGATTGGGGACAAGAATTTTGAGGCCTCAACTTTAGTGAGTTGGATGGTGTGGCCACATGGATTCGAATTTTTCTCTTATTCTTTCATTCTCACAATATTTTTTGGCTTTTAATCAAAGGTTGCATTGTAATAGACAAAGTGTGCTCTAAGAGCACCCACACCTATACGAATACTCCAGAAAAATTGCATCCAATTTATGACATAGAGAACTCGCACTAGAATTGTTTTTGAGGTCAATAGCAAGTCACCCACCCTTGTCCACCTTCCCACCCTCCCTTGTTTCTACAATGCACAATCAAGTAATCCATAGGCCATTTTTTTACCTTAGAATAATTTTTCGGCCTTAGAATTGTCCACCCTTGTGCACCAAGTGCATGCAAGTATTAGTTCAATAATCCAAGCATTTTAGTGACTACCTTTGGTTGGGGGCCACGTCCTTTTAAGGGCTCAAGTGGTTGCGTGGGTCTTTAGTTGTTATGGATCTTAGATTGTTTTTAATTATAGAGCCCACCTAAGCTCAAACTCTACCTGTTGCATAGGCGTGGTTGGAAGACTTTTCTCCCAAGAGAATCATTATGACCACCTATTTGGAGCATGAGTGTAGATGTTCTATAGTAAGAGCATCCCCACCCGTCTTGTAAAATGGATGACTTGTTGGAAGTGGCTTGCAAAAGTACCCCACCCATTTTGCAAAACATATTAACTTGTTAGAAGGCTAGCCCCAAAACCTCCAAAGGCTTGTAAAATCAATTGTTTTTTAGGCTAGAATGAGACTTGCATACTGGCTTGCAAACTACATATGACAAATAATGATGCATTTTCCCAACAAGCACGGACTTAGTAAGGTGAAAGTATTTAACAAATACAACCTTTGAGTTCTTATCATCATGGTGGTGGTAATGTAAACGAATTAGGCATAGACTAACTTCTTGTTAATATAATTTAAGAAACTCCTTCAATCATATTTTATTTGAAAGGTGATTGTTCAAAGGTATCATAACCCTAACTCACTTCATAGTGAGTAGTTGATTGTCAATGTCTAATTTATTAGTAAATATGTTGATTGTCAATTTTGAATTTAATTTATTGGTTTTCCATACAAAGCACATACATGTGTTGTTAGTAGTAAATTATTTAACCCCTAACTGCTTAGGCAACCATATATGGTTGATTTGAAACTTCATCCTCATTTTGGTGCGGGCAGTTAAATTGCTTTGACCACTTAAAAGAATTCAAGCAATTTTGAAGGTTAACTATTGAAATTTTTCATTTTTCACTGAAAAAGGTACATATTTGATTGTTGAGAGGTCTCCAAAGCCAACATATATAGGAGGAGGCTCAAAAATAGTGCACACATTAAGAACCGTCTGTAAAAAAGGGTCCAAAAGAGTGTACATAGTAAGTGAAATGAAATAAATTGTCTTTATTGAAATGTTACAGTCATTTATGCTTGCTTTAAGGACTCGAATTGTTTGAAAGAATTGAGTAGAAAGTGTGGTTTTTCAGAAAACATGAGTTGCTAATAGTGAGATGTAGAATTGTCATGCACTTATTGGAGCAGTTATTCATTCATGTTCTGACAATAATGTTGAAGGCTTTTAATGTATATGTCTGAATTAAAGAGTAGCAATGAACACATTTTGAATTGTTGTGCACTTTCTAAGCATCATTTTAATCAAAATGAGGAATTATGTGCTCATTTTAACACAAGTCTTCATTCATTACTAATGTAGTCTATGAGCTTTTTTAACGACCTACACAACTTGTACTTTCAAAATTCACTGACAATTCATTTAGACTTTGAAATTATTGCAAATTATAGGAGAACACTATCTAGCATTCTTCTTCTAACAAAAAATAGAAGAAAAAAAATTTTGAGTGATGAATCAAGTCCAAACAGGGCTGATTTTGCTTACGTGGTCAGTTTTTGAGCCTTCTGCCTTATATTCATTAGTGGAAGAGTAAAGCTTCCTAATTTTACTTCATTTCCCAATTTTGAGCAAAGTTTGCCAATTTCTCTTGATTTGAGATCTAAAAACTTATACTTATCCATTTGCTTTGAAAATGGTCCCAATAGAAAGAGTAAAGTGTTTCATGATTTTCACCATTGACAATTGAAGCATGCAACTATTGATTTGGAATTATTTGCAAATTATTCTTACACAAAAAATTTGCATCTCATCAATTGCAAGGTGGATTGAGTAATGAATTTAACAAAGGCTTTTTATGTGAAATTAAGTTTTTAGAAAATGCATTTTTAGTGTGCTAACACAATTTGTAGTTCATGTTACCTCCAATTAATTCCCCCCAAAAAATTATGTGCAAATCTTTGAAACATTGTGGGGAGGGACAATATACTAAAAATATAAAATTTGCATTTTTCATGTTATAATCTCACAACTCTTATGCAATTTTGCACTCAAAATTGGTAAGCATTCTAATAAACTATCTCTTTAAATGTGCATCTATACAATTAGATTTTGAAAAAAAAAATTTTACTTCATTGAAGATAACTATAAGCCTTTGTTCTTTTTCAAAGTCAAAACAAACTTGAAAAGGTTTGGGCATTTAGGGATTAAGCTTATTCTGTAAAGCAATTTTTTGGAGTTTTGGAAAAGTTAAGCATAAACTAAGGTGGAGGCACCAATAAACAATCATTTAAGCAAATTTGGGAGCATATTTTGTGTAGTATGAGTTGATGGATATTTTTCCCATATAGGAAGATAGAAAATATGGGGATTCCTAAATTTTCAAATTTATAATCTGAAAATTGAAATTATAGAGTATTTTGGGAGGCAAAAGAACTCTTGACCCATAAGCAATGTCTAAAGTCTTCTAATTCCAATCATTCAAGACATTACTTTCTTGCTCAATACTTCAAGCAATGTGTTACAACCTTATTAGTCCCAACTTTAAAAAGGACAAAAGAACCAAATTTCAAGCTTGAAATCTAGCCTAAGGTTAAATATAGTACACTCTCTAGGTTGGATATTAGGTGTGGTTGGTTATTGGTGCCTCAACCTTATATGAAGGATTTTACACTAATACACTTTCAAAGGTAACTTTGACTTAGTTGGAAAGAAGTTAAGGGAATTTTGTTGGGAAGAAGTTACAAGAATTTAGTTGTTAGAAAAATTACCAAAAATCACCTTCTTTGTGGTTGCTTGACAAATCGTGGGTAGGTCGTAGCATTAGAGCATCTCCACCCGTTTGGCATTTCAAATGACTTGTAGAATTGGGCTTGCAAACGTGCCCCATCTGTTTGACAAAATTGATGACTTTGTTCACTAGGTGACTTGGAAAATGGGAGATAGCTAGCAAAAGAAGATGTGTTTGCAAGCAAGGAGGCAACTTGCAAATAGCTTGCATAATAACATAAGACATAATAATTTTCACTTTTCACGGTATGAGAGAGTTACTAAGTTGAAATTTTTTTCACTTGTTGTGGCAGTTCTCCTGGTTGAAGTTGATTCAAAGTTATTTCTTGCGATTTGATTCCGTTTCAAAGCCTCCAATTCCAATACTTTTTTCAGTTTTTACTTCCAAATTCATTACTGCGAGGTTATGGGTGGGGTGTAGTATTACCACCCAGCTTGCAAATTGCAAAGTGGATGACCCTGCATTTTGCAAACTAAAAAACCACTGCATTCTAGCAAGTCCGGTGGTGATGCTCTAATAAGGCCATTCAGGGGTCGAGGATGGCCCTCTCCTCCCCTTGGATGCTCCCCCAGTGCGTCCTCCTAAGTAACTTAATACCGGTAACGTTGGGTTGGACATGGTTTGTGTTCACACTGGCGAAGAACAACATGTGCGCATATTAAGTCGAGCTTTATGCTCCTCCTACTTTCCCATCCCCTTCGTCACTCCGCGCACGTCTGGCCCCACGGCCTGCGAATCGCTCGCACACGGATTGTTCCCCTCGGGCCATGGAATCTGTCGCTCCTTTATAAGCTACTCCTCACTTCACCAGTCCAAGCCATGGAGCCCCGTCGCACTCGGAACTCTCCATTGCGCGATTGCACGCCAAATTGTACAAAATTGCACCAGATTGTACTCCCCGAGCACAAAAATTGTGCATCTGTGGGCGAGCTTGTGGTGTTGGGGTTAGGATTGGGAAGGCACCCTCCCCGAGGTCGCCATGGTGGAAAAGAGAAAATCCGCGCCGCTCCAAGTGCAACGAGGGGGGCGCTATCTGAACCTCAAGCACTCGTCCTCGATCGCCAAGCGAAGATCGTCGTGCGGGCTGCCTTCGCCGTCGAATGCTGTGTCTTACAAAGGCGTGCGAATGCGGGTTTGGGGGAAGTGGGTGACGGAAGTTCGAGACCCCGTCACCAAGACACGCATCTGGCTGGGCTCCTTCGCCACGGCGGAAATGGCCGCGCGCGCCTACGACGCCGCCGTGGTGTGCTTGAAGGGCGCCTCCGCTCCGGAAGTGAACTTCCCGGACTCCATTCCTTCGTTCGTCATTCCGCAAAGCAACTCCTCGCCCAAGGAAATCCAAGCAGTGGCGCATGCCGCGGCCACGGCGTCGGTCCCGGTGGCTGCTCCGCTGGCCATGGCTGCCACACCCGAGCTCCCAATTCCTCGCGAGGAATCTCACGAGGCTGTTCCGGAAGTCCCCACTGATCGCGAATTTTACCGTGATGGTGGCAACTCTAATTATGAGAATGGTGATGGCACTTGCAATTGCGCTGTATCGGAGCCCGAATGCTCTTGGTCCAGCAATGTGGAGAAATGGATCACCGACGAGTTGGATTTCGACGACTTGGAAGCTGCTATGGTGGCAGGGGATCCTCTGAGTGAACTCTCGGAGTTCGTGGAGTCACCGTTTTTCCCATGGTTCATGACATCGAATGATTTCGAAGATGCCGAAGATGGCACCATGACGCATAATGATATGCAGCTTTGGTCTTTTGCCTGATGCAAGCCAACTGGTGCGCGTGAAATCTATTCCAATGCATTCCTCAACTGCATCGTGTTCATTCTCCGAGCCAAGCCTCAAACGGTAGTGGAAGGCCACGATTGTACAAAAGACGGCAACTCATTGAGGCTCCCCCATTGAGGATCCTCAACTTGATTCGTTCGAGAAACAGAGTTTTGGAGCCCATTGCTCCCTGAGTAGAGAACGAGTTTCTTTAGATTGACAGGGACGGTTTCCAAAGGAGGTCCCTCACAGTGCCCGTGTGTATTTATGACAATCTTCTGTGGTTCAAGCTGATGTCTAGACTAGTGTACACAATCAAGAACCAGATGATGTCCATTTTTCCTGGAAATTTTGATTTGAAAATACCTATTTGAGTCGATTTGAAATGCCTACCGCTTGATGTATCGGAGTTCTTGTATCTGCTGCTCTAGATCTCGGCTTCTGGATCATTGAGTTATCGATGAGGAGAAGGGATCATAAGCTTGAAGAAAGTCATCTCTGATTCCCAGGTCCATTCCCTCTTCAGCATGTCTTTCTCAATTGGGATGGATTCCCAGATGGGTTATCGTCAATTTTCTTTGCTGCAAATACCTTGGACTTGCACCTATAGAATCTGCATGTGGAATGTCAACATTGACTCCCCCTCCATGTTGTAACCCCTCCTTGTTCTGAACAGTAATGTAAAAGACCCTGCTGTGGCCACGTTTCTGTTGTAGTCATCTAATTTACTGTATTCTTTCCCAATTATTCAAGAGTCAGAACTCATGAATTGATGGGGATGCAGTTTGGTGTAAAATTGTTACTCTTGCATAAATGATATTTTAGGTCACAGTTGTGAGAAAATGGAACAAGTTAAAGTTTTGAGTGACAGTATTGGAATGACAAGAGCATTAGGATCCTCACATATTGTACTCCCTCTGTTTCTGAAAAAGACCGTGTTTCCTTTGTGTTTACAAAGGAAACATGGGTCTTTTTCAGAAACAGAGGTAGTAATTCTTGTGGTCACTAGTGATGAGTGAGATGACCATTATTAGAGCCCCCCCCCTCTTTTTTTCGCAGTACTGGACTTTACCCAGTGGCGCTTATAACTATCGCGTAGCACACTTCAAAATTCATAAAAAATTCCAACGCTGTTGCAAGAATATAATCTCAATTACTATCGACTAATCTCTGCCATTTGCCTGAAAAAAAATTTAAGATTTTTCCAAGCATCCTATGTTAGCGCACCACTGATTGTTGGCGCCATCACAGGCCTCTCCAAGTTAACGTTTCAAGTTCAGATTGATTCTCTGCACAGGACAAGCATTCAAGCATTACTTTGGCTATTGCGGTAGTTCAACGAATCTCACTTCTTAAAGTGATACCAGAGATCGATGGAGACGCAGACCCAGAAGAATGCCGTGGTCCATCACTACAGAACTTCAACATTTCAGCATCAACTAGACAAAGTGAAATTGTCACGTCTCCTAGAACTGCTGATCAAGACAGGTCAGTGTGGAGCGTGCGAATATATGTGACCGTCAGTGCCACTTACACCTACTGGGTCATCAAAACTATAGTTGCTTGGACTTGTGCGGGTTTTGCTCTCTCTGTGCAGATAACGAGCGAGTGGCGGATCGATGCATCATTCTCTGGAAAGAAGTTGTTCAGGCATGCCTCACATTGCTCGCTGCATAACCATCACATGGTGCATACATCGGTCTCGACAAACAGTTTGAACATGGCAACTCCAAACAAATGCGAACCACCAACAGAGAACACCATACTAGGCATGACATAGGAACTCCTCCTGTATCACTGAAGATCAGCAGATGCTGATTTCGTTCCACCAACACCTTGGGGTATTCACTCAACATCGCGACCGAAACAACGTTCGTGCATTTTTCAGTCACCTCATCGATCTTTGTAGGACCACACTGAGGCGGCATGCACACCCTCATTCGATTGTTACTCTTGAACAAATACAACCAATAGCAAATGTTAGGTGCACGTAGGTTGCGAATTGCATACTAGCGGCGGGGTTACCTTGCATGAAGCTCTAGCTATCGATCTGCAACTCACTGTGACATGAGCCTCATGCTTTCGGTTGATTGTACTTATCAATCTAGATCGTATACATCACATTTGATGATACTTAGAGTGATTTTAGCCAGACACAGCTTACTATGACCAACTCTTATTTCCTCAAATTTCACATCACTTGAATCAGAAGAACGGGCCGCAGCTAGCAACAGAGACAGAAAGACGTAGCTAGGAAGGGAAAATTAATTAATCAGGGAACATGTATGGTTCAGTCTTTGGCTGGAGCTTGCACATGACTGTATCGATCATACGGTCTTGGTCCAGCACATGTAAATGAGTTTGCCGTGACACCTTCAAATTCCAAGCAGCTGCATCACGAAAGCATTGATTGAAGCTCCAGTGCAGGTGCAGAGGCGTTCGCATCGAACTAGAGTGAGCCTTGGACAACAGTAAGGATCTCGAGAGCACAGTAGATGATGAATACACAGTACGTGATTTCTCCTATTAGTGCGTGCGACCCTAGTTTACCAAAGTCACACAATTTATAAAATGATTAGAAGATTGTGGAGCTGAAACATTTGTGTGTTGTACCAATTTTCACAAAAAAATTGAATCTTGCATTAGGTGACACTAACTTTAACAGATATTTCATTAAAATGGCAGTATTTCACAAACTTGGTACTTTTAGGTTCAGAACATGCGGTTTGAACTGTATACTTGTCCTAGATTTTAGGGTTTTAGGGTCTAAAATCTATACTAGTCTTAAAAAATTCATAGAATAATGGCGGAAAAATGGCACCATTTTAACAAAATATGTGTTTGTTGCACTCTCGATAATAGAACAAATTCAACAAACTTATACAGTCGTGTGAACAAAACCAGAGATATAGCCACAGGGGAAGAAACAAAAACAATATAACTGTGAGGCTCTATTTTAGGTGAACAACAATATTAATTTATTGATCATTCGGACCCCACATCCCGACTTCAACCAAACCCTAATTATATTATGCAGTGTGAATGGGGTTGTAGATAGGATTTGAAAATTGAGATTCAGAAACCATAGTCGATGCTATAGTTTGTGTCGAAAGGACAAAACCCAAAAAAGACAAATATGCAAATGAGGCTTGGAGTTTTGGCCTTGGAAGTTGGACATCATTAACCCTAAAATGCCACTGTGGACTAGAGTGGTCAGATGGATGATAAAGAATCCTCCCATGAAAGATTGAAGCGCAATTGCTTGTCCTTGGAATCTTGTGCAAAATGTAGAGACCTTACACATTAGTTTGCCTTTCATTTAATCACTTTTGATTTTTAAAAATTAGATGATATACACTATATCACTATAAGTAAGATTTCCATAGTGACTGTTGACCCATCCTTATAAGGTTAAGGTAGGTGGTCTATATATAAAGCAGGGTTGACGAATTTCAACGTCCGCCCCAAAATAGCGTCTGTTTTCCGGACGTCCGGACGCTAGCGGACGCAACGTCCCGACCGCCGTCGGAAAGCGGACGGGCGGGGCGGACGGGCGGGGTGGACGGCTCGACCGCCCGAGGCGGACGCCCAGATCGTGCGGACCAGATCAATCCGCGTATCGATCGGACGGCCGTAATCGGGCGGACAGGTGGACGGGGGACAGGCGGACGCTGCATCCACCAGGACGCGAATGTCAGCGGACACTGCGGACACAGCGTCCGCGTCCGGACGTCCTGTCAACCCTGATATAAAGCATCTTTTTAAGATTCAATTTGCAATTATTGGATGTTTGCCTTCTTGAAATATTCATGAGTAAATTTTTCTTGAAAGGTAAATGGAATTGGTATTTAACCCAAGTCGTTTCATATTTTTTGGACCTTTGTAAAATTAGTTATGAATTTTGAAGTTGAAATCACATACTTAGGTCACTATAAATGTTCCCCTCATAAACATATTCATTCTCGATACATTGACAAATGCAATTGGTACATTGACGAAAGCAAAATGGATTTGTATGTTAGAGGAAGCTTTTTGAACTTTTAGGGACCTCTGAACTCTAATTGGGACCTCTTAACCCCTTAAGGACTTGATCCATTGTGAAATGGTCAAACTTCTTATTTTAGCTAATTTTAGCCTTTTCAATAGTGTTCAAACAACAATCTCATATTTTTACTACTTGAAACTTTGAATTCTATATTACTTTGAGAATTTTTTTAATTATTATCATTCTTGTTGCAAAAAATGAACATAAATGGGTAAAAATAGCAAAAACAATCCAAAGTAATTGAAGTTTTCTTAGGAGGTAAAAGTAGCAATGGAAATTAGCATGAAAATTTTTCAATTGGTTATTTTATTTTTTTACACCCAAAATAGCCACATCAAACACCTTGAAGACAAATTCGACTATCAAACCAAATGTATCCTTTTATTTAATTAATGTACAAAGTTTTTATATTTTTTGCTATTTGAAAAATAAATTTTCTATTTCTTTGGTATTTTTTCAATTAATTTTTAAGGAAAAATAAAATTATTGTAATTTTTTTTAAACTAAAGGTGAAAATAAAATTATATCAATTACAATATATATATTAGAATAATCTATAATTTTTTACTGTAAATGAAGAATGGAATGAGAAACATACTTTTATAAATTTAAATTCAAATTACATTTAAAAAAAAAAAATATATGAATGAAAAACACACCATAGTGTGTTCTTTGGATTTTAACACAAAGAGCTTTCAGTTGCAATAACTCTTTCAATTTTTGATATTTCTCAAAACTTTAAAATGGGATAGAAACAAAACTTGTCAAGCTTCATTTTCTTAGTTGAAATTAAATTTCAAAAATAGTTATTTTAAAAGTTGTAATCGAGGTTGACCAAGGCGCATCCACTTTTGGGATGCCTGCGCGTTGAAGGGTTAACCGCAGTTGGGACCTCTTAACCCCAGTTGGGCCTGTTGCCGAAGACGGAGTCCTTCGGTCGGAGTAGCCCTCTGCTGAGCCTAAAGAGACACGTGGTCTTTTTCTCTTCTTTCGTCCGAACCTACGGACCCCTTGAGTTTGGACTCTGGCGCGTCTGGATGGATGTCTGGACCCCAGTGATTGCCATTTGGATCCCACGGACGAAACGCTCGCTCCTGAATCCTGATCATAATTACAACTCAGTTTCAAAATTACAACTCATCAATATAAATAGAAAGGTAACTTAAGTTGTAGGACTTGTTTTCGAGGCAGGTCCATTTCAGTGTTTTTTTTTTTTTAATTTTTAGGAATCTGGATGTGGGCTCCAGTTGAAAAGAAACTGGCAGAGGTTAGGCGCACAACCTTATTTTTTTGGTGCAAAATTTGGCTCCAAGTAGGGAGTTTAGTGTGAATTTTGTGGCACCAAAGGAAAACTTGGAAAAACATGTTTGGCAATTTCCATTTTTTTTTTTTTTTGGTGCATAATTAGGTGACAAAATTTTTAAATAGTGCTCTAGAATGGGCTACAATTGAATACTAGAAAATGCAACGGTGGATGCATTCACCAATTTTATAAAATGAACGTCAATCCACATGAACAAGGGTGACTGAAATCTACTTAATGGTAGCTATGTACATTGAACTAAACTACTCTTCTATTCTATGAAGTATAGCAAAAGACCTGCATACAAACAAACATGCTCTAATGCCCAAGTAAGAAAACTATACAATTAAAACTTTAAACTACTAAAATTTTTGAACAAGACCTACACACACAATCAAACACTCCGATGCACAAGTCAGAACACAACAAAATTGAAACTTTCAAAGAACTAAACTTTGAACAAAGACTTGCATACACAAAAAATGACTCTAAAGCCCAAGTTTAAAAACAATGAAAATATCACATGAGAGCTCATGAGTAGTGAACTTGCACATAAGGTACAAAAAAAGTGAATAGACAAGGTATAGCTTATGAGCTAGTTAAAACTGCAGGTCACAAGTTGAATACCTTCCATTGGTTATACAATAGTATGAAGACAAGACTGCTACGACTACAAACATCAAAATCTAATGTCCACTATAGAACCTATGTACAAGCTGAATGACTACATTTTGTAGGAAAAACCTAGCAAACTCTAGAGCACAAGAACTACAACTACAAACACTAAAGCTACTAAATTAAAGTCGTGAAAATTGGGAAAGATAAGACCTCAATTCTATAAAGATACCACCTACCCCAATGCTATGCCATGACCCCATATTAGTAGTGATTAGCTTCATTGATCCACTGCTTGAAACACTTTTCATAAGAGAAATCTTCTAATATAAAAATCTTTTGCCCATACATACCAACTACTACACTAAGGTGATCACTTTGGAGTTGATTGTGGAGCTTATCCTTCAAAAATGCAAGTGACAAGAAACAACGTTCATCTTCAACACTGCCAAGAACATGTATCATGGCTATTTCAGCCAACTTCACATACTCTTGGATCTCATTTGACAAGGATTTGTTGGCATCTATAACCCGCCATAGTCATGTCAAAGGATTCACAGCCAAGTGAGGATCTTCCAAGGCAACCATGCTATTTGATAGCATGGAAAGTTTAAACACATGCTGCTACAATTCTAGTTAGAAACAATCTAATGTTGGAACCAAGTGCTTATTCTCTTCTTCCCCAATCTACTTTGGCTCTTCATAGAACTTCTTAATCACATCCAGATGCTTCCAAAAACTTTGCTCAGCATTGGATTGCCTCCAATATTGAGGATACACAATACCCAAAGCATCTTGTAAACCATGAGTAGGAAAGCAACTACTGAGCTCATCAATGAGCTATTGGGTGGCACCTATGTGCCAAAGAAAAACAACATTAAAGTCACCCCAAAAGCAAATAGAACTTCAAATCACAGACTTATTGCGACATTCAGTCTTCACACCATTGATGAGGGAATTCCAAGATTCCCAAGTAATGATCACTCTCTCATGCCTTGTAAAAAGCTCCTCTCCATTTAGAACAAATTGAAGGTGTTGGACATCGTTCAAGTCCATAGAGCTCTATGAAAGTAAAATTTGATCATAACAAAGCTCCAGTAAGTTTGTGAAATGCACAAACTCAAGACCAAAAAATGCCAAGCCGTGACCTTTGTACATCTCGAAGAACTTCTCCAAACATTTTTGAAGTCATAGATAAAGACATCGTGTTGCTATGCAAATTGAATCAAGACATCAACGACTTCTAAAAGGGGCAGCAGACAAATCATACCTACAATGTGATATGGATCCAACATCTTGTCGAGTAAGTCTGCAATCTTGGCCTGTAGACTCCTCTGCAAGAAGTCCACAACAAAAAAACATCAAAGTAGAATTGCTAACATCCTTCACAGCCTAAAACAGAATTGAAACCACCAAACTGAAAAGAAAGAAACTTCTCAATACCAATAAAAAAACCCACAAAAACTAATACACCCAACTTGAAAACACAAATACTTCAAAACACCCTAATTGAACCCACATAAGAAGGATTAAAGCAAAATGACTCATACCGGCTTAGTTTTGTTCACAAAATCAAGTTGTAGCTTTGCAGTATTACTGCGGTAATTTCTAAGAAGACATTATAATAGAACAATCAACAAAATCCACCTAGTTGTAACATTCTTCAACAGCTTTAGGCCTTTAGTGTCCAATAACTATGCCAAAGCGCAGAACTCTACTTGCCATTTGGGAAGTGAGAAAAGTACGCATAATAGAACTTGCAAAAATCTTCAATTGCATGGAAGAGATCTAGTCGACTCAATGTTTTAATTGCTAAATTCACTCAGTGTCCCATGTAGTGGACACCAGTGACGTGGGGCGCAAACTTTTCCTTCAACTACACCGTTACTCTAATACAGCATCCGTGGAAAACAAAGACCCCATTTGCTCTGAAATAAACCGGCTTCGTTGCTACCTCAAGCAGCTCCAAGTCTCCCTAAACTCCAACAATACCCATGAGAAGTCTTGTTAGATTGTCGACTATCACTCCATCAAATTCAAGTTTCTCCAAGCTAATAAAAAGTGGTACACGTACCAAGTTTTGCACTACGTATATGTGCACCACAATGTATGAGCAATTGTCAACCCCTGTAGTTTCATCACATGACAAGGTAGCATATTTTGCAAATTTTATCATGGCCTTCATTTTCTCCTGCACAAAGGAGTATATATATACTCTCCCATAACCCACCCAACATTTGTACTCCAATGCAGAGAAGGACAGTTAGGAGTTTCTAGCAAACGAAACAGCTTGAATTTTGACTCCAACTCAACCATTGGTCTACCAGCATATAGAATTTGAAACAATATCTCAAATTGTACCCGCTTTCGATGTGCTTCAATTGAAGTGCAACTATTCATTTGTTGCAGAATAGAGGCTAGGCGTTTAGCAATGTAGAGAAGCAAACTTGATTTGTGCACCTTACGGTGCCCATGCTTATTGATAGTGTCCCATTTGGGTGCCACCAATTGAGGCTTCTTACCCACCTCAGAGCACACTCAACACTTCACTATATGGAGCTAACCATCTACCATCAATACCATCTCAGCCCAGGGGCATTTTGTACTCCACTCCATTTGAAACTTTTGAGTTAAGTCATAATTAGGCCTCCCAAATTGAATAAGAGGTTGTAGCTCCTCTTCCATATTGTCCCTTGATAGATCAATGTTCTTAGCAAGACCATGAATGGCGTTGAAATCTACATCATCTTCACTGTATATGTAGGAAAGAGAGTCATTAGAAATGCACACTATTGGAATTGGAGGCTTGGAGCTCAAAATCAAACAATTCTCTACCTCTACTTGCACTAGGGGTGCATTCACAATGTTTGTATCTACAAATACAACATTTGTATGTGAAAAAACAGATGACAACAATTGGACTTGGTGAGGTCACGAGGAGCTAGTGTTTCTTGTATTTGTTAAAGGAGGCTTCTTCTTCAATGGATCATGGAGATCTAGGGGACCATGGTTCTCTAAATTTCTTGAAGTTGTGTAGAAACTTCTCAAGTGACTTGATCCCTCATCCTCTTCTTTCCCTACTCCTCCAAAATTCGTCACTGTTGCTTGCGCTTCTTCTTGGCAACTTCTGCACATTTTTGTAGACGAATCTCCTTCCTCTACTTCCATAGAAGTGCCTCGGCTATGGCCTTGCCTCCCAAGTTCAAATTGGATGCATCGCTATGTGACCCAAAGTCAGATGCCTCAGCCAAAACCATCGTTACAAGAAATCAGAAACTGATCCAACAATTGATCAAAAGAATGGTGACAAGAATCCCCCTAACACGAAGCTTCTAACCAATGTTTTACAGCTCGAATCAAAAGCTTCAAACTTTGAAATGTTTGGATACAATTCAACAACAATCCAATTGTACTTTGGCAATTCAACCCAATGTTAACACGCAACAAAACATTTCCCCAAAATGTGCACAATAAACCAATATAAAGGGAGATTTCGTCGGAGATGAATGTACCTGCACATTTTGGAAATTCAAATGCCTATGGGCGCCACTCCAAGCTTAGAGACCTCCACAACTAATCCATGAATTCAATGATTGCACGACATTTCCCTAAATTGAATGAAGTCATTATTGGAAGAGAAGTGGCACTACAACAACAATGGCCATAGTGAGTGGGGCGATTTTGGAGAATAAGCGCAACAAGTGGGGTGACAACAGCTAAAGTACAAGAGTATAATTAAAAATGGGAAACCCTAATGCTGGTGATGGGAAAAAAGCACAAGTGAAGATGTGGCGACCCATCTTCAACAAATACACACATTTGGTGGATTTTTAGCAACGGCTACTAACAACCTACTGAACTGATAAGTCTCCAAGTGGTGATAGGATGTCCACCCCAACTTGTCCAAGTCGACATTGTGACCACCAAGCTCTGGATTGAAATGAAGATGTGGCTTTTGAGCCATGTTTTTTATCCTAATTTTTTATATTGTTTGGTGCGTAGAAAATATTTTTGGTGCAAGTAGTTTGTAAATCGCCCCCCCCAAAAAAATGGTCCATTTGAGTAAGATAGGGTGACCTATTTTCATGATTGAAGGGAATATGATGTTAGTGATCTTCAAATGTTGCTAAGGGCTGCTTTACACCTAGAAGTTGGGCCAATTTTCTTTTAGGTCGATTGCACCAAATTTTAGTCCCTTTGGGGTTAGAGGTCGGCCTCAACTACTCACTGTAATAAGATTATAATGGGGGTTGATTCTCCCCAGTGTAAAGGCCTTAAGGTCAAGAAGCCAAGCCAATTTTTAAAAAAACTAGAAGGGAGAGAGAACAGGGTTGAAATTCTTAAGGTCACTTTATACCTAGAGGCTCAATGCTCAAAATCCAACGGATCGAAATTGTTGAAAAAATTTATATTAAAAAAAATAGTTTTTTTTTAAATGAAATCTAATATTGGCTCCTAGGTCAAATATTGGCCTCTCATTGTTGGTGCATCCAATTCAGCAAGCTCAGTCCGTATCAAATCATGTCCTTTTCAAATAAAAAATGCAATGCACCAAATTGGCCCGGCCTTTAGGTGTAAAGAGGTTCGAACCAATTTTGGCATTTTGTCCAATCACAAGTGAGGATCTTTGGCCTCTAGTACAATAAAGTGGCCCGGCCTTAAGATGTAAAGCAACCCTAAGACTAGTTTTTAGTTAAATGTTTCTTAAAAATAGGTTTGCTTATACATTGAGAATAAGTCTGACTATAATCCACACTTCCATAATTTCTACTAATTCCAAATTTGATGAAAAATTAGCTAAATATAGTGCAATCTTCATTGATTTCTATTCTTTAATTAGAGTGAATTCTCCCACCGCCACCATTAATGAGTTGGGCATATGCTAAAATGCTTAACATTGTTGGGAAGAAGTTGTACACCTTAAGCTTACTCTTCTAGATTCTAGGAATGAAGTTGTTTCATAGGAGTGCAAGCATAATATCATTCAACCCCCTTTCTAGCCTCCTTTGGGTGTAAGGTGTATATATCCTTCCACCAATACACCTTACGTGGTGACTTCAAGCTAATTCATTGTACTTGATAGGTTGCAAATTTTCATTCTACAATGGTGTCGGGCACTCTCCCAATGAAAAATTGGGGGTAATCCTTGAATTCAAGGGAGCATAAAATAGGGGGCCCCTAGTGTTGCTTCACCTTAAAGCACTCCGACATCTAATTTCTAGACAACAAATAGGTTGAAATCATTTTTCTTTCTCATTATTGTTGGGATGAAAGTCATCTTAATTTATAGAGATACTTTATCAAGTTGTTGTCCTATCTAATATTAAATTTGTTATTACTAGAGTATATAATTTAATAAAATTACAAATGTGGAAGTGTGTCAAGTAGTTGACCAAGCCAAAATTACATTGGCCCTAGTTCAAAACTGAACTTGCAAAAATCAAGTCATAGAATCAACAAACAACAAAATTTAAAAAAATTACCATATCAAGATAACGTCATTTCGAATCCATTCCAACAAATTTTACTCCAAAATTAACAATATTTTTCTTCTAATTGAATTTTGAAGGAATTTGGAATTTTTCTTTCAAAATTTATAGAAAAGTATTGGTGTTAGCATTGGTGAATCTAATTGTACTTATGGAATCTAAAATTCAAAGTCTTACAATTTTGATTTGTATGCCAATTTCAAAAATTTCTAACAAAAAGTACTTTATGATGATTTTTTTCGAATTGTCAATTTTCGAAAAGACTCTGGACATTTTAGGGGTTAATCCTTAATACCTAAAATTCTTCCATGTTTACAAGCCTAAAAGTGCTTCAAAATATTAGTCTCCAAAGCAAGGCTAAAATCTTCATCTACATATTTTTTTAAATTCAAATGTAGGATCCATTAGTTAACTTGTTAGAGTACACCTTCCTAAAATTTCAGAATAAGAAACCTTACCAATAACAAAATCATGGTGCTTGGATTTCAATTAGGATTATTTTCAATTCTTCCCAAATGGTTAGATTTCATCTTTCAAACTTTTTACCCAAAATGTGTAGATCCTACAACTTACAATTCTCAATAATATATTGAAGAAATAAGTTGGGAATAAATATAAAGAATTTCAACAAAATAATAAATAGAAAGAGCTAAGAGGCTCAAGAATATCATGATCCCAAGTTTAGTATTTCATCACACCTTTATATATGCAATTTTTACAAATTTAAGGGCATAGAAAGAGGGAATGAATTATTCATGAGTTATAATACTTTTTTGGCTATATATCCAATGGGAAGGAGATATATCTACCTCAAAAACTAGAGATTGCATTATGAACTCTAAAACATTTGGGAAGATATATTATGACCTTTAGATGATTTTAACAAGGCCTCAAAGATAGGAAAAAAATTCCATCCAAATATTTTAGGAGGATTTGTTTGAACCCAATACAAATGAAGGATGTTGGATATTTTCACTTTGTCATAACTTTTTACTTTCCTGTATAAGAGAATGGCAATTTGGTGGATAATTGTATATTATATTTGTAAAATTTTTACTTCTTTCTTTAAATCTAAAAGTAATATATAAAAAGGATCTTTTTTAAGCCCTAAAGGACCAAGCAATGTTTTTTGGCAACATAGCAATTTTGGGTAGCTCACTATGAATGAAGTTTTTATTTATTTTGCTGAAATTTTCACACAATATGGGGACAAAGTTCTTTTTTAAGGCCCAAAATTTTTCATAACTTTTGACTACATGGTTAAAAATTTATTGTATGATATGTAGTTTTTTCACTCAAGTAGTTTGGGAAGATTTAAAAAATCGCTTTTTTCAGAAATAAAAATTTGAAATTAGTTTTTTTAGATATAAATATATGTGGAAAGCTTTTAATCATTTCATTTTGATCAATGAGTCAAAAGTTATGAGAAGTTTTAGTTTGCGGGCAATATAACTATACTCTACACTCTAAAATAAACTATAAGTTGTTTATTTAACTCAATTTTCAATATTTTTGAAAAAAAATAAAATCATAGGATGCATATTACTTATTACAATATTGCAAGCATTGAGATTGACATTTTTCAATTCCATAATTAAATTATAAACAATTTAGTATTTTGATTCGTTCTTATTTATTCTATTTTTCTATATTTTCCTATATGTTGTACAATTCCAAATGGTTTGAATTTTTTTCAAGCATGTAACCAACTTGCCTTGAAGAATGAATCTAAAGAGTTGCAACCATTTTGGACATTTTTTCATACAAATGTGACCTTGTGAAGTACAGTTGCCTATTTTTTGAAGGGTTAAAAAAAGGCCTTTTGTGAATTCAAATGCTAATATCTTGCAATCTACATAGTGAAATTTTTTGAATTTTTTTCCACATTTTTTCAAATCAGCTTACTACAAGGTCCTATATTTGAATATGTCCAAAAATGTTCTTTTTTTTAATTTTGGTACTTGTCCTAAAAATGGTAGTTTTGAAGCATTTTTGATTAAAATATAGTCAAAGAACTATAGTGATCAATTTGAATCCTAAATTCTATAACTATCGAGTACCAATTTTCCAAATTTTGAAATCAATATGTATAAACAAGATTAAATTAGTGCTTGCTCTAAGGATGTTTCAAGCAAATGACTATTACTTTTACTTTACTTTTAGTCTTATTTTTACCTTTTCACTTTTATATTTATCCTTAAAATTTGTTTGGCATACAATTTTCCTGTGCTAAAATTTATAAAAGAAAATAAAGTACAAAAACTGATATTGTATATGACATTAAATCCTTAAGGTGTAGAGTATTTTCCAAAATTGACAATTTGTGAAAAATCATCACAAAATACTACATGGAAGGATATTTTGAAATTGATATAAAAATAAATGTTGTAGATTTTGAATTTCAGATTCTATTGTTCAATTAGATTCACCAATGCTATTATCAATATTTTTTTATAAATTTTGAAAGGAAAATTTCAAAATTCCTTCAAAATTGTAATACAAGCAAAGTATTGTTATTTTTTGAGTAAATTTTATTGGAATGAATGTAAAATGAAGTTGTCTTGATATGGTGATTTTTTGAAAATTTTGTGCATGTTCTTTAAATTTATGACCTCATTTTGCAAATCTAGTTTTGAGCTAGACTCAATGGAATTTTGGCTTGGCCAACCACTCGACATATTTCCACATTTGTAATTTTTTTAAAGTACTCTAATAACACCAAATCTAACCATTAGATACAACAATAACTTGATAAAGTATCTTCACAAATTAGGATAACTTTCATGTCATCATATCAATCTGTTCATTTAGAAATTGGATGTTGGATTGTTAAAAGGTTAAATAGTAGTGCTACGTGATAATTTAAAGGAGAAAAAGAAACATGAACATCAATATATTTGTCATCTAAATATTAGATGTCAGAGTGCTAAAAGGTTAAATAGTAGTCCATGAAAATTAAAAGAACAAAAAGATGGGTATGAAAGGATATTTATGAAGAAATTGGCAACTCACCTTTGTAGCAATTACAAATGACATACTAATGGTTGTAGCAACTACATAGGGCATATCAAGCCATTGGGCCTTTAGATATAGAATACTTTAGTGGTTGCAATTTAGTTATGATAGTTTTAGTTTTTCTTTTAAATTATACCAGACAAATCTAAAAACAAACAAAAGAAATAGATGGCCTTGGAATGGGCTTTACATTTTATCTAAAAAAGTCTACTAATAAAGGAATCATCCTTTGTTATTTAATTTGTATATTATTAGCTTTGAAAAAAATATGATTTTTCATTTCTATATTGTGTTGTTTTTTTAAATTCATTTCATTTTGATTACTACATGTCTCTAAATTATCTTTGAATTATTATTTTTTAATTTTCTATAAATACTTGAAATGAAAGCATAGAAAACACCTAGTCAAAGGTTTTTTGGTAGATGTTCTAAACTTGTTTCTTCAATCTTTTAGTTTAATTATACTTTATGTAACTTTGTCTTTATTTTCTATTTAAAGAAGTTTATTTTATTATTTTAAAATTTATCTTTTACTTGATTTATTTTCATTTTCATTTAAGAATGAAAATGAAAATAAATCTTCTATTTTAAGAATGATTATTTGTCCCTTTTTCTACTCTTCCATTTCCACATACAATGCATGCACCCACACGTGTATATTCAATTTTTTCAAATAAATTCTAAATAAAATGTAGAGAACAAAAAATAATAGCACATCTAATATTAAACAAAGTCCTTTGGATACTAATTAGACTTGTTCAAAAAATTAAAAATGTATATAAAAAAAATTTTAGGGGTTAGCAATCCCTTCTATGGCAATTACAAATGAATAACTAATGATTGTTGGCAATGACACAAGGCACACTAGTAGCAATTTATGGCCTTAACACCTCAATCATTTTTTGCATTTTTTGCACATTTTCACTTATACCTTTTCATAGAAAAATCATTTACCATAATTTCATGAAATTGGACATAAAGAAGGTTATTTTTACAGGGTTTAAGTATTGCATTGGATAAATGAGAAGTTCGGTAGACTACACTGCGCCTACAAGTCCTCCATTCATTCCAAAAAATCAAACAAGACTATGCAGAACTTGTTTCCAACAGTTGCAGACTACCGGTAATCAAGATTCGCAATGTTATCTCAAACTTCACATTCATTTGGAAGCATTTTCATCAAGGCATCCACCCATTTGATCTGGAGTCTACAACCTTCTCAGGTACCAATGCAAGCTTAGAGCTTGATACCCCAAGTGCAGTTCAGCTAGCTGAGTCGTCACAGTTACACCCAAAACATTTTCATTCGAACAGCAGACAATGTCCAACCGGACTGTTCCCACTTAACTTGACGATTCTTCTGTATCTCCGGGTAATATTTACATTGATCTCTACGACGGAGTCATGAAATTTCGCATAAACCTTAACGATCTAAGCAATTAAGTTAAGAATCTCACTGGTTTTAGTTTCAAGCATTTTCCCAAATATAAATTCCTCACTAGTCGTCACCGAAGTATCGGACTCATGAATTAGGCTCCGTCAATTCCAAACAAGTGACAACCCTATCAAGAAAACCCGAGAGCAATTGAACTGACGTCTGCAACAGAACGAGGACCCGGCTCTTGAGCTTCAGTACTCGGACAAGGAACTACTCCTGGACCGCACAAGATGCCAGGTTGATAACTCGAATACCTTCAAGACTTAAGATTTACTCAGGCCTAACTACAGTTGCGCAATACATTATTAAAAGACTCAACTGCTACGATAAATTACTACTTCAATAAAATTCGCCTCACAACAAAACGATGGTCGGGTCAAAACACCATAGAAATCAAGAAAACCGGTAGAGTTTGCATCAGAGAAATTTCAGTGTAAGATGCAATCGTAGCTGAGACACAACAAACATGCGCGCAAACACACACTCGATATGTAACAATAAATTTCCGTTACTCGGATTCAGCACATCAAGCAAAATGTGGAATCCGATCAACCTCACATCCATCCATAAGAACACCTTTCCTACGGATTACCTGCCATCCTTGTCCATGTCAAAACGCGACGAGCGCTTAAGCGCGACCCACAGCCCAAACCCTAATGTGACCATCCGTGTAACCGCTGTAAAGAGTGCTGCCGTCCGCGCTCCAGTTCAAGCTCACGCAGTAAGGAATCTGAGCCTTCTTGCTCAAGATCGTGAACTCCGGACGAAGCTCGTCCACGACGCTCTTGCTCTCCAAATCCCAGATCTTGATGCACGTCTGCGTCGCGGCACACAGCCAGTATCTGTTAGGGCTGAAACACAGCGAGTGGATGATGTCGCCGGCGTCCAGGGAGTAGAGGCGCTTGCCCTCCGCCAAGTCCCAAAGCATCGCCACGCCGTCCTTACCGCCACTGGCGCACAGAGAACCGTCAGGCGACACTGTCACGGTGTTCACGTATCCCGTGTGACCCACCAAGTTGGTGCGAATCTTGCAGTTCGTCAGGTTCCACACCTTCACCACCTTGTCCCACCCGCCGGACACGATGATAGGGTTCGCCGTCACTGGAGAGAACCGCACGCAGCTCACCCACCCGGTGTGCGCGTCTACGTCCTGGATAGTGTACTTGCACTCGCCCAGAGTATTCCACAGCTTGATGGTCTTGTCACGCGACCCGGAAACAATCTGACGGTTGTCCACGGAGAAAGCCACGCTCAGCACGTCCTTAGTGTGGCCGATGAAACGCCGGGTCGTGGTGCCGGTGTTCAGGTCCCACAGACGCAGAGTGCCGTCCCACGAACCCGAAAGCGCGAACTGGCCATCGGAAGAGATCACTACGTCCTGCACGAAGTGCGCGTGCCCCGTCAACCTGCGGCGGGCAAACCCGTAATTGCCCTCCTCGCGGCTGAGCTTCCAGACAATGATGCTCTTGTCGCGAGACGAAGAGAGGATGAGGTCGGGGTTATCCAACGGGCACGCGATGGCCGTCACCCAGTTGGCGTGGCCCTTGAGAGTTCCGCGCGGCACCAACGTTTCCGCCATCGCTGATTGGAAATGAGAAGAACCCTGAAAAACTCGAAGAAAATTGGAAAATAAAGAAACGCAAGGAGAGAAGAAAACGAGAGTCCAAGTGCTGAGGCAGGCGGCGCTGCACACAGACTTCCAAAAGAGAGCTACGTCGAGCAGACCGCGCTAGTATGTACCCAAAGAGCTAAACCCTAACTTAGGGTTTCTCACCCCGGGCCCCACTTCCCCGTTCACACGGTCGGGTTGGTATGCCGACTCGTCCCAGATGACAAGGGGCCAGGGAGGATTGACCCCTCTATTGCCCCATGTTTTACCCTTGTAGAAAACCCCGAAATTTTTTATTTGCCACATACAATAAAATTTGCAAATTCTGTATTCATATATGCAATCAGAGACCCCTAATCAAACAGGGGTGACAGTAAAATACAAAATTTAAGAGGCACGAAATAGGGGATAATTTTTGACATTCTCCCGAACTGATGACAAGGAGAGGTTTCATTTTTGTTTTTTTACTAATTTGGAGTCTTTGGGGGAGTTTATATTTAACCCCTAAATGCTCAAGGCACTAGATTCTAGTGTTGATAATATTTTGAAGTTAAATAAAACCAAGCTACTATTTTTGATAGTTTATAATTTCAAAAATCTCTTTCTGAAGTATAGTTTTAGCATCAAAAGTTCAATTTTGTAAATGATTGATTGTAATTTTTCTATTCAAGATTTGGTGCAAGGGTGTCCATTGCATTAGAGGATTTTCAGCAACTTTAAAGTGCTACAAGTTCTCCGGGCTGCCAGCATTGGAGGAATAGCCTCGTAGTTGCTACCTAACATGGCATGGCAACTGCCCAATTACCAACAAAAAACATTTTTCAAATTAAAATATTTTTCTGCTTTTTTTCATTCTAAATTTTTTTCAAATTTTTTATCTACAATAAAACAAAATTGACAGTAAGAATATGGTCTAGGGAACAGGCTTGAAATAGCCCTCCTAACCCCCTAAAAATCCTCTAATGCATTTTTGACTTTTCCATAGTGTTGAGAGATTTTGAGAAGCCAAATATTGATGGGGGTTATGCATGTTATATCCTTTAACCTTGTATTTTTTTTTGGTGACCATTATTTAGATTTGACATGTGAAAACAAGATTAAAAAACTTCCAATCACTTTCATAGTTTTAACACCCTCGTGATCAAACATTATAATCATTGTTGAGTTTTTTTCCTATGTGATCTATAATATATCTAATTAGAATTTGAATTATTTTTAAATTGAAACAACTTATCAAAATTTTGGTTTTTTGTTCAATTTAGAGCAGATTCCCTAAAACTCATAAAAAGCCTTGGGCATTTGTGGGTTAAATATCAAATTACAAACCATACAATATGTGTCTATTTTTTTGCATTTTTTGCATTAATATGAAATTTTTTACTTAGATATTTCTAGCATCAAAAAGAAAGGATTCACTCTATTGTTATATCCTAGCTTCAATGAAATGGAAGGCTATTTTTTGTACATGAAATCTCTATTGACTTATCATTCGTCTTGTCCTCTTATGCACTATGCACAATGACATATAATGCAATGCAATTGTGCTTGACAAGATGCACAATTGCATTGCATTATATGTCATATGTCATAAGTGATTTGTAGTGAACAAGAACGGTGTAACCGTGAGACTCTGTCTTATCTAAATACCAATATTAGTTTATTGATAGTGGATAAAAAAATATTCAAAAAATATTCAAAAAAATCCAAATAGTGGAGATATTGATAAAGATGATTTCATTTAAGGTGGTTAGTATTGAAACTATTTACATAGATGGTAAAGAGAAATTGTTTTATGGATGGTATAATCAAATTTTTGTACGCAGTATTAAGCACAAAATATACTGGGAGTTTATTTATTTATAATCACATTTAAATATTAATTACAACTATTCTATAATTCACTTATAAATAAGGTAAAATTACATTGCAATAAAGATTTGATTGTTTGTTGTTGTATAGTGTTAAATAAATTAATCTTCAACACACAAATATAATTTGGTACATCATTTAATTCTTCATTGAAATTAACAAAATATATTTGTATTTGTAATATTATATTTGTAATGTGTATTTGTCATATTAACAAATGTCAAATACAAAATTTTCCACAAATTATACAAACCTATACAAAGTCACTACAATACAAATATACAAATATACAAATGAGTTTGCAAAAATAACAAAGAAGCATTAGTTTTATAGAAGTCAAATGCAAATAAAATAGAATATACATATAGTTATTTTGCATCACTCAATTTTCGCTTCACACTCTTCTGTTGAAAGTGTGATGGAGATAGAGTGTTATCTAAAAGATCTATGGAAAATGAAATGACATCTTGTACTGAAATTGGAATCACGTTTTCCACACAAGATGCAACAGAAGAAGAAGAGATAGGTGTACATTGAGAAGAAACAAAATCTAAACTACTGCCTGCTAAAACTAATTCACTAGATGGTTCATCTTTGTGGTGCTCTTCAAAACCAACAAGATGCGAAGTTGGTGTCAATTGAAACTTTCCACTGATGTGAATCTTTGATAAGATTCTAATTTGTATTTTTCTCGTTTCTCTCAAAAAATCTTGACTAAACATGTGAATAATAGATGACAACCATGGTCCTTCAATGGATACTTCAATGTCTCCTACATCTTATGTATTGATTTTACCTCGAAGAAAAGGTTGTTGTTTAGTCACCTGATTATGGTAGCAATGTTTGCAAGAGTATTCATTGACAGCTACAATCGTTACATTTACCAACTAACAAATTGAGCAAATGCGTTTGAAAGGTAGAACAGTTGGATTCAAAACTAATAATTCACCAATGATCTGCAACATGTTTAAAAATAAAAATTTAAAATAAAAACTTAAAAAACAAAAAACAAAAAATAAATATAAAACATTCACAATACATCACATACCTCTTTAAGATTTTCAGATGAAGTGCCAGAGTTTGTTTGTTGATTGGTGATAAACATTGGTCAATCACACACGTTCTTCTTGATCAACCATGGGACAAACAATTGTATAGGCTTTAGTTTTCAAAAAACGATTATACTTTGACGTCACACTTAAGTGTTTGAACATGACAAACACACATTCTCTTATATTGTAACTTCCTGAATCTTCAAATACTCCCTTTGAAATGCTTGTATAAAACCAACTACATCATGATCATCATGTGTGAATCCATCAGCAACAACTATTTGAAACATATCTCGATAGTGACTTTTAATTGTTATTACAACAAATAATAAATGTTGCCATTGGAAAGTTTTCGTAGCAACGTTTTTTAAAATCTCTGATAGAATCCTCTGTATAAAAAATAGAAAGGAATCCTGGTACAAAAAGAGGAAGAATTGTAATATGCATAGTAGATTGGACATAAATAACACAAAGCATGTCTCCCTTCTAGAATCCACCACTACTTTTGAGTTTGACTGCAAAATTCTCTACTCTCATATAATTTCCTCGTTGCAATTTAGTTTAATAGTGTTCAATTAGTAGTGTACAAACAGATAAAGTAATTATTGTTAAATATTCTTTATCTATGACATCACAATGCAAATATGCATAGCTACAGTTTTTTGACTAATTTGCATGAATATAGTCATAAGTACCGTAGCGGCTCAAAATTTGTCCTTCAAATACTACATTTCAAATGTTTTTTTCTATCTCGACAACTGACAATACCATCTTACTACCAGCCATTGCAAATGCAAAAATAAGCAAACTTACAAACAACTAAACAAAAGTTGAAAAGCTATACTAGAAAAGAGAAAAAAACGTTGAAGTTTGTAGACACTGAAACTTGAAGCATAAGTATACTAGTCTTCTTTACCACACCAAACTGCTATGACCGTCACCACCATCTAAATCATACAAAAAATCTCACCCAACTTGATAACTTAGCATCTCCATTAGATTTTAAAAAAAGAACCTTTATTGGATTTAATGACAAGAATCCCAAGTTGAATATCTAAATCTACGTATTTCTAATCTAAAGTGTAAGACTTATCTGAATCTAATCTACTTAGGTCTAATCCACCTAAGTCTAATTTAATTTGATGACTCAGTAAGCAAAAATTAGTAATGCAAAAAAGTAAAAAATTAAGAAATTAGGATTTTAAAATAAAAAATAAAAAATAAAACTTAAAATTTAAATATTTAAAAACTTAAAAACTTAAAACTTAAAATCTAAAGTAAAAAATAAATATATTATTATTATTATTAAAAAATTATTAATAATAATTAAAATTTAAGAAATTTAAGAAATTTAAAAAGTTCGCCCAAGGCGGGGGCTCCTTCCAAGCGAGGGCTCCCTGGGCCATCCAGCCGGGGTTCTTGGCTAAGTGGGGACTCCCTACCAACTGGAGGCTCCTTGCCAACTAAGGGTCCACCCAAGTGGGGGTCTCCCACGGTCAGTCAAGGTCTGCCCTAGGTGGCCGCTTTAGGCAAAAAAAAAAAGAAAAAGCTCACAATAGTTGAGTGTGAATGGAGTTGTAGATAAAATTTGGAAACTCCGATTTGAGTAGAGTCGATGCAGAGTCGATGCCATAGTTTCTATCCAAAGGACACAGCCAATAAAAAACATCATTTATATTATTTGGCATATGTAATGTATTGCTACCATGACAACCTCAACCTAATTCATAAAAATCTCATAATTTGGGTGATTTTGAATTTATTCTATTTCTTAGAAAAAAATGCTTCAAAATTCAACTTACATTCTTTAGTATCTCCAAAATTTACAAAGACAAAATATTTACTCTTCTTATGTATGACCATTTGTAATAGAATTGAATAATACATGTCTACCTTCATATTGCAATCTATGTAAAATTCACCTTTTAAATAGTTATGAAGATGAAAATGCATTGAAGTGTCATATTATCCACATTTTAGATTGAAATCATGCAAAAACTGAATTTGCATTGTTATAATGATTATGATTGTTTAATTAAAATTAAAATATATCTTTTGTCTATTTTTTATTTGCAAAACTATGATTTAACCCCTAAATATCCAAATCCTTTTCCAAATTTGACAATTTGGGAAAAATCATTATAAATTGCTATTTGGAAGAATATTTTGGAATTGGCATACAAATAAAAGTTGTAGATTTGGAGTTTTAGATCCCATCTGTATAGTTAGATTTACTAGTGCTATCACCAATATGTTTTTTATAAATTTTGAAAGGAAATTTTCAAAATTCTTTCTAAATTCTGTTACAAGCAAAATATTATCATTTTTTTGATTAAAACATGTTTAGATGGATTTGAAATGAGGTTCTCTTGATATAGTAATTTTCTTAATATAGTAATGGATAAAAAAATCAACATATGGTGTAGAATTTTTTTGTTATTTTATACACAAGTAATCAAAAAGTTTTCTTTCATTTTATACCACCTTGATTCCTTCAAAGTTATAGCCTTCCATTCCAAATCTAAAACCGTTGAGTGGAAATGCTCCAAGTTCTATACAATCTTTCAAAATTTTATCTTAATTATTTGTCTTCACATACAATCTTCAATGAACACAATATTGACCCTTTGATGCCTAAAGGTTTAGGGAAAATTTAGATGTGTTAAAACATTTGATTTATTCAACACTTTTAAAGTTCTTATTAGTAGAAATGAATGATGTTAATCCTAAAGTTAGGTCAAAAATTAGAAAATACTTCCAAACTAATCAAGAATAGCAGATTCAAAAAATAATTTTGTATGTCAAAATTTATCTATTTTTTAGAATTTGAAAATGAAGGATCTTATTCTTGACTAGTACAAGGGTTTTATCTAAAAAGATGGGATCTACAAGTAATGTATATGTGAGACATGACCAAGCAAATAACATCACAATGTTTTTATTGAAGGTTGAATGTCCAAGCTTCTGACAATGTCACTTTGTCAATCTTTTGTGCTTCATAACTCAAATTCTACTTTGTGAAAAGATCTAAAAGACTTCATATTTGAGTAGAGGTTCAAGTTCAGAAAAAAGTATGCAAAATTCTCATAATAAAATAATGTTTTGTTCCACCAACCCACACTAGAGGTAATAAAAAATAAAAATACCTATTTTTTTAACCAATCGATGAATCCTTGTAAAAATTAGATTTCCTAAAAGGTCTTTTGATTTCACAATCTCACATAAAAGGAGAGAGAAAAATCAATATTTCAAGTTTCACTTGGGATGCCAAAAGAATCACCTAAAAATCATATTGTATCTAAAAAGAACTTTAGAAGTTCAATACAATTTTATCCATAAGTTCAAATGTGAAAAAAACTTAATAGATCTTTACTCAAAAGAATTCTAATTATATAACTTCAAAATTTTCACTTAGTCCATGTTTCTTTAGTTTCAAATCACAATATTCAAGGCAAATTACGAAATGCCTATTAATTGTATTGTACTCCAATTAGTGCAATTTATTGTGAAAAAAATATAGAGTTTACAATAACTTTAGAACAAATTTGTACACTTGGCCCACATATACAAGAATTGAATAGTATATATCAAATTGATATATTTTGTCTTTTATTGGAGCTATATTTTTGTGATTAGTGTTATTGTCATCATATACAACTGTATCCAAATGAGGGACGTTAAAATCCCGCTTACGAAATTGGCCCAATAGGCTAAATTTAATGGGGATATTGTAGGTATATTTTATTTTTCACATTAATTTTTATTTTGCAAATTTTGAATTCATATTTCCAATTAGAGTCCCTATACTAGATAGGAAACTTCTAACACATCCTCTAATCATAGCTCACATTAGGAAAATTTTGAGCCCTAGGAGGGCCGTTAAGGTTTGTTTTTTTAGTACGTTGCAGTGCAAATACAGAAAAATAAAAAAATAATTTTTTTGAAAGAAAAATATTTTTAAAATATATAAATCTCTCTGATGTGGTGTTGACATGGCAAAAATAGTGGCCACATCAACTGCTTTCATTAAAAAATTAAAAAAACAATTTGAATTCGTCTCTAATTGCATTAAGGAGGTTTGGGTAGTTCAAAACTTGCAGGCTTCCTAAGGGCTGAAATTTTTTGTAATGAAATAAATTTTTTGGTTATTTTTATCCCTAAAGAACACCAAAATTACCATATTGGACCTTCTTCATGGGTAGGATTTGGTGTTTTGCTATCCCAATTGCACCGCTAGAGATATTAATTGATTAATAATTGTCCTCATTAATGCATTCATAGATTCTTCATGGAAGCCTTCATTAAAACCTTTGACAACAAACAATCAACTAGGTTACTTTGACCATTGACTACTAGTTCTTTGAAGATTGATCTATCCAATTACTTCAATCCTTTACTACATCTAATTTAATCTACAATAGTTTACATATTTATTAATATCTACATATCTATATATTTTACATATCCATTTGATATGTAAACTATTGTATATATCTACATATGTACATATCTATATATTACTATATCTTCATATTTAGATTGTAGTTTATTTATATATTGTAAACTATTTTATTACATATAATGTAAACTATAAATACATAGTTTATTAAACTATAGATATGTAAACTATAAATACATAGTTTATTAAACTATGGATATGTAAACTATAAATACATAGTTTATTAAACTATAGATATGTAAACTATAAATACATAGTTTATTAAACTATAGATATGTAAACTATAAATACATAGTTCAGTAATATATAGTTTATAGTTTTACTACATCTAATTTAAACTACGTATGTTTTATAGTGATATGTAAACTATAAATAGGTAGTTTAGTAATATATAAATATGTAAACTACATCTAAATATGTAGATATATACAATAGTTTACATATCAAATATATTCTTATTTTCATATCCATTTATTAATAAACTTAACACTAGTTAAAATATCAATTATAGAATTAGTGTAAAGATAAATCAAATTATTCAAAATCATCTTTATAATAATTGAAATGAACATTATTTGTAGCCAAAATGTAAAATATTATCTCTATAAATAAATAGTAAAGATATTCTAAAGTTTTTTATGACATCTGTAGATTGGAGCTTAAAGTCTACTTAACTATCTACAATTTAGATATCATAGTCCCAAATGAAGTTTGATATATAGGAATCAAATAATTATTTTTCTAAATTATCTAAAATTTTCCAAGCAAAATTAAAAGATTTATCTAAAAAGAATTTCCAAGAGAGTCAAAACTTCTAAAAATAATACTAATATTTTTTCACACATGGTCTAAAATCAACTTTTATAGAACTCATTGGTAATTATTTGTCACTTTTAGAATCATTTGTTGTTTTTTATCTTTTTAATAGTGTCTATATTTATACTATAATTATATTTTTTTAATGATTATTTTTTATCCAAGAGTTTCAAAACTCAATCTGTTTATATTTCCTATTTTTGGGATTGTTGACAATAGTGTTCATTTGAGTTCTATCAACAATTATCCTTCATTGCACATATTAAACCAAATTCTCATATACCTACTTTGTTATTGCCTCTATTATGTTCTAATAACAAATAGTCATGAAAATTTGATTTGTGTTTATTCTATGATAATTTTAAAGTATGCATCTTTTTTTTTCATTTTTCATTATTTGCAACTAGTAATGGGGTTTTAGTAATGGGTTCTTCAAGATTATTAATTCACAATATTCTAACTATTGGTTCACTCCAATTATTGTTTGGAACTTTTCAGTAATGGTTGGGGAGATCCAACACTTAGTGTTTTGTACCCCAATGAAAATGAAGAACAAAATTTAACAAAAAGAATGTGGTTGAAAATGAAGAAAAATAGTTGGACTTTGATATTAATGGATAAAAATTGGTCTCAATTCCAAATAAATTGTCTAATTGTAGTATAGATAGAGTAGGTATCATAAAAAATTGTTTATTTTTTGAAAAATGAAGGAGACATTACCTAGTGCCAATTTTGACAAGAGTACTCAAATTGAATTTCCACATTAAATTTGAACGGTTCACAACGTCCTAAACCAAAATCTTGTATGTTTTTTCCTTAATCACTTGGAATACACTCCATAGTTTTGATTCTAAATGGAGTAGAAATAAGATAATTTGCTCTAAAAGTTACAAAAAGGTTTTCTTGGTCATCGAGCCAAGAATTGTGCTCATTAACCCCTAAAGGACCAGACTGCATTTTTTGGCTATATAAAAATTTTGGGCAAGCCATTGTGACCAAAAATTTGCAAATTTAAGGCTGAAATTGTTAAAGAAGGTGTAGACAAGGAATATCTTTCATATGCAACAAATTTCATGACATTTGGAAATAGGAGTCAAAAGTTATAGCCTAATATACAGTTTGTTTCTCAACTTGGGCAATTTGGGCAGATCTCAAAAAATCATATTTTTCAACAATCAAAATTTGAAATTTGTTTTCTAGATTTATATATACAAGGAAAGCTTTGAATTATTTCAACCTTTGGAATTGATATTTTTCTATTCCATATTTAAATTCTTAATAATTTAGTATTTTGAATCATTCTCTATTGCTACCTACTTACTATTTTTTTCCTATATATTGTACAATTCCAAATGATCTAAAATTTTTCAAGCATGTATCCAACATGCCTTGGAGAATGAATTCAAAGAGTTACATCCATTTTGAATATTTTTTCATACAAATTTGACCTTGTGAAGTTCAACTACCCGATTTTTTGCAAGGACAAAAAAATGATTTTTGTCACTTCAAATGCTAATATCTTGCAATCTACACGGTGGAAATTTCTGAAAATTTTTTCACATCTTTTCAAACCAGTTTACTAGAAGATCTAATGGTTGTATGTGTCCAAAAATGTGTTTTTTTTTCTAAATTTTGAAACTTGTCCAAGAAATGGCAGTTTTAGAGTGTTTTGGGCAAAAACATAGTCAAGGAACTTTAGGGGTTAATTGTTGGTAGCTCTATATATTACAATGTCTATCTTGGGCCTTGTTCGGGGTTATTATGTAGTTGTCAGCTTATGTACGATGCCTCCTCACTTGGTTTGTCCCAACATTCATGGTATATTCTAAGTTTTATTAGCTATTTTCTTGATTTGAATTGTTTTTTCAAATACCGAGTCCAATTATTTTCTCTATTCTTTATTTGAAATTGAAATTTTACAGATTTTTTCATTGTTTTGTTTCCTTGATATTTTCAAATTGCAACTGTTTTTTCCCAAATCCCACTAGCTACCTTTTAACTAGCCACCGAGTTTTTTTCCAAACATTGGTGTGTCCTTCATTTTGTATTTGAATTTTGCAATGAAATCCTTTCATTTATGAAAAAAAAAAAAAGTATTTAAAAAAAATAAAATTTTAATTAATTTATGCCGAATGTGACTGACCCTCTCTTATTATAGAAATAAGTAGCCGGAAGTTGCCGGTGAACTCAGTTAAACTCTCCGGCAACGCTGTTACAGATAGCGTATTGTTATCGCCACCGTGGTTGGCAATCTTGCTAAATTCAGATGACTGACCAAAGTCGGAAAATGAGCACGTGCTCATTAACTCAACTGTAGTTAAGTAATCTGCCCCCACGCAAACATTCTCCGGGCGCGTATGGCCCAGCTGCCGCCGAGTACACGAAAGCTCTCCACGTGTACTCGTCTCCACGGAAGGCATCTCCCTACCGCCCCTTTATAAACCCCAACTCCGTCATTCCCAGCCACTGTGAATAAGCATCCTCAAGCCCTTGGGGACTTGGGCCTGTGCTTGTCTGGTGTGAAGGAGGATTTCCCAAAACCAGTATCGAAGAAATTTTCCGAACAATTGTGGTAGGACGGTCTGGCTATGGTGGACAAGGCGAGAGTCACTCCGCTTCAAACGCAACGAGGAGGACGCTATCTGCAGCAGCTCAAACGCTCGTCCTCCAGCGCTAAGCGAAAATCGTCGTCGTGCGGGTCGCAGTCGCCGTCGAATGCTGTGCCTTACAATGGCGTGCGAATGCGGGTTTGGGGGAAGTGGGTGACGGAAATTCGAAACCCCGTCACCAAGGCGCGCATCTGGCTGGGCTCCTTCGCCACGGCAGAAATGGCTGCGCGCGCCTACGACGCCGCCGTGGTGTGCTTGAAGGGCGCCTCCGCTCCGGAAGTGAACTTCCCGGACTCCATTCCTTCGTTCGTCATTCCGCAAAGCAACTCCTCGCCCAAGGAAATCCAAGCAGTGGCGCATGCCGCGGCCACGGCGTCGGTCTCGGCGGCTACTCCGCTGGCCATGGCTGCCACACCCGAGCTCCCAAACCCTCCTCGCGGGGAATCTCACGAGGCTGTTCCGGAAGTCCCCACTGATCGCGAATTTTACCGTGATGGTGGTGACGCTAATTATGAGAATGGTGATGGCACTTCCAATTGCGATGTGTCGGATCCCGAATGCTCCAGGTCCAGCAATGTGGAGGATTGGATCCACAAAGTGTTCGATGAGGTGGATCCACTTGAAGAATCTCCGGTTGACCCTCTGAGCGAAATTTTGGAATTAGAGGAGCAATCATTGTTTCAATGGCCAATTTTTGAGGAGTACGAGGATGCTGCCGATAGTTCAATGATTCATCACGATGTGCAGCTTTGGTCATTCCCTTGAAGCAAACAAACATGCATTTCCAAGTTTTCGTGGTGATGAGATCCGTTCCAAGGCTTCGACTGGTTCAGAACGTCAACTCTGATGTGGGTGTTGAAGATGCAACAGTATCTAGTGAATTTGTTGTCATACTCAAGACAATAAATGAAGACGACCTTTATGACTCTTGCAAGGATCCCGCATTTTTAGGGTCATCCTTCACTTGGTTGTACTAGGGATGTTCGCTCTCTGGTTCCGAAGGACCATGCACCACACCTATCTGGTGACTTGATAATGAAGAAGTAGATGCCATTGCAGCATCGGGGTGACAATTTCTTACTGAGTCTTAAGCACATTTCTATAACTTAGCTGCTGTTTGTGATTTGCACATTTTTAACGTCTTCTCTGATGGAGCAGATAACCTTTGAGTGTCGGGAGGGTTGAGATGATTTCTGGACGTAATGCAAAGTTGTACTCGCACCCACGGGACGCTGCCCCGCGCGTCCTTTGGTCGGGTCTGCCTTTGTGGTCCGTCTGTGGTCCTTTGGTTACCGCCACGCCACTTAAGGCTGGCGTTCTTGTACCTTGCGCCTTGCAATGAAATTCTGTTTCATTTGTTAAAAAAAAAAAAAAAAAGTTGTACTCGTGAATCAAGAATGTTTGAAAAGTGCTTTCTGGTGATTCAAAAGGCTCACATTGAACACAACTGTGTGGGTTACAATGCTCTCAACCAAATAGAACTTGGCACATCTGCACTGACAGATCAACTTGGTAATATGTACTTTTGTTTTGGAATTGAAAGGGATTTCTTACACTCTGACTAATAGGACTTATTTTCGTTATCGAAGAGGTTCAGAGATCATACAATTATAAGCCTTTTCAATCCAATCGCAGATAGTAACAAACCTGAACCACCTAGATTCCGAAAAATTTGCATCTCTGATCTCCAAAGTAGGACGCCCAAATTTGGGTGTTCACTATTCTTACTAACACAATATTCAACTAATTTGTCAGGAAGATGCTCACATAAGTGCATTTTAATACCTTGTAAATGACAAAAACATAATAATAAGCTCCAGCTACTGGAACGAGGCGGTTAGAAATGTTTAATTGGCGGGAGACTCACAATCGTGCTGATTGGATTTGGCATAAGACTTTCCAGTTTGAGTATGGTGGTAAATGAAATACCGGTCGCCTAGGAGTAACTTCAGATATGAGAATTTGTTGGGCGTCTCAAGACAAAACCCTAAACCCCTCACAACCGTGTGATAAATATTCAAAGCAAATTGTCCCCCTGGAGGAAATTTGTCAAGCAGAAAATGGCTCACAAAGTCTGAAATCAGTCCAAAAAGAGATCATCAGAATAAGGTTGTGTCACGAGAAAGAGTAATTTCCTTTTAAATATAAAATCATTACATTCCAAAGAAGAGTACCGTATTCTGACTAGTTTCTCAGAGTATAATAGAGGTCGTCAATGTTCGCAACTTCAGACAAGGAATTCGATTGTTTAATTCCAAATTCGGCCCGTGCGATTCTAAGCCCAGGATCTCCTCTCAAGATAAATATACTGCAGAAATTCCCAATGACGCACATTCTTGGAGAATTCTGCCAACCCCTACTCTGATCTGCAAAAATGGAAGAGCAATGTGCTCGCTGGTTTGCAAGAGCATCATTCACTCGCAACTCAAGAATTCCTCGCCGTGCGCATGATCCGCGTGTGGTTCAATTTGAAAGCTTCCAAAATAAAGGATCGTCATCATCGCAGATACAGCTATCAAAATTAATGTACTGTACATAAAGCTCAGAAGGATCGTTTCCTCTTCAGGCCTAGTGAGTGCAATTTATCCAAATCCAATTGCTAGTAAAATTACGTAAAGCACCAGAGGTTATGATCGTAAAGAGCTTGATCCTCCGCATCACTAGGTGGCGAATTCACGCTGGAATGCTGCAGCTCGTCGTGGAAATTCAGCGGCAGTTCGGAGGAACAGGAGAATTCCAACTGCTGCAAAAATTCAGGAAACTCGCGCACCTCGTCCAGCGGCTCCAAGTACCCGAATTCGGCGTTGATCCAATCCTCCATAGCCGAGGCCCTGCTCTGCGGCTCCTCGATTGTGGATGCAATGTCGTCAGAAGAATCCAATGCCGCCGAATGTGCATTGTCGTCGTCAGAGTTTTGCTGTGACTCTCCGGTGTGATGCTCTGGGGTTTCGGGTTCTTCAGCGACGGGCGGGGGTGCGCAGGCGGCGGCGGCCGCGGCCGCAGCGGCTTGCACGTCGCGGGGTGTATTGCACCTCGGCAGGCCCGCAGGCGGGCAATTGGGGAAGTTGAGAGGAGCCGCAGGGCCCCGCAAGCACACGACTGCGGCGTCGTACGCTTTCGCCGCCATCTCCGCAGTTGGGAAGGAGCCCAGCCAAATGCGGGACCGCTTGTTGGGCTCTCGAATCTCGGACACCCATTTCCCCCAGGTACGCATGCGCACGCCTTTGTACACCTTCGTGCTCAGCGTTGATCCATTTCCGCTGGGATTCACGCGCGCCGACGAAGACTTCTTAGAAATGGAGCCCGAGGAGGCATGCTTCAGAGGCGCCAGCAAATTCCCGCCTCTCTTCGCATTGAGTGATTGCGAGTGGATTTTCTCCACCATCCCCGCAAAATGCCTGAACTCGAATTCCAAACCTACAACTCTTTACGAACTCTCACAACGCTCCACCACCTCCGCAATGCCAATGCAACGCCAATGCAATGCCAACAACAAACGGATCACTACGAATCGACGCAAATGCCACGCTCCTCCAATCTCCAAATCCAATCCACACTCCAAAACAGAGCCGGTCTCCAAATGCGACACTCCAAATGTGCCACTCCAAGACTCAAATTTGCTTCAATCGCTACCAATCGCCTCTCAATCCACGCTCCTCTAAGACATTCAACACCCAACTCGAATCCACACACACACACACAAACGAACTTTTCGACTTTTCGTTCCAGCTCACGCGAGCTCCTTAGCGCAACCCCAATGCAGTAGCAACCGAGCGCTCTCACTTCTGTCTATTCTCGAAGAGGTTTCGCATTTGTTGCAATGTAATGTGCCTTCCAGGGCAGATGCAATTGCTGTTGAAGAGAAGGGGCTGGATGGTTTGTGGGATCAAGGGGAGAGGGGCAGCGGGGTATTATGAAGGTCTACTGGGGGCAAAGGGGTGAGAGAGCTGAAGGCGGGGGAGAGGCGGGGCTTCCACGTGGCGGACGCGAGGAAGGAGCGCGTGGGGGCGAGCTCAGGGGGAGAGGGGCTGAGGACCATCACGTGCGGGTATGGGTTGTCCGTTCGTCACATTCCGCGCATGACGTGGGCGGGGTAATCGGATAGGGTTGACCCTGCCTTTCTGGACAATTCAGAAGCCGGGATCCCTCCACGGAAAGTGCTACCGGGGTTTTTTTTTTCCCAATACAAAAGGTACGTGCTCCTCAAAGTGACACAATTTCATTAGTGTCAAAAAATAAATAAAAAAGTGACATTGTTGACATTGTGACACCTATCTACAATTATCTACAATTTTTAAGATAGGTGTCACAATGAGGAGAGTGTCATTTTTAGGTGCACATTTTTTAGTTTGGGCAGTGCAAAGAGCAATTTTCACTAGAGGGACGTAGTTCTTTACCTTTACCTCTACCTCAACCTCTAAACATAAATGGATGAAACGTGCAAAATATGGATGAAGCTAAAATTATTCGTCTCAACGTGTGGGCATTCGTTTAAAGCAAAGCCAATTGTATTAATTGTACTATGACTAGAATTTGTTTGTGTAGTATACAAATTTTCACGTGAATAGAATTTTGTGGTAACACTAATTGTGTATGCGATGCTAATTCCCTCTCTATTAGGACACGTAAATGTTGTAAAAAAAATGTTGTTACCCCCTAGTACATAGTCTTAGGAGTCACTTCAAATGGTCTCCTAAAAATTAACTTAAAACCTAAAAAAAATTTAAAAAATAAATTCTTCAACTACACCTATTGATTTACAGTAGGGCATCTTATTATTACTTACCTACAATTGTGAGCTACAGTAGTGCCACGATTGGAATTTTAAATTTTTTTTTAAAAATTCCATGAGCTTTCAACAATTTCAAGGCCACTGCCCGTTTCTCCGTTTCTCTCGTACCTACGTGATCAGTTTCCCAGTTCGCGTCCTTCCAAAAGTCCACTTTATGGTATGGTAGGAGCAGTGTCCGTACTCCCCTTTTCAGTCAGGAAGGAAGGGTGGGGGGCAGCTTCCCGAGGAGGAGAGTTGGGGCCTTGGGAAGCGGGAGTGGCCGGGGGGCTTTCTCTCTCTCTCTTCTCTCCCATTCTGCGGCTGTGTCCAGCACGGCCCCAGTTGTCGCTCCAAGTGGCACGGCACTGTATACCGACGCGCCTGGGATTCGATTCAGTTGCCCTCGAACCAAACCCCTCTATTGCCTCACCAGAGGATAAATGTCAAAGTTGCCCCCTATTTCGTGTGTCGCTTAAACTTGTACATTTCATTGGTTCACCTTGCAAAAGTGGGGTCTTTGATTGTAAATATGAATTTCAGAATTTGCAAATTTTTTATTATATGTGGCAAATACAAAAATTTCAGGGTTTCCTATGGGGTAATAGAAGGGGTCAATCCTTCGTGGCTGTTGGAACGTGATACTCTAAACATGGCCCGAAATAATAAAGGGGCTTTTATTTTACTTTTGCGCCTGGGGAACCCAAAATTACCCTGCTGGGCCCAGTTCGTGAGCAAGGTTTTGTGTCTTGCCAAGAACAACCCACAGTTGCATGTGCCGGCAGTGGCATGGCATCCGGTCGCTGCTCTGACTTATTGGGGGATGCCACGTGGAGGAGTCCCACAAAAATTTCAATTTCAAAAAGTAATCGTGGTGGTGGATGAAAATAATAGAATTAGGGAATACTACTGTATGTGATAAGTGTTAATGTGATATTTCCTACCGGACCGAATATGTGGATGAATGTTGGAATTTGGGGCGCAACTATAACATGTTCCAGTATCACCACTTTGGCACTCCATTGCAAATGGGAAAAAAAAAGAAAAAAAAAAGAAAAAAAAAACGCTGCCGGGAATATAAAGGAGAGTACGCCGAAGTGCCGAATGGAATCTCAAGTTCGGTACCTTATGAGAACGAAAGTCCTGGTAAACCTTCATGGAACTTATTATTGGTAGAGTAGGCCTAGCCTCCCCTGGCGTACTCTGTGGAGGAATAGTAAGGTAGCACGTGTCGCATTCGCATGACGGAGGAACGTAGAACATTAGTTGCTTCGGAGCGTCTAGACTACTACTGGGTGTGTATTGATCGATATGGAATACACATTATTACATTATTACATGGGGATCATGTGCGTAAATGAAATACATATATTTAATGGGACGATTATGATGAAACCACTACGACGGTAGCTTTAACTTGCAATTAATTAAGGTCTTGGGGGCCATATCCCAGATTCCCAGGCTATTGGGGGCTGCCACGTACTGGAGTTATCATCCTGGAGTCCAATAGACAGTATAGTATGCAGCACGACAGAGGTGCATGGATCCCACCTTCGGTACGTTATTATTGGTTGTCAGTCTCTCAATATTGCAGGCACCCCATTGGTTGATTTTGTAACTAGCCCATGGTTGGAAATAGAAAAAGTTTACATGACTAGTATAGGTTGTACGATACAATTCAACTTAAAAAAATTTATGATAATTATATTTTGAGTGGAAACATTCTGAAAAATTATATTATTCTTCTGAACTCTATTTCTACATTAGGAAAAGTTTCTACACCTAGGAAATCTGCACTCCACATACCCATAATTGTTTGAAGTGGTTGGAAATGGGTCGGCTCCCTTACCATACCTGTAAACTGATAAACCTTCATGGAACTTCTTCTTGTTGGTAGGCCTAGCCTAGACTGTGAAGGAATAGTAAGGTAGCATATATCGCATTCCAACAGCTCACTGGACTGGTCTAGAAGTGCTGGAAGAGGCCCTGAGTCATAGGATTTTTTTTTTTTTTTTTTTGACACAAATGAAATGTAATTTCATTGGCAAGACGTGAAATTCTGCATTTTGAAGTGGGACCAGCAAGCTCGATTTATCCTTGGGGAAATGTAAAAATTCTATTTATTTTTCACATAATTTTTTTTTTGGCAAAGTTTGAATTTTGTGTTTGCTTGAGGAGGTCTATAACATACCCTAGACACAACTCAAAATAGGGGACTTTTTTTTTTAATACTTTTACCCCACAGAACTCAAATCCAGAAAACAGACCAAGGCAGACAGACGAGTCAAGGATCGAGGGCCCATAGGGTTTTTTTCGTTTTTCGTTTTTTTGAAACAAATGGAGAACCATTGAATTAAAATAAGGAGTCATAAGTTTTTAGTGCTTTGAATACAGTACTGTAGTTTCGTTTTCAATGGAATTTGTCCATGTGTTTCAAGAAAAAAAATACTGTATTGTAGTTGCGGTTGTCATTTTTATAATAACATTGTGCATATTTTCTTTTTCTTTTTGAAACACATGGACAAATTCCATTGATAAGGAAAGAATACCCAGAACCAGAGGAACAAGTCCTCGGCCCAAATATTTTCGTTTTCTAAGACATTTTTGAATTTTTTAAAAGGAATCGAATGACGGACTGAGGTCATGTGTGTATATGTATATTTTAATGGCAGGTAAAATATGTATTTAAAAAGATACGGCGGTAGCTTCGTTAAAGTCTTGGCGGCTACATACCAGGCTGGAAGGGCCAGCAGACCTGTGAGCCCTGTCCTTGCGTATTTATCGGTAGCTTGTGGGAATTTAATGACGTGTCATGACATTCGTGGGAATAACAAGGTATTAGATGAGTGGTTCATACTGTATTACCTCTTCAATTTCGGCAAAAATTAGTTGCTTTTCTTTCTTTGAAGATATCGTAATTTCAAGAAATTATAATGATGCTTTTCAAAAATCTTAATAAATGACAATACCGATTGCCGAAACCGATGAAAATGTATGAGTTTTCAAGGTTTAACCCTTCATTGCCAAATTTTCATTTGGGTTCAAAAACATTATTGCTTTTGAAATGATACAAATGTAAATTTCACTAAGTTATAAAGATTTTAACCGTACAATCTTCTAGTGAACATGTTGTAGATAATGTGAATCAAATTTGGAGTCATTTGACCATATAGATTGAAAGATTATAATGTTTTAATGTTGAAAAAAGATGCTGAAATTTTCCTAGCAACACATGTAGAAGTGAAATTCGATTTCTAAACTTACTCAACTGAAGAAATTTTAAGCTATAAAGTTATTCAAAACCAACATACAAACACATTGGTGAGAAAAAAATATCAATAAATTGACTCAATGTGTTTGCAAAATGGCTTGCAAATGTCAAAAAATAGGTAAGAAAAGTTGCAAAAAACGCATATGAGGTTGAACCTCCTTCTACTAAAATGCTTCTCAATCACTCATAACTTCTTGGATTGATATGAAATTTTAGCCACACAAACTAAATTAGTATGTGCAACTTTTCCAAAATTTTTTATTGAAAACAGACATTGTATGGAGAAGAAACAAGCCGCCAAAGTTCACTATAATCCATAAATGCCGGGATTTTCAACTTCGAATTGCTCCCAAACATTCAAAGAAACTTGGATTGATATGAAAATTTTACCACAATAACTAAACTGAAAGGGAAACATAATACAACAAAATTTTATTGAAAACAAACATTGGATGAAGGAGATACAACTCCCCAAAGTTGCATCCATCAAATGCAGTTTGGTGGACTCGAATTGAACCTATGAACTTTGATTGGCTTCCAATTACTCTGTACATCTTGAATTGATTTGAAAATACTACCACACAAACTAGAAAAAAGAGCACAAAATTTCCAGCAAGTTTTATTGATTTTGGACATTGGATACAAAAGTTACAAGACTTTGAAAACTATTCGAGGACATTTTTGGTCCACTTCGGCGATGAGGGCTTAAGGATCCTAACAATTTCAACAAGTATTAACTGACCACGTTGTTTTAAAAGAAGAAAATATCTAATTTTAGAAAAAAGGTTCAATGTTAAGTCCAAAGATCATTCTTCCATCAAGAAATCCTCCAACAAAAGTATGAGGGGATTTCTTCATTGAAATTTAGTGATATTGGAGGTTGGAAAGGTTGTTTTTATAATGAAATTCATTGTCTTCCATGAACCTTCAAAGGATATGGGATAATTTGAAGATGGGAGCTTGACCTCTCATTGTCAAAAAGTAGTGATTGTGTTCAAAGTAGAAATCCTACCAATCCTAACTATTTACATATCTCACATGGGTTGTTTTACCTCTTAACCTCTAAACACCTAAACTATGTTTATTGGCAATATAGAAATTTTAGGCAGCTCACCACGAATGGAGTCTTCATTTTTTTCACTAAAATTTTAACGCAATATGTGCCCAAGGAGTAGCTTTAAGGCTAAAAAGTTTTCATAATTTTTGACTACATGGTTAAAAAGTTATGGTTTGATATGTACTTTTCATTGCTTAATGGGCAATCCGGACAACAAAAAAAAACTTCTTCAAAAATTATTTTTTTAATAAATTAAATTTGAAATAGGTTCTCTATATTTATATGTACTTGGTAAGCTTTAAAGCATTCCATTTTGATGAATGAATCAAAAGTTATGAGGAATTTTTGTTTGCGGGAGTTTCCGGGTTGCTATTGAATTTCTACTCTAAGACAAATTTTGAAGTCCTTTCTTTAACTTAATTCTAAATATTTTTGAAAAAAAATTAAAAGAATTGGGTGTACATTGTTTATTACAACATTACAACCATTGGAATTGGGATTTTTCAATTCCATAAATAAATTGTTAACAATTTAGTATTTTGAATCATTCTCTACTCTTTTCTATTTACTATTTGTTTCCTATACGTTGTATAATTCGAGATGATCTGAAATTTTTTGAGCATGTAGCCAACTTGACTTGAAAAATGAATCTAAAGAGTTGCAACCATTTTGGACATTTTTTCATATAAATGTGACCTTCTGAAATGCAGCTGCCCGGATTTTCACAGGGCCAAAGAAAGGAAATCTGTCACTTCAAATGCTAATATCTTGCAATCTACACGGTGGAAATTTTTGAAATTTTTTTTCACTTGTTTTCAAACAAGCTTACTAAAAGATCCTATGATTATATGTGTCTAAAAATGTTTTTTTTCTAAATTTTGGTACATGTACTAGAAATGGTAGTTTGGAAGTAGTTTTGGTGAAAACATGGTCAAAAACATTTAGAGGTTAAGTTACCATCCAATTTATATAAACAAATTGTCTTTCACATACTCATGCCCATTAATAAATGACTATTGGAGCAAGGATGATGAAAATTGTAGTGATTATTTTTCTCATTACCGAAGTTGAAAATTTGAATTTTATTAAATATTCCATAGAGGGTGCCAAATTTAATCAAGTAGTATAGTATGGCATTTTGTTGGGCTCACCAATTCATTAAGGGAGTTGGCCCACTACCACCCATTTAAGTAATTACGGGTATGTGGAGTGCATTTATGTGAGTGGATAGTGGAATTTTTTCCATATGTAGAAATAAAGTTTGGGAGGATTGTAGAAATTTTTATAACCTCTCAACTCAATATATAATTTTTATAGGTTTTTTATGTGAACTATAGTGTACGACTTACTCTAGTCATATAGACCTTTGTATTTCTGAACAAGGGTTGGATGTAACAATTGACCAATTGTTGGTTGGAATATTTAGAGTCTTAGAGACAATCATAATGTGCCAAAATTACTTCGTGAATTTGACAATAACTTATCACACCTCATCAACACTTGATCAGAAAGAGAATATCCTATAAATTCTATGGAAATGGAGGGGCGATTAAAAAAATGGGTTAGTTCCTGTAGGCTCATTCAAGGTTTAAGGTACCCATTTCCAACCACTTAAGCAATTACGCATATTTGGAGCACATGTTTTTTGAATGCAAAATTTTTCCATGTATAGAAATAGAGTTTGGAAAGATTGCATATTTTTCCAGAATTTTATTATAGAAAATGTAATTACTATAAAAATTTTAGTGGAAGATTCTCTTAGATCTATAATGTTGATATAAACCTTCTATTTGTGACCATAGACTAATTGCAAATTCAACCAAGGGCTATTTGCAATATTGAGAGTCTTGCAACTAATTATAATGTACAGCAATTACTTCAAGAACTATGCTACAATTCTACAGAAAGAGAGCAACCTATAGATTGGAAATGGAAGGGAGGTGATTAGAAATGGATTGGCTACCTTAGTCTCATTATTAGAAGCAGATAATCATGGTTCAAGTAGTCTTAGAACATGTTTCCATTGAATACTTTGACCTCCCGAACAGGATGCAGCTAACACTTTCTGTTGCAATCAAAGCCCCAAGCTCCCCTTTTTCCTACACCCCTTGCATTTCAATTTTGTAAAGTTGAAGGGTTTGGACATTGGCTTGGACCAGATTATTTGAAGAAAAAAAAATGATTGACTTCTTGAAATTTGTGTGTCATAACTGCCACCAAGAGAGAACAACACACACACATGTAGATGACAAAATAAGGTGCAATTTGGTGCTATAAATTGCTAATCTTTGCAACCCAAGTGTTGGATTCTTTGTCTTCTTGGCTACAACGGGGCCTATGATTTTTTTCACTTTAAGCAATGAGATGAAGTGCATGCGACCCAATGGAAATGTGAGGACCTTTCTAGATGTGTAAGCTCTTTCCAACTGACATCCAAATCTTGGAGCTCTAGTTTTCCAATAGAAACTTGCCCTTACAAGCATACTTGGGGAGGAAAGTTTTTCTATAGGTGGCTCTAAACCAAAGGCTTTGAATCAACAAAAAATTGTTGGAAAGTGGTGGAAGTACCTTACTTTAAAAATCAAATCACATTCTCCCTTAAGTTTATTTAGCTTCCATCTACATAAATTTTGAAAACCTTGGATAGGATCATCTAAGGACAATTTTGAATGTTCAATTTTTTAGAAGAGGGGAAGTTGGAAGGTTGCGATTCCAACTAAAAAATCTATATAAAAAATTAAATCACTACTTGGAATTGGAAAATATATGCCTCTTAAAGGTGCCAAAGAAAAGTGGGCACATGGGCAAGGGCTAGCCCATACCCATGTGTCCACTAGACAAGAAAAAGTGGGTTCAATGGTAGAGTGGGGCTTTCAATTTCAAATTGAGATTGGGAATGGGAATCTTCATCTTTTCAATCAAATTTTTTTTCAAAGATAGACACTTTGTTTTATGTGTTGACCCTAGTATGCTAAATTGGAGAGAATTTGAATGCAAATATTTATTTTAAAAAATCAATAGTGTTCAGGTTTTTGGAATGTGTAAATCTTGCCAAAATATTTGAGATGTACTATGGCCTTATATTCCTATCAAACTTGGAATACATATACCTAACTTCATGAGTTTCCAAAGTTTAGAAGCGGAAATATTTCAAGCCTAGGGTGGTTAGAGTTGGTTGATCGTGGTTGGATAAGCCCCCAAATAACTTTTATAATATTTTCAAATACTGTAATCTTTTAATCCATGTAATCAAAGACTCTCAAATTTGTACCAAACATTCTTGAAGTAGTTTGCTTTAAGATTATATTTGAATATGCTAAAAAAATGTTTATTTTCAATATAGGTTTAAGAAACTTCAAATGGCGAATTTTTGGAGTGGTTTGGCAAAACATAGTAAAAATACTTTAGGGGTTAAAGAGAAAAAAAGTGAAAAGAGAGTCATTGTTCCTTCATTACAATTCTAATTTCCTTATTTGACATTTCTAATATTACAGGGGCATAGCCTCTCATAGCATAGCTACTTTTATGTTAGACATGAGGATAGGTGTAAAAACCTATCAATATTTTGGAATTCTTTTGACCTCTCTTTCCTAGCTTGGGGTTTCCCATTCAAAATCTAAATTCAAAATTTCCAAATATTACCATTTATGGTAAATAATGTGTTCTTGCTTTTTTTTCAAAGGTAAAATTTGGATGGAACTTTGAATTTGTTTACTTTGAAGAAGGCTTTTAGGATTAGTGTAAAAAACAAAACAATGATTGGTGGAATTATACATCTAATGTAATCAAAATAAAATTACCCTTATTATTCTTTAAATTCCAAAACCTTTCCAAAAAAAATATTGAAAATAAGTAAATTTTAAGATCTTATCTCCTAAAGTTTCATACAACTCCTTTGGAATTTTTGTGAATTTGGAGAGGGTTTTGATGGTAGGAATTCCAAATGAGCTGTATGAAACTATTTTGCTTGAAATTTATAGTAGCTTCCAATCATCATGGCCTTTGTGTAAAGTTTTGATTCATGGCATTCTAATAAGTATTATAAAAGTTATAAATTTTTAAGAATTTCAATCGAAGTGGCACTTAAAATATTCATTTTTTTTCATAAATTGATGAACAAATATACAAAAATCATTGAATTATATGAATTTTATTAAAAAAAAACTAATTCAAGTCTTAATTATAATGTTTTTTCTTCAACCTTTTTCTTGTGAGTATATTTAATAATCAATGAAATACATTCATACATTCAAGAGAAGTTGAACACCGATGGATTCAATTTTGAATCAATTCAAACATTGGATGTATAGAATAAGAAATACAAAGGTTCAAAGTTGATCAAGTATTCATCTAGCTTCAAGACTTGCACTAGAAACAAAATGAAAAAATTCCTTTAGATTTGTTTTTATAACTTTGCAAATTCAAAATTACATTGAATATCAATCCTTTGAGGGCATTAGAATCTCTCCTAGTCCATCTCAAAGACCAAAGAATATTGGACAAGACAAAGAATGAAACTCTATATGACTTTAATTGATTTGTGTTTAATGTTCTATTTTATTTGATCCTCTTTCCTTTCAATGATGGATTATTAAAGACTCCAATGCATGTCTACTTAACCTTTGAAGGACTAGGGGTGTAAAAAAATGTGTTGTAGAAGCCACATAGTGGTCTTATAGTCCTTTAGGGATTATCAATGAATATGAATTTTGAATGTAGTTTTGATGTAACTTTGATTTTGCAAGATTGCAACAAACAAAATGAAATATATTTAAAAATTTTTTTTTTTACAACTTCTAAATCAATTATTCTATTCGAAGTTGGATAAGCAGATTTTCAACTTCTAACTAATATATCTCTTATTTTAAAACTCAAATGTATGATTTGATTCTCTTAGGTTAAATACAACTAGATTTGTTTAGAATAGTAGGTTGTATTTCATTTATTAGTAAATACACTTGCTTATAAGAAGTATGTTTAAAATACAACTTGGAAACAAGAATTGGATATAAAAAAACATTTCAAAATAATTTGTTTACAAGGAGCTTGAGAATCAACTTACAATGAAAGAATTCAAATAATTGCGTAGAAGATTTCATATAGTGTTGGATTATTAAAAAATACAAGGAAATATAATAGGTTAATAGTTTCTTGTTTGGAAACTACAATCTTTCATGATGGGTGAAGAAGATTTTAAGTATTATTGAAAAGTGATTTTTTAGTTGTTTTTAGATATTCAAACCTTTCATTTCTAATTAATGTACTAGCATTAGTAGGAATTTCAAGAAAAGGTCAAGAGTTCAATGAACACATTGAATTTTTGTATTCACCATTTTGAGTGGAAAAAAGCAAGGAAGAAAATTAAGCTAGTTCATTGAACCAATTATCCATTGCTATATCAAGAGCTCAACAAAATTTCCTCTACTATGACTCCCTCTTATTAAATGTGTATATAATTTTAATTTAAAAAGTTTAACATTTATGCTAATATTTTTTCAAAAATGATTTTGCATTAAATTTCAAAACAAATTTCATGAAACTTCTTCCCTTGAAGACCAAATTTAATCCAAATTCCAAAAATAAAAAGATGAATTATTAAATGCAACTTTGAAAAAGAATGATGCATTGAAACAAAAAAAATATATACATGAACTACAACCTTAGATTACATCCATATATTTGAATCTACCATTAGACAAATCAATATTTATCAATAAAATTTGTAACCAATAATTAAAAATTACTTAACTTCATTATTTCTTAACTTTATTGTAGATTGAATAATGTGATTTCTATAATAGTATTTTTTTGGTAGATTATGATATTATATATAATTTAGAATTATGATGATTTTTCCAATACTTTTTAAAAGGATTTTTTGAAGTCAATTATTGAAGAGCCATTTTCAAATTGAAAACTTGAGTTTTAAAGTGTAACATATTTGTATACTAGAAATTTAGAATATTTGTAGAATAGAACTTTGAATATCTAAACCTTATAAATGTTAAAGAACTAACACAAGAATGTTAAAATATTTGTATTAATGTACAAAAATTGTGTAAATGAAATGTATTTACATTCATTTATTATTCAAAATTAAACAACTTTTTTGTTGAGGGGTTAATAAATGCTTCAAGGATATGGGACAAAACTTGAGTGTGTTAGGTGACATGATTCTTCAACTTAATTGAAGTTTGTATTAATTGAAGTAATTATTTCATTGAAGTTTACTCAATTGAAATTTGAACTTGAAAAACAAAGATGTTAAGAATAATGATTAGAAATTAAACTTCAATAAAGTGTTGTATGTTATATAGATCTTTCCTAAATCAATTTAGAAGTATTTAGTTATGTAAAGTTGATTGAAGTCGTATTGAATTTTCATTGTAGAAATTGAATTTTATTGTAATTCATTACAATTTAATTCTACATTATTTAATGAGAGAGAGAGATAACAATGAATAGTTAAAATACTATTGTTCTATTGGCAAAATGGCCTTTAGGTAGGGTTGGTTGTTTATTGGCTTAAATTAGGTCTTTTGTCAAGTTTTGAGTGACCATGAGGTCATTTTGTCACTTATGACATTTTGTCAAGTTTTGAGTGACCATGAGGTCATTTTGTCACTTATGACATTTTGTAAAGTCTTGTAACCAAAATTATAAAATAATGAAGTCATCCTTTCAAGCTCAATATTTTTAAAGCCACACAACTTTTTTGCGTGCTTTTTAGTGTGTTACTTCATCCATAATGTGTTGGATAGCTAGCTATTTGAACTTCATTAATTTAATCAAAGATGCTTTAGATTGCCAACAATCTTCTATTTTCAAGATGTTGAAATTTTAAATTTGTCTATTTTTGTGGTCTAATAGAAATTCTTAATTAGAAGTAGTCTTTTCCAAGAGAGAGTTTCAAATTGACTATTGTGATTTGGATTATATCAATAGAAAGTAACACAATATTATCTTCATTCAAAAATAAAAATCTTAGAGATCTCCCTTCTTAGTCCAAATACATGATCAAAAGGGTATCATTGACTAGAAAATGACTTCTATGTCATTTACCCCCTAAAAGACTAGGTGTTCAAATTTTTGAACAACAAATGACATAAACACATCCTTAGCACACAAAAATGTATTTTTTTCATCCATCATTTTTTTGAAGATTCTTGTGTTAGTTTTTTAACATTTGTAAGTCTATAGAGTTTTTGAAAACTTTGCTTTATAAATATTCTATTACTCAAAAGGTTCACGTAGGACTAGCCTAAAAAGTAACCTCTTATAATTTAAAAAAATGACCCTTCAAAAACAACTTAAATAAAAAATAAAAAATAAAAAACTTCAAAAATATCAATAATTAGAACTTAATATTTTGAATTTCAAGGAATTTGTTTTTGTAAAAGTAAAAAATATTCAATCTACAATCGATTTTAGAGAGAATTTCCAATTTTTGGCTTCAAATTTTATTGAAAAATATTGATTAGTGTAATAATTGATAAAACTATACAAATGTGATCTATCAATCTAATTTTACAATTATTGTTTAAGATTCATCATTAAATTCTTCTTCTAAGTTACAATTTATTATACAACCTCACAATTTTATAATACAACTACAACTTGATCCTTAATCCCTTGACACCCGAACAACCCCCAAAACATTGTTCCTATGATCATTGTTAAAGGAATTCAATCCCTTTTATTTGTTATAGTATGACAATTGGGACAGTAAAATCAAACAATAATTGATTGAATTAATGCGCAATGCACAACTAAATTGGCTATACAAATCAATAGTGAAATGGGTGGCAAACACCCAACATTTTTGCAAATTGTTGTAGAGTGAAAGGGACTCAAATAGCATCTCAAACATGTTGAGAAGACTAGGGCGTTGAGGGGGTGAAGGGATTAGAGATTATGAAAACAACTACAATTGTTAGCAAAATCTAATAGATCTCACTAAAGATTTTATCTTGTTAAGAGTCTCGTTGTCTCATTGGCTTCATATCATAAAATTAGATTTATATGATAAATTACAAGAAACGATATATTTGTAGACTAATTGCATCCATTATAGATTAAAATTTTGAATTAAACCAAGAATTAGTAGTACAAGTCAAAAGGTTTGGAGTTTGGAAGATGAAAATTACTTTTACTTCTTTTGGTTGTAGCAACACCACTAAGCTGGTACACTAGTATGAATGAAAATATATAGTCAAAAAGAGCCTTTGGATTTTGTCATGAATTAAGATAGAAGGACTTGATTTTGTTGTCAAGTACATTGATTCCATTTACTAAAAGTTGCACCTAAACCTTCTTTTCAAGGTTTCTTTTCAATTTGAAATCCAAATACATTGATTGATTATATTTTTATTTTTGGATTATCTTTTAGGCACCCTACAAGACCAATCAAGAAAGTCAATTATATTATAGGTAGTCATTCAATTTTATTGTGTTTATATTGAAATATAAATATTTATAATGATTATTTTTGGAAAAAGTCAACTATTTATTATTTATTGTACCCCTTAAATTTAAATTTTTAGATCTTTTTCTAGTTTTCATAGTGAAAATTTCTTAAAGGATTGGAATTAAATCCCTTTATTGTAATTTCCATTGAAGCCTAGGCATTTAGGCTTAAAGATAGTGATGGAGCAAAGGTAGAACTACTTGATTTTGTTTGCTTACAAAAGTAAAATCCGTTTTTGTCAAATAAGTGTTTATTGAAGTGTCACCAATACGAATTCAAAATGTTAGCTTTGAAGAACCAAGTGTTTTGCTTAGGTTCTCTTCACAAGTCCAAGTGGTACTTTCTTAATCCACCGCCTAGGTCAATTTAGCTTGATGCTAGTTTGCCTTGTTCTCCTTGGGTTTTTTTTCTTTACTTTTTAATGATCACCTTTCTTTCCAAAAAAACAGAAAACGTTCCCTTTGAATGACTCCGACTTTACAAATGACACTTTATGATAATAAAGTAACAAGCTTTCACTCAATGATTCTGGGTCTTTTTTTTCACGCCACTTCAAACATATGGCCTTGAAAATCAACAACCGCGCCAACTCAGAAAAGGAAACGAAATGGCCCCAAACCACTTAATCCAGTCAATGTGAATAGAGCACACCATTCATCACGACACGTGCCACCCTCCCTCTTGCCCAATCAATTTCCACGTGGCACTCCTTGTCTGCCTCTCCAAGCAAACCCTCTGCATCGTAACGAAGCCAATTCATAGTTGTTCTCCACTTCGGTTGCGTTGGCTCCAGCTCTTGTCGATCCGCTTTCGTGAAGGTGCGCTTGTGATCTCGCACCAGATCGGGTGACCTGCATTCTGTAGTTCTTGGAATTTGAACTTGTTTGTGAGTTTCGGATTCCAAGCACGTAAAGCTTTTCGCCTGGTTTCGCTTAACCCTCAAGAGTCCACAATAACTTTTTCAGGGTACATTGGCGATCGCTTCGTTTTGCATCCCTGCTTCGTGTACAAACAATTGTTCAGATACAAGGAGATCAGAGGTTTTGCGGAATTTTGGAGTAGATTTTCTTATTCTATAAGTAATCCGCTTATAGTGTTGTTTTGTGTACAAGTTTGAAATGGTTAGGGTTTAGCTGGCTGATACCAATCGAGGTCGGAGGTCAAGCTCGTCAAATCTATGCGTGGTTTTGCTTGGCTTTTAATGGCCACAGTTACTTTTTTCAGGGTACATTGGAAATCGCTTGGTGTATGACTTGTTCTTTTTGCATCCCCTTTGTGTAGAAATAAATGTTCAGAAGCAAGGAGATCAGAGATTTTAGGGATTTTCAGAGTATCATTCGTTACCTTATTAGTAATCCGCCTGTAGTGTTGATTTGTGTGCAAGTTTGAAATGGTTAGGAGTTAGACAGATACCAATCATTTTTTCACTTCTGAATGTGTTTTTGAGTCAGGAGGTCAAGCACGTCAGCTTTTTGCGTGCATTTGCGTAAACCTGAAAGTCCACACTAACTTTTTCCAGGGTACATTGAGGATCTCTTTGTGTATGTGTTCTCCTTTTTGCCTTCCCTATTTCGTGTAGAAATAAATGTTTAGACGCAAAGAGAGCGGAGTTTTGTGGAATTTCAGAGTAGCCCTACAATATTCAGAAGTAGCCCTACAACATGTGATCTCCTTGTTTCTGAATATTGTAGGGATTTTCAGAATCCGCTAATAGTGTTGCTCTGTGTACAAGTTTGAAATGATTAGGGTTTAGGAGGTACTTTCACTTCTGAATGCATTCTTGTTAATCAATATTCAGAAACAAGGAGATTACAGGATTCAGGTAGCGTTTCTTACACTGTAAGGTGTGGTGGAAACGATTTGTTAGAGTGACGTTTTAATTTTTGATTTTGAACTTGAATAGGAGGAATACATCAGTTTTTGAAGACGCAAGTTTAATTTAGCAAATCGGTTAGCTGAAATCAGAATGGGGCACAATGATACTTCAATGGAGGAGCAATTGCAGAAGTTGTGGGCAGAGGAAGGGGAGAATATAGGGGTGCCGCAGAGCGTGCGAACGCTCCTCAATTCAGCGTTTATGAAAGTGCCGGTGTCGTCCTTTCCCAAGCTTCCTTGCGGCAAAGGTATGCACAATCAATACGTAGAGGATCTATTTGCGTCACTTGGAAGCATTTCAACCAGTATGGAGGACTGTGCTTTCATTGGGAGCTCACTGTAGAACTCACTTTGGGTAAAAGAGCCAAAATCTCTTGAGTTCTAATTCTTCTCACTCAATGTAAGAATTTCTTATTCAGTGGGAAGTTTTAGGACACTGTTGAAGGGACAGTAGACAATCCTGTTTCCATTCTCAGTTCAGTGGCTAAGTCACCACTCTATCAAATACCTGGAGCTGGAAGGATTTGATAGATTGATAGAGTGACTTGATAGATTGATCAGTGGCTAAGTAATCCTTCCAGCCAAGTCATGCTTACACCAACCAAGTGAAGGCCAATCAAGTGTATAGGAAGATATAAATTGCTGTCGGTAATATTGGTCAGCATAGGAGATGGGACCAGGCCATTAACGGTCTTAGTATCTCTACCTTATACTGACAATACTAAGAAGACAAGCTTTGTTCTTTTGATCTCTCTAAGTCTTACTTACAACCAGTGAATTGATTTATTTTCTTGCAGTGTTGGAGATTTCAGGCGATGCATCGGTGTCAGATGCTGTACATCTGCTTGCAGAGAACAACATTTTTTCCGCTCCCGTGAAGAACCCGCGTGCAAGTTCTAGCGATCCATGGTCTGTGCAATACATTGGCATTGTGGATTATGCTTCTATTATTCTGTGGGTGCTTGAGCAGGCAGAGCTGGCTGCAGTTGCGATTACTACTGGATCGGCCACAGCTGCGGGCATGGGAGCTGGAGCATTGGGTGCACTAGGAGCCCTTGTGCTTGGGTTAACTGGTCCTATTGCAATGGCTGGTGTTGCCACTGTTGCCGTTGGGGCTGCACTTGCAGGTATTTATGCTCTCTCCCTTTGTTCTATTCTGCATACCGTACCGTGTTTCTTATGATGGTTCTTTCTGTCTTTTGTTCATTGTCCTGAGTAAGTCACTGTGTGACTGTAGGCGGTGTAGCAGCCGAGAGAGGAGCCAAGGATGCATCCTCTGCTGTGGATAGCCTCGGTGAAGACTTTTACAAGCTTATTCTTGAGAATGAGCCTTTTAAATCCACCAAAGTAAGTGAATACTTTGTGTCTAACCACCTGTTCTTTGGGCTTTTTATGCTTTTTTGCCAAGATGATCAAGGACATTTATGATATCGAGGACTCAAACGATTGACAACGTTCGTTGAAATTGCACAGGTGGAAGAGATCACAAGGTTTTATAGATGGGCTCCGTTTCTGCCAGTTCAGCACGATGATTCTATGCTTACTGTGCTCCTGTTGCTCACTAAATTCCGACTGCGGAGCATTCCAGTTGTAGACATTGACAAGGGCGTTGTTAAGAATATGATCTCGCAGTCATCAGTTGTCAAAGGGCTCGCTCAATGTCAAGGTCGCGATTGGTTCGATACTGTTGCAGCCAAATCTGTACATCAAGTCGGCCTTCCTGTGATGCTGCCTGATCAGGTATTGCAAGCAAGCATTGGTTGTCATTTTTCTTTGTGATATTGAAATTTAAGTGCTGTAATCTTTGAAAAGATTCTTGGGATTTCTTAGGGTGCTAAGTTATTTTACTGGGGGACATATAGGTGGTGTCTGTAGACGCAAGCAAGTTGGTGTTGGAGGCCTTTAAGTTGATGAAGGAGAAAGGTATTGGAGGCCTTCCAGTCGTGGCTGGTCCGGATAGTCACCTTGTAGGAAGCATCAGTGTTCGCGATGTTCGGTTCCTATTGCTGAAGTCTCATCTTTTTGCAAGACGCAGGTGAGTGTCTAGCTCCTGAACGACCCAAATTTGGCCTCACTTTTTTTTAGCAGTTTGGAGTGGGTTACATGGGAACTTTATTTGGTCCCATTTTTGAAATTTATAGACCATCACATGCATTATTTTTCGCTGATTCCAGTGATGTGTAATCTGACCCTATCTTTTAACAGTGTGATCAATCGAATTGACCATTTTCAAACCATGAATCCTTGGTTCTTTAGGGGACTGGAATCAATTCCAGAGACATGTATTTGATCAACTGGGATTCATTTCTTGCGTTTCTTGCATTTGTCTGAAAACCAATATTTTGCAGTGGCTGACTGTGCATTAAATTTGTTTGGCAGCCACTTGACCGTGCTGGAGTTCATGCAAACAATTGCAGAGGTAGAGGCACAAACTAGCACATCACCTCCGGTGACATGTGCCACTACGGATTCGCTAGGCAAGGTGATACAAACTTTGGCAAGCAAGAACCTGTACCGCATTTACGTCGTCGATGAGACGACTCGATTGATGGGAGTGATAACCCTGCGAGACATTATTGCTTGCTTTGTGTCCGAGCCTCCAGGGTTCTTCGATGGCTATTTTGGCGGTGCTTTCAAGGAAGCCTTCCTTGACAAGGCGTCGGAATGAGCACGGACGCAGTGGTGATGGTTTCTGCCATTTTGTAAGAGTTCTAGTTCCAAAGATTAGGGAGACATTTCATGATCTCTGAGGAAGGTCCGTCTGTCACGGACACTCTCCTCACAAAGTACTGTAAAAAATTCTGTAAAGCGTGGCCTCGGGGTTTGCACTGGATCTTTGCTCTGATGTCAGAATGAAAGAGGCCCAAGTACTTATTTGTTCATCCGTTCTTTCGGACTGGGATTTGGTTGTCTTTTCAGTTGCTGTTGCATTGTAGCTGTTGATCTAGGTGCACCAGGTAGAGCTAAGGAATAATTGTGAAGTCGTAGAAAGGCTGGTTTGTTGTTGTAGTTTGCTAAATGACATGCATGCTTGTTAGCCTTGTAGGACTGGTTCATGACCACTGATTTGAAGCTTCACTGTCCATCACTCTGTTTTGCCGCCATTTAGCAGCTAGAGAAATTTTTTATATAATTTTTCCTTTTCAGAGATGAAATCATATGTGTACTACGAGTCATAAATTTTTTAATTTTTTTGGGAAATTTTGAAATTACTGTGAATTTTTAAGAAGAAACGAAGAAAATTCACATAAAAAATAGGAAAATAGAATGTATTTGAAAAACCTGAAATTTTCACCATAAATGCATGTTATAGTGTATGACATCATGGTACAAACCAAAGTTCTGGGGTCACTCTAAAATTAGAAAATCAACAAAGCACGGTTATAGGCCTAAATATCTTATTGCTATAAATGATTGAAATTTGTGATGAAATATGCTATTCATAATTTCCAATTGGAAGAGAAGCTATAAGTATGGTGGCTAGCTGTTACATACACTGCCACTTTCAGATCAAATTATTTTACAGACCCCCAATTTTAGTTTCTTTTTGGGAGGGGGTTTGAAAAATAATTTGATTTGAAAATATTTTGCAGATCTCAGTCTCCCCTTTAGTCTTATGTTTTTCAAAAATCAACTTGTTTAACAAACGATATGGGTTAATTGGTTTTTGTATCCGTCTTCATATTACTATCTGTCTTCATATTAGTATCCATCTTCTGTATCCGTATACATACCGTATGTCTGATTCCATATCCCATTATCCATATCCGTATACTCAAATTCGTATCTCAATACCTGTATGATTTATTTTTCAAGATCAACGATAGGGAAGGGTGTTGTTGATCAATGGTTGCTAATTTTTTTGGGGAAAGGAGGGGGGCTAATTAATTGACTAGGAGTGATAGCCACTTTTCAGTGGATAGTAGAAGCTATACTTGGTAAGTTTCATTTCATTAGTTGGACTCAAATTCAAAAAATATAATTTTCATTATTAGAATTTACATTAAGAGCATAGTAAGAAATGGACAAAATACACGATAAAGAGTGGTTTGTGGATTATCTTTTATCTTAATAAAAGTCAATAATGCCATTATGTGGGAACTTGCAATATAATTCTCTAAAGATGTACTCAATGGTCGTTACAAGAAACACTTGCTATTTTTGGCTCAAAACGGCCTATTTTAGTGATAACTATTACTTTATGAATAATTTTTTTTAAATGAAATAAAATATGGATAATTTATAAAGCATTGAAAATAGTATGTTTCTTAAAGCTTAGACATAGAAAAATTTATTTACTAAAATTTATGCTCAAAACAAGACAGTGGAAAATACTAAGAAAATGAACACTTTGATGCTTGATTTTTTTAAATTAGTAAAATTTCTTTTTAAAAAAAAACCATTTTTCCTAACTTGAAGGTGCTTCTTTTAAAAACTTTTCATCTTGAGGAATTTTTTTTGTTCTTTGCACTTGCACTAAGGTATTGTGCTTTGAGCACATATGGAAGGTGGAAGGTGGATGGTTTACTATTTTTAGAAAATTTCTTTATGAGCTTCTGTAACTTTAGTTGAAGTCCTTATATCTCAATTTCGAGCTTCAAATTCTCATTTTTGGATCCAAAACAATACTAAATCCCTCCCAAATGTTCAAGGTAGACATCCAATCAAGGGATGCTTAATAATAGTAAAATAATTTTAGAAAAAAGAAAAAAATTCAATTTCTACAACTACTAAATGTATCTTCATTTAGAATTTCATGTATAATTGACATATGACGCAAAAGTTATGAGCAAAAGCTCAATTGTTCAAGGTCAAGGGGACAAAAAATAGGACAAGTGTCTTTTGCAATCATTATCAAGCAACTTCTATTGTTTTTTTTTCCATCTTGCGAATTTAAATGAAGTCATTCAAAAGATGATTTTCCATCTTATAAACTTTGGTGAAATCATCCAAAAGATGTTATTTGTCTTAATGAATTGATTAAAATAGCAATGGTTTAATTTCAAACCAACATAAGGTGAAAACACCCAAAAACATCAAAATAGATAATTCAACATTGTTGGAGGCACATTTTTGTAATATTAGCAATTGAAAATCAAGAATAAAAAAAAAATTAGAATTTTTGGATAAGACATGTAGTTACTATGAATTTTCAAATGGAAGCTCCTTACTCCCTAGGCCACTAAACCATCACATTTCTTGGTTATAAAAATCAAAATACAAAGAATTAGTAGTCACCAATTGTAGTTAAGTATAGGATGGTTTAAAGTGATTGCAAGAAACACCTATTGATTTTGTTGCATTTTCACAGTATGCATATTTATTTTTTTGGAGTACCTAAACATTAGAAAAATAAATTGTAAAGATTGTAAAAAATATGACTAGTGCGATTGTCATTTACCAAAAGAACCATTGAAATAGTATTTTATATGTTTTAAAATGCAAAAAAAAAGAAGATTACTTTGTAAACTTCTATATATACAATTTTCATGCAATGAAATGTTTTTAGAATTCCTTTGAATAGTAGTTGCTAGTCTACTAGGATATCATCCCTTTCGAATTTCAGCTCCAAATTTATTTTTTTGGCTTAAAATAGTATTAAGCCCCTCCAAAATAAAAAGTGTGACATTCAATTAGAGGCTACTTTTGGACAATACAACATTTTGAAAAAAAGAAAAATTTTGAGAAGGTATATAATAGTCACAATTACCTTACCAATGAATTTTGAGTCATTTGGAAACATAACACAAAAAATTTGATCAAAAAACAAATCAATAGGCAACGCGTGACAAAAAATAGTACAAGTGTTTCTTGCATTCACCCTTAATAACATTTTTGGGGACACTTTCAATAGAACTCCACTTGTTGGGAATAGGTATATAGACAATTTTCACTGTCCTATGGCTTTGGCTACCACTATAAATTCTTTGGTTGCATGCAACAATTGTCTTCAAATTCTCAATATTAGGTATACTAAGCATTCAAATTTGGTAGTGTCATCCCTAAAGAGAATGAAGAACCAATGCTTAGGATTTTCTTACAAGTTAGTTAAGGAGGCAACCCATTTATGATCACTTAAGTAGTTACACATATCTGCAAGATGGGTTTCTTCAATGTTCTAATGTGCAAAAATAGAATTAAATTTTTTTTTAAAAATTTTTAGGTTCTCAAAATATAATTATTGTGAATTTTTTAGTTGAAGATTTTATTTGACCCATATTGGTCATGTATATCTCCCTATTTCAGACTAAGGATTGGTTGCAATATTAAGAGTCTTGAAACTAATTATAATGTGCCACAACTGCACTAGAAATCGTGCCATAATTGATCACTTCCTACACAAAAAGAGTAGTCTACATTGCGAGAATGTGTGTGTGTGTGATTAGGAAGGGTTGCCTCCTATACCGAATTAAATGAAACAAGTGCAGATTCTCTCCCTAAACCCTATCATCAAGCAACTATCTACTTCACACCATGATAAAACAACTACTAGCTTTTCCTACTTCTAAATATAGGGGTATGGTAACTACACCTAATTTTGACCCCTTTTTAAAACTGACCCCTATAGATTCTTGTCTAAAATGTACTCCCACTATTCATGAGAGTGTAGGGTCAATTTTAGAAACACCTATTTTTAGCACTTTGAATATTCATAGTTTATTCATACTGTATCCAAAAAATGCATTCTAAAAGAATCTAGAATCCCCTTTGGACTACCAACAAGGCCCCACAAAAAAAACTCAATATCATAATGGGAAGTGTACTGAACTGCTTATTTGGTCCATTTTAGGTGTAGTTACCTTAGTTTGTTTTTTCCGCCATCAAGCTTTTTTTTTCGCCAGCTCAGCTCAGGAAGCATTGTTTACTTCTGCTTGGGAACTGTCAATCAATCTGCAGTTCTGGACGATCGACATGCAAAGCTCGTGATCGAAGCTCGATACATTGTCAGGCTTTTGGAACAGCATTGTTTGAAAAGTTCACAAAACAACATTGTCCGGTCATTAACCAGATTCAAAGTACAGTATTTCCTATCACAATACGAACAGACCCAACACAAATCTGAAGTCGATTTGAACGAATCCAGCATTGAAACAAGATTACAACAGCATGTGTTCACCAGGTGTTCAACTATCATAACAATTGATGGGTCCATGTCCAAACAATCTTGCAACTCTGATATAAGTTACCTACTAGTCTACAATCAAGAACCAAACCAAAGATTGAACATGAAAATTCAATACGCTATGTAGTGACGTGCTTACAGGTACAACCTCTCTCTTGTCAACGAGGCTAGTCATTAACCAACAAAATTCAAAATCACTTACAAAGCTCCACAACAAACGATAGAAAACCGGAACACTCATGGCTCAATTAACCAAATTATCCGGCGACGGCCTCCTTAGTACACTGCCACGAATGACCTCTAAAAGCATCCTCTATGCAGGTCACAACCTTGAAGCTCAAATCTACAGAGGAAACCTTGAACGTATCTCCCTGAGGTTATATGGTATCGTGCCAAACTACATCATAATCTCTATTCTGTACAGAGTTTTTTTGTAGGGTTTCAATAGGTCTTCAAAGCCTAGATAGTTGCGTTATCCCCACTTCACATTGCTCTTTCAGCCACAGTTAACTCTTACAGAGGTTTAAGTGAGATATTATACAAGCCGGGGCATGTTCTACCGACGCTGGAAATTGAGGAACTTGATGGCGAAGATGAAGATACCGGCAAAAAACAGCATCCAGAGAAACAGAACGGGCCCAACAGCTGCAAGGAAGTCATGCCGGAAGCCAAAGTGTTGACGAAGATACGCCTTCACAGTGGTTTCGGCTGTGCCGCCAACGACCCTCAATGGAGTATTGTAATCGCCAAATTGGGAAGCCACCAGGCCGTATATGGTCCAGGCCAGAGGACAGAACCAGTAGTACCAGATCCACCACGGAGGAATGTCCTGAAACAGAAGAGGCGATGGTATGAGCATAACAATCTTAAAGGAGAAGCGAATGAATAACCTTGAGAGCCAAAACAAGGACGATTGAAGGCATCCAAGATGTTTTAATTCTCTTAACATCTTCATTCTTTGATCAAAAAACCCACATTAAAAAAAAGCGTTAGAACTCGGCCAACTAGTAGAGGCAAGTGTCGTAACTGGACAATTAAAAGGATGAGTAGTGAAACTTGCTTCACGATGATATGGACTAGGCCACTTTTAACACCAGATTGAGAGTTTATTAAGTCTCTTTCTCACACGCAGCAATTGATATTTTCGATTAAGAATTTCTCACATTGAATGACGTTGTTACTCAGCCAACTATTAAAGACAATTGAATTTACAACCAGCCATAATGGAGCTACAAAAAAACGTATGATTAGTCAAAATTGGTCTATAATGTTCTGGGAAAGACCAACTTTAGTACCAGATGGAAAATTCGAAACAAAAGAAAGTTTCTGAAGACTCCTTCTCATATGAATTTTTGATTAAGACGTTTGTTGATTAATAGAGTTATCCTTAAAAGTTCAGCAGATTTCATATACGTGATTGAACCACTACGAAACGGATAACCAAAACCTATTCAAAGCCTTTGCCCATTAACTTTAACCCTACTTTTCTTACTGAAACAAGGTCCGTAGCGCCACTTAGAACGAGATTATGCATAAACCTAATATCTGTAAGTGGGTTGACAAGGTGTGGTGAGCTTACCGGTCGTGGAATCAAGAATCCGGTGAAGAGATTGAAGAGCGTGTAGAAGAAAGCGCTCACAATAGAGGCCAGTATGAAGTTGGGAGTGATGGCCACCATCATCATGCCGTAGAATGTGTAGATGAGCAAGCTGATGAACAAGATGTAAAAGTACCAGAAGAACTTGGCTGCAGTCCATTCAAACTGCAGCATGGCGTATGTGATGAGCCCATACGCGGTGGCTTGCACAAACACATATGGAAACTCAATAAGCACCTGTTTCATGGACAACATTTTTCTCATGTTAGATTGTCATTTCATGTTGCCAAGGACTTTGTAGGATATTTCAAAACCAAGCGGCCAGATGAACCCATGATGAACAAATTCTAGGGCAGAAATGCATGTCTATTGCATTTCACATCTGTTGAAAGAAAAACCAAGCAATGGAAATTAGGCATATATTTTTAGAACATACGATGATAGCCCAATCATGGTTACATCTATCCATTTTAGAATCTCTATTGGTTTTATAACCTCCTACCTCGGGAAAAATAGGTCAAGAATTGAATTCTCTGCAACTGGTACCAAAGTGAAAGAATGGGCATTACCTGTGCCAATGCATACGGTATAGCCGAGTACATTCCAGCGGCCTTCTCTCTGTAGTGGACGGTTCGTTCAATGCTAACCATCGCCTGCACTGTGCCCGAGTTGTTGAAACAGATGAAGAGAACCGAACCATACAGCGAACCCATAGTGATAATCAATTCCGAAGATGTGGAACTGTCACATGGAAGCACACGTCATGAGAACAAGGCTCGTCATCCGCAGTAAGACCTCGAAGGGAGACAAAAGACCTCTGTAAATCATCACTTAGAAAAGGAACTGAAGGAAAGCACATGGTCACATTGTCAGTTCAATAGTAGAAAACAACTCCCAGAAGTTGAGCTTCAAAACCAAACCGAATCAACATTGCAATCTAATGCAATTTAAAGCAATTTTAACGTAGCTAGATTTTCTACAATACCTCAAGGATGAGTTTTCTACTGGGGGTTATTTAGTAGGAGAATAGAAGATAACTCTCTTTCCTCTTCTGTAATGTCATGATTGCACACCCAGACCTCTTTAATCTTACCAAAGTAGGGTCTCAATATTTTCACTGGGACATAGTTTGAATGTACGATAAATGTGTGTTACAGTCATGGCAATGATAAGGGTGGCAAGCGTGCAGGATATTCTAGAATGTCATTTACAGAAGGTCATAAGAAGGAGAGTTTTAAGTGTAGAACTTACTATTTTCTCCCAACACCCCAGAAGATGCTTCCACAAATAAGTGCCGTGGCGAGTGTGAAGCATCCTCGAACAAGATTGTAATCTGGGCTTCTCCAATACGTCAAGTTTTGCTTCCAGAGGATGCACATTAGCTGCTGAATAAAGTTCAGAGGGAACTTTGTAGGAAACGACAGATCGTTCTGGCCGGGGGCTGGTACACGCAGTTCGTTCACCAGGTTCTTGTTACGTCTGTGCAAGAAGAAACACTTGCCATGTTAATATTCGAAGTCGAAACAAGAGCATTTAACTCAGTTTTGTAGCTGTATAAAGAGCCATCCTTTACAACCAGCATGATTGCGTGGATTCACATAGGGTTGCAAGATTCGTACTGGTATAGCGACGACTTCAGATAAATGTCTGCAAAGTCAACACCAAGCTGGATCTCTTCGTCATTGTTGGACACCTCCAACATCCATGTTGCAGGGTTATACCCATCTGTGATTTTTTGCACTCCGGGTACCGACTTCACAAGAACACACAACCTCAGTTTAGCAAGTAGTGGTTGAAGAGGCTTGAGCTTACTTTAATGTTCTTCACTCATGAACGTGGCGATATAACAATGCCGAATTCTTTTTTAATGCACTTATTTTCGCTCTGTTATCCCATTCCACCCAAACAAACGCTAATATTACATCCATTATCTTTTTAATAAGATCAAGGGGGTAGATAGCTGAATATCATTGAAGAGCTAAAACTCCTTGAATTGAATTCATGCTTAATGCACATTTTCAAAGTCACGTGCACTCAGAGAATAGCAGACACACTGGCTCCAATCTACTTGTTATCCTTCCAGCTCGTTTTTCCATCTTTCAATTTCTTAGAATCACGTGATATGTACATAATGTCAGTGAAGAGGAGTACCTCAAAATACTCAACCAGTTTATGGGAGTGGCGACCCAATTCGCCTGCATAGATGACCTGACCTCCTCGCTTCAACAACAGAAGCTGCGTTGAGCAAGAGACAAGGTGAGAAACAAGCCTTCGGAAACTAACATTAGGTTATGATTATCAAAGCTGAACCCAGAATCAGCAACCCGACTACAAAATATAACACATTTTCAAATCCATTAGAAGGAATTTGACTAGAGACTTGGCTCACAAGACTCGTCATTCCCAGTATCCAGTAGTGCACCACCCCTAGAGAATTTCACTTTTGCATTGTGACAGGAATACTCCGCCACAAAAAGTACAGTGCTGACACTGGCTCTAAAACTTGACTTCAAAACAAAGATGGTCAACTATTTTCAGAGCTGGATGGAACCAAAATCTCCGAAGAATTCTTTGATGGAAGTATGTTGTTCACTAACAGTAAGCTTACCTCGTCAAAGGCTTCAAAGATGTCAATGCTGGGCTGGTGAATGGTGCACACCACAGTTCGTCCTGTATTGACAGTGTTCCGCACAGTACGCATCACAATGGCAGCGGCTCGTGCATCAAGCCCACTTGTGGGCTCATCCATGAAAATGATGGAAGGGTTGGCAACCAACTCCACTGCAATCGTCAACCGTTTCCTCTGCTCCGTAGACAACCCTGTGATGCCTGGTAGACCTACAAGGGCATTCTCCAGGGGCCTCAGTTCCACCAACTCCAACACTTCTTCCACGAAAGCCTGCAAAATCGGTAAAAATATGTCAGACTAAATTGCACACAAGTAAATCTTTGTCTCTGTAAGCCTTAACCAAATGAGCTGTCTTCCTATGTGAATTTTCAACGTCACTAGTTGCGAATCTATCCCCTAGGTATTCTAGAAAATCTAGCAGGGTTACAATTCGCAAGGCTCACACTAGAAACTGCCTTGGATGACATTACCATTGGCAGGGTTTAACTCGGCTAGATTTTCCAGAAACTTCGGGAAGATGGAGAGGATCTACTAGTGATCATCGACTATAATTCTCCAAAAGATGTTCATTACTTAGTAGAAAGGTACTCTAAAGATATTCTAGAAAACTAAGCAACGTTAAACCCTGCCGATTGTAATGCCATTAAAAGCAAATTCTCAGGTAAACCCTGCCAATTGTAATGCGGCAAGATTTGCTATTGAGATTTTCTGTAAGGAGATGTGCTACGTAGAACACTTGCTTGTAATTTCAACACAATTTCTTGGTTTCCTTTCTCACCCTTTTACTCTCAGCATCGATCGAAGATGCAAGACGAAGCCACGCAGAATAAGTGAGAGACTCGCGCACTGTCACTTGAGGGGAATGAATGTCATTCTGCTCGCAGTAGCCCGAGATTCGGGCAAACGTCTCTTGCACCTTTGGATATCCAGAAATTCGAATATCGCCTTCTATATATCCACCCGTCTTGCGTCCAGCCAGAACATCCATAAGCGTCGTCTTACTGCCACCACAATATTCAAGCACACACAACGTAAGTAAGCAGAGACTAGAGTTATCCTGTAAGTATGTCGAAGTGGGGGTGCTTATCCGGTGTCAATAATAAAGTAGGGATCGATCTAAAATTGTCCAGAAATTTGATGACCCTGATTGAATCTGCGGGTGTTGGAAAGTCATTTTTGTTTGTAATCGAAATAGAGTTGAAAACTTCATGAGTTAAAAGGAAAACTCAAATGACTCTAAGTTTCATCACCCATGGCGTCCATGACTTGTGTGATCTCTGCCCTGGATGATCAGAAGTACAAAGAGATAGTCGCAACAAAATAATGATATAATAAAATAATACGAAGGGCAACGGCGTCATAGGTATTATTACCCGGCTCCACTGACTCCCACTAAAGCCGTCAGCACTCCCGGTCGAAATGCACCAGTGATATTATTCAGTAGCTGGAGTCTGTTCTCTGTTACTTCAGCTGACTTCATTTCCTACGATATCGAATATATGAAAGCAAACCACAAAATGAAGTCAGAACAAATTGCTTTATATTCATCTGAAAGAGTAAGGTAGAGGATACTATAGACCTGATTTCTTCTCTTATAACGACCTCAGGTACTAACAGCATAGAAACCTGCATTGATGACTTCATAGAATATCATTACTGTTTCCCAAAGTGCTTTTAAAGATGCACATAGCTTCATTGGTTAACAATAGCGTTGCTCGAGAGGAAGCTTTTGTTTGATGTCCAACACTTACCGCAGGCATGTCGACGTAGTAGCTGACATCATCGAAAGAAATGGACAGTGGCTCGAAAGGCAAAATCATTCCTCGCTGCACCACTCCATCAGCAGCTGCTTCCACATCTTCGGTTTCAGCTTCAGATTCGCTACGCTGGTCCACTGAAGATCGTTGGCTGCGGTTCCGCTGGTCCACGGATGCTCGCTGGCTCGTTGCAATTTCTCTGCCGGATTTTCTTTCGCTCATGATCTCTGCTAGCGACCGGGTCTGCATGGACTTGCGTGACCGACTGTGGGACTTGCGACCGGACTGGTCGCCAGGCACACCCGTTCTGTTGGCTTCTTTCTCGGCCAGCTCTTGCTCGGACATAATTGCTTGCGGCTTTCCCAACGCTGCAGAAACGATCGTCACATTCGTTAAATAACGAAATTTCAAGCAATTGGCAGTTACCAACCTAAACCTCTTCTTAAAGCCCCAGCTTCTTAAAGCTTCTTGCAATAGAATGTCACAATCTTGGCGCTCTTAAACACGCCATTTTAGATAATATGACCATAAGAACGTTAATGGGTCATGCAGGGTTTCATGATCACCCTAATTAGAGCAATCATGGAAAGTCTAATTTATAATACTTGATCAAGGACTCGAGGTTTGAAATGCCGAGTCGATCGATAATATTGTTAGGAATTTGAGATGGGGTCAATTTATATCAGTGAAGAATGCATTAGTCAGAAAATGAATAAAATTAGACAAAAGCAATTCCCCGTTTGACCTGCTCAAAACAGCTAAATTTTTTTTGATTTGAGCCTCTTAGTCCTTTAAGGGTTAATTAGATTCGTGTATGTGGTTCAAGCAACGGCCCTTTCTTACCTGGCATGTATCCAAGACTCAGAGTAAACCCGATGTTGAACAAGATATAAAACCCAAGCAGGGCGCCAACGCCAAGCCAGTACCAGTAGCCATTTACATGCTGCCCAAACGCTTTCAGAATAGAAACACCAATACGTTGACCAGGTTGTGCAGGATCTGGCTGCAAACATAACATTCGCGGCACAGACAACCCACTTCTTCAGAATCTAGGAAACGATTTCAAATTAGGGCCACGTTAGCTTGCAGATCTCACAGCAATAAGCTTGAGATAACCAGATGTCCTAAACCTCGTTTCAAATTTTTATCATGTTGCTACGAGCAGTGCAATCTAAAAAGTGGCCCTCACACTATCTGCACAATTTCTTTCAGAGAATCAATAAAATTTCATCTACTCAATTGTTGTAAATGCATACCTTGTTCCATCGTGGAGCCGTGAACTCGTTAACCGCAATGGCATTCACCGAGTAGGCCAGGTTGCTAGTCCAATACCCCCATCGCCACCACACAGGCAAGGTAGGGCGAGGCATAATAAACCCTCCGAGCATAAACAACAGCAACAACACAATCCATCCAAGAGTATAGCCCAAGGTAATAGTCCTACACAACCCTCCAATGAACCGGAACATCCCCCCGGCCTGCTGTTGGATCAAGAACAACAGCAACAACTGCTTGAAGAATCGACTGGCTTCGGGTGCATAGCCTGTCACATAGTATGTCATGCAAGTGAAGATCAGGCACTCCAACAGTGACACTGGAATGGACAGCACCATGGCGGACACTGAGTACGCCCACGCTGGTGCAAACAACATGTCACGCTGCCGGACGAGGACGGGCAATCGCTGGATTGTGGACGCCAGCTCTCCGAATCCTGTGAACATGAAAACGACCACTGCGTAGAAGAGGGCATTCAGATAGAGTTGGCCATCAGCTACTGAGTTCGAGTTAATCCGTGTGCGGAAGAAGACTGTCATCGAAATGAAGGCTCCCACCGTGATCTGCAACAGAGTTCCACAGAGACTAATGTCAGAAAGAAATCACCTCTATTAGAGGAGAAATACCAGATGTAATTCTTGAGAATCTTGTTGCGTTGCACTTGACAGAGTTTCAGCTAGAAACTGCCTCAAATGGTGTAGCATTTCGCAAGGTTTAATGCGACTACATTTTAGAATACCTGTGCGAGAATTATCTACGAGTGGAGCACTATTATACAGCACTTTCTAGGGGTTGCAAGTGCCTTAAGCTGCTCGTGTAATTCGTAACATTCTTGAGTAGCAGTGACAAGACACCTTTCAAGAGTTGGTAAGAGAAAATCCACAGAAAATACAGTAATATTGAAGCATGGGCATACTCTAGAATGTGAAGATTAGACAAACTCTCGCATGTGAAGCTTTGATATACTCTCTTTCAATTACTTGAGGAGCTCCCACTCGTTCAAATTGAGCTCAACAAGGTGTCGTGGATTGGTTTTCATGCGCAACAAGGTTACATTACACACCTGACTTAGCAAGTGAAGTACCTGGAAAGCCTTAACGAAGAACACAATGGAATTTCGCTTCATGAGGACAATCTCCCGGTTAAACGTCGCCTTGAAAAGCGCGAGCTTCGAGATGGTGTACTTCTGTCTTGCAAGCGCTGCCGGGTGAGACTTCTCCTTGGGATACGGATCAGCCAGGTCATCTTTCAGCTTGGTGCCCACATGGAACCGTTGAAACTCCTCCACAAATCGCTTCACCGGAACAAACCTGCACCAGGGTTTTCATTTCATTTCATTTCTTGTTTTCACTAGAAGAGGCCCCATGAAGTGGTTGAAACAACCAATTCTAGCAAATTTTGCGTTATTTCTGTCTTATAGGTAGCTACAGCATAGATCCTGGCGAATTTCCGACAAATTTCTATAGTATCTGGCGAAACAACCACATTCTCCTGCTTGAATCTCCTGCAGTATAATTTTTTTAACGAAGCCCTAAAGAAGAAACACTGACCTGTAGGGTTTGCGCTTGTCCATCCAATACTGCTCTTGATCCTTCCGGGACGTCACCTCTTGTAAGAAGTCGGCAATGCCCTTGCGCTCGGGACTCTTGAACCCGCACTGCTCGAAAAACTCTATCACGTTCGCAATGGGCCCGTGGTAGACCACCTGACCCTCGGCGAGCAAAAGCACATCGTCGAAGAGGTTGAAAGTCTCGGGGGCTGGTTGTAGTAAGGAGATGAGGACTGTGGCGGAGAGTTCTTGTGTAAATCTGCGTAAGCTTTTCACGATGTTGAATGTTGTGGAGCTGTCTAGACCTGTTGAGATCTCGTCCATGAAGAGCACCTTCATGGGGCCGACGATCATTTCCCCTGAACAAACGAGGAAGATTAGGGTTGCAGTCTCAATTACAGTCATTACAATCTTGAGAGAAGTAGTGAATTTGATCGGCATGTACTAAGTAGTTCCGTAACTAAGTGCAATGTCGTGTCAAATCAAAGAAAATCAAGCAAAATTATTATTCTCACATACTCTCTCATCAAGACAATAGCACATTGGCTTGGAGGGGAGACCTCTCGCTTGCTCAAATTGAGCTCAGTGTTGCAAACAAGGTGTTAGGGATTCCTTTCATGTCAATTCAGAGGGTACTCAATAAAGCATGTGATTCTAGAGTGTCATGGCAGAGCAGAGTTCTTGGATAAATACAGAATAGATTTCTAGGAAAAAAAAGTTCTCTGAAATGTTGTAGCAGAGTATAGATTTCCTGGACAAGAAAGAAAAGATTTCGAAGCAACACGACGACGACGACGACTAAGGCTTGCAGTTATCCCCAATTGCAAGCACTGCGCTTACCTGTAGTCACACGCTTCTTCTGACCCCCGGAAATTCCACGCCGCATTTCATCGCCGACTATGGTGTCTGCACATATGTCCAGTCCCAGCATCTGTACACAGACAAAATTCCCACAATGTAAGATCAGCACACACCCTTAAAAAATGGAGGAACCACAAACTTAATTTGATGCATTCATTTTCAAGTGATGGACAAAGTCTGCACAAAGTCTCACAGATCAACAAGGAAGTGTGAGAACAGGAATGGCCAGGAAGCAAGCGCTCACCCGCAAAGTATACTCCACCGCGAGACTACCCTGATTCCCTGGCAGAGCCAATGCCTGCACATAAAACCAAATTAAGATTCCCAAACCTTGAAAATCATACGACTTGCTATCACACTACAATACATATTCATGCAATGCTAAAGACTGTGCTTCAAATCGCAGGTTCTCACTTTCATATACGTGTCAACATCAGCTTCAGGCCTAATCCCGGCTTCTTTCTCCCGCTTGGTAAGCTCCTCGAGAATCTCTGCACCGTCGCAAGAGTGGCATGGGTTCCAAAGGACGATTCTAAAAAAGCAATGGCGGGAGCTAGCCCCAGAAGCAAAAGAACTTGGGCTCACTTTTTCCTTAAAAACAGTTTAGTGCAGAAAGTAAAGGGACTTTCTTTTGTCAAGTTACTAATAACTTTTCAACGACACAAACAATGATTTTCACTGATTCAGGGAACATAAGATTCGTAACCATTTGAATTACATGTTTCACGACATGATTAATCGAATTAATCATTTTATAACAGTGCCAAAGTGGAGTACCGTATTGAGGACCAACGCCTTGAACGTGAGCAGAGAAGTCCAGCGTCTCCCGCACAGTTAGTTCCCCGACATGGAGATCATTCTGGCTCACGTACGCAGACGTTTTCTGGGGCACAAATTCCTTCAGATTGTGGCCGTTATAAGTGACGCTCCCCTTCACTTTCAGACTGCGATCCAGCTTCCCAGCAAGCGCCAGCAATAGCGTCGTCTTCCCAGCGCTCGGTGGCCCCAGAAGCAACGTCATACGCCCAGGTTTAAGGGAGCCGCTCACATTGTCCAAAATCGTCAGCACCTGGTCGCACAACTCACAACTGATTAAACATGAAAGTCCATATTGTGCAAGTTCATGACAACCACGCGTACAATCTTATGAAATATCCCGAACACAAAGAGCAATAGAGATTTGAGCTAGACATTGTCCAAAATCGTCACCGCCTGGTCGCGCAACTCACACCACTGATTGCACACAAAAGCCCATACTTTGCAAGTGGCTGACACTACGAATATGTACGATCTTACGAAATTTTCAAAAAACAGAGCCTGGGGTGAGGGCCAAACCTGTTTCCTTGACGGCAGGATTTTCACAAAATCCAGAGCGCTCTCCACAATATCCCTCACCACATTCGACAAGGTCGGCAACCCCCTATTCCCCACATGACAATTCGCCTTTATCGACAAATTCTCATAACGCACTTCCACCGTCGGCAGTTCAATACCCACTCGATCCAGCCTCCTCCTCACTTTCCTTAACAGTTGCTCCTCCTCCTCATCTCCCACTTTGTTAATCTTCAGCAACAACTGGTTGAAGTCCACCGTAGAGAGGTCCTTCACATCCACATGCCTAATGGATCCCGTGTCTTTCTGGAGGACGGACGTTCGTAGTCGGTTGTACGTTGGCAGCTTCTCGAAAGCCGCCCACCTGAGCTCCTCCTCGTCATTCTCCCGGGAGGAAACTCCGCCTTCGAAGGGATTGGAGCCGCCAAAGTAGCCGAGGCTGCGGGCGGAGGCAGACACGCCGCTGTGGTGAGTGCTGCCGTAGCGGAGGCTGCGAGAGAGGGAGTGGCGGCGGGAGCCGGCGTTCGAAACGCGGCCGGATGATGTGATGTGGGGGGATTCGGCTTCGGGGGTGCCGAGCTCTACGTCTTCCTTCGGTTCTTTCTCCATTTTCTCAGTCGCCATTGTCTCCCGATGCGAGCGCTTGTCGCCAGCAATTCTACTCGGCTAGGGTCGTGGAAAGGGTTGTGTCACCTGCAGGCATGATCACATTATGCGCACACTCAGAATCGCAACGTGTACGTCGCAAGGCGAAAGTCTCTAGTTGGAGCTTTCGTCGAGAAACAAGCCCCTGGTGGGCGTCGCAGCTCAAATTGTAAGCAAGGCCGGATCGCAATTGCGCATTATCAGAATCGCAACGTAGACGTCGCAAGGCGAAAATCTCTGGCTAGAGCGAGCATCGTGAAACAAGCCCCTTGTGCGCGTTGTAGACTTGCAGCTCAAATTCTACGCAACTCGATCTAGTTGCGCACTCTCAGAATCTCACCGAGCACGTCTTAAACCGAAAATCTCTAGCTAGAGCAAGCATCGTGAAACAAGCCTCTTGCACGCGCGCCGCAGCTCAAATCCTAAGCAACCCCATCCCATTGCGCACTCCCAGAATCTCACCGTGCACGTCGCACGCCGAAAGTTTCTATTTACAGCTTTCGTCGTCAAATAAGCCCCTCGCACGCGCCGCAGCTCAAATTCTAAGTTACCACTTTTCACAATTTTGGTTCTACATGCAAGTGATCGAACCAGCCCAGTAGAATTTCTAAACATCTTAGCTTCATCACCACCATTCACAGTTCTAGAAATGCGTTGTTGGTTCCCAGGCACACCAAGAGTTCTACCAAGGTAACAACAACCCCTGAACCGTACACCACTGGTACATTTTGTCCACAGAGTGCTGTCACCCAAGGAGCAAAATTACGCAACTTCAAAGCAAAAGTCTGAGAAACTAGAGACCTGATAACACAACAACACAAGTAGCTGACCATCCCAAACCACCACATTACTCAAAAGAACCCACACATTCGAAAGCGCTAGCTCACACACACCTGATGCAGAGAGAATTCAACATCCAAAGCACCAGGCTTCGAACAAATGCTGTGGTTTGAGCTCCCTTAAGGTAATCAGCTCAAAGCCAACAAACACTGACACATTTCGTAACGTCCAAGAGAGCGAGAGACTCCTCTCTCTCGCTCTACCGTGAGTGAGGGCCACATCACAAAAGAGCTTCTGCTTACAACACGCATTTATACCCAAAAACACATGAATCCCATGTCACCATTCCACTTCCAAAAACAATCGTTAAACCAAAAAGATACCGACTTGTGAAACCAAGAGCACGAAAGAGCCCCAGAAGCCCACCTCATGGTCTTCGAAACTTGGAAATCCGAATCCGTGGAGGTAAAAGGGAAGCTGGACAGGAACTGCCATCATCGTGCACTTCAAGTGTTGCAAAGTGTACGGGTGGGTGCCAGATCGACAACGCCATGATACTCACCAACAACCATCACTGCAACTAAATTCTTGTGAGTGATCCTCGGAACTGATTCCTTGGAAGTTACGGAGTATAATAAAACGCAAGCAGGCAGTCTCCAAAGCTCCCACGCCACAAGCTCCTTTAATGATAGGAACGAGTGCGGTTCGCCTTGACTTGCTAGAAAAGTTTCGGAGGTATGGAGAGTGTATTTCAGTGCAATTTGACTGTATTTTTAATTTAGTAGTTTGTTCCTGGTCCGGTCCTCCCGGCCGTCGCTTCCTCACCACTGCTTTAATTACGTAAGACTCCATTGGTACGGTAGAGTCGGAGGGATCGGAAGTTGCATGAGAAAGTGAACGAGTGGGAGTAAATTCATGCGCATGAGGTATGTTTAAGCATTGTGAGACCCGCCTGGGGACTTGGGGACTTGGGGTGCCGTGGTAAGCAGCGGTTTTTGAGGGGGGCGAAATTTCGCACTCTCTGACAGATTTTTTTATTTTTTTCCCCTTGAATCTCTCTAACAGATTGAACTCGTCGGACAACAGTAGCGTTTGAGATCTTTTCAAGTTTTACCAGCTCTTGTCTTTCTATTCCCCTATTGAACCGGCCGAGCCCAGTTGTTTCTCAATCGGTTAACGCTCCAGATAGAAATTTTATAGATTTTTTCACCGGTCTTCTTCCAATGTTTTCAATTGCAACCAATTTTCTTCCCAATTCCACCGGCTAACAAATGAACTAACCGACGATTCTCCCCAAACATTGTCTCTCCGGAATCACGATAGTGCTGTGCAGGCTTGCGGCACGCACTGTTCCGAAAGAAAACGCTGGTGGTAGGGATTTCAATCCTAGTCTGGAATGTGCGATGCTCTGTGAATGTGCGATGCTTTGAGAATGTTTCCGGCTGTTCAGAAATGTAAGTTACCCTGGTTTTCTGGACCGGACGATTTTAGTGATGAGCGCTAAGATTGCCGGAGATTGCTCTAAGATTGCCGGAGAAGGTCAAGCCGATCGAAATCTTTGACGTCGAAGATTCAGTGGACTCAGTTTGTTTCCTGCTTAACCGATAAACGGCGACGCCGCGGCCGTTTTTCGGTCTCATGAATGACAAAGAATCCTTCTACACAGGACAGAAGTGCATCTATTCATCTTTGGAATTTTCTGTGGAAAGGTGAGAGGTTTTCTATGATATTTTGACTTTCAACGAGTGCTTCTGCATTTTTTTAAAGCCAACAAATCACAGTGTATCTAAGCGGATGATTTCCACAATGACCAACTTGTTTTTTAGTAGGGGTTAAATATGTGGATGAAGGTGTTCACGGAGGCCTCTTCCATGCGTGACCTCCAATGGCAATGGCCCAAGTGGGTTTTATTGGGACTAGGAGAATGAGGTAAGGTATATGCACCCGCAATCATCATCAGCTAAAATGGAGGTATACATTCGGACAAAAAAGTGACACATATCTATTCTTATTAGATTGTCAAAATATTTTCATTGATTTTCTTGTTGGCACTTGAAAGGAAGTTTGAACTTACCAAATACAACACATTCAAATACCGTATGCAAAAATGAAGAAGGAACATAATTGCTTTTGGAAATGTACACAGAGTGAAGATTAGTCAATTTTGGCAATCTAGGGTTAGTGGTGCACTTGGGGGCCGTGTCCACCTTAAAAGCTTGTTTGCAGTTGCCTCACCTTGACTGTGATCACAAGGAAAGAGACCACGAAGCAGCTGAGGTAAGTAATTGCAAGCATTGGGCTTCTTTCCATTTGTGCTACCCCATGCTTTGATTTTTTTTTTTTTAATTTTTTTTTTAAAAGAAAAAGGAAAAAGGTAGATGTAAGGAAATCTTGGAGATGAGATAAAGATAAAGATAGAAGTGGTGACGAAAGCTGTGACAGGGGACACAGTGGCCTTCGATTGACTAAGTTACTTCTGCTGCTGCAGATTCCTTTTTGGGGGGTGAGGGACATTGTTTATTTAGCAATGACGCAAGGGTATCTTCTGCATCCTTTTAAAAGGAGACCTCTACACTCAACAAAATTTGTATTATTAATGGTTCCTCAACTAACCCCAATGCTTGCATTAACTCATAAGTCTCTCCCATGCATCTAGCAAAACATAACTTAATAAGTTACCGGTCTTCTCAACATGGGGAGGACCTGCCATTGCCTGATTATACAATGTTATGTTGCAGGTTAGGTTTACTTCATTAGTAGAATGAAAGATTATTGTATGGAGCAACAAGTGGGGATTGGGGAAAAGGGCATTTAGGCTTTGACTTTGCAGAGATACAAGATTTGTGAGAGTTGTGTTTAGAAATTGTATTTTTTTTTTCCGCATGTATAATTGTACATAGGATTTTGTATTGGACTAGTTTAGTATTAGAATGTGTAGAAGAAGTCTTAGAAACTTTGACCGCAAGGATTGCAAGATATTTGTGTTTTAAGTGAAGAAAACCATTGTTTGTTTTTTTGCATCTTGCTTGACTAGGTTTAAAGACTTTGAATCTTTTATGTTTAAAATTTTTGTACTACCAATATTGGATTATACATATATTATATATATTTATTTAATTTTTAAATTTTTTTAAATTTTTTTAAATTTTTTTTAAATTTGAAAATTGAGTTGAAAATTGAGTTAATAATTTCAAAAAGCACACACTTGATTTTCAATCTTTGAACATTCTTGTTTTGAGAAATTGTGAAAATTGCATTCAAAAATGAATTATATAAGTTATTTTTTCAAGAAAGATGCTTAGATTGCTCAAAAAACAAGATTGTCTATAACTTTCTCATCACTAGTCCAAATAAAATGAATCAAATCTTTCCACATAAACAAAAATAGTTCCTATGAGAATTAAAAATCTGAAAAAAAATCTCACTTTTTGTGATTTTTTCTTGCTGCCCAACAAAATCACAAAACCCATTTTGGACTTAGGGTGCCATTACTTTTGTTCCCAAGCATTGATTCAAATTAAATTATATTCCCACAAAGCTATTGCATTTTCCCATCTTTGAAAAAGATTGAAAAAAAATTGAGATCAAAGGAACCTACCCAAAATCCATTTTGTCCCTATAGGAGACAATGGGACTTTAAGGGTTAATGACTTAAGCTAAAGATAGTAAAGTGGCTTTCTTCTTTGGTTTGCACACCTATTATCATCACTAATTTGAATTGAGCATAGTTATTATTGTTAAATACAAATTAATTTATTGGGTCTTATTAATAATTGAATGAGGATTCAAATGCACTTTAGCATGCATTATTTATTTGAATAAGTAAGGAATTTTCAAAGTATTGTCTTTAAATGCACTAAACAAAACTAAAACTAAGCTCACATAGACTCATATTTTGATTGTAGACATCTTGTGTAATCAATGTCTAAGATTTTGTGACATTTGTTGGTTCAAATGTAGGTATCACATTATGGGCAATGTTGTTCATGGATGTCCGTACTTTAGTGATCAAGGGCCTTTATTAGCCAAAGGTGTTTTTTTCTTACTCTAATTCAATTGCCCAAATTACACTTTACATTAGGTCAAGAAGAAAAAAATAACTACAACCTTGTTGGATGAAAAGATAATATGCAATTTTTTATTTCCAAAAATGATAAAATTTCATGGTCACTTGAAATTTGTAGCAAAACCACCCAAATAGTTTCTCTCACCGCAATATTTGAATGACCAAGAGTTGAAAGAGACAATTATAGTTGATTAAAAACCAATTTTAGATGACGTTCTTAAATTATTTTTCCATTTTCTTTCCAAACTAAAATTACCATTATAACAACCATTGCTCTTGACCATAAACATTTGGAACAAAATAACATGTTTAGATGGTTGTGGGAATTTGTAGATACAACTAGAGATAGCCTTACTACAAAAAATTATATATACAAGGTCATTTTTTATGGAGAATATAAATGACAAGAGACAAATGAGATCTTGGTTATGGTTTGGAAAGAAGATTGTTGAAGGTATGGTAAAACGGACTTACAAAATAAGACTTGAAAAAGCATCAATTATGCAATTCAAACTCATGCAATTGCAAGGTTTATGAAAAAAATGAAAAAAAGATATAAAAGAAAAATGAAATGCAAGTTTAAATTATCAAATTTTCCTTTTTTTATAATGCGTTAAAGAAATTGATGTCTCATTTTTCTTGCTTGAAATTCACTTCACGCAATTGGAAGTAACCTATAGATGATATATTGTCTCTTGGTCCTTGATTCTTGGAAAGGGCAATGGCAAGGACAATTATTTGTTTTGGCTCTTTGTGACTCATCTAAAAGATCCTATAATTAAAGGTGCAATTTAAACATCATATAAATAATAATAACTTAAATAATAGATAATTATGTATCATAATAATAATTGATTCTTTAATTGATTCACAATTGATTCTTGTAAAATATTCCTTTTTTATTCCACTCATATATTACTTGGTCTACCTTGGTGGAAGCCTCTTTAAAAGTATTTTTCAAAACATTCATTATCCATTAGGTGAGTGACTAAGCATTTAGGGTTTAGTTAAAGATGTCAAGCTTTGAATGGAAGCAAGCTTTTATTCATTCAATGGTTTGTTTAAGAATTACGGAGATCAAATTAGGGTGATAATTTAACCCTAAAACAACATGTTGGTTGTCATGAAAACCATCTTTTTTGGTACCACATAAATCATTTGCTTAAAAGAACCCAAGAGCACTCATGGAAAGCCAAACTACTATACAAGACCTACCATTTTCACACAAAATTCCAAAGATGAATATATTGTACACTTATATTTTACATGAAAGGATTCTTTATCATCCATTAGACATTTTTAGGCCACGGCATTGTTATAAGGTTAATTCATTGTGTGCATGACAAATTGACTTTTCATTTTCAATAAAATGAAAACTCTAGACACCATACATAGAAACAATTGAAAGTAAAGTAAAGATCAAGTTGGTACTTTTTTTTATTGTCAAAAACCCTGAGACTTAGCATTTGGGATATTTTTTTGAGGTTCATCATACTCAACCCATTTTCCAAGTACTAAGTTTGTTTGTTTTTTAGTAACTATTTTTTTACTCCAAATAGAATTTTTTTTTTAAATTCACTAGTATTTTTTCCAATGTTCTCATATTGCAATCCCAATATTTTCCCAATTCTACCAGCTAAACAATGAACTAATAAATGGACGATTCTCTCTCTGAACATTGTTGTGACTAACCATCGATTCCTTAACCCCAAAATTCCCAATGTCCCCTCGGGGGACAAATCAAATTTCGGGTAGGTTCTTGTGACCTCAGTTTTTGGTGAATTATTTTGAAACTTTTCCGTAAGATAGAAAAACTGATTATCTACGTGGGAATATAATTTTTTATTTCAATTGGTGCCCAAGAGCAAAAATTATACGACAAAAAGCGTGAAACTAAACTTGTCGGGCAGCACAAAAGAAATCGCAAAAAATCAAAATAAATTTTATTTTATTTTTTCACTAAAATGTTTCATTTTTGTCTACATGTGAAGTTTTGATTCGTTCTATTTGGACTAATAATGAAAAAGTTAAGGACAATCTTGTTTTTTGGGCAATTTCAGCATCTTCCTAAAAAAATCACTTTTAGCATTCATTACTGAATGCAATTTTCAAAATTTTCTATAATTTCTTTTTTGAGAATGTTGTATTTTCTTGCTAAAACAATCTCACCATTCAGATTATTGACTTTAATCCCATCTTGGAGTTATTAACGATTTAGTTTCTTTTCCAATCTTGGACCTACTTCTACTTAGCATTTTTTTAGAAAATGAAAATCAAGTTGTTTTTTTCGAAATTTTTTTCCTAGACTTTCAACTCAATTCTTCAACATAAATTTTTTTTAATTCAAAATCTATAGTGCAAAAAAAATTCCACAATTTGCGGTCAAAGTCATCTGAAATTGCAAACTAGTGTTCACAAAAACTTTTTTTTTTCAACTTTGAATGCTAATATCTTCCAATCTAGAAAATCAAACTTCATGAAATTTTTACCACACGAGCTAAGACAAGTGAAGTACAAGATCCTACGGTTAGATTTTTTTTAATTATTTTTTTTGTTTTCTTGGGTGAATGCAACAAAAATGGCAGTTTTGAGTGGTTTTTGACAGAAAAACGGCCTTGGGACTTTAGGGGTTAACAAGACTTTAGGCTCTTCTTTCAATTTTTGAGTTTTATCATATTGAACCAGTTTTTTTTTCAAGTACTGAATTTGTTTTATTCAGTATTCTTTTACTTCAAATAGAAATTATGTATAAAAAAAACTCACCATTTCTTTTTTGAAGGTTTCATTTTACAATTCAATTTTTTTCCCCAAATTCCAGTGGCTAGCAATGAACTAAGGTGGGAGGTGGACTACATGTACATGTTTCTTTTTTGTAGCCTTTAGCCATGTACAAATAGTGTACAGTTTAGGAGGTGAAGGCTATTAGAGCCCTATGCCACTTCAGCTTCAAAGTTTAATAAATAATTTCAGAAAGCTTGAAAAAATATAAAACGACTTGGGTGAGATGCCCATTCTACTTGTTTTTCAAGGAAAAATTACTGAAAAATATTTGAAGAAGTTTCAATTCCCCGAAAATCAGTTTCAGCTCTTAAATGGTTGGTTTATGAACCTCTTAATGGACGATTCTCCCTGAACTGATTGCTCTGACTGATCCTCAATTCCATAATAGTATTATTTTTATTTCTTTCAATTGTACAGTACTAAGAATATTTTACCGTTATCATAGTAGTGGTGTCGTTTTCTTTCAATTGTTCATGTTGTATGCAGCCAAGTGCTGTGGGTCCTCTGATGGTATGTGCAAAGTGCACATGCTTTGAACATTCTAAAATTGTAATCATAATAACTTAGTATTGTTTACCAATGAGGTATGGCCGGCTGTAGTGGCCGGCTGTAGGGGCCCTTTTGCATCTTTGAAAAAAAGACCCTTTAGTGAATAAAATTGTCTTGTATGTAGCTCCTTTGCCAACCCCAATCCTTGAATTTGACTTTACTTGGATAGGAGGTTCAGCACTTTGGTGCAGAATAACCATCAATACCTTTAAGTTAGGCTTTTTTTTCTTTTTTTTCTTTTTTTCTTTTTCTCTCTCTCTCTCTGGTGAGATCTTTTGAACAATCATGTTTTGGAAACTGTTGAAAAGCTCTTGGTGAGGAGGGGTGCATGGGTTGTGTTTCATGGCCTTCAAACCTACAATATGACAATTATGGATTTTTGATTTTTTTAAATTTAAAATATTTTTATTTATTTTTATTACTATAGCAATGGAATGGGGCATAGTGATAAGCATAAGAGCTTTGAGCATATGTATAAGTAGATATACTACAACCATTGAAGGTGCTTATAATAAAAACACCTATAATACTTGCACTATAATCATAGAAGATTTCTATAATATAAATACCTATAACATAAGTATATAGTCTTTTAGGCTCATGTGCTCACACTCCTAAGCTCACTTTATAGTAACCCTCACACAAAACACACTAGTCCGTACTTTAAGTTAGATTGTTTGTTTGTTTTGTTAGTTATGACAAAATCTCCCAAATTTTATGTCCCTTGATCATGTTCTTGGTATTGTCGGAAAGCTCTATACGAGGAGGGATTTCTTGACATTTAGACCTACAATATGAAAGTTATTAAATTCTCCAATTATTTTTTAACTAGAAAATGAAAAACTTACTTTGATTTTGATTTTGGTTGTGACAGTGGCATGTGGCATATAGCACATTAATTTAATTGGTCTAGAAATATGATTTGGCACTTTAAAATATAATTTTTAGAAATTTGGCACTAAAGTCAAAAAAATAAATTATATTCAATAGCTAACCTACAATATCTTTACCCTATTTTAGGATCCTCCTAGTTAAAACTATTACTCTCCTTGTGCATGAGTCTCTCACATAGCTTTGAAAGTCATTTAAACCCCTTTGGTTTTGGCACCATAGTGTTTTCATTTATCCATTTATGAACAAAATTTTCATTTGTTCTCCCATGAAATTTTCACACAATATGTCCCGATTGAGGAATAGCTTTAAAATGCAACAATTTTTATAAGTTTTTACTACAACTCTACAAGGTTAAAAAGTTATTGTGTAATATGTTGTTTTGGAGCCTAGGTAGCTCAAGCAACCCCCCCAAATTGGCACTTTTTTAAGAAATAAAAAATTGAAATTGGTTTCCTAGATTTATATATATGCGGAAAGCTTTCGATCATTCCATTTGGATTAACAAGATGAAAGTTATGAAGAATTTTAGTTTGTAGGTAGTTATAGAATTTCTACACTAAAATAAACTTTGAAGTCCTCTATTTAACTCAATTTTCAATACTTATGGAAAAAATAAAATCATAGGATGTCAATTGTTTATTTCAATATTACAACCATTGGAATCACCATTTTTCAATTTCATAACTAAATTCTTAACAATTTACTATTGTAAATTATTTTCTATTATTTTCTACTTACTATTTTTTATTCAAGCATGAATATGAAATAATTTTTGCTAAAATTTTTTATATATATTCCCAACTTATTTCTCCAACATACTCCTTTTCCCTGAAAATAAATCTAGGGTTTCCAAATATACTTGTCCCAAATTAAATTGAAAATGGCACTTCACAACTTGATTGACAACAACAAAAGTTAGTTTGAACACTTGGAAACAAAATAATTCACAAATACCATGCTCCCCAAACTATATAGCAACTTGATCACTTCAAAAGGAATTGAAATGCAACCTCTAACCAATCAAAGGTGATGAATTCAACCCACAATTGTATATCAACTACTGCTAATGAATTTCTTGTTGAGAATTTCTTGAGTTGATTCACAAGACATCATTGGAATTGAATACCGAAGATGTCATCGGACTTCATTCCACTAACATTGGTCAAAAAAGAGAGAAATTTTTCAATTTGCCACCTTTATTCAACATTTGTTGCTTCACTATTGACTTCCAGTCTTTCACACCTAGTAGGGTTTACTAGAAGTTACAGTAACTATGCAATTTCTTGAAAATAGAAGTAGCTCATGCATTAATTTAGCCAATCTTAGGAAATCTTGGATTTGTTTTGGTACAATAAAAAATATTATTGAAAGTTGTAAGTTGTAGAATCTATGCATTTCTAGGTAAAAAGTTTGAAAGACGAAATATAATCATCTCTTTGAAGAGTTGGAACTACTTCATTTTGAAATTCAAGCATCATGATCTTACAATTGGAAAGTTTTCTTTTTTTTGAAATAATTTTAGGAGGGTGTACACTAACCAGTTAATTATAGGATCCTATGGTTGAATTTCTTAAAAATAAATATAGATGAAGATTTTAGCCTTGCTTTGGAGACTAGTATTTTGTAAGAGATTTGAACCTCTAAATATGGAATAACTATAGGAGTTAATGTTGTAGAGAGATGAGAAGAAAAAATATTTTATACAAGTAGGAAGTCGAACAACCCATTTGATAAATGCAAGATTAGTAGGAGATCAACTGCTTATAGTCAAGTACGTCAATAGTAGGAACTATATTTAAAATAGGCATTTCAGAGCTCATTTAGGCAAATGAATGTAGAATAATTTTTTTAAAAATTGAACTAAATAAATGTGGAAAATCAAGCTAAATTTCATCTTCACAACCCATTTGGAATTTTCAGCCTTCAAAATAAGTTATGGATAAAGTTCAGAGAGGAGTTGGAAAAGACATTTTCTTTGACACTTTCAAACATCTTCTTTGAATATTGTCCATAACTTATTTTAGAGGCTTAAAATCACAAATATATTTTACAGATGTAATTGAGCTTGGTTTTTCAACCTACTTTAGTTCAAAGTTTTTTGAAAGAAATTATTATAATTACTATGACAAAATGAGGTTTGAATTTCAACTTTGAACATAACTTAACTTTTGATAAAGAGTGGTCAATATCTCATCTTCAAATTATCCCTTATCCTTTGAGCATTTATGACAAACAATGAATTTCATTATAGAAACGACCTCTCTATCCTTCATTTTGTTGAATGTCAATGAAGTAATTCCTTCATTTTGCCATCAAAAAATTTCTTGATGATAGATTGTCAAGTGACTAATTGGTATTTGACTCAATGAATTTTTAATGATTTTTCTAGATTTTTGGCAAACCATCTTTACATTCATTTATAAATTTGTCTATCTTGTCCAAAAATTAGCAAAAAATTTGGCAATTTTATTTTTTTAATTAATTATAGCCAAAGTCCCTCTCAAGCATCTAGCAAAGCAGAATACCTTCCTTGCATGACGAGGACCATAGAATTGTTATACAATGTTATGATGCCACATAGATAAATCCATAAGTTAGTAAAGTTCACTATTTGAAAAGTCTATGAAGTTGCCATAGTTTGCCTCCTCTTTTAAAAAAAAAACATTTTTTTCTAAAGGCACTAGTTGCATCTTTTCATTATCAAAATCTCCTAATTCATTTCCTCTAGTATCAAATTCTCAATGGCTACTTTCCTTCAACTTCAAATTTGCAAAGGCTGCAATCTTCATCTTTCAAAGACATGCCAATTTTTAACTAAACTCCAAATTTCATTACAATGGGCAAATGTAAATGACAAAGTAAGGGTTAGTTGCTACAACCAACCCTAAAGCAATATTTGACTTGTTCAAGAACATACCCGTCTCCACCAATTTAGGTATTAGTCTTGGATTCAAAATTGCAAGTGGCTAAAATTTGACAATTTCATAAAAGTGGTTGTTGTATATCTACCTTTTATTTTTGCACACTAGTTAGTTGGTAGTTCTACCAATTTTTTGTCTAATTTAGACTAGGATCCTCCATTTTCACACTTCAACTAAGGGATTTCCGAAGGCACTAGCTAATAATAAACTAACCAATAGTTTTCCTTGAACATTGGTACAATTAGACCTCCATTGGTATTATCTCCATAAGTCTATGAAAATCTTATATGAGTTATGGTGATTTGCACTCTCATAAAATATACACTATTAATTGTTAAATATTAAGTGACATGAAATATTTAGCTTGCAACTTCATTGATTTTACTTTTGTAAGTGATAGAGTTGAAAAAAGTTGTGATAAACTCAAAAAAAGTTGTGGGATTCAAAGATGCAAAGATTGCACTTGAGATATTGAAGAAATTTTTGGAGCAAAGATCGAATGATGTCAAGTGATTCATTAAGAATAGCCAAATACTTCAAAGCAAGTACAATCTCGGATTGTAGATCAAATAATCCCATCAAACTAGTATAGATTCTTTCTTTCAACTAGCTTAGATGAATGATGACTTATATTTTTGTACTTACATCCTTCATTTTGTAAAACATTATTTATTTACTTTTGAAGTTTATAAATGTGATTTTGTAAATGTTATGTATTATCAAGATTAATTTTTATAGGTGTTAAATGTTAATAAGTCTCTTTATGTGTTACAATATTGATTGCGCCTGACACCTAATACGTATAGAGGGTTGACTCTAAAAGTATTACGTGACATATATAATACATATTCTAAAAGCATTCATCTCTTGAAATGTACACTATTTGTACAATTTGCTTTTTCAATGCTTTAGCAATGAACAAATAGTGTACATTTCAAGAGGTGGGCGCTTTTAGTGACTATTGCATTTCAGCTTCAAAAATTCATAACTAACTCCACAAAGCTCCAAAAAAATATGAAATGACTAGAGATAGAATGCCATCCCATTTGTCTTTTTAAGGAAAATCTAGTGAAAAATATTTCAACAGGTCTAACCTCTCCAAATATTTTCTAATTCTAAAAGGGTGCTTCTGGACCTCTTACTTTATAACATGTTCATTGACCGGATATTCAATTGCTTTAGAAAGAAGTGGTCTCCAGTGATTGAAGAAGTCACCCAAATACTTTGATTAGTGAACCAATAGGTGCCTTCTTTGTTTCTACAATTAACCTCTTAAGAACCAAGGGATAGTCCAAATTTTCAAAGCTATAAAGATGTATCATATAATGTAACTTAGAATAATAATTTAATAATGACTCTAAAACAATAGTTGTAAAATATGATCCATAGATCATATCCAAATGATTAGATCGACTAGTTCACAAACCAATATTGTTCAACCAAATTTTGAGCCATAATTGAAAATTCCTTCTATAATCAATTGAAGATTGCATATTTATAATTTTCACAAAATTTTTTCTCTTTAATTTCAAAATATTCTAATCAAAGTGATTTTTGAAGATTTTTATTTTACTTTTTTAGTCAAGTTATATTTGAGAGGTTATTTTATAAACTAAAAAAAATTAGTTTTTGAGTCCAAAACTATTAGCACCCTTTGGATTATAGAAAATTGGCCAAAAACAAAGTCTTCTATTCCATATCATACAAATGTTAAATAAATTAACATAGAAATCTTCCAAAAAATTGATGGATGAAAAAAATGCATTTCTGTGTACTTGGGATGTATTTGCACCCCTAACTTGTGACCCCTTTTAGAAACCAACCTCTATAAATTCTTGCCTAAAACATACAATCTCTTTTCATGAGAATCTAGGAACACATTTGGATACAAGCCTATTTTCAATACTTTGAAAATTCATAGCTTATTCAAACAGTGTTCAAAAAATGCATTCTAAAAGACTCTACAATCCCCTTTGACTGCTAACAAGATCCAACCAACAATTAGGCAATCTGATATAAAGAACATTGCTCAATTGCTTGTTTGGATGCATTCAAATGTGGGTACTTTAGGTCAATTTCAACTTTCATGTGTCAAAATAGATTCATTCTAAAATTTAGATGTATGAAATGTCATTTTCAAAATATTAGGGAAATTTCTAATTGTAGAGTTTCAAAGTTAACAAGAAAGCTTCAAACATTTACTACACGTAAAATTTTCTTTGTCTCTAGATATCGATCAACAAATAATTCAAATGACTAAATTTTGAAATTGATTCAAATTTTAAATAATTATTTACAAACCTGGACCTGAGGGTATCTCGAGGAAGCATAAAACAAGTGAAAAAAAATGTCCCTGATTATCTTCCTCACCACCCCGTCCCATCAGATTCCTATTCATTTCTGGCTCCCATTGCTCCCTGCGTGTTTCTGGTGCTGTTATCGTCCTTAGGGTTGCAGCTCATTCTTTGGCTATGGCGAACCAGCAGCGGGGCCGTGGGCTGTTCGGCACGCTGATTGTGGCAGCGGCGGGCATTCTTCTGACGTGGGCGGCCTTCGAGCTCGCCCTGGCGCCTATACTCAGACCCGCCCGGAAAGCCATAGATAAGTCCCTGGATCCCAGTTACGATGTAGACGACGAGGATGCGAAGAACGGTGCGGGGGAGGACAAGGAGAATGAGGATCTTGAAGACGGCGTTACTCCTGGTAGTGACAACCGGTAGCGCACAAGGCTTGGCAGGTTGGCGAATTCGTGAAATTAGCTACAGGAAATTAAGCTCTGTTTTCTCTCTCTCTCTCTCTCTCTCTCTCTCTCTCTCTCTCTCTCTCTCTCTCTCTCTCTCTCTCTCTCTCTCTCTCTCAAATTCCTCTTTTTTTAAATTTCATATAGGTGCTGTAAGGAAGCGCCTCGTTGTATGCTCCGGGTTGTGAGCTTCTGAATGTATATAGACAAATTTGGGAAGAATTTCGGAATTGTGTGTTGGGTGACAGGAGTGTCAATGGATTCGCAAGCTCCACTAGTTAGAATAAAGAGCTCATGCTACATATATTGGTATGACCTTCTGCCGTTTTGGAATGCTCTCTTCTGTCATACCTGGATAGTGTGTTTACTGGTTGTTTTGTGTCTTTGGCTTAGTTGACTGTTGTCCAATTCTGCTTGTTATCTAGATTATGGTATAGTCTTTGCTACCTTCTTTGCTTGGTTGAAAGATGTTAAGAGTGAGAAGTTTTTGACGGAGCTTATCCGCACCATAGGGAATCATTTATTTCAGCTCATGTTTTACAACCTCAATGTGAAGATGACTTAGTAGCAGACCTAGTCATTTTATTAACATGGTTCAACTATTAAATATTCTTGTTTAGAAAATCAGAGAGAAATCCAGACTAGTACATACCACATTATTTGAATACCGTCTGCAACCAAAAGTTATTAGGGTTCAAAGTTTCATTAACACATGGCATAAAACAGACAAGAATTCTAAGTTTACATGCTCAAAATCAGGATGTTTTCTTTGTGCAAGACTTTAGGATTGTCACGTCTAGGCAGGTGTGCAATCTAGTTGCTCAAATTTATTAGCAGGGTTCTCATTTCTCCCATTGACATGCTTTTGAAGCGAGGTTTTGTTTCCAAATTCACTCGTACTTCTGAAGATTTTTTCCCTGCTAGCTTTGGAACACTATCTGCAGTTCTTCTCTCCCGTGCCCATTTTTCATTTCTTTTGAACCTGTCTCTTATTTTGAAACAATTAGATGACAAACTGAACTGTGTCTCTTCTTTTACAGGATGTACACAGATTAGATACATGATCAGAGGCTTTAACAGGTGTCTCTTAAGTCACAGCCAATGTCTTTTGCTTGGAATTAAGTCACAAGCTACTTCAAACCGCAACATATGTAAAGTTTGTGTTCAAAGAACTCCCAAACCATCAATGCTTGTTTTCCCTATTCTATTCAAACTCCAAAACCAAACATTGATTTTGTTTCAAAAGTTTAAGAAACACTCTTACTCCATAAACTTACAACTATTTTCTAACCCCAACATTTTTCTTTTGCAATCAAAACCCTCAAGCAAACACACTTACCTCACAGTTTATGTTCAAGCTTCAACTTCTTTGTTACACACAATAGGGTAACTTCCATATGGTATGACCTAGAGCATGTGTGTGAAGGCTAAAACAAAGGCTTGGAAACAATTAAAGCCTAATCTTATTGGTTAGACTACACCAAAGTCTTGATAGCTCTGAAGTTGGAACCAAAACAAGATTGTTGGGTAGGATGGTTCCTCTTGAGGATATTCTCATCAACTTCAAATGGAGTGGAAAAGTTTTTTTCTACTATCCAAGGTAGGAGATATTGTTGAAGGGAACCCTTACTTCTTCTCTTTAGACATAGATTAATGATCATGCTTTTCATTATATATTAGTTGATGCCATACACCTATAACCTTAGCTAAATAGCTTTTGGCCTTAGCACATCAATGAGATGGACATAGGTTCAAACCTAAATGTTGGCATAGTGCTTACTACCATAGTCCATGCAACTATAATGGGGTCAAATGACCTCGCTATCATAAAAGAACCTTAGAATTTCTTAGGGGAAGGAACATGTTAGGTCTTTATATGGTTTGCTTTTAAACGAGGACAACAAGGATCACTGGAATTTACCATCTAGGTCTACAAGCCTTAATGGTGAATCACCTTAAATCAAGCGAATTTCTCTAACAAGCATTATTGAGTGTTAGAAAGTTATCATGTTTTAATTACATAGACAATTTAGCAAGAAAGTTGCACTAGTACAAAACTACTACTCCTATTTACATTAAAATTGGTGAAATTTCATTTGTTTCATGGGATTGTTTTTTGTCTTTTTTTGTTTGATTCTATTAAAATTTGTTAATACTTGTTAAAACCTATTAAGTTTAATAGACTTTAACAACTTTTAATAGAAATCAACTTGATGGAGAACGGAAAATTTAATAGAATTTTTTGATAGTTTTCTATTGAAGTCAATTGAATATGATAGGTTTTAATAAATAACAAAATTTTAAAATAGAATCAAGTAAGAAAAAAGTCAAAAAAACAATTCAAAGAAATATAATTTCATCAAATCTAACATAAATAGGAGCAATTGTTTTGTATTAGAATTGGAAGAAATCCAAAAACAAATTTTGATTATAATATGCAAAAGTCAGAAGAGGTCAAAGTTGAATTAGTAGATTTTTTAAAACCATGCCCTATTTTCAATGTTCACACCTTGATGAAAGTGCAACAAGTATTTACTTGTTTTGTGATTATTCTTGGACTTGCTTTTGGAAATATGATTAGATTTGGATGATTCTACTTGAAATAGTTGAGCCATTCTTCAAAATGCTTCATTCACGCTAATCTTTTAGCATTAAAGTAGATTGGCCTAATTTTATTTGTTGCCCAATTCTATCATTCTACTTTTGGTCCCAATTCCATAAAAGAAAGCATCCAAATCTTGTCATTTTTGATAAAAACCATTGCATTAATGCCAATGAGGGGTAACATGTCAATCCTTTAATGGTGAATACTTAAGTACCATTGGATACATGAAAAAGTGGTCATAGATTATTTATAGGACATTTATTTCATTCTATGAGCAGTTTTGTAATTTCAGGGCACACCACTTCAGAAATTCATAGAAATTACAATTTTAATTGAAAAATTATAATTTCACTTGGCTTTAATTTGTGAAATAAGTGCACACCTCTGAAAAATATGTGCCCCACTTGGATATTGGCCCCAAGATATTCAACCTTCCATGCGTAGTTTTGGGAACTCGTTCCCTGAGGTTCCCCTCAGTTTGGGAGGTCTCTTTTTTTGTGTATCAGTTTCTCTCGGAACTTTACCGTGGTGTCTCGCTCTGGCTGCGAAATGAGAATTGACAATCTAGGATTTGAATTGCTTGGATTTGGATCTCCTCCTCACGAATTTGATGATCTGTGAAATTTTTTTCGATCTGCTTTTCTCCTGACGAGATGGAATGATCCGAATTTGGACGTGAGAATTCTAGTCGTATTTTCTGTTTGCCAATTTGGGATTTGATTCACGGAGTTCGATCGCTGCGGTGTGAAATTCTTCTATCCAACGGGTAAACCCGGCCTTGGAACGATTCAGCGGCATTCGCTTGCGATTGACGGTGTGCCTCTGTTTGTCGTGAAGGTTTAGGGTTTCTTAAGGAGAACGAGGCGTTTGATTTTAGTGCATTCGGGTGAATTATGAGCTGATAGAGTTAAGCCTGGAGCTCACGCACAAGAAGGAGGAGGTTCAATGTGATTTGCGCAAGATCTTGGTGGTTTCGTATCGTTAGTAGTCGAGGTTTCACCCGCGCGGAAGAAGAGGTGACAATTTCATGCCGGCCTTGGTCATTTGTTTCTTTTGTGTGCGTATTTGTCACTCTTTCTAAACGGAGAGAGTTCTGGTGCGTACTGTTGTATGTTTCCTGTGAATTGTCTTACGAACATGATTGTCGACGGGAATTGAACTTGCTAATGTCGTGTATATGTTCGTTTCTAGATCCAGCAGATTTAGGTTTAGATTCGTGAGGTGCGTCCTTATGTTCGCTGGTGTAATTGCGGGTTTCCTCCGCTGCCTGTGCTAAGGTAGAGGATACTATTTGCATCACTTCAACATTGTGATATGTAGGAGTGTGATTTTTAGGAGATCAATATAGAGCTGTGGAGAGATCTTCCTTCGGGGATTTTATGTGTATGTAGCAATTTGAATTTCAGAGGTCGTAGACCACTATCGAAGGGACAGCAGACATTTCAACTCAAAAGATCATCAGTAGCCGCAGACATTAGCCAAGTTATGCTTACTCCCAAGAGTGTGAATAGATGAGTTGTTGGTAAAAGGACTAGTTAGGAGACTGGATCAGGTCCCTAACTGTTTTAGTATCCTCTGCCTTCGACCAGCTCCCATTTGCTGAGCTCTTGGAATTTTCAGGATGGTGTAATTTGGGAGACCTTAAATGCGTTCGGTCGTAGCATGTCTGCAAGTGGTGATCAAATAGTACAGTCCTAACAGTTTCAGGAAGCTGCTTGTGTCAGAGATTAGCGACTGGGAATTTGGCAATCATGTCTCTTTCATCGCCGCCGCTTCCAGTGCCGCCATCAGCACATGATCGACATAGTGAGGGAACCTACCCAAGTGATGACTCTATGCCTTCTTCACCACCTTCGACCGCAGCCTTGCCCCAAATTTCTCCCCGGCTGGATGTTGCACAAGTTGAGCTATCTCTGCTCTCTGTTGCCTTCAATCAGGACCATGGATGCTTTTCATGTGGCACACAGACAGGGTTTCGTATCTTTAATTGTGACCCTTTCAAGGAAACGTTTCGTCGAGAATTCGACGGTGCTGGGATTGCTATTGTGGAGATGCTGTTCAGGTACGACATTGCTTCTCTGTCAATTTGAATGTATTTTGAGTTTTGCAGTGGTCGTCTTTTCTTTCCAAGGCTCCAGCCGCACGAATCACATAGCACCAATTAGCAGACTGGGGTGTTCAGGTCCATTATCTACTAGTTGATCAATAGCTAGTTGGATGTTAACTAAGCTCCTGTATGCCTGCATTTGTAATCTGACTAATGGGGATTTAGGCTTTCAAGTTAGCTAACTGCTGCTACTTGGATGATGCGGTCCGATTTAGAACTTCAAACCATTTGTGTTGCACAGTTGCTGCTACTTGTCCTAATTGGGGAGTTAATTTGACTAGTGGAAATGAATATAAAATTCTTTGCAAGCTAGTTACCGGGATTTAGCACCAGTTCGCTCACTGTTGGGCAGTGTGGGCGTTTAGTAATTAATTCCAGTCAGCAAATTGGCATACTTGATTGGTGCTAGTGGGGCCTTAATTATAGTTGAGCCTTTGTTTAGTGAAGAACCATTTCTGTTTCAATGGTATAGGGTGCTGTATGTTCTCCGCAGCTGTATGTGTAATCTAAAGCCATTATGATTGGGAATGTTTCAGGTGCAACATTTTGGCTCTGGTTGGTGGAGGGAAATCACCCCGGTATTCTCCGAACAAGGTCATGATATGGGACGACCATCAAAGCCGGTGTATAGGAGAGCTTTCATTCCGAAGTGAAGTGCGGGCTGTTCGACTTCGGAGGGATAGGATTGTTGTTGTATTGGAATTCAGAATATATGTCTACAACTTTGCTGACTTGAAGCTTCTTCATCAAATTGAAACGTTGTCCAACACGAAAGGAATATGCGCACTCTCTCCCACACCGAAGACATGTGTTCTCGCATGCCCTGGCCAGCGGAAAGGTGAAATACGAGTTGAGTTGTATGCTATGAAGAAAACAAGGTTCATACAGGCTCATGATTCGTCCTTGGCTTGCCTCTCACTTTCTGTCGATGGAGCTCTCTTGGCAACTGCCAGCAATAAAGGGACTCTTGTTCGGATATTCAATACGGCGGATGGCACCAAGTTGCAAGAGGTATGCGTTGTACTTCCCCACTTCACTTACAATTAAGAATCATTTTTGAAAATTCTGAAATCACCTAGTTTGGATGGCTTGCACGATCTAGTGACTTTTCCAGCCTTATCACAAACCTTACTAGCACTGTTTCACGTACTTGTGCGATTTATGAAGGTCTTAGAACAGCACGATAAAGTCAAGATTGACTGTCTTCATCTGTGAGAATCTTCAGAGCGTTTGGCCTTCAGCAATAGGCTGTATTATGTTGTTTTTCCTCCTTCTGGTTCTCTACAGTACAAACTGGTCAATCCGTTCATTTCTTATTGCTTGCAAGAAGCTGTGTAGGTGTTGATCTGGGCAGTGCTTCGACTTCGTTTTCTGAGATTTCTGTTCTCAATATTATTGTCCTTGGAAATGAGTAGTCATTACACGATTTCCCAACCTCCATAGGGTTAGGACATTTGCTCTCTTCATTGCCTCAGTATAAACATTAATCTCATCTGTTTGAAGCTAATTGGTCCCCTTTGTCTTGTGATAGCTTCGACGAGGAGCACATCCTGCTGAAATATATAGTCTTGCTTTCCATTCAAATCTTCGTTGGTTAGCCGTTTCCAGTGCTAAAGGGACAGTGCACGTTTTTGCCTTGAAACCAACTACTGAAGAGGCACGAACAGAGGCAATAGCCAATGCGACCTCACCCTCTGCAGGCGGATCGGCGCTATCTCCCCGTGTTAGCACTAATAGTCCCCTGCGAGCCAGTACTTCTGCATCCGCAAATGCTGGGTCATCACTTTCCTTCATGAAGGGTTAGCTTTTGTCCCTTAAATTGCTTGAAATTTTTGGACAGGTTTCCTTCACAAACGTTCAACAGTTTTTTCCAAAATATTAGACTATTTCTAGAACTTTTGACAACATCGTATAGAGAATCTTCCTTATGATTCATGGGAAGGACTCCCTATTGTGCTAGTGATCATGTGGAATCATGAGGTAGCCTCCGTAAATGATTGGTGGCTAGAACAATCATTTCAATTGTTTCGAGCTGGAGAGTACAGCGGGAGAGTATTTAATCTTTTCTACCAGAGTTGCTGGATACAGTTCAGAATTTTGTGGTTCCAATGGTTAGTTCTATTTCTTGGAGCCAACCAAGGATTTCATCACGGTTTCCTGATTATATTTAGAGTTCTATTTACTTGAGTTCGTTTGAACTATATACCTGACCTCAAACTCGCATGTCATCATTGTGACAGGTGTGCTGCCTAAATATTTCAGTTCAGAGTGGTCCTTTGCACAGTTCCGTGTGCCTGAGGAGAGCAGGGCCATGGTAGCCTTTGGAGCGCGGGAGAACACAATCGTCATAGTGTGTGCAAATGGGAGGTGAATAAATTTTCTCCATACAGATCCCAGGATTTTGTTATGAAGGAAATAGTTTAATCTTTTCATTTGGTGTGTTCGACTTCAATCTAATGCGTGAGTGAGTAGGTTTCAAAGTATGTTAACGTTAACTCAACATGAGGACTAAATGAATCTAATTCCTACCAACTTAACATTAAAGTCTTTGTCAATCTAATGGGGGGGTCTTTTGTGATGTTGGGAGGGGGTGAGACCCAATGTTGAGCATTGAAATTGATACTGTGCAATTTCTATCAAACTTTTTTTGGCCGCAGTTTCTACAGGTGCTCATTCGACGGAAAGAACGGTGGAGAAATGGTGCAAATTGAATACGAACGTTACATTAAACCTGAAGAAGCTGATGAGGAAACAACTGTATCCATTTAGGTTTCTGGGCTGGGTGTGATTGAGTTGCCTGAATCTTGCGACCAGCACCAAATGTGACCAGTGTCGGAGGATCGTGACGAATGTGCCCACCTTGAAGAAAAGAACCTTGCAGCTGTGCAAAGAATGTGTGGGATAGCTTGCTGCCTAACCCTGCTGTGGTTGTGCACACGAAGTCGACAATTTCATCAGTTGCTCATGCTTGAAAGCAAGCATGATAAAATGAGGTCAGTGAGAACTTGGAACACGTTTCCATATAAAGAGGCTTGACTAGGCGCTTGTGCACGCCTCTTCTCATCCGTGTACGAAATAAGGTGTAGGTTGAAGATTCTGAATTTTTTAAGTGTACTGTACTGTAGGGGATTGTAGTTGCTAATAAGTGTTCAGTGCATCTTGCCTAAGTCCCTAATCTCTACCTGTCTTTGCCCCATTGTATATATGTTGGAAAAATATTAGCTGAATCGTCAGATACAGGACACTCTTGGGGATGGCGCACATTGTAGTGTCTTTGGTGTACTGTACATTATGGTGAGGGTCACATAAACTGCCTCTTCCGGGGGCTGTGGATTTCACTAGAGCCTTTGTGCGAGTTTCATGGATTGAACATAACTTTATTTGAGTTGAATGAAGAAGCTGGCATTGACAAGTTCATTCAGTCAAAGAAGAAATCAGAGAAAGGAAAGATTAGCAATGTGAATCATAATTTAACTTGAGTTGAAGGACGAGTTAACTTAACCCTGGAAGGACGCTGTGACTGAAATCGGTCAATGAATGACAGAATTCTCTTACAGTAGAACTTCTAATAAAGAGCACTTTCTAAAGTACTGTAATATTGATTGTTGGTTCTGGCATGGCTTGCATACAAATGTCATGAATGTAAATGACCCTCCCTAATGTAATAAACCTCTCAATTGTAATGTTCTTGGCTCGGCTCTTCATAAAAGTTCTACTCTATTTGAAATAGAAGTGCAAATGTTCATCCTTGGGATTTTGTATGGAAAGGGGAGGTCTTGTACAACAATTTGACCTCTAATGAGTGTTTTGGTGATTTTTTAAGCAAATGATTCATGTGGTATTGAAATGGGTGATTTCCATAGTGACTAGTTCATCACTTTAGGGTTATGTTGATCACACCTTATGAATTGGAATCTTCTATTAAATCAATCATTAGAGTGATAGAATATTAAATATTGTAATAGTGAAATGAGATTTTTGAATTTGAAAAATCTATCAATTGAATTTTGAACTTAGATAACTTTTGCATTTTATACTTGATCATTTGTAGAGTTTAGCTAAGCTCAATTGCACTAAGAGCATCTCCATTAGGGGCTTCTATATATGTAAATTTGAAGTCTCGAAGTAGTCAACCTTGCCTTTATATGGATGAGACCTTGCTAGTTTTCTAAATGAGCTTCTAGATACAAAACTAGGTAACTGGTTTGGGTAAGTGGTTTATAGAATTTTGTATATTTTAGGGATACAAAATGTAGAAGAAGATTGGTGCGAGGGAGTTTCTACATCTCTATTTGCATTTGAGGTCTTGTACCTAAATTTTTAGGGATACTCTAAACCTATATGTGACAAAAAGTCAAACTTTATATACAATTGTGATAATACATGAATTTTTCTTCAAAATAATTCATCCTACCTTAATCCCTTAAAACCTATTGTTTTTTCATGAGAATGAATCCAAACAAGCACCTTAAAGACAAAGTGTCCAATGGAAAAACTTGTTCTTTTATTCATGGGCAAAGATCTATTGTCAAAATTGGTAAATTACATTTTTCTTTTCAAATCATTGCTCCAAAAGGAAATGTCAAACTACTTTCAATCTTTTACACTATTTGTCACTAGTTATACTTTTTAACAAAAAATTTAGTGGAATATTGATTACACACCTAAAAAATAGATTGTCATGGTCTTCTAATGGCTATATGAGTTCTATATATAACCATGTAGAAATGAATTAATGAAAACTCAAAAAGTAAGAAAATAAATTTAGTTAAGCCGTTCTCTAAATTTTTAAAGAATAATAATGGATAAATAATGATGAACTTCCAAAGTACAACCAAGTTAAGGTATCTACAACATGCCAAGAAGTTAGAGCGCACCATTTTCTTCCAAAAGTATTTGAATAATTTTCTTAGGTGCAAAAAAATACACTTTCAAGCTACATTGTATTCTAGTCATTTGTTTAGCCTTTCTTTCCAAATCTCATGAAATAGAGATTCCCAAAGTAAATTTTTAATAAATCCTTGTCATCTTTTTAAAAGCCAAAGTTTAAAAACTCCTCTTTGCAAATATTTAATACTTTAAAGAATGCAAGTATGGTTTACCTTTGAAACTAATTTCTCCATATAAAAAATGTCAAAAATCTAGTGATAGAAAATCTTAAAAATTTATCGTACTTATGATTTTGATTTAATCACAAAGCAAATCAATTGAATGTAAACAAAAACAAAAATTAAACAAAAATTTGAAGAAATTTTGAATTTTTGTTTCCAATTTTATTCATAAATATTGGTTAATGCAATGGTAGACCTAGCCATATGGATAAGATTTATAATTACTAAACAATTTTTGTATAGAAATCATTACTAAACGATTCCTCTAAGCTATACTTTAATCTTAAAAAGACACAACAATCTAAAAGTGTTCAATGGATGGTAAAGAATCCTTCTATCTAAGATAGAAGTGCAAATGTTCATCTTTGAAATTTTGTATGAATAAAAGAGGTCATATAGAGTAGTTTGACTTCTAGTCAATGCTCTTGGGATTTTTTAAGCAAATGATTCACATGGTACCAAAAAAGATGATTTCCATGGTAACCAACTTGGTATTCTAAGGTTAAAACATATCATCACATTTTTGGAATTCTAAATATTTTCAAGGTCCTTAAGGGGTCAAAAGGTGGAAAATATTAAAACCCATGTAAGTTGCAGATTGTGTGTTTTCTTTCATTTCTTAGAAACAAGTAGTATTAAAAAGAAGAGAATACCCTTTCTAGTTTAGAATAAAGCCTAAACATACCTACATATGCGTGATAGAGCTTAGCTAAAATTAGAGTTAGTAAATAGTATGTGAATATATTCCTTTTAGATTTAGAAGAGCACATAATAGGAGAAGTTTGAGTTATAAGACATAACAAGTAAAAAGTAGAAAGTTAGATGTTAGCTTTACAAATGAAAATTCAAGCAATGTGAAGAATGATGCAACCAAATATTGAAATATTTTGTTTTTGAAATAAAAACATGCTAAGAGCTCAACAGTGGAATTAATTTGTCAAAATTCCCTTTTAGTCAAAAGATTTCTTGTCTGCCAGATTTAAAAGGTCAAAATAATCAAGCACTCTTGTAAAAATTACAAAGTAAAATATGAGCTTGCAATGATTGCAAAAATTAGTTTTCTAGAAAGTCAATTGTTTAAACTAATGTTAAAAAATTCTTTAAAATTATTCAAGTTGCTAGAAAGATTTCATTAAAAATTATGATAGAATGTGTAGTCATAGTAGCACACTTGGACAAGTTTCAAGGCATTCCGACATTGGCAAGTATCCAAACGGATGACCACAAATTTTTTTTAGTAAATTTTAAACAAATTTGAGGCGTTGATTGGAATCATTTGACATTCAAACAAAGTTGAAGTAGAGTTTTTTCTTACTCCAACAACCCTTTTGAGCATTCTAGACAAATCAAAAATCTTAGAAAATCTAAATCCCTTCATCATTTTATTTTGTACTTTTATGAATTTTTTCTTACATTGTTGATCATTTTTTGTTGGTTGGGTGTGATGATTGTCAATATAAGGTGGGTGGCTCAAAACCCCATTATTCAAGGTGTCCAATTCTATACACTCTACCTAGCCCATATGGTTCGAATGGATTGTCATTTCCTATGGTCCATATGGTTCAAACACATTGACATTTTCCATACTAAAATGGACTAGCATTTTCCATGGCCCATATGGTTCAAATGGATTGGCATTTTTCATAATGAAACATACATGGATTGGAATGAATTCACATTTAATTAGACCTTCCAATTAGAAGATTCCATGTGATTATCAAATTCCATAACTTATCCTTGAAATGGATAGCTATAACAATCCTTGACTTATCCAAGATTTGGGCCTATTGTTGGATTCTATGATTTGTCCACTTCATATTTTTATTTTAAAGATTCAAATTCAAATATGTCTTTCACCCTTGTGAAAGTCAAAGAAGATGAGGACATACTTGAGTCAGAATTTATAGGTCTACCAGTGACTAGGAAATAGTTAAGGAGATAGTTCAGGGTGTCATGAAGTTTGAGCAAGCAGCAGGTTCGAGGCCATGATTTCTTCTCTTTTGCCAACAATAAAGAGGAATTCCATTTGAGAATCATCGAAACCTGCATCTATAAACAAGTACACGATCATGACCAACAAGAAAGCATGCGCCGACTGGAGCATTACAAGGCGGGGAAGAATACGCTCAAACTTCAAACTCCCTGTGGCTGGTAGACGACGGAGTTCTCGGCAAGCTTGAAGAATGTACGTGGTCTGGGCCCAGGCCAAACACTATGCCATCTAGCCCTGGCCCTAGTTAGAACATCATGGCCATGTGAAACTTAAACACCGTTCACTGAGCTTAATCCTCTGCTTCACTCCTGTGCTTCAATAACAAGGAGACGGCACAAGACTAGGCTCGTCTAAGTAGGCCACTTAATTTCGCAGGCAGGACCTACTGCTCCTCGAAAAGCCAGAGTCACTGGACAGTCGGGAACTAAGTTAGAAAATTCTTCTGGCCTACAAAAATTGTTTCGTCAGACCATTTGCAACCCTACAAACTCAAATCTCCTATCAAATCAAGCACCGTAGTAGCATAACAAGAGATGCAACTATACAAGCATGGTAGGCTAAAAGCATGTGCAGAACTCAAGTTTGGTCCTTAAAAGATCCTCCAAATGGCATTCTGCCTTGAAGAAACTTGGCCACATTAATAAATGCACTTCCAACTAACCCCAGCATACCAGGTGAACGAAGCATGCAATTCTTATGAAGCCTTTATTGTAACGGTCTACAATACTGGTCGAACACTGGTCGAAGCATTAGTTATAACCATACCGCTCCATTTCAATGCTTCTATTCGACTCGAGCAGTCGCAAAGCAAGTCAACTCGCATCTACGAGGGCTCAAAAATGGAAAAGGCCGAAAGAACAGCAAGTTCCCTGAGAACGTAAGAACCAGCTAGATGGAATTTGGAGTTGATGCACTTGATTTGGTGTTGGCGTCTGGGTTCTCAGGTTGCCATGACTGGTAGCGTTTCCAATCGCGCTTGCTAGAGTTGAGTGCATGACCCTTGGAGTGGTAAATCATGCCGTCTCCACGGCCTGTCAAGTTCTCCTTGTGAGGGACTCCGTATCTCGTGGGCTTCAACGACAGCAGCTGCCGAAAGGTAGAAATTGAGGTCACTTGACAAGACAGTACCTCTAGTTGTACGCATAAACGGAATACTTGGAGATTCTAAAAAATGCATACGCTGACGATGCAAAAAAATAAGTATAGCTGGTAACATCGAGAAGTTCATTCTCGAATGTGGATACATAAAACAAAATATGGGAAACATAAAATTTTCTGGGGAATGACGCACGAACCTGATCTGCGGAATGGTCAGTAATGTAATGAAGCCAACAATGCCACTCGGGTGGAACAGAAGAGGCATTGTAATTTGATGTATCAGCATATTCCACCCACCTTTGCCTTCCTGAAAAAGATAAACGCATACCGTCAGAGATATTTTACTTCTGGCTGAGCTTACAAATTCTATGCCTTCAAACGAGAGCCCCATCCAACAAGAGAGTGGATTGCAACCTTGACATTGCTTTGCTGTACGAGGGTATGAAAATTTAAGATAAGACAAGACAAGTTAATGAACAAACACCTCCAGAAGAAATCTCAGTGAATACCGGTGAGTCTGCGGAGTATACTACTGTGAGAGGTATGTATTAGCTATTGTACATGCACCTAGCATTTTTAACATAAAAAACAAACCACAAGGGGTAAAACTCAACAAACGTTCATACCATACTGCGTATTCATATTCTCATAATACTTGTTTCCCTGACTGTCTTCTCCAACCAAGGTTGCACCAGCTTCTCTCAACTTTGTATGCCTGCCAAAGAAATCCAGTCACAAAAAGGTCAGCCGCAACACGAAATTCTGGCGCATTTCTGAACAAAATAATAGTACAAGCAGTACTTTCTTTCCACCTTGCATGCTACTACCAACAGCATCATTTTTTAAAACACGTGGATTACTTGACGATAGCAAGAAATGACGAGACAGAATACATGTACTTACAGCAAGTTGCCATCGACAAGAACCCTGGCCCTGCACCACAACATCGCAATAAAAACATGTGTCAAAAGACGAAGGTTAAAACATTAACTACAATATGGGCCACAGATGCAGCCTAGAAAACATATAATTGAACCAATAAACCAACAAATTAAGTGAACAATGTCACCAACAAGATCTTGCACGTTACCGTGGCTCTCGGACATCGAATACGACTCTACAGAATTCATGCTCTCCCAAATTTTCAGACCAGAGATCACTGGCATGAAAAGGGAGAAAAGGATGCAAAAAGCGACAGCACTAGCTCTAGCAAATTTGGCGCACGAAGCATCCAGTATACAGATGTGAAAGTGGATGGAGTCTGCTTCCAAGGATTTCTAGAAGAAATGAAGAACCACAGTTGCAAGGGTAGAGATGGTGAAGTGCACTAAGGTAGAAGAACCTAATCGCGACACCTACCTAAATGCGACACCCTATTAACCTTTTCAAAAGATATCCAAATAATGCATTTTCTGGTGCGTCGGAATCCCCTTTGATCCAATTTAGTACGAAGAAGAATTTTAAGTTTGTCCATTCTAAAAATACGAACTATGCTCAACCGCAGAGTTGGCGATTGGGGGTGACCATACCTTAACTTGGAAAGAATTTCTTCCAAAGTAACAAGGGAAACAAGGAATTGAGACCAAGAGAGGAGTTCTCAAAGTAATTTAATTTAGCAATTAGGGTGTATACTATCAAAACTAAACTAGCACGCGATTGCTACTTCACAAAATCTATAAACGACGGCCCTGGTCGATTGAATTATCCGGATCCTGGAACTCATAAAGCACAAGAGAAACCAAGAGCTTCTACACGTAGAAAACGTTCGAGGTTCCAGGGCGGCACCACAAGAACCACAACATTAGGGCATATGCGAGACTTGGGGGTCACATAGAGAGCACTTACAAGTTGCCAGTTCTCTTGGCTTCCTTCAAGACGGCGAAGAAGCTGTTGTTGCGCACTTTGTCCAAGGCAGCCTTCCACCCTGACGCCATCGCTCCGACCTCCTCCGGTCAAGAATTGTGAGAGATCTCAGCGACAAACTTTTGCTGTAAGCCTACAACAAGCACAAGCCCTCGGCACCAAAACACCAAGCCGAAGCAAGAGAGGATGAAGTGTGGATGACGTGTGGATGACGTGTGGATGGATGGTGGACGGAGGATGGATGAAGCCTTACGGATGATGGACGGAGGAGGGATGAAGCGACAAAGCGAACTCTTTTTCATCACACCCTGGCCACCTAAATTTTATGCTGGTGATTACGAGCGTGTGTATAGCACAGGAATCGGACAATATGGAATTCAGCCCTTACAAACCACTGTTTTTATTTTAATAGTTTAGCCCCTAAAGTCCCAAGGTCATTTTTCTATCAAAAGTCATTCAAAACTGTCAGTTTTAATGCAATCAACACCAAAAAAGAAATTTGATTTTGCTTCTCTTGCATACCCAACTGTAGGATCTTCTTGCACTAGACTAGTATGAAAATGTCTAGTAGAAATTTCAAAAACTTTGACCATATCAATTACAAGATTTAAGTGTTTAAAGTGAAGAAAACAAGTTTATTTTGCTCCAAGTATGACTTCATTGTGAGATTTGGAACCCTCTTAACTCAAAATTTTGTACTACAAAAAATTTAAAATTTTGTTTTTTTTGCATATCCAACTATAGGATTTTGCACTAAATTGGTATAAGAATGTTTGGAAGAAATTTTAGAAATAGCTTTGAACATACTAATCACAAGATGTAAGCATTTAAAGTGAAGAAAGCTAATACAAATTTCTACAAAACCTCCAAATTTCAAGTCAAAATCTCCTACTATTCAACTTTTATATTTGTTCAAAGTTCCTTCTCCTCTATAGAAAGGAAACTTGACACTACTTTACTTCAAAGCCCATATCTCTCACTTCCTAACTCCATACTAAGAATGTAATAGTTCTTTGGAAAGTTAACAATTCAAAACTTGGGCATATCAAACCTCAAAACTAGATACTTCTTCATCAAACAATTATGGGTGCTTGAAAATGTTGCCCTCAAATTGTAAGACAAATGACCCTCTGTTACTCTATTAAGCTTAATTTTTACAAACTTTAAATAAAGCAAATAACAATTTTTTGAAATCATAAAAAAAAAAAAAAAAAAAAAAAATATATATATATATATATATATATATATACTCTCAAATTTTCAATTCAAAAATCACAATATACAACATGCTATTGCTCTCCAAATACACAGCAAATCCTAAAAGAAGGATGAAAAAAAGTCTCCTCTTTAAACTCCACCTCAATCACCTAAGCAAGTGGATTTCTATCCATAACATACCACATGGATCACATGTCATCCATTTCTCATCCATTTTCTCTCCACAACTCTATCTAGTTCCCCTTTGTAAAGTTATATTCTTTCTAAATAAAAAAAAAGAAGTAAAACAAGCTTCACTTTCTCTTTCAACAACTTTAAACACACAAAATAAAATTTGAAATATCTCCAAATATGAAAAAAAAATAGAGTTCTAAGAGGAACATCACTCCATCTTCATCTTGAAATTCTAAAAAAATCCTCTAATTCAATATACAAATATTCAAGAACTAAATGAGATTCTATAATTTAATAAGATTACTTCAAAGCTCAAACTAATAAGGCTTCTCATTGATTTGATTTTCTTAATAGTTGGTTTGTATATACCATTAAGAAGACATCACCTTAAAGCCAGGTTTTTGTTTTTTGTTTTTTACAAAGTGGCAAAGTGGCAACAATGAATGTTATATTGGTGCTTTAAATTTCAACATTCATCCACATATCGAATAGAAACTATGACATTAGTGCATATTATATATCCATAATCCTATTTTCATCCACAATTAGGCAATTTCATCTAAGGTTTTTTTTATTTTTTTGAAGTTTTCTGGAGATTTTTGGTTCTTTTACTACCATTTTTTTCTATAGGCTTGGTGCCAAGTAAAAAAATTTGGTGCAATTTGACAACAAATCATTGGAAAAAAAACCACTATTTGAAGCCACTTTGAGTGATGTCATCTTTCTCTTTGTATTATTACAATCAAAATTTGTCAAAATAACATACAAATATACATTTTTATATAATGTACACATTTGCAATGCAAAACCAAGCTAGTCAACAATTAGTTAATTTCGGTCAAAGCATTACATTCTTGAATTTGGGACTAAAATGCACTTCAAATTTTTTTAAGGTTTTTGCATTACCATCCTCACAAGATCTTATAGTTATATAAAGTCTCTAGACTACCCACCAAAACCAACAAAAAATATATTCATGATTGTCATCTTATTTTCCTATTTTGATTACAATATTTCCTACCATGGCTACAAAATAAAGGCCTAAAAACATCACTTCTTGTAATAAACTTACACTAAAATGGTAGAGGTTCTTATTGCAATCACCAATCATTCCATCACCATCATTCAAAACATTGATTATCATGGCATCTAATTCAACCTAATGTAGCCTAAATCTCATTAATTGAAATTTTTTGTCGTGGTTTGATGCAAAATTGCAATGGATCTTTTGCCTATGATAGGTTGGTTCACCTTATTATTCACACAAATAAGCTTGATTTTAAAGCTTCACCCCACACTCTTTAAGGTTCATACTTTTATTAATAAAATTCATACAATAATAATAATTATTACTATTTTAATATTATTTTAATATTCAAATTTTAGAAAAATGAATGATATTTCAATGTAATTTAACAATTTTACTAGACATAGAGTGTTTATTGGCTATAATATCCTTATTATACTTGTAGAATTCTATATTATTTATTACATTTATTTGCAAACTATCCATATCAATTATAAATATAATATTGGCAAATTTTCAAACAAGTATAGTTGTTCTTTAAGATTAGTGCAATAAGAAAAAAGATGTGGTATAAGAAAGTGTGATTATAGAATGTCCTTACTCTAAAATAGATCATTGTTAAAAAATAGACTTTCTTAAGGACATCCTACCCCTACAATTCTTTCAACTTGTATTTTCATAGATATCATTTCCATAGACTTGATATAGAAGAACCTTTCACTCACATATAATTCTCACTTAATCTCAAAAATTTAGATCATTATAACATCATACTAAAAAGTGCTAAAAATAGATGTATCCATGTGCAACCATAGACTCTCATGAACAAAAACTACACATTCTAGGCAATAATCCATATCATTTGTGTGGTGTTATTACCTTACCCCTCACCCCTTGTGTAGGAGCTGGACACTTCAAACATATTTTCCCAAAATTGTTGAATTACATCTAAATTAGTTATAAATTATAATGTTGAAAATGTTCTCCTAGCAAACCATCTTAAAATCTTCAGCGTCCACACATTGAAGAATCAATTATCCACAGTCCGAAAGATTTAAATACGGGTCACTGTTTGTCCAGCAGATTGCTCCAAGATTAGCAAGACAGAGGTGGACCATTACGTTATGTCGCAAATAATTCAAGTACGGTTTCTAGGTAAGAGAAACTCACTCTTGCAAGTCAAGCTGTCAAGTTTCTAAAAACTCACTCTTGCAATCCAAGAATAGAAAGCTGACAGCTGACTGTACGATGATTTGGGACTTCAACAAAGTTTTCAAGTACTCACAAGCCTTGATGACCACAAACCTGGCTCATGGCCGTAGAAATATTTTTCATCCCCTACCTTAGATCCATTCTCATGAACTGACAAGAGTGCGTAAGCTTATCATCTCCCCCCCTCGTGCTTCAATTCACAGCGAAGCCTACGTGTCGAAACATCACCACTTCTGAAGATGCAAAACATGGAACAATCAAATTCATCAGTCTGCTCAGAGGATTGTGGGTGCCGTCGATCCCATAACATACTCCGTTCCGACTGAGTGTTCGCCATGCACAGGCCCACGCTCTCTTCCAATAGAATAAAGTATCTTACATGAAGAATATCTCTACATGAAAAAGAATGAAGGTAACATTCAAGAATGGGGTTGAAACTTCAACAATATATATCATGAAGAGCCCTTCAACAGAAGATTTGAAAATTACTGGGCCTCGACAAAGCAGTCGTAAACCTACATTACTAGAAAGAATAGATAAATTAGCATGTAAAAATTGAAATAGAAGGGGAAAGCAAATGGAGTTTGACCGCAGTCTCAGGGCTGGGCATTTTACGGGTTAATCCTACGTGGAAGAGCCATGCATTTCAGAGCCCATAAAATGACAGAATGACGCGCATGCTCACTCCTTGTCAGACTTCCCATATTCAAGGTCTGCGTCACTGTTCAAAAGCGACACATCCTCTTCTCTAAAAGAGGGCTCCTTCACTTTGATTGTTGCCTTCTTAGATGCTTCAGACTTGGCGACTTCGACAGCCCAACTGTATGTGATCATCCCAATGATAGCCATCAACATGCCCATCATGTTCTTTCCCGTCAACACGGAGTCGAACAGAATCCATCCCAAAGTCAGGACGCACACCGTCTTCATGTGTCCCAACACCTGCGATAAAAACCGATCAAAGATTCAGCACTCACTATATAAAGGACTTCCTTCGTCAAAATTCGACACATATAATTTCGAAGATTAATTTGCAATTCCAGGAGGCTCGTTAAACAGAGAGTCGACATTTGCTATGTCATTAACGATTTGTACATACACAATACAAAGAGGGTGCACAATATCTAATTCTCCAAGTGTTAGCAGTAACTGACCTGGAATGTCACGGCAGAGAATCGTCCAATGCACAGGTATTGGCTCACATTGCAAAAAACTGCAAGTGTACATGAAAGCAGTATAAAGAACTGCACACAATACCACGACGAAATAGAGTTAGAAGACTAAGCAGAACATAGAAGGAATAAAATTGAATCTCGAAAGTATACCCACACAAAGAGCAAGAGCATTTCCTGTTGGTGCAATGATAGCACTTATGAAAAATCTATCCTAAAAAAGACACCGAAATTAATAGGAAAAGGATTAGCTCGCTTATTTGGAAAATCTCAAAACAACCATACAATAGAAAAAAGATTTCCCTGTCTCCACAACACATCCTCCTGTTTGTAGAATCTACATTTTAATTCACACGATGGCTTACAATGGCTCCAGAGGTGTAGGTATATTTCAAAAGGTTTTCTCCAATCAGAATGTAGTCGACGAAGGGCCCTATTATCACGAGTGATGCTGCCTGAATAGGTGCGGTCTTGCTCAACAACTCAAACGAACCACAGCTGTGTTTCTTTTGTAGCGCACCAATGTACTGCAATAAGTGTCAACAAATGAGTTTCTTTAGCACTCTCAGGTCTTCCTCGACTCATAGATAAACAGACGAAGCACGCTAAAAAATGACAAAACAAAAAAATATCACTAATAAAGCAGGAGCAACAACATACATCGACGTTTAAACTAGCAAACGCAAGACTTGGGCTGATGCAGCATCTTTAAGAAAATGACCAAGGCTTACAATTTGTTGAAGCGAAGTAGAAATTACTGCCACCACTGCCGCCATAAATCCTTGAAAGTTGACATTCACGTCTGTAACGGTGCACACCCCTACCCCGATCATGACAACAAACACTGATATCTTCACTTCTCTCGTGTAAGTCTTGCTATGCAGTAACCATTCCAACACACACACGGTTGGTATCATACTCAACTTCGCAATCTGTAAAAAAGAACAACCCCGCGATCATCAGCCAAACAAAACGCGCGTATCTGGAACCAATATTTTCAAAAACTACTGCCAATTTATCTTTCGATAACACGCTATCGGCTAGAGGTACTCTAAAAAGTAGTATTGTGTATGAACTATCACATAACTCTTTACTGATAACGATTGCAAAGAGTACCACTTAAATCTTCCGGTATTGCATGCTTATATAACTACCAAAGCAAATTTGAACATGTGAAGCGACTCTTCCAATTGACCACTGCATCCCTTTGTTCAAAATAACATAACACGACAGGGCGTGTAAGGAATTACATCCTAGCACTCGCGACATAGCATTGTCTTTGTCATCGCACAAACCCAATCAAAATCTTACACATACCTGGTAGAAACCCACAGAGTTGAGCATGAGACTGAGATTCATGGCAACAATCGATGTGTTTGACACCAGGGAGAACAAAAACAAGTCTTTGAAGGGAACATGCTTGGAGACGGAGTAGCCTAATGCAGAGGAAAGGTAACCCACTCCTGCTGTCACTGAGAAGTGAAATGCCGTCAAAGTCGTTGCTGTGGCAAACATCCACGTCTTTTTGTCAGATAAATAGTCACAATCAAATTTAATCAACAAGCATGGTCATTAATCATCTCAGATAGTATGAAACTCGATGCAAAACTTACATGAGGGATGTTTTCAATAAATTTGATGTAAATAAACAATCAGCAATATCAAATATATACATATATATATATGGCACCCCTCACAATGTCAAGTGCTCCTTCACAATTGTGTAGTTTCCTTACCAAATCTGTAGTCATAGCCTCCTTTAGACATAACTTGTTTGTTCGCCATGATGATCCCCACAGAGCTAATGATATTCATTGCCCAAGCTCCAACATCGGAGACTCCACCTTTCTTATCTTCTTTCTTGTCAGATTTCTCCGACATACTTTTCACTGAACTCATCATTTCTGCTTTGGAGTGGCGGCTCACGCCTCCAATTTTGACAGCTTATTAACTATATATCGATAGACTTGGCCTTTATCTGACCCTAGGTCACTTGACAATCACTGCCATGAGCTTGTCGATATCCTATCCCAGAAGCGGGCGGCTCAGATCCAGTCATGCACTATCAGGGTGAAGTTTCACAAAGCCATTTCCAACAAACATAGAACTTTCTCAGTGAAAAATTACAGAAGTTCAAACTCCAAATAAAATGACATGCTCCAAACTCTGCATCACAAGAACGTCAATAAAAGTTTAGATTCGTTGTCAGATCAGATTACAAGAAGTTGGATTCCTCACTGCTTGAATTTAATATCACTACAAACCAGAAACCTCACGCTCATAACTTTGAAACCAGTTTGCCAGGGCTTCTGCTAAATTCTTCGGATCAAACCAGATATGTAATTTAATAGCTCGGCAATAGGGAAAAACCCAGAGCATTTGCTGTTCTAATACAATAAAACTACACACTTAGACACTCTCATACCTTGCAGGCTTACAAGTTCGAGCACATGTCTCTGCACGATCAACTCACATTGCTCACAAATCTGTGCAGACACAACTCTCCTTTTGAACTCAAACCGCGGGCAATAACTAATCACTGTTGGAACGGCAAAACATGGAAGATAACGCCTGTAACGTCCTCATGTGGACATCTCAAGAAACGACACAACGAGCAAAGACAAACTGCAAACAACCTCGCCATGCACGCCGGTGATCCAGGGAAGTACAGCAGAGAAACTCCTAGATTTACAGATTCTGAACAAGAATAGGGGAAAAAAACTTACGTAAAACCTGTGATAAGGAAGGACGGCACTAGATCCGACCTAAAGAATGACCGAATGCTATCACGTGACGGGCCTAAACAGCACCACATTCCATTACAAACAGCTAAAAAACATCCCGCCTCTAACCTAACGCAGCACCACACAACGAGTTACGTAAAAACCTCACAAGTTCCGTAACACCCTTGCGCCTGATCTCGGACACAGCCATGAGCAACAACGACTAGAGTCAAATCCCGTGCACGCACCACCAGACCTACGCCAAAACGTGCTTCTACCCCAACCCTCACACTACAGAAAAAGGAAAGACACTAGATGTGACTTTTTAAGATGCAGCAAATACCACCGTAGGTTTTCCACAAAAAGAACGACAAAAAGCGTCACATTCCATTCCAATGCAAAACCTCCAATGCCGTAAGGCTAACCATGACACACAACTCAATTCCGCCAACACTACAGAAAGCCATCCACAAAAGAGCGCTTTCCAATAGAAAAAACCGCATCCTCCGTCCTCATCCCAAGAGAAGCCGCAGAAACATACTCTCAGAGGTTTCTCACATCCACGCGGACAAGAAATCACAAGCCGCTACATCCCGTCATTCCCCCCGGCGATATTCTCCCCCGTAAGCTTTGCTCCGGCAACAATCAAAACAAAGTGGATCGGGAGAGATCTTGCGCGGCCAAGCAAACTTACATGAGAAAGAAGGAGACTTGAGCGCGAACGAGCTGTGGCAAAATGAAGTTCGGTGACGAACACTCGCAGACCCTGAAAGCAGGGCAATCATCCAGCTCCGTGAAAATGCTGCGACGGAGACGGGCGCGACGAGCGCGACGACCCTGGCTTGGCTGGGCTGGCTGGCTGGCTGGCTGGAGAGGAGGACCTTTCCGATCGCAGCGTGTGAACAGGGTTCCTTTGCGACCCTACGACCGGCTGGATCGTGGCTTGGAAGGTGGCAATTGGTGCTTGCCTGCTGCCCTTCCACTCCGGGGCCGGTAGGTGGGTTGAGTAGGGGAAAGCCGGAAAGGGAATGAAAGGTGTTCATTTTGTTGCATGATTGGGTGTCCAATGATCTTGGCACACAGCATTCAATATTTTGGCAAACTTTTGTTGAAAATTGTACTTGAATTTGGTACTTGCTACAATTACACTATTTAAAATTGGACCAAAGTTTGGACGAAACCGTTAAAAACATTTCTAAGAAGTATAAGATTTATCAAATTTTAATGAACTTTATTAATTTTAGACAATATTTGTGGATGGAAATGCACATGTGGTGGATGAATGTTCAAAAAATGGACAATTTTCTTGATCCACTTGTGGTCCAACTGAAGTTGCATATAGGGCTACCAACACAAAAACAAAAAATTAAACCGTTTTGTTGTATTAAATGGGATTTTATGAAAAAAAACAATATCAACTATTAAGCCCAATTCACTTGGAAGGTACTTCATAGTAACTTTTAAAATATTTTGTATGGTTAAAAAATAATAGATTTTATTTCTTTTTTGTTTTGGTACATTTTGTTTATTTCTTTGAAGCTTCTCAACCCCTTAACCCCTAAAGGACCAACTTGCATTTTTTGGCTACATAGAAATTCTAGGCAAATTATTGTGACTAAAAATTTGCATATTTTAGGCTGAGATTTTCATAGAAAGTGTGGATGAGGAATATCTTTCATATGCAATAAATTTCATGACATTTGGAAATAGGAATCAAAAGTTATAGCCTAATATATATATTTTTTTTCTAATTGGGTAGTTTGGGCAGATTAGAAAATCACCTTTTGCAAAAACCAAAAATTTGAAATTGGTTTTCTAGACTTCGATATACAAGGAAAGCTTTGAATCATTCCATTTTGAACAATGAGTCAAAAATTACAAGGATTTTTTGTTTGCGAGCAGTTATAGATTCCCTACTCCAAAATAAACTTTGAAATCCTTCATCTTACCCAATTTTTTATATTTAAAAAATAAATAAAAGCCTAGGATGTAAATTGTTTATTACAACATTTCAACCATTGGGATTGTCATTTTTCAATTCCATATTCTAATTCTTAATAATTTAGTATTTTTAATCATTGTCTACTACTACCTACTTACTATTTGTTCCTATATGTTATACAATTATGAATGACCTGAAATTTTTCAAGCACGTAGACAACTTGTCTAGGAAAAAGAATCCAAAGAAGCACCATCAGTTTGATCATTTTTTCATAGAAAAGTGAGCTTGTGAAGTGCAGCTACTCGGCTTTTTGCACGGCAGAAAAAATGATTTTATTGAATTCGAATGCTTATATCTTGTAATCCACATAGTGGAAATTTCTAAAATTTTTATCACATGTTTTTAATACTACACACTTCAAGATCTTACGGTCACATATGTCAAAAATAGTCTTTTTTCAAAAATTTGCTACTTGTACTAAAAATGACAGTTTTGTGTGTTTTCATTGAAAACATAGTCATAGAACTTTAGGGTTTAAAGACAATTGTCCTTATAGCAAACAATGAAAAATTTGGACAAATTTGTTTTAGTTTAATTTTAACCCTTAAATTCCCATTGTCCTCTCAGGGGACAAATCAGATTTTAGGCAAGTTCCTATGACCTCAATTTTTGGTGAATTGTTTTGAAACTTTCCCATAAGATAGAAAAATTGATTATCTACATGGAAATATAATTTTTATTTCAATTGGTGCTTGGGAGCAAAAGTTATACCACAAAAGCCTGAAATTGAACTTAGCGGGCAGCACAAAAAAAATTGCAAAAAATCTAAATAAATTTTAATTTTTTCTCTGAAATTTTTCATTTTTGTCTACATGTGAAGCCTTAATTCATTCTATTTGGGCTAATAATGAGAAAGTTAAAGGCAATCTTGTTTAGGGGGCAATTTCAGAATCTTCTCGAAAAAATAACTTTTAGGATTCATTTTTTAATGCAATTTTCACAATTTTCCACAATTTTTTTTTATAATGTTTTGTTTGCTTGCTAAAACAATTTCACCATTGGGATTATTGTCTTTCAATCCCATCTTGGAGTTATCAACAATTTAGTTTTTTTTCCAATTATGGACCTACTTCTACTTAGTATTTTTTTAGAGAATGAAAATTAAGTATTTTTTTTTTTAAATATTTTTTCCTAGACTTTCAACTCAATTCTTCAACATAAATTTCTTTTAATTCAAATTCTATAGTGTAGGAAAATTCCACAATTTGCGGTCAAAGTCATCTGAAATTGCAAGCCAGTGTTAAAAATAACTTTCTTTTTCAACTTTGAATGCTAATATCTTCTAATCTAGATGGTCAAACTTCATGAAATTTTTACCACATGAGCTTAGACAAGTTAAGTACAAGATCCTACAGTTATATTCTAAAAAAATAATTTTTTTTCGTTTTCTTGGGTGAATGCAACAAAAATGGCAGTTTTGAGTGGTTTTTGACAGAAAAACGGCCTTGGGAATTTAGGGGTTAAATCATATTAGATGAATCACTTTGAAATTTTATTTCTTCTAAAAATTGGCAAGGATGTAAATAAAATTATATAGTATAGAATGGTTTAAGAAAAAAAAATTTGTGTATGGACAAATCTCACTATAAGAGAGGTCAAAATCTCTTGATTATACAAAATTGGGCCAAAACAATTTTTTTCAAATTTCAAACTCTATAATCTTGCAACTTTGCAATCAACATTTCTAAATTTTTTTCTACATCTTCTTAGAGTTGTCCATTTCAATTTAAAAATTGAAATATTGCTCAATATATTACAGAATAGAAAATAGTAGTTTTTGACAATTTCTAACTAAATTGTACGACAATTCATTAGGAATGAAGTGATTTAAATGCTTATCCATCTCTCTTTCTATCTATATGAAAGCAATCACCTTTTCCATTTGGACATCTATGTGTTGAATGTTGATATTACAAGAGTTATCACTAACAATATCATCATAAGACTATTGTAAATTTGTATTGGATTTTAATTCGACATTTACAAATTTGTTTCACTTCTTAATCCCTAAATCTTCTACCTTTTAAAAATATATAATTTTATTGGATGAGGTTATTTGTTTCTTACAAGTTTACAAATATTTCAAATGAATTTATTAAAAAATTGTTGTTATTATAGTTTCATAATAAAATACTAAAACACCACTACTCACTAGGTTTTTTTTTGGTCCCTTAGTGCCAATTTGCACCAATGCATTCCTTTTGGCAAAAATGCTATAGGAACCAGGAACACAAAATCAACTCCTATTTGCCTCATAGGGGGTATCCATCTTCTCCATTGATTAGGATTAATCACTAGTGTTTTAACTATGTTGTGCTTTAATTGAAAAATTAGTGTTCTTCATTTGCCACTCTGCTTCATTCTTCCCCACTTTGCACTCTGGACGCCTTTGTTATGTTGCCACTTCCTCTTGGATTTGGCGTAAATGCGTGCCTTAAGATTTTCAGTGATTTCTTGTGGTCTTTTGATGATTTTGCCAAGGTTTGCTTTCATTACCTATAGGTTTTGCCTATCGTTGCTGCATGGATACTACGCATTTTGCCAAGTTTTTCTAGGTTATATATAGTACGTTGGAGGCAAAATTTCCACCTCTTGCACTTTGACTTTTGCTTGTTAATTGTGTTTTTCATTGCTTAGAGTTGGTGAAAATGGACTTCTCCTACCATCATACATAATGTGTTCTTTGCATGCACTTTATTTTTCGAAGCACTCTTGTTTTCTTTCATTAGTTTCCTTGTTCTTTCTTACTCTCCTTACTCATTTGCATGTGTCGTGTTTTTGCATGGCTTTCCCTCATCATTGTCTCTTGCCTACCACATGCTTTGTCAAGGGTGACTCATTTCTCATGGAATTAGAAAGCAGGGACGATCATAATGAAGACACCATTGCCAACATTGTTTACGTTGCAAATTTTGCAAAGAAAAAAGGAGACAAAGATGCAAAGGAGGAGCTGGAAGTGGCTTGACATGAGTTAAAGCGGAAGATTACAGATGTCTGGAAGTCTGAGGCACGCAAGAGGACAATGACTTCATATTTCCTCTCTTCCAGAACCACAAAAATGGGTTAGCCATTGTCTTTAGTCTTGGACAATTCAATGTCCATTGTTCTAGCACTAGTAGAAAATTCAATGACAAAATTAACAAAAAATTGTTGATTTTTTTTGTTGATTTGGACATGTTGATTATGGTAATTTTTAACAAGAAACTGTTGATTTTTTAACAATTTTGTAGCATTTATTATCAAAAAACTATTGTTCACTGAACACTAAAGTATTGATTTGTAACACTAAAGTGTTGATGTGGTTGTTGATCTGGGCACTTTCACAATGTTTAAAATCAATATGAATTCATACAATGCATGACAAACATGATTTCAATCTTTAGGAAACTAAGAATAATTTGTACATAGTTAGTAAAAGACATGGAAAATGCTCATAAAACAAATTTTTTATTTTTTTTAATATCCCTGACAAAGCCTGCATTCTATTAAACTATATAGTATACAATACATTGAAACTATTTGTCTACTTCTATAAGTTCTGAAATGAATGATAGTATACACATTGTTTTCACATATGGAATACACTTACTTTATTTACACTACAATCTAGCTAATCCTAAAGACATGGATGCCATCAAAAACCATGGACAATAGTGTTGCATATGATTCCAACCATGAATTCTTCACTTACTCCTACTACTCCATTGACTACAACTTGTTGCCATGTAGGTGCACTTATTGTTTGCCCACTCTAAGTGTTGCTTGGTAGTTGTCACAACATCGAGAATCACCAATAAGAATAGGTAGGCACCAATTTCAATCTAAAAATATATGCCCTTTGTCAAACACCATAATCCTATTAGTTCTCATAATCAATGAAGCTTTGCCTCTTCAATTTCCTTGCACAAACCTCCGCTTGTAATTAGCAATATCAATTGACTTCAAGAGGATTGAAATATTGGTGTCAAAGATTGTGACTACAAATTCACTAATCATTTTCCTACACTCCAATTTCTCTTCCTCCCATCACTAATGTGTAAACATGAAAATTTCATAGCTCCACATTGCATGCAAGTATTTTTCACTACTAGTGTGAATGTGCTTCTGGTCCCTTATTTCAAAAAATAAATTCTTCCATTCAAAATCAAATTATACATACCTATCCATGAGAATTGTATGACTTACACCAAGCATCTCCATGCTTGCCGCATTCATGTACCGCCTATCCAAACCCCTCCTGCCTTGTTGTCCTCGAGAGCAATCTAACTTCTAATCCCAATTGGAATTCCGATGGCCTCTGCAACTTCCTCCTTGCCTCCTCGCCTTCTTTGTTTCTTATATGTCTATGTTCAAATTCCAACTACCTTACGCTTCTGTGATGGCTTCCTAAGCAAAAACCCACCTCCTACGACTTCTAACCACCAGGTTTTCTAGTAAATAATACTACCAACATCGCCAATTTCTTGCATCATAGACAACCACACACATTCAACAATCTTAATACCAGATCTTGCAAGCACTGGAAGGCTCCCGTCACAACCAAAATCCAACCGCAATACCAACATTTCAAGCTTAATTCCACCATGGTTCCGGAAATGGCCCCATGCACAAGATTCCAATAGACCTAATCTCTTAGAGACCAACCAAATCCACCACACAAATGCGCTCAACTAGCTACAAAAACTCGGCCACCACCACTGCCAAACCCTTAGCAAATTCTACACCCCAATTAAGGACTACTTAGGCCAACCAAGCACTCACAAGATTTGGCTCCAATTGCACGCTCGAATGACGTCTTGCAGTAACACCATCACATTCGACCACAACAGCCTCCACACACACCACAAGTTCTACTTTACAAACCCACCCACTGCAAAATCCACCCTCAAAATGCAAAAGCCTGCCAAAACTACACTCGCGCCCAGGCATTTCCTGCCATTCTTGACACCACGCACCTAACCAGTACAACTAAGTTAATTTTAGAAATCTCACCACAAGATGAACGACTCACAACTCAAGATTCCCAACACTTGAACTCACAGCCGCGCCAAATGGTATAAACATCAACTAACCAAACTCCCTCTCTCCCTCTCCCTCTTCCTTGTGCACTTGAAATCCGACAAAAACAAATGCCACAACAACGAGGGAAATGCCTTTGGTGAAAAAATGGTGAAAGAAAATCAAAGAAAATGAGAGAGATGAGTTGTTGACAAGTGGGCCAATTCTACTGGAAAGGTAGACCAGAGCAAGCATGCGAGCTTGCTTTGTCCTTACAAGGGGGGAGGGGACTCAGGGGAGGGGATCCGCCGCTTTCTGTTTACCACTTTGGGGTTTTGCATTCCAAAATTGTAGTTGAAGCACTCTTTTTAAGGATTTTAAAATTTATCTTCAATGGGCTTCAACAAAATGTATGACAAGGAAAAACTAGTTGCAGGTATTTGTTCCTAATGGAACTATAATTCTACTTAATAAAGTTTCATTGCTTGGGTTCTTTCAATTTTATGACTATTCAGGAATGCATAGTTCTATATTCTTTTGGAAACATGCTCAGACATGCATGTTTGAAGGTCATACTATAAATGCATAAAAATTAAAGCAGCAATTCTTCTGAATTTGAACAACGTAAAGGGAACAGAAAGAATTAAATAGGAATTGTTATGGATCACATTTGTTAAAAACTGATGTTCAAAGATTAGTGGAAAGCAAGGATAGTTTATTACTCATGGGAAGTGAAGCCATTTTGTAGAAAATCAGTCACAATTAGACAAAAATGTGTGAGAACATGCCCTACTTTACTAATTAATTGAAATTGAAAGCAAAAGATAGTGCCAAAATCAACTAGAAAATTTTGTTAATTTTTAATACAATTAACAAAAAACTAATACCTTCATCAAAATGGACAATATAGTACTACAATCATCAGAAAAAAGTTGATGTTTTGTTAATCTTAGCACTAATTTTCTACTAGTCTAGGGGCAAAGCTAAATTCTAGCCACAAATACCCTAGAAATGATAATGGAGGTCATTTGATTGCGAGGTGCATGAGTACTTTACTATCTTTGGATACAGTGAAAACTCCAGGTTTCTTATTTGGATTTAGAGATACTATGGTCCTTAGTGCAAAATCACCATTGATTCAGATTTCCAATGAGTTTGAGGAACCAGACAACAAGGAGTTTGTTGAAGTGCCAATTGATTCAGAGGCCCTAGATGAGGACTCTGGTTTCTAGTCTCCTTTGTTTGAGAGAAGAGGTAGAAATCAAACCAAATTGGATTGTTCACGATCGAGGAATCAAACATATTTTGATCGCCACAAGAAGTTCCAAACTATGTAGGCTACCAAATTGCCTTTGGCGGAGGAAATCATGGCCATAGGTGGAATTTTGCATATAGTAAAGTACAAAGTTTGTAGCACCATTGACTGCAAGCCGTGTGTCATGGCACCCAAGTATGACACATTATTTTAGCATGATGGTAAAAGGACTGTAAAGAAGGATTTGCCTTAGTACAAAGTGAGAGTAGGAAAGCAATATGTGAACACCCAATGCAAACATCGCAAAAATATGAAGTTGTATGCCGCCAAGCCATCGTCTTCCGTCCTCGAGCAAATCAATCATTGCACAAGTTTGGAGGCTCAGAAGAAATGGGTTTAGTTTGCCACTCTATTCCAATTGCTTACTGATGGTTGTTCCATATTAGAGTTCGAGTCTTGCGTTACTTTGTACAAATTGCTTGGAGTCCCTAACCTCCCATTGGCATACTATAGCGATAGTTCAGGTTGGATTATAGCCGGTTACATGTATCACCATGTAGTTGAGGAGACAAAGCACCTGATTGCATTGGCAAGGTATGTTGTAGTTACAATGGATGAAGTAACTATTGTTGATAATAGTAGTTTCTTCTCAATGCATGCATATATTATTCAAAATTGGATTAGAATTCCACTTTTGGAGGCTCTACAATGCATGGAGTACTCCCCAAATACCAAAAAATTCACTACTTAATTGTAGATGCAATCAGTATTGTAGAGGCCTTGATTCCAAGGCAATTGCTAAGAAATTGATTAGTTTTGGGGCGAATGGGGCTTCCACATTGCAAGTCACATGTTCAAGTGTCACTCAACAAGTGAAGGACAAACATGACCATTCCTCATTGGTGTCCATTGCATGATCCACTACTACAACTTGGCCTTCAAGGCATTGTTGAGCCTTGGTATTGTTGGGAATATTGAGAAACTCTTTTCTATCACTTATAGCTATTTTGGTAAAAGTCCAAAAAGATTCTCCAAGAATAAGCAATTGGTTGAACCCATGGAAACAAAAGATTGAAGATGCTACGCAATGTTCAAACCCGTTGGGTCAGCCTTATTGAGCCACTCCATTGACTTGTTTGAGTATTGCACCTTGATTTATAAAATGACAGTTGTCTTGAACAAGAACAACAAAGTAGAGGTATGTCATTCTAAAGTCATTCCTTGCTTCTTAGTTGTGTTCTTGCACTTCCAGAGATTGAATATTTCAATTCAGTAAACCTGCTTTTTTTTGGACGGTTTCTAATGTGTTGGTTTGCCATGCTTGTTGTGTGCAAGCATGCCTCTAGCTACCTTTTGACCCGTATATGCTTCTTAGAATGTGTGCACTTCTCCCACTCCTAGAGGCAATTGACACTCTAGTAAATTTTGCCTGAAAACGTGTTGTTTGCATTTGTGACTTGGTCGTTGCAATTAAGGTGTGCCAAGCTTTTTTATACTAGATGTATGAGGACAAAAGGACCATATTCAGCACTAACAAATTCTAGAGCTTTAACAATCTATTAGATTATAATCACAAACAAATACATATCAAGTGGATGACTAATTCGAGTGACAACTCTGCAATGTTAACTTGCATCTACCATGGTAAACAAATACATGCAAAATATTGGAGAAGACTAATGGACCGTAAATTTTGGGGGAATTTACTTGCCAAAGTCAAAGGCGAATGCACTACTAAATTCTCTTTCTTTTAAATTCCTTCAATGTCACATTTCTTGTTCATTCAATATTCTTGCTTGTAGTAATCCTAGTGTGAGCTTCATTACTTACTTGATTAGAGGAGCACTTGCATTCTCATTTCACATGTCATTGATAAACAACAACGTTCATTTTAACCAACTATTGTAATTTGTACAAGTACCGTTGAGATGCTCGTTGCAGAACTGGATGCCCAATTTCCAAATTGTAATATTCAATATTTTCTACCCTCAATTTTGGTGCTAGGTAAATGTTGAGGATGCATTTGACAATCACTTGAAGACTCTAATTGATATATTTAAGGCCATGGCAAAATTTTGGATGAGGGTGAGAAGAAGCTCCTAATCCCTCCACTTATTGACCGTGAGACTTTCAGTTTACACCATACTCTCTACAAAACTTGTATGAGGTCTAAATCACATGCAACAATGCTTCCACTATATGATGTAACCCCCTTGACCAAGATCTGGCGTGTCTTGGATAGCAATAACAATTTGATGCAAAACTTTAGTGAATTCCTCAAGCTCATTGAGATGACCTTAATCCACGTTCTGGGGTTAGTAGACGATGAGAGGTTGTTTTCTAGGGTAGAATTCTTGAAATCAAAGCTATGCAATAATCTAGAGGAACACATTTAGGTAGTGGTCCGCATGTTTTCTCAATGCATTTTCACCCTGGAAAATTTCCCATATCAAAAGGTGTTTGACAAATAGTTTGTTAGTGGAGGGTGAGGTGGATACCTAGCAGGAGTGTAGTTTCATCTTACAAGTAGTATCTTACAGAGAGTTGGCAAAATCAACCTAATAGGCAATTTCAATTTTAGGGTGTTCAGTTTTTTGACATGTAGCTATGTCAATATGTCTCTTTTGTTTTTTGACTCATGTTCACAACATTTTGGAACCCTTTTTTTACATCACAATTGAACTACCTTGTGCAAGTGTTTGCTACTATCCAACTGCACTTTAACTCCATGTGGTTTGAAATTCCTCTATTTGTTATCTATTGTTGTTGTCGGCTTCTATAAATTTATGTTGCATTTGCAAGTGCTCACTCTAGTTTTGTGTTCTATCATTCTCTTATAAATGTTTGGCTTGTAGTGTTTCTTTGATTTATTCAAGCATATTTCTAACTATAGCATCGGAGGGTTTTTTTTTTGGGGGGGGGGGGAATTCAAGTCAATGTGATTCAAACTTACACAAAGAAAGAAGATACAATGAGTTTTTTCTATCCTAAAATGTTTCAAAGTTTTGTTTTGTCAAGGCATCCATGAACAAGGTGAAAGTTTGTGAGTTTCATTCCCAGTTTTGTGGTGTTGAAGTAAGGACTTGAATGTAGCATGTTTTTGTCCCTAAACCAAAAAAATATAGTCTTAAAGTGCTCTTTGCCATTAGAAATTTTCTGACTTTATCATCGGAGTTTTTTGGAATCAACGCAAGAATAGGTCCTTGCATTTAGGAGTGAACTTAGTGATAGTTGTTTGAATTTAAGAAGTTCTTTTTGCAAATGTTTGATTTCTAGATTGTAGTATTACTTTCACTTGTGAATTTAAATTTGCCTCAAAAACCACAATGTTGTATACCATTTTGCTCTTTTTGGCAATTGAGTGTATGAATTTGCCAAAATTTGTGCACAAATGTCTTGCAGTTTGCCCATTTACTTGTGTAAGTGCATTGATTTTGCCAAAATAAAGGGGGGGGATTTAAAATTTGCCAAAAATTTCTTCCACTATTTTCTAAGGTTGCCAATGAAAAATTACCTACTTGCCACAAAAGTCGCCACTTGCACCTGTACCCCTAAAACAATATCACCTTTTTGTTGAAATGAAAAATCTAAAAAAAAATCCTGCTACTCACCATACTTCTAGTGATGCACGATTGAAGGTTTTTAGGAATTGTTTCCAACTCCAAAGACTTTGGCAATGATAAAACTTTGCATAGAAATCGATTGTAATCAAAATTCACAACATGAAATTTACAAAGCTCAATGGAAATTTGCTTGAAAATCCTATTTTACTAAAACATCATGCCCTAAATATGCCCTAAACTTGATCTCTAAGGTTTCAATTCTATGATCTCCTTTAAACTTATTCAATTGAAAAGAGTAAAACTTAGAGTTTAACTTAGAGTTTATTTCCAAATATGATTTATAAGAACAATTGTACAAATCCATTCTTCTATTACGTAATTTAAAAACAATAAAAATGTTCTTCACAACCTTGTTTGTTATTCACAAAATTTCCAAATCACTCTCTCCTCATCAAACTTCAATCCCTTTTACAAACTTAAGTAAAAGAATTCAACAACTCATCATCTTCACTTCTCTAGCTTTTAGCTCTTTCATCTCAAGGCTTCCAATATTTGACTTCCCACAACTCTAACAACAAATCTTCTAATAACAGATCTTCAATTGTAGACTATTTGTATCAACATTCAAAACATCCCAATCATAGTGCATATCAAGAATCTTTAGATTCTTTTCAATTTCTAAGATAAAAGATACAAATTTCTCAATTGGGAAAAAAAATTTAGTCATGCAACTTTGATATTCTTTTATTTCCATTGAAGCCTCATTTCACTATTTCCTTCTTGGCTTCATTCTTCCATTATTTATTTTGTCTTCATTATACCATATTTATCATGACTTCATTTCACCATTTTTGAATGGGCTTTACTCCATCATTCAAGTCCTCACTTCAATTTTAGACATGACTTCAAAAACATCCAACCTAAAGGTTGTTGCTAGAATTTTAAAAACTTAAATAAAGAGTTAATATAAAAATCAAATCCTTTATGTTTTTGTATTATATGAAAAGAGATAGATAAAAAAAAACTTTCAAATTCTTAAATCATTTCAATCAACATAACACTTTAACACTATTAATGGTAATAAGGTGCTCTAATGAATTGTAAAATGAAAAATAAATAACACTAAGGATATGCACCCCTCATAACACAAATCAACGGATTAGGCCCATTAATTACTTAAAGATCAAGCATTTACGCAAACATTGGATGAACAATGGATGTAAGCAAACATGTTTTAGGCATATTGAATCTTAATTTTTTCATCCGTCAAATTATTTATAGATTCTTGAGTTAGTTTCTTAGCATTTGTATTGATTTGAATAGATTATTAAGACTTTGTAGCACAACTATTCTATAGTTCAAATGATACAAGGATATTTCAATTCAAAATGTAACTTTATAAGAAAAAAATACCACTCCAAAAATTTTAGATAAATAAATAAAACTATAAAAAAAAAATTTAACCACCATAAATAGAAGGTAATATTTTGAGCTCTTAAAAAAATCGTGCAATAAAAACTAATATTAAATCTTCCATTAATTCTAAAAGGGATTTACAATTGTTGGCTTGAAATTTTATCAATAAATATTGGTAAATGTTACAATTGGTTTAATTGTATGGATATGTATATGGATAATATTTTACATATTTGTCTAAATGCCATCATTAAATTATACTTCTAGGTTGCATTTTATAACACATCTTTACAATTTTGTACATATGGACTATCCCTTGGTGTAAAAAATAATTATTAAAGGCCAAACCTCCTTTCTTTCAATGCATACAAATATTTTATTGTATACCAATTGGATTCTAAAAACAAAATTAAAATAGATGGCTTTTGTTTATTTTTTGTTTATTGGTATTATTTTGTGTTAGATCTCTAACTAGCCATGATGATATCACACATTCTTATTCATTAGTTTTCCAAAATTTTCTTAATGAATTTGACATTTCAATTTTCCAAGTTTAGGTGGTACAATTTTCAATTCCTTTTTATTGTAAATTTTCTCAAATTCAATATTTTCATGTCATAAATTTAAATGTTCAAGTCTTTTGGAAGCATTGTAACACATCACAAAGTTATTATTTTAGATATCATTAACATTCTAAGGATATTAAAAATACAATATGAAACATTGTGAAGGTGTCAATTACTTTATATGATATTTTAAGCAAAAAAAATTAAATGTCCAACTTCTAGTGCAAATTAAAATGTTTTACAATAGAAAAATTTGTATCTAGGCATAAATTTGTAATGATGTAATTAGTCCAAGCATCCAAAATGCATATAGTTATATAGAATTTTGAAACAATGTGAATTTATGACAAAATATAGTTTGTTTGAAAAAGTGAAATTATAGAGGTATTTGGTATTGCAAGAGTCAATAAAAATAGTGTAGAATTATTTGAACTCACTTTGAAATTCACTTCAATTGAAAGTACATCAAATTAGTTAGAATTCTTTTTAAATTACAAATACAATTTCATAATCAAAGCCATCAATATTTCAAGGTATCATTTAGACTTCCTCTCTTGACCAATTCTTATAATTCACTTTAATTAGTTGTAGAAAGTCACCATTTGTATTGTGTCTAGTTCAATTTGTAATTAAAATTGCTATTTGATTTTATATAAGGCATATAATACATATTGGCATATAAGGCAAACAATACATAGAATTAGTAGCTAGAAAATACAACAATCTCTATCATACCCTTGTATAAAGTTCAAAAGCTTTGAAACTCCTCCAAAAAAACTTGTATGTGAATTGGCACACACAAAAGCTCTCCACAAAAATACTAAGTCCAATTTACATTATTTTAGACAAGTTTCAAGTTTGGAACATGAATCTTTCTTGTTAATTCCTATAGTTGCATTATTTTATGGTGTTTTCATGACTAAAAGAACTAACACTTTTAATTTTACTTCTATGTTTCTAAAAAAAAGCATCATAATTAAATTTCAGTTTAAATTATTGCTCTCATGTTTAAAACATCTCAACTCTATTCCACCTATGTGTTTTTGCTTTGACCACCTAAATTGTGTCTTTCTTTCTTAAATAAAAATGAATTGACTAAAGCGTATATGAAAAATTCTTTGATTTGTGGTTTTGTTGCAAAGATATTGTGAATATGATGTTGTTGTGTTTTAAATATGTGCAACAAACAAAGGAATGCCAACAAATAATTCTAACTTTCCTCAAAACTTTAGTAATCTTGTACTCATTATACTATGTTCACAACATCTAATTCTATTCAATTATTTACAATTATTTATAATCAAATTGTAATTTTGATCTCAATGGATCAATTTCCAACTAAAAAGGTTGCAAGTCTCCATTTAGATAACTTCTTGTTATATAAATTTCATCAATTTTTTATAGAAAGCTTAGGACATTTCTATAAGTATAACAAATAAGCAAACAATGACATTTTGGAGATGAAAAGTATTCAATTAATGCTTTGAATCATCAAATGAATTTTTTTTCCCAATACAATTGTTTATTTGCTATGTTGGCAACTAAAAAATAAACTATTTTTTCTTCAAATAGGACATTGGCATAATGAATGATGGACATTCTTTTGGCTTTTGCACTTTGTGAGACTTGCGATTGGTAAGAAGTTCATGTGATGAATTGAATAGGTGAGATAAACATGTGATCCATTCTCCTAAAAATTGACCTAACAATTTTAAGTGATGACTTTTTGTCAAACAATTAAAGACTCTTAGTCAATGGTATGTTCATGTGAATCAATAGAATTCAAGTCATGTAGATTTTTTTTTTAAGTTTACATACACAAGGTTTCAACTCAAAAAAAAAGTACAAAATAGAGATATCCATTCAATTCAATTCTAGTTTTTATGTTTTCCAGAACAAGAACATTTCATATCTAGTGGAATGTATCCCATTATTTTAGACTAAGTGAACATCTCTCATTTTAATCTTTAATCAATTCAAACTTTGGAGGTATAGAATAAAAGAAATCAATGAACATTGGACATTGATTATGAAGTCATGCAACTTTGAAAGTTCTAGGAGAATTTAATTGAGACACATCCTATTAAATTAGTTGCAACCTTGCCTATTCAAATGAGTATTCAATTTCAAAACCCTCCTAAAGTATTGAAGTCTTTACTCATCCATCTTGTGACTGAAAGAAGAAGCTCAAACAAAAAAAGCATGAAATCCAAAACTCAATTCAAAGCATATATGGTAAATGAAGGGAAAGATATATCCATCTATGCCAAAAAAATTATTATTATTATTATTTTTAAAATTTTAAAATTATATATATATAATTCTTTTGCTAAAATAGGGTTTGCTATATGTTAAAAAATAATACTGAGTAATATATTGCACAAGATTCATTTCTTGAAAACCAATTTCCCAAAATTTCTACATTCTACTTCTAAAATGATTTTCTCTAGATCTTGTTGTAGATCTTGCCCTACAACTGTATTATTTAATATCTAATTTTATGCTCTATAATTTTGTTCCGTAAATAATTTCTTCTTGCATTTAAAAAAAAACCTATGGTGCGTACCTCCCCCATTAATCCCTCTTTTTTGTTATTGTGCTTAGTAGAGTTGTTTTTCTGGCATTACAGTGTCAAGAATGCATAAAAAAAATAATAATTTGGCAACAAACCATGAAGTTTTTTTTAGAAAACTTCAAATAGAAAAAAAAATCTTGGATTAAATTACCAAATTGTGAATAAAAACAAAATTATAGACATATGATATCATTGTGCTAATGTAATATTTTTTATTTAATATGTGTATGAATGTTGAAATTTGAAGCACCACTATAACATTTTATATCGTCACTTTGGCACTTCATAAAAAATGAAAAAAAAAAAAAAAAAAAAAATCCTTGGCGCCTAATTACTATCATTAGACTCAGCAAATTTTCGTTGATTTCTTGTTGGCAAGAGAAAGACAAGAGGTTCCAATGCACCAAAAAATGCGACATTTGACTATTGTAATTATGCAAAAGTTATGAAGGGACAAAAGTGTTTTTCTGGTAGATGTTCTAAAATTGCTTCTTGAACATAGGTACATATTGATTTGGGAGATGTATCCAAAGTGATGATGGTCATTCCAAACAAAGTGTGATTGTAGGTGTAAGATTTTTTTTTGTAGATGTTCTAAAATTGTTTCTTAAACCTGGGGTAAGTATTGATTTGGGAGATGTACCTAGAGTGATGATGGTGGTTTTAGGCAAAGTGTGATTTCAAGTGTAAAGTGGTTTTTTTTTGGTAGATGTTCTAAAATCATTTCTTCAACATAGGTGCATATTGATTTAGGAGATGTACCCAAAGTGATGAACTAATGATAATGGTTTTAGACAAGGTGTGATTGTGGGTGTAGTATATCTCTTTCAGACCTTTTCTTTTAGGATCATACTTTTCTTTCATTCAACTTTTCTTTCAGTATCATACTTTTCTTTTCAGACCTTTTCTTTTCATGAGGTGGGTCAGTGCAGCAGCCTGGCACGCCCCTCCCTGGCCTGTTCTGATTGAATGATGGTTGTGCAGATGGATCACTTGAATGTTCTGGAGTCTTAAGAACGGGATTATTGAATTGCAGAGGGGCAGCCCGGCCCGGCCCAGCCCAGCCCAGGGAAAGAAATGAGTGTCCTTCTTAGTCATAACCCTGTTGGTAAAGGACGGACCCATGACCATTGAATGAGTTCGAGCCTCTGTCTGTTTGCTGCCATTTTCCCTTCCAACTAGCTAGGAATGGATGAATGAAAAAAAATGGAATTCTTTTGTTTGTAGAGATGAAATTCACATGTCTGCAATAAGTCGTAAAAAATTTCGACCTTTTTTTGGAAAAAATTGAAATTACTGTGAATTTCTTACAAAAAAAAAAGAAGAGAATTCATACCAAATGCAAAAAATCAACTCAAAAAAAATCTGGAATTTTCACTACAGATCAAGGCGGGGGGGGGGGGCTTTATAGTGCCAAATTGCACTAGGAAAAAATAATTTGGCTAGAAAATGATGACAATTTGTGAAGTTTTTTGCTAAAAAACTTCAAATTATGAAAAAAAATCTTATATGAAATCACTAGATTGTAGGTGAAAACAAAATTATGAATATGTGATATTTTCTATCTAATATGTGGATGAATGTTGAAATTTGAATCACTTCTTTAGCACTTCATACAAAATGGAAAAAAAAAAAAAAAAAAAAAAAAGCCTTGTTGTAGATGTGGTAATATAGTGTAAAACATCATGGTATATATAAACCAAAAGTTACTGTGTCATTTTATAATTAGGAAATCAACAAATCATGGTTGCAAGCCCAATGTTCACATTACTATACAATATTGAAATTTAAGGACTTTTTCAAAATTTTCAAATTAGAGACACACGTGTTCAAAGTGCATTTAAATAGGAGTATGAAATAATCAACACATACTCTCCAAGAATATACTAGGAATTTTAAATATTATGAAATACTATTACAACATTCTTTATGAATATTTTTTTAAAGTTTATCTTCAAACAACACATTTTTCTAAATATCGTACCTAGCTATCAAGGTTGGCAAAAAAAAAACTTTTAAAACAAATGCGGTTTTATTAGAGATATTATTATTATGATGATGATGATGATTATTTCAAAATATAATTTATATGGTAGAAATACAAATTTTGAGAAAATATTCCTATCTTTTGCATTTTGCTAGATTTGTTTTCCCAAGTGTAATTAAATATTTCAGCATGAATTGTTGATTTTGATGATTGGGTATAATAGTTTGATCTTTACCCCTATCTTTGCACTTATATGATTTTTGATATTTTTGCATAGATAGTGTCCTTGCCAAACAACAAAGGTCAAAGTTTTTATTGAATTATATGGTAGATGTAAACTACTATTGAGCATTTTAGGATATGCTTATTATTCAAATATGCATATTAGTTCAATTAAGGGTAATGATTTTCCATTCACTTAACTAATAATAAATTAATTTAATCATAGATTAAAAAACTCCATTCTATAGTTGTAATTCTACGAGCCAATAGATTAGTATATATATCAACTTGTTGATATCAAAAGGTTACCAAATATTTTTATAATGATAATTTTAAATTATTTTAACATTAATAAATAATTTTGGAACTTTGTAAAACTGTTTTACAGAAATGTTATCTTTTTGAGGCTCTATATTTGTCTGCAAAATGATCAATTGATTTTAAAATTTCTAATGTAAAATGTATAAAATTTTGACAACAATTCAAGATTACATTAATACAAGTTAGTTTTAAAATAAGGTTATACACATGTTTTTTCATAAAATAATTTAATTACCTCTACATCTCCTACATAGATAATTTCCATAAAATATATGATTGTGTGTAGACGACAAGTACAATCCATTTCTGAATTTGATGAGATTTTCATTATATATTTGTTTGCTAGCTAATATTATCAAGGAACACAAAAATATTGATTATAACGACATTTTAAGTTGAGATAAATATGGATTAAGAGGACATTAGGATTTTTTTGTTTAACTATTTTACAAAATATCAATTAATGTCATGAAATGAAATGGTTAAAAACAAGATTTTTTTCTCTTTAGAATATCTTTTGTTAAAGTCTATTGAAAAATCAATCCTAAACAAAAATGATTTATAAGCAAACAATGTGATGAATATTTTATTATATATCAAGAACATACATCATGATTAGTTGGTAAAATAGCCTCGATTTTGATTCCGGGTTTGATGATATTTTCTCAAAATTATAAATGATGCTACCAAAACAAATATCCCTGCTGCCGTAAGAATTTGTGGATCTTTAGGTATTTCCATATCTTTGAAGTTTTTCAATGAAGTATTTCAAATTTTGTTTAATGTTTGATTTTTATAGCATCCTCTGTGCTTCATGTATTTTTTTCAACCATTGTAGTTTTAAAAAACTAGATTAATAGGTTAAATGAACATAAAAAAATATTTTGCTAACAAATATTAAATTCATTAGTTAATAGTCATGGATTCTTATTTTTTTGAATTTCAAGGATTGGAATACAATTTTGATTTAATTTACATATTCAAGAATACTGAAGCTTTTAGTATTATGAAGGATTGAAGGTAGATTTTGACTCTTCATAATTTTTAAAAACTTATAATTGGTGACGTTTCACTTGATGAATAATTTACTACATGGTGGATAAATGCATGGTACTACTAACAAAGATCCTACTTTATTTACAAGGTTACTTAAAGATTAGTGCACTTTGTTGGAAAAACTAGATGTCAAATTCATTTTAAAAAGATATAGCATTAGCTTCATGAAGAATAAAACAAATTGTGCGTACTTAACAACTATACATCCATATATGCTATTTTTAGTCAAAACTAAATCATTTTATTTTAAAGATTTTGAAATTTAAAACTCCTATTTTAATATTGGATTTACCAATTTCTATCCAACCTTTGATTGTATAAATTGCCCATATTTGATTTGAAATTTGAAGTTTAAGAAAAAAGTTGCACCTAAAAAATCTCATCCTCAAGAACATTTGAGAAAAACTTCCATCAATTAAAAAAATTAGGCTATTGTATATTACAATTTAATTTATAAACTTTAATAGTTCAAAAATATCTAATGTTGTACATTTTTACATGTTTGAATTTTCGAAATAATTATGACTCAAAATTCCATCAAAACTTTTGTTTTCATAAAATTTGGGGTGCAATACTATTCAAAACATACACTGTCTTTAAAGAATCTAATGTATTTGTGAGAAAAAAAATTATAAATTATTGAAATTTTGGTTAGAATAGAACAATATTGACATCCCTAAACCATCAAAAATTAATGTTATACTAAGGTTGATTTTCAATATTTGTCCAATTTTAAAAAAAATCCCTTAATTGCCCTTTAAATTCATTGGGATATTAAAAAAATGATTACCCTACTATGCATTCACTTTGATTTATATTTAAAAAAAATTCAAGATTTGGCCTTGCAACCACCTAATTAGTGAATACCATTACTAAGTTTAGTTTAAATTTAATTTGTAGGTCTTTTTGTTATATATGGTCATCTAATTTTTGTGCAACAAGCCTTCTATTTTTTTGTACATTTAAAGACAAGTGTAAAGAAACTAATTGTCTATTGTTTTCTTTACTACTATTGACAACAATGCTAGTATGTGAGCCTAAGAATGCGAATTTGTGAGCATTGAGCCTACAATATAGGTACTTATAATATATATACTAGACTCTACAGAAGGTGTATGTATCAAAAACACTTATAATATGGGTATTTGTAATATATATACCCTATAATCATAGACAATTTGTGTAGTATATACACCTATAACATAGGTGCGTAGTATTCTAGGCTCATGGACTCACATTCCTATGCTCACATAATAGCAACCCTCCTACTATTGCCCCCCCCATTAAAAATTTGGCATCTGTATTGAGCTCTAGGAACTTTGGTAGGTGTACTTTATATATGGATATTGGAGCCCCCTCCAAATGGTTGATTAGGATTTTAGTCTTTAACAATTGGGATTCCTATTAGATTTTTTATTAGATTTTTATTGGAAATTGATTTTTCATTGATATTTGTTGGCTATTCATAATTTGTAATTCTATTTTAAAAATAAACTTTTTGAAATATTGACCCACCATTTTGTAAGTCCCATTGGTTCCCTTAAAAAAATTCAACTCCTTTACTTGAAAATGCACTAAATTCTTTGTGCATCTAGACTTGTAGTTGCAAAATGGACCTATATTCTATTTGATTTTGTAAATTCCATTGGTTGCTTGAAAAAACTTTCAACTGTCTCATTCAAAAAAATGAAATTCTAATCCAAATCTTTCTAGCATTTGTAAAAAATCAATTGTTATATTGAAAATTCCAAATGAAAATTCTATGTCATATTGAATTTATATTTTGAATTATAATTTTTTTCCCACTTTAATATTTATTAACCTCTAATTGCCCAAGGCACTACATTTTTATGTTGAAAAAACTTTGAAGTTAGATAAGATTCAATGAAATGATCATTTTGAGTATTTTTATTTTGATTGTATATCCTTGGAAGTCTTGTATAAGTACAAAATCAAAAGTTGAGAAAAATGTTCATGACTTTAAGATTTTGCACAAGGGCATCCATTGCAAAGCTTGCTAATGCAATGTTAAAGGCTCTTGGAGATGAGCCTAAAATATATTAGGTTTGGGAGAAAATTACATTGAAAATTCATAAAATTATATATATATAATTTTGATATGTTGTAAATTGATCTTGGTTATAAATGTTATGTCTTTAGCCTCATATTCATTCCTTGACCTCAATTTTAGATTTGATATGTAAAAAGAGGATTGAAAGACTTTAATTCGCTTTCAAATTTTTAATACCTCTGCAAGTAAAACCTTATAATCTATATGTGATAATTTTGTGTTTTCTTTTTCTATGTAATCCATAATACATAAAATTTAAGATTATGGTTTCATTTCAAAACAAATTGATAAAATAAATTTAAAACTTTGGATTTTTGTTTAGTTTTGAGCAAATTCTAACAAGGTATAAAAATTCTTGGGCATTAAGAGGTTGAGATTGATTCTTTCAAAGTTAGAACAATCTATTTTGTATTCTTTCAAAGCAAAAAAAGTCTTAAAATAAATAAATTCTTACATTGATTGTAAATTCAATTTTTTGTAGGTTGATTTGGACTAATTCTATAGGTTCAATTTATTTTTAGGGAGTTGTAAAAAGAAAAAAATACTGTAGAAAACTTTTATCATTTCTAATGTAAAATCTAATTTTTAAGTGGAATTTTTTTAATCATTTCTAGTGTAAAATCTAATTTTTATGTGGATTTCAATTAGATCTAAGCTAATGGAAATAATTAGATTTAAATGGAAGGACAATATTTGGTCAAATTCAAGGAAGAAATAATTAATCTTTGTTGAACTTGAAAGACTTCTAGAGTAATATATCTAGCTATCAAGGTCGAAAATAATTAAATAAAAAAAAAAGTTGGTTTTCTCGGGAAATTACTTTGACATGGAGTAAAAAACAAATAGATTAATGTTGCACAAGCCTAACTATTAGAAAATCAATCACATGTAAATCTCAAAATAACAAATTTGTCATACATTTAATGATCCTACAATTATAGCATTGATTTTAATTCCTGTAGTGACTGCCAAACCACTTCTTCCAACTTTAATTGATTATTTGGCATGAAATGTCAACTTTCATAGTTGTGTAAGGTAATTGATAATTTTCCAAGTATACAATTATAAATATACCATAAAATTAGCCATAAAATACCTAAAGATATAAACAATGGTCTATGCATAATTTTAATTGTATAATATTAGATGATGAATTGCAATTTATTATCCAATCTATTTTATTTTGAAAATTTATCCAAAATTCTTGAAGTATAGGCCTATAATTTTATTCTACAAAATTTTATATTTATAGTAGAGTGCTAATGTAATTCGGTTAGAGTATGGTTAGAATATTTGGTTAGAAAATTTTCAATATAATATACACATGTAAAAGATATTTTAAAAATTGAGGTTATTCCATAGTTTTACAAAATATTAGTTATTTTATGATTATGATTTAACTTCAAAAATAATGACATGTAGTAGACATATAGTATACCAAGCAAAGGATATTGAGTTTGACTTCATGGTCATAGGCTCTATTGTTTTGGGGTTAACTTTCAATTCTCCACAAATTGACATTTGAAGCTTCCTATCAAAAGTTGTGAATAAAATTCAATGAAAAGAATATGAAAATATACCTCTTACTTCCCTATCTCCAAAGCTTTGAGGACCATTGTTTATATATTGATCAACTATTTTTCAAGTTTGGCATGCTTCACCATTCTATTTGATAGAATTGCCCAAAGTAATGATATTGACATTATTATTAATAGTTTTGAGGTGGATTTGAAACACACCATCTTAATGGCAAGATTGTTTTAGCAAACAATATAAATCCTATGAACCTTTTATTTTTGAAAAATTGTGAAAATGGAATTCAAGAATGAATCATATACATTTAAGTATTTTTTAAGAAGATGCCAAGATTGCCTTCAAAACAAGAGACTTCATAATTTTCACATTACTACTTCAAACAATACAAATCACATTGCTATATATAACACTTTAGTTTTTTAGTTTTTAATTTCTATAGCTTGGGCTCAATGGTTTCATACTTAGACTACCACAATATTATTTTCCTCCCTAGCACCCAATTGAAAAAATCTTTTTTTTATAAAATAAGCATTACCTTCATTTTTTTAATAAACATCACCTCAAAATGTGAGATCATAAAATCTCACTTGAACTCCCAATTGTCCTTTGAGGAAACTTTGTGAATGTAGTTATTAGGCACTCAAGGTGTATAGTGACGCTTTTGTGTCACTATGCACTCCCCCCCTCAATTTTTATTTTACCACCCCCACTACCCCCATCTATCATTTAGAATTTGATTTAATTTTTTTTTATCTCACCCCCCTCACCCCCACCCCCTCTTGTAATCTTCAAAATCAAAGTTCTTGACAAACAATATGGGACAATTGATTCCGTATCCAATACTGTATCCGTATTCAGTATCCGTATTTGGTATCTGTATTCAATACACATATTCAGTACCTGTATCCAGTACCTGTATTTAGTACTCGTATTCAATATTCGTATTCAATACACATATTTAGTACTCATATCCAGTACCCGTACCCGTATTTGTATTCAGTATTTGTATTTTATATTTGAACGGCTTAGATTAAATTTCACAAGATCAACATCTTGTGATTTTTTGAGAAATCAACGTCAATTTTGAGGGTAAGCATTTTTTTTCAAAAAAATCAACAGCTCACAAATTTTTTGATAGAGGAGGGGGGAACTAATGGGAAACTGGGGTGGGAAGTGAGTTTCAGTGTATAGTGAGATCATAAAATCTCACTTGAACTCCCAATTGTCCTTTGAGGAAACTTTAGTCCTATACGGGTTAATAAACTAATTTTTCATTACTTGTGATTACTAACTCACGTGCAATACTTCCTACCACTATTCTCCTACATGAGCTAAACATTTTTTATACAAGTTTTGATAAGCTGAACATTCGTGACATTCTTGAATTTTAGTACAAGTGATATATATTTTCATTTCATACTAACCCCTAAAGGTTTTGACTATGTTTTCACCAAAAACACTTCAAAACTGCCATTTCTAGTATAAATAGCAAATTTTTTAAAAATCCATTTTGGATAACATGTAACTGTAGGATCTTGTAGTAAACTGGTTTGAAAAGATGTGGAAAAAATTTCAGAATTTTTTGCCATGTAGATTGCAAGATATTATAGGAGTTGACCCATTTCTGATCACCCTCCATTTCCAACCTATAGGCTATGTCATTTTTGTGATGTTGTGGCACAGTTCCCAAAGTAGTTGTGGCGCATGATGATTGGTTGCAAGGCTCTCAGTATTGCAATCAACCCTTGGTTGATTTGCAACCAGACTATGGTTGGAAATAGAAAAGCCTAAATGACTAGTATAGGTTGTATAGTACAATTCGGCTAAAAAAAATTCATAATAATTATATTTTGAGTTAAAAAATTCTGGAAAATTATGTAATCCTTCTAAAGTCTATTTTTGTATAAGAGAAAATTTCTACACTTAGGAAATTTGCACTCCATATGTCTGTAATTGCTTAAGTGGTTGGAAATGGGTCAGCTCCCCTAGCATTTGAATGAACAAAATTCATTTTTTTTCGCCTTCGGAAAAGACAAGGCAGCTACCACTTGTAAGATCATATTTGTATGGAAAAATGTCCAAAATAGTGATTACTCTTTGGATTAACCCCTGAATGTCATAAAGGCCTTTCGCGACTGCATGTCTTTGTTTTTCACATATTCGAGGCACTTAGGACTGGATTTAGGATTTCAAGTGTTTGACAAAGTTGTAGGGAGTGGAAGAACGGGTTGATTGTGCTTTGCCATAGCTCAAAATACAAGGCAAGATGGTGGGCGATGAAGGAAATACATAAAATGACCTTCAATATTCGGACCGCACCCTTTACATTTCCGGGCAACCTACCTTCTGCGTATACGGAACGAGGTTGCCGCACAATCACTTCCTTGGGTTTCTTGTGCAGTCGGTAATTTGACACTACTCATTCAATTGGAACAGCTGAAATCACAATTCCAAGTCGACATTGAGCTTGGTGAAATTTACGCTTCATTGTATGTGCAGAATACGGTGTCGTAGTCCAACACCCCGAGGGCCGTTCAGGGGTTAATTCTTCAAGGCAAATTGGCTACATACTTGAAAATTTTTAGATCATTTGGAACTGTACAACATATAAGAAAAAAATAGTAAGTAGCTAGAAAGAAGTAGAGAATGATTCAAAACACTAAATTGATAAGAATTATGGAGTTTAAAAATGCCAATCCCAATCCTTGTAATGTTGTAATAAAAAATTTATACTCGATTTTTAATTTTTTTTTCAAAAATATTGAAAATTAAGTTAAGAAAATAATGTACTTCAAAGTTTATTTTAGAGTAGAGATTCCATGACTACCTCCAAACAAAAATTCCTTGTAACATTCATAACATTCATCTCATTAATGCAAATGAAATAATGCAAATCTTTTTGCAAAGATATAAATCTAAACAACTAGTTCCAAATTTGTATTTTTTAAGAAAGAGATTTTAAAGAATTTTTTTGAGCTACTTGCACTTCATTGAAAATGACATATCATACAATAACTTTTGAACCATGTAGTAAAAAGTTATGAAAATTGTTGTGCCTTATAGTTACTCATTGGGCACATGTTGTTTGAAAATTTCAAAGAAAAAAAAAAAAATTTTGTTTGCAGTGAGTTGCTTGAAAATGCTATGTTTTCAAAAACACATGTTTAGGACTTTAGGGGTTAATTGAAGCTCCCATTAGAGGATTTCTAGGGCCCTTGGGAAGGTTGTGAATTCCCAAAGTGCAAGAGCAGCCCTACAAAGGGCCATAGTAGCTCATTGATGTGGCACAATGACTACCACGTCTAAAAAGAATATTTTTTTTGGAAAAAAAATGACATTTTTTTTTCCAATTATTTTCTTCATTTTAAGATTATTTTTATTTTTTAATTTTTGTTGGGAACAATTGTTTTCTAAAAATTGCTTGGAGGGAAGTTTGTGATGCACTTGCTTGAAACAACCCTCCCGAGGGCTGAGAAATCCTCTAATGTTTCCCTTAGGTAACAACACCTAATTGAAACGCATTAGCAAAAATGTCCTTTCTACAGGTGAAATTCATTGCTACAATGTCATTTAACCTTCATCTAGGAGAATGTATAGGTTGATTTTCGGTACACTTTTTATCAATACTTCAAATATTCATAGTTTATTCATATGGAGTTCAAAAAATTGTATTCCTAAAGAATCTTGAATCTCCTTTCAACTATCAAGAAGATCCAACAAAAGCTTTTTATAGTTGAATAATAGGAACAATACTCAAACCCTTATTTGGACACATTTAGGTTTTGTTATCTTACAAAAAGATTCAATTAAACCCATAGAGCATGGGGCACTATAAAAGTGCAGGAATCATTCCATGCACAATATCACTCTGTAAGAAGCCCTGCCGCCCTATTTAAAAATGTTCCGGAGTCTGAGTTTTTGATCCCCAATAGGATGAAAAGGAATGTGCCTCGGCATATAGACTTCCGATTCGCGAACGACCGGATACAGTCGGTCGTCGTGACCGGGGACAACCGGCTCAGCTATGGCGGCTTGAGAGCCACACAGGCGCGGGCCTTACCGGAAAGAGCAAAAAGAGAGAAAAGCCCCGGGAACGGTCCGGCCCGTGGCTGTGGGGCTCCAATTTATCAACCCCTCCATCCGCTCGTTTTTCATCATCAGCCCTGCCCTGCCCTGCCCTCACACCCCCTACTGTACCCCCGCCCCCTTGCACCTCTCGCTCTGTTTCCTCTGTTTTTTCCCGTGTAACTTGACTTAGCTTCTTTGCTTTTAGTTTGCTTTGCGATGGGACCATGCGCTGGTCCAAATTGACATAACTCAGAGTCGGAACAAAGACCAAGGAACACTCTGGTACTGACAGTTTGGGAGCTCACAGTATGGCTGATTGCTCGTTCCGAGCACGGCGCTAGGCTTTCTTTAGCATATTCTGTCGCTGCGAGCATCGGAGCCGAATGCGGTACATTCTCTCCGTCGACGCTGCTTATTAGGCTGGGGTTGCTGGGCCGCATTGCCGCGGCGGGCCGTCGGTTAAGTTATCTGTTCTGTTGATCCTTTCCCTGCACGGCGTTTCGACAGGGGCAAGTGTTGTGGTGCTATAAGTTACCGTCTGGTTTGCCTGATTGATCGAGTTGTGGTGTGAGGCAATTGCTTGTGGAGATTGTTTGGAGTGATCGCGAAGTGGAGGAGCTGGAAGTGATTGAGGTTTTAAATCGAGGAGGACAGGGAATTTTTATTTATTGATTACTGAGGTTTTCGTTTTTCTGGTAAGAGTTGATCTGCGATGGCGTCGCTGTCGCTGCGTTTGGCTGCGACAATGTGCAGTTTCGGATCCATCAAGACGTCGTCGCTTTTGTCGACTTCCGAAAGTGGAGTGAGGCCGTCGGGAATGAGCCAGTGTGCAAACTTTTCGGTTCCTGCTGCACTACAGGTGGCTAGGAGTGCAATGTCGTCGATTCCTGTTTCTGGATCGTCGTCGACTTTTCCCGTTCGGGCCGTGTCGAGTAAGATTAACACGGAAGTAAGCGCCGCGTCTCCCCTGGAGGAGCCGGAATTGGAAACAGATCCAATCGTTCTTTGGAATAGGTACGTGGATTGGTTGTACCAAGACAAGGAGCTAGGGCTTTACCTGGATGTGAGTCGAGTCGGATTTACACGTGAGTTTTATGAGGCCATGCTGCCGAGGTTCGAGCAAGCGTTTAAGCATATGGAGGAGCTGGAAGGCGGCTCAATTGCGAATCCCGACGAAGGACGTATGGTTGGACATTACTGGCTTCGAAAGCCCGAACTCGCCCCAACGCCATTACTTCAGAAGCTCATCTCTGATACTCTAGAAAACGTACAAAGTTTCGCTGATGACGTGATTAGTGGCAAGGTACAATTCACCTCAACCGAGTTGTTCCTGTTGTACGTACTCTCGTGCACGTCAATAACTGTCAAGAAATTTTCACATAACACTATAATGAATCTATCATTCTACTTGTGATCTGGAATCTCGCTGTCTGGAATCTGATAATTCAATCTCTTCTGCGCACATTAACGCGGTATTGATGCTTCTTACGATCCGAACTCCAGCCGAGTGCAAATTTATAACCTCCTCGCCCTAGGTTTGGTAGTTTCACTTCTGGGAGACATTACCAGTTCCTGAGCTTTTAGGGTAGGAAGCATTCGATGACGATGGGCAGGCTGCGGTAGCGAATAGAGGTCTGCTTTTTTGCTTTTCCTTGATTAGGTTTCATGCCGCTCAAGAGGAATTTGGGCAAGATTATCTTCAAGATGTACATGTCAACGTACATTTTCGTCTCGACTTCTTTGATAATTGTTTGACCTGATAAGTACTTAAAACGTACATGTACAGTTTCACGGGAACTTGCCAATGTCTGATGTAGTAACTTGGTATTGAATAGAATATGATTGGATAAGAAATTCCCGGAATTTTCCCCTGATTTGAGGAAAATGTTATCGGGACACGTACCTTCATCTTCCTAGTACGTCAAATTGGTCGCACTTGGGGTCTGAAGTGAGTTGACAGTTCCTCCGTGTGATTCTCAGATCAAGCCACCCCCTACACCTGTGGGTCGCTTCACTCAAGTTCTTTCGGTTGGAATTGGAGGCTCTGCGCTTGGTCCTCAATTTGTTGCCGAGGCTTTAGCTCCTGACAATCCTCCCCTGAAGGTATGCTTATTTATTTATTATAGAATACAAACGCGCAGTTGGCGAATCGGCACATTGGTAGATTGAACTGCGTAGGTGGCCCTTTTGAAGATTTATATGCATTGGTAGTAATTTGAGGAGGGCATTGTAGAGTGAGATTTGCCTTGCTAAATGGTCTTTGTACTTTGTCACGCCAAGGCGCTTTGTACTCTACTGTAGGCTGATCGCTTGTTCTGTAATGTGCCAATCCAGTTACGCTTTATCGACAACACTGATCCCGCTGGCATTGATCATCAGATAGCTCAGTTGGGTCCTGAGCTTTCGTCAACTCTCGTTGTTGTAATTTCAAAGGTCGGTTCCTGCACTTCTAGGTTCTCTCATAGAACTTGTAAGTCTAGGTGTGAATCGTTCACATCCGTGCACGAGCTGGATGATGTTCAGAAGAGAAGACAGTTCTGGTTTTGGTGTCAGTTTCTTGTTCTCTTCTGCTTCTCATGCATTGCCAACTTTTGGAAACTTTTCTAGAGTGGAGGGACTCCAGAAACTCGCAACGGCTTGTTGGAGGTGCAGAAGGCCTTTCGAGAGGCGGGTCTCAACTTTGCGAAGCAGGTAGGTTGTCAAGGATGGTTATTGCTGCTGAATTCATGGCTAGCTAACTTGTGTTTTTATGAATGAGAGTGAGCTGACATATCAATATCTGCGACGTCTATTTCTAGTTTCAATGATTAGCACGGAGTTTCCGGGGCTATACTTATTTGTAAACCTAGAGAGCTTGAATAATGTTTGGAAGCTCATGGATTAGAAGGTAGATTAAGCAATTATCTTGTGCGTATTACTTGACCTAATTGCGTTGCACTCGATTCTTGGGACTTGACAGGGTGTTGCCATTACACAAGAGGGTTCTTTATTGGATAATACTGCCAAAATTGAAGGCTGGTTGGCAAGGTTTCCCATGTTTGACTGGGTTGGAGGCCGAACGTCTGAAATGTCTGCCGTTGGATTGCTCCCAGCGGCTCTTCAAGTAAGCAAATTATTGCATCAGGCATTACCATTTCCCATGGTTAGCTAGATTCCTTTCTGGCTCACTTTGAGCGGTTATAAACTTTTCGTAGAATTAAGTTTAAACGTATTTGCACGAATTGCAGGGCATCAACATTCGTGGAATGCTAGAAGGGGCCGCTATAATGGATGAATCCACGAGAAACCCATCGGTTAGTATTTGTTTGTGATATCCACTTGTGTTTCTCCACTACTGGTATATTAAAGACAATCATTGCCGTGGATCTCGATGTTGCAAGGTTTATGGAATCCTAGCCCAGATCAGTACTATTTCTTCCTTTCTCTGTTAACGCAATTCTATTCCGTGTTATCATCTTGTGTCTTGGCTCGCTACCTCTCGGGCAATTTGGAGATCACTTTCTTTTATCTGCTGAGTTTCAGATCTGAATTTGTCATTCTCTTTATTTGATCTCTTCTGCTAGGAAACTCATTGGAATTCTTTGAGATTTTAATGTAGCAGTGTATTTATCCGGTTTCAGGTACAACAAAACCCTGCTGCACTTTTGGCTTTGTGCTGGTATTGGGCAACTGGCGGAGTTGGCGCCAAGGTGATTAACTCAATTTTCTACTCAGTTTTTATCAATTTCAATTGTACACTGCCTTTGGAAATGCTGATCTTAGAGTTTGCATATGCTTGCTTGGATCACCACAACAGGAAGTAAGTATTTGTTTTTCTATCTTCAGGACATGGTTGTTCTACCCTACAAGGACAGCCTGCTGCTGTTTAGCCGTTACCTACAGCAGCTGGTTATGGAGTCTTTGGGCAAGGAGTTTGACTTAGATGGAAACAAGGTGAATTTCGTGCTTCATAGGCATTGGATCTGCATGCTTATTTTTTCAGCTTTTGTCACGCTTGCCTAATCCTGAGAGAGCCAGGCCAAATATTCTCGAGAGAGTTCAGTAACTTGTAGCACATCTTATTTTTCAAGGGTTGGGAATTTGTAATTCTTTCTGTAGAACTTGAGACGAACCGTTAGTACCCTATCTGTTTAACATTAGGTTCCTAGTGTATCCTGTTGTACTATGATCAGATGGGGGATACAGGAACAAAGTAGTCTGAAGTACTGGCCTTTTACAGGTGAATCAAGGAATTTCTGTGTATGGAAATAAGGGAAGCACTGACCAGCATGCGTACGTCATCAACTTTGAACCTGAAGCATTTGGCCCATTTAAGAATGACCGCAGGATGAAAGAATGTGGAAGATTTATGTAGAGTTTGTGCAATGTTCCGATCTTGATATAAATAGTCAGCTTTAAATTCTAGGTTATGAAACATAGCGCATTTGAAATTTAGTATAGATGATTGCTTTTAGATGTATAATGGGTTAGAGATTCTTGCGTTTGCAGGTATATTCAGCAACTGAGAGAAGGCGTTCCGAACTTTTTTGCTACATTCATTGAAGTTCTTCGAGACAGGCCTCCCGGTCATGACTGGGAACTAGAACCAGGAGTCACCTGTGGGGATTATCTTTTTGGGATGCTTCAGGTATACTGCGTTTCCTACTCTTCTCATATCCTGGATTAACAATAAGCCAGCAAACTGTTCAAGTTCGGGATGTTTGAGAGATGTCTCCAAGTGTGCAGGATATTGTATAAAGGCAATCAGGCTATGTAAACGATGAAGGAATTTGACTTTATTTTGTTTTTTCTATTTTTAGGGGACTAGGTCGGCATTGTATGCAAACAAACGACAATCTATTACGGTGACGGTGGAGGAAGTGGATCCTAAGACTGTTGGAGCAATGGTTGCTCTCTATGAGCGTGCTGTTGGGTTATATGCCAGCATTGTTAATATCAACGCCTACCATCAACCAGGTTCAAACGGCCCTTTACTTTAAAGGCCGTGGTTTTTTCTCATTTTTGATTGTCAAGTTCAACTCCTTAATTTGTGTTTTGCTATCTTCTGTGTAAGCATCTTTAAGTCCCAACTGCCTGGCCTCTTTCATTTAGTTCAGCATGACGTTATGAATTATATTAGATTGCTGTAATTCATGGCGCTCGGTCACAGCTAAAATGACGTTTTGGTAGTCTTGCTGATATTCCGTGTTTGTCTCGTTGCAGGCGTGGAGGCCGGAAAGAAGGCTGCTGCGGAGGTGTTGGCATTGCAAAAGAGAGTTCTCAGCGTGTTGAACGATGCTAGGTTGGTGTAACTAGGGCATCTGGTTGCATTCAAACTTTGTGTCTATACTTCGTTGAGAGCTCAATCAGTCATGAAAGACTCTATTTTTATTTCATCAGAATTATGGACAAGCGAGGGCAAGAATTAAGTTTTTGCTTTTCGTCAGATCAGTAAATAAGGTCGCTAATGAAAGGTTTTGTTATATATTTCTACAGTTGCAGGAATCCGGTGGAGGCCCTCACAGTCGAAGAGATTGCAAAGAGGTGTCAAGTTCCAAATCAGGTTCGTTGTAAACCCCAATCTGCTTGTATAGCAGTAGCATTAGCTATGTAGGTAGGATGACGCTTAAGCTATTATGTTGTAAGTCAACCTAGAAGTCGGATAGCTGTTGCAATATACTCCCACAGAGTATGCACTTTTACATCATGTCGAGACGTCAAACGAATTTCAATTTCTTATTTTCATTGTACAGGTGGAGATGGTCTACAAGATTATTTCCCATATGGCAGCAAATGACCGAGCTGTATTTGCCGAAGGTAATTGCGGAACTCCAAGAAGTGCCACTGTATACACAGGAGAGTGCGAGGTTGAGGATTTGTATGATGAATAGATATCATTATCTGTATCTGAGTTCTCCGTATTCTCTGATTGTAGAGTGCATAATTTGGTTCTTAACCTTTCGTTACATTTGTACACCACTTCTTAACTTGAATACCACAGCGTGGGCGCTTTTCATCCTGCCACTTTTTTAAGACAGGATGTTTATTGTACAAAGAGCCTTTACAATCCAGACAAATCGTAGCAGTTTTGAAGAAAAACACTTGATGGATCAAACCTGTGTGCACTATTGAAGAGCTTTGCTGCATTTCAGTTTGAAAGCCTGCACAACAGAGTTAAGGAATAGGAAGTGGAATCATATTTTTCTGACAAAGAGTTGTGATTTTTTGAAGTGAGCAACGCTAGTGCCCAGAAGTGCCAAAAGGTGATTGAGAAAAAGGTAATTTTATGATGGTCATCTAGCTAACCTAAAATGGCCACAATATGTTTCTAAAATTGCCACAATGTCAAGGCCATAAAAGTAATAAATGGTCACATTCTCCAATGGGTTTATACCCAAAAAATTCATGACCCTAATGTGGCCACTAAGTTGTTTTAAAGACCTCACTTGTACACTCCGTTAGTCCCAATAGTAATTTTGGGAAGGCTTGTTGCTTTATTTATTCAAGCAAGCAAATTTAGGTTGTGATAATAAAGCCATTCCTCAAGTGGTAGAAATAGTCAAATGGCCATAATAGGGTGGCATATCTTATGTTTCTTATCCAATAATGAACATTTTGAGTTGTATAAAAAAAATTTAATTAAATTACAAATAAAACAAAAATTTTAGGTGGAGGTGGAATAGTAATTGTATTAAGGAAGATTTTACAATTCAATTTAGTATCTACAATTCTCCCCATTTGTTGTCTAATTGTAAAGTGCCATGATTGATTTAATTGTAATCACTCTACAATCAAGTGCAAATTTAGGAAAGAGAAGCATACTTCTAGTTTTGTAAAGAAAGAATTTTATTAGATTATAAGGAGTAAGGTTAGTGCATTCAATAAGCTTTAGTAAAAGATGTGCCTTAAGATTTGGGTAGGTGAAAGTGAAAATAGTGGTAATATTCTTTCTATACAAATGAAATGAAAGAAGGTGAAATTGCTCAATTAGGTTAGTACAAAATTCTCCTTGAATTTGATAAAACTTCTCTAGTTGTAGATTTTTCTATTTGTACCATGTTTTATCTCCAATGAACTAGGAATAATCTAGTGCAATAGGGACTTCCCTTGTTTGTGGTATAATTGGCTAGGTATGAGTTTGTGATTAGTATACTTGACTAAACTCAAATTCAAAATGTTGTAATTGAAATCTTGATCTTTTGTTGGTCATTATGAAACTTTGGATATAAAAAATATACCTCCAATTAACAATTCTTCTAAAGTTTAAGATTTGTTTAGATATTATTAATCCTTTAAATCCTAAAAGAACCTAAAGTAGTTACATTTTGAATAACATGTAATTTTGAATAATGTAAAATCCATCAAAATCTAAAATTTTGTACAAAGTATATAGATGTTAGAAATGGTGCATTGTATTAAAGGATACAAAAATTGTTCCATCCAAGATGTAGAAGATTTTCAAATATTACAAATCTACACCATTAATATGCTAACAATGTCTTGATATACTTCAATTTATAGTAATATAAAATAATATATTGACTATTGCAATTATAAATGCAATTTGCATGTTTTGTTCTTTAAAGATCATAAACTTATATTTAGCTAATAAAATTAACCTTTAGATTTGTAATTGATACATAATAGAGTATTAGAGATGTAAATCTTTGAACTATATATAGACTAAGTTTTCTAACAATTTAAAATTCAAGAGAAATTAAAAAGAAAACTTAATATTTACTTGCAATGCTTCATTAGAAAGGTTTGAATGTCTAATTTCACATTCATGTTTCTCTCAAATTTATCCTTTATAGTCTCTATAGGAACTAATCCATTTTTGATCTACCCTCCATTTCCAACCTATAGACTGATCTCTTTTTGTGAAGTTGTGCAGTTCCTAAAGTAGTTGTATAGTAGCCGACCCATTTTTGATCAACCCCCCATTCTTGTGATATAGACTCTTTTTTTTTTATTGGCAAGAAATTTGCAGTGATTAATTATGACATGGTTTCCAACCCAGTTGTAGCGCATTGCTAATGGTTGTGAACAGGGTTGACAAATCAGTACGTCCGCCCCAAAATAGCGTCCATAACCCGGATGTCCGGACGTCCGTCCTCACGGACGCCAGCGAACGCAGTGTCCCTCCCGTCGTTGGAACGGGGCGAACGGCCTGAGGCGGACGCCTAGATCATGCGGACCACATCAGTTCAAGTCGATCGAATGTCCGTACCGGGGCGGACGGGGGGAGAGGCGGATGGGGCGGTCCCGGTGGACGCTGTGTCCACCGGGACCGCAAATGTCAGCGGACGCTGCGGACACAGCGTCCGTGTCCGGACGTCTCAGACGTCCGACCGTCCTGTCAACCTTGGTTGTGAAACTTACAATATTGCAACCAACCCTTAGTTGATTTTCCAATTAGCCTGTGGTCAAAAATAGAAAGGTCTATATTAATATTATAGGTCAAAGAGAATCTTCCACTAAAAAATTCATAGGTAATTACGAAATAAAATTCTAGAAAAATAGAAAATCTTTCCAAACTCTATTTCTATATATGGAAAAAATTATGAATTCAAAAAACTTGCACTCCAAATATGCATAATTACTTAAGTGGTTGGAAATGTGTTGGCTACCCTAGCACATTATTATTAGTTGTTAGGTTCTCTATATTGCAACTAGCCCTCCATTGATTTTGTAAGTAGCCCATGGTTGGAAATAGGAAAGTCTACATGACTAATATAGGTTGTATAGTACAATTCAACTAAAAAATTTATGATAATTATATTTTGAATTAAAAAATTACAAAAAATTGTATAATCCTTCTAAACTTTATTTCTACATTAGGGAGAATTTCTTTATTCACAAAATCTACACTGAATATGCCCATAATTGTTTATGTGGTTGAAAATGGATTAGCTCGTTTATACACATATAAATATGATAAGGTCAATGAATAAATGTACACAATATTCAATTATATGCCTCACAATACACAAAATTTGTTGCAAGGTGCATGTTAGAATACTAAATTTGACATGCCATAACTCTACTAAGTGCACTTCCCCTATTTAGAGTTGAAGTCTACATTGTATCCCTTAAGGACTTGATCTATTATGAAATGGTCAAACTTCTTATCTGAGCTAATTTTAGCCTTTTCAATTGAGTTCAGACTACAATATGATAATTTTACTACTTCAAACTCTAAATCCTATATCACTTTGAAAAATTGCAATTTGTTTCATAAAAAATTCTAATTGTTATCATTTTTGTTGCAAAAATTGAACATAAATGGATAAAAATAGCAAAAATAATCCAAATTATTTGAAATTTTCTTGAGAGGTAAAAGTAGCAATGGAAATTAGCATGAAAATTTTTTAAGTGGTCATTTTATTTTTTACATCCAAAATAACCACATCAAATACTTTGAAGTCAAATTCAACTATCAAACCAAATTTATCCTTTTATTTAATTGATGTACAAAATTTTGATATTTTCTGCTAGTAGAAAAAAAAAAAATTCTATTTATTGTATGTTTTCAATAGTTTTGAAGGAAAAATAAAATTATTGTGCTTTTTCAAAGTTAAAGGTGGCAATAAAAATATATCAATTACAGTTTATATTAGAATAATCTATAATTTTGACTGTAAATGAAGGGTAGAATGAAAAAAAAAAATTTATAATTTTCTTTAAAAATACATTTAAAAAAAAAAAAACATGAATGAAAGGCACACCATATTGTGTTATTTGGATTTTAACACATGAAACTCTCAATTGCAATAATTCTTTCAATTTCTGAAATTTCTTAAAACTTAAAAAAGGAATAAAAACAAAACTTGTTTAGCTTCCTTTTCTTAGTTGAAACTAAATTCTAAAAATATTTATTTTAAAAGTTCTAATTAAGGTTGACTAAAGCCATTCCACTTTTTGAATGCTTACACCTATAGGGTTAAACTTCCAAGGTTCAATTAAGAACAATGTTTTATAAGAAGGCAGTAAAATTTGCATCTTCGAAAAAACTAATAGGAATTATCTCCACTAATTAATTGATAATTTCGTGCACAAAAATGTCCACCCCATATTTTCACCATCAACACCAATGCCACATAACAATAAGCACAATTACATATTCAAGATCCCAAGGATAAACAACACAAAATAACTGAATAGCTCCGACTTTGACTGCACACTACGGCTAAATTAGATTGACCACAAGCAAAAACAAATCATTAGATGCTGCATACATTTGGAAAATGTTGGTATTCTTAACGAGCTTAAGTTGGAAAGATTACGTGCTTGAAAATTGAAAATCATTTCAACCAGAAGAACCCGAAAGCTGGACTCATTTCCACCAAAAAGAAAAACTGTCAACAATGGTTTCCCCTCAGACGAAGACTCTCAACCGTGGTCCCCGTCACGACCTAGAAAAATTACACTACCAAATTCAACGGTGTCACCACCCTCCACGAAACTTACTAACCGATGTTCCTCTCCAACTACTGCCAGAGAATCTCTTAACCCGGGTTTGAAACTCAACCCAACTCCAACCCAATCCAAACCCCAGAAAGGTACAGAACGTCTCCAATAAAATTTAGAACTCTCCATTTCATCAGTTCAGAGACCAAACCAGTTTATCGGTTACTGATTCGATAATGGTCCAGTTCGGCGTGCGTTGGGAAATGCACTTCCAGTGAAATGCGATCAGAAATGCGGATGCGTCCGTGAATTCCAACGAGACCCGCGCCAGGAATATCGCCAATACTCCGATTAAAGAATACCCTCCATTACTCCATTCTACGATCAAACCCGGACAACTGAATACTCTTGAGAATTTCAACCACAAGCCAACGAAAACCAACTCCCTAAACATGTGCACCAGACGACTCCCATGCATTATATCACACGTTGAACTACGACTCGAAACGCTCCACGTTGCAGAGGACGCCGCCACAGCATGGAGATCGCAAGTTCCACACTCCAGAACGACACAACCATGGCGAACGGAAAGACCCAAGAAAAATGCCACTTGTACGGCTGTGGGACAAAAAAAGGAATAATTATACAAGCAGCTCGAGCTCAAGGTTTCCAGAGCTTCATAGTGTTATCATTGCTGTACGTCACTAGTAAGTTGCGGTGAGGATGATGCGTCACTCCAATGATGTCCTTCTCGTGAGCCTGCCAAACCACACGTCCACGCAAGTCACGCATCAACACAAACCACAACCTCTGACTGCAAAACTACGACGAAGGACCGACTTCCACGACAGGAAAGTCGCAACCGAGCACATACACCACACAGCCTGCCACCAGGACGTCAAGTCCTTCTCATCCATAAAAGCCGAGTTTCACTGGAAAGAAATATCCGAGACAGCAAAACTCCACAAAAGACAATGCAAAGACTTACCGTCATCAGGTGCTCCAGCTTGCCTGACTGATGACTGAAGCAATAAATGTTCCTGTTATCAGAGCAAACCACCCATGAGGACTACCGTCCCTCCAAAACCATAACCGCTCACCCAAAAGCTGGCAAGAGGCTGCACCATGCACCTTCCATAGAAATCCCTAGAAACGACCACATCCGCCAAAGCGAAAGATTCCCGAACTCTACCAGCTCTCTCATCTATAGCTGCGCCGTACTACGTCTCCCTGACCCACGCACAAAACACGGTTGCCGACGACGGACTCGAACCCATGTATGACTCGAAACCTAAAAAACTTAGAAATCCACCATCCAAAGGAACGCACCGATCTTCGCCAACGCAATAGATCCAGTCTCCTTTCGGAGAAACGGTAGCACCAACAAAGTCACCTCCTTCTCGCTTTCCGGAAGACAAACTTTTCACCACCTGCCATGCAACGCCGTCGCTGTCAGCGTCCGCGCAAGATCAAAACCAATGCCATTTTCTAAAAGAGCCGGCAAGGCGCTGCAGGATACGCCAGTAAACCTCCTCCTAAATGAAACCCTATCCGCACTCGGTGCACCCCGATCGTGCACAAAAATCAAGTAACCCAAACACAAATGAGAGCTGACCATCGTTGTCGAACGAGGAGGATCGGAGCAACAACCTGGCCCTGTAATGTCATCACGTAGACGGCGGACGCTCGGTTGCATACCACGATGTGCTCCGGGTTCTTCGGCATAAGGTGCACGGAATTCACTGTCGCATCGCCCCCCTGCTCACACAACACCTCCACGTTAGACTAACTCCCACGCCACCAACCACATTGTCGTCCGCTGGTCGCCAGCGCTGCCACACTACACCCACCAAGGCCTCAGTCCTGCCCAACACTGAAAGAGGGCGAAGAGAAACTCACTCGCAATGGAGGCGGAGGTTTGAAAGTTTGTAAACAGTCCGTGTTCTTCACGTCCCAAACCTGCCAAACCATCATGCACAAAGTAAGCCCCTCAAACCACCAAAAGGGCATCAAATACCACCACCACCACCGAAACGCACAACAAAACCACCCAACGCCTCCAAGAGTCGGATATTTCCAGCTCACGAAAATGACCCCTACATGCCAGCCTCCTGACATGACATCTGGAGACGCCGCGAAGCCTCTCGACCCCGCTCGCAACACCAAACCACAACTATCACAGGAGTCTATTCCCTTCGCGCGTTCCACCCCCACAATTCTCACCTTCACAGACCCATCGCTAGACGCCGTGATCACGCGACCTCCGTCGCTCGTGAAGATGGCGTCATTCACGTAGGAACTATGCCCTCGAAACTCCTTTAACGTTTTCCCAGACTTCAATCCATGTAACCTGTGCCCACATGCAACCAAACCCCAATCAACGCCCATTCTAAGTACCCGGCAAACTCGGACAGTAAACGACGCACCAATTGCTCGACGGAAACAATGTGATTCCATCGACCAGATGCTCCTCCGCGGAAAAAAAACTGGCCCTCGGCATCAGAGCTGCATCGCACATCCAAACCCAAAAGCAACGAAAGATCAACTGGGCACCCCAAGGGTCATTACCGCGCCGTGCCATCGAAGGATGTACTCAGAACTTGCGTGCTATCTCTGGAAAACGAAACGCTCGTGACTCCCTGCCCATGCGCTCGCTCGAACCTACGCAGACATTGCCCTGTTCGTATCCTCCACACCTGCACACAGCAGTGTCCCCAATCCATTACAATCTCTCACAGCAACCGACAAAGAAACGTCGCAGGTCAACCACATGTCCGGAGCCTCAAGCAGATGCCGGAGCATGAAAACAAAGGTTCCGTGTGCGTAGTAGCTCATCGCGTCAGCACCACATGACCCCAACACAGAACACTCCAAGGCACACTCCCTCCGCGATAAGAATCAGCGGTTCATCACTGCCCCGAAAACACCACACCGTCAATTCCCTCGCGAGAACCAACGAGCAAGGATCCCCACCTTGATTTTGCCGTCTTGTGATCCAGAAGCAAGCATCTCGGAATCCTTGCTGAACGCGATGCACAAAACGGCCTCGTCGTGCATCATGAAGGCATCCTGCAACGTCCACAACACACAACACATTCATTCCCTACTGTATCCAACGTAATCCCACACTCCAGCTGCCCAAGCGAACGCGCCATGCCAGCCGAAACTGCGACAGAAAAAAATGAGGTTCGTGACGCTTACCACCGCTTGATATTGCAAGTCTTTCTTCAGCTTCCCAGTCAAGTAGTCCCAAACCTGCAAAACGTCAACGCACGCCGGGTCACTGTCGGACATCCCAAATCACCGCCGTGCGCGGCCCTGCACTTCGCAGTTTTGTGGGTGGAAAGCAGCTCATCATCTTTCGGCGAGAGAACGCATTCACCCCATTCCATACCGACCGCTATATACAGCAAACATAGCTCCTTCATACACAAACCGCATGATGGTATTCAATGACTTGGACGATACCAACCTCGATGAAGCCATCCACGGAAGCTGATACCAAAAACTGCCCATCGGGAGAGAACCGGGCGCACTCTGGATGACTTTGCTTTCCAAACTGCACCAGTTGCAATCGTGCCGTAAGTTCAACGACTCGGTGGACCTAAATGCCAAAATCGCAAAAGGACGACCCCAAAACCACGTACGAATCATGCTACGCCTGAAAGTCAAAGCCAAAGCCGACCTGGTCCGACGCCACCGTACCTTGATTGTGTGCTCCAGAACCGTTGGATAGATCTCTTCCTCGTCCGCCTTCACAGCTGCCGCCCCCTTGAACAGATCAAACTGCGTTCCTGGTGGCAGCAAACCTGTCCACACCAGAACACATGGAAGTGAACCATCTCCGCCTTGTCGCGCACCCCGGCAACAAACCTTGAACAATCACAGGAACCATGAAGAGAGGGAACAGCAAGCGTCGGCACTCGCTACCACAACATCGAGAACCAATAGTCTCACCGAACAATCTCGAAACATCGTACCAGACAGTCACCCAAGATCAAGGCCATACATACCCTGGTGTTGTTGCCACTTCAACGCCTGACCGATCAAAGCCATCAGCCTGGACGGGGGCACCACCGTCACCTCCACAGACAGAGCTGCACAGTGGACACGCTTTCAACCTCTGTCAGGCAACAACAACGCAGCGAGCAAGAGGAAGCGACCGGCCGAAAACAAGAAAAGTCTTCACATTGCGCAAGGCACTTCACAACAACACCAAAAGGCCCACACCTTGCGCAATCTGTGCTCGCCTCTTCTCTTTCGACGAATCTTGGTACGCCTGTCACATCCAACATGCTTTCAAACTCCCACATGCATTTGCGATCCCAACCCTAATGTAGGTCCAAGCAACGTGCGGCGTTCGTATCGCTTGCCTGAAGATTCTGAGCCCACACGATTGTCATCGTGTTCGGGCCTCAACACCTCATGCAAACTTTCTTTCTCTCATGAAGCAGTATGTGGTTCACTTCCCAGAGTAAAATAAACAAAGACCTAGAATTGTATCAGCGCCTCGTCCAGTCCAGTCCACTCCATACCTCGCGGGGGTCGAAATAGGTCCGGACCAACAGGTGCTCCAGCTTCAGGTAACGCTCCGGCTGTTCCTGCTTCATGAACCCCATCGCCTGCGTCTGCCTCAAAATGGACCTCGCCGTGTCCAGCTCGCGCAGCTCGATCATTTCGAGCACGATCTGCCACGAACAAAGCCACCCTCGATCAGGCATTTCCTTTGATCGTCGCAAATTGGACCTAAACCACATCGTCCCGTACAATGCAGAAGACGACGGACCTCCATCCCAACTGTAATGGTGGAATCCAAAAGGTCCCTCCCCCCCCAAAAAGGCTACTTCAGAGAGAGAGAGAGAAAGACAGACGCACCTGCTCGTACAAGTCCTCCAACTTCTTGCGCGGCAGCTTGAGCTGCGCCACCTGCGGCAGCAGCGCGTCCCAGCGACCATTGTTGATGTCCGCCGTGAACGTCTCGAGGCTGTCCACGGTGTTGAGGGAAACCTGGCACTCATTCTGCAGCGTCTGGAACGTCTGCTGCAGCGAATTCTCCTTGCAGAATTGAAGCACTATCTTGATGACACTGCAGCACAGCTCCCACAAAACCTAATTCAGTCCTCGCCGAGTGCAGGTCCACCCGGCGCACATCGGCGGAAGCATCGCGCAGACACAGAGAGAGAGGGCTTACTCGCGCGCCTCGATTTCGAGAGTGGACATGACCGAGGGCCACAGCCGGCGACGAAATTTCAAAACGAATCCAAATGCGCGAGGCAAACTCCCATGCGCGGTGCAGCAGCCTCGGCTCGGGCTCGCTGGAGCGCGCGGACGTCCCCAACCCCTTCCAGCCAAGTCGTGCGAGCGAGCTCCCCCTTGAATTAGGGTTTAAGCACCGTGGCTATGGCGATGGAGCTCCTGCACTTCGTTGCGAAAATCGTCGGCACTTGGCAGTGAGAATATTTCTGTTTTTCTTATTTTCCATTTTCTACTGGTGTGTCCTGTGCCGTTGCCACAAAACTCCCTCCGTCCCAAAATGATCTTCTCAAAATGGTCTTCTTGTTCGACAAATGTTCCGGATTATCCCATAATTAACCCCTAAAGGCGGCTGTGTTGAACCTCTAGAAATTTGCTCTAATTTGAAGAAAAAGTCAACTTTTTTGTAAATTGTATTGATTTTCTTTTAATTGTAACCATATAAATTCAAACTAGACATATTAGAGATCACATAGGAAAAAAAACACAACAATATCACTTGTAATTTGGAAGATTATAAAGTTTGACCATGAAGGTGTTAGAATTGTGGAAATTTTTCAATTCACTTTTTGCATATCAATCCTAAAAATTTGGTTACCGAAAGAATATGAGGCTAAAGGGCCTAACATGCATAACCCCAATCAATTTGTGGCTTCTCAAAATCTACTTGATAATTTTTTTAAATGAGTTTCTAATGTGATTTTCCTTGAAGTCCTAGTTTATTTGAGGCACATTTCCAAGAGCCCTCAACACTATAGGAAGTCAAGATTGCAATGGATATCCTTACACAAAATCTTGAATAGAAAAATCATGATCATTTGTTTTCAAGATCGAATTTTTGATGCTAAAACTAGACTTCAGAAAGAATTTTTCAAAATTATAAATTATTAAAAATAAAGATTTGGTTAGGTTTTATTTAACTTAAAAATATTGATGATACCATATTTTGGTGCCTTGGGCATTTAGGGGTTAAGGTCAAAAATCAATATTTTTTTAATTTCGTCTTGAATTAGAAATAAAGGTTGATGCTCTCCTATTGTCCTCAAATTTTGAGTTTAAAATTCATTTTCAATTAAAAGTTATAGAGATTTGAAATATGGTTTTGAGTAGCCTTTTGGGAGCAACACCGTTGGCCTTTTTATTGAACACTTTGTCTTGTAACGTATTCTCTTCTTGTTGTGTGACCTATGATTCCCACGTTGGTGTTGCCCCGTGAATGCATGGACAAAAAAACCCACTACTTCCTACAATGATTAGCACACTATTGATGAACAACCAAGCTTGAAGAATAACCAACCAAGAGTGATTAGGAATGAGCAATGCAACAAGTTCTTCAAACACTTTTTTGTTTTTCTAGTTGAAAGTGCACAACAATGAAATGGAACTTCAGTGCAAAGGAAATTGTGTAGGTATTTTTGAGTAACTACAAATCCATGATCACTATTAAAGTACTCTATATTTAGTAATTTATTAAGCCCAGCTAACCCTTAATGTCATGATGATTGCATTCATCAAAAATATCCACCTAAGTGATCCATTATGGGGGGAACTCATTTTGGGGGCTATTTGTCCTAGTCATAGTAGGAAGATCATTTAGGGATAAGAAACTAATATCCCCAATTTAACTAATTATGGACTTATTCATGAATTATGGACTTTCTCTGTAATTGAAAATGTATTGGCTGGCAGCCAATATTTATCTATATTTTATTTTCATTTTATTTGATCCAAAATGATAAGAGCTATCCATTTTAACTCAAAAATTTACATTTAGACTATATATAGATCATATTTTCATCATTTATCAATAGTTGTGATGTTATTTTTGGACTATAGATTGTCCAGAATTAGTTAAATCAGGTTTTAATGCCAAATGGAAGATCATTTTGGAACGAAGGGAGTAGCATTTTGCAACTTTCAAAGAGGTTGCCTTTTTCTCTTCGAAGCCCTCATCTACAAAAGTTATTCACACATCATGGAATAGTGGTAGTATATTTATGGTGTGATTCATTTTTTATTGCTAATTCTAAGATCAAATAAATAAAACAACAAACAAATGTGAAGAAGGTTTGCCGAAAATTCAAAGAATCCATTGAATCAAATATCAACTTCACTTATGATAGGAAGCTCATGAACCACCCATCTAAGGAAAAAAAGAGCTCCGTGGTTGAATGTGTGGATTAAAATAGGAATTTTATATTTTTAGTGGAAGGGGAATTGAAGAGTAGTGTACTAACAATCAAATCAAAAATTTTAGGAGTCAAAATGAATTATGGAGGATTTATGGAAGTCAGTGGTACATAGGTATCTATCAATGTTCATAAAGTACAATAGTAATGAAGATAGAAATGGTTGTTAATAGAACCAGTGAGTCTTATAAATCATGAAGACAAAAGTGAACATTATTTGTGACAGTTGTTAATGCATTTACTAGAAATTGAAAATGTAGTCATAAACTTGCAACCTTTGTGCTTTGTACAGCTTCGCAAGTGCGTGTTGGCATGTCTAATAAATAATGCACAAAAAACTACCACCTATCAAATGTTATTCCCAAATTGGAAGCCTTTCCAAGAAAAAAAGTAGTTTAATTTGAAAATTGCTTGTAATAAGTTATGTAGGGCGTAGGCAATGAAATTTTTGTTGAAGATTCAAGTGTTGGGCTGCATCCACCTTGTCTCCCATTGCAGCTTTCTCCCTTCGCTCTTTTTTGCTACCGTGCCTATTTTTTGCCCCGGTCTCCTCTCTTTTTCATGCTCTCGTTGGTCCACTCATATATTCTCTCTTTGCTCTATTTGCCTTCTAAAAATGCTTTGCTCCTCATTACTAAGGGAGTGTGGCTGAGGCCTCTAATTTTGATCATTTTTGAGTCATGTTGTTTTTCAATTTGATAGGCAAAACATTTGAGGCCCTATCTTTGAAGTTATTTTAATAATTGAGTAAAGGCAATGCTTGTTAAAGAGGGGATTTTGCAAACAAATGCTTAACGAGGAGAGCAAAGCCCAATAAGAAAGATTTTTTACTTGTATAATTTTCAATAAAGAAAGGTAAATGAGAAGTAGAAAATGCATTATTGAATGAAAATTGAGTAGATTATTTATTAGATAAATGAAAAATATAAGATATGTTATATAATTAAACTTGTTTCGGATGTTGGGGTCCATTTACAATTTCCTTGACTATCTTAGGGCTTGATCTACTTACACTGCAACAAAATGATTTCTATTTGCAGTGCTTTGGAATCCAATTGCAATATGTTTTCAAAACTCCGAAATAGTTGAATGACAAATCATCTACAAATTTTGAAGTCAATTCAACCATAGGCGCTACGTGTTGTTGTAACTCACTAATCAAGTAGTCATCTCATCTTCCACTCGGAAGTAGTTACCAAACACTATAATGTGAGTGGCTTTCTATAATGGCTTTTGCTCACCAACAACGAGTCCATGTCCTCCAAGTTCCTCCAATTGAGCTTCAAATTTTGTACCATGTTTTGAAACCATTCTATTAGTGTAGGAATAGAAAAAAAACATTACAATGAAAGCCAAGTAAAAACAATAATTTAAGACAAAAGCAATACTACAAATGAAACCCAAGACAAAATAATAATTATAAACCAAAGCCAAAAAAAAACAATAATCAAATGAAAGGTAAGAGAAGAAGTTATTGAATGAATATAATAGTAAGGGAAATGAAAGTTGAGAGAAAGCCAAGAGAAAAACTAAAAGAAAAGTTGTAAACCTGCAAACTACTGCTCGACTACGTCTTGGACGTAATGAAAATCATGTTGTATGACAAAGATATGGTGTCCTATTTATTTGTCATGGCACTACACGTAAATGTAAGTGACAAACATGTTGAAGTAAAAGTACGAGATACTAAAATCACTTGGCGGTTCTTTCCACTACAGTAGAATCTCTCAGCTTTGCAACAAGATAAGGTCACTATAGTTCATGAAATCATCCTTGTTAAAGGTTGTCAAACCATCTAGGAACAATCGGGATAACTCTTACTAGCAAAGCTTGATGCCACTCATAAAATCACAGATAATAATGTCATGGCTTTGTAACAATTTTAAGAGACTGTGAACAACATTCACCAATGGGATGAAGCACGACAAAGACAGTAGCAACTCAATATCGGAAAGCATGTCGAAGTTGTTACAAGTGCCAACATTAGACTTTTGACCAAGACCCCTACATATATCAAGTTCCCTTTTGGCAAGCAAAGTGGTGTACTCCTCCAAGATCCACTATGTTGGACTCCGCATGGAAATCCAATGAGTTTCAACATTTTGCAACATTTTATTATCTTTAGTTTCCATGAGATTTGCAAGCGTATGTAGCTCAACATGCCACTTGTTTGAGTGACAAAAATAGGCATAGATGGATTGGAAGAGTCTTTTGAGCCACAATACCATGGGATACTTTGATAGCGTCTCAATAACCAAGTTCAATCTATGATTGATGCAAGAAGCTCTCAAAGACAAAGGAGCCCATTTCTCCCTAATTTGGGTTGTTACACCATTCTTGGGCCCTTAAAAAGTACTCACCCATCAGTCCCAAAACACACCAAATTAGAAGCAATTAGTTCATGAGAAAGGCCCCTTTCATCTAACAATGCATGCATTATGATGCTGGTGAGGTGGTCCACAATTTTTGACCTTCAAATGCTTCAATAGAAATTGTTCTCTCTCATAGTCACACATTGGACGGCCATGACTCAAGATTTGAAAAAGTGCAACAAATTGTACTCCTTCTATTTCATTTCACCCCTAGGTCTGTTGTGAGTTGACCAACAACAATGTCATCTTATCTATTGCTCGCCCAAAGTTTGCAAAGCTTCACATGCTTGTAATCCATCTTAATGAAAGTTTCACCCTTTTGCAAATGAGCCAAAGGAACATCATCTTCTACACAAGTTCGTTTGCCTTCATGCTTCTCGAGATTCTCGAGCTTCAGAACCATTACCTTCCTATTTCCGGTCATAGGAGTGTAGCTCTAGTAGATCACACCAACGAAATCACCATTTGCACCAAAGACTCCCTCTGCCCAAGCAAAGTGACAGGTCTAGACTTCCTGCCATCTTCTAATCATAGTACTAGGGGTAGTCTTTCTTTGCTTCCACAATTTCTTTGGACCACCTTGGCTCTTTCTCTTCTTCGTCATGTAGCCATCACTTAATATCACAAGAGCAAGATTGGTAGCCACCAGGGAGACTACGGTAGATTCTAAAGGTGGATTACAAAGTGGTGGTCAAGAGAGCGACTATGACAAACATGTCTCCAATATATAAATGACCTCTTGGCCACCCATAACCTCCAACTCCTTGGAAGTGTTGGAGTTTGGTAGTAGATACTTTTCAACCCTATTGCAATTGCAGCTCAAACCAAAACATTGCACTTTGAAATTGTTAGGCAGCTTCAAGCGCAGAGCCATTGTCACTCTGCATGAAAGAGGCAACAATGTGAAAGCACCAAGCACAAGAGCACAAGAGCATATTCATAGAGAGAGCACAAAAGCAGAATTGATCAATGATTAGCAGAGACCACAAAAGCAAGAGTGATCAAAAGACAATGAAACATCACAAATTAACAACTTTACAAGGCAACAAAGAAGACGATCATAATTGCAGGTGGAAGGTCAACGTACTGGAGTACTTAAATTGACAACAATCTCCAATTCTACGCATGGAAACACCAACACTCCAATAGCTCGTTGAGTCCCTACCAATCTACAACTCTACAATGTAGATTTTTTACTCCATCACAGTGATCACACCATCACTCACAAGAGTCACAACCACCATTTCCTTAATGTAGTAAATGAAAAAAATACAATGCCCGCCTCCAAAATTCACAGTAGCTTGAAAGTAGCGCCATACAAATTCAAAAATCAAAGTATAGAAGATGCTATTTTTGAAGGGGAATAAATGAAAATGTGTTGTATTGTTGCCACTCATGTGTGACACATCATGACGAGTGTCACAGTAATGAGGAGGCCAATGCAAAGCAAGTAAGGTGATGGCAAAAAACAGGTAAATCAAAATTACAACAACATAAGTGTGATTATCAAGATCAAATAAGATTATGAGAGAGAAGGCATGCTCATGGAGTGCTTAAGGAGGAGCTCCCCTTGTAAACCCTATAGTGAAATGGATGGTCCGGATTGCACCATCCAACGATACTTCAACAACTTGGATCGCACCTTTATTATCAGCAAATCGTTATATAGCACGTGCATTAGAGGATTTTCAGCAAGTTTGGAAGGCTGTGAGTTTCTTGGGCTGCTACTGTTCGGGGAATAGCCTCGTAGCTCCTGCCTGACGTGGCATGGTGACAACCACGTCATCAAGAAAAAAGAAAAAAGAAGTGAAATTTTTTTTCTGCTTTTTTTACCATTCTGAATGTAAGTTTATGTTTAAGAAAAAAACATAAACAAAGCTGACAACAGCAGCAATGGGAATAAGGTCGGGGAACAAGCCTAAAACAGCCCTCCCAGCCCCCCAGAAATCCTCTAATGGTCTACAAATTCTGCCGTGGATGAAAAGAGGTATTTGCTGGTACACAGAGTCATCCATTTGGGACTTGGTTCAAATCTAAAAAAATTAGGATTTCTACTATGTACATTCCGCGCATGAAAACTTCTCGCTGAACCAGAGCGCAAATTAGCAAGTTTTACAAACGCTGCTGCCGAGTGCCGACGATTTTCGCAACGAAGTGCAGGAGCTCCATCGCCATAGCCACGGTGCTTAAACCCTAATTCAAGGGGGAGCTCGCTCGCACGACTTGGCTGGAAGGGGTTGGGGACGTCCGCGCGCTCCAGCGAGCCCGAGCCGAGGCTGCTGCACCGCGCATGGGAGTTTGCCTCGCGCATTTGGATTCGTTTTGAAATTTCGTCGCCGGCTGTGGCCCTCGGTCATGTCCACTCTCGAAATCGAGGCGCGCGAGTAAGCCCTCTCTCTCTGTGTCTGCGCGATGCTTCCGCCGATGTGCGCCGGGTGGACCTGCACTCGGCGAGGACTGAATTAGGTTTTGTGGGAGCTGTGCTGCAGTGTCATCAAGATAGTGCTTCAATTCTGCAAGGAGAATTCGCTGCAGCAGACGTTCCAGACGCTGCAGAATGAGTGCCAGGTTTCCCTCAACACCGTGGACAGCCTCGAGACGTTCACGGCGGACATCAACAATGGTCGCTGGGACGCGCTGCTGCCGCAGGTGGCGCAGCTCAAGCTGCCGCGCAAGAAGTTGGAGGACTTGTACGAGCAGGTGCGTCTGTCTTTCTCTCTCTCTCTCTGAAGTAGCCTTTTTGGGGGGGGAGGGACCTTTTGGATTCCACCATTACAGTTGGGATGGAGGTCCGTCGTCTTCTGCATTGTACGGGACGATGTGGTTTAGGTCCAATTTGCGACGATCAAAGGAAATGCCTGATCGAGGGTGGCTTTGTTCGTGGCAGATCGTGCTCGAAATGATCGAGCTGCGCGAGCTGGACACGGCGAGGTCCATTTTGAGGCAGACGCAGGCGATGGGGTTCATGAAGCAGGAACAGCCGGAGCGTTACCTGAAGCTGGAGCACCTGTTGGTCCGGACCTATTTCGACCCCCGCGAGGTATGGAGTGGACTGGACTGGACGAGGCGCTGATACAATTCTAGGTCTTTGTTTATTTTACTCTGGGAAGTGAACCACATACTGCTTCATGAGAGAAAGAAAGTTTGCATGAGGTGTTGAGGCCCGAACACGATGACAATCGTGTGGGCTCAGAATCTTCAGGCAAGCGATACGAACGCCGCACGTTGCTTGGACCTACATTAGGGTTGGGATCGCAAATGCATGTGGGAGTTTGAAAGCATGTTGGATGTGACAGGCGTACCAAGATTCGTCGAAAGAGAAGAGGCGAGCACAGATTGCGCAAGGTGTGGGCCTTTTGGTGTTGTTGTGAAGTGCCTTGCGCAATGTGAAGACTTTTCTTGTTTTCGGCCGGTCGCTTCCTCTTGCTCGCTGCGTTGTTGTTGCCTGACAGAGGTTGAAAGCGTGTCCACTGTGCAGCTCTGTCTGTGGAGGTGACGGTGGTGCCCCCGTCCAGGCTGATGGCTTTGATCGGTCAGGCGTTGAAGTGGCAACAACACCAGGGTATGTATGGCCTTGATCTTGGGTGACTGTCTGGTACGATGTTTCGAGATTGTTCGGTGAGACTATTGGTTCTCGATGTTGTGGTAGCGAGTGCCGACGCTTGCTGTTCCCTCTCTTCATGGTTCCTGTGATTGTTCAAGGTTTGTTGCCGGGGTGCGCGACAAGGCGGAGATGGTTCACTTCCATGTGTTCTGGTGTGGACAGGTTTGCTGCCACCAGGAACGCAGTTTGATCTGTTCAAGGGGGCGGCAGCTGTGAAGGCGGACGAGGAAGAGATCTATCCAACGGTTCTGGAGCACACAATCAAGGTACGGTGGCGTCGGACCAGGTCGGCTTTGGCTTTGACTTTCAGGCGTAGCATGATTCGTACGTGGTTTTGGGGTCGTCCTTTTGCGATTTTGGCATTTAGGTCCACCGAGTCGTTGAACTTACGGCACGATTGCAACTGGTGCAGTTTGGAAAGCAAAGTCATCCAGAGTGCGCCCGGTTCTCTCCCGATGGGCAGTTTTTGGTATCAGCTTCCGTGGATGGCTTCATCGAGGTTGGTATCGTCCAAGTCATTGAATACCATCATGCGGTTTGTGTATGAAGGAGCTATGTTTGCTGTATATAGCGGTCGGTATGGAATGGGGTGAATGCGTTCTCTCGCCGAAAGATGATGAGCTGCTTTCCACCCACAAAACTGCGAAGTGCAGGGCCGCGCACGGCGGTGATTTGGGATGTCCGACAGTGACCCGGCGTGCGTTGACGTTTTGCAGGTTTGGGACTACTTGACTGGGAAGCTGAAGAAAGACTTGCAATATCAAGCGGTGGTAAGCGTCACGAACCTCATTTTTTTCTGTCGCAGTTTCGGCTGGCATGGCGCGTTCGCTTGGGCAGCTGGAGTGTGGGATTACGTTGGATACAGTAGGGAATGAATGTGTTGTGTGTTGTGGACGTTGCAGGATGCCTTCATGATGCACGACGAGGCCGTTTTGTGCATCGCGTTCAGCAAGGATTCCGAGATGCTTGCTTCTGGATCACAAGACGGCAAAATCAAGGTGGGGATCCTTGCTCGTTGGTTCTCGCGAGGGAATTGACGGTGTGGTGTTTTCGGGGCAGTGATGAACCGCTGATTCTTATCGCGGAGGGAGTGTGCCTTGGAGTGTTCTGTGTTGGGGTCATGTGGTGCTGACGCGATGAGCTACTACGCACACGGAACCTTTGTTTTCATGCTCCGGCATCTGCTTGAGGCTCCGGACATGTGGTTGACCTGCGACGTTTCTTTGTCGGTTGCTGTGAGAGATTGTAATGGATTGGGGACACTGCTGTGTGCAGGTGTGGAGGATACGAACAGGGCAATGTCTGCGTAGGTTCGAGCGAGCGCATGGGCAGGGAGTCACGAGCGTTTCGTTTTCCAGAGATAGCACGCAAGTTCTGAGTACATCCTTCGATGGCACGGCGCGGTAATGACCCTTGGGGTGCCCAGTTGATCTTTCGTTGCTTTTGGGTTTGGATGTGCGATGCAGCTCTGATGCCGAGGGCCAGTTTTTTTTCCGCGGAGGAGCATCTGGTCGATGGAATCACATTGTTTCCGTCGAGCAATTGGTGCGTCGTTTACTGTCCGAGTTTGCCGGGTACTTAGAATGGGCGTTGATTGGGGTTTGGTTGCATGTGGGCACAGGTTACATGGATTGAAGTCTGGGAAAACGTTAAAGGAGTTTCGAGGGCATAGTTCCTACGTGAATGACGCCATCTTCACGAGCGACGGAGGTCGCGTGATCACGGCGTCTAGCGATGGGTCTGTGAAGGTGAGAATTGTGGGGGTGAAACGCGCGAAGGGAATAGACTCCTGTGATAGTTGTGGTTTGGTGTTGCGAGCGGGGTCGAGAGGCTTCGCGGCGTCTCCAGATGTCATGTCAGGAGGCTGGCATGTAGGGGTCATTTTCGTGAGCTGGAAATATCCGACTCTTGGAGGCGTTGGGTGGTTTTGTTGTGCGTTTCGGTGGTGGTGGTGGTATTTGATGCCCTTTTGGTGGTTTGAGGGGCTTACTTTGTGCATGATGGTTTGGCAGGTTTGGGACGTGAAGAACACGGACTGTTTACAAACTTTCAAACCTCCGCCTCCATTGCGAGTGAGTTTCTCTTCGCCCTCTTTCAGTGTTGGGCAGGACTGAGGCCTTGGTGGGTGTAGTGTGGCAGCGCTGGCGACCAGCGGACGACAATGTGGTTGGTGGCGTGGGAGTTAGTCTAACGTGGAGGTGTTGTGTGAGCAGGGGGGCGATGCGACAGTGAATTCCGTGCACCTTATGCCGAAGAACCCGGAGCACATCGTGGTATGCAACCGAGCGTCCGCCGTCTACGTGATGACATTACAGGGCCAGGTTGTTGCTCCGATCCTCCTCGTTCGACAACGATGGTCAGCTCTCATTTGTGTTTGGGTTACTTGATTTTTGTGCACGATCGGGGTGCACCGAGTGCGGATAGGGTTTCATTTAGGAGGAGGTTTACTGGCGTATCCTGCAGCGCCTTGCCGGCTCTTTTAGAAAATGGCATTGGTTTTGATCTTGCGCGGACGCTGACAGCGACGGCGTTGCATGGCAGGTGGTGAAAAGTTTGTCTTCCGGAAAGCGAGAAGGAGGTGACTTTGTTGGTGCTACCGTTTCTCCGAAAGGAGACTGGATCTATTGCGTTGGCGAAGATCGGTGCGTTCCTTTGGATGGTGGATTTCTAAGTTTTTTAGGTTTCGAGTCATACATGGGTTCGAGTCCGTCGTCGGCAACCGTGTTTTGTGCGTGGGTCAGGGAGACGTAGTACGGCGCAGCTATAGATGAGAGAGCTGGTAGAGTTCGGGAATCTTTCGCTTTGGCGGATGTGGTCGTTTCTAGGGATTTCTATGGAAGGTGCATGGTGCAGCCTCTTGCCAGCTTTTGGGTGAGCGGTTATGGTTTTGGAGGGACGGTAGTCCTCATGGGTGGTTTGCTCTGATAACAGGAACATTTATTGCTTCAGTCATCAGTCAGGCAAGCTGGAGCACCTGATGACGGTAAGTCTTTGCATTGTCTTTTGTGGAGTTTTGCTGTCTCGGATATTTCTTTCCAGTGAAACTCGGCTTTTATGGATGAGAAGGACTTGACGTCCTGGTGGCAGGCTGTGTGGTGTATGTGCTCGGTTGCGACTTTCCTGTCGTGGAAGTCGGTCCTTCGTCGTAGTTTTGCAGTCAGAGGTTGTGGTTTGTGTTGATGCGTGACTTGCGTGGACGTGTGGTTTGGCAGGCTCACGAGAAGGACATCATTGGAGTGACGCATCATCCTCACCGCAACTTACTAGTGACGTACAGCAATGATAACACTATGAAGCTCTGGAAACCTTGAGCTCGAGCTGCTTGTATAATTATTCCTTTTTTTGTCCCACAGCCGTACAAGTGGCATTTTTCTTGGGTCTTTCCGTTCGCCATGGTTGTGTCGTTCTGGAGTGTGGAACTTGCGATCTCCATGCTGTGGCGGCGTCCTCTGCAACGTGGAGCGTTTCGAGTCGTAGTTCAACGTGTGATATAATGCATGGGAGTCGTCTGGTGCACATGTTTAGGGAGTTGGTTTTCGTTGGCTTGTGGTTGAAATTCTCAAGAGTATTCAGTTGTCCGGGTTTGATCGTAGAATGGAGTAATGGAGGGTATTCTTTAATCGGAGTATTGGCGATATTCCTGGCGCGGGTCTCGTTGGAATTCACGGACGCATCCGCATTTCTGATCGCATTTCACTGGAAGTGCATTTCCCAACGCACGCCGAACTGGACCATTATCGAATCAGTAACCGATAAACTGGTTTGGTCTCTGAACTGTGGATTTAGTTGCAGTCTATCTATTGGTGATGGAGGGCTGTGGGATCCGTTGGGTCATGATTTTTTGGGATGAGCTCTGAGCCGCCGCATGAACTATTTTGGTGATTATTTCTGTTTGGGGGTTCTTGTTTTTCTGACTGGAGTATATGAAATCTTGAAAGTGTTGTTTTCCTTTTCCCTTTGTGGAGTTAGTTAAACTAGAATGACCTGATCTATTTAGCGTGCATTCGCTGCAATCTCGGAGTTTTATCGATATTTGTTGCAGCATGTAGGTTGGCGTTTTGGATATACCGATTTCATTACTGTTGTAGTTTCTATTACATGACAGGCTATTCAGGCGTGTTGAACCAGCAATAATTGATGTTGGCTTCTTGTTAATCTATTTGTTGAGTTTTTTACATCCGTTTTACGTGATCAAGGAATCTGGGGCATTGTTACTTTAGCTGCAATATGTCTGGCATTCGGACCGGCTGCATTCTGAATTTTAGCTCGTTAAGACAGTCGGTTTTTGAGCACAGTGCGACACAACTGTTGCAACAGCTCGTGGAATGGATTACAGTCCTCTTCTACTCAGCCATGAGATAATGATGTGTCAGCGCACTAGCCGTAGTTCACTTCGTGCCAAATTGCTTCTTATTTTATTTTCAAATCCCGCCTCATTCAGAACGTACATCCTTTGCACCTCATGAGGGCTTTTGCAGCATAGTATCTTAGTCTTGAAAGGATGAAACCTATCAACAATGTACCTTGTCAAATATGATGTGATTTTTAGATTGATAGGTGCATTTTTCATTGCTGCAGTAATTTTGAAAGTAATCCATTGACCACTTTTTGCTTCTTTGTCTTAGGGTGAAATAATTTAGACTCTAGGGATAAGTTAATATAATTCTTTGGATGTTGAGAGTAATTACTTCGAATCCATTTTCTTATTTGGTTTTCTCTCACTAATTAATAGTTTTACAAATTCCCCTCTATTTGAAGGCATGTTCAAAAACTATCACATTGGAATATTGAACATTACAAATGGCAAATGTTTGAATATACAATATATAAGAAAAACAAAGGGTAGTTTAGACTTTTTTTTGTTTATGAACAACCTTCAATATTGCCAATCTTCACAATTAAAGCATTTGTTTCATCTTCAATCAATGTGTCAATTTCTATAAAATATTTTCTCCAAAATGTGCATTTTGAATGGTGCAAAGGTTGTATTTAGTCAATTGTCTTTTTATTTAACCCCTAAAGGACTAAGGTGCATTTTTTAACAACATAACTTTTTTGGGTAGGTGCATGTGAGTGGAGATTTTCACATTTTGATCCAAATTTTAATAGAAGGTGTGGACAAATAATATCTTTCAAGTGCACTAAATTTCAAGACATTTGGAAATATGAGTCAAAAGTTATGGCCTAATGAGTAGTTTATTTATCAACTCAGGCAGTTTGAGCAGATCTGAAAAAATCATTTTTTTTAGAAACAAAAATTTGAAATTAATTTTATAGATCTATATATAAGATAGAAAACTTAGAATCATTTCATTTTGATCAATGAGTCAAAAGTTATGAGGTATTTTAGTTGCAGGTGGTCCTAGATTCTCTACTCTAAAATAAACTTTGAAGTTCTTTATTGAACTCAATTTTCAATATTTTTGAAAAAATATATATTGGGTGAAGATTGTTTATTACAACATTACAACCATAGGAATTGGCATGTTTCAATTCCATAACTAAATTATTAACAATTTAGTATTTTGATTCATTCTCTACTTTTTTCTACTTACTTTTTTTTTCCTATATGTTGTATAATTCTAAATGATCTCAAATTTTTCAAGCATGTAGCCAACTTGCCTTGAAGAATGAATCCAAAGACGTGCAACCATTTTGAACATTTTTTCATACAAATGTGACCTTATGAAGTCAAGCTGCCCGATTTTTTGTAGGGCCCAAAAAAAGCTTTTTGTCAATTCAAATGCTAATATCTTGCAATCTACCCAGTGGAAATTTCTGAAATTTTTTTCACATATTTCATAATTATCATATTACAATATCCTATGGTTGGATGCGTCCAAAAAAATAATTTTCTTTTTAATACTTGTCCTAAAAATAGCAGTTTTGGAGTGTTTGGGGTAAAAACATAGTCAAGGAACTTTAGGGGTTAATTTTTAAGCATACATTCTTGTCCCAAATTCTATATTCATCCATGAGTTAGATCAAACCATCAAATGAGGTTATATATTGTCAACTAAAATTTGATAAGTCTTATATTTCTTGTTAAATTTTCTATAAGTCCATCTACATTTACCCCCATTCTTTGGTAATAGTAGCTCATACCAAATTTGTGTTAGAATTAGCACCCACAATCCTACCTTCCAAATTTGATGTACCATAATTTCATCTCTCTCTATAAGTTAGTGATTCTTCCAACTTCTTATTTCTTGCTTTGAGAGTGCCTCCATATGTTCAACAAATAAGGAGATAATAACATTTGAGAGATGAATAGTGCACAATTAATAAATGGATTCATTAATGACTAACTTTGGCATGGCAAAAATTATATACTTGTGAACTTAGCACATTGTCCTTCTTCTCCGCAAAATGGACATTGGTGTAAAAAAAATATGAAAGTTCTTATTGTTTTTGTATACTAGGAGACTTGCAATTGATTGAATGTTAATATAGTGAGTTCAATTGGGGGTTAAACATGTGACCTATTCTCTTAAAGCATACTTGCGTGTTTTGATATGAACTTATGCTAAATAGATGGAAATGCTCTTCAACATCAAATGTTTTCCATAGTAGTAAATTGAGCAGTTACATATAGAATGTAGAATAATCATACTAATCTCAAATTAGGTTGTCTATCTTTAGCCCCTAAAGTCCCGAGGCCATTTTTCTGTCAAAAAACACTCAGAACTGCCCCTAATACTGCGTTTATTAAAACTTTCAACAAAATGTTTTTATTGAAAATCTAACCGTCGGATCTTGTACTAGACTTATAGAAGAAGAAGTGGAAAAAATTTAGTGACATTTGACCATACGGATTGAAAGATATAAGCATTTGAAGTCAATTTTTTCTTTTTTGGACTGTGCCCGACAATTTCAGCTGTCTTTGACCATTGATTATGGAAAAATTTTCCACTATGGGTGCTGAATTTAAAAATCTATCATATTCTAGATCATGTTAGGAATGTCTCCAAAAAATTTCAAGTGAAAAAATGACATGGAACACATCCAAAAAAATATTGCAATGTAGCAGTGTCCAAGAGTTCACAATGCCTCACATAATTTTTTGAGCAAGTTTTCCACCACATAAATCTGAAACTCAAAAATCCACATGGTGGATTGAAAGATATAGTATGCCTTTACAATCTCCAAGAAAGAAATTTGAAAAAAAACAAAAACTCTATTACCTATGAAATTTAGAAGCACTATGTGAATAAATAATGGAATATGGCTTTGGGCATGGCATGGAAAAAGGGTCGAGGTGAGTTCCCAGTATGTTCCTATTGTGTTCCCGGTCTGTTCTAATCATTGGGAGCTCTAAGGTACCTAGAACTTCTAATGAGGAACTATAACTATTTGAAACTAAGAATCCTTCATCATGGAACCCGTTGCCCTGTCCTTGGGTGCATGCTACTGCTCCATGCTATTGCCCTGCCATAGTCAAGGCAAATTCCCTTGCCCCCAACTACCCAATGAACTAAAATTTTCACAAAAATGCTCATAACTTCTAAACTATAAGTCAAAATTATATGAAATTTATATACACGCGAAGCTTGTGAGAAACTACATGCTCACAAAAAGTTTGAAAAAATCATGTTGAATATTAAGATTGAATGAGCTTACCCAAAAACCCAAGTGTTCCCCGGAGGAGACACTTGGGACTTTAGGGATTAGTGAAGGAGGTTGGTGAAATTGGTGAATTGTTTGAAAGGTCCTAAAATACTTTTCATTCATTGTGGCAAAATATTGGCTCTATACAATATCTTTAGTGGTTTGTTAGAGGTTCATCTAAGTAAAATACAATGACGCTAGCGTGCCAGCATGAATTTCGTAAGCATGCAACCTTAAATTAGAAGTTAATTTTTTTTTTTTGATTTTTGATTTTTTTTAATATTGATTTTATATTTATAGACGTTTTTACTATTTAGAGTTAAAAAAGGGCCAATAATTGCCCTATATATGACCATTTTTTTTTAATTGCAATTTCCACCGCATTTGCTTAAGTGTTAGCTCAAACTAAAGATATATTACGCCCACTAGAATTAATTGGACCCTCGCGGGTTTTGAACCTAGGCCACCATGTTTAAGTCTCTTTGACCTCTCGCTACAATACTCCAATTTAATGGAGTAATCACCAAGATAAAAAAAATCAACTTCAATGAACACATAGTATACTTCACATAAAATTGACAAAACAATCTTGAACTTACAAATATAAACATAATGAATGAACTCATTGAGTTGATACCAACAAAAATTGGTCTACAAGTGGAAAAAAGAGTTGAAACAAAATTATCACTTTTGTAAGAAAATGAGAACACTTCAATATGTACAATGATTTTAAACATGAGCTATTAGTACGAAACTACTAAAAGACGTAATGAATTCCTAGAAAGTCATGGTGGAAATAAGATTTTTGGAAAGTGAAGCACTGAATTATATATAGGTCAATGCACGTCTACTTTTCTCCTCTTTATTGGTCAAGTATCGTGTATGGTTCCTCCTTGTTCAAATATATATATTTTTAAACTCAATTAAAGCGGTACTTCTTTTTTCTAAATTCTTCTAATGGCCAAAATCATTGTGTGGGATCAGGTTGCCATTTACAAACTCTCAAGGCTCTCAAATCTAGTTACTATAGTGACATGGTCTCCTCCATAATGAAATGTAGCATCCCTCACAGGGCTTTACTTTCTTTAGATCAACTGCTGAAGGGTTCATCCTCGTCATGTAGTTTCACTTCATTATCCATTAGTGCATGAGTGCTTGCCAAGAAACTACTATTAGTAATACTAGTAATTTCAACATTTAAGTAGTCAAGTAATAATTCTATTCAAGTGCTTTCTTTTGCATCATTGTATGCATCTTCCTCCTATCTAGAAATCCAACTCAAACAACATTGTTAATGCACTAAAAATTCAATTTCAATACTTCCATTGTCAGCTAGAAAGTGCCACCAATCTTACAATACTACAAAGTACTTCAAATGCTAAAAGAAAAGTCCAATATACATTTCACATTCCTTCACTGTATTCTTCATTTACTTCCATATTGATAGACCACATTGTCATTACAATAAGGCATACAATAACAACATCTCTTGTTGTTCATAATTTTATTACAGAAGATTACATTAGTCCCATAATTCCATAGTGCAATGAATATTTCAATGAAAATGCACACATATTTAAAGTACAAGTACTTCTTGCTTTTTGAAGGTAACACACATGAAAATTGGGTGTTCTCACTTTCTGAACATAAACAAGATGACTGTCATGCATTGCTGAAGTCAATGTATTTTTTTAATGAACACTCTTTACTTTCTGTCTACAACTCCAAGTGCAAAAATTATTTTGTTCTCTTTTTTTCTTTAAAAAATGCATACTTAAAAGGGGCTTTCGTCATTTTCATTTCTAAAACACCTTATTGTTGAGACTACTTTTGAGTCAACAAAGCTAACAAAGAGCTATTGTCACTAGCTAAAATTTACTTTATAATTTCAATTACTTCACATGAACAATACAAGAATGTGTAAAAAATAGCATTTTTAAAACATAGGAAATGCAGTCGATGTAAGCTCACCAATGCTCACTCAAACACAATTTCCTCCACTGAGATACATCGTAGCTCTTCCTTTTATTGAGGGTACCTGGCTAGGTTGATTTAGCAAGACCTTTCTTTTGAATGGATATATGCACTTTCTTCATAAAGACTTGTCCAAACTTCCAAACATTGCATTCTTGAGCTACACAATTACAACTAAATTAGTAATGAACATTAATACTATTATGCCCTTCACCTTTTTTTTATATTGTACTAACTTATTTCATATTAAGTTCATGTATTGTGTTCAACAAAACTTTACTTAATTAGAAAGCAATTCAATTTTGCCTTCATATAAACTATTCTTAAACAAACCCATGTCATTCTATTCTAGTTTCTATAGCATTTTTGAAGAGTTACACAAACATGAATTGTCATTCATTTTGACATTCATTGACTTATAGTATGTGCTTTCCTTAAGCTTCAAACACAAAGGCCAAGTTTGAAGAACACAAAAAATTATGTAATACAAAGGAATCATGAAGGACTCACCCAATACGGATTATTCTTTGGATGTTGGTAAGGAATTGAAGAACTTCAACCCACTTCCACTTCCATGTCTAGTTAAATTTTCAATTTCGTACAAGTGCCTTACTTCATTTTTTAAATATCGATTCCTTCTTTTCTTTTTGGAATTAAGGTATTTCCAACAACCACCATCACTAGTACATATGTTTGTTTTTGAAAATAAATTTCTATAAAGATTCATCAACAACCTTGTAAACGCAATTTTAAAAACCACATTGCAATTAAACTCTTGAAGGAGGCACTACAAACCAACAAATTCTTTTCTACTTCTATTCTTCAAGAAACAACCACAAATTACTTTTTATCATTTTATAGAAGTTCTAGCATGCACTACTTAAATTCAAGAAACAAATGAAGAAAAATGAATTTTGACATAAATTTTTTCCTTGAAGAAACACAAATGCAAAGTTTTCAGCTTCTAAGTTTCGACCATACCCAACACAATGTACTCTTACTCCTCCAAAACTTCTACTCTTATAAACCCTATTGTACTCTTTTCTTTGTAAGCACAAAATATGTTATCTATAGTGAATTGTTGTTGTTTTAATAAATCACATAATAAACAGATTACCTAAACAACTTGTAGTCTGATTTTGTGTTTCCCTTTTTGCTGATTGGTTGTTTGGTTGTTAACTTGTGGTTTTTACCAATAGGGAGTGTAGTTGTGCTGGTTAGTAGTGTTAGTTATCAATCGGGAGTGAAGTCAAGTGAATTGAGATCTTAAAGGTTAGGCCTATTGGGTAGTTACGGTGGTTGGCTAGGTATTTAGGCGGGTGAGAATCAATCGGAGTTCAGTTGACCTCGAGCGTAGCAGGCACTCCTTCCGATCGTGGAAGTAAAACAATTGTTGTTTTTGTATTTTGTTTTTGATTAATGTGATGGAAATATTATCGATTATGTGTGTAACTGTGTATTTTTATGTTGTGTGTGTGCTTGACAATTGGATGTGTGTTTGAGGAGATCAAATGGGAACTGTGGTATTATTTTCAATTGAAATCTGTGAGCAATTGGGAGAGTTATTGTGTGCTGTGTGTGTGTGTGGAAAATTACTGATAGGAATTTTGTGTGAGACTGGAGTGTTCGGAACGAGTGATAAAATACAATTGTGTTCATTGTTTGAGTGAGACTAACGGAGAGGTTAATACCGATTGAGAAGAGAGATTATGAAAACTGCGAGTGAATTGAGAGTAATAACCCAATTGTGATAAACATAAAGTGAATTAATTAATAATGAATAACCATTGGGAAATCAATAAGAAACATGAAACAAAGTAAATCCAATGCATTGAGAGACAAGTGTAAGTACTGTCATAAGACCGATTGGAGTGAGATCAAATGTCCAAGCTGAATTGGTGCAAAACAATTAGGGCGGCAATCGAAGCATAGTGAAGAAGAAAAGGAGCAATCAGTGAAGGAGAAAGACTTGTTGGAGAACAAACCAAGCTTCTTGGAGTGAAGACTTAAGCCGCCAACGATTGGAAGTTGATAAGTGGTCCTTAAACTGGGAACTATTGATATGATAAAAATAAGGGTTAATCAAACTTTAGATCATGCAATTGGGATCCTTTGGTTATTATAGGAATTTCGGTTAGAAATAATTTACCTCCTAGAGTTCGAACTCTAAAAACCTTCTACACAACTCTTTTGCTACAATAGACGAAATCCATCCAAGTAAGGAAACTCTAAAAAACAAACAGGATTTTTTTTGGAATCCTTATAGGTAACATGTATGCCAAAAAAATAAAGACAGAGAGTACTCAAGCTTACAATGCTTTTGATGCACTCTCTTATAACAATTTATGACATTTTTGAAATTACTACTTGCAATCTGCATCCCTGACACTCAACAAGGCAAAATATTTTGTCAACTCTTCGTCCATTTAATTTCATCACTTTCTAATATGTGAAGTCCCTACTTTGATAAAATAATGCAAGAGTTATTTTGGAACAAATTCGATTCCTTTAGTATGTCCACAATCTCCAAACATCTACAACTTCAAAATCAGAATCCTATGAGAAGAATAGACGCACTTAGAAATTATAATCAAATTCAATAAGATCAAGATTTGCTTGTAAAACCATAGTCTCTCCAACTCCAGTTTACATGAAACTCAACTTAGATAGTATCCTACATTTAGTTCAACGAAGGAGAAATTTAAAATCCACAACTCTTTTGCCATATTGAGTGTCAACTTTGGCTTCGTTCCTTTCATTTACATCAAATATATTTTGGAATAGTAAAAAAATTGTAAATTCGATATTTTAGCTCTCATTTGAATTTACTATTCTAATCAAGAACTATAATTTTTAGTAAAATAATGGAAAACAAAAATAGAAAAATAAAATAATCGCAAATGTCTTATTCAAATTCAAAAGATTTTTCTATTTCACTTACATGCTAAAACACATTTCTAAGAGTTTTAACGACTTTTCATGCATTCTTTAACTTTTATTCATTTATAAATTTGGTTGATATCACACTTCACACCTATACAAAATTTCAATTAAAGGAATTTGAGAAAGAATGTCTACATTTTATCACATGCCTGAAAAGTTGTCTTCTTTTGTTCTTCACTTACCAAGGCTCTTTATAGTACCGGTTCACTTTATTCTCCTATTTTAAAGTAGACCATTCTAATCTAACTTCTTGGTTTTCATCAATGAGTCCTCATAAAAGTAACTATATCCGTGCAAAAAAACCTAATTATTCTCCTAATATAACCTATTTGAACTTCACTCTAAAACCTTATGCAACATAACTATCTTCTCCTATAGCTTATGAGGACTCAATTTTGCAATTATTACAAAGAGTATGCTAAAGATTTTTTATATAAACTTTCCTTTCAAAACATGAGAGTAATGTCCATAAAATAGAAAAAATAGTCTAATATTGAATTGCAAACAAGCACACCTAACATGAATGAGATATTACAGATCTTCACATCATATACTCACTTGCATAATACGGATAGGTGTTTTTTCTAATATGTAAGTTGCATCATCTAATGAAATTTGCCTCGACAAAGAAACTACCACCTTAACTTCTTTGGAATCTTTGTCTTTCAAGGAAGTTGTGACACTCTGATCATATTGAAAGTTTTTAGCTTTCTTTGTCAAGAAATTTTTCTACAAAGGAAAACACCTACAAATTTGCGGACAAGAATATTGCATTAGTCTCATGCATTACGATTAAGCATTGTGGCAAAATGATGCATGCAATATTTGAATTTTAAATTTGTAAATCTGAGTACTCACCAATGCCCCCTTCTTTCCAATCAACAACAATGGTATTATAAAACTTTTGTCATTTCTATGCATAGAAAGGTAGCCAACTTCTAAAACACTTACATACAATTTCAAAAGCAAATTGAAATTTTTGTACAAATTGTGGTCATGAGTCTTGAAATGCGGTGCCAACTTCATCTTCATCCGTTCCAAAATTCATTAGGGTGTTGTTCTCAGAGTCTTCTTCATGTACTTATTGAGCTTCATTTTCTACAAACACATATGCACACAAAATATCATTTTCTGTGATAATGTCCCCTTCTAAATCAACGACGTTGTCATCATCATTTGCGTCCATGTCCTCTTCTTCAAATACAGCCTGTATGAATGAGTTGCCATCTATGTCAACGGAGGACCCAATGGAGTTCTCCAATAAATTTTGGGCTACTCTTGTGGAGTGATAATCAACGTGTAAAACTATAGACCAACATTCTTTGTGAAGTCCTTCACAAAAAAAATTTGAGACATTTGGAGTGGAAACACAAAGGAATTCGAAGATCTTCTCATCAATCTACTAAGTTTCACAAAAGTGTAACCATAATTGTCTTCCTTTAAGCATGTCGTAGGTCCTCTCTTTATAGACTCCACCTAGTCATACAACAAAACAATAGGCCTTAGTCGACCATAGTCCAACTCTGAAATCTCTTGAATTTTACCATAATAGGTCACCAAACCACTGACAAGATTCCTATTTGAACGACCACTTTGTTGAATAGTCTTGCATGTGACGGTCACACCACAATCATTTGTTACTAAGTTATTCTTCACTAATGACACACACAAATGTATGCCATAAGCCTTCATGGACTTGAACAACTTAGCCTTAACATTAGGTGGCATGGATAGGTCCACGACATTGTTTTCAAAGTTCTTTTGTCCTCCAAGAACCACATTTTGCAACCATTGAGGAAACTCAGGAATTAATACTTGTTCTGGTGGATACTCTAAACGTCTCCTTTGCCTTGGATGAATTGTCCACCTAAAAGCATCTCTACTAAGTTGACGCTCCAAAGAGAGTTCATTGTGACTCTTGTTTTTTTCAAAATAATTTCTAAATTAATTCAATTTGAAATATGAAAAGCATGAAAGTCTACAAATTCAGGATAAATTATGACACCCTAAGCCTATATAAATCACAACAAGAATAAATGAAATAGAAATTTACTAATGCAATTCATATATGCATTGTAATGACTCACTCTCGTAATCTTGCTAAGTATGTGGAGTTATTGAGGACATATGAGTGTGACCAACTACGCTCTTCCTTTGTAAGAATTCTTGTTGAGTAAGCATTGCAAGTTACTTCTCCACTATCACTAGGTTCTTCCTTGACGTCCCAAACTCTTTGATGAGTTGACTCACACTCTAGAATGTATTATGTACATAGACCTAGTGTCCTAGTCCAACCTCAACAACATTTCCAGTCGCCATACATCTTTCTGGTCTGGCCTTGTTCTTTACATATGACTTCATGTATTTCATGTACCTCTCAAGAGGATACATCCAATGTTTGTGCACAAGTCTACATAAGTAGAGTTTTTCCACCAAGTGAACAAGCAAATGAGTCATGGGTTCAAAAAAGGACAAAGAGAATTCATATTCTACCAAGCACAAAGTAATTGCAACTTCCTCGAAGAGTGTATCCATGGATGTCGAGTCCATTGTCTTTGAATAAAGTTTACAAAAAATTGAACTTACATGCATAATAGTTTTTTTCACTCGTAATGGTAGCAAACCACTAATATAAATTGGAAAAATTTGTTGCATGAGAACATGGTAGTCATGGCTTTTGAGGCCATGTAGCGTATTGTCTGGAAAAATGCATGTTTCCATGTTTAACATGTACCTTGTAGAAGCCTTCAAGTTTGATAAGTATTCTATGAATTTTCTTTTACCTACTTCTGATAGGATGTAGGGAGCTTTGGAATGTGGAAACCAATTCTTGGGGCTTTAGCTCAACAAAGATGCAAAGTTGGTTTGCAACCAGCCTCTTTTATGTCTTTACAAACTGTTGGTCCATCTTTCATTCCAAACACTATTTTCAAAAGATTTTCAGCAAAGTTTTTTTCACAATGCATAGTGTCAAGTGTATGTCTGATAAGAAGCTTCTGCAATTAGAACAAGGCTAAATGTCATGAAATAGGTTTATAGAAATGATACCCACAAACTGATTTGCATAGAGCAGATGACGGCTCTTGCACTTCAGATGTCCCTTCTAAGATACTTGCTTTCACAATTACATAAATTTAATTGAAGCAATGACATTAGACAATGAAAGTAGGAAGAAACAAGTACTCACGTCCCAATAGGGTAATAAGATGGAATTTCATTTCAATAAGATGGAATAAAATTTAAATAAGATGGAATTTCATTTCACACCATGTACTCAAATTGGACTAGTGTTCGTTCCTAGTACTCCTCCACCGGCTATCCACCGCTCTTTGGCTTCATCCCTTCTCTTATGCTCTGAATTCAAAACTCTTGATGGCTTCTGCCAATGTTCCTCTTTTCCATTGAAAGATTGAGTCATGAATATGAAAAGATGCCCCATAGGCAAATACCTTCAATGGCCTTAAAATATATTTTTTTCCAAACTTTTGGAATATCTAGACTTTGCATCTGGACCACACATTAGGACAACCTTGGTACCCCTTAGTAGTACATCCTAAGATTAAACCATAATCAAGATAATCATGTACACTCCACATAAAGATGCCTCTCAGTGTGAATTTTCCTGGATTAGGATTTTTTGACATGTCAACAACGGGTACTCTACTCCATAGTACTATCAATTCATCTACAAGTAGTTCTAAATAGACGACTATGTTAGTTGACTTAATAGACTTTTTTCTTGAAATGATTAATGAAAGTATGACAAAAAACCACTTTGTCACCATCCAACTAGGTACGTTACAATTTAGAAGGAAAATGGGCCATGTGAAATGCCTGGTCGATATGTTTGCGAAAGGGTTCATGCCATCAAGTGCTAATATGAACTTTGAATTTTTTATTTGGTCCCTGTTGGTCCTATTAAATCTTGAGTTGTAGTGGTCACCAATGGGCAACCTAAACCATAGTAGCCTTTATAGTAGGGTTCTTTATGCATACGGTTTTTTGTGGTATTGAGTACTTTATTTCTAACTAAGATATGTCCGTTGTGCTTGTTCCTTTTAGGTATTTCAAGTTTGGATTATATGCAAAAAAAGCTATTTAAAAGGTGAATTTTTCCTCTATTTTTAACTACATGGTTGGACTAAATGTCACCAGACTGCATGTTTTCTGCAACACAACTACATTTGTAGACTACTCCCTATCTACAAGTGTACCCATGGTATATAAAGTGCAACTTTGGCATCACGTTGCTTGAAGAGCAGGCTCTTTTCACTAGATTTACAAACTTTGGATACTGATGGTGTCTTATTGAGAGAAGTTTGTTTTGGGAAATCATAGGGATTTTGGTTGCTACTAAAAATGACTTGAGGGTAAGGATTTTTGCTTGATGTCTCTTTAAACCTTGAATCTTCAACAAGATGTCTGCTTGAACCTTGAATCTTCAATAGGATGTCCTTTCGAACCTTGAATCTTCAACAAATCTTGAATCAGCTCCCTGTTGGTCTATCATGTTATGGCTCTAGGGGTTCAAAGGTCAGAAAGGGGATAAAAAGCTACAAAATACGGGATGAGTAGAATGGACGACAGACCATGAGCTGAACCGTCCGTGAATATGGCTCCTAAAATTTCAAATTCACGGTCTAGTGGTGATCAATCCAATCTCACTGTGAGAACAACATAAGATTCAACCATATGAGTCATTAACCCCACTCCGTTGCCCACAACACAAAATGAAGTAAAGCCATGTACACAATATTAAATCAACCCGCAAACAAAGTTTATAATGCAAAAATTGGACAAAGCTACATGCCCATAATACGAAATGACAACGAGCTTCCAAATCCGACTAAGAATAAAAAAGCCACAAGTCACAACATAGGCTAGGTCCTTGTGAGGTAAATCTTCTCTTGAATCTTCAAATCTTCATTTGAATCTTCGAATCTTCAAGTCTTCAATCTTTCAATCTTTCAATCTTTCAATCTTCTCTTCCACCTTCTTCTAAGTTAACAGTACTATAATGGGTACCAAAAACGTCTTAAAGCTTCACTTTAAGTAAGTGATAACTTTTTTTAAAAGTTAAAACAATAAGCTTTGATTTCTCAAAATCTCGTCTGAAGCAAAGCTATTGTCTATGAGCTATGTGCTCTCAAAGATTCCCTATAAGAAATTTGAGTGACAGTACTCTACTCCACCTTTCTATTCATAACTTAAATTGTACGAATGATATTGACAAATGTGATAGCTTAATAGAAAGCTAACAACAAGATCTATATTTTACTCACTTTTCACTTTACTCCAATGAAATTCGTGACTCTAGGAGAGGTACAAAGTCTTTGCTCCTCTTTTTGGATTGCAACAAACCACTCCTTATTCAAAGACCTATAAAATTCATATACAAGCTTAAAATCAAATGAAATTACCGCCAAAAGAAGCGCAACACTCCCATATATAACTCCACCAAATTTTATTTTAAAAGCTTTCTCCAACACATAACACATAACATCCAATCAAAGTTTTGGTTCTCCACACTCCAGCACACCACATACACATACACCAACATTGACGAGAAGAAGAAGAGAATCTCTCCCCCCTTCTCATTCCACATGGGCCATATCAGCCTATATGAGCATCTTTCATGCTATAGGCTCTCTAAAATATTACTTTCTTAGTATTCTAAATGCTTCTTTAGATCCACAAACCTCAAAGTCAACTAAAACAAGGTAAACAACCTACTAACTTTCATCCAATCTAAATAAAACTAAATGGTAGTAGTACAAACTCAAAATATAGGTAAAAATACTCTATTTTAGCACCAAAAATCTAATTTTGAAACCATTTACTTTATACACTTAGGAACTCCAAAATACGCAAAAGTACAACAACAATGTAATTTGTTTTCTGTTCTGTGGTCAGTAAATTGAGTGGTTCTTGAAGCCAAAAGCAATGGCCTACTTCACTAGAAATACGGCTGACCATCTATTCTTCACTATTGTTCTCAAAGCACCCCTCAAACCCCATTTGATAGTTCTCGGAAAGCTTAGGTTCAGATTTCAAAACGATCACCAAAGCCTTATTTTCTAATTGCAAAACTAGCAGTGAAAATTGTTGGGTACTTATTTCAGTTCGTGATTGAACACGACGTTCAAAAGGTCCCGCTTCATCTCGCATACGTCGTCTTGAAGTAGATGGTTGAATTGGATCAACCGGTAATTGCGATAACGGCAATTGCCAATTGTTAGGGTCTTGTGAATCAATTACTATAAATACTAAAATCCAAACTAGAATTAACTCAAAATACATCATAAGAAGCAAAACTACTCAGTTCTCTTTATTCTATACCTAATAGCTTCTTCGAAAAGCTTGTTTTCTCTTTAAATACTTCAATCACATCATACTAGCTATCTTTATAATAAAACCAAAATGCCAACAATCAACTTACAATGGTATAAAACTGCCACGAAATCAACAACGGTCGCCAAGTTGCGGACTTGGTTGGTTGAAGAAGTCCTTAGTTAGCTGCTGGCCAATTTTGGATTCGAATCTTATCAGATTCGTTGATTTGGTCTAAGTAGCTGCAACTTGGCACCGTTAGTGAAAGCAGGAAATAAGCAGCCAACCAACCAGCCAACCTGTTTCCTGTGAGCTAAGTGATAAAATTCAATACAACCCAAGACCGTAGACTTCTCCACGACCCCACCTTTTCTATCTCAACCCTTTTCTTGTATTAGGGCTCAAGGTTAATCCTTTGATATTTTTACATAGTAAAGTTATTTACAATAAGACAACGGTAGTTCAATTTGAGCATAATAGATTTAAAGGACACAATATCTAAAATTCAATGTCCACTACGTATTTGTGCTTCATCTTCATGTCTATTTTTTCTATTACATTCGTATTTTAGAATCTTCCTTATTTTACTATGCGATTCATTTCATGGTCACATGTTTAGGCTTCTTTAGACTTGTATGGATAGTTGGGTAGGAATGGCAACTATATGAAATCATGCAATGTTTGACATTTTACATGATATGCTCACATATATGAATCAATACACTCAAATGTGATGATGCCTATAATTTGATGTGTGTGTAAGAACCATTCTCATTATGTTTCTTGATTTGATGTTTTACGTTTGAAAATTATGGAGTAAGGTTCAAGCTGTCTAATCCCATTGAATGTTGAGAAGGTCATCATTCACTTGGTGATCCGTGCTAGGATGGAGGCTATGAAAGGATGAGCCGTTTGAATTTCTCATTTTCTTCTAATTTTTTGAGCTTGTTGTTTTTCATTGCAGTCTCATTTATTGTCTTTTGCGCTTATTCATGATTCTTTGACTATGTCTTACCTTCCTAAGTTGAAGTCTAAACTCAAAAAATACCTTAATTGGGTTGATCAAGAAGTGGAGTGGTCTAAAAGCAAGCTTCTATTCTTTGATACTAAGGTAGTTAGAGAGCTTCTAAGTCGAGGTGTCGGGAAAAATGTGGAGTGGACGAAGAAGGCAAATTTGAATTTTGCCGAATGGAGATATGCACAAGGCTTGATTTTAAAATAATGTCCTACAATAAGCCTTAGAAAGGCAAGTATGAAGCTCAGGTAGGAGATTGGATTTTTTATAACTCGACAGAACATTTAGACTAGCTAGAGCCCAACCCTACTCCCAAATATTGGACAACAAATTTTTTTCCATGTATGAGGACCCAACTGTAGGTGGCAATGAGATGCCACTTGTGGAACAAAACTCTGATTTATCATCGAATTAGTTGAAGCAGAACAACTCAACCGCAAATCAAATAGGGCCCTGAGATGATGAACCCGATTACAATGACCTTGGATATTATGAATTCAGTGTCACTTTAGTAGTATGTTTTGGAGAAATTGAGGAAAGAATAAGCAGCAAGTCATGTGCATAATTTTTAGTCTAAAACTAGAAATGAGCAATAGTGCTCATTGCAAGTAGCATATCTTGGGATTTTGTTTTGCCAACATTGCTAGGAATTCAAAACTCTGTATAGTCTTGGTGCTCTAGATTTCACCACACATGTATAAAATCTTCTATTGAATTTCTATTTTAAGTTGTTGCACTTGTACTGTGCCTAATAGATTTGAAATTTGAGTACTTGTCACCATTCCCGACTATGGTAGTGTGTCCACTTCTAAAGCAAAGAGTGCTTGTCACCATTCCCAATTAGGGTTTGTTTTTTCTTGGACATTGTTGATTTCAACGAGTGCCCGTGGTGGAAGGTCCATCCTCCTTGTGCTACCCTACCTATAGTAGGGGCCAGCACATTTGGCCTATGTTAAATATACGATTTTCAACAATATTGAATCCATTTTGTTAGAACTCTGTCATATTGTTTTGTCATCACCTCAATCAAGTTTCATCTATTTTTTAATCAACTTTATCATCTACAATTTTTATCCACTTTCATACATACATTTCATTCACAGGCCTCCAAATCCCTAAACCACTTTCATCCAAATATTTCATCCACTTTCATTGATATTTTCATACATTCATCCATATTTTTCATCTATTTCTTTCAATTTCTATAATCAATTTCCTCCAATCATTTTCTTTCATTTCATTACACAACTCTCCCAAAACTTTCTTGTGCAATTTCATCCATTTCTTTCCTGAACTTTTATTACTTTTCCCATCCATTTTTTAAAACCTTTTTTCATTTTCCTTGTTATATTTTTGTTCCCCACTCACCAATCCATGCTTCCTGCTCACCGTTTACCACTCCACGCTCGCTTTCCAGCATTCCCTATAGGAAGGGTACTGTAGTAGTAGGATCCAACGTTGGGAGGCTCTAGCAATTGGGAAGGTCCAACATGTGAGAAGACCCGACTAAAGGTCAAACAACAAGGGCAACAAGCCAAAAAGGGGGGAAAGAGTGTAAATTAAAAAAAGGTTAGATAGAAGGGAGGGGAAGTAGAGAGAAGGGCAACGCATTCACCGGCCACCTACACACAACCTCCTAACCTTAAACTGGCTCACCAAGAAAGAAAACTACAAATAATGGAAGGAGGCTAGAAGGGAAGAGGTTAAGTAGGAAGCAAGAATGAGGAAGAAGATAAATAGTGAACTAGCCACTAAGTTAGGTAGACTCTAGGGGAGATCTAGGATAGGCCCTCGTGACCATTAGAATTAGGATTAGTATGACGGATTTAAAGGAGCATAAGAGGGGAGAAGAGGCCCATTAAGGAGCTTGGATATTCCAATCCATAGTGTAAGACCACCATGAATGCAATTGATGGAATAGTGTTAGTATAGAAGGATTAAGTAGGAAGGGAAAGAAGGAGGAAGATAAAGAAAGAGATTGGATCACAAGCAAGTAGTTGCCTTCCTTCAAAAGTTGGTGGGCCGGAACCAAACAAAGGAGAAAGACAAAAACAAGAAAAGGGCCCTTATGGAACCAGAAGAGGCATATAAGGATGTGGATGAAACCTACTCAAACCTTAACAATAATGAGGTTAATCATTAATTTAACTTTTGGAATCTTAGCCTTAAGTAGCATTGGGATTTTTCAGTTAGGTCTAACTCATAGTTGGTAAGTATGGAATGGTAGAGTAGGGAACATAGAATCTTAGGGTTGTAAAACTAGAAAGAAGCAACCCGGTGGTAGAAGTAGAGGTTACAACTTAGACTTAGTAGGAGAATCGAAGGCGACATTAAAAGTAAAAAAAACCATAACATCAATAGAAATTAAAAATAGGAAGTGATTTAGGTTTCTTACATAGCAAATAAAGAAATCCCCACTATGGGCTAGTAGAGATTGTGGGGATTATTACCAACCATCCCAACACTAGGGAAGTAAAGCAGATTGCAAAACTTCACCCTAGACCTTGACAACCTAAGGATCAACCGTTAGTTGACAAGCTACATTACTATGTTCTAGGCATTTTTTTTACCCATCTACAAAATTAGGAAACACTAGCAAGATCCATTGCTTGGAAGGCACATTGGACCACACTCACAACACCCCCTTTAAATCAAAAGTGGATAAAAGCTAAGAACCTAGTCGTGTTTGCTTCCTTACCAAAGGTGGGTAATCAAGCACCTATATGAGGTTAGGTGCTTTCAAATTTTTTTGGTGCAAAATTTGGCTTCAAATTAGGAATTAGTGTCAATTGTATGGCCTTAGAACTAGACCTAAAAAAAAATCTTTGGCAATTTTAGCTCTTGGGCTCATACAAAATAGGATAACTAGGTTTCAAAGAGTGATGCAAAATGCGAGATAAACAAACTCTTGGAACTTCAATCATACAAAACTAAAATTAAATATTTTATTGATATGTAGAAAAAATTTCAGCCCAATTGACCAAGTGGATTCAAAGATTATAACATTTGAAGTGAGGAAAAAAAAAATTTATATTTCTATAAAATATGGTCAGCATACTTGGGCCCCTTTTGGAGTAAATTTTTTGCTCTCTAAGAACATAAAAACTTTGACAACTTATAAGTATATGATACTAGGTTTACTCACAAAAAAATTTAGAAGAAAATATGGAGTCTAGCTTATTCGAAATCACACTTTAATGTAAAGAGGTTAAATAAATTTGCAATACACTAGTTTGTTTTTTATGATTTCCTGTGCAATGAGGAAATTTTTATTTTAAATCTGAATGGTGAAAAGTTAGTGACAAAAATTTGGAATATGTGAAAAAAATTGAATAATTCTGACTTCATTGATTGCAAGATAATAAGACTTGAAACTGGAAGAAAATGTTTTTTCTTGAAACCACCCAAATATAGCCAACAAAGTTTTACTCCTCTTAGAATGTGATTTGAAGACTAAAATTTGGGATTTGGGGGACAATTGTATGCCATATTTTATTATATACATACATACCAAATTTCAAGAGTTGATGATCTTTTTTGAAAAAGATTCTTCAAAGATTTCCAAATTACCCAAAATACCTCAAAAGTTTATGCAAACATAACTTTTGATCTAGGCATTTGATTGGGAAAAAAAAATTTCACAAAGAAGATATTTGTCTACACATTGTGCCCAAATTTCTTGAACATCTGACCAAAAATGATTTTGTAGAAGCCTACCTAAGATTTCTTTCATATGTTGAATGGACACTTGATCCTTTAGAGATCAAAGGAAGAGCTAGTCACCATGGAAATCATGCATTTTAGTATCATGTGAGAAAATTGACATGCCAAATATAAAGTTCAATAGAATGCCTAGCATAGTATAATTTTTAAAATGAATTGTACAAAAAACTTGAAACGTCTATTTTATTTTCTAAAAGGACAATTGTTCATAAAACAAATATTAGAAAATTCTTGCAAGTTTCTTCAGAATCACTTTTGAATGGAATATTTTGAAATTTTGACATGAAGTGTGGAATTGTAAATCTTCTGTGAATTTTTTTTCTAGATTCTAAAATTGAATGTCTAAATCAAAAGATATGTTCGTCAAAGCTTTTAGGACAAAGAAAGATGCTGAAAAACACATGGACTTTTTAGCTAATTTATAAGTAGACATACTTTACAAAGAGCAATACAATATGTTTGTTTTTAAATTTATTTTATAATATTTTACAAAATAAATAAACAAAAATTGGTTCAGTTCAAATTGTATGATATACCATTGCCATCAATGGTATTGAAATTTTTTAGTTTCAAAATAAAGTAATTTATAACTTTTTGGGGGGTGTTCTTCTACTTCTTCTTAACGCTTTTTAAAAGAATGGAAATAAAGGGGATTTATTTTTCCATAGATCCTTAAATCATTTTTTTACATAATAAAGCATAACACAAATCCAACAAGTGTTGAAATTTGATTCCAAAGGGATTCAAAATTTGATAACCTTCTTTTTAAGTCTATATAAAAGTTATATTCTTCAGTCTATTTCTATAATCTTACAATCTATCAAGTTCATAATTTTGAACATTTTACCATATATTTTCCTACTAAATGTAAGATCTTACGATTGATTCCTTCAATCAATTTTTTTAAATTTTTTATCCTTATACAAAAAAAACTTCAATTTTACAGAGGAATGAAATTCATGTAAACATATTTATATACTCACATTTGTAGAAAATTTAATTTGGAGACATTGTCTAATGATAATAGTATTGATTTGAGTACACTAGAAACCAACCATAGAGTGGTAATGTACATTTAATGCATAAAAATGCAAGAGACTAGTTCATAGTGTCATTTTTTTAATTTGCTAATTTGAAATGTATTTGCCATATTGCTTATATATTGGCAATTTAATCCCTTTACTTTCTAAACCATTGAAATTGTAGTGGTGTTATGAGAAGTACATCAATAATTAGCATCAATTAAATTAGTTTATGTTTTTTTTAAATGTTTAAAGAAATACATAGATTTGCATTAATATGCAATTAGAAAAGAATACAAATTCATGGATTAAAAGTGTAGAGGAATTCTTGACACGGTTTGACAATACCTGGGTACAAATTAGGTTCTTTGGCAATTGCTCTCGTTTTACAAATACAAAGAACGTATTTCTCCCTTATATAAAGAATTTTAACTAGTTTTCTTTTTGCCTTAGCAACCATGTACAAAAAGTGTTCCTATTTGTTTATTAGGGTTGGTTTATATGACTTTTGAACTGTTGTCTAATAAAGAAAAAAAATTATGAAGGATTAGTTCTTTTGGTTTGATGTATAGTTTCTTCTATCAATGAAAATTATCTATGTGTTTTAAAAAAATAAATAGAAAAATTGACCTTATAATCTCTACATGCAACTAGAAATGTCTTAGTGACTTCATTTTCAGCTCTTTGAAATATAGTAGCCAACCCATTTTCATTCTATAGGCCACATTCTTTCTATGAACATGTGGCACAATTTGAGGAGCAATTGTGGGACATTGTAGTTGGCTACAAGGTTGTTAACCTCTAAAAGCCATGGCCGACATTTTCTGGGCATTCAGAGTCAAGAACCCCTGTCGATCAATTCTTATAATTTGTAAATCCGGACTATAGATTTCCTCGGAAATTGAACCTTCACACTTAGGAAGTAATTATCTCCTGGATTCAATGGTGAAGTCCCCACTGAATGGTGCAATTCATTGTTATTCCATTTTGATTGCAAAGTGTTGAGAAGCTCAATGTTCTGACTGTGACATTCAAGGGTTAATGTTGCAACCATCTCTTGGTCAATTTTGATATCAAACTATAGTAAAAAATAGAAAGCTTTATATCACCATTATAGGTTGAAGAAAAACTTCCATTAAAATTTTTTAAGTAATTATATTTTTTACAATAAAATTGTAGAAAAAATATACAATCCTTCTATATTCTATTTTTTAAACAAGAAAAATCGCACACCAAAAAAACTGTAATGCAAATATGTATAGTTCCATAAGTGGTTGGAAATGGGTTGGATACCTTAGTTCAAAGTTTTTCAGAAAATCAAGAAAAATGTTGAAGGGAAAGAAAAGAGTTGTAAAAGTATTTCCATTCATTTTTCCAAGCAAATATTGCTTACATTATGAAATTATCCACATTGTAAAGATGCATAGCATAGACAACAAACAAAAATCACTACAGTAGAAAAAAAAGACAAACATGCCACTAAGAGCCACTTCACACTACGGCACAAGGTCGAGAGGTCGTAGGTTTCCACCAATCAAATTCTAAAAAACCAAGAGTTTGGCCTTTCAAGCCTTCACACTAGCTGGCACAAGTCCAAAGACCATTGCCTTCCAACTACCTACATGGCAATAAAATGCGTACATGGTGACGGACTCTCAAAAAAAGTTTGGATCAACTAGAAATAGAGACCCAAACTATGGCTGAGAGGCTATTGACTAATGACAAGATTTCAACCATTAGATTGGTAGGTGGATTAGTAGGTAGGAGTTCATTACTGAGAATTTCGACTTTGGGCTTGACTTTTGGAGACTTCACACTACGGCCATCCAAGTTGAGAGGCTATTGTAGGAGTTCATTGCCAAAGGTTTGGACTTTGGACTTGACCTTTGAAGGCTTACACTATGGCCAACCAGAGGCTCCAACTCCTATATTTTATAGCCTATTTACTACTCATTTATTTGTACTCTCAACAAAGCTCAGGCACTCAATCTCATGGCCTCTCAACTTGGTTGGCCATAGTGTGAAGTGCCCCTAAGTTTCTAGAAGGAATAAACCTGAAATAAAATAAGTTCCATTTTTGATTGGATAAGTAACTCATTGTGTGCACTAATAGCATGCCACATGATGTAAAAAATGAATGAAGTGCCTTTGCCCTTCAAAAAATATAATTGCAAAATATAGCCTTCAAGGAACTCTAAATTTTATAAAATTTCTAGTATCTTGCAAGTCTACATTTCACTAAACATCAAAGCATGTCTAAAAGGATTGGTTTCCATGTGGAGTCAGGGTGGGTTTAATGTTGTAATCAATAGTCCAATTCTTTTGGAACTCCCAATTCACCACTTCAATCTATGATCGGTGGGGCTTCACCAACCCTCAACTCCACATGGAAACTAGCCTTTAACTAAGGTAATTACACCTAAAATGAATTGAATAAGCTTTGTGGCATGACAACGTGATGTAATACATGAAAAATAATTTATGCACATTGGTAAAAGACTAGGAATCAAGATGCAAGTGGTTCCATAATTTTTGGACATGTTGTGAATTAGTTACAAATTTTCAAAGATGCAAGGTGTAGGGTGCCAAAAGTGTCATGTAGGTGATGCCAAAATGCATTTGATGCATATGAAGGATGACATTAGAAAAGAAGTAAAAGCGACAAAAAGTGTACCCAAAATGGTCTATTTTTTAAGGTTGCCACCTCTAGAGTGCTATTAATAGAGTGGTACATTGCTCAAATTCACCTTACATTTGTCCTCGTCATCCCTTCATTTTTGTATTCTTCCCCTTTCATTATATCACATAATAACCTGAATAAATATCAAGATATAAACTAAATAACATAATATCATAACTTAAGTTTATAACTGCATAGCATTTGTTAAGGTAAAAGATATAAACTAAGTTTTCATATATTTTTGTTCATGATAACCAAAGTTTATAGTCACGTGATTATTAAGTGGGCATATGGTCGAAAACGCTCCAAAGTATTCTACAGCAGCTTGGAAATCACAATCATCCAAACAATTAATATGTTGTCCGCGCGCACTGCTCTTATGAGCATCGATCGCTATGCACATATTCCAACTCCTGTACAGTACAGTGGCAGGTTTGAATCATTCAACCCCATCAACAGACGGGACATAATTTGAAAATTGAAGACCGTTCCATTATATATCAAGCTTCTCCTCGGATCCCGTGACTGCCTTCCGTCGTTGGGGATCCAATGCAATAACTGAAACAAATAAAACTTAAGCTTACTTTGCCGTTGCCCACATCATCATTCAAGCGGTTTTGCCAGCGACTGAGTCCGTTCGCAAGGCCCTTGACAGCTACACCGGTACGGTACAATTGATTTACCTGAACCCTTAGATAACGGCTCCCAAGCGCGTCTGATTTCATTTCGCAAGCGTCATATCAATCTGCTGGTACACTTGGGCGAGGGTGAAGAGGTAGCTGGCAATTCGAGGTCGAGTGATACCTAGAATGGCGAGCGTGGTCTTTTAAATTTCTGTCGCCGATGCTGTTCGTCTGGGTGTGTGGTTTCAAGACGCTCTGCTCTGTCGCTGCCATGAACGCTCATTGTGCGAGCATTTGATTTCCAATTATGTGAAGGTATGAGTTTACTAGCTAGTTTCTCGGTTATGATTCGTCACTCGTCGCTTTCTGTGTGATAATTGTGATTAGCTGTCAATGAATGAACTTCAATTTCGTGATATTGGCGGTGTTTCAGTACTTTGACTCTACTTGTTAAAATGTAAATCTTCACTGGGTCGTAGATTTTAGAGCTTTTTGTAAATGTATGTTGCAATTTGGGGGGATGCTTGTAATTAGCTACCAATGGAGATGTAATGAATGTATCTGTAGTGAATCTGTGGCTCATTATATTGCATGATTTTGTTGCACTATTCCAAAGGGAGCATTTGTGCGAATGTTCTGTGCAGCCAATACAATGCGCCGCTTCATGAGGTCTTTGGATTGATGGCGGCACAAATGCTTCAAGGTTACTGAGTTCAGAGTTTCCGGCTGCCAGCGTCTCATTGGCGGAATTCCACGACTTTGACACTGTTAAGGGCGTGTGAGTTGAAACGCCGATCTTCACTGATCCTTGTTCAGTTTTTAGAGCTGTGTGAGATAATGTCGATAATTTTGGTCCCGGGATCGCACCTGTGTAACGAAATTGACCATAGCCTTGCCAGCGATGGGGCTGAGATTTGGAATGAATATATGGACTGAAACTTGGTGCTGCAGAGGGCTAGTTCAGCTTAGGAATGACAGCATGGTTTACTGCATTGCCTCTGATGTACATTTGTACAGTATGTAAATTGAAGAGTTGGCATTGATCGAGCCAACTCGACTTGATAAATAGCTGGTGCTGTTTTCCTCATATTCAGTCACATGTTCACTTGAATTCAATCAGAATTTCAGTTTTGCACTCGTATCTTCTACTACTTCTGGAAGATCGGTTGGAGCCACCAATCCAGCTCGCATTATTTGAGCCTACTTTATTTCATCTGGGGAAATGTTTCTTTTCCAAGTGCAACGATTTTGACAACGGGCATTCCTTCAATGATTGTTGTACGATTTAGTGCAGTTTCCATCATAACATACGGGGATTTGTTAGCACAGTCCTTGCAAACACATAATTCTGACCTGCTTGAGCAGCATGAAACACTGTCAATTTGAAAACACTCGTAACCCTAATCCCAAAACCACGAAACCATGAATGTTATGGTTTTCAAAGCTCTTGTTTGACATTGAATCTCATTATTTCCTGTATTGATAATCATTATTACCAAGATCTTTGAGTATGCTTTCCTAATGCGCATTGGAAATGCATCACAGTGGTGTAAAAGTTGTCCCTTGTTTAGGGTTTGTTTCGGTCGTGTCCTCGCATCGGACCAACGACTAAGCAGCAGACCAGTCTCACCTACAAAGCACACACAAAAGAAAAAAGCGTCTCCAATCTGGCAACCCGAACTCTGCTGGCGTGGAGACATGTAAAATGAAATGAATGTGGTCTGATCGTGATTCTGGTCCCCCCCAAATCTGCTCATACTGTACTTCATGTATTACTAGACCTTACAATTTCTTTCAATGTTTTTCAAATGTTTTCCTTCATGAATGTGTAAAGTAATATATTTCCTATAATACTTTCATGGTTGCAGAATTATTGGGGATTAGACTATGATTACCTACGTTAACCCCTAGAAGACCTAGGGCCATTATATATTGTATCAAAAAACACTCAAAACTGCCATTTGTGCTGCATTCACCTAAGTGAGCAAAAATAATATTAAAAAAAAAAGATCTAACTATAGGATCATGTAATTTATTTGCCTAAGATTATGTGGTAAAAATTTCATGAAGTTTGATTGCAAAGATTAAGAGATATTAGTATTCAAAGTTAGAAAAAAAAATTTGAACCTTGGCCTACAATTTTAGATGATTTTGATTCTAATTGTGAAAAAAATTTGCACTATAAACATTGAATCATAAAATTTTTGTGTTGAAGAATTGAGTTGAAAGTCTAGGACAAAAACATCCAAAAAACTACATTTAATTTCCATTCTTTAACAAATTGTTATATAGAAGTAGGTCCAAGATCCAAGGAAAAACTAAACCATTAATAATTCTAAAATGGAATTGAAACACAATAATCTCAATGGTGAGAATGTTCTTGAAAAAAAATTAACCTTGTGAAACAATTTTTTTGAAAAATTATGAAAATTGTATTAAAAAATGAATCCTACGAGGTTTTTTTTAGAAAGATCCCCCCCACAAGATTCTTTATAACTTTCACATCACTAATCCAAATGAAATGAATTAAAACTTGACACATATAGACAAAATATGATCTATAGGAAAAGAAAGTTTAAAAATTTAATTTCAAGTTTTTGTGAATTTCTTTTTCTACTCGATGATGTGAAAATTATATTTAGCATGTCATAACTTTCATTTTCAGGCAGCAATTGAAATGAAAATTATATTTCCACAAAGCTATTAAGTTTTTCTATTTATGAGAAAGTTTCAAAAAACTTCATTAAAAATTGAGGTCATAGGAACTTGCTGAAAACCATTTTGTTTCGCAAAGGGACAATGACCTTTAGAGTTTAAATATCTAAAAAGTTTGGATTAATGACCAGTACTACAGAAAAGCCATTTTGGGGGGTGGGGGATAAGAAAGTAGAAAGTAAACTCCATAGTAATAAAATGAAAATCGAACACTCCCGAGTCTCCCGAGCCTTCTGATTGTTGATTCTCTTGTGATTCTCTTGCTGTTTGCTTCACAAATTGATCAGGCCACACTGTCTCAAACACACGCGCCAGGCATTTTTCACAAAGACGCCCTTCACGCAAATAATTCCCTGGTACCTTCAACATCCTCTTCTTCTAATCACGCAAAACGCTCTTTCAATGCCTGAACAAATGTGTCGCACCAAATTTCTCTTGCAACAAGTGTGAGCTTACTCACACATTCTGCAGCGCGTGAACTGTGAAGGTTTCATGACAAGAAGAAACCTCGAATTCTGAAAATCATAATTCAAGAGCAAGGGAAAATCAGTTCTTGCTTGGCGGTCCCTCCAACGTTGTAACCACATAATCCTAATCATATTACCTTGATAGAAAAGGAAAGATTTCAATGAAAACTGTCTGTATCCCGAAGACGACACGATCAAACCAAGATTATTGGAATGTAAAATTAAAACAAGTGCTTCAAAGGCAGTACAGTACAAGATTCCAAATCTCATATTTTCTTACAATAAGTCTCTCAACTAGATTATCGCCATCAGAATGTTCAACACATTTTTCCACAGCAGTCACAGCTCTATCCGAAATACGAAAAAAACAAAAAACAGACAGAGCTTCCCAAACTGCATCGACTGTCAGTTCGGAGGAATTCGCCTTATCGGCAAATCAACATTGGCCATCCCTGCTCAAGCCCATGACTACCTGAGTTTGCCTAAGGTGGGAGGACAGTCGTGTCAAGGATAATTGTAACCCAGAGTGGATAGTCTTCGACAGATTAACATGGATGGGTGGATGGAGGAGAAGAAGAAGAAGAAGAACCCTAACTCAAAGACCAGCATGAAAAGACTGCACCAAACTGCGAGCCTGAAATCAATCTACTAGCCTTTCCCCCACCCATCACATCATTATCAGTCTGGTTGTTCTCTGCTACAGGAAAATATTTCTATGCATACAGATTTTAGTCCGGTGGCAAGCTCTATCTTAAGTGGCCTCATTTTGATTACAAGTCGACTCTATGCTCAAGGACATGTGAAGTTAGCGAGTACGGATGGGTGGATGATTGAAACAGGGCGTAAAAATATCAACCCTTGGTGAGAGACGAGCGAGAAGTTGAGTGTAGTTCCCACGCCTGAGCCTTCGATGTCCAGGGTGAATTCCTTGTAACGCAAGAAGAGCTAGCTCCGCAACGAAAGCGCGCGACATGGTGACCACCAAGTCCTTGCCCGAACACTGCTTGTTTTGGATTGTTGGGTCGTCCGTCTCGATCACGTCCGTTGGACCAAAACACATGCTGAATGAGTTTCTCCCCCTCGGGACCCATAAAGCGGCGCGGCAAGTACTTGTCCGGGTTCTCGAAAACTTGGCTGTCATGCATTGCGTAGGGCTGGAAGCCGAATAACGTCTCCCCCTTCTTCACCTGCAAACCATAGACCACATCCTCTCAGCATCTGGATTCATCGTCATACACAAGGGTCCTTTCATCAACGCGATACAACATTCATTAGCTGCAGAGAGTTTCAGAACACGTTGTGGCAATGGGTTTCAACCACATAACCATCAAGGTTATGGGGCAAACTTAATGACTGTGCCTTTGTTGCCGTTTTTTGAAGTTGACTACACTAGATTGAATTTTGCACGTGATTGTGTTGAGTGCAAAGACTTCATCATTCTGCTACTCATAGTGACATACACGCAGCACAAGCCGTAGCATACTGATTAAACGTTGTATCATGCCAGTGTCGGACAACATCCAATTTCAAGCTTTGAGAAGTTATTTCAAGTTCTTTCAGGTGAGCCACCATTGTGCACGCATTTCTCACTCAGTTTCTCAATAAGTGGGAAGGAAAGAACTAGAGAAACCCCTAGCGAATCCCACATCCTCTAAAATTGCTCCATTTCCATCCCCAATACCATTTTATGTTGCAGCCACCAACAGCATGAATCTAGGTGTAATTTCACTGCCAACTTGAAAAAAAGATAGACTAATTTACGTGAAATTTGAGCTTCAAATTACGTAAATTAGTCTAGCTTTTGAGACATAACATACCAAGCCATAGGACCAGCTAAATATGTTATTCAGCAAAATCTCACAACAGAGGAACAGCAAGCGGTGACCCAACATAGTACGAGGCTTCCCTTCCCTTTTAAAAGTTACCAAAGACATAACCTCAACGGTTGGATCCAATTCAATCCACCTCAATCAAAGGTCTGAACAAAAACGACCCCACAAAAGATGAAGACAAACTAGAGTATGTATGAGATATGTTGGCTATAGTGTCGTTTCTCATACTCTTGTTTCTCATACTCTTCATTGTAAATACGTATTTACAATGAAAATAATCATAGTTCGAAAACAATCATATATAATATATATGATTGTTCTAAAATAAGGAACAATCATAACTCACCATAAAATATCATCTCCTATCATATAATAAGATATATAAATAAAACTAATACTAAAGATAATGTATTATAATTATATATATATATATATATATATATATATATATATATATATATATATATAATGTTATTACACCTATTCTTATATCATCTATGTAATAACCACATATATGTTATAACCATGTATACATATATGTATCTATCACCTGTTATTAATCTATACATGGTTATATAGTACTGTGTAGTTACCTAGTGTTACTATTACGTTTATAATAACTAATAGTTATAACTAGTTTAAGTTATATGATCTTTGTCTTTCATGCGTTTATTATTTTGCGTTTGGTAGTTGTTTGATCGAATTGAACTAGAGCACAGTCTTGAGTGATCGAGACACTTCCAACCAAAACTAGCTATGGCGACGAGGATTCATGATTCTATAATAATATTGAAACTATCAAATTTAGGGTTCAAGCAACAATTGAAGCTCAAGAACATTCATCAACTTGGCAACAAAAAGAGCTCCTCAAAGAAAGAAATAGCAATGTCTGTAGGTTTAGAGAGATTGAAGAGAAGCCCTTACCTTGAGCAGCTCCAAATGAGTCTAAGGCAAAGACCCTAATTGATCACTTACAAAAAAAAGAGATTGTTACACTTAAGTTGTCAAGAGCATCATACAAGGATTTCCAAACTTTGGTGGTTTGTATTAGGCCTTCTATTGAAGTCATGCAAGATTATTGTCCAATTAAAATTCATGACAAAGAAACCTCATCATAGGAGGAAAAAGTGGTATAACCTTTAGATGCCTCAATTTTTTTTTTCAAATTTTGACAAGATTTTGCTTAAATCTTTGTAAAAAAAATATCATTTACCAAAACTTCATGAGATTAGTCATTAAGGAAGGTTATCTTTCCAAGATCCAAGTATTACATTGGATGGATGAGGTATTAGTTGAACAAAACAACACCTGCAAGCCCTCTGTTCATTGTCAAGAATATGGACGTTGGAGCGCTTCAGAGTTAATACATGAGTCTACAAGCAACCCATTCTTGGTCACCCCCCATTTCCACTATGTAAGTTGGTCTATTTCCAATCAGTTTTGATTTAGGTGACAAGCTTATGTAGAACAAGACTATTAGGAGTAGTAGAAATGTTCAAGAAATGTACATTGAAAGCGAAGAATAATCCCATGTAACTAGTACATTGAAAGTCACAATTATCGCTTACATTGAATTTGTAACCAACCTACGGTTAGAAATAGAATGACTTGTATAACAAGAATTGGTCTAAGCGAATTTTCATTCATGGTAATTTTGTTTTTTAAGAAGAATATGTGAAAAAATTCAAAGCCTTCTAAAATCTTTGTCACTGCACCAGCACTGAGAAATTTTTTCCCTCACACAACCCATCCTGCAGATATGTTGAATTTCTTAAGTGGTTGGAAATGGGTCGTAAGTTTCTCATCATGGCAACTTGGGCAAGACAAATGTGAAGCCTACCCATTGGAGTCTGATCTGATCAATGAGGGCATTACTTGAGAACTCAGGAGTTCAGGGTTCCTTTTCTAGGCAAATTGAGAACAAGTGCAACAAGGACTTTCTAGTTTTTATGTGATGTCATTCTGAAGGGTGTCACTGGAAAAAAGCAAAAAATTTACAAGAATTTCCAATTTCATGATTATACTCTTGCAGGTTCCAAAATATTATTCCAAGGAGTATCAACAAATTACTGTCAAATTTTGCTATTGGGAAGAGTTTACCTATCTTAGTTTGTCCAGTTATTGTTTGAAAAAACTTGGCTTCAATAGCCTGCAGTGAAGTAACCAGAAGGCTTCAATGTTATGAAATACATACAGACAAACATGCTATTAGGTAGTCTGCCTGTAAAGCAACCTTTTGGGGGGGAAGCTAAACTCCTTTAAAATCACAATTTTCATTAAAATAGGAAGGAAAATGGAATTGGGATCTAGCCCAAGTCGTTTCATATTTTTTGAACCTTTGTGAAATTAGATGGAAAATTTTGAAGTTGAAACATGGTTTGTTTTTAGAGCAGAGTTGCTTTTTAGAGTGCACTACCTTAGAAGAGAAGAGAGCAAAATAGAAAGATCAATATTTGGCAATCTTCTACCAAAAGAGAGGAATAACTCCAACCTTTTTACATAGGTTGGCGTAACTTAAAGGTCTATTCTTATTGTGTAGACTTCATGTATAGTTACACGTCACTATTTGAAAGACATCAATTGACTACATATTTCTCTATTATCTATTAATGGACTTAAACTACAATATTCTAGCTTGTTGTGAATATAAGGCATTTTTTTAGTGTGGAGACTTTGTTTGTAGACCAAAGTGGATGCAAATGACAACAGAAAGTAGTGACTTTGATCAACATGGGTCGAGCGGTTGTTCATTACTTTTAAGTTTGTATTTGTTTGTGAGATTGTTTGTGGAATATTTGATAGCTCATTGATTAATAATATTAGAAAGAATTTGATTGATATTGAAAACATTTCATGTGACTTTGGTACTATTCAAATTAAATGGCAAGAAATTCTTGAAAAGTTATAGAATTGTCAATTTTATTAAAATATAAAAAAAAGTTATGAATGTAAAGCTCATGCTAGTAGGAGTACTTGTGTGGTTGATAACCTTGAAGAAGATTGTTTGTGCAAGTTTCTCTTATGTCCAAACTCTCACGCCTATGAATAAAAGAAAATAAAAAATAAAAAATCTAGGCTATTAACCCTCAAATTCCCATTGTCCCCTCGGGAGACAAATCAGATTTTGGGCATGTTCCTATGATCTCAATTTTTGGTAAATTGTTTTGAAACTTTCCCGTAAAATAGAAAAACTGATTATCTACATGGGAATATAATTTGTATTTCAATTGGTGCCCGGGAGTAAAAGTTATACCACAAAAAGCCTAAAACTGAACTCAACGGGCAGCACCAAAAAAAATTGCAAAAAATCAAAATAAATTTTAATTTTTTATCCCTATAATGTTTTCTTTTTGTCTACATGTGAAGCTTTGATTTTTTCTTTTTGGACTAATAATGAGAAAGTTAAAGACAATTTTGTTTTTTGTGCAGTTTCAGCATCTTCTTGAAAAAATAACTTGTAGGGTTCATTTCTGAATGCAATTTTCACAATTTTTTACAATTTTTTTTTGAGAAATTTTTGTTCAATTGCTTAAACAATCTCACCATTGGGATTATTGTCTTTCAATCCCATGTTGAAGTTATTAACAATTTAGTTTTCTCCCAATCTTGGACCTACTTCTACTTAGCATTTTTTTAAAGAATGAAAATCAAGGGTTTTTTTTTTTAAAAAAATTCTTAGACTTTCAACTCAATTCTTCAACATAAATTTTTTTTAGTTCAAAGTCTATAGTGCAAAAAAATTCCACAAATGGTGGTCAAAGTCATCTGAAATTGCAAGCCAGTGTTTAAAAAAACTTTCTTTTTCAACTTTGAATGCTAATATCTTCCAATCTATATGGTCAAACTTCATGAAATTTTTACCATGTGAGCTAAGACAAGTAAAGTATAAGATCCTATAGTTAGATTCTAAAAAAATGATTTTTTTTTGTATTCTTGGATAAATGCAGCAAAAATGGTAGTTTTGAGTGGTATTTGACAGAAAAATGGCCTTGGGAATTTAGGGGTTAAATTAACTTCTAAATGCCCACACAACTCCTTGGGTGACAGTTGGCAATTTGGACAAGCTCTGGTGATCCTAATTTTTTGCATGATCTCTCTCTCTCACCTCTAGGCACAAGTCTGTTTCCCACAGCAAGGTACAGATAATGTGTGGTGTAGTCAGTTACATTATTGTGGATAAAAGGAAAAAATTCCCTCCCAGTATTTCTTATCTTCTTATGTGGAAAAATTTCCACCAACTTATATCATGCCCCATTTGTGTCAAAAATGGCCTTATGATTGTTTGAGTACTGGATGTGCTACCGTACTGAAACAACAAGTCCATACTCAGTCAGTCAACTGAGAGTGCAGCGAGGAGCAATACAAATGTGAACGTTTCAAATGCCACTGACCAAGTCAGTGATTACTAATTTTGCAAGAACTTGATCCCCTGATGTCCAACACCATGGGTATAAATCCACATTGGGCAGGGCTCATACCCAGACCATACTGGAGGTCGTGATTGCTTGGTTAGTACAATGCCACGTGAGTCGAACGCAATTGGCTACCCCTGCTTAAGCGGGATTTCGTCAATCTTGCCCATACGGGTATGAACACTTCAACAGTATTTCCTTGGATCAATGGGTTCCACCACAACAATAGAAGAGCTGCAAAGCTCTTGAAGAAACACTCATCGTGTGGATTCAATTTGCCTTTTGCTCACCATGGACATCGAAATGAGTACGCAGGTTGAGATACTATACACTGAAACTCGCCTGCTACCCCAGTTTCCCATTAGTTTCCCCCCTCCTCTTTCAAAAAATTTGTGAGCCGTTGATTTTTTTGAAAAAAAATGCTTACCCTCAAAATTGACATTGATTTCTCAAAAAATTACAAGATGTTGATCTTGTGAAATTTAATTTGAGCCATTCAAATATAAAGTATTGAATACGAATATGAATATGGGTATGGGTATTGGATATGAGTACTAAATATGTGTATTGAATACAAATATTGAATACAGGTACTGGATATGCATACTAAATATGTGTATTGAATATGGATATTGAATATGGGTACTGAATACGGATACTGAATACGGGTACTGAGTACAAATATAGTATTGGATACGGGATCAATTGTCCCATATTGTTTGTCAAGAACTTTGATTCTGAAGATTACAAGAAGGGGTGGAGGTGAAGGGGGGTGAGATAAAAAAAATTAAATCAAATTCTAAATGATAGGTGGAGATTAGTGGGGGTGGTAAAATAAAAAAATTTAAATAAAAATTGAGGGGGGGAGTGCCTAATAACTAATAATTACAGATTCTATCCGTAATGAGTACGTAAGTTGTGATACTATATCCAATTGTGAGAGGAGAAGCTACTGGGTCTTTGTTGTGGAGGATCATAGCATATGGCTCAATCCAATCTTGGAATCTCCTTCTGCTTTGTGAATTATGTATGTTTTAATATGTGACTCAGATAACAACATGTAGTGACACCAAAGACACCTTGTATACATCCACTAACACACGTTTGTTTGTTTGTGGATATGGGCACAAGTGAAGCGTGACTTCCTCATATTCGAACATATTGGATGCACTTGCAAATGGTTGTATTTGATTCCTTAAAATTTTGCATTTACCACCATCATTTTTGCTCATGCTATGTACTGTACAATCACTGGATTAAATTCCATATTGTCTCGTACATGTTGTATTAGCTAATTCCTGTCTGCGGTGAATGAATCAAAATGGTAATACGGATCTCTTGATCTTAACGAGGCATGTCAATCTTCAAGTATACTGACTTGCATGCGTGCCTAATTCTCAACATAGCTATGAAGTTTGTTGCTTGATTGGTTTATGCACTTCCATGATTCAGGAACGCTGCATTGAAGTCTGGTACCTGATTGGGCTATGAACTTGATGGACTGGGGTAGCTTGGGTGTTCTTGAGAAAACCTACCCTCCCTCCTGACCTCGTTGGACATACGGGTAGGGGAACGAATCGTGCACTAATGCTCTTGAATGTTTGTCGAGCTCACACAGGATGTGCGGTATGAGATTAGTTGATCAATCTTATGATGGATAGACACAAGTCATTTTTGCTACCTTGGCTTGCTTGGTGACACTAGTGCAGAAGGATGGTTGAAATGACATGTTGAAATGACATTTCTCAAAAATATGTCATTTCAACCATGCTATTGAAAATTTGGTAGATTTTAGAAGAATTATTGATCCCAGTACGTTCGTTTCAATCAAAAATGAGGTTAATGTCATTTTGTGCAACAAATTTGGTAGATTTTAGAAGAAAACATTATCCCATAACAATTGTCATTGAGAAGTAATAGAAATAAATAACTCAAGTAGGAAATCTAGAGACATTAATATTTCTTTTGGAAAACACAGAAATGAAGAAAGGTGAATATGTCTGAAAGACGTAGATTTTTAGAAAGTAAATTCTACATTTTTTAAGCTTTAGGAAAGTAAAATCTATAATTTTGGAAGATTTTGAAAAGTAGAATCTACACCTTTTGAAGATTGGGGGAAGTGAAATCTACATTTTGGAAGATTTTAGAAAGTAAAATCTACATTTTGGAAGGTTTTGAAAAATAAAATCTACTTATTTGATAGATTTTGAAGAACTAAAATGTACACTATAAGTATGTTGAAATGAAATTTAAAAAATGATATTTTAAATGACATCCAAATGTCATTTCAAACACCTTTGTGGGTGGCTTTGTAGGTGGCCACCCACACAGGTGGTTGAAATGACATTTGGATGTCATTTAAAATGTCATTAAAATGTGTATTCTACACTAGTGTGATCCAGTTTTTGAGGTTCAGAAATAAAATTGATCGATGGGATTGAATTGCTGTCAATCACCACACTTTCAATTTGGTATTTGCGTCAAAGTTTAAGTAGGGTTTGGTATTGATTTGTCATCATTTATTTGTTCTCACATTAGAAGATTTTTGGGGCCTCTAGATGCCTGCGAGTTATCACAGCTTGTGAACGCAAGAAACAGGTTCGGCGCAGCGATCTGACGTGGCGAAGACCCTACCACGTCATTGACCAATTTATTTATTATTTATTTATTTTTTATGAAAAAAAAATTCTAACAACGAGCCATTCCCCTTGTTGCAGGGAACAATTGTGGGGAAACAAGCCCAAAACAGGCTTCTGGACCCCCGAAACTCTTATAATGTCCTCCAATGCTTCATTTGAAATGATCTGGAGTGGTTAAAACTGGCCGGCAAGAGATTTGTTTTTTGGAAGACTTAGCCAATTAATGCCGTAACTTGCTTTGTCAGATCCTCCCTCCCTCCCGCCTTGGTGGATACATTAGCTATGTGCAACTTGGGGTGTAAATTGAACACAAGCAATTGTGAATGTGTGTCAATCACAAACAAGACGTGATGCATGTGCTTAATTGATCAATAGTGTGCAATGTGTGCTTAGTTGATCACTAGTGTACGTACGGTGTACTATCGATGTTAATCGATCTTGATACCTGACATACATACATGGGGTGAACCGTGAACGTTCAGAAAGGAATGTGATTGACTGGAGTAGCTTTGGGGTTTTATAAAATATCCACCCTCCCTCCCAATCTCATAAGATACACTAACGCATACATTTAAGGGACTTGATATACATGATACTACTGTATGTAAATCGAAATTATTGGTATGTGCGATGTGGTGAGCAAACTAGTTTATATCTAGCTTATAACTGGCTTATATGTGGCGGTGTATCTATAATTTGAAATTATCTATGCTATAGATGTGTGATGTGGTAAGCAAACTGGCCCCTATTTGGCGGTAATGTAGTTAAGACAATTTACTTTTTAGTTAAATTTTGTTGTTTTGAATGTGAAACCGGTTAAATGTTCAAGGTTTTTTTGGAATTAAGTATGAATGTGGTGATAATTGAAGTTAAAGTGTGAAAGGACTTTTTGACTTGAGCAGTTGTGAGTTTGATGGGTTTTTATCAAGAGATTGGAAGGGGTGTTTGAGGAGGGATTGTGATATATATATAGTCTTCTCTTCTCTCATTATTTTCTCTCCTTAATTTTTATTGCTTTCGAGACGTGAGGTTGTGTTTTGTTGTTGTTGTATTAATTTATAAATTCATAAGTGTTATTCATAGTTATTTTATTCACATAAGTGATAGTGATTATTGCTTAAGCATGTAGTTGAATTTTGATGATATTTTACTTTGAGTATTTTATGAATGTCAAATCAATTAAATTGAATAATTGAATATTCACTTAAGTGATAAATAAGTATTCTTTGCCTTGAGCATTTTATAAAGGAGAATCTCTTTAAGAGAATTTGAAATATTTTAAGTAGAATTTGTCTATCGGTTATATTTTATCTGTTAAGAGAATTTTTGTGTCAATACTTAAAGCAAGATTTGAAGTAAAGAAGAGCAAAATATTAAGTTAAAAGTAACTTAATAATTAATAATTTTAGTGTTTGGAATTGAGTGATCCAAAGATTGGATTTTATTTTGAAATTTAATAATTCCAGTGAGTGGTAATTATTTTTATTTAAAAGATTGGAATATCTTTGTGTCACAAGTGGATATATATGTTGGAAATAAAATTAGGGATTGAGATTTATTTAGAGTTGGGAAATGAGTTTAGAATTTTAATGAATAAAAATTATTGAACAATTGTAAATAATTGATGTACATTTTAATTATGGAATGATTATCCATATGATTAATAAATGGTATTCCAATTGAAGTTATGTGTACATGGATTAATGCCTGAATGTGTATTTAAATTCTTATGTGATATTGGTGTGTGAAATTGTTTATCTAAAGTGCAAGTTGAGAGAATTTCTATGTTGTAACAATATTTTATTGAGAGAAATCAATTGCTTAACTATAGAGTTAATATGATGGGCATACAAACGATGTAAAATGGATAGAGAACCTATTAAATTAAAATTGAAGCAATGTAAATTTTGTAACCAACTGAATTACGCAAAAGTAGAATGTGAGACTAAAAAGGAAAACATTAAGATAGAGTATAAGAGCAAAGATTCAATAGAAGACAAGTTGGAAAAGATTTGCAGCAAAGAAAGATTAATTGGAGATGCTAAATGATGAAAGAATATTTTCAAATAAAGACCGGAGCCTTGATAAAGGAAGAATTCAAAATAATTTAAAATAATTTAACAAAGCATATTATAGATTCCTTAAGGAAAATTTTAGAATTGCTTAAGCAATGTCCTTGGTTGTTTTCAATTCCTTAAAATGATATATGGTACATTTACTTTAAGTAATTAAGACATTAGCACTTAAAGCGATTTCAAAGCAAAATGATATTTGTGCAAAACGATTCATGAGTTCTCGGTTAAACCAAATTTTCAAAGTTTAAATATGTATTGTGTGATGTAGGTTGCAAATGAATATATTTGTAATATATTTCAATGAATTCAAAATATGAGATTTGTAGATGCAAGTGCCCTTAACTCACACTTTTTAAATTTATATTTTATCTTAAGATAAGACCGAGACGGATTTAGTGGTTAGAAATTTGTATTTATAATTGGACAGAACTAGAGAGAGAATTCCTTTCCATTCCTAAATAGAATATGAAAGATACAAAATACCCTAATATATTAAGATTAAAGATATAATTTACCTACAAAGTGACATTAGCTAATTAAAACACTAAGCTAACTTGAGTTTTCCTTGAACGAACCTAATTGGAATTGCTTTGGTTTTGTCTTATAAAAAATTGTACTACAGTACCATAGACAAACTTGTATGAATCAAATACTGCATATCTTGATTAACGGACTTTGCTCATAAATGAGATGTCAAATCTAAAAGTCTTCTTTCATATGATTTTTATTTCAATTCATTAGAGGAAATTTCAGCTTGCGGAAGGGTTGTAAATTCCCCGCAATTCTCGAACTGCGGGAACTGCCCTACAGCAAGTCACAGACGTGGCAATGTGATTGCCACGTTTCAAATTTTTTTTTTCAACCTTTTTCTACATTTCAAAAATGAATTTTTCTTTTCTTTTTAAAATTTTTTTTTTTGGCAAGAATAGCTGTTCCCCAAAATTACGGGGGGGGGAACTGTTGAGCGTAGTTGTTTGAAATGGCCCTTCCAACCCCCCAACAAAATTCTCTAATGGGTGCTTAGGAGCAAAATTTATAGATTAAAATGTTCAAAATAGTCAAGATGGAGAACCAAAAAAGCCCACAAAGAATTTAATGTAATATAAAATAAAATTTTGAATAGATAAAATTTTAGTCTATGTAGAAAGATTTTGTTTATTCCATTTAGATAAGTGATAAGAGCTTTATAAAGTATAATCTATGAAGATGGTCATTACCTAAAGAACCAACAAAATAAGATTTTATATGTTTTGACATGCAAGCAAAAAAAGTTCACTTTGAGGAAGTCTATACAAGATATAGTTAACTATTTTAAAAAAATTGGATAGTAGCTACAAATCTTAGTGAAAGACCATTTGTGAGCCTTCAAATTAGTACTAAAAACTTTGTATCTTTTTTGGTGATTTTATGTTAGTTTTTAGTCTCATTTTATGCAAAATAGCATAAAATAAGTAGTTGAGAGGGATTTTGTAGAAGTCCCTATCAAATTATTGAGGTGTCTTCCTAAATATGTGGAAAGCATACAATATCTTGTTTTTCCATATTTAGATCTTAGTTAAGTATTTCTGTATTTGAGAGATTAGAATAGCATTTTTGAAAGATGTGAGGATGTGAGAGTTGGCTAGTCCTAGTATCTTGTCCATGTAAAATTCATCCTACAAAATGCATGTGACAACCTGGCTAATTGTTAAAGTCTATTTTTAGGTTTAGAATAACTTAGATCCAATTCATAGAGAATTTGGATTAGTTAGTGCTAGTTTTATAGGTAATGTTTAAATATGAACCAGAATGCAAAGTAGATGGAGGGAGAGGTGATTGGAAGATACAAAGAGGTGCTTTTAGAATAAAATCATGCTAAGAATTCAACATAGGATCCCATCATTCAAGACAAACCTTGGTATCCGACTATACAACCTTTACAATGTTTATCATATAGAGTAGGGCTCATAGTGTCATTGCTACTAAAGTATAGTCTACTCTAGATGTGTAACTTGCCAAAATTTATTAAAGGATATCTTGCCTAAAATGAGATGTTGGGGGGAAGTACTTCAAAGCAAAATTCTAGATTCTCAACCTATTAAAACAAATATATATCTTTCTATAAATACAAAGTACTTGTTGAATTTTCAAATTAGTAAAGAACAATTGACTAACTCAACCTATTAAAATAAACATCATTCTTAGCCAAGACTTACCTTAATTGAATGTGTCTCAAATTTTTTATAATATAAATTCACTTTATAAAATTTAAGCATGCAATATCCCAACAATTTGAATTCGTTTCAATGTAAATTTTGAATCTATTTTAATGTATTTTTGAAAAAAAAGATGTGTATGTAGATGTTTCCTACATATCTCTACAAACAACTTTTGAAAATTCATGACCATTTTTTTTCAATAAATTATCATGCAAAATCATGAAAATTGACTTTTAAAACTCACCAAAAATAGATTCTCAATTCTTTGAAATAAAAAATTTGTATATTTGATTGAGATTTATAAAAATATAAAAATTATGAGGCATGCCAAAAAATGGTAATTGCATTTTACATTCCACAAAATTCTTTGAATGTACATATAGGCTTAGTTGTTGTAAGCAACCAAAATCTTTTTTAAAAGTGATTGAATGAGAATTAATATGCCCACATTGTATATATAAGTTGGCAACATAGATAAGTTACACTAAGCTAATATGCTTTAATAGTGCCCATCTTCTTCAAACTATCTCTATTTTTAGGTGGAGAATGGAGATGGGAAGATCCTTAAATGAACCACTTTAGCAATCAACTACATTGAAGAAAAATTGTTTTTTTATTGCAAAAGTCAATCATCGTCTTTGATTTCTTGCACTTCTCTTTATAAGTTGCAAGTGGATGGATTGAGGGAGACCTCTAGTTACAAAAAGATGCCTACACCCTAAATCTTTAAAATTTTATAAGCAATTCAAAAACAATTGAAAAAAAAATATAAAACCATTGTGTTAGGTTCCACATCTATTTTTTTTTCTTTTGAAAAATGATCTAAAAACATTTCTATCCACAAAAGTTTATGAAAATCACAAACTAGCCCTTAAATGGTTGCAATATGAACGATTAATATGAGCCCAAACAATAAAGTCAATGAAACAATCAAACATTAATATATGTATTAACAAACTTAAGAAGATAAACCAAACTATGTTATATTTAAAGTAACTTTGGTATTATGTTATAACTAGGTATATCTAATAACGTTATCTTTATAACTAAATTAATATTATACTATGTATACATACCTAGATAACCTATTATTATTACTACCTAATATTATATACCTACTATTAGTTACATATATGTTTATATATTAGTTATACTTAAGATAACTTAGTTAGTAATAGGTTGCAGATAACAATGTTAGTTTCTAAGTTTAAAATAACAAATTAAGTTAAGACACTTATTAGGTGTCATAGTTCATCATAAGTTTGTTTTATTGTGAGTTACATAGTTTTGGGTTTTTTTCTTTTATCTAACTGGGAGTGAATTTATCATTGGAAATTTTTCATAAAGTGTTGGTGTGACTCCAACACTTCATGTTAAAAAAAATGGGAGTGAAAGCCATTGGGTGTGCATGCACACCCAATTCAAAAAAAATTAAAAAGGATTGAGGAACTGGGAGTGAATTTATCATTGGAAATTTTTCATAAGGTGTTGGTGTGATTCCAACACTTCATGTTAAAAAAATGGGAGTGAAAGCCTTTGGGTGTCACTAGAAGAAACCTATGTTTTTTTTGACGAATTTATAATGACGTCTATTTGTTTTTATGTTATTTTTGATGTTACAACAAACATCTTGATGTCATGTTTGATGTCATTGTTGATATAAAAACAAGTGAACGTCACAATAAATTCGCCAAAAAAAACATGGGTTTCTTCTAGTATGTGTATGTATACCTAATTCAAAAAAAATTAAAAAAGGATGGAGGAACTGGGAGTGAATTTATCATTGCAAATTTTTCATAAAGTGCTAGGGTAACTCCAACACTTCATGTTAAAAAAAATGGGAGTGAAAGCCATTGGGTGTGCATGCACACCCAATTCAAAAAAAATTAAAAGAGGATGGAGGAACCGGGAGTGAATTTGTCATTGGAAATTTTTTGTGAACCAGGGTTATGGTGGTGGGTCATTGGGACTGGAGGTGCAATGTGTGGCTAGGCGAGAGGAAGAAGATTGCAGGGTATCCAGAGTGAAGGCGTAGCGGGAGGCTGGACACAAGGAGAAAGATGGAGGGTTGTCGGGAGTGAAGTCGAGGCAAGAGTCTTGGTGCAAGAAAGACAATGCAATGAAGGAGGCGGGTGACAAGACTATGGGTGGTCTTCCAAGAATTTGGTTATTATGGTAGGTTCTTTGATGTTGGATGGGGGGGCTTGCTAAATCCCATAGAGAGTACTATATGGGAGGTGGGTTCCTCTGGGGCCGGTTTCTACTTTAGAGCATCTCCACCAGCATTTCTATATCCCTACCTGGATATGTCCAGAGTCATCCAGATAGACAAGGATACAAAAGTTGCCCCCCACTAGTCCTTCCGCAAATAGCTTGCTTTTCCCAAACTGCAATAAAATTAATTATGAAGTTACCCGGCAACATGCCCAAGTTGTCATAGAAGCATGATAAAAGAGCATCCCCATTTATTGAACACATCACTTTATACTAAAGAAAGAATAGGGTTTACTACACAACCACTTCCCTATCTGGAGGCCAATTTAAAGGATTGAGACCCCTCTTCCCAAAATTATACAGATAGAGTATGTTGGTGGGAGGATTTCTTCCCTATCCGGATGAGTTTCATCTAGATAGGGATACAGAAGCCCCTTGGTGGGGATGCTCTTATGTTAGATCAACATGAAGCGAGCGACAAGGACGCTTGTTTGGTGCTCACGGGTGCCATCGAGTTGACCTACATGGACTCCTATGGTACTAGTCTGATCAAAGTATGAGTGGTGGTAGCAGGTGTCCCACTTTTGCGGAAGCTTAGGAAAACAAAGTTTGAGGTTGGAATTTGTGCAACGGAAAGGTTTGTGTTGTTGTTCTCTTGGTTAAGCTCCAGGTCTTACGCATTCTAAGTGCGAAGGGAGCGAGGTGCTTATGACTCTCTAAATCGTTGCCATGCCCTACTAGACGAGGTTTCGTGGCGATAGGAGACAAGGCGTTGAGTGATGAATCTAATGCCTGGGACTTGTGATGATGACCATATTGGTTCTGTGCTTGGTGTGCTGCAACACTAGGCTTGCTGTCGCATTTTTTCATGTTTGTGTAAGCTAGTGATACCCAAGTGGGTCGCATTCTTTAGGGTGTCTCGCATGTCAATGTTGTGAACTTATTTTGTCCATATGAAGACCGTCACCTTTGTTGGTGGCAAACGCGGAGGGTTGGTTTTATGCCAATACACAAGCAATCGTGCAACACAAATTGTTTGAGCTAGTTACCTTTTGCGGATGGCGATGCTCGAAGTGTTTTGCTTCAATGGCAATCACTCATTGCATGGAATGAGGTTCTGCCAGGTCGGCCCCATTGCGTTTAATAGCGACTACTCTTCTATGTTTCTCCTCTAGAGAGGCGTGAAGGGGAAATTTGTGTGATGTGAACTGTGGTGGCAGTTGAGGAGGTTACATTTAGATCAGAAAGGGAGGAAATGAGGTGGGATCGTGCCAACATTGTCACTGGCCAAGGTGAGGTCCCGCCCATGAAAATTCGAAAGAACAAAAGTTAACTACACCCCTTTTGGGAGGGGCGCACTTTGGGGCAAGATGGATCCAGGATGCTCCACGTTCCATCACTTCTTAGAGGAAAAGCTTAGGGGGGCGTACACTTGCTCTCTTGACCTTTCACCGCGCATGTGGGCCATGGTGACAACTACCGCACGTGTGTGAGGATCTGGTGAATCAGGTCGTATTGAGTCAAAATGCGCATAATCCATATATATTATTAAGTGATAAAGTTACATGATTAACATACATGTGATATGATAACCAAAGTAACTAAAGTAAACCAAATTAAAACTCTATAAGTATATAACCTAACCAAATTAACTAACATATAAAATATTATAGATCTACCTATGGTAGCTACATATTCGTATAGGTATAGATACACATATAGGTACCTACGTATAGGTGTAGCTTGTATGTTATATATATATATATTTTTTTTTAAAATTTTTTTTAAAATTTTTTTAAAATTTTTTTATTATGTGTTACGTTTACCTAGGTATATGTTTAACTAACATATAAACCTATTGGTTATATGTTATTTGGTCATTTTAAAGTTATTTTTTATATAATGTATATCACGTGACACCTTTATTATTATTATATGCTTTTCATATATTTTCTATAATGCATGATGGTCAGCATTGGGCTCTCATAGTAATGGCAGTCACACTAGAAGAAAATGAGGGATTTGCAACTACAAAGAGCAACCGGTTTTAGGGGTGCATCGGACATTTGCAATTGGTGAGATTTTGGAGGCCCTCAGTTGCTACAAACAAGTTTTTTAGTTGAATTGTAGTTGCAAGGCAAAACAAATTGTTTTTTATTTGGTAGTGTTTATTGCCTTGTGAGGTTGGTCACTCAATCAATGACTTCTATAACTTATTGGCAACTTGTTTGCGACTAATGTATGACTTTTTTGTAACTCATTTGAGACTTTATTATGACTTGTCTGCATTTTCATTTGTGGCTTGTTTGTGATTTGTTTGTAACTCATTTGCAACTTGTCAGTCATTCATTTGTGACCTATAAAAGACTTTATTGCAATTAATTTGTAACTCATCTATGACTCATTTGCAACTTGTTAGTGACTTTATTACAACTTATTTGTGACTCATTTGCAATTTGTTTACAACATATTTGCAACTTTTTTGTGACATACAATTTGTAGATTTAGAAATCAACAAATTGTAGAAATCTACAAACTATAGATATTTGCAAATTTTAAAAGTTTATATATTGTAAAAAATTTGAATTTCTATTTATAAAATTCATTACATAAAGATACTACTATTTACAAATCTTATATATTCAATTTTATGGTACAAGTAACAATTGATATAGAACAATTGATAAAAGACAGAAAATGATTTGTAAACAACCAAGAAACAACTAATAGACAACTACTTAACAACTAACAAACAACTAAGAAATGACTACAAAACAACTAGTAATTGACTATTGTCATTTCGCAATTGTAGTTGTTTTTTAGTTGCAATCCACTTGTTCTTTAAAATCTAATTGTTTCTAGTTGCAATCCATTTGTTTTTAAGTTGAATTGTAGTCATTTTTTAGTTGCACTCTAATAGTTTTTTAGTTGTATTATAGTCAAATTTAGATAATATGCAACTATCATTTGACATGATGGACTCTATAGAACAAAGAATTGTCCACATCAACAATTGTGATGAATATTGGATGTAGAATACCTCATAGTAATTCTAAATAACAACTCTATTACACTCATCTCATCCAACACTTCATTCTACAATTACTTTGCAACTACAACAACACACTTGTCAAGGTCAGTGCAAATAGAGAGGAGTATAGTTGTATAGGTCACTTAGTTGCATATCAGTCAGTTGTGATGGACAAGTTTTTTTCTAGTGTCATAGTGAAGTTCTTGTAGATATAGGGTATATTGTAAACAACGCAAAAAAAAGACTACATGAGCATTAGTTTGACTCTCATGTATTAGATAATGAAACATGAACAATTGAAATAAAAGGATCTTGGAATTAATTACGTGTGTTTTGATGTATTTTTTAATTTTATTTTTATTATGCTATTGACAATTTTTAATTTTTACATAAGATTTTAATAAGAAGGATCATAGTCCCTATTTTTATCAACATTTTTAGGTTCCTATAAGCTCATTTTTTGTTGATTCAAATTCAATATAAAAAGTAAATTAGTTAATATAAGCTTGAGGTAAACCTCAAGCTTTCTTCAACACACTTTTTGTCTTTCTAAATTAATCTAAATTCAATATAATAAAACAAAAGAGTATATTAAGGTCTACCTCAAGTTTGCTTCAAATTATTCCTTTATTTTAATTCAATATGCTCTTTCACTTTACCTCAACAAGTTCTTTTATTTTACCTCAAGCCTACATCAATACGCTATTTTGCTTTTTATATTAATCTAAAGTATGTATATAAAGATTAAAATGCAATAGTTTTATTAATATTCAATACCTACTAGATTAATAGTTTTTTTAGTTAGTATATAATTTAAATATATAAAAAATAATACTATAATCATATGTAAACTTTAATTGACTAACATCCTCTAATTGAAATAATTCAACTTCTATGGTTGGATGGCAAGTACACAATATTTTTATTTATATAATCTTAAATGTTTGTTGTAATAGAGGATGCAATTGCAAAAGTCCTTGGATTGAGGTAAAAAGATGAGATATATTGAGGGTAAAAATGTTTTAGGATTTATTTATGGAAGAAAATGGCTAAGAATTGTGCATTGGTAATCATATGAAAAAAGAATCATTTGTAAATTTATTTGTGCTAACCTGCACTTATTTTTGAAGTAAAACCTAAAGAAGACCATAGTCCTGAATTATATAAAGATTGTTATTGGATCCATTGTCATAAAACATGTAAATTTTGTTTGAAAGAATTTTCAAATGTTCAAATTTTATGTAAAATATGTGTTGTTTTTTAATAATTTTGAAGTAAACCAATTTTGTAGAAGAGAACTGAATTTATGTGTTTTTGGTATGGTGACCATCAAAAATTAAGAAGGATTCCATAGCATTATTGAAAAATATTTGCTATATATTTTAAATGAATTTTTTTTAAATAATAGATATTATAAAATATAAAATAGAAGATAATAACGTTACAAATGTAATATTGCAAGACTTTGAAATTAAAAAAAATTATATATTCATATATATTATACCACATTATGAATAAAACATGAGGTTGTTGATAATACAGTACAAAAAATAAAAACAAATTAGAAGATCTTTTTGGATTTATTCTAATTATATATAGCACATTTGTACATTTTAGTGCTCCTACCTCAAAATTCTTAGTTACTAGTATTCCAACTTTTCTTCCTTCGATTCCCTAAGGTGCACTTCATGTAATATATTGTCTAGAAAGCAATTTTGATTTAGCAAACCATCTAATACAATTACTTGACTATCCACAAATAAGAAGTGCAATATATCATTTGCTTGTAGATGTTTGTTCTTTTACAAGTTCATTCATTGTTATTCTCATTTTTTTAATTTTGTGCTATCAACAACCTCATGTTTTATCAATAATGTGGTTAAACATGTATAAATATCAATCTTTTTAAATTTCAAAGTGTTGCAATATCTCATTTCCAACATCATTATCTTTTATTTTTCATTTGATAATACTCCCTCCATTTCAAAATATTCTTTCCATTGAACAAAATGTTTTAGATTAAGGCTAGAAATAATATTTTAAAAATTCATTTAGCACTCTATATAGAATTTAGTGCATTCCTAGCATCCTAATAAATTTAAGTTATAGAAACATTTTCAAAAGTGTAAATTTGCAACATTGAAAAGTAGAATTTTGGAAGCATTTTTAAAGAACACCAATGGCCAATTAATTATTGAGTGTGAGATGTCATTTTGTGGGTAGTTAGTATAGGGTGAGTGGATTTTTGTACCACCTTTTAAAGCTTTATATCCTTCAATTGGGCAACATTCAAAGAAATGGAAAGGAAAAAAATCAAATATTATTGATTAACCCATTTGGTCATTTCATTTGTCTTTTGAATAAGATTACATGGATGGACATAAAATTATTGCTTGGAATTGTTTTATTTGTCCTAGATAGCAATTAAAAGTCAAATTTGGCCACTTTTCAACATCACAAAGTACAACATGAAGTCATGAAGATCATTTTGGAGCAAAACATTGAGGCAAATATAAAAGTCAATTGCGGATGGAGAAAGTATATTGTTTTAATTTTTATCATTTATAATATATAACAAATATTTTTCAATAATGCTATGGAATCCTTCTTAATTTTTGATGGTCACCACACCAAAAACCCACAACTTCATTTCTCTTCTACAAAATTGGCTTACTTCAAAATTATTAAAAAAACAACACATATTTACATGTAATTTGAACATTTGAAAAACCCTTTCAAACAAAATTTACATGTTTTATGACAATGGATCCAATAACAATCTTTATATGGTTTAGGACTATGCTCTTTTTTAGGTTTTACTTCAAAAATATTTCAAAATGTTGGATCTATAAATTATAAGTGTAGGTTAGCACAAATAAATTTACAAATGATTCTTTCTTTTTATGATTACCAGTGCACAATCTTTAGCTATTTTCTTCCATAAATAAATCCTAAAACATTTTTACCTTCAATATATCTCATCTTTTTTACTTGAATCCTAGGACTTTTGCAATTGCATCCTCCAATACAACAAACATTTAAGATTATATAAAAAAAAGTATTGTGTACTTGTCATCCAACCATAGAAATGAAATAAATTCAATTATACAATGTTATCTCTTTCATCAATCAAAGTTCACTTATAGTAATAGTATTGTTATTTTATATATTTAAAATACATAATTACCAACTAATAAAACTATTACTCTAATAAGTCTTAAAGGTTAACAAGACTATCATATTTTCATTTTTTCAAATTATATGTTAAACCACTAGGAAAAAGTCTAGCCTTTGTAATCTTTCATGTCAAGAATATAACCTCTTACATTGCAACAAAGCCAGTAGAAGATTTTTGGGGCCTCCAAATGCATGTGAGTTATCACAACTTGCGAACATAGGGAACAAGTTCAAAGGGGTGGTCTAACGAGGCTGAGCCCCTACCACGTCATTGACCAAATTTTTTTTTCAATTTTTTTGCATTTGGAGACTAAATTTTTTTTATTTTTTTTATTCTTTTTGAAAAAGAAAATTTTGACAGTGGACCATTCCCCTTGCTATAGGAAACAGCTTGGGGGGAACAAGCCTAAAATAGGCTTCTAGACCCCCCAATCTCTTCTAATGCCTTACACTTCTGTGTGCATAAAATAATATTGAATTTTAGAATTTTTTACAAATTAAAAAAAAAAAAATTATTTTGGTTGAAGCAACGGTACAAGATATACTAGTTAACATGTAAGACATGTTGATAGGAAACTTTAGATTTGAAGTTTTTGAGTGAATTAAATTATGATAAAAATTTAGATAGAAGAAATGCATCTTGCAAGCTTTAATTGTCTTTCACCAATGATATAATGATCTAATTGAAAAGTTTATACAAGAATAGAAAAAGATTGAATGATGACTTAATTTGATAACATCAATCTTTTAAGAATAGACAAAAATTGTTATTTTAGCATCTTCTACATATTTTTTCATCCATTCATATTGTTCCTTAATTTTTTTTAACCCATGAAGGACCAATATGCATTTATTGTCAACATAGAAATTTTGAGCAAATACATGTGACTATAGATTTGTCTATTTTAGGCAAAAATTTGATTGGAAAATTAAGATAAGAAATATCTTTCATATGCCTTATTTTCATGAAATTTGGAAATACAAGTAAAAAAATGGCCTAATACATTATTTTTTTCCCCTAACTAGTTAGTTGGGTAGATAAAAAAAATTATTCTTTTCAAAAACAAAAATTTGAAATTGTTTTTCTAGAGTTATATATGCATGAAAAGCTTAGAACCATTTCATTTGATCAATGAATCAAAAGCTATGAGGGGTTTTAATTTGTGGGTAGTTATAAATTTTTTATTCTAAAGTAAACTTCAAAATTCTTTATCTTACTCAATTTCCAACATTTAAAAAAAAATAAAACCATTGAATGATACGTAGCCTATTTAATGTTTATTACAACATTTCAACTATTAGAGTTGGCATTTTTCAACTCCATGATTAAATTTTGAACAATTTTGTATTTTAAATCATTCACTATTTCTTTCTACTTGCTAATTTTTCCCATATGTTATATAATTCCAAGTGATGTAAAGTTTTTTAGCATGTAGCCAACTTGACTAAAAAAAATAATCCAAAGAAGCATTACCACTTGGGAAATTTTTTTATAAAAAAGAGAGCTTGTAAAGTGCAGTTGCTTGATATTTTGCAATCAAAAAAATGATTTCAATGAGTTTGAATTCTTATATCTTGCAATCTACACGGTAGAAATTTTTGAAATTTTTACGACAGGTTTTTAAGTCAATATACTACAAGATCCTATACTTACATGGGTCAAAAAGTGTTTTTTTCAAAAATTTGGTACTTGTCTTAGAAATGGCGATTTAGGTGTATTTTTGGTGAATACATTATCAAAGAATTTTAGAAGTTAAAACATTCATCATGCACTTGTGAATGTTAGTTTTTTAGAGGTTATAATTATAGAATTTGCTTCACAATATCTACTATATTTTTCATTTGGATATGAATTCAAGCAATTTTCTCTAGAGTTATAATTTCTAATGGAATATCATTTTTGGAAAGTATTCACATGGTTTAAACCCCCAAAGATTAATTCTATAGCCACACAAAAATTGTGTCATTTCTTAGCACAGTATATTTTTTCTAGTTGTTGTTAAGTTTCAATTTCCAACAAGTACAAATGGACTGTATATTTTCAAAACTATGTAATTTAAAGTGCCATTGAATTCCAACAACTTGTCAATAGTGATGGCCAAAACACATTACTTTTTATGTATTTTGATTCCTAATAAACATAAAAATTATTCTTATTTTTTCATAATTTAAGTGGAGAATTCTTAATTAAAAAAGACTAGACTTTTATTAAGGTAATCAACCAAAAAAACATCCAATTACTAAATAAATAAATCTATCCATTCATATAAAATAAAATTAGTACATGTATTTTATAGGAAATATTTTTGATTGGCATCTTTAGCATTGAAATGAAAATAAACCTTGTCATTTTTGCTATACATATTGGGATGATGAATAGAAGCTATTCTAAAAGTTTCATACAAAAAGTCCACTAATAATTATACAACTTTGTTTTAATAAAATGAAAGAATTGTAATGAAGCTTCCTTTTAGGATTAAAAAAAGTAGAAGAACTGCAATAAATGTCTTTTTTATTTTTCACAAATACTTTCACATAAAAGCTTTACTAAGAATTATACCTTTGTTTTAATAAAATGAAAGAACTGTAATGAAGCTTCCTTTTAGTATTAAAAAAAATAGAAGAACTATAACAAAGATTCTTTTTATATTTCAAAAAAATAAAAGAACTACAATGAAGTTTATTTTTATCATTTAAAGAATTAAAAGACAAAAATTCAAATGTTGCTTTTACTTTAGACATAAGTGTATAAAAAGATTTGGAAGAACCATAGAAAATATTGTTTACCTTCACCACCTTGAATTTATTCCCTCAGGATTGTGGAATAGTAAAAGAATATATCGTCATGTGTAGAACTTCATGGTGGTGTCAAAAAACCTTGTATACTACAATATTTACAACATTAGGATACATCAAGACAAAACTGGGTTCATAAGTAGGGCTTGCAAATTGGATTGTTTAAATAGGGTGATTTTTGGATGTGCTAATCGCATGTAAATTTTACCACTCATGCTAAATCGATTCCATTCATATCAAACTCATACTTAGCAAATTGATACTCTTTTATTTCCATGAAACTGATACATGCATGGCTCTAATGGCCAAGTATCTTTCTCTCCCCATTTCATCTCTCTCTTCACATTCTAACTGCTAGTTTGTTAGCTAACCATCTAGTGTGCAGGAAGGTAACTGCTCACACATTGATACTAGTCAGGTAAGTGGTGAAGACTACGGTCATGAGAGACTGGTTCCAAACGAGGAGCTTGTTGAGTTTATTCCTAGTTTCCTACCACAAGGACGCTTGGAATTCATCATGCTTGTGCATAATTTATCGATATCATCTCCTCCCCAAGCTCTAAAACTCTTTGAGTGTCTAAAGTCTGCTTTGATCGATAATAGTATCTCTTCAACTTAATGCTATTATACAATTTCTTTAAAATCACCCCCTCTGGAGTACTTAACTTGTAAGATCCATTATCATATTGATGGTGAATGACGTAAGGCCTGAGCCATTTCGGTTTGAACTTCTGACCATGTTGCTTAATGAGCCAATGATCAACCATCATGACAAGTTCCCCAGGCTCAAATTTAACCGTCTTCCTTCGAGCATCATGTTGAAGCTTCCTCTTTCGCTACAAGCCTTCATAGTTTTGCAATGCATATCGGCAAGTTTCATCTAGCTTCTCTAATAAGTCAATCGAGTTGTTTAAAGAATCAACTTTGTCCAATCTATGTTGCACAATAGTTCGTAAGGATTTTAATTCCAATTCAACTGGCATAGTAGCTTCAATCCCGAAGGCTAGCTGAAAAGGTGTAAACCTTGTTGTTGTCTTGTGTACTATCATGTACGCCCAAAGAGCCTCATTCACATGTTGACCCCATTCACAATGCTTTTCAAGTATGATTTTACTAATAATGCCAATTAAAATTCCGTTAGTTTTCTCCACCAACCTATTGGCTTGTAGGTAATATGGACTCGCTCGTCGATGCTTCACTGACATTTTTTGCATTAATTTGGCAATGACTTCATTAACAAAATGGTTTTTTTGATTAGTGACAATCTCAAATGGGCACTTGTAATGACAGATAATTTGATTAAATATGAACTTAGTAGTAACTTTTTTATTGCAACATTTCACGACCACTTGGTGAGGTAGTCTATGGCTACTATGAGATACTTATTATGCTTGGCCATTATGGGAAGCGGATCGACAAAGTCCACACCCCACTTCTTGAATATTCTAGTAGAAAATATGGGATTCAACTCTCAATACAGAACTGAACGCTTTCCATAAGCTTGACAATCTGACAAGTTTTGCAATATTTGGCACTATCTGCAAACAAAGTCGGACAATAATAATTGGCTTGAAATACTTTCCTGGATGCAATATTTGTAGCAAAATGACCACCACAGACCCCCTCGTGACACTGATGCAATATCTCCGTGGCCTCATCAGGATTCACTGCTTGGTGTAAGATACCATCTTTACTTGCTTGATATAGCTCGTCGCCTATCAATGTATAGGGTTGACTTTTTCTCCAAATTTCTTGGTGTTGATAAGCAATTAGCCCCTTAGATAACTCTAAACTTCTTAAATAATTGATAATATTATTGTAACCAAAATCTCAATGCTTTAGTTTAGCCATAAGTGTAAAACATTCCAAATCATTTGACAAGATTCTTTTGACGTCCTCGGGGGGAAGTCCGAGATCTAAGAGCAGTGATGCATCACTTGCTCGAGCACTCTTCTTGGTTTTGATAACCAAATCATATGCCTGCAACGAGGCCATCAACCGCATTGCCCTTCTTTCAGGATGAGTTTGTTGCACTAGCAACTTTAGTCCTTAAGTTTCACATTGAACAAGGGTGGGAAATTGATTGACCAATAGATAATGCTTAAACTTGGTACAAGTAAACAACAAAGCAACTCCAAGCTTTCTTGTACACCTCGATGCTTTGATCCTCCAAATGATCCATTAAATCACTGATCATCTATGAAAGCATGTTAATGGCATATAACTCTACTTCTGACTCTTCCGATTCATTACTTGAATCTGTGCTTAACTCCAAATCCTATGAAGATTCCCCAGACCCCGCTTCAAATAAAGAATTGCCAAACGAAATTGATCTTATACTAGAAACTACCTATATACTCACCCTATTCATTGACAATTCTATCTTCATTTTTTACTTTTTCCAATAATTCACAGCACAGACTTGACGTAGCCATAGTCTATCTAGAATCAATGGATAGCTTCCATTTCCCACTGATATATTAAGAATATGAAAATCCACCTTTACGGTAATACCATTGACTATAATGGGCATTTGGATAATTTGACCTAGTGACTTGACACATCTTTGATCGGCCACTTTTAATCTCATGGACGAAGACTTGTTTGGTTTTAGTCCCACCTTCTCTATAAACCAGCTTGCCATAATGTTTACCACCGCGCCACCATCAATTAAGCATTCTTTGATATCTTGCCCATGTATTGTGGCTTTGACTTGCAGTGCTTTAAGATCACCATGTGCTTTATCAGCCACATGAATCTCTGCGGGAGGTTTGCGCGGTCTCCTACTAATTCCTTGCTGAAGCTCCTTTATCAACGAGGGGCACTTTGTCACTAACTGGCCCATTGTTATATTTGCAATTTGATTTCCGAGATTATCAAAGATGGAATACTCCAACTGATCCTTTCCAATTAATAAATCGGAAATGTCGATGTGACACCCAAGTTTTTGCATCGCTTCATTTGAGCTACTCTTCTTGTCTCGATGTTTCTTGCTGTCTGCATAGACCAGTTCCTTAGGAAGTCTCCTATGTTTGGCCATCATTATCTCCAATGCTTCTTGATCAGCCAAGGGTCCTTCTGCAATCTACACTAAATTTACTTCTGCTAACTTGACATTACTTGTCATCATTGATTTATCCTGATCTGGGTAGTCACTCTTGTAATGATCCTTGCACCCACATCCGTGACAAGTTACAAATTGAACAGCTTAAGACAAATTACCATGATTGTTGGCCATTGGACTCTTTGAACATGTGTTGCTCTGGCCATGTAGCAAAAATAACTTAAGATCCCCCATCTTAGCTACGAGTTGCGAAATTTCAAGATCTTTGCAAGTAGTTGCTTTCTTTGCCTTGACTAAATAAGAGAGTTCTTTAATCAATTTTGCCACTCCTAGTGTCACTATTGCAATCATCACCTAAGGTTATGCAATATTACTTAAATTCATTTCTTTACATTGCGCTAGTGTGAGTGCTCCCTCAATAGTTGATGCATCTTTCCATACCATGATTTTCTATATTATAGGTTTCAATCCTCCCACAAAACTTTGCAAAGCTAAAGCCTCAATGCTACTCAAATTTGCAACCATACTGATAGGATTGTTTGACTTATCCTCCCCATTGAGTACCAACAAGTAGCTCAAACTGCGTTGGATTTTCACTTGCAATTCTCTCATCCACTCGCTAAATTATCACACTGTCTCCTCTAGCTTTTGCCGCACCAAATTGAGCGTACCTAATAAGCTTTGGTAGCTCTCTCGCTCTTGTAACTTGGTGACCAAAGCAACGGTGAGAGAGGGCCACGTTTCACGGATGGTCACTAGCTGTCTCTCATACCAAAACGACGCTATATCGTCAAGATGTATAGGGAGTAATTCTGACCAAGAACTTTCTGTTTGATCACCATTTGCCATGCAAGCACGTTTGTATTGTTTCAAGAAGTGTTCAAGGTCTTCCTTCTCTTTGCTAGCAAAAATTGGTATGGCCACCATGGTTACTACGTTCATCTCATGAAAGTTGGATGTTCTCTGATCTTTCACACATTTGACCAGCACCTACATCTTACTGACCAATTTTCTCAAATAGCTCCAAATATTCTTACTACAACAAAAAGCTTCACCAACGTTATTAAAAAACAACTGAAACGAACTCCATCTATGTACCAATCTCCAAATACTAAAACCTAAACCACCTAAGCCTTACTGACAATAACTAGCTAAAGCTTCCCAAAATAAACTCAAAAAACAACAATAAAGCAAGTTCATGTTCAAACAACCCGAAGCTCCTGACGCAACTTCAGGACCACTGCATCTTCTAATTTTGACTAACCCTTGATAAATCACAACTCTTGAAAGACAAAGGAAGGCTCCACATATGATCCTTCTTTTGTGAAGAATTGAAGGTTCATCTCGTTGTAACTTTCGAGTGCATTACAAAGACTTTCCAGAGGGTCTTCAATACTATATTATTGCATGATCATTTCTGTCTCAACATCAACTTCTTCAGGTGTTTGTAATGGTTGCTGTTCCGTTTGAGCAACGACTTCTTCAGGCATCTGTAATGGTGCTGTTGATTCTATGCTTAAGTTGAGAAATTCGTTAATCAAAACATGACCTTTCTTCTAACTTTGACTTAGAGAGACACTTTTTGCTCCATTCAAGCAACCTCACTACTCTGTCATTAACTTGAAACCTTCCTCTACTATGACAGCAATTATCTGACAACCGAACAAGGTAGGCTCGACGGAGCTGAAGTGTCAGCAAAAAGTTGAAGGCTCAGATCCCCCTACCTCTCGCGGCTCCACGCAGCCCCAGTACCTCGCAGCTTCTCTCCACATTTTAGGTCAGCAAAACTTCTCCATGCTCACCACACCACTCCAACATCTTTCAGCATCCTAGAGTCAATGGATGGAACCCTCTAAAACTATGGTTCTCAATTGAGACACTTGCTCACTCTTTCTTCATTGCCTTGTTGATCAAAGACTTATGAATGTGGGGAATAACACCTACGCCAACAATGGTGCCTTTGACCAGTGTATCCAATTCCTCGCCTTCATAGATGGTCTGTTGCAAATGTTGCGGTGTTACCTTAGGATCCTCAAGAACAGCACCATCGACAATAATTAAGACAACATGATAAGGTTCAAAAGGCAGACGAATTGTTGATGTGGTCCCATTGAGATCACCAGAAAGCTGGATCGACATGTACTCATAATTTGAACTCAAGCACTAAAAAAAAGTCGAACTGAATTCGAGAAATGTGGCTTGGGAATTATCTCATATCAATTTTCAAATAGTATCGATAGAACCACAATGAATTTAGGTAATTGATTCGGACAATGGGCAACATTGACACAAACATACAACATCGACCAGGCTCTATAGTCAATTTGAAATTGAAATTGAGAACAATCAACCCCTACTAGTGAGATGAAAGCTCGAACTCCACACCCTCACAAGCTTGACTTCCACATGCATTATTGCTCCAAATCTACCATTGTACTTCATGCTACACCATATTCTAACAATCATGAAGTAACTTACTTCTGGAGATGGGTGTGATCTAAGATATGTAAAGGTTAGGAATCTAAATACCGAACAAATTTTGCAAATTTTTTGTCTCCTTGAGTGTCTCCAACCGATCTTGGTGCAACACTCCCCAAACACGACAGCAACAACAACAATTGATCCACCCAACCTCAACTCTTATCCTCCTCAACAATCTTCGCACGATAGCCTTCACTCTATTGGGTCCCAGCAATGGAACCACGGTGATTGCATGTAAATTTTACCACTCATACTAAATTGATTCCATTTATATCAAACTCATACTTAGCAAATTGATACTCTTTTATTTCCATGAAGTTGATACATGCATGACTCTAATGGCCAAGTATCTTTCTCTCCTCTCCATTTTATCTCTCTCCTTACATTCTAACTGCTAGTTTGTTAGCTAACCATCTGGTGTGCAAGAAGGTAACTATTCACACGTTGATACTAGTTAGGTAAGTGGTGAAGACCTCGGTCATGGGAGACCGATCCCAAACTAGGAGCTTGATGAGTTTATTCCTACCACGAGGATGCTTGGAATTCATCATGCTTGTGCATAATTTATCAATATTAGTACCTACCACATAGTTTATGCTTATAGTAATTTATACTAAAATTGATTGAAATATAGTTTATAGTATTAGACATTTTATGGTTAAAACGATTAGTTTGTCCTATTAGTAAAGGTGCAAGATTAGTAGCATATACAATAAGTATCACATCAAGGTTTTATATTTGTAGAAAATCTAACAATAACATAAAACTATATTTTAACTAGCCCTAAATTAATTTAGTGTGACTTGGTAAATTAGTGTTACATGCTCCTATAGCACAATCAATATGAATATCTCTAGGCACTGGTCAAATGAGTTATATTGAATTCCATATCATCACAGAATGATATTGGCACTTTGTTGGGCATATGAAATTGTACATTTATCCACAAACAATTTTGCTTTTAGATTCTTGAACATAGCTGAGGAGGTGGCTAAGATGAATAACTTACGATGTGAATGAACTCCCTAGCAAGCCCTTGTGAAAGTTGAGACTCTAGCTTGAAGAAGAAGCAACGTTGTACAAGCTTGGATATATAACCTAGTCACACAAGCTGGGATAACCTAATTGCACAAGCTTGTCTTGACTAATCATCGTTGTTGTTGTTGCTTCCCGGATCCATTTCAAAGTTTGCCATCCTTGGCAATCTTTGGCTTGCACTCTATCAACGTCTCTGTCACAATGGTGCATTCTTTCTTGCATTTTTCAAAGCTGAATTATGCATCTAGCCTTAATTAGCATGAATTTTGTCAACAATTAATAGGGTGTGTTGTTTGTGAATTTGATTTTTTAGGTCTACTTAGAATTGATGGACTTAGTTGCAATTGGTGAGACTTTGGCTTGAAGAAGCAATGTCGCATAGATTTGGATATCGTAATTGCACAAGCTCATCGATTGTTGCCATCATTGCTGCTACCACTTCTCAGGTCCAATTTGAGGATTGCCGACCTTAGTAATCTCTAGCTTGTGCTCTATAATATCTCCCCGTGATGTTGTTGTTGCTGGCAAATGAAAGAGGTTAATGCAAACCAAGTTTATCTAATTGGTGTCAAGTTTTCAAGGTGTTTGAACAATTCATCTCCTATGAAACCAATACTATGTGTAGGTAATTGGTACATAAAAGATGCACAAGCATTTGCCAAAAATGTGTGCACTATGCACAGGCATGTTGCATTAGTCTTGCATCATGATCTAGTTACTCATTCATTTTCTTGGGGAGTAGTCAGCCTCAACATCCACAAAGATATGTTCCATGGCAAGGAAGCCCAAGAATGCCCTACTAAACAAAAAAAATGCTACATGTTCAAGGAGGCACAATTGGCACAGCTGGTTATTTGAAATTTTTCCATGCATTGAGAATATTGGTGATTCAAGAGCATGAGACGGTACAAATGACTAACCTTGGACTAGCATTTGTCACTAGAAGGAGCCTGTGTTTTTTTTGGATTTTTCCATGTTTAAGTTGATAGATTTTTTTAGACATCTAATGTAACAAGTCGTATTTTTATGTTAACAATTATGTCTACTATAACATCTTCATGTTATGGTAGACACAATTATTGACATAAAAACACAACTTGTTACATTAGATGTCTAGAAAAATTCGTTAACTTATACATGAATTTCTACTAGTGCGTGAATGATTTACTATATAGTGGTAGTAGAGAGGGTGAGATATTGCATGCTTTCCTTCTAGATGGTGAGATTGACACTTTGAGATTTCTCCATGACCTATATTAGGGAGGGGCAAGGTATACTTTTGATGGCGATTTGATACAACAAAATGGTGGTGGTGGAGGCCAAAGGGGGCCTTCTACATCAACTATTGCTTCTACATTTGGCTTCCCTAGGGCTCATAGCTCTTCTCAAGCCTTTAGTGCCAATCATGTCCATGACTTGACAAAGTCTGGCCCTTTACAGGCACTTGGATCTACTTTAGCTGAGGAGCTCTTTTCATACAAGCTTAGTGAAGTGTTGCGGTAGAATGAAATGCAGAATGAGTAGATCACTATAAGAAACCAAAATTTATTGATGTCAAAAGGAACAGATTTTAGGTGACATTAAAAAACAAACCCATGTTTTTGTGTCAACAATGATTTTCAACATTACATCAATGGACATCATTGTTGACATAAAAACATAAGTTTGTTTTTCTAATGTCACCTTGGATGTCACCTAAAATTCATTTCTATTGATGTCATGTCGTCACCTAAAACAAGGTTTTTTTATAGTGGATTGATCTATTGGAGGGGGAAGGCAATTTTGAATTGGCTACTTTGCCTTGAATCTTTGAGCCACCAACTCTAGAGGGTTGGAACCATGTAGATCATGGGTTGCAATACAATGCTATGTGCTCACCTTAAAGATCTAGAGGCTACTAGGTAGTGGTATTGCTATGGGCGGCTATTGTAGGACAAGCTCAACTAATGCATTCAGGATTGGATATTAGGACATTTGGCAAGCACTGGTGCAGTTAGAACTCTTGCATTTTTGGAGCATTGATGAGGAAGAGCTTGCTGTACTGGAGGCATGTAGTGGTTGTCATATAGATCAGGGTTGGAATGAGGGGGGAGCACATTGAAGGGAAATGTTTGCATGAGTCTTATTATTATTGTAGGTTGCTTTTGAAATGAATCAATTAGATGTAGGAACTTCTATGTAGGTGTCTGAGCGTACTGTGATTTTTTTGTCATTGGTAGAACTTGCTTTGGAAGTTGCTGTAGTCTTTATATATTTGATGCTACATCTGTTCTATGTGTTGATATTTTTTTAGCCTTGTCGTCATGAGCTTGGTGATTGGTGAGGTTGATAATGCCACAATAGCTTTGGAAAAATACTTTGTGGAAAGGTTGGAAAGAATACTTACAATAACACATCGTTCATGAAGATTTTTTTTCACTTGTATTACAAACGTATTTTGTATTTGGTCTAGTTTCCAGCTACTTTAGCTTGATTCTCTTTATATCCATGAATTTCAATTACATTTTGTAAACAATTAGATCGATGGTGTTCTCTTGTTTTTTGATATTTTTATGGAACCCAAGCTTGTTTTGCCACCACCATGTATGTACTAACTATAAAGTGCTGATTCAAATAAAGTGGAGAATAGGGCTATTTATGTTTGGCACTAGTTCATTGGACTTTGATTAGGATGCATGGGCTGCACTTTAGATGTAAACACTGAATTCCTCTATACATATGTCTCCATTACTTGCCGTCGTTGATTAGTTTCACTAGTATGTTTCTAATGATGATTTTTTTTCATTTTTCATTTTTAGATTTTCTCCCTACCATACCTCATTTTGCAGGTAGTAGTATTGAAAGTGTGATGTAGATAACTGCTATTACAGCTACTTGATCATGTACAATGAGCAAAAAATCATTTGAGCTTAAGAGTTGCGTTTGAGGAGTGCAAGCTTCGACACAATGTGGCCTTCAGTTTTGGATGTACAAAGGTAAATGCCTCTATCTAAGAATCGCTCTTATCGGTTCAACATTTCAATGTTTGCAATTCCTCCTTCTCCAAGACCACAAATCCACCTTCTAAGAGGGTTTGGATTGAGAAAGGCACAAGGGGATTGGATTGAAAAAGGTGCAGGAAGATTTGGTTGAGAAGGCAGTTGGATTGATGGCAGGAGGATCAGCAATGCCCTCCCCTATACAAGTGAAGGAACTTTTCAAAGCCCTATTGCAAGAAGGCCACAAATTCTCCAATTAGAATGTACGAGAGTATGTGAAGAGACAAACTATTAATGGATTTCACAAGTACCAGGGTTCCTCGGACCCAACTGCAATTACTTTGACCTATGCTTATGGAAAGCAACAATTTGAGATTGCGAAGAGGCAGGCTATTATGTACAATCTCTATGCTCTTGCACTCAAGAGCATCATGGATTTGAAAATCGTGCCTTCTTCAAGTGCATGAATTAGGATTGAAACATAATCTTCGTATCCAAGCGGTTTCTTATACAAAGGCAATCATGAGATTATAGATCATAAGGTTTGGCCTCTTCTCGATTCTAGTGGTCTAGATTGTAAAGATGTAGCACAGATTTTGTCTGTAGAATTTGATTGTAGGAAGATAGGTTACGATTTCCCTTTTCATCTGTTTTTGACACAGGCCAGAACTTACAGTACCACACTTTGAAAAGTAATTTTGATTTTATCTTATGCGTGTTGGAGACTCTATTTTTTGACCGCATTGTTGAATTTTGGGGGAAGAAAACAAGAATTTACTCTAGAGGATGACTCGCACTCCTATTGTATTGTATTTAAGTTTTGTCAATGTGATGATTGCTTGGAGCTCTCTAAACCATGATTGTACATCTCATGGTGATTTTCATTTGTGGCAAGCTTTTTTGCACATATTTCCATCCTCGCTTTCAAGAGGTTAAGTTGTAATAGTGCAGAAGTAAATTCAAAAACCTCACATGCTAGATGCTGCTCTTTTCCTTTGTTATTTGCATCAAACAATTTTCATTGTTTGAGGCTCTGCATTTATAAATTTATGGTACAACTTCGATTTTTGTATACTTCTGTTACTTTTGGTTTAAAGGATGTTATAATATGTGAGACCTTCGGTGTCATTTGCTATAGCCATTTCATATCAATTGTTCTCTTGGGCTTGTATTTTGTTTGTTTCCTTTTTTTGCTTCAACAAGATCGCTAACTGCTTAAAAACTGAGTTATTTCTGGCCTCGCAAATTTGCTCTTTATATAATTCTATTGACAACAATTGACTCCAATTTACCTAGCAAAATCTTTTGGACTAAGATCGAGGGTACTTTTTGCATCACTTTAAGCATTTTTATGTATATAAGTGTGTGCTTTTGGGAGAGCCTTCAGGGCAGTCTTTTGGAGTAGTAGAGAGATCTCCGGGTACTAGAGTCAAAACTGTTGAGGTCAAATGATTATCATAGTGTATGTATTTCTAATGCAATTTCAAAGTTGGAAGATGTAGACTATAAGTAATAGTAGACATCCTCATTTTCTTAGGGATCATAAACATTCAGCTAAGTCATGCATCATTTTAATTACGGCACTTGCTAATAAGTCCAACCAAGTGTACAAATTGGTAGTTTCTCCTGGTAATAAGAGTTTGTAGGATACCATTAGGCCCTTGTGGTTTTAGTACTCTTCGTTTTTCTTGCTCATGATTTTCTTCATGGCATTGACCTTCTTTGAATTGACACTACTTGTGGATTGTTAGTGGAAGTTTTGGGTTCTTAGTTATAAAGGGCATGGTAGAGGAAGTAAGCACATGTTTAAAAAAATGGAAATTGGGGTGAACTCTGAATGTGCCCATAATTTCATCATCTTCTTAACATTTGCAACTTTTAGAGTTTTTCTTTTTCTTTTTCCACATGTAAAATGCAAGTGGTTTAGAGTTTTGGATTCTCAGTAATAAAGGGCATGGCAAAAGAAGTAAGCGCATGTTAAAAAAAATAGAAATTGGCATGAACTTTGAATGTGCCCACAATTTTATCATCTTCTTAATATTTGCAACTTGTAGAGTTTTTTTTTTTTCTTTTTTAACACGTGAAATGCAAGTATCTCGTTAGTTTGCAATTCGTCTCATAATCTAATTCCTTGTGGTAGTGCTTAGCCTTATCCAATAATACTTGGGGAATATTCCAGTGTAACTAATTTTTTAGATCTCTGCATATTTTGTTAAACTATTTAATTTTTTGGTCGTCAACTTGCAAATCTTCATGCAAAGCTACGATCACACTTGTTGCGAAGGGTGATTAAGGATGTGGAGAAATCACTACCACCCAAAATTGAATGCATATTGAGAGTGGAAATGTCACCACTACAAAAGCAGTAAATCTCGTGCCACAATTGTTAATTAGCTTTATACAATTCTAAAAATACTATTGTTATTAAATGAGCAGTCATAGGAACTCTTGTTGAAGATGTAATACTGAGCAAGATGTCTTGACATCTTGTATCTTTTGTCTGTTAGGTACTACAAATGGATCTTGGAGCAAAACTTTAATGATCTGAATAAGGGCATTCGTGTCAATCAAGTTACAGTTTTGAGTCCACTTATATTCACCACAAATCATGCGATATGTTATTGTTGCATGGGAGTGTCTAATGTTCTAGATGGAGTCTACTTTGGTTGATTTATGGATTACTCATGGGTTTTTTTTAGAGTGAGCTCATGCTTTATTTTATTATTTGGCCTTACAGGTCTCTTTATTGAATATAGTAGTTCAACTCAAGAAGTATTGTAATCATCCATTCTTGTTTGAAAAAGCCGACCATGGCTATAGTAGTGAAGCCAATATGAATGACAATAACAAGGTGCAATGTATCATTTTAAGTAGCGGAAAGCTTGCCATTCTTGACAAGTTGTTGGTACGCTTGAAAGAGACAAAACATCGCATTCTCATCTCTCTGCAGGTACCTTAATCCTTTTGCAAGCCTTTGTAGGAATTGACATGCTAATAGGTATTTTCTTTGTTGTCAACTTGTTTCAGGATCTAGAACTTGTATCCATGTTTCCTTGGCTAAACAATTGTGGTAATCTCCATATAACAGAGGGTTCTACTGTTGTTTCATATGGTGAAAATTCTAGATATTTTGGTGGAACACCTTAGCCTACAAGGGTTTCAATTTCAATGTCTAGAAGGTTAGAAGGTAGTACTCGATCAAATTTGAGGCACTAAGCTATGGAACACTTTAATGCCCCTAGAAGTGATGACTTTTGCTTCCTGCTATCCACATGGATTGGTGGTTTAGGGATCAATCTTGCTATTGTAGACACTGTTATTACATTTGACTCAGATTGGAATCTCCAGAACAATCCCCAAGTTTTTTTTCTACAAAAAACCCTATAACCAATCCCCAATCCATCAATCTCAGATAGAAAAATGCATAAGGTATAGAAGGTGCATACAATATAAAGACATGTATGGTACAAAAGACACATATAGATACAAAAGATGTATATGGTACAAAAGACGTATATGGGTATAGAAGATGTATATTGATGGAAGGATACAAAATCTCATTTATAAATCTGAAGTTACAAATAGGTGGTAGTGGTTAGGATTAGGGATTGGGATGGATTGGGTTGAAGTTGGGTTGAAGTTTGGGTTGAATTAAAAAAATATTTAAACCTTTGCTTTAGAAGACAAGAACCTCTCTTCAATATTAGACAAGAAAATAAGCAACATTGAAGGGTGATAAATAATGTATTTTTTTCTTCAACAATAATTACAAAATAAAAAGGTGCCTATTTTATTTATAAAATTAAAGACTTCAAACTACTACATATTAAATTAAACATTTTAATACTTCTATCTCTAATGCCTATCTATAATATGATATCTCCAATTGCCAAGTTTTCCTTGCCTTTGAGTTGGTCAATGCAAATCACTAAATGAATGCATGATGCATTTCATTGTTATTTCTAAAATTTTCACATGGTTATTAAGAAAGAAATATTTGCAATAAAAGATATAATTGGTGAATATCAATTTTTGTTTTTATGCACTTGGAAAAAAATATTCACTATAAGACTTTGAAGTTGCATTGATTTACTTTGAAATTTCTAGCATGTATATTAGTGGAGTCAAAGAGACTGTAATAATCAAAAAAAGATTAGATAATTTTCAAATTTTGAATTGCATTTTCAATAAAAAAGAATTAGTTTCAAATGTTAAAAATCATTATTGTAGCAAGTTCTTTCTATTTTTTAAAACTCTTTTGACTTACTAACATCTAGAATGCACATCATTATTGTTTTGATACCATATATCTTTTTAAATTATTCTTTTCAAAGAAAAAATAGTTTAAATTTTTGAAGCCTTGAAATTTATTTATTTTTAATTTCTAAAATTAAAACTTGTTAATTTATAATTTTCACAATAAAACTATTTTAATAATGAGTCCTTCACTTTCAAAAAATTCATACTTTAAAATTTGATTAAATTTAAAAATTTTAAATTATAAATGATTTTTAAATAAGTATATTGCTAATTGGCATTGAAAAATTTATGTAATGAAGGAATGATCATACTAAAGTGTACAATAATTTTTAAGTGTCAATGTTAATTTGTGTATGTAATTGGCAAGTGCTACCAATTTTGATCAAATTGTGATAAAAGTGTAAAAAGTGTAAAAAATGTGAAAATTTCCAATAAAAATACAAATAATTTTCAAATGGGGTACACGTGGCGTCATCCCATTCATACATCCAAAACACCCACATAGGTTCAATAGTCACCCAATACACAACAAACAACCAAATACAATTCTCTCAATACACAACCAGATTGAATTTACACTAATATAGTCAATCAACCCCCCACTTCCACCAACAAAAAAAAAACATGTCAAAAAACTTAGGTTGAATACAACCTAAAACCTCCATCAAACCCTAAAAAACATAGTTGTGTGTTTTGCAACATAACAAAAACATGTTATTCATTATTCATCAACAAATCTCTTTTGGAGGACATTAGCTTCACAAGTAAGGCTCTACTGTAATTTAGATTTGCTCCATATTAACTAGAGTTGTAACTTATTGAGATCTTGAATGGATGAAGACTCTTTGCGGATATTACTTAATAAGTTGAGATAAATTTAGAATTGTACCAATACTATAGAGGAAGTGCATTAAATTCATTGCACTTGAGCAACAACAACCATTAAGATAACTACATCTAAAATCAACCGAATAAGCTTTTCAGTATGGTTTCCATTATTAAATTGAATTTTTTTTGTAGGATCTTCTTGCTAGTTGCATGGGGATACTAGATTATCTTAGAATACATTTTTTAGGCACCTTGTGAATAAACTACAAATTTTTGAAGCATTGAAAGTAGATTGTTCTAAAATCAACCCTACACTCTCATAAATAGTAGAAGTACATTTTAGGCAAGAATATCCAGGGGAAGATTTTAGAAAAAGATTTCTTTTAGGTATAGTTATCTTCAAAAATATTAACATTGACAAATCATATCACAAAACGCAAAATAAATATGAAACCAAAATATTAAACAAGGGACTCATATGTTTTTCATAAATTAAAGAACATGATAACCAAAGTTACTTTAAGTATAACATAGTTTGGTTTACATAGTTATAACGTTACATAATTAAACATAACTATATCAAGTTATGATATACCTAGTCATAACATATACTAGACACGTATATAATAAACACTAGGTATATGTGGTACCTAGAACTATATACTATTATTTAGCTACTATATAAATATTATACTATGATATATGTTATGGTATATGTTATCTTTAGGTACCATAATAAACGTAACTAGGTATACCTAATTTATAACGTGGTTATGTTTTTTAGTGACTTAAGGTTAAACTTTGGTTATGCATGGTAAATACATTTTAAACTTTTAATTGGAGCGTTCTATACAAACCATTTTTTCATGCATGGGTTACTTGGCTCGAAAAAATTGCTAAAGATAATGCATAATTGTTGAATTAACATTTGGAGGATGCCTAAAAGTCCTTACTTATTAAACAACCATAGTTCACTTGTGTCAAAACACATCAATAAACAAACAAGAGACTCTCTTTGCACAAAGCCATACTTATCAAAGTTTTAATTACACCATCTACAACAATAAATAGGGCAACAATTACTTCAATAGTGGTGCATGTAGCCTTAATGTTTTATGATTATAGCACCTAGTGACACAACAAAGGTACCTATATATATGTGGCTATAGTCTATATCCATATCTCTAACTTTGTTATATTTTAGGCCACTATGAATGAAAAGTTATTGAATTAACATTTAGATAGGTGGCGACAAAGTGGCAGATCCTATTATTCATGGTTGAGGTAGTAGTTATTAGGGTGTGATCCAAGATTTAGATCTGGCTTTATAAACTTTTTTACCTCCAAATTTTTCTAAGGGCTTGGTGCGGAAGATAATTTTTTGGTACTATTAGTTTTTTTATTGCCCAAAAAAATCACTAGGTATAATAGTAAGGTTCTGTGGAGTTGCAAAACAATGGCAAAAGTTGTATTTTTGCCATGGTAAAGAATATGTTGGCAGGACCACAAATTTATTGTTCACTTTTCATCCCCAATAGACACCAAAGTGGGCTCAACCTCTAAACGGTCAACTATCTATTGGATAGATGATGAATGTTAGGAAAAACACATTTCACTTAACTATTTAACTTCATTGATGAAGAATAAAAGAAAATCATGTATATGAAAAATGATCTATATAAATCAATGATAAAGTTTTGTATTATAAATTTATTGTAATTTATTATAAAATTTCAAAAATAATCTTACTAACTATAATTTGAGACTTTGAACTCTTAGAGATTAATACCTAAACAATTAAAAATGCACTTTTAGCATATTAGGTGGAGTAATTTTGAATGGAATTTTTCCAAAAAACTACATGTCACTAAACTACTTCATTTCACCTCTAAACTTGCTACTATCACTACAATACATTGAATTGGTTATTGGGTTACTTTTCTAGTGAAATGTTGAGGAAATAGTGTGGAGCGACTTAATTAATGATAATATTTTACTATACACCAAATACTCTCATTAAGTTTCCCTTCTAATTAGGTTTTCCAATCTAACATAGAAGTACATGATGAAAATTTAGATTTCAAAATCTCCTATATTAGTATATAATAAAAACTCAAAGAATATTTCATTCAAATACAATTTTATTGACTATATAAATTAGTGGAGAAAATAGTGTGGGGCAACCTAATGAATGTGTTTAGTGCACACTAAATATTGAAACTAGGTTACCTCAATAATTAGCTTGCCTTACCCAAAAAATTACTTCATGACTCATTGCTTGTCTACATGAATTAAGGCACATGCTATTCTTTAAACCAAAACCATGAACGAATGCATCAATCTATGCAATACATATTATTCCTATAACAATTACATAATGTATTTATCTAGTCCAGGATTGACACGACGTCCGGACGCGGACATTTGGACGCACACGATGTGTTCGCAGCGTCCGCTGACATTTGCATCCACATGTCCGCCCCGTCTGCCCGGTTACGACCGTCTGATCAACATGCAGACTGATGTGGTTCGCACGATCTGAGCGTCCGCCCCGTCCGTCCGCCTTCCAACGGCGGGAGGGATGCTATGTCCGCTAACGTCCATGCGTCCGAACGTCCGGAAAACGGACGCTATTTTGGGGCAGACGTTGAGATTCGTCAACCCTGATCTAGTGTAGAATGTCAAGAATTAGTGTGGAGCAACCTCATTTTACTATATATACTAATATGCCCTGTGCCATTGCCAAAGTCAAAATGAAAGTAAAAGTAATTTTATTAATTTTTTAATTGATTTCATAAAAACTTTGAAATTCAATAACTTTCACACCTTAGGTCAAAATGCCATGAAACAAAGCTCATGCATCCTTCCTCCCTGAGAGCTTTCCAACTATACCAAAAACACAATTAGGGGCCATACGGTTCCAAAATCTCAACGTAACAAACAAAACAAAACAAACAACCTATCTTAAGGTATTGACTAGTGTGCCTTGTATCGTTGCCACAACCAAAATAAAAGTAAAATTTTTTTTTTTTTTAATTCATTAAAACTTTGAAATTCAATAATTTTCACACTTTATAATTCAATAATTCAATTTTTTTTTAATTTAATGAAATCCATAACTTTTACACTATAGGTCCAAACACCATGAATTTGGCATGAATAGAAAGCCTTACCCACGAAGGAGTGCAAAGACTTTGTTTTGTGGCATTTGGACATGCAATGTAAAAGTTACAAATTTTACAAAATAAAGGATAATTTAATTATATTTTCTAATTCATAAAAACTTTGAAATTCAATAACTTTCAAACCGTAAGTCGAAACCCCACAAAACGAAATTTGTGCACCCCTTTTAAACAAGGAGCTTTCAAGCAGTACCAAGAACGCTGCTGGACACCTCACGATTTATTAGATCTCAACTTATAAGCAAAGCAAAACAAACAACCTAATTTAAGGGTATGGATGGATTGATAGTGCACTGTGGGCCTGGCATCCGTAGCATCGTGAGCGCTGCCTGTTTCTGCGGTGACTCGGTCTTCTCGTTCCCCGTTCTCGTCCACGCGCAACATTCCTTTCACTGTTTCGAATTCGTAAACAATGGCGACCAGTCGTGCTTCTTGTCGCATAAAGGAGTCCCATGCGCAGACAGCCGGGTCCCCCAGGCAGGAAGAGAATCCGACCACCAAGCGGAACGCAAGCTACAGTAGATGCCTCGCAAAAGTCGCATCGTGTAATAATACATAATTACAATTGAAACCCCAATTCTTGCGTCGTATTCTCTGTTCTCACCGCCCTGTATCAAGCTAGCTGGTGTACTTATCGTTCTTTCCAATGTCAAGTTCACTAACGTAACACTCATTCTAGCTAAGCTCGACTTGGAATCAGGCATGCAACAGGTCGTAATATTTGGCATTCTTGCTAACTTACACGATCTCTGACAGGCTAGCTAGCTTCTCACTGACTGAATTCAGACTCTGGCTTCATGTGACCGGCCTGAAGTCCAGGTTCTACGATCCGCAGGGAGATTGTTGATATATCTCTGGATTCTCTGCGTCTTCTTCTGGTTCCAGGATTCATATTTCCTGGTTTACAGTAGTGCTAGCTGCCAACTGGGAGAATTTGTGTTTACTGAGTATTTTAATTTCCCTGATGACCGCTTTAATTTCTCTGATCCCCCGATCCTAGCTAGTACGGAGTACAAAACTAAATCATCTGGAAAACTTCTGATACTCCGGTCCTGTAGGAGAAGCAAGGATAATCTAGCTCTCAGCCTGTGATGGACAATAGTATCTGGAAATTGCAGAAATTAGAGAATGATAGAGCAAGTGTAGAGAGCAAACCTCACATCGATTCTGTATGTGACCGCATGCATGCACATAAAGTGTAGATAACGTCAATATTTCACTAATTCTGCGCGGTCTGAGCCCAAAATCTGTACTCTAGTCCTCGTTCGGGGCCTGAAATTAGATCTTTGTGAAGATATACGTCATAGTTTCTGGCGCATGGAATACCGTCCATTTAACTAAATTAACGTTAGATGCTTTACAGCAAGTTGTCAGTGGTCCAGTGTCAAACGAAAACAGCCTCACGTTCGTTACATTGGAAAATTTCAGTAAGCCAAATTGTGACGTCAAAGTGTTGAAAACTAGGAAGTTCAACTGTTCAAGTGCTCAGGTGAGCACGCTGTTGAGTTGGCCGACCTGAAACCTCACTATCTCAATCTCGGATGCACATAGATATGAGGATATTAGTTGAATGTCTCAAACCGATCCATCTCCAGAGGGGCATCTTAATTAATGTGCTCCAGTTCCTTGATGAAGGCTCGGCCCAGTCACACAGTTCAAGAAAAGGATTGGTAGTCCAGTTGCATTTCATAGAATAGATTGAATTCTCGATGGAAATGAAGTTCTTGAAACTAGCTGTCTAATCTGCAATCGTCGGCTAGCTAGTCAAACTGGAGAATCAAACTAAATACATAAATACTATAACCTCGCAAATTAACAATGCCATTGTTTTCCTTGTTTCCATAAATACAAGATATTCGCGGATTGTGTACGCGGCACCCTGGCATGAGATTCCTTTCCAAAACATCATTGCTCTAAAATCTTTGACGAATGTTCAGAGATCTGAGATTTCAGTTGTTTCAAAACCCCTCCTGTTCCTAGTTGAATGTGCCAACTTGTGAAATTGCAACAATGCAAGAAATGTGACCATCGAAGCTTCAGTACAGAGTAACATATAAATGCACGTCGTATCTGCTGACCGATTCTCTAGCTTACTTTTCTATACAAGTGCGCCGACACAGCTAGTTCATGCTCAAATTCCAGTCGCACATATCGATCACAGGGAGGGAAAGCGGCAAAAAGGGAAAATCAATGGGCACAAAACTAGCACTTTTTGAAAAATAAAGTACTACGTACTTCACTGTTGGCAACATTGCAAGTAAGTAAGTAAGCTGAAAGTGACAATTTATCCGGGAACTAAAGATACTCATCGAGTCCTGTGAAATGTTCCTGTCGTCCGCAATCAAATGCGTTACATGCTATTCTCTATTTCTCACGTTCCTCTCTTTGCTGAAGATCGAGTTTCTGCAAGTGAACTTAACACGAGCAGGTACGTTAATTACCTCTCGTTCCCGGTTAAAAATTTACACGATTTTGTCTACAGAGAAAGTTTGTGCTGCTGATTGGAACGTCAATTCCGTTAACTTGGCGATCTTCCAATACTTCGACACCTTTCAGAACGCGCGTTCTGAAACAGCAATCCATACGAATCCTAAAATTTAGACCTTTTAGGCACATAATTACATATATGTCACAATTTTTGGCGCTGGAGTCGCGCCACTTTAACGAAATTAACTGGCGTTTTTTCCCTAGTTGCCGCATTTCATGAGAATAATTGACCTCCCTGTGTACTGTAAGTATATATAGTTAGTATGCTATGGTGCCGTAAAAAGTTGAGGCTCCGATCGGAACTGAAGCTAGCATGCATGAACGTAACTATTTTTCCCAATCAAGTAAGTTACTGATCGCACCTGGTCAGAGCCAAATTCACTGATCTTTTGTCAAGTGGGCAGACCACAACGTACAAAAGAGAAGAACATTTGGGGGTGCGAGCAATTGGAAGACGTTGGTCGGACTTGTGGGAAAAAATAATGGTCTCTGGCTCAAGCTGCTGCTCCACTTGTGATGAAGTTCAGTTATTTGAATTAGTGTGGCAGGGCGGCACAGGTAGATTACATAATTCCCGGAGCATTTTCCGCCAGAGCCGGCCCAGATCTCACAGAGGCCGCGCTTGGACGTCCGCCTTCAGGGAGAAAGTGAGCTAATTTATTAAACCATAAACAAGAGATTTGAGTGTAATCCTCTGTAACAAATACAGACCCATATTTAGGGGTAGTCACACCTTCACCAAGCAAATTTCTATGAAGAATGAGAAGTTGGTGGAGCTAACAGGGAGTAGTTCCAAGTGAAGAAGATGTGACACCCCATTTGTGGCATGTGGAGGATGAGAACAAAGAAGTGAAACTTAGGAGCCCAAGGAGCTATGAGAATATACTTCTATGAAGAAATCTTCTATATGTCCATTATTCACTTCCAAAGGAAAATAATGGACTTGGAGAAGAATTCACAAAAGAAGAATATTTTGCTAGCGGGAAGCCAATGAGGAGTTGCAATGTCCATATTCTTTGAAGAATGGGCGTGCAAGGAAGGTGTGACTATCATATTCACTACACAACCAAAAAGAATCTACAAATTCATTTTTAAATCATTAAACTATACACTGAAACTCGCCTGCCACCCTAGTTTCCTGTTTCCCATTAGTTCCCCCTCTCCTCTCAAAAAATTTGTGAGTCGTTGATTTTTTTGAAAAAAAATGCTTACCCTCAAAATTGATGTTGATTTCTCAAAAAATCACAAGATGTTGATCTTGTGAAATTTAATTTTAGCCATTCAATTATAAAATACAAATATTGAATACAAATACAAATATGGGTACAGGTACTAAATATGGGTACTGAATACGGATATTGAATACGGGTACTGAATACGAGTACTGAATACGGGTACTGAATACGGGTACAGTATTGGATATGGGATCAATTGTTCCATATTGTTTGTCAAGAACTTTGATTCTAAAAGATTACAGGAGGGGGTGGAGGTGAGGGGGGGGTGAGATAAAAAAAATTAAATCAAATTCTAAATGATAGGTGAGTGGGGGTGGTAAAATAAAAAATGAACTTATATGTTATTAGGCACTCAAGGTGTATAGTGACACTTTGTACTCCCCCCTATAACAAATTCATTTTTAAATCATTAAACAATCCCACCTAGATTGCATTAGAAACAAAAACTATGATTTCTTAACCCTTAAAGCCCTAAGGCATGATTTCAAGCCATTTTCTACTTTTGGATAGGCCCTTCCTCGTGAAATATTTGTTGAATTCTTATGAAATTTTTACCAAAGGTCTATTTCACTATTATTTTGATGCCTTGAAAATTTTACTACAATCCAAGTCATAGTTAGGAAGGTATGCCTCAAAAGGGTAACTTTTTTTTTTGAAGTAAGGGTAGTTTGAGCAACTATAATAGATAGGTCCAATTGGTTTGAAAAATTTTATACATACTCTCAACAAACTTGTTAACATAACCCCTATAGTTGAAAGGCATATAAGCACATAATTTTAACTTTCAAGCCTTTGTAATAATCTTTTTTCATTTAAGCAATATTGAAAACTAAAAAATTCCAATTTCAAAGGCTTGTAAGTCAAAATTTTGTGCTCGTATGCCTTTCAACTTCATAGGTTATATTAACAAGTTTGTTGAAAGTATGTATAAAAAATTTCAAACCAATTGGACCTATATATTATAGTTGCCTAAACTACCCCTATTTCAAAAAAATTGCCTTTTTGAGGCATAACTTTCTAACTACCACTTGAGTTGTTGTAAAAAAATTTAAACAACAAGCTAGTAATGGAAGACAATTCTAGTAAAGATTTCACAAGACACTATTAGAGAAATTGATGTCCATCCCAGTATAAATTTAGCAAAGAACAAAATTGAGTTGAACATCTTAATTGGAACATTTTTTAGCATAATTGAATTATTATGCCACGTAGGATGAATAACCTTGTAAATGTGCAAGGGTACCACATCTATAAGATCAATTGTATAAGAATGCATTATTAAATAGTTGCAAAAAACGGTGTCCATTTTTTGTAGCATTTTGCCAAAATTGTAATTTTTGTGCTCAGTACTACACGTACTATGAGTACTACAAAACAAAACAATCTCAATTATTGATAAAAAAAAAAAAATGACGGCTAAGAGCATCATTTTGAGTATTATGAATATTTGTAATATTGAAATATTATCATTTGAAAAACAATAAATGGACACAAAAATGGATACAATGAGGTATAAAAAAATAATAAACAAAAAAATCTAAAAATTGGCCATTTGTGAGGACTTGATAGTAATCAAATTTCATCAAAAAAATGAAGCCAAAATCATCTTCACCATTCACAAGTGCGCATGCAAGGGACCCTTATTTGCATGGACGTGGATGACATAAAATAATGTTTTTTTAAGTTCTTTTTAGTGGGCACATGCCTCTCTAGTGTAGAAAGATCCCACTAAAATTTAAGCTCTACATCATTAATTATGGGTACTCCATAATACTAAAAATCCCTAAATCGCAAAATGTGACAAATTAGTTTAATTGAAATTTAATTATAATTTTTTTCTTGAAAATTTCTGAAAAATAATAATTCTCTTTATGAATTAGTTGGTCATTTTCAATATAAAAAAAAATTCAAGTGCATTGGCTTAATTTTTCAAATGTTATGGTCAAACTAAATTCCATAACTCAAAGTGTGATAGAAAGTAGGACCACCCTTTCTTGCAACTACCCTATTATTATTAATGTTAACAAAAAAATTATTATTATTTGAAAAAGTTATGGACAAATTTCAAAGAAGGATTGGAAGGGACATTTTTTTTTAAAAATTTTCAAACATCCTCTCCAAAATTTGTCTATAAATTTTTATTGGAGGCTTAAAATATCAAATAGATTTTGAAAATGAAATTTGGCTTGATTTCTCAACATTTTTTAGTTTAAATTTTTTTGAAAATAGTTATTCTACTATGCCAAAATGTGGTCTAAAATTCTACATTGCATACAATTCCTACGTTTGACAATGAGGAATCAAACTCTCTACTTCAAATTATTCCATATCCTTTTAGGATTCATGACAGAAAATGTATTTCATTATAAAAAAAATGACCTCTCCACCCTTCCTTTGTCAGAAAATATCAATCAAGTAAGTTCTTCATCTTGCCATCTAAAAACTTCTTGATGATAGATGGTTGTTGGACGTATTTTGGAATTCCTTGCTTACTTTCATGACATTTTTTATTTCTTGCAACATCTTGGTCATTAAATTCTTAATAAATTCAAAAAAAATTCTTACTTGTTTTATATGTATTTTGGATAATTTTTGAATAATTATTTTATGACAACCTTGCTCACTACTACAATATGCAGGAACATGAAAATGATAATTAGAGGATTGCGAAATCAATTGAGCAAATTTTTTTGGTCAAATCAATAAAATTATTTTAATTGACATTTTACAAATAACACATGCAGATAATCTATGTTGAATTTTAAAATGAGTCATGCAAAATTGTCATTTTGCAAAGCGGATAGTTACTATCAATACACTTCAAGAAAAATTGTGTAATTCAAGCCCCTCTTTCTTGTAGTGAGAATCCAACAAATATTGCACCAAAAAGGGTCTATCGAAAAATTAAAAAATATCTTGAAATCATGTTGTAGGGTTTGAAGGGTTAACTAATTCCTTCAATATTGCAAGAAAAAATATTTTTACAACAATCTTCATCTACTATCAGTGGTCTTAAATTGTTAGTTCCAATTAGACCACCCAATCAACTCTACTACTCTACCAGTCAAGTAAGACAATATTAATGGCATGACATCAATATATTTGTACGAAAAAAAAGAGGTGTACTAAATGACACCATCATCTCTAAATTCAACTATACTCACTTTTGACATTACATTTAGAAAACTATTGGCTAATGATAAAACACCAATGGGCAAATAACATCTTTAACTCTATCCTTAGAAACATATTACAACCAAATTCCATATCCTATCATGATACCATTTTTTGTTACGATGCTATATCCAAGAATAGTTGCAAGAAAAAAATGGTTGATTTTATAGTGTTTTTGTAGTTTTCATGCTAGGGGGGAGTAATATAAAATTAAAATTAAAAATTTTTAAATATTAAAAATATGGACAATGTATGCACCTATAAGAAGAAGGTATACCAAGAAAGAAAAGCATATAAAATTTTCTCACGTAGAAAAATTAGAAATGTGTGGAATCACATGAAAATAGGTACTTTGACTTTTTAATTCGGAAAAAATAGAAAAAAAAACTAAATATTGGCCATTTGTAAGAAACTGATGATGATGAGATTTCACCAAAAGAATGATGTTGAAACCATCTTCAATGTTTAGAAGTGCATGTACAAGGGAATCCTATTTGTAATAATGTGAACAACATAAAATGATATATTTTTAAGTGCCCCTTTGTAGAAACATGCCTACCTAGTATAGTAATAGACCACAAAAATTTCAGCTTTAAATCATTGACTTTGGGGACTTCAATGGTATTTTAAAAAATCCAAAGTATGACAAATTAGCAAAATTGACTTTAAAAAAAAATTCTGAAAAATAATGGATTTGATAACTATTAAAACATCCATCTTCAATAAATAAAAAAATTCAAATTCATCAACTTCATGATTCAAAAGTTATGGCAAAAGACAAGTACATATTACGCTACATATGATACCAAAATCAATCACCAATTTTTGCAATCATTCACAACAAGAAATACTACAATATTGGAAAGTTAGTCTCACTATTCTTCTTTATCAAAAAAACTTGACCCACATGCCTTACAAATTATCAACCAATCACATTTGCCAATGCAATTTACAAATTGTTCACAAGTACATTACATTACAATCTCTATTTATAAACTATAATGAACAACACCAAGTCATGAATGATAGTCAAGAAGGATTTTGACAAGGAAAAAGCATCACAAGGCAATTTCAAACACTTATCTCTATACTAGAAAACACAAGTCACAAACAAAAATATCTACCTCATGTACATCAATTCCAAAAGCACTTTTGGCTTCATACATAAACCACCCTAGGCTACTTGTACTCATGTTAGATCTTGGATATCTACAAATGCAATAGATCTTTTTGGTAATGTCTACTTAAATTCCACCACATCTTTTTCAAGAAAGCATTTGGGTACCAACAAATCAATATCAATATTGCATAGTAATATATAAGGAGATACATTAACCCCTAAAGGACCAAGGTGCGTTTTCTAGCAACATAACTTTTTTGGACAGGTGCATGTCAAAGGAGATTCCTATATTTTTGGCCCAAATTTTAATAGAAGGTGTGAACAAGGAATATCTTTCATGTGCACAAATTTCAAGACATTTGGAAATATGAATAAAAAATTATGGCATATTATGGAGTTTGTTTTTCAACTTAGGTAGTTTGGGCAGATTTGAAAAAATCATTTTTTTCAAAAACAAAAATTTGAAATTAACTTTCTAGATCTATATATACAAAGAAAGCTTTGAATAATTTCATTTTGATCAATAAATCAAAAGTTATGAGGTGTTTTAGTTTGCGGGCAATTATGGATTCTCTACTCCAAAATAAACTTTGAAGTTCCTTATTGAACTCAATTTTCAATATTTTTGGAAAAAAATAAAAATGTTAGGTGAAGATTGTTTATTACAACATTACAACCATTGGGATTGGCATTTTTCAATTCCATAACTAAATTATTAACAATTTAGTATTTTGATTCATTCTCTACTTCTTTTTACTTACTATTTTTTTCCTATATGTTGTACAATTCCAAATGATCTGAAATTTTTCAAGCATGTTGCCAACTTGCCTTGAAAAATGAATCCAAAGAGTTGAAACCATTTTGGACATTTTTTTTATACAAATGTGACCTTGTGAAGTGCAGCTGCCTAAATTTCTGTAGGGCCAAAAAAAGGTTTTTTGTCACTTTAAACGCTAATATCTTGCAACCTACCTAGTGGAAATTTCTGAAATTTTTTTCCACATCTTCTAAAATTATCATAATACAAGATTTTATGGTTGTATGTGTCCAAATTTTTGTTAAACTTTTTTGGATACTTATCCTAGAAATGGCAGCTCTGGAAAGTTTTTGGTGAATTAAAACATAGTCAAGGAAATTTAGGGGTTAAGCCCCTATGGTTTCATCATGTTTTTTTTATTTCTTTATTAAGATGGATTGAAAGAAATAACCACAACTATAAATTTCACACTCTAAAACAACTATCACTTTCAGCAACTTGTGTAGACAACCTTGCATTTCTCTATGATAGATTTACATCAATACAAATCCAACTTAATAAAATTGAATGATTTTGTACATGGGCAAGCATAGATCTAGGAGTTAATAAATGTACCATCACAATGTAAGTTGACTTTACAAACCAAATTTGCCTCTTGAAATTTTAGAAGCATTCTTCCAAGTTCACAATATCAATACAAAAATCAAAATCTTCAAGTATTACATTAAAACCAAGGACATCGTTTTTTAGGCATGCAAATGATTCCCTCCCTCAATTTACAATACAAAACAACAATACAAAAATTAATTATAGAATACAACCTACTTACTAAAAGCCTTACTACTATGAAACAAAAACTCAAAATGGTAGATATCGTATTACACGTTCTATCAAATGTCATATTCTACGGCATCTATTCACAAATTCAACACATTATCCAAGTTACCAAAACTCACTATAAGGAAACTAACTATTTCGTGATGTCATGAAAAACATATCATGATGTCTCCTAAGACACAATTGCTAGTCAACATTGAAGTCACCTAAAATCCGTTATAATTGACTAGCAAAAAACATGAAAAAAACGTGCCTAAACGTGGCTTGTTTTTTGGTAACATCACAAAAAACATGGTCTTCCAAGCTCTCTAAAATGTGACATCTGAATGCCACGTAAGTGCCATGTCAGCAAAGAGGGACATGTAGGATTTTTTCATTTAGCCTGTTCATGAGATGGCATCTAATGTGGCACTTGATGTAGTGGTGGGAAAATGATGAAGTGGCATGCCTAATTAGCATACTTTTATATTGTTTGAAATTTTAATGTTGCTTTTTGAGACATCAAATTAGATGTTTTTTTAAACATCAATTAGTACATACCAAACCTGTAGGGCAAGGCCAACAAAAAACAATTAGTGAAAATAAATTTAAAAATAAAATAAAAACAATAAGAATAATTGTAAAATTCACAAAGAATTAAAGAAAACTTACAATCCACCATCAAGAGAATTTTTGATGGACAAATGAAAGAATTACCTCATTTAAAGTTAGTAAAAATGAAGGGTAGAGAATATGTATTTATAGTAAAATCTATTGTTTGTTCATGGTGAGACAAAAGATATGGGATAATTTGAATATGGGAACTTGACTACTAGACATGTGGACGTTGTTTCAGACATTGAAATGTTGTTTTAGACATTGAACATTGAACATATTTTTTTCTTTACATATCCCATATAGATTCTCAATCTCCCTACCACCCTACTTGTACAAAGAGATTCATTTTTCATTCATGGTGTACATTCATCCATTTCCCTTTTTCTGCAAAGTATGTCATGTGATTGCCTTTTTCCTAAAATTTTTATATTTGGTCAGCATTTTATTATAGACCATAATAAATTTCATTGATTTACCTATAGTCAAAATGGCTTTACTTGCTGATGTGGCAGTCCATATTTTTTTAAACAATCCAAAAAGCATCAACATGTCTTCAGTGATGTCAAATAAAATGTCAATGTCAATGATAGCATCAACTTGTTTTAATAGTAATGTGCAAGTGTTTTCTGTAATGCCCACAAAAATCTACCTTATTGGACTTTTTGCACTTTGACATCTCATGTTTTTTTAGATATCACATGTTAGAGATAAAACATCTCCAAAAACATGAGGTTTTTATAGTGATTATGTGCATTTTTCCTAAAAGCACCTCTAATATCACCATACAACTCACTTGAAATCAATTTGAACTCAAAGTATTCTCTTTCAAAATACCATACCTAATGTGTAAAATTAATCAACTTATAATGTTCAAGATTATGCATGATATTTAGGTCTAGCTTACAAAGGTCATGTATGTTATATATGTGCTAAGTTAATAGGATCAAAAGAACTAACTCTTTTAACAAAAGTAGTGTGCTTGCACTCTCCTATTTTACACACTTTTTTAAAATTTAAAATAGAGGTTCAATTTCATTTCAAAATCTTTGAATTTGAATTTCCACTCATAAGAACCCTTTTAGCCCAACTTTGGTATTCCTCTACCTCAAACTTTCTAAACTTAATTAAAACAACTTTTCATAAATAACTTGATAATTTTTTACATTATCACATCATAAATTTACAATAACCTCTAAAAGACCAAATAACATGTTTTGGCAATTTAGTGATTTTTGGCAATTCACTACAAACAAAAAATTCATTTATTTTTCTTTGAAATTATCACACAACGCGTGCCCAAAGAATAGTTTTAAGGCACAATACTTTTCATAACTTTTGACTATATGACTAAAAAGTTATTGCATAATATGTAATTTTAATTGCTCAAAGGGTAGCCTGGGCAACTAAAAATACTTTCTTAACAATCACTTTCTTAAGAAATAAAAATTTGAGATTGGTTTGATGAATTTCTATATAAGTGAAATTTTTTGAATCAGTCCACTTTGATTAACTCCTAAATTCCCATTGTCTCCTCGGGGGAAAAATCATATTTTGGGTAGGTTCCTATAATCTCAATTTTTGGTGAATTGTTTTGAAACTTTCACATAAGATAGAAAAACTGATTATGTATGTGGGAATATAATTTTTATTTCATTTGATGCCCGAAAGCAAAAATTATACCACAAAAAGCCTAAAACTAAACTCGGCAGGCAGCACAAAAAAAAATTGCAAAAAATCAAAATAAATTTTAAATTTTTTTCCCCTAAAACTTTGTTTGTTTGTATGTGAAGCTTTGATTCGTTCTATTTGGACTAATTATGAGAAATTAAAGACAGTTTTGTTTTTCGGGCAATTTTAGCATCTTCTTGAAAAAATAACTTGAAGGGTTCATTTCTAAATGCAATTTTCACAATTTTTCACAATTTTTTTTGAGAATGTTGTATTTGATTGCTAAAACAATCTCACCATTGGGATTATTGTCTTTCAATCCCATCTTGGAGTTATTAACAATTAAGTTTTTTTTCCAATCTTAGTGCCTACTTCTATTTAACAATTTTTTAAAGAATGAAAATCAAGTTTTTTTGTTTGTTTTTTTTAATTCTAGAATTTCAACTCAATTCTTCAATATAAAAAAATTTAAATTCAAAGTCTATAGTGCAAAAAAAATTCACAATTGGCGGTCAAAGTCATCTTAAATTGCAGGTCAGTGTTCAAAAAAACTTTCTTTTTCAACTTTGAATGCTAATATCTTCCAATCTATACGGTCAAACTTCATGAAATTTTTACCATGTGAGCTAAGATAAGTAAAGTACAAGATCCTGTGGTTAGATTCTAAAAAAATGATTTCTTTTTTGTATTATTAAATGAACGCAGCAAAAACAGCAGTTTTGAGTGGTTTTTGCCAAAAAAAAATGGCCTTGGGAATTTAGGGGTTAAACTCCAAATGTCCAAGGCACCAAATTTTGGTGTTGACAATACTTTGAAGTTAAATAAAACCTAAACAAAGTTGCTATTTTCAGTATTTTATATTGAAAAAATTCTTTTTGAAGTCTAATTTTAGCATCAAAATCCAATTTTGAAAATGATTGATTATGAATTTTCTATTCAAAATTTTGTGCGAGGATATCAATTGCAATCTTGACATTCTACAGTATTGAATGCTCTTGGAAATGAACCTCAAATACATTGGATCTTGGAATAAAAATCACATTAGAAATTCCATTAAAAAATATTGTAGAGTAAGTTTAGAATAGGTTTGATTAGGATTTTGTATGTTAGGCCCTTTAACCTCATATTTTCTTGAGAGACCAACCTTTTAGATTTGACATGTAAAAAGAGGATTGAAAGATTACAAATTGCTTTCATTGTTTTAACACCCTCATGATCAAACCTTATAATCTTTCAACCCATGAGGAGTTTTGGTTTGCAGGTAGTTATGGAATCTCTACTCTAAAATAAACTTTGAATTCTTTTATTTAACTCAATTTTCAATGATTTTGAAAAAATTTAAAAATAGAGGGTATTCAAGATTGTTTTTTACAACATTACAACCATTGGAATTGGCATCTTTCAATTCCATAATTAAATTCTTAATAATTCAGTATTTTAAATTATACTCTATGTTTTTCTACTTACTATTTTTTTCAAGCATGGGTATGAATTATTTTTTATTTGAAATTTTTTTGTAGGTATTTCCAACTTATTTTTTCTTCATATTAAAGAGGATAACAAGTTATAGGGTCTGCACATTTTTGTGTAAAATGTTTGAAAGATGAAATCTAACCATTTGGAAAGAGTTGAAAATAATTCTTTTTTGAAATTTAGGCAACTTGATCTTGCAATCAATAAAGTTTCTTATTTTAAAATTTTAGGAGGATGTAGTTTAAAAAGTTGATTAAAAGATCCTATGGTTGAATTTGTTAATGCAGAAATATAGATGAAGATTTTAGCCTTCAACTTTAGGTTTGAATATTTTTAAGCAATTTAGAGACTAAAAACACCAAAAACCTTTAGGAGATAAATTGAAACAACCAATAATACCAACTTAAATACTATCTAACAATTTTCAATATAACTTGGACCATCTACATCATTAATAAAAATGAACCCTTCGCATTGCCACACACAACTCTTTTGCAATACCCAATACCAATCAAATTGTTCACTTCCATGCACTCAACACACAAACATTGCAACACTCAAAATACAACACTCACCTTTCTGCAAGACCCTTACCCGCATTAATAACTTCACCTTCCAATAACATTAGCCATACTATTCATAATCCAAGTCCCACATCTACACCCAAAGAATGTTGTATAAATTTATCATTATTTTTCAATTACTCCAATTCTTCAATACAAACTTAACATTACAGTAGATAAATGTCTTAACAAAGCCAGAAGAAAGTCTTTTTTTACTCCCACAAATCCTTCAAATACTCCACACAAAGTCAAAATCTTAGAAAAAAATCAGATTCCATCTTTCAAGATTTTCACAATTCATTATTTTGATGAGTTATAACTTTTATGAGTCCAAATGACCTAACTTGGAAATATCCTAGGCTAATTTGAATGGGCCTTTGGAAGCCAATGGTACTATGCATTTGTCATTTGAAATTGTTTTCTAAATGTTAGTATTGAAAATAACTAAGTCCAACAATAAATTTGACTTATTTTAGTAATTAGCAATTAAGTCTAGAAATCCCTTAGGGTTGAAAGAGAAGTAGAGGCCTTTGAAAATGTAAGAAGGTCCACCCTTTCTCTATCCACACCACCCTTTCTTTCTAAATTTTCTTTCTATTTGGGTTCATTTTAGTGGATTTTGACCAATTTTGCCATTTATACCAATTCAATATTTTCTGAGCATTCCTTGTTCAAATTGTTGTGGTTGTTGAAGTTGGTTTTGAAGGATATTGGAGTCCTTTCAAAACTCATTAGACGATTTTTGGGGCCTTTGGATGCCTGCGAGTTATCACAATCTACGAACGCAAGAAACAGGTTCGACGCAACAATCTGACGTGGCTGAGACCCTGCCACGTCATTGACCAAAAAAATTAATAATTTAATTTAATTTTTGCATTTGGAGACTATATTTTTTATTTTTTATTTTTTTATGAAAATTTTTTTTTGACAGTGAACCATTCCCCTCACTACAGGGAACAACTGCGGGGGAACAGGCCCAAAATAAGCTTCTGGACCCCCCCAAACTCTTCTAATGTGCATTCTTCATGTGTCATCACGTATTGTTTTATGGTACTAATTAATCATTTTGTACTAACACCTAGAGAATCCCAATCGAATTTTGTATTGTTAATTTTGTGCAAGCTTCTAGGTGGGAGTTTCATTTATTTAAGAAATCCCCTAGAGCTTCAATGCATGGAATTTGTAGTGTTTTAAATACGAATCTAATTACCATATGTTGCTTTGTGTTGATTCTAATCTTGGAGCCTTATTTCCCCTAGGTTGCCACATCGTGTGTCCAAAGCCTCATTAGTAGTTCTTGTTTTGTTGCCAAAATCTTTGTCAATTATTTCTAAAAATGTCACTATTTATAGTAAAGATTTGATTTACATACCTCCTAAATTCTTAGCTTTTATTGTATAAACATCTACTATAGCAAAGCTTTGACTTGTAGATTCCCAAGACCTTTAGTTCTTTTGTTTTAATCTCTAATATGACAAAGCTTTGAACCTTACATTGAGATGTCATAGGGACAACATCAAAGGAAGAATATTCTAAATATTATATTTTATATATATACAAAACAATATTCATGATATTATTTGCATTCTACGAACTATTTTCCCTTTGCTTCCTACATTGAACAATTTTTTCAAGTACCAAATCCATTTTGAAAAATAAAATAAAAAAATTTATAGATTTTCTTACCATATTTTTTTTAATATTTTCAAATTGCAACTAGGTTTGTTTCCAATTCCACTAGCTAACAATGAATTAACTTGTGGTTATCCCCCAACATTGTACAAGGCCTTCTTTCCTTTCTCATAGCTTGAAATCTCTACCCTCATGTTGAGGTGGGTACCTCTAGAACTGACACTTTTTGCTATTGTGCCTAGGTACTATTATTAAACTCTTCAAATTTTCATTGATTTTCTTGTTGGCAAGTAACAAGTGGTTCCAATGCACCAAAGACCGTGACATTTGGATACCATATACAAAGTTAAAAAGGGTCAAAGTACTATTTTGGTAGATGTTTCTACAATTGTTTTTTCAACATATATGATGGTGGTTTTAGATAGACTACAATTTTGGGTGTACCTACCTTTTAACTTTTCCGTCCATATTTTAAGTTAAGTTGTTTGTTAAGTTTTGTTTGTTGCATTGAGATCTCCTAGATCGTGCATCTCCTAGTTGCACTCTTAGTACCATCCAAAAGCCCTTAGCAAGAAAAGGTGCAAATGCTTTGTTTTGTAGCATTTGGACCTACAATGTGAAAGATATTGAAGTTCAAATTTTGTATGAATTAAAAAATTAGAAAATGATTTTCAATACTTTTATTTTTGACTATGGCAACGGCACAAGGCACACTAAGGTAGAAGCATTCAAACGTAACCCTAGTCATTCTTTAACACCTACAAAAGTACCTACATCCAAACACACATAGATCCAAAATAAACAGGAGGGATTCTAAAGTAGACATGTGGGATTCCAAGAAGTTGTCGCTTTTGTTTGCATTGGTCAATCACCTACACATGATCCAAACTTAGAATGTGGTGCTTTTGGGTGTTTCCCCATCCACTTCGGTGTTGTCACTCCAGTGTTCACAACAAATGCATCTACATAGTTCTTTTCAAAAATTCGTACTATATTCATACAAGCTCGGAAAAATACAAAACTCATTTTGTTGGTTTCCTAAACCCTAAACCGTTTCCTAACGTCAAAAGCACATCATTTCTTTTAGCTACCCTTCAAAATCTACAGATACAAACCTAAATGTAGCATTTCGGTGCTTCTACAGAATTGGGTCCAATTTCTCCTCCGTCCCTGGCTGTTTTTAGCGGGGACTGCGTGCGTGTTAAAGATTCATGAACCCAAAGAAATAGGAATGGATTTGGATGCCTCACGAACATGGGTTGGGAGGGGAACCCCACCACCACTCAGGGCTAAACTGGGCCAGACATAGACACAAGCTCATTGGAAGTCTGGGTCATGCAAAGCTTGGGATTAGTCCATCACGTCCCAGAAGTGGACGGAGTCGGAGTCGGTTATTATCTGGAGAGATTCGGAGCCCAGCCTGCCCAGTGCCCACCCAGCTCAGCTATCATGCTGCTGCTGCTAAAGCAGGTGCTGTGGAGTTCTTATCTGAAGACGAGATTCGGAGTCCCTGCCTACCATCATGATGCTATCTTAAAAACAGGTTCTGTTAATCTGAAGAGGAGATTTGGAGCCCCTGTTAGAGCAGCAGTTTCCGGACAGAGTTGGACCTCCTCCCATGTCATGCCCAGTCACGTTATTGTGTGTGTGCAATTGCAGGTTCAGAAACCAAGTTCTTTAAAATCCATACCTCAACCCTTAGAGCCTCCTTCCTTACATGCTTCCCCAGTGGGCAGAGAGCTACACAGGGAGCTCCAGGGAAAAATACCAATTTCACTTTTATGTGGACCTGGTGGGTGGGAGAGGGATACAATTAGGAGTCGACATATGTTAGATTCTCTCATGATCCACTAGTATCCTGTAGTCTCCACCAATGGAGTTGTCCACCAATATTCCTTGAAAATGGAACTCCTCCTTTTCTGTTGCCCATCTTGGCAAGACAATGGGTAGAGATAATTTTGTCTTCATGCTTGTTTTAACCCCTAAACAACCCAAAAGCCCTCTGTGGCCGTGTGTCAAGGATTTTCATGTATTTAGAGCAGTTTGCAGTGTTTTTAGGGTTTCACATGTACACTGAATTGTAGGAAATGCTCTGGCACTTTGATTGCCATATCCCAATGCGTGAAATACTAGAGAACGTGGCATCTTTATAGAAAAATAAAGATGGATTGGTCTTTGAAGAAATCATCATTTTATAATATTGTGGGAATCAATTGCTTAAAAAATGGAAAAAGTATTTATTGGAAGTCAAACTATAGTAGAAATGTTCCCTTTTCACAACAAAATTCCAAAGTTGAATAGTTGCACTTCTGCCCTACATAGGAGAATTCTCTGTCATCCATATGGCAAGTAGTGTCCGCGGAAGCATTATAGGGTTAAAGGACAGAGGGGTGGTCTTGGAAATCATCCTTTTTCATTAACACGTGAATCATTGGCCTAAAATATTGCAAAAGTAATCATTGGCAATCAAGCTATTGTAGAAGACCTCTCCTTTTTATAACAAGATTATGAGGATGAATAGTTGAACTCATGTCTTACTAAAAGAATTCTTTGTCATCCTGTGGATGACAAACATCCGTGTCGACATTTAAAGGTTAAGTTTGGTTGTTTGTTTTTTACATTGAGATCTCCAAAATTGTGTGCCTTCTAGTCATGTTCTTTGTATTGTTGGAAAGTCCTCAACAAGGAGGGGTGTACATGCTTTGTTTCATGTCATTCCGACCTATGGTATGAAAGTTGTTGAATTTAAAAGTTTTTATGAATTAAAAAATTACTTATACTTTTGTTTTGACTGTAGCAACGGCACAAGACACAATAGTCCATACCTTAAGATATATTGTTTTGTTTGTTATGTTTAGATATCCTAGATTGTGCCTCCGATGATCACATTTTGGGTATTGTTGGAAAGCCTTTGGCAAGGAGGGATGTATGGGCTTTATTTTGTAGCATTTGAACCTACAATATGAAAGTTATGAATTTTTGAATTATTTTTGGTTTAAAGAAATAAAAAATTCCTTTTTTAAATTTTAATTGTGGCAATGGCAAGGTACACTATTAAAAAGAAAAAGAAAAAACCTCAACAATTAGTTCAATACATCAACGTGTTTTTTAAGCCTTACAAGATGAGTTGGTCATTGTGGAAATCATCTATTTTGGTATTGTGAAAATTGTTGGCTTAAAAAAATGCAAAAAACACTCATCAAAAGTCAAACTATTGTAGAAGACCTTTCCTTTTCACACAAAATATGGAAGATGAATAGTTGCATTTTTGTCTAGCATGGAGAGATTTTTTGTCATTCATCAGCCAAAAAACATTCACAATGTTGTTTATGGGTTTAAATGACATAAAAGACATTTTCTAGTCAATGAATGACAAAATATCTATCCATGCATGACAGAAGAGTAATTATTCATCTTCCATATTTGGTATGGAAAAGGAAGGTCTTCTACAATAGTTTGACTTCTGATAAGTGCTTTTGAATTTTTTTTAAGCCAATAATCTACACAATTGCCAAATAGATTATTTCCGTGATGATTAGCTTGTCGTTTAAGGTTTAAACAACATTGAGGCTGAAAAAGTCAGATGCATGACTTGATTGTTCATTGTAGATTCAAAGAATACATTGATTGGACCAATCATTAGAACATTTTGGTAACTAAGGTAGGAGGCTGTAAAATGGTGTAGGCATTAAAAATAGACCCTAGGTGGATGTGAAATGGACATGAGTTGGTTCTGAAATTGACCAGTATAGTCATTGAATGAATCAAAGAAAAAAAACATTATTAATTGCAAGAGCCAATCATTCTCTTTATTTTCCCCATTTTTATTTTGAAATACATGTGAACCGTTTATGAAAGACCTAGGGTCACAAATAGGGACTTATGACTCAACTCATTTGAAAATTCATAAGTAATTCAAAAATCTTTGAAAAAATATGAAACTACTTGGGTTAAATTCCTCATCAATTTTTCTTAGTCTGAAAAATGAGCTAAAAATATTCCCATCCAAAAAAATACATGAAAAAGGCGGACCAGCCCTTAGATGCACCATTTCTGAGCCTCCGCCTTACCTAGGTCTTAGGGAGCTGGGTGCTTTCGAAGTTAAGGATATGCAAGCTCAAACCTATAAGAGTGGAAAAAATTCACTGAAAAAACAAACAAATTAGTAAGTTAGTTCTGTCAGTTAGACAATACGGGGTCAAGCTTATGACCTTAGAACCTCATCTTTGCATGATTGTTGACAACACCGTAATGCCAAATCTGTCTTTGAAGACAAATTTGTGACCATTTTATTGGATAGTCAGAAATGCATTATAATTCATAACTCAACCTCCCTTTCTACACCCTTAGATTTGCAAATAGTACATATATGGACATCTATAATGAAATATTAGACTTGGTATTATGTAGTCCATAGTAATGTATAAAACTTGGCAAGTGGCTACTATATTTTATTTTGTTAATAGATTTATGTCAATTGCTCCAATTTCTCCTTTGGCATCTTGTGAAGCTTTAGAATTCCTACATAATTAGGCCCTCCAATAACAAAGTTGACACATCCAAAATCACCATTTTTTCTACCTTAAGGAATGTTAGCATATGAGTATAGAATCTATGAGGCCATGAGCCTAAGAGTTTATATTATAGACACCTTATATGGTTATAGGTGTTTATATTATAGACACCTTGTATGGTTATAGGTATTTATATTATATGTATCTATGTTATAAACTCTTTCCATGTTATAGAATAATTATGTTATAGGTACGTATGTTATAAATACCTAAATACATACCTACAACTAGATTCAAGGTTTGTAAACTCATGTTTCTATACTTAGACATGCATTGGCAATGTTGTTTTTTATCCTTAGGAATCACTAGTACAAACATTAATTTACTTTGGAAGAATATTAATCCCTTTGGAAGAAAACTAATCCAAATAATGTCATGATTTTCTAACATTGACTAAATATTTGTTTTGAAATTAATATATTTTTTAATTCATAAATGTAATGTAAATTTCAATTGATTAGCTATGACTAAAAGTTTCATAATTTTGAAGTGCCACAATTAAAGTGTCATAATTGAAGTTGTGATTGTGTTAGAGTCATTATTTTTTTTCTACCATTCATCTACATTTGGGTATTGAATAGGTATTTAGACTACCTACACCAACTACCACCACCACCAATTATTGAAAGCAACTAAAGAGCATTAAAGATTTTTTTGTGGCACCAATATATTTTCTAAAAAATATATATTTCAAATAATGGAAAATTAAAAAACAAATTTTTTATACGTTGACTAAAATCTAGGCTTGACAATGCATTAGAAATCTTCATCTCTAAAGTCTCAAATCTTCAATTAGTCATCATTGATAGTATCAAAGCCTTGTATTTTTAACAAAATTCTTATTATACTAAGGCCTTCTTTGCTTAAGAAGCCTTGGTGAAAACTCTCAAGGTCCACATCATTAGAATAATTTCATTTTGAATTTCAAATACAATCCCAATATGTATAGATAGATAAAGGAATTCAATTTTTTTGAATAAGTGAGAAATTAAACAAAATTCAAGCAATCATTAGTATGTTGGTCTCTTGTATGTCTTCTTGGCACTTTACCTATATTGTTTCAAGTTATAAAAGACTACTTAGATACACTTGAAGAAACTTCCTTTGTTAGGGAAAATATATTTCTAGAGTTTGTAACAAAATGCATATTGACTATCCCATAGAGCCAAAGAATACCCACCAATTAATTTTGTTAGTATATAGAGTCCCTTGTTTACTTTGCAAGAAGATAAAGCACCTCATTTCTTTTCTCCCACTTGCTCCCATTTGGACCCAACCTTGAACCTTGAAATTCTCCCATCCTTCTCTTAATATAGGTTTATACAAAAATTGAATAAAGTTTCATTTGAATTTGGATAAATTATGTTAAAAATGATACAAAAATATTACCTAGCAAAAATGTTTTTTTCCTTGTCATAATTTCTATAGAAACTTTCATTTCTGTTTAGAAAATTTGAACTTCCAAACAATACAAATATAAACTAAGATCTCATTACATTTTGAATTGGAAATCATCTCTTGCAAGAAGTTTTTCAAGTGTTAATTTAGAATACTAAATGCAACATGCTACAATTTTGTCATTTCAAAATATCTTATGATTTATCAATCCCCATTTTAAGATATATATATACACAATCAACAATGCCCAAAATGCAGCCCCACATTTAAACCAAAAATGTTACAAAAAATAAAAATAAAATGAATGATATAAGGTATAGACAATCAAAACATGAGAGTTGATGAGAGCCTAGAGTTGTTTTTTGATACTCTTAGAGACAATTATTTCCATGGTGCCCTCCAATGAACAAGCAAGTGCACCTTAACTACAATTCTACTAGTGCAATTTACTTTGAAAACACAAGACTTAATCATACAATGTCCAAATAATGCATACTAAAGTGCATTGAAATCTTCTTCCGCTTGCCAATAGATCCAATCAAAATATTTTTGTTCAATGATAGTAATGTATATTAAGTCACTATAAACGTTAATTATAGGTTTGTAAACTTTTTAATGTAAAAACTTTCTCATCATTAAACATAGCTCAATATGAAGACCAAAACATTTGGAGTGTAACTTAGTATTTTTTTGGAGACAAAAATAATTTATAATTATCTAATTTGAGCTTATTAAAAAAAGAAGTTTTAATAACATTGAATACAAATTGAACAAGTTCAAATACAAATAAATATTTGTTACCTCAATAAGCATTAGAATCTCGTATATGTTACTAACATAATTACTTTGGATTCTCAAAGATAAATGTTACATGTTAAATGTTGCTAATTCATCAAAATATTTTTGGTAAATATACTTTCCTATGTATTAAGAGAAGGTTGCCATTATGTGAACCTAGGAGCATGAGCATATGAGTCTATAAGACTATATCCTTATGTTATAGGTGTTTATATTATAGAAACCTTCTATGATTATAGTGTAACTATAATATAAGTACTTATACAATTATAGGTGTTTATATAGTAAGCACCTTTAATGGTTGTAGTATATTTACTTATATATATGCTCAAAGCTCATATGCTCACATTTTCATGCTCACATACTAGCACTGTTGATTTATTATATGTTATAATGGTATATAATGATTTCTATAAATGTATATAGAAATCTTCTATTCCCTGATATAACATATGTAAAGTAATTAGACCACAAAAATCCCTATTCCTAATTTATCTTTTTTTTATAACCAAGGAGGATTGCCCTCCTCGTTGCCCCAACCAAGTCTGTAATTGTGTAAATTGCCCCCTATTTTGTGACATTTTTTGTGTTTCTTCATCTAACCCATCTAATTTGGAGTATTTGATTGCAAATATGAATTAAAAATTTTCAAATTTTATCATGTGTTGCAAATTAAAATTTTCAATGTTTTTATTAGGAATAAAGTATTGGGCAATGAAGAGGCAATTCACCTAGCATTTTTTAATAAAAAAAGAAGGATTTACTTAATGTCTCAAAATTGCCACAAGTATGTAAGAGCAATCAATGGAAATTAAAGTTTTCCATACTTCAAGGGTGGTGATTTAATAAGGAAAATCTTGTGGCATGAGAAGGTAACCTAGTATGCTTTCAACAATTTTAAAATTCATAGAATATTATATGAGTGTCACAAAAATATGAAACAACTCATATTGGGTTTCATAGTTGGGTTTATCTCAAGGAAGCTAACAATTTGACATCAAAATTTCATCATTTTTAGCAACAAGTTATGTGGGTAAGAAAAAATGGCAATTTGAAGTGGATATTACCTTAGCATCAGAGGATTTTTTGGCTCAAGGAGGGCCACTTCAAGCAAGTGCATCGGGAACTACCCTCCCTTATAGTTTTGGGGAACAATTGTTCCAACAAAAACAAAAAAATTACTCTTGAAATGCAAAAAAAAAAAATTCATTTTCTTTTCCTTGGACGTGGCAGTTGCCATGCCATGTTAGCGAGCTACTGCGGCCCCTTGCAAGGCTATTCTCACAATGTGGGAACCTATAGCCCTCTCAAGGGTGAAAAAATCCTCTAATGGGATGATTTGGAATAATTCAGGGTAGTTTATTTTAGAAGTGACTATATTCTAAAAGCAACCATAAAGTACAAATGTATTTTTCTTCTTTCAATTATCAATAGTGTATATTTTAGGAGTTGGTTGCTTTTAGTGACTATTGCATTTCAACTTCAAAAATTGGGTAAGTAATTCCACAAAGCTCCAAGAAATATGAATTGACTTAAATTAGATGCCAATTCTGTTTTTTTCCCTATGAAAATTTATTGAAAAATTGTATCAAAGACTATAGCTTCCCTCAAAAGGCCATCAACTTTTAAATGGTCATTTTAAGAGCAAACTACCCAACAAATATGTTCAATTTAAGCTTTAGATGAAGTCTTGGTTGAGTCTGTAGTAGTCGACTTAGTTCTTATCACCCCTATGTGGGTTATGTACATTCTCTTTCCAATTATGTATACACAAGTAGTCATTAATTATAGCACAATTCCGGACACAATTAGAGTACATTATGATTGGCTACAAGACCCTTGGTCGATTTTGCAACCAACTTGTGGTTGGAAATAGAAAGACATGTATGACCTATATAGGTCAAATATAATCTTTGACTAAAAAATTAATAGAATTTTGTTATGAGAAATAAAATTCAAAAAATTATGGAATCCTATCAGATTCTATTTTTGTACACAAGAAAATTTTCTCACTCAAGAAACTTGCACTATAGATATGCATAATTGCTTATAGAGCATGCTTAGTCCGACCTTAACTCATGCTCGACAAAGGTATATTGCCATTGGTCAACAAAAATGCAATCCTAATGCAATTGGTATTGCACTCAATACCTTCACAGGCTCTACAAAAAGGAGCCTTTGTACATATGTACAACAAATTGATAGTCTTTGTTGTACCCCCTTATCCTACTTGATACTACAATAGTTACAATATAATCAACATTTTTTTGTTACAAACTATCCAAATCAACACATCTAAATCATTAAAAGAAATTAACATTTTTGTGTTAATTTTTGTTAGTTTTGTCATTGAATTTTCTACTAGTACAATTATGGTGACAAGTGAGTAATTAACAAATCATGAATAGCTAATTCAACTCAAACAACTTAGCTTTTGCAACTCTTGTATTCATAAAAGCAATCGTATTGCCTAGTCACTCAAAGTAGAGTTTGTCAAGTGTGGTGTTTGTGGGTTGAGGTGCAACAAACCACAACCTATAGTAGCCGACCTATTTCTGATCACCCCCCATTCTTGTGATATAGACTATTCTCTTTTTGATCAATAGAAGATGATCAATGATTAATTATAGCACAGTTCCCAACGCAGTTGTGGCGCATTATTATTAGTTATAAGACTCACAATATTGCAACCAACCTTTCGTTAATTTTGCAATCAACCTATGGCAGAAATAGAAAGGTCTATATCACCATTATAGGTCAAAGAGAATCTTCCACTAAAAAATTCATGATAATTATATTTCTTGTAATAAAATTCTGGAAAAATACAAAATCCTTCCAAACTCTATTTCAATACATGGAAAAAATTACGAATTCAAAAAACCCGCACTCCAAATATGCATAATTGCTTAAGTGGTTGTACATGGGTTGGCTATCCTACCCGCTAAGGTAGATGGCTGTAAAAGTGACCCTTTATGGGCTGATCTGCCTTTTTCATAGGTTTACACGAACAGAAATATTTTTTAGCTCATTTTCCAGAGAAAGAAAAACGGATGCTGAACGTAACACAAGTGGTTTCATATTTTTCGAAGCATTTTTGAATTATCAAAAATTTCTGTAGTAGGTACTTATTTGTGACTATAGGTCTCCCAAAATCTGCCCCCCTGCAACTTCTAAAGCGATTTCTGAACCACGGAGGAACTGATTGGCTCTTGGAATAAAATAAATAAAATTTTCTTGCTTCATTCAATAGCAACAGTGGTCCATTTAAAGATCAGCTCCCATCCATTTTACAACCAGCTATGGGGCAGTTGCAAGGAGAGGGTCACAGTTACAGCCATCTAAGTTACCTTTGGGGGGGGCCTCCGCCGGAACTGACTCGTGCGGAACATAGTTGCATGCAGTGCCAAATGCCCTAACATGGTCCAGACTCCAGACTGACTGAGGATGCTCTTAAGTGGTTGGAAATGGGTTGGCTACCTTCCTTCTCTCTCCCCCTTATCATTTTTTCTCAAGTACAGTACAAGGGCACATCAACCAAGGTCGAGCTTACTGTACTTCTGCGAAGATCACAAGACCATGCCAATATCTACAAATATTCCAAATACTATGACTCCTTCAGACATGATTTCAAAAATAAGTACTGCCATTTTCTGTTAGCCAGCTACAGACTGATGAGAATCATTGTAGAAAGGTTCATGCTTAACTTATACCTTAGACGGGAGATTGGAACCATTCTTCAACGCTCAACTGTAACTTGACTTACTTTCAGTTCAGTCTCCCCTCTCAAAAAATATATTTTTATATTAAGTATACGTGGTCACGAGTCTTGTCACGACCTGATGTCACAAAAATGGTCATGTTTCCATTTTGCTTTTCTCCTCTTGTTATTTCATCCTACTTTTTTCATCTCAAAATTCTATCTTGCTTTTTCATTGCCTCCCTATTGTAATGCATTGTCATTGCATTGCAATGGGTTCCATTCTCATATATATCAATCCCTGAAAGGATCAAGTGTTTGTTCAATGTACATAAGAAATCTTGGGTAGGCTCCTACAAAGTCATTCTTGGTTGGATGTTCAAGAAATTTGGACACAATATGTAAACATATACCTCCTTGAGAAAAACTAGTTTTTCTTTGATTAGGAGGTGCCCCCATCAAGCCCTCCTAAACTTTTGGAATAGTGTGGGCAATTTGGAAATCTTTTTGCAAAAAAGCTCTTCAAGTTTTGGAGTTTGAAACTCATGTAGGTAGCTAATAAAATATAGCATACAATTGTCCCACAAAAGAAAAATTTAGTCCTAAAATCACATCCTAAGAGGAGTCAAACTTTGATAGCTATGTTGGCATGGTTGCAAGAAGAACAAAAATTCTTCTTCACTTTAAGTCCTATTATCTTACAATTTGTGAAGTCAAAATTTTTGAAATTTTTTCCACATATTCCAAATGTTTTTCTCTAAATTTCCATTGTTCAGATTTGAAATTAAGAAAACTTCTTCATTGCACAAGAAATCATCAAAAAATGACAAGTGTATTGCCAATTCACTTATCCTCCTTACATTGCAGGGGGATTTAGTATAAGTTAGACATCTCAATTGCTTCTAAAATTTTCATGAGTGAACCTTACATCATATACTTATGAATGGTCAAAATCTTCATTTATGTGTAAAACAAAAATTGTACTCCAAGAGAGCCCGAAGTTTGCTGACCTTATTTCACATGAATAAATTTTTTTTTCTCACTTCAAATGTTATAGTCTTTCAATCCATGTTGTCAAATGGACTGAAATTTTTTCCACACTCTCTTAACCCCTAAAGGACCAAACTACGTTTTTTGGCAACATAGAAATTTCGGGTAGGCGTGTGTGACTAGAGATTTCGATGTTTTTGTCCCAATTTTTGATAGAAAGTGTAGATGAGGAATATCTTTCATGTGCACTAAATTTCAAGACATTTGAAAATATGAGTCAAAAGTTATAGCCTAATATGTAGTTTGTTTCTCAACTTAGGTAATCCAAGCAGATCTGAAAAAATCATTTTCTTCAAAAACCTAAATTTGAAATTGGTTTTCTAGATTTGTATAGGCATTAAAAACTTTGAATCATTCTATTTTAATCAATGAATCAAAAGTTATGAGGTGTTTTAGTTTGTAGATAATTATGAATTCTCTACCCCAAAATAAACTTTGAAGTCCTTTATTGAATTCAATTTTCAATATTTTTGAAAAAAAATATATATATTAGGTGAAGATTGTTTATTACAACATTACAACTATTGGGATTGGCATTTTTCAATTCCATAAAGAAATTGTTAATAATTTAGTATTTTGAACCATTCTCTACATCTTTCTACTTACTATTTTTTTCCTATATGTTGTACAATTTCAAATGATCTAAAATTTTTCAAGATTATAGCCAACATGCCTTGAAGAATGAATCCAAAGAGTTGCAATCATTTTGAACATTTTTTCATATAAATGTGACCTTGTAAAGTTCAGTTGCTTGGTTTTTTGCAAGGACAAAAAAATGATTTTTGTCACTTCAAATGCTAATATCTTGCAATCTACACCATGGAAATTTCTGAAATTTTTACCACATCTTTTCAAAATAGTGTAATACAAGATCCTATGTTACGTGTGTCCAAAAATGCTTTTTTTTTCTAAATTTCGAAACTTGTATAAGAAATGGCAGTTTTGGAGCATTTTTGACAAAAACATAGTCAAAGAACTTCTGGGGTTAATATACTTTACTATAATTTTGTGTGGTTGAAATTTCAAAAAAAGTTTCTATTTTCATTTTTCAATAACATACCAAAAAAACACAGTTTTTCACAATGTCTCTTTGAACAAAAAAACCTTGGTCGTTTAGGGGTTAAGCCAGACTGTACTCCTGGTAAGGATCTGGTATGTACTGGTAAGTTACTCTCATTTTACACCCCCAAAAAGAATATAATGTTCTGAAGAACATGTGATAATGTATGCCTGGTCTTCAAGGGAAGGCTTCAACGCCTTCAAGTCTCTTTTAATTGACTTGAATGAGTATAAGTTTAAGTTAGGGGTTTAGGTCAACATGTTTTATGATAGTTGTAAACCCTATATTGCACAGTAATTATGGAGAGATTTGCTCCATAAATAATGAATCATTGAACTGATCCTGACGTAGTTACGCCTTTCAGTAAGGTAAATCAACAGAGAATTATGTATGTTGCAAGCTTATTATGGTGGGCACCCGCAAATGCACCACTCACCCTAAACCGCCATCTTCATTATGTGTACATCTTCAAAATTAATTATGTATTTATATGAAAGAAACGCTTTTAAGATCAAATTAACATACAATATTCAAATGCTGCGTTTTTTGACATCACTTGGCTCTGTACTCCTTTCTTTTGCTCTAGAATTAGGCAAGGAGAGTGATCTTCTTAAAACTTGCAAAAAAAAACTTGAGGGTCCTTTGTGTAAATTAGGGCTCTCATTATTCTTTCTCTCTTGTTAGTCATTTATTCTCCAGGGCCTTGCCCTTGACTTTTTGTTGTTTGTTCTTTGTCATTCTTGGAATAAACTTCGGGTTTCAAAATAAAAATATTGCATTCTTTAATGCATTGGAACTTCCTTTCACTTGTCAATAAGAAAATATAAAAATTTATACAATCTTAAATAATAATCATGTATAGTAGCAATTAGTGGTAGTTTGGAGATACCCACTCTAAAGTTAGGAGAATAATAAGCAAAATAGAATCATCACCCTTTTGTCAAAATATCAATTTTTTTTCCTAAAAGAAGATTTAATACATGCTAAATACTTTATTTTATGAAATAAAATTTTAAAAAAATTCTACATACAATTTTTTGTTTTCATAATCCCTCTAAAATTTTGTTAGCTATTTTTAAAATTATTTTTCCTCAAACCTACCTTACAACTACAATATTCATGTAATGTATCTTAATAGATTGAAGTTATAAACTTGGTTTTGATGTTTAAAGTAGTTTTCAAATTAAAAAAATACTAAATACTAAATTATGTCTTGCACTTAATTCAATTATTCTATTAATGAAGTCGTGTACAAAGCACTAGAAGAAGAATTTAATTTCCTTGCCACTATTTACAATTGTCAAAAGGATACAAAACGTTCTTGCATGAATTCCAAAATTGTAGGCTAGAGATATAGCCACATATATTGAAATTTTGAGTATCCCCACTACAACAAAGCCAACAATTGACATGTGGCTTGAATAGATGAAAAGTCCTCCAAACTCTTTTAAATTTTCTCTAGAAACTCCATCCTACCTTTTTAAGGATAGATATGCAAAATTTAAATTTAGTGTGTTTATTTTTTACACTACTTGTGATTAGTCAAGTCATTATTTATAGAATACATTTGGAGAGTAGGTGTAAGAGTGAAAAAATTTGAAGATTACCAAAAAATAGATCTAAAATTATAACATATTGATTTAGTTGTATAGGGATGGCAATTCTATTAGCATTATAATCAACATGTGCATGATAATAAATACTTTCATAACAAAAGAATTCAAATCAAGGAGATGATCTTCATACACTTGATGGACTATAGGTTTTTAAGTCTTGCCACCCTTTAGTATTCTACTATACTTCTTTATCCTATCGGTGGAGGCATAAAACTAGTATCACTATAAAGAACATGTATTTGATGAAAATTAGTATGATTAGTATTAATTAATAATAACATGACTTTGGTAAATTAGTATCAAATGCATATAGAATATATTAGAATTAATGAATGCATTTAGACTACATATTGATTTGTTAATTACATTAGTAGAAAAAAGCATGGCTTATAAGGTCTAAATGAGTAGTAGAACAAATTAAATTACTACCAAAATAAGAGCATGGCCATTGTGGGGTGGCCAAATTCCCATAGTGAAGCCAATTTGGTGAGCCTTTGAAATCACTAGTGCATGGCAAATACCACCTCCCCTAGCACAAGTCAATGTCTCAAATTGCATTGAATTCTAACTTGCTTTTAATGGACAATGACGATCAAAGTGCACAATGCAATGACAAACAAAGTGCTTCTAAGCACACTTACAAGCAAAATTGAATGCAAAATTGCTTTGACATCAATCAACCCAATCTCCAAAGAAATTCTCCATCTACTCCAAGCCTAGCGTTTGGCAAGTGCGGTGCTTGGAAAAGTGTGCCACGTATCACACTAGAGATTGTTATTGCTCCTAGTCCTTGCCAAACCTGCCCTAGCCATGTTGGGCAAGTAGGGATGGGCATGTTCTAGAGCAACATCAATTTTACTATGCCCCTCTTATTATAAAATAGCACCTTCATATCTATTAACATTCAAAATGCCATCACAATTTTATTTCATTTAACCCCTAAAGGACTAAATGTTTAAATATAACATTGGATGAATGCAAAATATATCATGAGAGCACAAAATATTTTTTCTCATTGATGTAGAGTCTTGTATTAGTACTATATGTAATAAAAATTTTCATAGTTTTCTTCTACAAATTTTTTGTAGTTGAAGGAGTACTAGTATGTCTTACTTCAAAATCTAACTTTTTCAACTCAGAAAGAGACTTCAATAAATATGTAAAATAAACATTTTAAAACAACATCATAATTCAAATTTAAAGGATTATTTATGAATGAAAATTAAAATTCTTAATCTATAATCAATTTTAGAAGGAATTTTTTTATTTTTTGGTGAATTTTATTGAGTATTGTTGTTTACGATAGTGGTGGATCTAATTAAATAGATATGATACACATACATAAATATTTTACAACTTTTTCTGAAAGTCATCATAAAATTCCTCCTCTGAGTTGCATTTTATAATACATCTCTACAATTTTGGAAAGTAACTATGGTCTTTAAGGGATTAATGGATTTTTTGCAAAAAAAACTATAGCATTGTCAAAATCTTATAACGAAGAAAAATAGGTTCTATGAATATAAAAATTTGATACTTTCATTTGGACATTGTATAGGAGATGTTTGTTAAATAGGCCAAGAAGTCATGAATGGGAAAATGAAGGAAAGAAGAGTTACAATTGTGTTAGAGCATCCACACTAGGATTAAACAAATTTGATGCACAAAAATATTACATCTCCAAATTCTTGTCCTCCATCCTTGCTCTCCAAATGTGTCCCATAAATAGTAAATTGATCAATCACAAGTGGAATATAGGATAATGTAGAACCACTCCATCCCAATGATGGACCAAAGTGCCACTATTTCCAATCAAGGCTTGGAATGTGCCTTTTTCTCTTTCTTAAGGTTGGGACTAATAAGATCATGATACACGTCCTGAAGTATGTGGCAAGTAGCAACAAAGTAGAATTTAGTAGGAAGCTAGTTCTTAAATGATTGAAATTGGAAGAGTCTAGCATTGGCTATTGGCTTGGAACACTTGTTGGCTCCCAAAATTCATAGTAATTTCAAATTTGGGAATAAAATTACAAAAATTAGCAATCCTAATATTTCTTATATTGCTACATGGGAAAATTTTCCATTGCTACATGTTGCTCGTCATTGGTTCCAAAACCCCTTAAGTGATCAACTATGGGTGGTCCAACCTTAAAGCTTATTAACCTTAGATTTGAAGGATCATTATTTGACTTGTTAGAATGAAGTGTCATGAAAATATATTTTGGGGACCAAAACACTTGCCATCTAAGTTTGGCAAGTATCAAAACTTTTGAGTGTCTCCGTGCAAACAAGGTTGCTAGCATGTGAGCCAAGGGTTTGAGCCCATGAATTGTTGCTAATATATGAGCCTAGATTTTTTAGCCTATGAACTAAGGAACCTAGGGATCTATATTGTTGATACTTTTTGTGGTTATAGGATGTCTATTTTATAGGGCACCTTCCATGATTATACAATATCTTTGTTATAGGCATCTTTTATAATTTTAGGATTCCTATGTTATAGATATGTATGCTATGGACACCTTCAATGGTTGTAAATAGAATACCTACTTACAACTAGGCTCATAGGTTTGCATTTCTAGGCTTACATGCTAGCATCTTTGTTGATATAGATGCTTTTAGAAGTTTGAAAAAGGTTGTTCTAAACTAATTTTCATTCCATGTTTTTTTCCACGTTTCCGCCAACTTTATCACCTTTTTGAGCTACTATTGTAATTTGTAGATACATTCCAATATTTTCAAAGAGTTAACGATTGGGCTCATGCAAACTCAAAACTAATAACAAAGTAAGGGACTCTACATTAAACTCATAAACAAACTTTGAAGGACATTCAAAAGAATGTTGAGGCCAAAAAAAGACCTATAGGTTACTTTCATGATTATTATAGAAATGGAAATGCACCTATTGGCCAACCAAAAATTAGATCATTTGGGGCAAAGTGCCTCGGAGATAGATCAAGGAATATATCTCATTTCAAAGTTAGAAGAAGTATATTTTTATGTGAAACTTACAATCACTTAACAAATATTTCTACATACATGATTGAAAGGCACCTTTAGTTTTGGCTTAGTGACATTGCCCTTGGTATACAATTGAGGTGGTTATGAGATCAAACCTTGGCATTGACAATAATTTGAGGATTGTATACAATTTTTGTGTAATTTTTTTTATCAATAGGCAAGATGAAAAAGTATTTAATTTATTTTAATTTTCTACCTCAAGAACCAAAGGGCACCATCCAAAAGTTGAAAAGCTAACTTACTTCAAGAAGAAGCCATGATTATTATTACGTACATGACTATGGACTTCTTATACTCCCTCAATTTTTAATGAATTCTAAATAATACCAATGTTTTCTTTGTGTTTTAACTTACAAAGAAAACACTAGTGTTGTTTAAAAAAGAGGGAGTATAAGTTATGGTCAAATTGTGATATATTCTCTAACGAGCTTTAGAGTTTCAATAATGACATTCATCAAATTCCTCTTCTTTTTATAGTTTGCAATGTTTTTCTAATGCAATTTTTTTTTGCCATTTGGCTACAATCTAAAGACATTGTTTTTTTTTGTATTTTAAGACAAATAGTCAAATTCTAGTTAGGTATCACCTAGTTTTGATATAGGTATCACCAAGTATTACACAAGTATTGAAGAAATAAATAAAAACCTAGTAGTTTTATAAAAAAAAAAACCTAGTAGTTTGTCATCATGACAATTTTATCATTTCGTAAAGCTAAGTGGGATTCCATCATTGGACTAGGGTTGCTATTCTGTGAGTGTGTGAGCGTGACCTTTTGAACCTATGAGCATATAATTTTCTAGAGATTCCATCTAAAAATTGTCGTCAAAATTTTATTATTTTTGGTAAATTTTAGTACCTATTTCCATGGACCTATTATTGTGAACCTACCACTATGATCCCTTAGTCAACCTTGATGTGTTACTTATTAGACTTTGCTAGATTTTAAGAAGAAAAAAAATTTGGTGATTAATTAGGATTTGTTTGAAAGTGATTGAGAATGTTCCATTTAGATTTAGATTTTTATAATCACTCCCTTCTTGTTGTTGGGTACCTCTTGACATCGAGACAAGTCCTTCGACATTGAGAGGAGTCCTACTAGTTGTGGGCAAAAAAAAGTTTTTTTTTTCCTACAATGAGAGAGACTCCTTTCAATGCTGAGAAGTATCCAACAACAAGAAAGGAGTGATTATAAAAATCTAAATGGAATAACCTTAGTTGATTTCAAAGAAATCTTAATCAATAACAAATTTTTTTCTTCTTAAAATTTAGCAAAGTTCAATAAAGAGAACATTAAGATGGCAAGTGTTCAATCCTCTTCTCAGTGCTAAGAGGTCCCAAGCAACAAGAAGTGATTAACCAAACAACCATTTGATCAAAGATGAAAGAATTGGACTCCTAAAATGGCCCACCAAAAGACAATGATCAACTAATCAACACTTTGTTGTAATTAAGCTCATTTTTACAAAAATAATTCATATCAACTAAGTATTTTTTTCCAAAATCTTAACAAGTTCAATTACCAACACATCAAGATAGAAGTATAGGTATCCTCCATTTGTCTCAAGAGGACCCATGCTATTACAAGATAGTGATCAACAAAAATGAAATTCAATGCAGCTAAGCTCTTTTCATAGGTAATGAATTCTTATGAACAAATTTTTGTTTCTAAAATCTAAACAAGTTCATCGACTTGTAAATTAAAAAAGAAATGTTGGTACCCTTCTATTGACCCTAAGAAGATCCATGATGCTAAAAGACAATGATCAACCAAAATTCACTATGACAAAGATCATTATATATAAAAATATTTCTTATCAACAATTTTTTTTCTTCTAAAATCTAAGCAAGTTCAATAATAGTCCATCAAAAGAAAATTATTGGTAGCCTCTTATTAGCCTTGAGAAGATCCACATTGCTATATGATAGTGATCAATCAATATTCTATGCAAACTTATTTCCATCTCCATTCATCTTTGACATCAATTGAGTTCATCATTTTCATAATGTATACATCTAATATTTTAGACACAACATTGAAAATTATAATTTTCAATCTAAATTCTACATAACCATGGTAATAGGTTCATGGTAATAGGTACATAGTAATAGGTACAAAAATTTATTGAAAATAATAAATTTTGACCAAAATTTTAAGATGGAATGTATTTTTAAAATACTATTAAGTTTTTTAGAGCTTCTTCAAATTTTTGAGCTCAATGCTCACATAATCCCTACTCACTACTCACACTCATATGCTCACAAAATAGCACTGTTGATCACTTGACTATATATTTCCCCTTACTAGTAACCAATGGCAAAGAAAGAGAGTGACAAAAACAAAGCTTGAAATTGTTTTCTTGTCTAAAAATACTTTGCTTGAGACTTGGGAGTAGCCAAGGCTAGACCATGTATGGTCTTATGCAATTCTTATCCTATACTAAACTCATAATTTTTTAAAATTATCCTATCCTAGATGATAAAATTTGTAATTTTTGAACTCACTTTGGAATCAAGGATATTGAATTGGCTCAAAGGAGTCACAAAATAAAAAATTATGGTTGACAATAGAAGATAAATTTTAACATTAATTTTTTGGGCAAATTTTTTTGGAGTCTTGAAATTGTAGGCATATAAGACCAAATGTGGTCTAGGAAAATTGCCCTCTTCATTGCCTTTTTTTTTGCTCTTAGAATTAACATTGGAATGTATTATACATCACACACAATAGAATTTAAATATTTTGCATTCATGTTTGGAATCAAAGACTTTATGTTATTGAGGAGATATAACATTGTTTACCAACAAGAAGATGTCCTTTTTGGTCCTTTGAAACGTAGTTTTTGGATGACATCATCATAATACACTTTGAGATATTTTTACTAGTAGAAAGGTGGTCTTTAGGCACCAATGAATAGATCTAGAACATAATGCCCAAGGTCCAAATTGGCACCAAGTTAATGCCAACATGGGCCTTGGGCATCATGTTCCAGATCTATTCATTGGCAGCTAAATACCACCTTTCTATTAGTGTGTTTAGTCTCATCCAAATTTCACTAGTTGTTGTATATTCTTGCAAACCAAATAAAAGTGTCCCAAATATCTCGAAAAGGAATACTCTTTACTAGTACAAATTTACCATGGTCTTAAATGATTTTGTGTTGAATTTGCATTATAGCTAACATAAATTATATTGAAACATATATAGAATTTACACAAAACCATTTAAGTCCACAATGGATTTATACTAGTATTTTCTCCCAAGAATCCTAGAATAAGTTGACTTTTGCAATACTATGGAGGTTGTGAAATACCAAATTAGGGGGCAAATCTTTGCATTTAGCCTTTGTAAGAGCAATGAAGGGATCCCCTTAGCCTTTCAATATGGTTTAGGTAGTATTTTTCTTTTGAAATGAGTTTTATCTTCATCTATATCAAAAATTAAAATGAAATAAAAAAAAGTAAATGATGCAAGACAATACTTTGTATCAGGGTTGACAAATCAGTACATCCGCCCCAAAATAGCGTCCGTAACCCGGACGTCCGGACGCTAGCGGATGGAGCGTCCCTCCCGTCGTCGGAAGGCGGACGGGCGGGGCGGGATGGGGCGGACGAGCGGATAGGCGGATGCTACGGACACAATGTCCGCGTTCGGACGTCTCGGACGTCCAACCGTCTTGTCAACCCTACTGTGTATTAGTGGAGGAATTTCACCAAATAATACTTGACATATTCTATTATTAATTTGTAATATATTGACACATTTCTGTTATTTTGTGTACTTTGAATTGAAATTTGGAAATTTTGTAAATGTACCTTGGAAATATGTTGTATTTATTTCCATTTATGTATTTATTTGTCATAATGATTCCATCATTTCCTTTCAAATTTGTTCTTTTACTTGATATGACACAATTTATGAGAGTATGGCTAGATGCACTACTATATGAAGCAAGACTTTCCACAAATGAAGCAAAGCTTGTCACTTACTTAAATCATAAAGAATTTTCTTCCGGTTGATGTTTTAACTTTCTTTTGTATAGAGCCAACTTTCATGCTACAAATTTCTACTTAATTCAATGAGAAAGATGTAGTGATTTAAATAATTTGAACTGAAAAATCCTACAATAGTTAGAGGTAGTTTGAATAAAACAAAAATATGCCAAGGTGGATTTTTTCACAAGTTAAACCATCTTTTTTGAGTTGCAATTTAATTGAGCATGTACGTATAAGTTGTCATGCTAGTAATGTAGACATTCATTTTTGAAATGTGCATTACATAAGGCTTTAATTGGCTTTCATGCCAATCCACTAATGTGAAAACTTTAAGGCTTTCCAAATCCAAAGTTAGTACAAACAATATTTAGTACAAGCAATATTTATAACTTTTCTCATCAATTTTAAGATTGTTTGATTTAATTCATAAGAATTCAAACATCCCCCAAAAATGAAGTAAGGTGGCTTTACATTTGTGGCTCATGCAAGTTAGGGATAATTCTTCTTGGTGAGCCTATATTCTTAGAGTGTGATTGCACTAAGAGGCAAAACACTAAAAGTTGCAAAGTAGGAGACAAAGTAATTTTTGTTTTCTTGTTGGTAGCACAACAAGCACCCTAGAATGTAAGTAGGTTTGACAAATCACCTAATTTAATCTGTTAAATGCATCACTCATATACTTTCATCCACATTATCATTTAAAATTAATAAATTTAATCTGAAATACAACAAATATTATAATTCTCCATGTTTTTGCAATTTTGTTGACTTTAATGGATTAAGATCAAAGGAAAGGAGGCTTTGCCTTGACTGAAGGTATTGTGCGGAAGTTTCAATAATTACTTGAATTGAAAATAGAGACACTTTAATCCCTTTAGGTCCTTAGCTAAAAAATAAGAAAATACTCTCAAAATTCCATAAAGACCACACCTTGGACAAAAAGTGTTGTAAATAAAATTTTATGCATTTAGAAGAGCTTTTGACCATAGGATTTCATTCTTTACTTGTGCTGCAATGATATGTGAAAATTTAGCTATTTAAAGCATTGCATGAGTGAGATCCATGCATGCCAAGAAAACCTTTTGCTACTTCACATTAGGTGACTAAACCAACCTAAAACTATTGTAGATTTAAAAGAGATCGAAGGCTTAATCCTTCATTACAAAAAATCTAGGCCTTATGAAAGGTTGTTTGACTTTTGGCAGATGTGCGAAAACAACAATTTTTTTAATATTAAAAAAAATTTAATTAAAATTTTTTATTAATAATAATAATATATATAATAGTTTTTTAATCAAAAATTTGATTTTTGCTAATAGTTTTTTAGTGAGATAGTTTAGGTTGATATTTTATATATTTATATATTTTCATATAGTCAAATGGCCTAGCTAAGGCCTAAAAGTTTTTTTTATTGAAAGGACTAGTAAGAGTAGATTTTAGCATATATATATTGTCAAAAATTGCTATCTTTCAAGCTGACAAGAAAATAATGAAAAAAAGAAGTTTCTTTTTGAAGTTCAACTATATTGGAAATGCTTAAAATTTTTTTTAGAAAATTTGACCACAAAGATTGAAAAATTATAGCATTTAAAAGCTAGAAGAATTTTTTTTCCAACCTTGATTGACAAGATTAGCAAACTTTAGCTCCTCCTAGATCAAGATTTTTATCCTACATGTTTTTTTTTTATAGCTACATCTTATATTATATGATTTACATACCTACCAAATTTTAGAGGTATGTGTTAATGTAATTTAGTAGTAGATCCCTAATTGCCCGAACTACCAAATTTTTTTGGAGAAATATAACTTTTGATCTAAGCATTCGATCAAAAAATAATAATATTCCTAACAATGTTGTACATGTTGACACCTCATGACAATTTTTTTTGTAATATCCATTTAGAATTGATTTTGTAGAAAAATACCCAATTTTCCAAATGGTATAGGAAGACTAAATTGTCCTTAACCCTATGACAAATTGTGGTGGCCTAAAAGTGTCTATTAGATGATAGAGAATCCTTCTATATAAGACAAAATTGTAAATGTTTGGCATCTTTGAAATATTGTATGAAAAAGGGAAGTCTTGCACAATAGTTTGACCTCCAATGAGTGCTTTTGTTTTGTTTTAAACAAATGAGTTTAGATGAGACCTAGAAGGATGATTTCCATGATGAATAGCTCGGTGTTTGAAGGTTAAGGGATTAAAGAATGAAAAAATGAAACCATAGACATTGTTCCTTCATCATTGTAAGTTCTAGTCTCCTTTCCATGTTTCTAGTGTTGTAGGGACAAAGCACAAATTAAGCCTCTCGTAGCATAGCTCCTTGTTTCTAGTGTAAAGGTAGACAGACTCCAAATCAGGTAAGAGTTATAGCGAAAATTCTCTAAGAAAAAAAATCTGTGGGGGACGGCAGTAAGTTGAAATTTCAGTCGTAAAGAGGCTCGTCTCCAGCGTTGCCGCAAGTATTTAGTCGTCCCTCCGCCGCTCTTTCCTCAATGCTGTAATGTGTCTCTCTTTTCTCTACAGCTTCCCCATCCTGCCTTTCCCCATCCTGCCTTTCCTACTGCCGTCTTTCCGGAGCGCTTCCCTTCCCCTTCGACACCATCCTCTAGCTCTCTTCAATTCTTTCACGCCCTAATCCGGCCATCAGCTTCAAGATGTATTCTTCTGTTAGATCATCGATCTCCCTACTCATCGATCACCTTAGCTTTTCAGTAGTCAGGGTCCTTGCAAACGCAACCTCGAGCTCGATACCTAGCTAGCTGCTAATCTCTGTAGATACCGATGCCATAGACTCAAGGAGATCATCCTTGTTTCCCTCACAGAATATCAGAAAATTTCCGAAACTAGCTAGGAACGGAGGGATCTGGGAGAAGCTAGCTACGTAACAGCCATATGGGAAACGAAAACTTTAGTGGGTGAAATTAATGTCTTTCTATCTTCCCTCTGGCCAACACTACTGTGAACTGGAATTGCATCCATTATTGTGAGCTCGTTTTGATCAGTAGTGTAGACGAGCACAGTTTTTTTTTTAAATTTCCTTCTTCACCCGTTCAGAGAGATAATTACGGTGTGCATACATACAAGGGCTGACAGACAGAGCTAGGGCGGAATACTATCTATGTAGACAGATAGACGGACGGACGGAGTAGTCTTTCTTGGAAGAGATGATAGCTGTCTCGCTAGCTAGGTGGCGCTGGGAGCAGAAGATTGTACAGAGCTCTTAGTACCTCCACCCACATGCGATGGTTATTTCTGGACTGGACCGGACGGTGCTGCCTGCCTCGCCTCGGGGAGGATGCGAACCGTGCGAGATTTGTCTTAGGCGATTGTTTCTAGAGATTGTCCACTTGAGAGGCGATGACAGCGCATCATTAGGGCTAGCTAGGGTCTGACCCCGCTTTGGCAGGATCCGTTTGGTTTTGGGTATGACGGTCCTAGCACCATACATACTGGGGCCTGCTGAGGAGAAGGAAGTTGTTGGAGATTAGCGGCGGTGATCATGTATCGTGCAGCTGCTCACACTTGGGGACCTATTGCTTAGGAAGCCCTCTAGTACCCTTAAACTTTCGATCCCAATTTATCGATCTTCTTGCGATCCAGGTCTTGCAGTTGAATTCGTTTATTGCATCTAAGCTAGTTACCGGTAGCATCCCCTTGTTAGTTCTTAGGGTACGGAAGATCCCACGTTACTTAAGACTGTCGTGTTTGGGAAGAAAGTTTTCATCGCAGGGATTGTACGATCGATTGATTTTCGGAAGGGACTGCTGGTGTGGAGTGCAAGTGATGCATGGAATTCACCATCAACAAATGTGGAACTTGGTTGTGGGGAATGACGAATGGAACGGTGCTGTTAACATGTATACATGCAGTGGAAGGAATTCCAGTGGCAGCTTCGGACCAGGCTTCATTCCCCTGAACCAATCGCTATGATGGTACTTCCGACATCTGTGGATTGTCGATCGGCTTATGAAATAATTCTATTCGGAGGTGGAGGACTGCAAGTATCTATCATGCGAATGGAGTGTGTGCAACTGCGGCGCTGGGAGATATTTCGATTAACATGTGGCTTGGTTGTGGGGAATGACGCATGGAACGAAACTGTCTGATTGCAAAGTTGTAATGTTACAATTTGTAGTATCGAAGCACTTCCGGACCAGGCTTCATTCCCCTGAACGAAGTCACATGATCTCAATGGAAGTAAAGAAAGTTGTAACATTCGGAATCGGACGAACAAGACGTGCTTTCTTGTTAGATCAGATGTGACTTTGCCGTGAGGAATGATGTGTGGCCCGAAGCTCCTACTGAAGGAAGCTCCGGACCAGGTTTCATTCCCCTCGACACAGTCGCAAGCTTGCACCAAGCCAGCGCTGCAATAATGGACGATGGCTTGTTCCTCAACAGTCATGAAGTTACTCTGGATCACGCCAGGATTGCATGGAGATACTGGTGATACTCGGATCGGAGTTGCCCTTGTAACAATTCAAACACTTGGCTTAATTTCTCACGGCACATCCGTGATTCTGTGGTGTGACGGACCTTCCGCGTGAGACTATTCATTGGATGCTTTATTAACCCGCCCTTCTGAGTCTGTCGTGAATCAGTCCAGTTTATGACTGTTTAGATATCAAACTATTTTGGCGGAGGCTGAGTGTTGAATCAAGTGGTAATAGTGTCCAACAGACTGTCATCAGCTATGGCTGTTGAGATCGACATCGACTGTCTCGCGGTACATGTCAGTAGTTTCTCACTGATAGTTAATTTCAGCAGCGGGTTGCGTCACATACTGCGTCAGTTGATTTGTTATTGGTTTAGTTAGCCGCTACTGTTTTGCCTGTGAATTTCCGTCGTGTGCAGAGCGAATGGTTGTTGTGATTCGATTGATCTTATCTTTGTCGCATGCAGGCCTAGCTCATTTCTGTGAACTTAAAGTGCAGGAAGACCCGGCCAGTTTCAGTACCCGTGAGTAACAAGGTCCAGTCCTACTGATCCCTCATGGGACAGACGAGGAGCCAGAGTTTGTGAGAGAACATACCATTCTCTTATGAATGAAAACGCCAACACATCAGTTGCAATAATCGCTTCGACCCCAAATTTGCTTCATGCAATGCTTATTCAACGCATTTGTAGGTGTTTTGCATGTATAAATGTGGTCTCTGAATTAATGAGCTTGCACTGACAGCGTTCGTCGACTAAGCAATGCTAGACACTCCAACAGTGTTTCGTATTTATGTATTGCGGTGGAGGATGCAATTCCAACCTCTTGTCTTACGGTAAAATGGTATTTGGTTATTCCCTATTACTGAACTGTTGTCGTGTACAGGTATTACCGGACCGTAAAGCAATGCTGTACGCTTCAGCCTAGGGGCTTCATGCACTTCAGTGCAGATGTTTGTCATCTTGCTTTTAGATATTAGTCATGTGATTAGTAATGATTACGCATGTGGTCCCATAAAATGAAGTACTGGTGAACAACCTTCGAAGCCTGATGAGGATCAGCTTTTCAGCTTCCATGGTCGTCAGTGTTATCTGTCGCTCAGTCCTCGATTATTGGTCTGGATTCGCATGGGGATTGCTAGAGGTTGAGGTGTAGCGCTTCTAGGAAGAGAACCAAAAAATAAACTAAAAACATGCCTAGGTGGATCGAGTTCATGATTATTCTTGCTCTCAGAGTTCCAGTTAATTAGAGCAAGAGATGCAATTTTCACCATGCGTGGCATAGTTATTACCGCTGTTCTCAATTGTTGCTAAATTTGACTAAACTTCTGATAATCATTTTATTACAGGTTCCCAAAACTCGATATGATCTTCTCTTGATTGTGTTCAACGAAAGCAACTGTGGTTCGGTCATTAGAATTAGTGCACAATCATATCTTATTGCCTTGACTGTCAAGTCCTACTCATAAGTGAAGGTGGAGTTACTGCACAGGATTTTTGCTTCATTCAATTAATGATCTGACTGCAGCATAATTCGACATGATTTATAACATTCTTAACCAAGTCAAGTAGTTGACCGTAGTAGCTGGTGAAAGGCGGAACAGTAAGTGAACCTGTGAACTTTTAATTTGAAATAAAACACCAAAGAGACCTGCATGTAAGGCAACGAATCTGCATGGCATAACTCTGGAAGGACGAGACCTACAACTGAGGTTATTAACCGAAAGTGAGGTGCATTCTTCGTTCATACACTTTCTCTTGAAAGTATTCATCAACTACTTCTTGGCTGCGCGGGGGTGTCAGGTAATAAAAGCATGCTACAAACATTTGTCTTACACCTATTTATACATCATTTAAAAAAAAATTGAAACAAAGGAGTCCGAATTTGTTTGTCATTCCCGCATCATTTTGAAGTTGAGAATGCCCATAAGTAGCTAGTCAAACTTCAATATGTTTGCAATAGTACCAGCACAGTAACGTACTGAATAGAAGGTTCTAGCACACTAACTTACAACGTGCCTAAAAAAACGTTTCACATTGTTCTACGGACAGGTGTCATCATACTTAACTTATTCCGGCTTTGTTAATGACACCAGAGCTTCACTTATGAATTCTTAATGGAAGCCGCCCTACAACTTAAGTTGGTCGACTCGACAAAGTTGAATTGTTGACAACCATTGATGGTGCTAAATTGAAAAGCATAAAGTTTCGCAGCCCCCACCGCATGCGTATCTCTCACATTAACAGGAATAGGATCTTCCTGAAGCTTCCAACGATCTCCAAAAAGGAAGATTTGTGTGGAGTGTGCCAGGACATGCGAAGGGCTGTGCTTTGCTTCGCTGTGCTGGGGTATGATAACTGAATATGAATATTCTGAGAATAAGAAACTCCTGTAGTATGGGTGGTCCTTTTTCGTATGAGGTACTTGCATTTAATGTTCTTCGACTTGCATTTAATTATCGCTATCATCAGAAGTGGTTCCTGACCTTTGTCAAGTTCTGATCTCCACACAGAAGCAAAAAAAATACTGTACTGGCACACTGATTTCCTGACATCAAAAGGCGCCTGCGGTAACTGCTTAAGGTACTCAGTGCTGTGATGAAGCCCGGGTCTGGGGAGTAGTGAAGCTAGCTATGTTCACCTAAAAGCGACCAAATGAAAAGAGAGAGATGAGAGTAAGTTAGAATTTCCATAGTGAGCACACTGGCCTTGGTAGGAAGCGGGCCTGTGACCGTGGAAAAAATCGTCCCTTTTGGTACCTTGTGAATCATTGACTTAAAAACAAAAAACCCAAGAGCACTCATTGGAAGTCAAACTATTGTAGAAGACCTGCCCTTTTTACACAAAATTCCAAGGATAAACATCTGCACTCATGTCCTACATACAAGGATTCTTTGCCATTCATGAGCCAAAAAATAGTTGTGGTGTCCTTACAAGGTTTATTTTGTAACCCCTAATGATCCGTAGGGAGATACTTTCAAAATGAGTCAAAACTACTAAAAACTTAAGCAATTTGATTGCTCATTTTTTTCTTGAGATCAAATAGAATGTGACCATAGGATTTTGATTTTCACAATGAAAGCAAGGACCTTAAAAAATTTGAGAGTATTTGACAGCATTGTTTAGTAGAAATTTAAGTTTGAAGATTTATTCAGTGGATCAATGGAAAAACAAGGCAATGCACTTTGAAGGAGCATATCTTAGTGAGAATATTTTGAAATGATGACATTTTTGTACTTAGTAAAAGACAAAAGAGTTGAAAATGCTCATCTAAAATTTCACAACATTTCAAGCATTTTTCAATCATCATCTTAAAGCTTGCAATGTGTAGTGGTTAGTGAAAATGAAAGTAGTGTTTGTAAGAAAAACAAGAATATACACAATTGTTTTCTCCTTGAGCTCCTTGTATATGCCCTTTTTTAGGTGGATCTGACTTTTTTCAAAGGTTGGCAACAATCACAATGGTTAGCTAACTTTTTCAATCCATGCTAAACCAAACCCTTCAAAAATGAATTGGAAACTACTCTGCACTACTCAACTTTAAAAAAAATCACATGGTGGAGTTTAATTCAAAATTTGATGAAACTTTGGCTATAGTGGATTCATAATGCAATCTATTTTTTAGAAATAATTTTTATTTTTAAAAAATCAAAATTTACGAGTAGGCAGCTCAAATAAGAAGGGCAACGACTAGAAAATGTTCAATTGGATTGTTAGGGGTTAAAACCTAAATCCCTTCTTGAATTTTAATATATTTTTTCTAATGTTTTTGTTTGTGTATATTAGATACCTCAATGATATCAAATTAGTCATAATAATGGTTATTACTCAAAGATTAAATAGTTGCTTTCAATGAATGAAAACACATGTAGGTAAAACATCAACATGAATCATCTATTCATTATCAAATACCATTCAAAACAATTATTTCTATTGCAAAGAATAAAAAAAAATTCAAATTATTTTTTTCCACATATCTAAGTGTACAAATTTGCACTAGATGAGTATAAGAATGTGAACCTTTGAACATGCTCATAACCAAATATTTGCATTTAAAGTGAAGAAAATAGATTTTTTTTAACCTTTCAGGATTAGATTATAAGGCTTTGAATTTTCCTAGGTTAAAATTTTTGCAATATCAATTTTGAATTTTATGGTTTTTAATATTAAAGAATTAAATTCAAAGTTTGGAATTTGTAGAAGGGTGTTGGAACCTAACTTGGATTTACCCAACTAATATAGTTCATTCTGGAGGAGGCTATTTAAATAGGATTGTCACTAAATGAATCGAAATTAATTCCTAATGAGTCATTGCAACATGGTATTTTGAAAAAAATAAAGTTCCTTAAACCAACTATATGTATGTTTTCCTCACATGATATCTAATTCCAAAATTTGGCACTCCACTCTTAATGGCCACAAAGGTAAGAAATTATCCTAATTAATTATTATTTTTATATGAACTCTTCTTTTATCCTTTTATCTTTATCCCTAACTCGGTTCTTGATTCTTTTATTTAGTACTTGAATATTCTTCAACAGCATCTACCAACCAGGAAAGAACTTGTCTCCTAATCGGCTATCAAATTTTACTTTGTTTCGCCTTTTTCTGCTCCCGATTTGGTTTATAGGATCGTCACAGCACTGTCGCAGGACAGTTTGGACTCTTGCTTCTGATTTGGTTATCGGCCTTCTCACAGATCACACCAACTCGGCAAACTCGACAACATTCAAACTCTACATGAAATTCCTATTTGGACTTCTCACTAGATATACTACAATGACACACACAACACAATTTGGATACAACATTAAACACTCCACATAACGCTCAACACCAATTCGGCCGAATTACATTTTTATTTAAATTCCGAATTGGTGATTAAATCACTGTTACAGATTCAACAATTTTGTTCATCATCTAATTCCTGATCTATCTATTAAGCTCTAATCAACTCTCCAATTAGTAAATTCCATCGTCATAACACTATAATTCCAATTAGGATTTACAATCTCCACCGCTTACACTAAGCTCCATTTCCACTAAGTATTACAATTTGGTTTTAGTCTCTACAACACTCCAATCACTCAACTACAGATTTAACACTTCCGCACAGATTTCTCCGAATAGGATCCATCAATACAGCACAATTACTCATCCAAATCTGACTAATATAAATCTCCGCACCAACTTGGACTACCACACATCCACTACATTCTAACTTAAATCACACTCCTCCAAGCCTTCACCCGATTTGGAAAAGTCTCCATCGAACTCCTGCATAACTCTGCACACTTTTCCACTGCCATACATTGGCCGAACACACTTCCAACTAGGACACACACACAAACCAATCCAACCTTGGATCCACAAACACACTTCCCAATTAGAAAATCACACGCATTTAAACACAAACACACACACAAGCAAACAAATACACAGCTTCCACTGATTGGGACATGCACTGGAATTCACTCAACAAACGGTAAAAAGAAATGACCGCCAAAAACGACCCAAATAGGAACCAGGGAAGACGACGCTCAATTGCTCAACCAACTCGGCAACTTCAACTGGAGCAACTGACATTCCTACTTGGAACCCTCACCCTCCCCGACTTGCCAACTCGGATTCATCAAACAGCATCCTAATAGGCTAGCAGACCACCAACCAACCATGACCAAACTTCCAACTTGGACTTCAAACCACACTAATTGGCCCATTCTACTCCAAATTGGACACCATTCAATGCTCTAAAACAACCAAATAGCACTCCCAACTAACCAACTGCTTGCAATAAACTGCAAATTACACTTTGATTTGTACAAAATAGAACCAAAATTTACCACCTATCAGACTATCTACAGAATTAAAAAAAACAAAACATTAATATGATTTTCATTCTTTAAAAAATTGTGAAGTAGAAGCAAATATAAGATAGAAGGAAAAACAAAATTATTTGCCTACAAATAAGAAACTCCATAATTTTTACATCACTAATCCAAATAAGTATTTGAAAAATATTTGAAGCTCTTCCATTTCATTTCCTCCTATAGAAATAGACCACTTTTCTTCAATGTTTGCTACTTCACTAGTTGCATCCTCTAAATTATTAAGAAATTATTCAATAAATCATTTTAATTTCTACAATATCAATTCTTCACTATTCAAAAATTATGAATTGAATTTAGCACCGTTTAAATTGCTAGATTCCTCTAATGTAAAAGAAAACAATTTCAAACTAAAAATTCTAATTAATATTGCATCCTTCATGGAATTTGAACCTAGCATACTCCTTCACTACATAAAAGTCAAGGATCCTTCTATCACATCTGAGATGAAGTTGAGAATGGTAATAAAAAGGTTGCATGAAATGAAAAGAGTTTAGGAATCAAAGTTTTCATCTTCTTCAAATGGTTCTTCTACTACCTTTTTAAGTTGCCATTTAAAATTGTTAAATAAGCAACAAAATTTAGTGGCATTCTTCAACAAGACAATGGTATCTACTAGTATATTGTCAAAGTCTTTCTTGGCTTCCTTTATGGCCAATGGTATGGCACTATATAGATTTGTAATTGTAATGTAATGTCAAAGCTCTATCTTAATGTTATTTTGCATAGAGAAAGCCCTTTCACATGTCAAAGTAATGACACATTGACACTTTGCAATTTCAACAAGGATTAGAAGTTTATAATACTTCAATTTTAAAGAAATTCGGATTCCAACTATTAGAAGCCCATAAATCCCAAAATGTTTTGTCTATATGCTCAATGCTTTTTGGTAGCTTGAAATCAATAAAAGTCTTCCTCGCTAAGAAGGATCCTTCCCCCTTGGCTTTTTTCTTATGTATACAATTGCAAGAGAAGATCTAACTATATAACACCCAATGATGCTTTGCACCATTCCATTCTTTATTAATAAAATGAAAGTTATGAGGAGTTTTAAAGGGGACCAATTATGAAATTTTTACTCTAAAATAAATTTTGAAGTCTTTTATTTAACTCAATTTTCACTATTTTGGATTGAAATAAAATTGTAGAATGTAGATTGTTTATTTTATTACAACCATTGGGATTGACATTTTTCAATTCCATAACTAAATTCTTAACAATTTAGTGTTTTAAATTGTTCCCTCTTTTTTCTACTTTTGAATTTTTTTCAAGCATGAATACAAAATTTTTCATATGTATTTCCAAATGATTTTTTCTACATATTTTAGAGGATTTCAAGTTGTAGAATCTACACATTGGAGGTAAAAATTTTGAAGGATGAAATCTAAGTATGTGGAAAGAATTGAAAATATTTGTTTTTGAAATCCAAGCATCATGATCTTGCAATTGGTAGGATTCCTTATTATGAAATTTTAGAAGGGTGTATTCTAACAAGTTAATTAAAGGATTCTATTGTTGAATTTGTTAAAAAATATATAAAGATGAAGATTTTAGACTTGTTTTGAAGACCACTTTTTTGAAGCAATTTTGGACCTCTCAATATGAGAGAACTTGTGAGATTAAAATATGGATTTATCATCTTCAAAAGTAGTATAACATAAATAAAAAAATAAATTTCAAGGAATTACAACAAATAGTCATGACTTGCAATCTAGATTACCAAAGAATTTTGTAAGACCTTTTCAAGTTTTTTTTGGTATAATGATTTAAATTCAATTTGAAAGGTTTGCAAGGCTCCTTTTTTTTAATGATTTCATAGCACCTAGAGCCCCATTTTACTATAAGGGACAAATACATTAGAAGAGTTTTGGGGGGTCCGAAAGCCTGTTTCGAGCCTATTCCCGTGCAGTGAGGGGAACGGTCCATTGTCAAAATTTCTTTTTTCATAAAAACAAAAACAAAAAAATAGTCTCCAAATGCAATTTTTTTTTGGTCAATGACATGGTAGGGTCTTGGCGACGTCAAACCGCTGCGCCGAACCTGTTTCTTGCGTTCGTAAGTTGTGATCACTCATAGGCATCCAAAAGCCCCAAAAATCTTCTAATGGGATATCAAATAGGTCCCCATGAGTGCAATTTTATGAAATTTTTTTAAAAGATATTTTATAAAATTGGAAAATTATTAGCTTTTGGAGAATATAGTTTTCATTTCAATTAGTATATAGGAACAAAAGTTATACCACAATAAACTTAAATTTCCAAAAAAAATCCTCACAAATTGTATATTTGTCTACATAGATAGCTTCAATTCATTCCATTTGAATTGTAATGTGAAAGTTATAGATCATCTTGTTTTGTGGGCAATCAAAACATCTTCTTGATAAAATAATGTATAAGATTCATTTCTGAGCTCAATTTTCACATTTTCTCAAAACAAAAAGTTCCATGGGGTTATCTTTGATTGTTAGAAAAATCTTGTAATTGAAATTAATGTGTTCTAATTCCATCTTAGAGCTATTAACAATTTAGTTTTTCCCTCTATCTTGTATTTACATCTACTCAACAATTTTTTAAAGGATGAAAATCATGCTTATTTGTTTTTAGTTTTTTTTCTAGACTTTCAATTTGATTTTCTACGATAGATTTTTTAATTCAAAATATGTAGTGCAAATTTTAAGTCAAGTGGATTCGAAGTCTCATATTTTGCCATGGTGTCAAATAATCATGTTTTCTTCACTTTGAATGCATTTATCTTTCAATCTATGTAGTCAAATTTGAAATTTCTTCCACACATTCTCGTACTAGTCTTTTGCAAAATACTATGATTAAATATTAATTGAAGTAAAAAAGGGGCTTACCTTTTTCAATTGAGTGGTCACATATTAATTCTTTCTAACTATGATTAAAGTTGTATTTGATCCAAATTCATACAATTATTCAAATTCATCCTCCATGTCTTTTGCCTCAATCATAAGAATGTCAAATATCATCATAGAATCTTTCTTTCCATCCTTAATAGTTGACAAAAGAACCCAAGAAACATGTAATTGGTAAGCTTGCCTCCAAAAGAGTGGAAAAGATCACAAGATGGCTGTTTTTTGATAGAAGGGAATTCATTTAAGACAAATAGTACAACCAAAGATGACATAAGATAATCTTAACAATAATATATGTAAATTCATCAAGAATTAAGCCAAAGAACTTCGAATCAAATCTAAAACTTTCTTTTGAATGACATTAGAAATACCAATGGTGCTAGTAAGTGAGCATGAAAATATGAGCATGTGAACTTTGAGCATATGTATAAATAAATATCCTATAACCATAGAAGGTTCTTGTAATATAAACACCTATAGTATCTATTACATAGTTACACTATAATCATGGAAATTTTATATAATATACATTTATAACATAGGTGTATAGTCATCTAGGCTCATGTGCTCAAACCCCTAAGTTCACATAATAGCAACCTTTTTAGAGATACCAAAGATCATTTTGTTACAAGTTTTTTTGTCATCGTAAATTATTTTTAGAAATAGGAGTTTTGCAAAAAGAATAGCACATAAGTTTTGAAGCACGTGAAAAGGGGATTTTCCTTCCTTATGAAATGGACAACTCTAAATAGGGATAGTATAGCTTCATCGAAACTGTGATTGGAATTGCAACAACCTATTGCAAAGTTTTTTGCCTCCATCTTTAGACAAAGCAAGTTGTCTATGTTCTATAATTTTACCATGGTTTTGTAAATAAATGCTAAAATCCTTATATTGGTGGATTCCTTAGTGGCATAATAATACAAACTTTTCCTCTATCCTCCTTATAAATATTATAAAAAACCTTCTCCAAGTCATTGTTGAACTCCATCCAATCAGTATACACTATACAAATCATACGGAAAATCTTTCTAATCCACATTGATTTTTTCAATGTCATTAGATTCTTTATTAGGAGGTGTGATGGATGAAAGAAGAGTTAAATCCATGCATGCCCACCAAGTCTCTACTAGATCCATCCCTAAAGAACATGTTCCTCATGTTCCTTTATTGTTTGGCCATCCAAAAAACTTAAAAGCACAAAAAAGTTTAGGAATTCTTCTCTAAAGCTTGCAATAGCAATCACTAGTTCAACAAAAGTAGGTAGGCGTGGCTTTTGTTAAGCTAGTCAACTGGGGACAACCCCATTAGTGGATTCAAGGAGGCAAAGACCAACAAAACAACACTACAACATGAGACAGAGTTTGATGGAGGTGGAGCCTAGTATGATAGCAATAGTGAGCTAGGAGCAAAAGAATAATGGAGTGAGGACCAAGAAATAACTATGCATGATTGCAAGAGTTTGTCGATGGTAAGTAAAGAGCCCTAATTTGCCACTCTAAACCCAAGAGCCACTTGATCATATCCTATTCCCTTTGGCAATATCTTGTCTACCTTAGGTATGATTCTTACCCTACTTGGGGATCAACCTTCAAATATTATCATATAGTAGTTCAAATCCAAGTGTTGAAAGGAGGCGGTTTAAATATCTCCATCAATTTATTGTGCAATGGTTGAATTTTAGTCCTATTAATTTTCTTCCAATTTTATATTTTTTGTTTTGTTATTGCAACTAGGTTTTTTCCAATTTCACTCACTAACTTTGCACTAGCCGCTAGTTTTTGTAGGCCATATATATATATTTTTTATTTTTTATTTTTTATTTTTTATTTTTTAATTTTTAATTTTTAATTTTTAATTTTATTTTATTCTTTTTTTAATTTTTTTAATTTTTTATTCTTTTTTTAAATTTAAATTTGTATGGGTTTTTTTTTTAACATCCTTAATTTTGGAATTAGGATGACATAACTTTTGCTCCTAGGCACTTATTGAAATAAAAATGATATTCCTACAATAAAAAAATGTTTTACTATTATAACAATTTTTTTGAAAAATCACACCAAAAATTGAGATCATAGGAACGTGCATAAACCTTCATTTGTCCTTTAAGGAGACAATGGGACTATAGGGATTAAACAAGATCATATCAATACAATATGAAGGGCCCTACCCAATTTTTTTATTATTATTTAATTTATCTCAACACTTGTTTGATGTTTTGATTTTTGTTGAAATTTTAATATAAATATTATGTGAATCATTAGAAATCATTTTAACATATCATATTAAAAATGTATATCATGTGAACTTAATATTATGTGAAATCATTGGATTTTGAGTTGAATTTATAATGATTTCATGATATTTCACATAATATACATCTAACCATTTCTAATAAGAAATATTAGTATATGGTCTATCTAATAAACCTCTAATGTTTTTAATAATGAAATATTGTTTTTGTATGAATATGATCATGAAGTGAATGAAAATTAGTAGTAATACTGAATTTATTAACTAAAATAATAGTTGGTAACAACCATTAGAATGTAGATTCTCAAGGCTTGAGCATATCTACATTAAAATCTTCAACAATAAAAATTGAACAAGTAGTAGGGACTTCTTAGAAAGAATTTTATAACTCAAATTCTAAGACTAACAACTAAAAATTTCAAAGGATGAAAAATATCTTATGTGTTATAATGTGCATGTGTAAAAACACTAGAAACAAAAAGTGCTAAGTTGATTTTAATGTCAAGGCAATAGAGGCCCTTCTGAAAGATAGGGCCTATTGGAAAGATAGATTTGCACTTGGTTTTAGAAGTAATGTAATAAAGAGATTTCAATCCAAAGTTGTATCCAAATAACCAAATTCATTCATGTAACTTTTGCTCACACTACAATTAACCCTAAGTGTGAATATACCTTCAATCAAAGTGGTAGAGGAGAAATTAAATTTGACTTAATTTAGTTTATATATGTAAATAAGTTCTTTTTGCTCTTCTATTACTAATTTTTTCTTTAAATTTTCACTAATATACTTTGATTATTTCATGTATAATACCTCATTTGGCATCATAATGGAAAAATTCCAAATTTCAAATAGTATAATTGGAACTATAGCCTCTCCAATCTTTGCATGCTTCCAACCTAATTGAAGCTAAATTGGTCCTTATAATTAAAAAACAAGAAATCAAGGTGGAATTAAAAACCACAAAACATTCATTTAAAAGAAAGACAATTTTTTTACTTTGAAAAACTTTTGAAAAATGAAATAATTATTCAATAAGAGTATAAGACTTATCGTTCCACTCTAAAATACTGATCTTTATATACAATCTAGAAAAATATACATTCTCATAAATAATACTTCAAGGTGCAATCTTATATACAATCATTTAATGAAGTAATAAATGAATTTTACTAAAACCACTCAAAAGACTCACAATCATCCTATTCAAAACAATATAAAATTTAAGCAATAATATGAAGTGAACATCTTTGACTTTTGACTCTCTTCATTGACCATACATTATTTAGAAATCATTTGGAACCAACTTTAGTATTTGACCATCTTAATCACAATTTTCATCTTATTGAGAAATCTACAAGAAATTGAAATAAAAATTTTAAGAATTTTGTTTTTTAGATCATACTTTTATTTGCATGAAAAGTTTTGATTCATTTCATTTGAATTAGTGATGTGAAAGTTATGAAACATTTTGTTTTCCAAATCGTCATAGCATCTTTTTGAGAGGATAACATATTGAATTTGTTTATAAATTCTATTTTCAAAATTTTCCCCCCAAAATGGTTCTATTAGGTTTAAATTGCTTCTTTAAATAATCTCACCATTGAAATTAGTGTATTTTAGTTCCATCTTAAAATTAACAATTTAATTTTTCCTTCTATCTCACCTATTTCTTCTTGACTATTTTTTAAAGATTGAAAATCCACTTTTTAAATTTAAAACATCTTTCCTCAACTCTATACTCAATTCTTCATAACAAAACTTTTTAAATTCAAACTCTACAATGCAAAATTTTAAGTTAAGAAAATTTTAAGTCACTACCGGTGGAAAAAAAACTAATTATCATCTTCTAGATAAATACTAATATATTAAGAATCTATGCAACCAATGTTTTTAAAATTCCTTCTATACATTTTGACACTAATATTAGTAACAATTTACAATTTTAGGATTTTATGTTTACTTTTAGTGAAAGAATAAATTTTTTTTTGCATACATTGTTTTGCTCTCTACATTATAAATGGTACTTTGGAGTGTTTTTTGACGATTATGATCCTCAAATACACTAAATCTTAGAGAAAATTTTACATTAGAAATTCATTTAAAAAAATTGTAGAAGACATTTTGAGAAGCCACAAATTGATTTGGATTATGTATGTTATGTACTTTAACCTTATTTTTTTTGGTGACCAATTTTTGTAATTTGACTTGTGCATTACAGGACAATTTAGGTCTCAACATGCCTAGTACTTTGGACTTGAAAATAAATTGCTTGGTTTTTGTAAATTGGAAAATTTAATTTTGGAGGTGATGATGGCATGTTTCCATCAAAGTAATGGCCCAATGTGATGCTAGTAGTACTAGTTGAGTTGGCACAAAACCACTCAAGAAATGCCTAAGTGGCAATAATTTAAGGGCTTGGATTTGTACATCCCAAGTCCATGTTGGTAGCTTGCCACTTCTAGCAATGAAGAGGACAATTTTTTAGTATATTTTGGCTACTATTTTATTTAGGGTTTGCTAGTACCAAGTGGCTTTGGATTTAGGTGTAAACAAGGTTTAGAGGTTGTAGTTTAGAATGCATGCACTTTAATAATTGTACCCCTATTGTACAATGAAGTTGACTAGGGTAGGATGTGGATGGAATGTGGAGGGATTGTCAACGTGGAGATATGCTTGCAAGTAATATTGTCTTCTGCCAAGTGAGGTGGGTTCATCAACATGAAAGGTAGTAAGAGAATTTCAAACTCTCTACTAGATGTATAGCCATCAGTTACCTTCATGGTGGAACCCCGGTGGCTCCACTATAGTACAACCGTTGCCAACAATGCATATTTTATAACACCCAAGGTCAATTTTCATAATGCCATTATTCTTTATTATTTTTCATTGATTTCCTTCTACTAGTGGCAACCCCTCTAGAATCCTATATCACCACCTAAGGTTCCATGTTGTGCACAACTAAGGTAGAATTAAATTTGAATTTATGTTGTACTTTTTTGTTAGTAGCCAATTTCTAATTTGGGCATCCTTGGACCCCAATTGTTCTCTAATGGAAAAGTGAATTGAAAGACTTCCAATCAATTTTTGACAAATTTTTGTTTTGCTCTCGCAAGAGATTTGTAATATGTTGCTTAATGCTCAAGCAAGGGAAGTGTCCATTTGAGAAGTTTATGTGTTGTATAGTACCTTCCAAGAAGTCTTGCAACTCTATGTCTAGTTCTTAGCCAAGTAGTTTGATTATAGAACAAACTTTTAATAGGTAAATTTTGATATTTAATTGAGATTTTTTGCCTTGGATAAGGTGAGTCATGTACCAAGTTGTGACTCATTCCACTTTTTTTTTTTAAATTCTCTTAGTGAGAGGTGGTTGATTTTGGAAACAATAAGTTGAATTTAAAGGTAGTGGATTTCAATTGGCTTTGGAATTGAAAAGATCAACATTACTACACACATGCTTCTAATGATTGTTGCTTGCAAACATAGTCTAGAAGATTTGTTGGAAAAATATTGATATTTGTCTAGGATATTGTGTATATGGTGTTGCTAGAAGTTTCATAAACAAACTTTGTAAAGTTCTAAGTACTATTGGTTAGCTTTACACCATGACATAAGACATAAGTCATCAAATAGTAACTCAAGGTGGTAGTATTTATTGGTAGTGGATCTACAACTTTGATGCAATGTAATTGCTTGTGAACAAGACATAATGTAAAATTCATATTATAATAGACTTCCACAATAGTATAACTTTATAATGATATCCTATTTGAACATGAACATATTTTCCTTCCACTTTGAACATGTATGAAAAATAATTGCAAAATACATTAAAACCATATAGAAGAAAAGTTTATCTACATAGTGTGAATCTTTGTAACATGAAAGATGTGAACAATGGTGTTTCCTAAACACATGGGCATATATTCTTCAGTTATTTACTATGTACATTTATGAGAAACAAATAAAATAATTCATCAAAAGTGGAGTTTCTATTTTGAACATCAAAATTCCATATGCTGGTTAAGGTTCCATAAAGCAATAAATTTAATAGAATAGTTTTGTTAGATATTCTTAAAATGGAGTTAAAAAGGAAAAATTTGAAGGACTTCATAGTGGGGTTGCGAGACTTCTTGGAGGGTAGCAGTACAGCAGAGTGGGCCCCCTAATATCCTGTAGAGTCTCAATATGACCCTTTCCATGCCCCTCCCTGTGATTCATAACAACATATGTAGCATGTATAGCTTCGAACAGAATCGTTCCTTACCAAGAAAGTCAGTCCGTTTGCGAAAGAGTGCTTACTGATGCAACGGCAGAACCTAGAGATGCTCTGATCAAATGCACCATGAAACAAGCAAGGCAACACTAGGTTGACAATTCAGTGAAATGACCGCACTACACGAAGCTTGCGAGGAAATTGACTTGTCATATCCAGATACTTCAAGTGTACGGAGATGTTACCAAAATAGGTTTACAAACAAGTAGCAACAATTGTCAAGGAACCTCTTGACCTTAAAAGCTGTAAAAAATTCTCCTGCTGACAAAAGTCTTAAGAAATCATGAAGGTTAACAACGCAACCTTTCGGTGATACCTGAGAAGTTTGTCAGATTACAGAGTTTCATTGAGATACCCGAAATTCAAAACTGGTCTGACCGGTGCTACTGCAGAAGAGCCTGGAGGCCAAGCGGCTGGCTCTTACGCCAAAGGGAAAAGTGGGCTCTCGACGTAGGTCGGGGTGTGTCAGGCCTGAACGTAGGTGTAGTCCATTTGGAGCTGGAGATAGTCGTTCCAGGCGTACTGAGTCCATCATATAAATTTTCTTGAAGACGGCTAATGGATAACCGTCCGATGGGTGTGCTACCAACATAAACGAAGCGGTTGGAGTAGGGATTCAGCAAGCTGTCACTGAAATTGACTGCAGTATCCACCACAAGACTCTGCCATGCCACGAAAATATAAGACTCCACTACTTCAGAATGCGATCGGAACAGCTATTAATAATCTTTTTCATTTAGTTAATCCCTACTTTATCACTGAAAGAAGGTGCACCCTCGTTTTGAATGGGTTGATTACGAGGGACACTTCGAATCATATTGAAGAACTCCATAGTTAAGAATGTGTTTTATCAATAATTCCTCCAGTGTTCGAATGCTACTCAAAAAACCCTAATGGCGGAGACCCCGATGCTTCAACATTCAACCAATAATGACTTGAATACCTCTGATATTCTAAATGCACGACACTAAGCATAAACATATTTGAACATGCATATGGACCTGAACCATACATCTTCTGAAACCTCGTTGGAAGATGAAGGTTAAACATTACCTCTGCCAAAGCCTTGATTTTGAGAGTCGTGTCATCTGTCAAGATAGCAACTCGGCCATCTGGCATTGTTTGTTGGAATAGCGCACACTCAAGTACATGATCATGTAAAGTGGGGTGCATCATGGTACTTTCACTGACATATGAGTATAGTCCTCTGCACAATGAAAACAAGAAAAGTCGCTCTCAAATGGCTTCCGAATTTGGACATTGTGAAATCGCCACTTTACGTAAGTTCGTTGATAGGCTAAACCACAGCTGCGAATACTTAACCAAGAGACGAAGGCGACTCTTACAAAAATGTGACATGATTTGCGGTCCTACTTCAGTCTCACAAAACCTACTCATAGTATTCCTGGTTTGAACATCAAACTGAGGAATGTACCTGTAAAGGGAGGGTGATACAGGAGGAGACATGGCCACGTGCACAGTTTCTCCAGAGCTTTGAACGTGAATCCAGGAAGGCATCTTCAACATGCAGGCTTCAATCCATTGTAGAGCAGAAGATGCACGAGCCTTGCAATCGTCTTGTTTCTGCAGGTAGTCAAGCTCCCTTACAACTGCATCACACTTGCAGAACGAGTTCATGGGTGCAAGAGGACCATACTAAGCAGCTCTGCACAATGAATTATCATTACCGATCGGTCTTCATGATCAATTGCACTTATTTGCTACCGCTACTTTGTTTTCATCTAAGAGAAAAGGGTTAATTGTGAACTTGCCGTTCGAAAAGAAAAATGGAGTGCGGAACTAAGAGTTAGCCTCAGTATCACTACTGCTGTCTAATCGTATTTCTAGTACACTATCTAATCGCACTTCATTGCGATTACCGGATTCGAATGGACGGGCTTGACCCTTTACCGCACGAATCCTTTCTTGAATTTTTGCATATCCTGCTTATATCTTGTACAAATATATTATTAACCTCAATTTCATGAACTTGCCATGGAAGAGGACGACCAAAGACAATTTATCATATAATGTGAAATCGAAAGAGAGCCTAAAATTCGATCAAATATCATAGCACAGCGGCTGGATTGAAACATGGACATCAGGAAAACATAAGATTTTACCGATGTTCGGGATGACAAGGCGAGTCTCGCGAATGCCTTCAAGCACCTTGAGGGACTTCAGAGACTCTGCATTCAAAAGACAGTTTGTATCTACAACCATTTGCCATTGCCGTCCTGCCTCCACTTGAAACCTCGCCTGCCAGATGGGACATGATTAGACACGCATAGAGGGGCTGCCGTACCACAAAAGAGGATTGTACAAGTCTCACTAGAGAATCAAAAGCTCTATTCCTAGAATAGAATTTTGTGCTTCACCCACTTCATAAGCGTTGAAATCTAAAACCCTCACTAATGAAAGTATAATCTAATATGCTTAATCAGTGAAATAACACAGGTGCCAGATGACTATTTAGCATAAAATGTAAGAGGACCCAGTCTAACCATTTTCTGAGAAGTAGTGGGAGTAGTAAAAGTGTCCGGACTCTGGTACACCGAAGGAGATGGCGCACTATACAGCGTTTGCAGGGGCTCTCGAATGCAACCTCTTGTTGTGTTGAAGCTTTGTGGAAAATTCCAGGTCATACCACCTGGTCCAGGCAGGAACCTCGCATGCACAGGCACATTCTCCTTGTCTGAATCGTGATGTTCACTCGAATCACTATGGCCGTATAACAGCGCAGATTGCCTTTCCAAGGCGGCCTCGATAGTATCCTCTTCGTCGTATTGAGTAATTGCCGAAACTGAACAATTCTCTTCGACATAATCCGACTCAGGTTCACTTACAACTCCAATCGTTAAGACCTGAGCAGTGATGGACCCAGTTTGCTGAAGAGACAATATCGGGGAGGACAGTTCCTCATCCACTGGTGTAGTGGAAACAACCTGGATCGGCGTGACGCTGTTTGAAGTTGCCACAGTTTTGGTGGGTGTGAACTTCTCAGGTGTTTGATTAGGTGTGGTGCCCATTCGTATGTTCAGTTCAGAAGGCGGAACAGGAGCGAAGGCCAGGCGACGACTAGGAGTGCCTTGAAAACGCTCTCCATCACCTCTCTGGGACTGCCTTCTTGCAGTGAAAGGATCGTTGACAGCTGCGGGAGTTCTCTTTGCCTGATCCTTAGTGCTGGATCTATTTTCCTGTAATACATATTTTAAAGCACCAGGTGATTAAATATCTAAGAGAAAACCCCAGACATATCAAAATGAGCCAGGTCAAACCAACTATGTCGCGATCCGTCTACTTCAGAGCGGTACCAATGCAGTGTTTCGGATAAAAATACTCGTCGATGCCAACATTGTGGACATGAACTTGACACTTAGCTGTTGACTGAACAAATGTGAACGCAGTAGTTAATATCGTGCATACAAATATCCTTTCTGAACCCTAAGCATAAAAAATTCGAGCGAGAACGATTGCGCACATTTTCCTCAGAGCTCTGATCATCATACGGCTTCACTGGCTGGGAAGATAATGATCGAGTCTCCTGTACCACACCCCATATGGAAGTCAGTCTAGAATTGATCTCAGACGAAATTGGAGCATTGATGAGATAAACATTTGAAACAAAAACGCTATTAGAGCGTTGCACTTTATATTTCAAAGTCCGCATTTTGCCCACAAAACTCGTAAGAGCAGTGGCATTTTACCACACCCGCGCAAAGAATATCAGGGAACAGAGGTGGATATTTACCGGCAATTTTCCAGACCCGCCTTTTCTCTGCTTCCTCCCCTTCTGCCGACCAATCGCTTTACCACCCTGTGGCAGATATAATAAAGTGAATTAGAGATAAAACACCTCTTTGTAAAACTCAACTTTCAAATACCATCACTAACTGCCATTTACAATTACAATCATGAACTGAGTAGAAATCGTGAACAAGTCATCATCAGACATCCATGCTCTCCCGATGATCCCTAATTACTCTACACTCCATCTTATGACAATAAAGCAAATACATGCTAATCGAATGAAAACAATAGCAAGTGCGTTACAAACTCAGAATTTACCTGGTGAGGCTTGGAGATGAACATCGAGCCACTACCAGAAAGATATTCAGAGGCATGATCCGCGGGGATCTGCAAGGGGTCCACTGGTAGCAGGTGACCCTCCTCTATCACTCCCGTTGAGGTTTCGTCCATCCAGTCGGGAGCTTGGGTAAAACTTACCTCGCCCACATGAATTGGGGAATTATCTTCCACTATGCTACAGTGTGCTTCCGGGTTACTGGTTTCCACATTTGAACCAAGATCTGCAGTTGCAAATAGTGCGTCTCAGATTTCGATAGCCGAATTTACAATCAACACTACTGCAATTGAAGTTTCTGAAATTATGCCTATAGTGAACTTCAGAATTTTTGTAGCAGTACTCTGTTAAACATCACTAGCTTCGCGTAGTTTACCAAACTTTCCACCCTCGGGCGTAATTTCGTTCGTTGCTAGAATTTGTATAGGATCTTCAGCTGTTAGACACGCAGTCATCACGATATTATATGCCATTCATACAGTCTGACTAAAAGGTCACTTGCACAGGACACTCAACCCTCTCTGATTGCACTAACCACTGGGATATATGGACACCTTGCACATGTGGAATTTATCAGATCAGATGTGTACATAACATGCTAGACTCTCAGCTAATACTAAGAATGTGCTATTACTGAGTGTGATTACAGCGGGTTGAGTCTAGGACGTAATATAGTAAAGAACCTCAAAATCATGAAGCAGACACTTGACCCAGTAGTAACACTTGGAATTTCACTTCAAAGTATTTAGGATGAGAATCTCTCACCCAGATCACCCTTTGCTTCGGATTCCAGACCGTCCCTAACCCCATCAGCTGCTGATGGGGTTGGGTCATCAGTCTCATGCGGCGCATCAGTATCTTGCATAACTTCAATGTATGTAACCTCTACCTAGAATCATAGGGAAAATTTGAACGGCAGGTAGCCAACCTGTCGATTCCTGCAAAAAAAACAGCGATTTTAAATGAGAACAGCAGCGCAAAAATGAAAATCTGATCTACGCAACTACAACTGCCTCATATGATTAAGAAGAAGCGATCAAATAAATAGAACCATCTTCTAACAGATTAAAACCCTGCAATCACGCAAGAGGTAAATTAAGTAACCTGGAGTTGACTAGAAATTCCACGAAAAAATCAGAAATCCCAGACAATTTTTTATCACTCATCACTCATTCTAAATCTATACCCCTATTCCAGTTCAAGAGAATAACATGTCGATTAAATGGAGATGCAAATACAAATACTAGCGAGTCTGGCGAATACGAGAAGTAACTATGGATCGTCACGAGGCATTGCGACAGCGTGCATTCTACTGATCTGTCCATTAATCTACTTGACAAAGATGCAATGCGAAGTACCGAACTTACCAATTTTAGCAGCGCCTACCTAAGAGTCACTAGGATTAGCATCAACCACTGAAGCTCACAACCAAGGAAAGCGATCAGAACTGGCGTCACCCAAAAGAGAAGAGCCCAAACAGAGGAATGCATTCTCTCGGCTCAGTACCGGGGTCAGACAGCTACAAATGCCAGAACCTGATTACACCTCCGTCACCGAGCCTACTGGAAGATTGATCTAAAGTGCCGAATTTCGTGCAGGGACAATCATCTGTTATCTACTTAGCTAGAACGAACGACAAAAATTGCACACGACCACTCTACCCACTGTCTAGCAATCGTTACACAACTTTGATCGCCATTGACGCACTTTGAAGTGCGTCAATTGAACAGACAAGAAGCTCCCGTCTCATGATTAGAGATCAAACCACCAAACCCAAGTTTCAACAACCCAAGAGCTTCGACAAATACAGGGGAACGAGAACACCACAGCCGACAATCGTCACTTCGCTCCGAAATCCTCCGCACCACGCTCCCTCCAGCTCGCGCTCTCTCCGACACCCCGGGAAGCAAATTCTCCCGGGAGACCAACACTTTTGCATCTCACTCTTTCCCCCCAAAATACGAAAACCTCTCACTCCCAACGAGAACTGAATGGCAAACCACATTCCCTACCAGTTATCGATTCTCCATCCACAACTTCATTCCCCAGGATAGAGGACGCCATTAGCTTAACTTAACGCCACTCCGTCCGGCATCTCGATCAACGTAACAGTCAAGTAACTCGGCCAGCTGAGACTAAACAAGGTAAAGTAAGGGCAAAACTTTCCGGTGCCTAATTTCGTAGGCTAATAACCACGGATGGTGACGGAATCAGGGTTGGAAATATTCTATGAAAAAGTTCCAAGGCATTGCGTTGGAGGACGACGAAATTGGACGCACATGGGAAGGATGGGGGGGTGAAATGATTGACGCTAAAGAAAAGGAATCAAGCGAAACCCTAATCGGGTGGGTGTGAAAAAAAAGCTGCGAGGACGGAGGCAGCCACCACTGTCCCTATGGGCGACAGCCTCACCCCGTGCTGACGGACGCCTTCAAAAGGCGGGATTCCAGGTCTTCAAAATTTGAATCTTGGGACCTGGATGGCTCCTTTGAATCTCCGCCTCGTTGGGAAGTGAGTGACGAGCAGGCTTCTTTAATATCACCGTCTCTAATGTAACATCCTTTCAAGGAGCCTAAGCAATGGGTACATAATTGGCCCTCTATCTTGGGTGCTTCATTAGCAGTTATTTTTGAAAGCTGAGACCGAATACCAGGTACATATTAAATGTTGAAGCTAATAATTTAAAAATATTCAAGTCACTATAGCATTATTTTTATGAAGTGTATTGTATTACAACTACCATCATTATAGTAATAATTTATAATATATAATTAGTACATTTATATATGGTGTAGTCTTAAAAGGAAGAGAAGAACCTATTTGAAGAACTTTCATTTTATATTTCCAAATAGACTAAATAATGGTCTTATTTTAGGTTGTGATTAGTTGGTTCACTCTGATTCAAATTAATGATAAACAATTTTCAAGGACGTTTTGCACAAGTGAGGCTTAGCCAATATAATACTAATTGTGGATTTTTCAATTTGTGTTTTTTTTCTATTATACAAGTATGATTTATTTATATATATATATATATATATATATATATATATATATATATATATATATATATATATATATATATACATTGTTTGTGTGGATTGTATTCAATAATAATTAAAGTATACATGTTATACTAATCATCCAAAAATCATATATAAATTTTTAAATTATATTAGGAACATGATTAAATGCCTCAAATTCTAGTTTTGAATACCACAAGGTATAGGAAAATGAATGAAAATTAAGTAGAAAATATAGAGGCATATCTATTGTAAAATAATAGCTAAATAACCCTCAAATAATATGTTTCAATGCATATATATATATGGATTACAAGTAATGATGAAGTATTAAGGCCTTCTATTTACTATTGTAGTAGAATTGTAATCTTCACACAAGTGATTTGAGTCTAGTCTTCACATGTCATAACTATGTACAAATTACAAGTTTACGTTTACCTCATCAATTTTACATTCATATAGTTAATGATTTAACCTTATATATTATTATATATGAACCAAGTACTATATACATGATATGTACATGTATGTACAAGATTCTAGAGTTACAATTTGATGTATGTGGTTAGATTTGAATCCACATCTTAAATATTAGAAGTAACTATACTTTGGCATTGGGGTACTTAGTTCCCTCACTCCTTGTATGCACAAAGCTCAAAAAATTTATTATTTGTAACAAGTCTTCTACTTGACATTCAAGCTCTATATCAAATTTGTCCTATTAATTGTGAAAATGTTAAAACCATGCAACTATAAATAATTCTATATATTTGACAAAACATCAATGTAAAAGTTGCATTGTCTTAAGAAAGTTACTAGGGACAATCAACATTTACTTCCAAGATGTGTAAAAAAATTGTACCAAGGTGATACTAGAGTATCAAATCCAAATTAAGCTCGACTTCTACTTAATCGAACTTAACTAAAGTTGATATTTTCAAATTAAACTCTATCAAACAAAATTAAGGTAGTATGAAATTTTAAAGATGATGCTTTTGGACCTCAATTAAGCTTGATTTGAAGTTGACAATTTGACATGTCTCCAAATTAAACTTTGTCAAAGTGAGACAACTTGTGGGTGGTAATGGTTTTGGACCTTAATAAAGCTTAACTAGAGATGATATGCCCCAAAATCAAATTTTGTAGGTATAGATTCACTATAATTCATTGTAAAGACCTAATTAGCTTGAAATAAAATTTTTGTCTCTTGAGTCAATTTTTACTTCAATTGTAGTCTTTAGGCTTAGTCTTCAAGGCCTAAAATTTTACTAGTAATTATTCCATGGGCTTTGAAGGTTGAACAGACTTTGAAATGTACTTTGAGACAATTGTTGAAGCTATCTATAAGTAATGAAATGTAAAAAAAAATTGTAATTTTTTTTTGAAGATATTTGATTAATGTACATGTAAAATCACTACTAAAAATCTAGTTTCTTTTGTTGATTTGGTCATGTTGATTTGGACAAAAATCAAGAATTTTTTTTATCCAAATCAACAAATTACTATTGATTTTTGTTTAAATCAACATGACCAATTCAACAAAAAAAATTCATTCTAGTAGTATATAATCACAAAGGATTTTATTTTAGAAAGATGATTTTGCATAGTTCAAGCTCACTTTCAATTCTTAGTACTCTATTATATTTGAAAAAGTTGTATACAAATACAATAACAAGGTACTGAATATGAGTGATGAGAATTCTACATGAGTTTTGGCTCATACAACTTTTAAAAACTTCTTTAGTGTCATCTTTACATAAAATTCTATGTCATGGCTTGGTGTAATGGAATTGCATATTATCATATACATTATGGGAATTAGGATGTAATAATTTAACTAGGTACATGTATAATCTTTTGGGGATGAATTCCATACACTTGATATTTACAATTCAAGCCAATTTCAATCTCAAAGATGAATGTTTTGGTCTTGAAAATTGAACAAAGAAGTAAAGACAATTAATGAAGTGAATTTTGGTATTAACTTTTTAAATCAAAAAACTTACAAATGCAATAATTGTACTCAAAATCAAAAATTCCAAATTTCAATTATTGAATTGCCAAATTTAAACCTTATTTATTGTATTGAAAATACATCATATCAATTTCCATCGTAAAGTGCACCTCTTTTGGTAAGTGAATTATTGATTAAAATCAAAGCTTCCATTTGATGATTACTTCTATGGCATTATTTCTACATGTCTTCATAAATACCTTTTGAGCACATAAGTATAATTATGTATATAGCAAAATAATGACTTTTGGTATGTATATAAATAAATAAAGGCATAATTTGTAGTATATATGATAATAAATTAATGATAAGTATGTCCAAATAATTTTCAATGGATAATAATGTTTTTTGCAAAGAACTAGGTTTTGAGTCTTACACTCTTTAAGAGTGAACGTGCACTAAAGATTATTGGGAAAAGTGCAATGTCCAATCAACCCCCATCTTGAAATTCATGATTGCCTCAAAGATTTTTCTACAAGCACATTCTTGCTAACTAAAATATAAAGAATAAACAATCACATACTACATGAGACAACCTACAAAAGAGTGAATTTCAAAGGAGGTAGCATAGCGTTATGAAATGCAAGCCCATAATGTTAGTGTGTGAGCCTTGAGCATATGTACAAGTAGATATTCTACAATCATTGAAGGTGCTCATAATATAAACTCCTATAATATAGGTATCTATAACATAATTACATTTTAACTATGGAAAGTTTCTATAATATAGACACCTTCAATGTGTATAATTTTCTAGCATTTTGGACTCATGCTCCTAAATTCACATAAGAGCACCTTCAAAGGCAAGCCAAGAGGGGAAGAAAACTTGAAACAAGAAGATTAGAGTTCAAGTAGTAGATATAAAGGTAGTTGAATAGAATGAAGGACACAAAGGAAATGCAAGCATGACAATGTATTCAATTGAAAGCAACAATGCCAAGACCACAATGGAAACCTCTAACTTGAACCAACATAGTTACACTTATATCTATCCAACTCAACAAATAAAATTGTTCAAAAAGATTTCTATAATAGCTATGCTACAAAGCACTTAATATTTTATATATTGATGTTTAAAAGCACAGTGTTGTATTCAAACCACTCTAACAACAATTCTAGATGAGTGAAATTTCATAGCACAACCACATTCAAATTTTTTTCAATGTATATAGTATTACACTCTAATATTTTTTTCCAATACTACTAAGTGGAAAAGGAGCATATACACTTATAGATGGATGCCTAACTTTGATTAATAATTAGCCTACATCACAACCAAATATCATTCAATCATTCCAAAAATTTCAAATTTATCATTAGAATTTTACTTACTATGAAGGGATACTCATCAAAATAATTTTTAAACAAGTTTTGTTGGGTTTACTTGACAAAGACAATAGACTTGAGGTTTATATAGAGTGGATATTTTTCTATTTAAAATGAATCTCTAAAATTTTGAATTATGTATCTTGATTAATATAAGTATGGAGAAAATTATAAGCAATTAATACTAGAAGGACACCGAGCCCTAAGAGTGGTTGACAAATGACTTTCAAGACTACTGTAGAAATGAAGAATGCATATATTGGTGCAAAAATTGGATAATTTTTTACAAACTACCTTGAAGATAGGTGTTTCTTCTTGAAGTTAAGGGGATATTTTGCTATTAATTGTCCCACAATAAGAAGAGGTCAAAAATTAAAATATACATGATTTAATTTTTGACAATTTCTTGTAAACTTACAATTTTGATTTTTGCAAATTTGAATGGTGAAAATATAGAACCTATCTTCCATTAGAAGTGAGAAGTTTTTTTTGTGTCCCCCTAAATTTTCTAAAATTAATCTATTTCACCCTTCCTCACTACCCATAATCCTTTAAAGTCCTTCTTTGCAAGACTCCCCCATTGAGCCTCCTTGAGTAAAAATTGTGGGAATAAAGTGAGGGACAATGCTTCATAGTAGAGTTCAAGCCAAATTTTTATCTTGCTTCTTTCTCATTAGAGATTTTTGGATTCCAAAGGCTTCTTTAGTTGATCAATTCTATTTGGTCATGATAACTTTTCCCATAGGGCATTCAATTACAGTAAATTAGTTTTCATCCACAAAGGTGGTGATAGTGAGTCTACACCTTGTATCTTAAAAAAACATTTGTTCAAAAGAGATGTTGTAAGAAGCTAGTCAAAGTTTTATTTGTCCATTCAATGAACAATTGTTTTTTAGAAGTTAAGTAAACAATTTTAGTGCATTCAAAATTGAATTTCTTTAAAGCAATCCAAATTTTCATTTTTCCATTCAATGAACAATTGTCCCCTAGGGATTAAGTGAATGGTTCTAGCGTATTCACCCAAATTTTCATTTATGTTGTTTGTTAGGTACTTGTTGGCTAGTGATTAAGTGATGGTTCTAGTATGTTAAAAACTGACTACCTGAATTTCTATTTATCCGTTCAACGGGCACTTGTCCGTTAGGGATTATGTGAACGGATCTAGTGCATTTAAAAATTGACTACCTAAATTTCTATTTATCCGTTCAACGGGCACTTGTCCGTTAGGGATTACGTGAATGGTTCTAGTGCATTTAAAAATTGACTACCTAAATTTCTATTTATCCATTCAACGGGCACTTATCCGTAAAGTGAACGGATTTAGATTTTTCTATTTCAGTAATGAAAGCAATATGTAGTGAGAAGGATGTTGACGCTTAACAGAATTGGGTACCTCTTTTTCGCATCGTAAACCCTAGAACCCTAGAATCAGCGAACGATCATTTTCTTCGTCTCCTTCCCCCCAACGATAGTTTATCGCTTTCGTCGTCGCGGTCGCTCTTGTTGTTGCGTCTCTCCCGGTTGCTCTGTTTCCCGGTGCTGGTGGTTCTCCCCGCCGCCGACGCATTCATCCTTTCGAAGTAGCATTGCCTCAGTTGCTGCGAGCATTATTCACCTTCACCTGTCGCTCCTCTCTCCAGTTGCGTACTCGGCATCATCATGTTTTGCGCCAGTAAGGACTCCAGCTCTTGTTTATTCCACTTCGCAATACCATCTCTCTTCGTCATGCGGGAGCTTCTAGGGTTTAGCCTTCGTCGTCTTTGTGAGCCATGGAATTTATGCAGCCTTTTGCATTTTAGTTCCTCGTGAAATCAGGTGCTTCATCTACGTATGCGGTAGTTAAGTTTTGGAGTTTGAAGTTTTTTCGTGGATAGATCACTCGCCTAATTTGCCTTGTTTGTTGTTTCAGTTTCAGGTGTGACACCTGAAGACCCTGTGGTGTCACGAAAATCCGGCTTATTGTTCGAGAAAAGGTTGATTTTGAAGCACATCGCGGTATGTTACCTCGTACGACTTGTCTTTGCTATCTGAGCTGGAGCTCAGTTATTAATTCTTGTATAAATTCGTAGTGATTGTTGGATGCCGCAGAATGCGTAATAGAGATTCAAACTACTATCGTTTGAGTTTTCCGTTGCTTATATTAGGTTAGGTTTAAAGTACACGTAATAGCACTATCGTGAATTAAATGGGATAGTTAATCAGAAGCTGATAAGAGTTTTGACCGATTGCAGGATAATGGATCGGACCCCGTGACTGGAGAGCCTTTGGCTGCAGAGGACCTCGTTGCAGTCAAAACAAACAAGGTTGTTGAAATGATTCTGCATTACAAGACCTAATTGGTTAATGTTTTGAGTTTTCATGGTGACTCTTATAATTGTCTGCGATTCTGAAGTGTCAACCTTTTGATTGCAGGCTGTGAAGCCGAGGACTTTGCAAGCAGCAAGCATTCCGGGCATGCTAGGACTCTTTCAGAATGTAAGATGCTAGGTTTTTTTAAGTTAAATTTATATAAGTGTAACTTTGGGTGAATGTTCGTGCAGCAAATAGATGTAGACACGGCAGTAAGAGACATGCTCAGAATATTTGACATATGCGTTCCACATATCGAGTAGACGACCTTAATGTTGAAGTAGCATTACCCGATAACGATTCGAACTTTATTGGCAATCTGATATGTATGTGCAGTTCTATCATGCTCAGTTTAGCCCCGTACTCTCCAGTGTTTTCCTTTAAGACTTGTCAGGAATTGATCTATTTTTTCCCTGACTGGGTTTGTGAGACAGGAATGGGATGCAGTTATATTGTCCAACTATGCATTAGAACAGCAGCTGCATACCGCACGCCAAGAATTGAGTCATGCTCTCTACCAGGTTCGAATGTTCTCTTTTAAAGCGTTGGCATAAACTCCATCTACATCCTATCATTACAGTTACTTCACGTGGGCATTAATACATGTTGGCTAGTGAACTTGAGATTAATTCATCAGCAGAGATGATTTGTAGTTGTAATTATTCGTAGAAGCAATTTTAAATATGTTCTTATGTGACGCCTGAGCTAATTATAGAAAATACGTTTCTTGGGATTATATAGCACGATGCTGCTTGCCGAGTGATTGCTCGATTGAAGAAAGAGAGAGATGAGGCGAGAGAGCTGCTTTTGAAGGCAGAGAGGCAAGCACCTGCTGCAGGATCGACCCCAGTGGCTGCTCCCCCGGCAGTCATCAGCAATGGAAAAAGAGGTTTGCAAACTTATTGTTTTCGTTTTCTTCTTTTTTTAAGAGTTCCGAATATTCAACATCGCCTGTGCAACAGTAGTGCGCGTGTGCTGGTGAACCCAGTATAATTTGTCCTTTCTGTCAGTCGTTACATCTACTTATTGTTTTTGGAAACTCTTCTAATACTGAATCATAAATCACATTCATAGTCACATTACAATTACGAATCTTTAATGAGTAACTTGTATTGCAGTCTACTCTTTGCATTTCATACTTCTCATAGTAAGCAGTTCACATTGCGTATGAGAAGGTTACATCTCATGTGTCACAATTATGCTGATTTCTATTGCATATCATTTGGGTTAATTGCTGTGAGAACTTAATATCAACGATGGGTAGCTCAAAATATATTCTGAATCCTCATGCAGAGAGCGCTGAAGAGAGAGATTGTATTTATGGGTTTTATCTCGTTTTCTAAGAATTGAACTGCTTGTACAGCTCCTGAAGCGGACACGGAGGCTGAGGGGCCTGGAAAGAAGCCCAGGCAAGGCATCACATCTGACATCATTAAGGAGCTCACTGATTGCAATGCCCGCCTATCTGGTCAACGTAAAAAACGACAGGTTCATTTTTACTACCTTCTCATTTGTTTACTTCTGTCATAAATTTCTGTTCTATATTTAATGGAGCCTGTTTTTGAAGACAATGTGGATTTCGCTTTTTAGACACTTTTGTGTTTGCTCACGGATTCTGACCACTGGAAATATTTTCCTTGAATGCACTATCTATGGGTTTGACTTCAGTCTCTTACCAAAATATAGTGTCAAAGTTATAAGTAGCAAGTGAATTGCTTTTGCAGATTTCATCAACATTGGCTATGCCTGATGCTTTGGAGAAGTATACGCAGTTGGCTAGCCATCCCTTGCATTCAAGTTCGAAACCAGGAATCCTGTCCATCGATATTCATCAAACTAAAGTATTTGTTTCACTCCCTACCCATTTCTGATATTGCCGCATCATATATTTTCGTATGCAATGCTGAAGAAGGGTTGTAATTATCACGATAGAATAATATGGGAAAATCAAGGGAATTAAGTTTTTCATTTTGTGGTTAATCTGAATGTACTTGATTGTGTTTCTGCAGGACCTTTTATTATCAGGAGGTGTTGATGGCACGGCAGCAGTTTTTAATCGAAGCTCTGGAGAACTTGTCTCTCAACTTTCTGGTCATAGCAAACGCGTAAGATGAATTTGTTTTGACGCTCCATGCCCGGTTATTCAATAGTTATGGGAATGGGGCTGCTTACATTCACATTCACGTTCACGGGTCTTTGTATGCATGTTTTCGGATCCACCGCACATAATAGTGCAATATGCCTCATTCTTACTACGTCGACTGTTCATGAACTTTAGGTAATTTTTATACTTTCTGAAGGGCACATAATGCACACTTGGTAGTCTTTTCTGAGATGAGTATTGAACCTGGAAGTGGGTACAGAACTGACTGCCCTGTTGATCTCTGGTGATTTGCAGGTTACTAGTGTGAAGTTTGTGGCAAAAGATGAGTATGCTTTGACTGGCTCTATCGATAAGGTTCGTTCGCACGTTGTTTCCCCGTAGCTTTCAACCATGCTCTTTCTATTGTGGTTCTGTATATGATTGGAAATAATATTATGTTTGTTTGTTTGAATCTTGCAGACAGTTAAAATTTGGCAGGGGCAGGAGGATGGGAGCTACGTTTGCAAACATACACTGAAGGATCACTCTGCAGAGGTATTTTCATGAACTCAAACGACATTCAGTCTGCTCACTTGATTTAACTAATTTTAACCTCATTTTCTTCTTTAAATATTGATTTAGGCTGGGAAATAGGTATAAAGAGAGTGATGTCTGAATAGTAATTTGGTACTGAAAGGTCCTTTCTGTATGTGTATGTTTGCAGGTACGGGCCGTGACTGTACATGCCACTCAGAATTACTTCGTTACAGCCTCTGCCGATAAGATGTGGAATTTCTATGATCTCTCTACTGGACTGTGCCTCGCACAGGTATGTCTGGGTTTCTTTCATTTACTAATGGATTTAGTGTATCCTTTAACCCTGAAGCGCTCCGACGTCCATATTCTGGACGATGAACAGAACGCTTCCAAGCGTTGTATAGTCTAGCAAAATTTTCATTCATCCAATCTTATACTTGAATCTTGGAAAGAAAACCTTCCTTAATAACCAATTTCTTGAAATTGCAGTAAATCATATTTCTGTAAAAAGATATAAGCCAAAATGTGCAAAAAATCAAAAAAGGATTGGGGGCGTTTAGGGGTTAAACATTGCTTGACGTTTTTGGGTTAGCATCTGGGATTGAAAGTTCAGTTTACATCTGGGCCTAAGCAGTGATGATATTTTTGATTCTGAAGTGAAGTTTAACCGTAATATATCTTTGCTTACTCGCTGCAATGCATTGTTTTGACCTACTCGTGGAGCAGGTAAATGAACCAAGTGTGCAAGATGGATATACATCTGCGTCGTTTCATCCTGATGGTCTCATCCTTGGGACTGGAACTGCGGAATCATTGGTTAGAATTTGGGATGTGAAATCTCAGGTTTGTCAACTCATCTTTCATCATGCTACCTCCAGCCAGTGTTTTCTTTGTAACAGTGATGGTATGGTCACTGTTCACCAGAAAAGTATGTTTCGTATGTTTTCTGATCACTTGTATCACTGATACTGTTTTGATTTGGATTCCAGGCTAATGTTGCCAAGTTTGAAGGACACTCGGGACCTGTGACGGATATCTCTTTCTCTGAAAATGGTTACTTCTTGGCTGTAAGTACATACCGTTCAGTTCTGATGAAGTCCTCGCATGTAATGTAGTAATTGACAACGATGCGAAACAGAATGGGCTTCAATTTGTTGACTTTGACATTGAAGATTTCATTTTTTTCTTGCCTATTTCTCAAGTGGAATCCATTTTTTTCAGCTACGCCAGTGCATGTTTTGATTTCTTTGTGTTTGCAGACTGCCGCTCAAGATGGAGTCAAGTTGTGGGATTTGCGAAAATTGAAGAATTTTCGCTCTTTTGCCCCTTATGACAGTAATACACCCACAAATACAGGTCAGTAATTATGTGTTTTTTTGAACAAAGTATCCAGCCTTTATATTGCTCAGGTCTGATTCCTTTATGCGGCTCACAGTGGGTGCCAATGGGCTTATGAAAGTGACTTTTATAGAAGAAAGCTCTCGTTTTTTCGTTTCATGAACTTTTGACCTGCATCACATGCTCAGCACAAAATAAATAGTGCATCATTGATGGAGATACATGTGGGATTGTGATTGCAGTGGAATTCGATTACAGTGGTAGCTACCTTGCTGTTGGTGGTTCAGATATAAGGTTATTCTAAACTCAACATGAGCTTACGTTTCAGTTCAGTATCTTGAGCGTCATTTTAACCACTTTCTTGTAAACAGCCTCCGCTGGCTGACTCTGTCTGTCCAATCGATTGTTGTGTAAAATAGTTGGGTATAAAGTAGATTTTTTGTGATATTTTTTGCAGGCTGTATCAAGTAGCAAGTGTGAAGGCGGAGTGGAATACCATCAAAGTTTTCCCTGATCTTTCTGGGACAGGTGACTTTTTCTCTTTATTCCAATGCCTGTTATGAATAACTTATCCTGAAACTGTATTTGTATTTTACTGCTTGGATTGTCTGTAAGTTGACATCGCGTTGCTGCAAGTCCATAGACAAATCTAAGTCTAGTGTTGCAATATCGTCCCAATTATCAGTGGTCCTTGATAGTTTGAGCACTCGCTAACTGGACGACGCAAGTTAAAAGTACCTCAATAGCTCAGTTTCTATATTGTTACCACTTTCAATGGTGCACTCTTGAATCCATTTTACATACTATTCAGTAGCTGAGTCCGTGTCTACTCTTATTAACTCCGCCAAAACATTCAACTGATTTGTGCTTCTTGTTATGGATGACAGGTAAAGTGACATCTGTTCGCTTTGGGCCAGATGCGTCATATTTGGCAGTTGGGAGCAGTGATCGCAATCTTCGCCTTTTCGGGGCACCTACGGCTTCCTCTGAATCATAACTTAACTGATTTGTTGAGGTAATTGGAGCTTCGTTGGTCTGACTTCCGTTCTCCCTGTAAACACATGGTTTTGATCATTTTGTGTTTGTCGAACTACTCAAATAGTCTGAACCGGCAATGATGCAACAATCTGTAGAGGTAGTGAGAAACCCTGCAACTATTACGACTGGTTTCCAGAATGCCTCGCTAGTGGAAATCATTTTAGTCAAGCTGCACTCTGTTTTATTAATTTGGCATAATTTTCTGCAAGATAGAAACAGTCAGAGACCTAGAGCTATTTGATGGGGTTTAAGTTGCATTAGTGCCTCAGGTCTTCCATGGTTTGTCGAGGCAGCTACTTGACCCTGACATAGCTTTTCACCAAATCAAAAGTTTCATAAGAACAGCGTGAAGGTTTCTTGAAATCTTTTGCTTCGTGCTATGACCGATGTGGTGAGCGGTTGTTTTGTCTTGTCTTGTTCTTGAATACGAATATGAAATGTATTGGATGGGCTCATTACATGCAAGATTTCATTTATTGAGCTCCTTAAACTGCCTCCCCAAGCATTCGTTTTGCCTCATCCTTCAATCTGACTGGTTTCGTGCACCATCTGGGACTGAACCCAATCCATCAGTCACCGCTTAGTTGGCAGGGTTGCAGTGCTCGACCGTCAGATTCGAAATGCGCAAATTTCTTTATGGCACTGGCCTTTTCTGATGTTTCAAGAAACTGAAGCATATTTAGGTCCAATTTAGGTCCAACGATGTTCAGATACCAAATTAAAATTCGAATCTGTATCATTAACAACTGCGGTAGAGGTACTGTTGTCATTTTAAGTTGATTTGCACACGGTATCTCTGCACAAATTACAAGTAACGATTTTTTGAGCCCTTTTTTTTTGCGTCATGGGCGCCTCTACCTTAATCTATGAGCGTACTGATTGAGCCTTGAATGTGCAAGTAGATGTGAAAATACCGATTTTAATAGCTTCTCTATATGGAACAAGTTGCAGCGACAAGTTACGGCCTCCATTCCTGTGTACAATTAGGTCTTTCAATGCGAATCGTATTCACTTTTAAAAACAAAAACTACATTACATCAAAGATCTCTTGAAGAAAGAAATTCCATACTTGCTATTAATTAATTCGCTCCATTACATAGATAATTTTCAACCATTATGCTAAGCATCTTCTATTTCCAGACGTTAACTTCGAAGTTGCAGAAGTCCCATCATAGACTTGTCCAGAACTGGTAAGAATTTGGAGGTTGAAGTATGAAATTGCATTCTTACTATTAAACCACTTAGATCCAATGTTCCAACACCTACCAATGAATACATTTGCAAACTGAGAGATATCAATAAAATTGAGTGCACGTCTTTTATTCCCTACACTAGTCCGACCGGCTCACTTCCACCCGAAACACAATAAAACAAGTCCCAAAACAAAACATTCCTTTACAATTCAGATATTTACAATATCAGAACTCCCTAAAACGGCTAAGTGAAAAACTAAACAGATGCCAACACAAAAGATTATCAGCAACACTTGCAACCTCAAGTATCAGTAGCATGAGCACTAGCACCGCCTTGCATCATGCCGTTACGAATCTGCTGAGTAATATCGCCAACATGCCCTGGGCCATGAGGAAGGAAAACAGTGGTGTTCTTGGAGCCAGCACCGATTTCCTTCATGGTGTCGAAGTACTGCGTAATCAAAACGAGGTCCATGACGTCCTTGGAAGTCGTTCCTGGAACATTGTTGGAAAACAGGAGGACACTCTCACGGAGTCCTTCTGTGATGGCTTGGCGCTGCCTGGCGATTCCATGCCCTGACAGAAACTTAGCCTCTGCCTCTCCTTCCGCCCTCTTCACCTGAAGAATCTTCTCTGCCTCTGCTTTGTCCAGTGCTGCCACTCTCATCCTTTGCGCTGTTCCACATAACACAATGGAAGAAAAAATCAAATCAGGTTTACGAGCGACACTGAAAGCACTAAGTATAGTTCCTACCACTAGGCTGACCAATTCTTTTTGATGTTTCTTGTTAGCAATCGCAATGAGAACCTAAGGCACCAAAGTATGCCTTATTTGGATACTGAATGCAAAAGCCATGAAGGTTCAAACATGTGCCTTATTTGGATGCTCTGTGCAAAAGTTATGAAGGTTCAACATCTAATTGATAGATGACCTAAAACTGACACAAATTTTGATGATAAGGTGGTATACATTCTCAAAATCGTATGTACTCATTGTGCACCGTTTCAAAGCAAGATATTAGGTACAAGCCACAATTAGGTACCCCTAGTGAATAAATCTTCTAAAAGATATAGAAATTGAGGACCACGAGACAATGCCTATTCTTCTTGGATTAAGGGCCAGTTTACAGGTCTACGGTGAAATCATGAGGACTTTGAATCAAATCAGCATTAAATATTCAGAAAAAATGCAAGGAAGAAGCGCAGGTGAACTGACCCGCATTGATTTCATTCATAGCTCGGCGAACAGTCGGATCTGGCTCAACATCAACAATCAGTGTTTGCTCAATACTGTATCCATACGCTCCCATCACCTGACAAATTCAATTAAAATCCAATACTTAGGCACCTCGAGGATTTTGGTCAAGCACTTCGTCTTCAATCTGTTCAAGAGAACTCAAAGCTCACATGCATATAAATGTTGCTAGAGCCTTAGATATCATGTTTTGGGTAAGGAATCACAACTAATTGCGAACCCTAACCAAAAGCAGCCCTTACAGATTCTTTTTCAGAATGTAAAGAGCATAAGAGCAGCACTTTAAAAAATCATATTCATACAATGTCTAGAAATGCATGCTAACTTGAAAAATCAGCGAGAACCACAAATAATATAAAGTAAAAAATCAGTAACCACTCTTAGATTCTTACTTGAACACTTTCAAGTGTACAAATCTTAGAGATTCCACAGCACAACAACATGCATTACAATACAGAGCGAGAGCGCCTTACTTTCTCTAACTCTTCCGAAACAGCTTTAGCAACATCATTCTTCTGCTCGAAAACGTCGTCCAGTATCATTTTGGGAACACATGCACGCACAACTGCTCGATAAACGCAACAAATTAGAGGCTTCAAAGAATTAGAGCAGAGACATGTCCCTATTACAACTTCACAAGAAATGAAATCAATTCATTATAAGAAAGATTTAAAAGGACAGGGTAACCAACCGTCAAAGACGTAAGACTGAATCTGCTCTCTTGGGTTCTGGAGCTCATAAAATGCATCGTCGGCATTCTGACGAACCACCCGATACTGAATTGAGCAGATCACGGACACAAACACATTATCCTGCACAAATAAGCAAAAAATCCAAGATTCTGTTAGTAACTCACAAGTAATTAGGTTAAAATTAGGGCAAGGCTCTTTGCAAACCCTTGTACTGCAATAATTAGATCAGTAAAACGATTAATGATCAAGAGTATCGTATTCGCATCAAGCTTCAGGAAAACAGAAGAACAATATTATAGCTAACAATGCTACAGATGGCTGTTGATTCAAGGTCGTAAGGAAAAAATCGAAACCTTAACCCTCAAGGCTTCTAAACTCTAAGATCCCTGTAACATACAACAAAATTCTTCACCACATATAAAGGACTACAAACGCCTCCAAACAAGCCATCTTTCGCTACACCAAAAAGCAAAAAATCTCAAACCTCAACATCACCGACCATACAAAAGTTCAAAACCCATATAATCCCCCAACCGACCGACCTTAGTCTTAGTGTCGCAGCGCACATCCAGGGATTGCACACGCAGCGAGAGACGCCCCGCCAGCCACTCGCCCGCGAACGGATTCAAGCAGTGCAATCCTGGTTGCGCGATCCCGGAAAACTTGCCCCACTTCTCGATCACTCCAACTGTGGACTGACCGATACAAATCAAACATCCAAGTCCTCCCATGGCTGCTGCTCCTCAACTACCTTTTGCAATCACTTGACAATCTCGGGAAACACGTAGCAAAACTACAATCACAGATGGTTCCACAAATGAAGATAAAGGCAAGTCTCTAATTCGTGTAAGTGAAAGATGCTCTGCTTGTTGCAATAGCAGCGTCAGCTCTTGAAACAGGGTGCGCTGGCTCATGAAGCCCAAGAGCTGCAGACTTTTACTCAAGTCTCCAAGCTTTCGCGTCACCAAGTCTCCGAGTCACCAATCTCCAAGCGACTAAGTAAGACTTAAGACTCTGAGTTCCCAAGTCTCCATGTCTCCACGTCCCCAAGCGTCTAACTCTCGCAGCTCCCACCGCCGTCTCAAGTCTCTGAGATCCCAAGACTCCAAGTCCCTAAGTCTCCGAGTCGTGTTATGCAAGGGAGACTGCCAGTTGGTGAAGAACCCAGGTGGCATTAAAGGACCTTGATGCTGCGACGACGTGATATCCGTCCTATCTCTTAATTGATACCGTAGCAAAATGAAACCCCTTTTGGATTGATACCCTCGTCAAAACCCTAATTTTGCGCTCGTTGTCGTCTTCCGCGATCGTTGTTCCGGTTTCAAAGCATGGCGAGCTTTTGATCAACTGCACTTGTTGACCGGTGTATCTAGCGGAGAAAATCCGATGTAGTGCAGAAATCCGATTCCGTTTAGTGTTGAGGTTCTGTAGGTGTACTTTTCCTGCCAGCGTATTTGCGGAAGAATGAGTAGCGCATCTGGTGGCGAGGAATGGCACTTTCTGCTAGAGAAGGAGCTTTGCCTTGTCGCCTCGGCGGGGTAGCAGTAACTATTTGAACAAGGCCTCTTGAGAACACAATTCTCTGAAGTACATTCAGGGAAGAAGTGCTTTTGTGCGATTCGGAGTCTTGCTTTTCGTAGTATTCAGAGTGTTTGCAAGATTAGGGTTTTGCAGGATTACTCTTTCTTGGTACCTCAGTAGGGTGATAGTGGTGATTTTGAACGAGATTTCATGAGAAGAAATCGGATGTATTTTTTGGGGGGGAACTAAGTGCCGTTCTGCGATTCAGGATCTTTATTTGATAAGCTGTGTAGAATTAGGGTTTTAGGGCGGGTTTTTGATTGTTCCGTTTTGATTATTTAATAATCCAGTTAAGAGATTTGGAGCAATGGATCCCCTTATTGTGTTACGGGAATACACTGTCCGAGGCGACCTGGACAAGGTGAAGCTGGTAGGCGATATGTACCATTTCGGGGAGGATTACAGTTTCCGCAGGAACATCGAAACGCCATACAGGTCGAAGCAAGGCGGGTTCTACACATTGGACGCGCTTGTTTTTTTCGTGACAAACATTCACATGCGGCATACAGATTATATGAATGCAGCCCGCAGTCAGAAGCTTCAATTCGCCACCTTCACTGACAGGAAGCCACTTCTAGATTACTTAGAGGGCCGTGTTGCCACCAATGATGCGATTGAGCTTCTTCCCCCTGCGGCAGCAGCAGCTCCAGCTGCAGAGTGGGCAGGGGGCAAGCATGAAGAAGAGCCTGAGGTTGTCGGGGTGGACGAAGCCGATCACCATGTTGCGAAGAAGTTTCGAGTGGAAGGGCAGGAGACGACTGAGACCCTGATCAGTGACGACGGGGCCTCTATAATCGATGTGATTCGGGAAAGGGAATGGCCTGTTAGGGATCGTGAAACGATCCTTCTTTGCCACAATAAGAGCTTTGAAGGGGTTTTGGCCGCTCTGACTGGAAGGAGGGAGGAGAAGAAGTCTGATGTTGATGCCAGAAAGGATTCAGGGAAAGGTGCTGATGGTCCCATGCCTGCTCCAAACCCTGCAAATCGGTATGCTAATGTAGAGGAGAAGCGGTTTTGGAAGGAGCATTTGGGAACGGACGTTGCAGAGGAATTGGGGATTAACCCTTCCCAGTCTTACATTACGGATTCAAAGAAGAAAGAGGCAGGAAGGAAATTGGATCCGAAGGCTGGACAGCGTCCTCCGCACCATTTACACCACAGGCCTTCCAATGTGAAATCCAAACCTGATGGTCCTCCAATTATAATTGTGCCGAGTGCCTCACAGACGCTCCTGAACACGTTCAATGTGAAGGAATTTTTGGAAGATGGCGTGTATGTTTCTCCCGAAGTGAAAGTGAAAGGCATGGCGAAGAAAGTAGACATTGTTTTTGTACAGCGGAAGATGGGTAGAGAGCGACCGGTTCCGTATGAAGTACGAGACAAGATTGTTGGTCTGACTCCCAAAGATTGGGAGCGTGTCGTGGCCATATTCGTTTTGGGGAAAGATTGGCAATTCAAGGGTTGGCCCTTTAGCGATCGAGTAGAAATATTCAACAAATGTAAGTCTGTTTCCAGCTCTGCTGATGACATTGTGCTATTTCGGAAACTTTGCGACCTTATTTGTGACTAAACCTGCTGTCTGAATTTCTGTAACATTCTTAATGCTGCATGGGATTTGATCATTGTTTCACACACTTAGTCTTGTACTAACCTGTATGTTCGTTGCACTGTGCCAGTCATGGGAGTTTTTCTGCGATTTGAGGATGATAGTGTGGAATCAGCAAAGCAAGTGATGCAGTGGAATGTTAAGATCATCAATGTGCGTGAAATGTCCTTTATTTATTCCACTGCAAAAATTTGACAGCATATATGGATTCTGTGTTGGATTTTTGTGCGTTCTTACGTGTGTTGGATAGTGTAGATAAAGCTTCTGATGTCAAGCAAGCTGAAGTCTTCCTGTTGAATATTAAATTTTGTTTTGTGCTTGGCAGCTTAGCAAGCACAAGCGACACCAGGACAAGACGGCCGTTCTTAACTTCTGGCAGGGATTGGATTCTTACATTCAGAGTCGGAAGTTGAATCTTTTGTACTAGTGCTGGTTTTTCTGAACCTTGGACGTTCGGTGTACGTGATGCACAGCCTATACCTTCTTGAATAAGTGTTCCTATATGGCTACAGTGTGTTTAGTATTTAATTTAGATGTATAGACCCTCGTTCCTGTCTAAAGTATTGTACATGATAACGATGAGAGTGAACTAGTGACATAGTGAAAGGGGGTTTGCTTTACTATATTGGGAGGGTTGGCATGGTGGTTGGTTTTTGAAATGTATGGTGCCATTTGCTGGAATTAGGGATTGAGCTTCGTGCAATGCAGAACTGCAGTATTTCTGATAAGAAGACTGTAAGGTAGTACATTTGTCCCTGTACTGATGCTTCTTCCTCGTTCTATGGCAGGGAGGTAGCGAGCTGGGTTTTCAATACTGTAGAGATGTCCAGGGCACTGTGTATAGTTTTCAGTATTCTGATGAATGCTGTGCAAACCATTGTAATTGAAGCAATGCTTGGTAAGGTACCGAAGCAACAGTGTTGGAAGGCGGTTGTAAAGATTTCTGCCATATGGTTTTCCTATGCATGTTAGCTTTGAATCTCGTAACCGTAGTAAAGCGTCCGGGGTGGACCGTTGTCATTTTTCTGATTCACTTGTTTTGTGGCTTGTCAATGATATGCATGGTTGTCGATCTTGTTAGTGATTTCTACACGTCCGTAATTTCTGTCAAGTCAAATATGTCATTGACGTCGCCATCACAGTCAACCTTAAAATATTGCCACCTGGTTGGTGAATATGAAGTCTGTGTGTACATAAGGATGCTGCATGTGAAGCTTGGGAGGTCACGATAAGGATCTGAAACTATTATGGTAGTCTGCGTTCTTCTTTCTGGCCCGGATTCACACTCTGATCACGTTCTCGACGTCAGCAATTTTCCCGTAATTGTGCTGACATTTCTCTGCTACATAACATCTTCTGCTTATATGTTTGTCATGCACTGTTTCATCGTGTACAGCATGATCAATTTGAAGTATTCACCTGGACAATGGGTAGATCATTAGGAAATGTGAAAGGTTTAATATTAATTTCCAGAGTCAAACCCTTGACGGGAAAGGTACCGAATAGGGGTGTCAGAGTCCAGCACTTGTAAGGTGAATGGTGTCTATTTGGGCAAATGCAAAAAAGGAATCCTCTTGAGGGGTCTTGTACTTTGAGACCAGGTTCTGCGTCTCAGACTTGTAAAAGGCTGATTTCGTGAACAAACTTCAGAGTTGATTTTCTGAATTCTGTTTTTTAGCTATTTTAAAGGAGGGTCGATAATTTGGGTAACCCGGATTTTCACGAAGATCACTGAAGGGGCATGATTCTGAGCATCTTCTAGAGTTTAATTGGTGCATCTTCTCCCTACCGATTGTTTTGATTTGTCAAAACTTCAATTTTGACCTTCTCATGAAGCGGCATGGGTCAAAACTCAAATTTGAAAACATATAGCAGCATCCAGTCTCAACGCCCGCTAACTTTATGTGCTGTGCCGTAACTGGTAATCTCTCATGCGTGCAGGATTATTTTGTCCGTTGCTAGTGACTGCGCATGTGCACGCAACAGCGGTGAGCAATTGCAGGATCGTAAGCTTTTCACTTCAAACGCCGCTAGATCGAAGGAAACACCTCACGGATCTCTAGTTGAACCTGGAAGCCTCATTTCAGGTCACGCCCTAGCCTTTACAAATAATTGACGTTGATGTCTGTAATCATCATCTAAAACGACCATCATCACTCTTTGGACATCTCCAAAGTCAATATGTACAACTGTTGAAGAAATGATTTTATCATATTTTATTGACCCTTCATAACTTTTGCATATGGTATCCAAATGTCGCATTCTTTGGTGCATTAGAACCTCCTTTCATTTATTTATTACAACTCAAAACCACAGTTTATGTCGGTGCATTGATCCCCACCTTCAGAAGTTCATATAGGGCCCAACTGGGTCTAAGTTAAATAGCGCCCTGCCTGCCTGTTTGCTTGTCTTGCTGCTGCTGCAGCTACCTTAACTTACTGTCTGCATTCTGTGTCCCTGTCGATCTGTGCGTTCTGTCAGGAGCTGCACTTGGCTGACAGAATGATGACCGTGGCCATGGGGTCCCTGATCAAAGGCGTCGGTCTTAGTGGCTGCGGTGCTGCCGCTAGTGCCGTTCAACGATACGACGACGTTCCCGTTTGGCCAGTTATTGCGAACCCCTTGCCCGCTGGCATAGCGTCGACGATAATCTTAATCGCAGGCGCAGGTGCAAGTGCAGCAAAGAGCAGCCTTTGAGGCATAAGTTAAGCGTGCCACGAGGCTGGCGTGACTGTGATAACGGTGGACGTTGACAGACTCCCCAGCCCTTGTTACTCATCAGCAAGTGCGCTCTCCAGGTTTCGGCCATACCCACGCCATCACTGACTGTAGTTTAGTTTAGTTTCATGGCTTCTGTCTGTGTGTCTGGACCTCGTTTTCTGATCAACTACAGCAAAGACGTGAAGCGAGAGCTTGCGCACCCTCCCCAGCTTGCGGGAGTCTGACAATGTAGCAGCAACGTTTGATAGGTCGGCGGTGGTGGCCCAAGTCTATGCGGGCCCAGCTCTTAGCTTTGACAATGAACGTCTAGTGTTAGGGAGTAGACCGCGGATCTGCTGAATGCTTGCAATGTCGGGCAGCTATGGCGGTGGGGTTCTTCCTCCGGGGTTTAGTACTTCCCTCAAAGTCTGACCTTAGCTTGCAACTCGGAATGGGCACCACGCTCGTGTCGTCACAAATGTAAAAGCGTGTGAAATGAACCGAGATCAATGGCGTTTTCATGCAGTCATAGTGTTAGCTAGCTTACGTGCGGACACGAGCTATGCCTGTTTCTGAGAGCAATGTGAGGTAACTGCAGCTAGAGTTGGGAGCTCGCCATGGCGATCGACGCTGCGAAAGAGGACTCGTACTCTTCGTGATGAGGGTTTTCGACGTTACAGCTCCACAGAGTTGCGGAAAGTTCCAATGTGGGGGAAGTAATACTCGCAGCGACTGCTGAGATAGCCGGGGAGCGGCAAGTAGCAGCTGCAGCAGCTTCAAGGCGAGAGCCAACATGGAGCGCAGCATGGCGTGGGCGCAGCACCGGCGAGGGCACAGCCTGGGCAGCGTCGCCTTGCGCGACAAGGATGAAGATCTGGCGTTGTTCAAAGATATGGGCAAGCGCGACAAGTCGCCCTTCTTGCGCACTGAGGACCAGCTCGTGGATCACGCCTCGCTTAGTAAGTACTCGTGCTGTGCGTGGATGAACACCTATGTCCCACTTCGCATTTTGTACAATCTTCTGCTCTACTGCAGTTTCAGGCACTCATATTTATTATCTCTTCGTAAGGTACATTTTTACTGCGTGGACGTGATAATAGTCCATATTCTTGTCCACAATTCAATTTCTCTCTAGCTACTCGTTTAACACGATGAGATCGGGAGTTGGCTTTGATTCTTCTACATTTGCTAAATCTATTGAAAAATATAGCCTTCATGCAGTCACGAAGAAATCCTCGTAGTTACACACAATTTGCTCCATGCGGGTAACTCTTTAGTGGATCTCTCAGGGCTCAGTAATGTTTTAGTGGAGTGAGAATAACGAAAATTGAATTGGGATTTGTATTGAGCAGTGGCAAAATTTGGAGGGCTGTCGCACCCACAGTCGGCACCGCCAGCAGAGCGGAGGGGTATTGGAGCCGAGTTACTGAACTCGGATGCGGACAAGACGGATTATGACTGGTGAGATATAATCTCGTGATACATCTTACACGTATAAATTAATTATTCAACAGAATGACGAATTCTGATGCTAAGGTAGTTGAAGTATCGTGGTATAATTGCTTAAAAGTTTTTTAATTTTGTCCCGATTTTTGGCAGGCTGATGACTCCGCCAGGAACGCCACTGTTCCCATCGCTGGATGCCGACGCACCTGCGCTGCAGCACGGGTCGCTCATCAATCGATCCTTGGCTGCCATCAAGACATCACGAGTAAGTCTGGATGCAATCCCAATGTGTTACTGCATGCTGCTTTTGTCATTGTTAGGAGCTTGTGAATCACTACGCGAGCAGGGGCCAGTAGCAATCACGGTTTACTCTCTTGAATTTGCAATGATTCCCCGACGGAAATTGCAAGAGCTGTGCGATGAATATGCAATTGTTCTGGAGATTGAATCTTCGTGACACTCGGCTTGACACCGACTATTTTGTAATTTCTGGAGCTGGCATTGTTGCTGCAACTCACGCATGAACTGTGCGAACTTGCGGAACTTGACGATGATGTTCATGGTGCACCTCGCTCTCTAACTCCTCTTGTGAGGGCCCTGTCACTTGTACGTAGAGCAGGGTCCATTTGCAATGGCTTACTGGATAAATTTGCAAGGATCGACTCTTTAATGGAAGTTTGCAAATGTTGTGCGATGGGTTTCGATTACTCTGGAGATCGAATCTTCGCTTCGACGCAATGTAGTAATTTCTGGAGTTAGCAATTGTTGGCTTCAACACCCTTGGGACGCACACATTGAATTATAAGAACATACTGAACTTGCTGCTGCTGCTGCTTATGTGTTTTGTTGCGCGGATGTGCAGCAGGCGAGCACGGCGCCGCGAGCGCGGTCCCCAGCTCCAAGTCTAACCCGAGGCAACCCAAGTCCAAGTCGCCGACCCAGCACTCCCCAAAAACCACAAACCCCTTCAAAGCACCCAACCAGCACCAGCAGCAGTACCCGTCCCGCCACCCCCACGCGCTCCTCTACACCCTCCTCACACACATCCCCTCAACAACCGCGTCCCTCAACTCCCACACGGCAACCATCCCGACCCGTGACGCCCCTCGGCGCACGACCCGCAACGCCCACGCGAAGATCCCCCACGCCCGCGACGACTTCAAGACCGTCCACTCCCACCCTCCGCCGCTCCACCTCCAGCCCAACTGGAAGTCGCAATGGTGGCAGCAGCCACATTCGCAACCCGTCGCCCACCAGAAGCACAGCCAGCTCCGCCACCAGCGTCACCACAACGCGACCAGCGCGAGGACTCTCCCCCGCGCGTGGCCCGTCACCAGCGCGAGGCTTGTCACCTTCGCCGAGCTCGCGCGGACGCTCCCCCTCTCCGAGCTTGCGTGCGCCTTACCCAGTGGACGCGTCCGACGACATCCCGCCCAACCTGCGCACGACTTCCGACAGACCCAGCAGCGCACAACGAAGGGCAATTGCGTATGGTGCTAGTCCCGGCGAAGGTCTGCTGCGACGCACGCCGTCGCCTGCAAGATCCGTGACGAGCTCTGTGACGAGAGTGGAGCGAGTGAGTTGTCGTGGGGAGACCTCGGATAGTGAGAGCAGCTTTGACACTGGGTCACAGTCAGGAGTGAGTGCGTATGGGGGGTTGGTCACGCCTGAGAGGCGGAGGATGCTGGTGGGACATGGGACGGGAGTGGAGTATGGGAAAGCGAGCAGCATGAAAGGGAGACGGAGCGGGAGTGCGACGTCGTCGCCGCAGATGGGGGCGTCTGCATCAAAGAAGTCGTTTGAGTCCGCGGCTAGGGTATGGATTCCATTGTTCTCTTGTGCACTTGCATTTGAGATTTTGAACCCAAGTTGTTCCTGATGTGCATGTGCATAGTAGATCTATGTTGTGCAGAGATGTTAACAGTCTCTGTCAAGTAATAATAATGGCAATGCAAAGAGAGTCTATTGAGTGATACGATTTCTTTGTTTGAAGGCAAAGTTTCACAATACGCGTCAGGAAACAATGGCAGCTTTGAGATAATAGCATTGAGGGATAAGTGGCCAGTGTTTGTAAGGCGAATCTTTTGTTTGTGGCGTGTAACGACAGTAGCATTGAGAAGAATTATAACACTATTGAGTGAGAAGTTGATATTTTTGGGAAGAGGAACTTCCACAGTTTGTGGCATGTAACGATAGTAACTTGAAGATTTTAAAAACTTCTGAGTAATAAGCGTACTTTGTTTACAAGGCAGACTATCACAATCTGTGTCTTGTAGCAACATTAGCTTTTAATATCATGATACTAATGAAAGGAGAGTGACCATGTATGTTTCAATAGTAGCATTGAAATGGATGGCACTCTTGATCGAAAAGCAGCGTTGCTGATAAGCCAGACTTTCTCAAACCGTGCCATGAAACTGTTTGTAACATTTAGAATGATCACACTATTGAAATGAAAGTAGCATAGCTGAGAAGAGTGTTGTCAAGGAAGTATTGAGAGGAGTAACGCCACTTCCTACAACATTATTGAGAGGATTGATATTCAACGACATTTCAGCTGAAATGGGAGCTTTTATTCATTCGAATCAAACAGCAGTGACGTCTATTACATTTTCATTTTGGACTAGTAATGCAGGTAAACTCTCATGTAGTACCTTGCTTTGATTAATATTTTCTGGCGCTGCAGGAATACCACCGTGGTCAAGTGGCAGCGTTTCGGCCCCTCATGACCAACAGTTCCATCTCCACGTTCTACAGCAGCCGAGCGAGTGGTCTCCTCCGAAGGCCCCTGACGCCAAGCAGCACTTGTAGCTCGTCCGAGCACGGAGCCACCGTCGCACACGACAGCGACGAGGATGCAGGCAAGCTATTTCTATTCCATTTTTGACATTACTAAGGCTCCAAGAAATTGACTGAGTCTACCAATTCTGGCGAATTTTGCATAACTTAGCTCTTATTTCGGTAGCTACAATACAGTTTCGCGCGATTCACAACAAAATCTGACCTAAAGAATTCCAATTTTTGTTGCAACGTTTGGACTTTGCTAATAACACTCATGTGATTCCAAAGTTGAACTTCAATGCTTCTACTAAACAGTGTCCTAAATGAACAACGTTTCGGAGCATGTTTGCGGAAATATGTTCCATGTTTGCTTAAGCTTGTTCCAAAATTTGCAGGTTTGCTGAAAAACATTGCACACGCATGCACCAAAACGATGCATGTAGCTAAAAACGTTGCTGAACCTTTTTACATCTTAGTAATGCTTGTAGCTACAACAATGAGCTTGTTGCCCACCAATGTTGGCTTCCAGTGCTCGAGATTTTGTGGAAATCTGGTGATATTGAGCTACAAGCTGTGGGATGCAGGGAGCATGAGCCAGTGGAAGCCGGCGACGAAGACCTCATCAGGAGCACACTCGCCTCTCCATCTGTTTAACAAGTCTGTTCGAGAGGCAGGCACACTGGACGCCTCCATCAGCATCGTGGACGACAACGACGAGCTCAGCAGCTTCTTCCGCACCCCGGAGGCTCTTCAAGTGGAATGCATGTCAATACCCGTGGTTAGCAACTGCAAGGTGCAGGAATTGGAGTCGCCGGAGTTTGTATCTGAGCTCAACTGGCTCAACTCCAGGAATTCTCACGAGCTCGACAGGGAATATCTCAAGGATTTCGGTACACTCCTCGATATCCGTTACCCTCTAAGAACGAAAGATGAATGATTTTACAGTGAGCATTTTGATTGACCGTACGGGAAGTCTTTATAATTATCATTAGATCGAGGGGAGAACATTGCATGTGTTGGTTCAAGAAAAGAATTAACTGCAAAATTAGAAATTCGCTCAGTAACTCTTCAAAACTGCCAGAACAATATGTGGCTAAATATTGGCTTGAAGGGTTAATCTGACTGTATGGTGACGGCCATATCATTAGAAAGTCAAATAGTTAGAAAGGGTGACAATCAATGATATTTTCCAAAGCATGCAGCATATTCCAGAATGTCATTCTTGGGAGCGTCAAATTAAAGAGGTCGAATACATTTTCATTCTTCTTTACTTCGTTCGTGTACGTCATTAAGGGGATGATTTCCTGTAGAATTAAGTCTAAGATTTTGCCTGATTCTAATAGGCTCATAGTGCATCTAACTCATTGTTCTTTTGAGTACTTCAATTTATAAAGTGATGCCTGAGTTGCTTAAGAGCCCAAAGACTCCTGCTTAAACAAATTCCCACCTAATGTTGTAACCACGAGTGTACGATTTTTTTTAGACGGAGCAGCAGACCCGATCAGCAAGCAAGACAGCAAACACGACTCGCCATGTCTCGAGAAGATCCGAGACAAGCTGCGTCACTTGAAGAGGGAGTCGAATGAAGACACAGAATCTGCGTCCCGAGAACAGGAAACCAACATTGGTGACCATGAAGTGGAGCTTCTGTTGCACGGAGCTTCATGTGAGGTTTGCGGGCACCGCAAGCGTAACTGCCAATGCACGACCGCCACTACTTCGTCTACATCCCAAGCACACGAAGCACCATCGTCACCACGAAATGTAGAGAGCTCAAGGACTGATCCCAAAGCGGCCAACGCGGCGTATGCCAAGGAGAGGGATATCTGGTATATCTACCGGCACTCTTCCGAGTACGAAGTTCCTGTTGCAGGATTTTCCGAGACGAAGATGGAAATTGACCCTCCCCAGATCCTTGCCAAGGAGGTTCACATGCGGCCCAGTCCTTCTGTCATTTCATCACCGCCCACTGTTTATATTGGAAAGAGTGAACACGTCAGCAGGAATGTGCCCAAGCATAACGTGAAAACAGAGAATGTGTCCACTCGTTTAATCTCTGAAACTGGAAATGTGACCCTCGGTGCTGCTCTTGATGGAACGGAAGAATTTGATGGGGGACTTGCAGCAACAGATGTCGAGCGTAAGGTGAGAGAGTTCGGAGCAACAACAGTATCTTCAATGCCAGACTTGCGAAATCGTAAGCAGGTGCCATCCGAGCCAGAGAGAACCACCAACATTCAAGGAAAGCATAGTGCGAAAGAAAACACACAGGTTTGCTCTTCTAGTGATAACGTGAGCTCTGAACCACCGCAGAAGTCATCAATCCCTACACCACAGTACTCCAGCTCTGTGACGAACCGTGCAAACACTGTTGCACAGAGCTCTGAAGGCTCTGTGAAGAAACTGGAGCAGGAGAATAGTGAAGGAGGAGGGCAAGCGGAATGGGGTGATCATACATTTGATATCGATGCTGAAGTCTCGCCTGTCAACAGCAACAGCAATTTGGCTGAGGAACAGAGACCTAAATTCTCATCGTCTCGCTCGGCTCAAGACGAAGAAAGGGAGCAGGGACCAGCTTCAGGTTGCACTTCTGTGGAGGAACATGTGTCGGTAATTCCTCAAGTCAAGAAAATTATCTGGCAGGAAGAGGACTTGCAGCAATTAGGAACTCATACCGAGGCTGGGAGAGTGCTCTCAAGGGCAGATGAGAAGGAGCGTACATGTCGTGAGGGTGATGAGGTAATATTCGTTGACATTAGTGTGAGCTCTAAAAGAACTCGAAAAGGCTATGATTTTTACACTTGTACTTGGTCCTGAAGCTTGTTAGCCTAGTCTGGTGCGAGATCTAGATGATGGTCTGTGTGCTGATGCTTTTGATGAATTGCATGTCTCTCCACAGGTGGAGTTGGGGTGGGAGAACGGGAAAGTGGAGGACGCATATTTTGTCGCTGGATACCATCCGGACGGGTCCGTTGAAATTCAGGTACGGAAGGGTTTTAGGACTTTTAGGGTTTAGGGTTTGTTCTCCCTCAAACCATCATCGACATGCTTTCTGTTGTTTAATTTCAGCTGTTTATTTTACGCTAAGGGAGAAACTAAGCGAATGGTTTTGAAATGTAGGAAGTTCTGGTATCCAATGAAAATGAGACGTCTGGACTCATCTTTTCAAAGAAGAATTTCTTATGTGGCATGGGATAGTGGCATTCTTAGATTGTTGAGATCAGATCATTAATCAGTGAGGGTTGTATTGAGGATTGTTCTGAGGAAAGAGACATATGAAAATATTTTACATCTCTATTTGGAGTAGAATGACATGCCAAAGTTGAGATGCTCAATCGATTTTCCTCTGATAAATTGAGAGATTTAAGTTCTGTAGAATTATACCCAACTTTGCCTTTTCTCCTAAAAATTGCTAGGTCATTGGAAACACCCTGTAGTATTTCATACTCTGTCATGTCACACCTTTCTTAACTGCGTTGGAATTCTTGTTTACTGCCATTTCACATTCTCGCTGCAAAAGTACTACCATTTGAAAGCTTACGATTTCTGCTACCTTCTTAATCTTTTTCCTCTTTTGCAGCGTCAAGTTGCACTTACTAATGGCCCTAAGGGTGTGAAACCTAAAATCACTCCTACCGATGATTCTGGATCCTATTGCTTTGAGGTAATTGCACTTCTACTGTTGCATGATCTTTGGTTATACTGGACTTATAGCAAGTTCTTTCCACTTATATTCTACATTTGACCGCTGATTACGAAGGATACTTCACCCACTTGAGGGTGCATCAAAATTAACGTGTGTTGATTCCCTTTTGGTTTGCAGCCCTCGGAATTGGCTGGTCAAAAGTATTTGCTCACTGGTGAGGTGCATATTGATTCGGCCCTGTACGTTGCCACCCGTTTATCAGATGATTCTTTCGTCATCAAAGTCCAGAGCTCTGATGACCGAGTGCTGGCCGTTGATAATCCTGCTCGCCTCATTTCGGAACCTCAAAATGAAAAGAACTCACATGCGGTGTATGAGTATTCTCTTTGGGCGGAAGTGGGATCGCGTCTGACCATCTCTGCACATCCTGGAAGGTTAGCTCAGACCCAACTCTATGCACCACTTTATGTTATTGATCACAAAATGCTTTTAGATGCAGATCAAATTTTTTTTTAAATTGTATTCTATGATCTTCATGAGAAAATAATGATATTTTCGTGTGGTTTTGCACAATCCAATCTCCACGTTACTATGTCAAAAGCGCATTGCATGTTGTCAATTCAGCACCTTTTGGTAACGCTTACAGTATTAGTTAAATTTTAATAGAAAAACGCTTATTTAATACTGGAGAAGTCCATGAGCAAAGCTTGATTTCATCTTGTGGTGTTGCCAGAGGGGAGGAGAATTCATCATCAGATATACTATTCTACCCAAGAGAACATCAGGTAAGCATTAAATTCTCACTCTGGTTGCTACGTTGTTGTCTGAAGAATGTGTGCTCTAGTAACTTGCATTGACATGGGTACTCTCTGGTTTCTAGGTTCACGTGACCACAGATGAGAAGCAGCCACGAATTCCCGATTTCCAGGGACGCCCTGGAGCGTATGCAAAGGGGATTGTTGTTCCTGCCCTTGACGTCGCCAAAATCTACGCTGTGTCTGAGAAAGATGGTGTCACTGGAGGCTTGAAATCAGGGGAAGTAGCTGCAGTCACCTGTTCAGACGGGGTGAATGTGGCCGGCCCTCTTTATCATGATTTTACTTCGGTATGCGTGTGCCTTTCATGTTCTTTACGTAGTTTATCTCATGTTTTTTTGCTAACCTTTGAAATTGTTATGATCAAATGCGAACTATTACGACAAACCTAAAGCAGAAAAGTATTTCTAAGAGAATCCACTCGTTAAAGAAATGATTGAATGTAAACATGGCTGGTCTTCTGAAATGGTTACCCCAACATTTGTGTTCATTTTCAATTTTGAAGTTGTACCTGTGTTGCAAGTGAGCATTCAAGAATATTATGTCATACGTCTTAAAAACCCGCTAGAGGTTCATTTCTCAGTCTCTCGTCTTCCTCATTTCAATTACCAGTAGTGCCCATGCAACTATTCGGTCCTGGAACTCCAATAGCTTATTCCAGCCATTGATGGTGCTGATTTCGTAAGGGTTGGAGGTTTGCAATTAGGGCCTATTGATTGTTCTTATAATCACGGAGAAGGTGCTTACTTTCAACTCGGTGATGGACATGCAGGCAGGCATTCCTTCTTCCAGGCAACACAATCCAGAGCCACTCTTAAAAGCTCCAGATGCGAAAGCAGCGCAATCCAGACCTGATGCATCAGCTGCCAAAACTGATGTACAGGAAGTCCAAAGAGGGAACGTAACATCTCACAATGGTGACTTGCCACAGGAGGTTGTTGACACCTACAATGCTGGGGCTTCGACTGATGAGTTGACAGGCCCCGTGACAGGCGAGCCCTCCGACTACATTTTGGATTCCAAGAGGGACCCTCGTCGTACACAGCCAACCCTGCGAGAAGTTCTGATGACAAGTGCAGAAATCCCCAATTCCGCCATTGTCAAGCCGAGCTCTTTCAGTGGTGTCAATCAATTCACTAATGGTAGTGAGAGGTTCATAAAGGAAAAGACGCCTCCAAGGAACCAGAGTCAGGACAGTACGCTCAAATTTACTTCTCGTGCAGATGCTGAGCTTCCTGTTTTGGTGAGCCAGAGCGGGGACAGTGCCCCGAAATGTACTTCTGCTGCAGATGCTGAGCTTTCTGTTGGCCGGCTGAATCAGAGTCGGGAAACCATCACCAAATGTACTTCTCATGGAGATTCTGGGATTCCTGTTGGGGTGAGCCAGAGCCGGAGTACCACCCCCAAATCTACCCCTCATGTAGATTCCGTTCCGAAGGCGAAAGTGTTAGTGGAGGCCCCAGTGAAGGAGGAGATAGTGGAGAGTGCAGACTCCCCCAGCCCCGGTACCACCCGGAAGCATATGTCGTCCTTCAAATTCAGCCACAAAAAAACTGGTCCCTCGGAGTTAAAGCGATCCAACACCACATTCAGCAGCTCCACAACCAAGGTCGGGACACAGCCAGTGATTCCTGGCAGTAAGAGGACTATGAACAACAGCAGCAGCAGCGACAGCAGCAACAGCAAGGTGCCAGTGAATAGGAAACCTGCATCACCGCAACTGAACAAGGGGCGGTCCGTGCGAGCTCCGTCCCCTGCCCGTCCCTCTGCAAATGCCAAAGCTGCAGTCACTCATGTTGCTGCGCTTCCTGCTGCTGGTGTCAGTGGCGAGGTGTCCCCCGAGGAGCCCAGCATTCACAGCCGCTTTTCCAATATCACAGTGCGTTCTGGCTCCGATACCGAAATCTTTGATTGGGGCCCTAGTTCTCTAGGTATCTTCTCTATTCGTAATATGTATTGTAGCTAGATCACCCCAGCTAGAGCTAAACCAGATCAACACACACACATGAAAATTAGTCTCTTCAATTAATTTTAGCCATGAAGTAGAAGAACTGGATCGAACCCCGATGTCGATGGCTTGAAAGGCCCTAGCTTGTCACGTTCTAACGGTGGACTTGTGTTGCTGAATGCTTTTGCAGAAGAGACTAGCAGCAGGTGTGGCAGCAGCTCGGGCCCAAACGCAGCGTCGGTGGCCGTTTTGAGCCGGAGTCCCAGTTCGTCTCTGCCACTGGAGGACATGGCAAATGAACACCATATCGACGACGAAGACGAAGACGAAGATGACGAAGACGATGAAGTTCAGACAACCAGCCCGTCGCCACAAAGCTCCGTGGCGAATTCCCGGGACGACGGGATCCAGAGTAGTCCCAGCAGTGAGAGCAGTGCAGGATCTTCCGCCATGCACAATCATATGCATCCTACTGAAAGAGTGCGTCCCCACCATGACCCTACTAGTACTGTCCACAACAACTACAACAGCAACAACAACAACAACAACTACGCCCCTAAGCAAAACCTTGACAAACTCAGTGAAAAGCTGGAACAACTCGAAACGTTTGGCGCGAGGGTGCTGTTACGCAACCCGCAACAGCAATTCCTGCGCAGTCCCCCCTCGCATGGGAACCATTCGAATTCGAAGCCGGCCTTAGTCGGAAACCATCCTCAATCATTTCCTCTAGTGTCATGTCGCAGTAGCCGGTCTCTGGGTTCGGTCCGGTTCGGCGGTACCAAGTCAACGTCACCGATGCCGGACAAGTGCCGGTGCACTATTTTGTGATCATTCTTTTGTAATGGCTCTTGTATTGTGCCTGGAGCATTTATTAATTTTCAGACACCTGGAATCTCTGGATATATCGTCCCTCCGTCTCTTGCAATTGATTCATGCGTCAAACTCGCTTACCCTTTGATGCCGCCATTCTAAGCATGAATCCTTGTTGCCAATTCGTATTCGCCACTGATGCCCAAATCCTCCACGCCAGACCATCTGTGGAAAAACGGGTCCTTGCAATGCCCTTGAGCATCACTCATGATTATGAAGTTCACGTGTTCAAATAAGAGATTTCATGTGCTCTTCAAATTGGGGATGAATTCGAATGAAGGAATCCCCATATTTAGAAACCAGAGATTTAGGAAATTTGAATTCGAAAGATTTAGTAACTTTAAATATTAGGGATTCAAGGATTCTGGCTTCAAGATTACATGTTTGAAAATTTCTGGATTGGGTGCCAGTCTTGTCAACGAGACCAAACCAAAGGTTTTTAAGAGTTCAGTAATAGGAACCATGTGCAAACCCAAATCTGGATGCATTTAGGTGTTGTTACCTTAACTCATTGCCAAACATTGTATTTCAAATCAAGCTCAAAACCTCTATAATTATGATTTTGTGGAATTTCTTCCTCAAACTACTTGCAATACAAATTGGGACCCCATAGTGATACCTACATATTCAACCTTCTATAATTACGCCAATATTCTCTCTAAGGTGAGTGCTAGCATGTGAGTATAAAATTTATGAACCCATGAGCCTAGGAGTCTATATTATAAACACCTTCTATGGTTATAAGTGTTTATGTTATAGGTACTTATGGATCACATAACCTTTGAGCCACTAGGAGGTGGCAAATGGGTTACAAAGCATAACTAACTTTGCCCCCAAATGAAAACTCATGTAACTCTTGCCTTCGTGGGTGAATATTGTGTAGATTTGAATAAACTATCTTGCTCATGGATGAAACCTTGTCGAGCAGATACATGCACACAATCAAAATTGGTTACATTGTAAACTCTTTTCATGTTATAAGTGCACTTGTGTTATTAACACCTTCAAATGGTTGTAGGTACATACCTACAACTAGATTCAAGACTCAGGGCTCATCTTTGTGCATTCACATATTAGCAACACAGTTGCATTCTTTGAATATTTCTAGAATCTTTCACATTACATACAAATCTGAATGGACAATTTGCAGAATTCAAGTTGTGAACATATATGTCAAAGGTCCGCTTTCATTGAGAATCCCATTTGTTCCCAAAGGCAGTACCTTACATCAGAGTGAGCTCGGTTTATCATAGCAATGACTCGCCGAAAGTGGAATCAAACACTCAGTCCCATTTCAATTCCCTGGCGAGAAGGAACTGAAGAATCCTCCAAGCCTCGAAGCGTCCCTTGACATTGCCATCAATTAACGGCATATTCAAGTTGTTCAGTCGTAGCCGCAAAGGAGGAGGTTCTCAGACGTAATACAAGAATCAAATGAACAGGAAATAATCAGCTCGAATCCCATCGCGCTCACTCAACACTCCGACACATTCAACACACGTACTCAGCACCGATCGAAGAATAACGGTAACTACTCTTTTCAACAACTGATATGTAAGAAAACCACTCATCCCATTGTACCAGTTAATTACACCATTCACCAATTAATGCTTTGTGGCACACAATGCCAAACTATACACTGAAACTCGCCTGCCACCCCAATTTCCCATTAGTTCCCCCTCTCCTCTCTCAAAAAATTTGTGAGCCGTTGATTTTTTTGAAAAAAAATGCTTACCCTCAAAATTGACGTTGATTTCTCAAAAAAACACAAGATGTTGATCTTGTGAAATTTAATCTGAGTCATTCAAATATAAAATACAAATACTGAATACGAATACAGATATGGGTGCTGGATATGAGTACTAAATACATGTACTGAATACGGATATTGAATACGGATATAGTATTGGATACGGGATCAATTGTCCCATATTGTTTGTCAAGAACTTTGATTCTGAAAATTACAAGAGAGGATGGGGGTGAAGGGAGGTGAGATAAAAAAAAATTAATCAAATTCTAAATGATAGGTGGGGGTGGTAAAATAAAAATTGAGGGGGGGAGTGAATAGTGACACAAAGTGTCACTATACACATTGAGTGCCTAATAACTAATAAACTTCAAACAATCAATGAGCTTTTGCAAGCACATTACATGAGCTTAATTTTGCAAATAATCTCAACAGCTAATGAGGTTGTTTACTTCTTCAATCCTCCCACAAGCACACACACACAACCTCCGTGTTGTTACTTTGTTAAGCCACTTCACTCTATCACTTATCATCCACTTTGGTTCACAGGATGCTCCTAGCTCTTCCTTCAAGGAATAAGGGAGCCAACCCATTTCTAACTAGGGACCAATTCCCATTATATAGGCTACAATCTTTCCAATCATCAAGAGAAAGCAGGAGATTAATTGTGACACAATTCTCAATGCAATTGTGGTGCATTACAAATGGTTATAGTCTTGGTTGATTTTAAAAGCAACCCGTGGTTGGAAATAGGAAGATATATATGACAAGAGTAGGTCAATCATAATCTTCAACTAAAAAATTCATAGGAATTATGTTTTGAAAAATAAAATTCTGAAAAGATATGGAATCCATCTAAATCCTATATCTTTACATGGCAAAATTTCTCCACTCAAAAAACTTGTGCTCCAAATATGTGTAATCGCTTAAGTAGTTGGAAATGGATCAGCTTCCTTAAGCATACCTGCACATCCAACCATAAAATAAACACTCTCAAGAATCAATCAACTAATGCATACATCCAAAGGCAAAAAAAAATAGATTATTAAGGGAAGACTATACTATCTAACAATGGAAAAACTAGAATGGAAAAAATAAAAATAAAACTATGATTCCAAGGCACTCACCCTTGGATAGTTTTTTGTTTTGTTTTGTTTTTTGTTTCTCCAATGCTTGATTAGATTGACAATTTGAGTTTTTAAGGAAACTTTTGTTGAGTAAGAGAGGCACAGATTTTTAGGACATAAAGGTCAAAAATCCAATGCAAAAAAATAGGAGATGAATTTTAAGATTACTTTAATGACCAAACCTTTGTATTAACTTCTTCAAACGAACAACAATGTTAGTGCTTGAGCATAGAGAATGATGTGACTCTATGAACCTTAAACCTAATTGTAGGAATGTACCTATAATCATTTGAAAGTGTTTATAACATCAGTACCCTATAATATAGGTACACTCAAACATGGAAGAGTTTATAACATGAGTATTTGTAACAAAGGCACCTATAACTATAGAAGGTGTCTATGATATAAACTCCTAGGCTCATGGGCTTATAGACTATATGTTCACACAGTAACACTCCCTTTCCAAGAACTCAAGTACCAAGATGGTGATTGCTATTGTTTCAATAAAACGACATCTATGTATATTTCTACAAACATCTGTCTTTTAAACAAATAATCACTATTTTTAAAGAGATTTTCATGCATTATTTCATCCAAATTTGATAACGTCATTCCTATCTTGTGTAGAAATTAAAAGATTTTGACCACAAAAAGACTGATTAATGACACTCCATGTTCAGCGTGTCAGTGAAACTGAGCTGATATGCAGACTAGAAAGGACATTTCTTGGGCAGTGTGAGTGACAGAATAAGTTACTGCTGAAGCCTTCTCACACTCCATTTGCATTTTGCAATGACTGCAGACACTACTGAGATTTGGCAGCACAAGACTCCCAGAGAGTGTTAGGAGACGTACTAAGTTAACTGAATTCTAGGTAACTTAGCAGAGATCCAAAGACATTAATTTAACTAAGGTGGGTACCCCCATAACCGCCACAATTTGCTACTGCGCGTAATTTGATTGGTCAAATTTTCATATTTTTTTGTTTGGAAGTAAAAGGAGGTTCCAACACACCAAAGAATGGGACATTTGGATACCATGTGCAAAAGTTATGAAGGATCAAAGTGTTTTGCAAGGTGGAGATTCTAAAGTCGTTTCTTTTAGGTAATGAGGTATATATTTGATTTTGGAGATGCACAAAGAGTGATGATTGCGGCTTTGGGTAAGTGGCACATTTGGCGGACCTACCTTATAGAAGAAGTTGGATTTGTGAAGCACAATTGTTGAATCAATTTGATAAGTCATGATGACTTAGTAGAAAAATATTTGGCAATACAAAGAAAGGGCAATAGGTGTTGTAGAGACAAAGGCCTTATAATGGAGGTTTAATTTTGCAACCTAATGATCCTAACTAGTGTCTTTGACTAGCCCGTGGGTCGTTTGTCTAGGTAGTGCATTGTACTTTCTCTTTTAAACAATGGACTTGCCCCTTTTGTTTCAAAAAGAAAAGAAGATCCAAAGACATTCCCTCATCACCAATTCACTACTAATTAAAGGTAATTACATACTTGAAAGCTCAGTTCTAAGAAGAAGGTAATATGCTTGCAAAACCAATTTTCTACATAGACACTCTATAATTGTACATTTCTTTAAGATATGTGCACCTTGAATTTCCACTTTTATTGTGCTTGAAGGTAAAATTGATTGGAATTTAGACACACTTCTTAACAAATCAAAGAGAAGCATATTAAAGTTGAATTCAATAACTTTGGTCTATAGATAGTTACTAACTAAAGAGAATGGAGTCACTTCTCATTGCACATTGTAGTGACAAATGTCAAAAAATAGTGGGATTGCTTCAAAGTATTGAGCTTGGTCACACAATCCAAATGTACCACAAATCTAGTTAGTGAAAACTCATTTTTATACTTCATAATTTTCCAAGCTTATTGTTGGTGAGAAGAAATGCATTTGTTTTAGGATTTGTTTCCAATGAAATGGAAAGATCAATATTCACATCTAAAATTTATTTTCACAAAACAAAAAAGGGGCATGCATACACGTCAAGCACAATCATACATGAATACTATGAACCTACAAAATGGTGGATTCACAAAATTACACAATAGCATATGCATATTCAATGGCATCCTATATTGACAATTTTTCTATGCCTTCCTTTATCATTCATGTAAGCTCATGTTTTAGGTGTTGATATTTTGGAAGGGACAATAATGGATAGTCACCATACCTTATGTCAAGTTGTGAACACATGTGAGAGTGCATTTTATTGTACATCATTTGTCCCCCACAACATGCCAACGTCATTAGAAAGGGTTGAGTGTAACTATTGGTACTATTAGTTATGCAAAGCATTGAGTTCCAAACTACTAACTAAATTATCCCTTGTGCATCACAAAGAAAACGACGTAAGTGAGGAGCTTTTTTTCTTATCTAGAAAATCTAGAATAATTTAAGAATTACTTGATTGTTGAAGTTTTTATGGTTGGGATTTGAAGCCAACTTACTAATGAGTGCAAACTTGAAATTTATAAGAAAATCCACCATGCAGATTTCAAGATTATAATCTTTGATGAACATGGTATTCCACAAATATTGGTTTCTCAATGTCTAAAAAACGTCCACTTTGATGTACATGGGTTAAGGGATCCCCCATCATGTGCAAAGAATGCTTGGTGCAATTGCACATGAGTAGGTTGATTTCAAGTAGCCTTGAATTTAGAAGTTTGAACCTAGAGTTAATTCATGCAAAGTCTAGGAGTGAAACAACAAGCATATCTTGTCTAAAATGTATCCCGTGGGGTACATGAAGGTGGAATTGAGAAGGGTGGCAATAATAGGTTGGTTCACCTAAAGGGCAACTTCAATGGGCACAAAACACATTATATAACCACTTCAAAAGGAGGGAACAAGTCTCTTTTTAGGGCCTTCTTTTTGAAGTGTGCAATAGAAGGTGGAGTCTTCTAATGTTGACTCAATTTGGGAGCTCTATAAAATCTCGTCAAGTCACAACTAAAGTTTCTACAAGAGTAGGCAACTATTGACTCATCATAAAGGCAATTGTTTTTTGTTGATTGAGTAAATTTCCCTTTTGCTTTTTCATAGGCTAGTTCATGTACGCATAATTAAGTTGTTAGATTTTTGGCTAGCTCAATTGGAGACTACTAGAAAAATGAAAAAAAATTCATGTGAACCAAAAAGTGCCACACTTGCAAAGGTCATGTGGGATGAGCCATTGACATCGGGGTAGATTTTTGAAGGGGAGGAGGTTGGGATTCACGTGGAACTTGCCATTATTGTGCCTTTGTAAGGGGGGAAGTTTGAATATGGAATAGTTTGGAATTGTCAAGCAAGGAAAATTGGGCAATTGCAAGAAACACTTATACTATTTTGGATCATCCTTAACCTCTAAAGTTCTTTGGCTATGTTTTCACCAAAAACACTCCAAAACTACCATTTCTAGTACAAATGCCAAATTTTAGAAGAAATTTTTTGGACACATGTAACCATAGGATCTTGTATTCTTCTAGTTTGAAAAGGTGTAGAAAAAAAATTCAAAATGATTCAAAACTTCACATGTATAATTTGTAAATTCAATTTCAAATTTTTGTTTATAAAAAAAGTGATTTTTTCTTATCTACTTGGATTCTCTACTTTGGGGGGGGGGGGGGGGGAGGGGGGGGGGCGGGGCGTTGAACTACATATTATAGAATAACTTCTTAACCATGTAGTCAAAAGTTATGAAAATTTTTGGGCTTGAAAAATATCCTTATCTCAATGATGTGTGGAATTTTAAGAAAATAAATAAATATTTCATTTTGTAATGAGCTACTCCAAATTGTTATGTTGCCAAACAACGTAGCTTGGTCCTTTAGTGGTTAACCATGTAGTCAAAGTAATGAAAATTGTTGGCCCTTAAAGTTATTCCTCAACCACATGTTGTGTAAAAATTTCAAAGTGTTTTGTTACCAAAAAATGCCATTTGATATCGTAGAAGTTAATGTAAATGAGACCCTATTAGTGCCATACAATTCAAAAGCCACTCTTTGTATGCCACTATATATTAGCAGTGTGCATTTCAAATTTTCAAATGAACTCTATAGGAGCCAACCCATTTCTAATCACCTCCCATTTCCAACCTATATATTAATTTCTTTTTGTGAAATTATGGTGCAGTTCCCGAAGTAGTTGTGGCACATTACCATTTGTTGTCAAGCTCTCAATACTGCAACTAGCCCTTAGTTGATTATGCAACCAACCTATGGTTGATTCTACAACCAATCCATGGTTGGAAATAGAAAAGTCTATATGACCAGTACAAGTCATACAATATAGTTTAGCTAAAATATTTATGATAATTATATTTCGAGTTAAAAAATTCTGAAAAATTATATTATCCTTCCAAACTCTATTTCTACATCAGGAAAAATTTCTGCACTCAGTAAATCCACACTCCACATACCCCGTAAAATGGGTTGGCTCCCTTATAAAAACTAAATCAATTGTACCATTGAACAATAATCCACGATTCTGCTAGCTCAGGATCGGAGTTAGGACGTTGCCGGCGCTAGCTTCGAAGGAAGGAATGATATGCCTGCAAAGTGCAAACAAAGCTGAGTCCAGAGGAGATCGACGACTGTCAATGCATCTGGCAGATGCAGCAAGTGCACAACATGCACGGAGATAGAAGCCTGGTGGCAGTGTAATTCTAGTATGACATGTATTGACTTTTGTGCAACAAAACTGCCATTGCGCCAGGCAATTGAATTCGAAAGCACGTACTTGCAGCTCGCGGTGCCATAAATAATCACGCTGTCTGCCAATTCAATGCCTCTGTCCCCGCCTAACATTTCATCTCAGATTTCACGACCTGCGCCCATTTACTTATCTTAAGTTACTTCAGTTTGTTCAGTACTAATCGAATTGACAAGCACCGCCTGCAGATCCAACGACCTTAATTCGATGTACTGATCACAGTTTTTTTTGGTTTTTTTGTCTTCTTTGAAACAAATGAAACGGAATTTCTTACTGATCACAGTTTTCAGCTTCAATATGGATCTAATTCCATCACAGCTATTGCACTCACTCAGTGCTTAGACTACAGATCATTGTTTTACATCACTACTACGTTAAGTTACCCATCGTCTGTCTGTCTGTCTGGGTTGTCCAATTGCAAGCTCAGACATCGACATGGAGGGCTCCAAGCAGAAAGTGCTGGCTATGGCGGGCTTGTGCGTATTGCTAAGCTTAGTGCTCACTTTCATGGCGTTCGACGTGAACGCGGCGTTCGCAACTTGCCTAATAAGGTTTGACAGTATTCTGTCACTTCACGCTGTTCAATGTGCTCTGGGAATGTCCTTTCTAGTCTGCTTATTATGTACTGTACATCAACTGGTCAGATCAGTTTCACTGCCACGCTGAACATGGAGTGTCATTAGCAGTCCTTTTGGTGTTCAAAAATAGTCTTTTATAGTCAAATTTTTAAAATTTCTTCACAAGATTAGGAATGATTTAATGAAGTTATATCAAATTTGGATGAAAAAAATTATGAAAATCTCTTTACAATAAATGATTATTTGTTTAAAAGATGGATGTTTGTAGAAATGCAAATGTTGTTTTTATCAAAATAATAGCAACCACCATCTTCGTACTTCTTTGAAATGTTTACAAAAAGGTTTGGTCATTAGAATAGTCAATCTAAAAACCCACCCACTATATTTTTACATTGTGTTTGTGAACTTTCATGCCATAAAAACTATTTGTATTTCACAATTTAATAAAATGTACAACTTTCATAGAGTAATCCCTTGAAACATTGCCAATCTAATCAAGCGTTGGAGAAATGAGACTATTGAAGGTTGAAAGATAAAAGTATGCCCAACATTCAAACTTGCACCATTTGAATATAAATAAAAAATTTCACAAATGTTTTATACATGAATGTAAGCTTGAGGTAACTCAAATCAATCCCTATAAAGTGTCAATTTCTACTTTTGAATGGAAAATGAAAATGAAAATGATCCCAAATGGTGAGTAGTAGAAGGGTGATAACAAACGTGGGGATGGATACCATTTCAAGAAATGGATGGGCCAATTTATGGTCATGCAAAGGTAGAAGAATTTGTAGAGGGGGCTTCTTTTTGTAAAGTTTGTCTCTTTCAATTTAATGTCTTCAATAGACTATGTTTTGATGAAAGAACAAGAAAACAAAAGGGGAAGAAAACTATTCTAGGCACTTGGTCCAACCTTTTTTGGGAGGGGGGCTTCACATATCAACAAATTTCAACAAATAATTTAGTCTAACTAACCAAAAACCTATATAAAATATTTGATTACAACTAAACAACCATGTAGTCAATATTACAACAAAGTCATGAAATATTTATTGTAATCACCAGAAATTATATTGTATTGCCCCCCCAAAACCAAAAAACATGCAAAATTCAACCATAATGGTACCCTTAAAGAAATATTTTGAAGCACACCAGCAAAAAGATTTAAAAAAAAACCCTCAGAAAACGGCTGCACTCACTAACCACTGATGATATTGGTGAAGAATGTCATCACTCACCTTTTTTTTGTTTTAAATTTTCGCAGTTGCTGTTCTTTTTGTGATTATCTGTGGACGGTGCTTCCAGCGATGATAAATGCAGCTCTCACCAAACATGCCACTCTTCACAAAACCATATAAATCCACAACCGCATTGCATTGTTAGTGACAAGCTCCAGCAGCCAGCTTCACTCGTCAGTCTTCGTTTCTTGTTGTTGAGTTTCCATAGTTCGACCATCGGTGTCTATCCTCAGACGGACTCTGCGTGAGACTCTCCGATTTCCAGCCCCCCTGCCTGGAGGCATTGTCTGTCTATCTGCAGGTCCAGGCTTGTTCGATCACGATCGATGGCGGGCTCCCAGCAGAAGGCTTTGGCTATGGCCGGCGTGTGCACATTGCTGGTGCTCACTTTCCTGGCGTCGGACGTGAACGCGGCGTGCAGCATCGCGCAGCTGAACCAGTGCACCACGTCCGTCACCAAAGGGTCCCCCCCCACGACCGCGTGCTGTGCGCAAGTGTCCAGCATCAACGACTTCAACTGCTTCTGCAACATGCTGTTGAGCCAGCGCAATGTGCCGCAGGGCATGATCAACAACGCCGTGCGCGTACCCATGAAGTGCGGTGCTCAAGGAGTGAAGCTCCGCAACAGACAGTGCGGAAGTAAGTGCACCCCTTCCTTGGCTTCCACTTTCGAATCGAAGCACCATTCCCTGATTTCCACTCTATGAATTCGCCGAGTCCAGCAACAGCTGATCTCAAGCTTGAATGTTGGTTGATTTCTGAGAGTTTTGGGTTGTGGTTGGCTCTGCAGATATCCGTATTCCGTGAAGGGAGAATCGCCATGCTGGCTAATTTCGTCGCATGCGAATGTGGATGGCAAGTGAGAGTGAAGGTAGTCTCCATAGAATCAGGGTTTCGGGTTCAGCTGTGCACTAGTCAGATTGCGCACAAGTTCGTTAGCTCTTGTACTGAACGTGCTATGCAAATTTATAAAGCTCATCTTTGGATTCCATTGGTTTTGCGTTAGCTGCATTGGCATTTTGTCGGAATGATGCTTTCCTTATATGAATATTTGTATCAGTTGAATGTGTTGAAATGAACAGAGTAGCTTGTTGGTTCCGAGTGTGTTGAAGAGATGAGTGCGATGTCGTTCGAATTGAAGCTCTTATTTTTGTTAGATGAAAATTCTTCCAAGCCGTTCCACCATGGCTTCAAACACTTGCACTATTGATATCAGTTGGTAGGGAATAGATATATTTTGGCGGTTTTGGAAGTCTTGTACTTGAACTGCTTTCTGCACTGCTCAGACACTTCTCTCCTTGAGTGAAAGTGTGAACTATTTTATAATTAAGCTTAGATCCATTCACGGGTAGAGCTATGCAGAGGTCTTCCCTTCAATTCCTGCACCAGACTGAGGAGATAGAATACTCTGACGTTAAAGGACGGGACCCTATGATCTTGGAAAGAACCTGAAAACTCATTGCTTCATATGCTCCATTTTATTTTATTTTATCTTATTTTCCTGGGATGCAATCACATGGTCAGTCTGTAGAAATCAAATCAAATGAGGAGATATAATACTCCACCCCCTTAATGACTTAATTTGAGTACTTGGGAGATTTTCATATTATATGTTATGTAGTTTGAATTTGAGACAACGGAGTTACATGCAATGATAGTGTGATGAGTATGCAAGTTACACCAAACAAAGGATCATATTAAAGAGGTTTATGTCTATATTTATTGTGGAAACATATGTTGGCCTTATTCCATCAATGAAAAGAAAATTGGACTTCTATTTTGTTCTTCAATTTGATTAATGATGAATGATGTTAATAGTCATTGTGTCCTTGGAACTTCACATCTATGAGCATTTCTCCTTGGTGCACCCATAGATATTGTCTAGCAATATTTTTTTTCAAATTGGAAATTGAAAATGCCACAAATTGTTGCAACCTATGCATGTTCCAGTCTTTGTAATACTTGGGGACCTTCTTAACAATCAATTGAAAATGAAAAATATATGGGAAGTATAATAGTTGCACCTTAAAGCAACAATACAAGAGTTTGTTTGTCTAAAGAGTGGATGTATAGTGAAATTTTTTTGTACATATGGTAGCAAATTGTAGTGAAAGATACATATAGAATCTAAATTTTCTACTATTTAAGAATACTTTTTATAAATTTTTAAAAGCAACAAACTGCAAGCTACTATAATGAATTATAGACTTTGTAGGATACAACATGTTCGGAGCTTTGAGGCAACTGAGAGTGACATTGCATGAATAGAGGCACTTGCAATTAGCCACTTTAATGATATATTATAGTTCTTTGTACAAGACTTGGCAACAATACTCAACAAAAATCACCAGCTAGTTCATTGTTAGCCAAGGTCTTTGGCAAAAAAACCTAGTTGGAGTGTGACAATGGGGGATTCAAAACAAAACAAAAAATTGGTGGGATTTGATTGATAACCAATTGATGTGCAAAAATTAAAGGTAGAAATATAGTTGTTGCTTCCATGAAATTGATAGATTTCAATCGCTTGCAATTTAGAATTCAAGGCTAATACTTGAATTGTTGTAAGCAGGTATGTTCTTGGACAAGGTGGGTAAAGCTTTAGGGTTGGCCATTGAGGGGCTTCAACTCCCTTGAAGTCCGTGATTTTTTTTTTTTTCATTTTGGAGAAGTACCGGGTAGTTGTTTCTTCAATAATCATGTGATACTTGGGTGACGATGATATCTATATCAAAACTAAGTGATATTGAGGTAAAATTTTGGCTATTACTTTCAAAATACAACAATAATCTGCCTATTTTGACCCCTCCAAAATGAAAATTTCCTCAACAAAAAATAGCCAACATCTTTTGGCTGTGGCCAATTGGCAAAAAATCATGCATAAAAAAGCACTGCTTGGACAGCGGGCGCCACTCTCTTGCTCTTGCCTGCACTCCTGCTCCGGCTTGGCTTGCTCGCGCTCGCACTCCTACTACAAACCAAGCTCTCTATTACCAGTCTCACAATTTAGTATGTTCTGAGAATTTATCTTCACGTGAGCACATCTGATTGGCAACTTTCACATCTCACGCTTTGAAAACATGTGAGAAGATTCTTGAGTCCTCTGCCTGTGACACACAACGTTCCAAGTGTGTCAGTTTTTGGTTTAGGAATCTTGTTTGTTACAATTCTTGTGTCGTTGAAACGGCTAAATTGTGTTGTTGTAGAGGACTTTGAGGAGGGAACCATAGTGTCGGTTTTCTTCCCTCCAGCACCACACTTCATCACGTGGCTTGCAGTGATTTCGCTTTTAGGCTTGTAATTATGGGCTATTGGATTTGCTTCCGGTTGCATCCGAGAGTGCTATAACTACTGCTCTTAAATGAAATCACTCTTCAGCAATGACTGCAAAATATTCCTCAACTCAGTTGAAGGATTTTCTTTTGTACCAGTTTTGGAAACGGAGGTGTTTTCGTTGCAAGAGCGCTGGCATTGGACAATGTCTGGGAAGATCTGACAGGATTGTGAGGCTGTGAGCCATGAATGAATCACTCATTTGCTATCAGTAATAATACTACGAAAATCACAAACTTTTCTCAATTGTTTCCTTGACATTGATATGGTACAAAAGAAGGAACAAGAAGATTGAAGGCTTTATTCGTTATCAATCTGCACCACCTCTTCAACAGCCTAACATGAGCGACAATTTATATATTTGTAATTTGAGAGAAGGCTCCATCTGGATGTAATAATTTGAACTTAGAACTTTTTGCATCTGTTGTTTTCAGGTCTGTTGAAGATGTATGGTTTGTTATTTGAGCTTGTTTATGATTTAGTTTGCTGTGTAAGTTAGATGAACATTGATGAGTGTTTCTATCTCGGTAATATATACACACCATATGGATTGACACTCAAATACCTTTGAGGATGCTCGCCATCCAACAATTCCAACGTGTGAGACACGCACTTCACTCGTACGCGTACAAGTTCTGAAAACCTAAAATCAATCCCCAAGTTCTGTAGAAACGACAGTGGGAACCGATCAGAATTGACTGCAATGTTCAAATTGTATATAACGTTGCTTGGGATTCCAAGCTTGTGCTCGCCCTCTCCAACTGATTGGATTATAAGACTAAATGGCATGAATCAACTGCAAAGCAATCAACAGACTTCAAATAATGCAATTGATGAGCTCGATATGTGGCATCGAGGAATTAAACTCGTTCAATGATTTGTTTATATCAATTCCTCCTGCTGGCTGCGGATTTCAATTGGAAATCACAATGCCCAGCTGAACATGAACTAATGGGGCTGCAACCAATGCAACACATGAATGGAACTAGTGAACTATGAAGAGTAGTGATCCAATGTGGACCTTTGTACACTTGTCGTACACTGATCATGTGATCAGCACCAAAAATGATTTCACTTGAACAATGCACCAAAAATCGAAGCGTCGGGACCGCGCCTAGTGATTGGCTGCGGCCCGGAGCACCAACACCTCCAGCGTCAGTCCAGGTCCGAAGCCGATGAAGAAGCCGAAGTCGCTGCCCTCCCCGAGCGTCGAAGAACCCAACTTCAACGATCTCTGACGAATCTGGTCCAACACGAACAACACCGAAGAGCTCGACATGTTGCCGTACTCCAGCAGCACGTCGCGGCTGCCCTGCATCTTGTCCTTCGACAGCTGCAGCTTGGCCTCCACCTGGTCCAGAATGGCGGGGCCTCCGGGGTGCACGGCCCAGAACATCTCGTTCCACGCAGGGGACCCCACGCACTTGCGCGCCTCCGTCAGAAACTTCTCGATGTTCTTGGAGATCAGCCCGGGAACGTCCTTCATCAAGTGGAAGATGAGCCCCGCTTCCGTGAGATGGCCGTCGATGGCGCCGTCACTTTCAGGCAAGATGGTCTCCCCGGCCCAGTGGACCTCGAACAAAGCCTTCTCCACTTGCGGCTTGGGGTCCGCCCCGACCACGTACACGCCCGCGCCGTCCCCGAACAGCGCCGAGCCGACCAGCCCGTCCAAGTGATTCTCGCTCGGGGCGCGGTAGGTCACGGCCGTGACCTCGCTGCACACGGCCAGCACGCGCGCGTTCTTGTTGTTCTCGGCCAAGTCCTTGGCCACGCGCAACACCGAGGCGCCGCCGAAGCAGCCGGTTTGGTACATCATGACGCGCTTGACGGTGGGCTTGAGGCCCAGCAGCTTGGCCAGCGCGTGGTCGGCGCCGGGCATGTTCACGCCGCTGGTGGTGGCGAAGACGATGTGCGTGATGTCGGACTTGCGTCCGCCCCACTCCTTGATGGCCTTGAGCGCGGCCTCGGCGGCGAGCTTGGGCACCTGCACGACGACGATGTCGTGTCTTGCGTTGAGCGAGGGCTCCATGTAGGTGCAGATTCCCGGGTTGGCCTTGAGCACCTCCTCCGTCAAGAACAGGTGTCGCTTCCGGATGCCCGACTTGTCGCCTGTGGAATGGGATCACACGTATATCATGTCAATTGATTTACTTTAGGGCACCACAAGTACAATATATAGCTAAGTGCTTTGACTCCAATCAAATTGGGTAGACTACGAAACGGAGTTTGCATCAGAATTCAAATTTCCTCCAATCGATCACCCACATTGAACTACTTCATGGGATTCATCGACAAGCAAAGAAGTCAGGTGGTCACTTACAGATGCGCTTGAACTTGGCCTTGAGCGCCTCCTTCTCGCTGCAGTTGGTGATGTTGAAGAAGAAATCCGGGTACTCCGATTGCAGGAACTCCGTGGGAGGCACGGCTGTGCCGATGCCCAACACGCACGCCGGCCCGTCCGCACGAGGCTGTCCCCTGGGGAGTGCAGCGCTCACCGCCGTCTGGGAAGCCATAGCGATGAGTTCGCTCCTACGGACCGAAGTGGTACTTAAGTGTGTGCCCTGTGTAGAAGTCGAATGTTCTGTGAATCACTAGGTCTAATCCGAATGAGAGCTTTGTAACTAGCTTGGAATCAAATCGAAGACCTCTGTACGTCGCTAGGGTGAACTAGAAAATTAATTATACGAAACGTTTGATCGAGTTGCTGGAGTGCTGGAGATTGATGCTTGCTGTTTTGAGGATTGGATGTAGGATTTCAGGCTCTTTATAGTGCGCGCGTGTTGAGGGCAACGCGTCTGCGGCGTCACTGTTCCGGAAGAGCGTGGAATGCTGGGAAGTCGTCTTGGTGGCGAGTTCTGTGGAGAGAACGACCAGGAATGGCCCACCAGGGCAGAATGGATAAAGCAGGTCAGCGCTCGGCCAATTCCTTATTAGAATAATTATTAGAATGGAGTCAACTCCTGCTTCAGTTCCTCGTTGAATGTCCGTTTGTTGTTGACATCCCATATTTGAAATTTCTCGGTTCTCGGTTGCTCTCTTCCAAATGTGACGACTTCTTTAGTGGCTCCGTCCACCCAACGATTTCAAGTTAAGCTTACTTTGTGAGACTTTAACTTCCTGAGGTAGCTGCCCATTCCTTACTAGAATATTAGAATATTAGCTGGCCAACTCCTGCTTTCCTTCGTTGTCCCTTTGATGTTGACATCTGTTTGAAAATTTCCAGTTCTGGGTTGAATTGTTCTCTTCTGACTTCTTTAGAGGCTCAGTCCCACGGAGGCAGAGACGATGACCCAACGATTTCAAGTTTGTGAGACTCAGACTTCCTTGACAGAATCCCATTCACTCTCCTTTCAAGAAGATGGAGCACCACATTACTTTCCTCCCACTAGCACAGCTTCTATGGAGACAAAACTTGGTGGTTTTATTGTCCTTATTTGACCTCTTGTTCTATTAGGGGTAGTCGCAGCTTCTTCAAGGCTCGAGCATTCTCCAAAGAATGTGCACGTTTGGGGCAGCTCCCATTGGCTTCCGGTTGGTTCTCCATGCCAAAATATATTTTTTCTACAAAATCTTCTTCATGTTCATTATTCTCCTCCAGAAGTGAATGATGGGCATGAAGAAGATTTCATGAGTGAAGTTATTTATGTGGTTCTTTGTAGTTCTACCCCTCTACTGTCAATTTAACCATCCAAGCCAACTTCACCATTGTCATTGTTGGAGCTCCTGAGGACATGGGTTGAGTACATGGCTTGCTTCTGATTGGGTCTCATAACCTTGGACAATTACCCCTTGAATTTATCCCATCTAGCCTTTTGTGTGAATTGATTTTTCAATTTTGATTCTCCATGTTCTTCGTTCAAAATGGGATGTCACACCTTATTCACTCATAACAGCTTGCCATTGGCTCCTATTTTCCTACACCTAGAGCTCATTCTTTAGAGAATATTGCTAAAATGAAGAAGGTGTGGCTACCCCCTTTGTTGAACTCCCTAGGATAGACGGTATGGTGTGGTTGTTGGTTTCTTAAATTTGAACAAACATTGAGGCCAACAAATAGTGGTCGATGAATGATTTTCAAGATTTTTATAGATGTTGTTGAAAGAGGATAATTACCAAATTGGAAACTATCCATTTAGTATAATAAGTTTGTTCCAAGGGAGACTATCAAGTAGGAAATCAATGCTAATAAGCTAATCCCATTTGGATTTCATCACCAAAAACATTATTACAATGACACCACAACCTCAACTTGGATTTATAATTAACAAACATACAAGCTTCAAAATTCAACTTGGACTGATCAACATTCCAAAGATAAACTCATAAATTTCTAATTAGGCACATCAACAATTCAGAATAACATAGTAATCTCATAACATTCACACAATTAGGATTCAACATTAAACACTCCACACGCACTCAAATTTATCACTCATCACACATCATACAATAAACACCAATTCAGTTGAACACGTGTTCATATTAATTTCCAAATTGGGTGATTAAATCATCATTATAGATTTAACAATTAACTTCCAACTAGGTCCACAAAATAATATTCTAATTTGTTCATATTGCCCAATTACTTTGGTTCTCACTAGATTACTCACCAATTTGGATTTTCACTCATTCTCACAACCAAAACACATTTACAACATCTACTCAATTTCATTCTTCATTACTCATACTCTAATTATCTAACTAGGACATATACAACATTTGACTTCCATCACACACTACTCGATCACACTTTCCAATTAGCACTTGGACACAAAACAAATACACACACATAAAACGAAAATCATACACAATCTAACTGATTGGGACACCGACTGGACTACATTCACCAATGGATGAAGGAAATGAAACCCAAATCGAACTCTAATAGACTCCCCGACGATGGTTATGAGGTCGAAGAGTATGATAGCCAATCCAATCCACTACCAATTGGGATTCTACAAGACACCAATACAATCTACAAAATCAATGAACTCAACCAACATACACTTCATCTAATTCTTCAGACTCGCTACCAATTTCAACAATTACCACCTACCAAATTAGAATTCACCACCATCCCACCAACTAGGCACTCATTAGACTACTAATTTGGGACCCTCACAAAAACACCTCTTATTGAGCAATAAAAAGGTTCCAACTTGGGACAAAACAAATGATCCAAATGACCCAAATTAGACTCCATAAAAGACAAATTACTATCAAACAACCTCAAAATACCCTCTGATTAGCTCCAAAATTTTACAAATCTTAATCTTATTCGATTATCTACAAATGCAAAGAATGTATAGGTCTATTGATCTACAAATTGGATGATTTTTGGCAAAGTGTCTTGGTTAATGGTTTGTCCTTTCACAGTTAGAGGCCAAATTGTAACTTCAATGAATCAACTTGACTATTTTAATTATTCATTCAAACATGCATTTGATATTATTTATACTAACCTTTGTACTTAGAGGCCCTTGTTTATCAATAAGAAGATTCAAAAACATATACAAAAGCTTAGAATATCATAATTAATTAAATTTTTGAAAAAATCAAACTCTAAAGTCTATACAAGAAAGTAAATGCATTGCTATGACATTTTTTGAATCATTTTAACATGAATTCTCTAGTATTTATCTCTTCAATTTCTATTGGGTTGAAATTTTTTTTGATTCTCTAAGATATATGATTTTCATAATCTTATTGAAGTTTGATGTAAGAGTGGTGATGTTGAAAACAAATTTTAGAAATGATTAAATTTGAATTTCTTTTATTACAGATCTTTTTGAGTAATCAACTTAAAAGTGCTTAGCTTGAAAATTTACTAAAGCTACAGTTTATAATCTTACCCCTTCATTTTGGATTAAATTGGCTATATCTATGAGATTATTAGCATGGCAAATATTAATATTATTGGTTTTATCATCTCTATTCAAATTATCATAATTGTCTACAAGCATTGAATGCCTTAGAAAAGGGAAAAAACTAGGCTTTTTTGGTTGAATTTTGTATTTGAACCCCTAAAGGCTTTTGACTATGTTTCACCCATGGTTGTCATAACGAGCGAGTTAGGGTCATCGGACGGGACGGACGGCTTTAATTTTGTAACTTGTGCAATTTTGCAGAATGACACGTCACCTCGGAATGTGAAATCCAGGGCGCGGACGATCTCGTCCGCGCCCAACATGTTCCTTAATCCACATGGCATCCACGTGGCCTATTTTTCCGTTAGCAGAAAGTCAACTATCTGTTGACTGTATCGGACGGGTGGGACTTCTAACGGACGGGCGAACCGGACGTCCATCCACTATGACAACCATGTTTTCACCCAAAATGCTCCAAAATGGCTATTTCTAGTATAAGTACCAAATTTTTGAAAAAGAATATTTTTGGATACATATAACCATAGGATCTTGTAGTACACTAGTTTGAGGAGATCTAAAAAAAATTCATAATTTAACACAATGGCAATTGCAAGATATTAGCATTTGAATTGAAAAAATTCATTTTTTGCGGCCCTGCAAAAATTTGGGTAGTTGCCATTTTTAAGGTCACATTTGTATGGAAAAATGTGCAAAATGTTGTTTACTCTTTGTATTCATTCTTCAAAGCAAGTTGACTACATGCTTGAAAATTTTCAAATGATTTTGATTTATATAACATATAGGAAAAAAAAAAATAAGTAGAAGGAAGTAGAGAATGATTCAAAACACTAAATTGTTAGGAGTTTAACTATAGAATTGAAAAATGCCAATTCCAATGGTTGTAATGTAGTAATAAACAATGTACACCCAATTTATTTTATTTTTTCCAAAAATATTGAAAATTGAGTTAAATAAAGGACTTCAAAGTTTATTTTAGAGTAGAGATTCCATAACTACCCGCAAACCAAAACTCTTTTTAACATTCATCTTGTTAATTAAAATGAAATAATTCAAATCTTTCTTTCTATATATAAATCTAAAAGACCAATTTCAAATTTTAATTTCTTAAAAAAGTGATTTTTAAGGATTTTTTTTTGAAATGACCGCACTTCGTTGAAAATGACATATCATACAAAAGTTTTTTAATCATGTAGTCAAAAGTAATGAAAATTGTTGTGCCTTAAAGCTACTCCTTGGGCACATGTGTGAAAATTTCAAAGAAAAAAACTAAAAATTGAATTCTTAGTGAACTACCCCAAAATGCTATGTTCTCAAAAAAACATGTCTAAGACTTTAGGGGTTAATCAATATATGAAAGACATCCATATAATAGCTATCATCTTGATTACATGAGAAGTAGCTACAATGTCCACACCACCTTCCTAGCAAATTCTCATTGAATGGGAACTTAACTTTGAGTGAAATGAATGCTACTCATATGTAGCACCCTTTTTTTAAGGAATTAATGCATATTTCAACTATGTTTGAAATTCTTATATATTCTTCAATAAACTTGGTGAAAGGTTTTCATCCAAATTAATTTAAGTATTTCATCTTTACAATGATGAACAACAATCACCTTCATGGTACTAATTTCCATGTTGGATTTGAGATTTTGGATTTAATTCTTAAAAATTTTAAGACATAAAAGGGTGAAAGCATGAAAAAAACTTGCTCATTTTGTTACATTTGGTCATTTTAGAACATAATTCGGGGAACACTACGTGCTTTTGGAAAAAAATATTTAAATATAAAAAGATATGGATGATGACAAATATATTATAAATATAGTTTTCTCAAAATTTTAGGCATAAAAAATAAATATCCCAAAAATTATGCACAAAACAAATTAATGAAGATTTTCACTCCAAAAGATGTTTTGATGTTTATATTGTTTGAAAACAGTGAAAATGTTCAAAAAAATAAAACAAAAGAAAAGTCATTTCTAAATTTTATGGAAATGAGATTCAACTAATGAAATTATGGAGATATATTTTTAAAGGTCTAGAAATGTGCACATAAGAGAGCCTTCTTTGTACCTATGTAGAGGACATAGAAATTACTTTTTGTATAAATTCCTCAACGAATAGATGCAATCTTGGTGAGAGAACCTTTTTCATTTCCAAATTTTCAAGTGGGATTCATTGTTTTGAAGACTTTATAGTACTAAAAACCATTGACACCGTCAATTCCTACCAAATGAAATAATTATATTTTAAATCATATATGATTTATTTTCAATTAAGGAAAATATAGAATGCATTTGAAATTCTATAATTTGCTTCTAGTATTTATTTCAAATACATTGACTCCATGTCTACGAAGTTATGTTTGCATTTGAGTTGACCATGCAACAAATTACACAAAATAATACAAGTATTTTTTGCTTTCAACAAAATGGAATTTATATGATGTTAGTTTTTATTTAGTATCTTTACATAATTGTAGAAATTGCAAATGAACTTGAAATAGTATGATTTTTTTTAATAAGAACAAACTTCTTGGAATTGGTGATGTATTTTGTAAACACGTGTGAAAAAAAATTTGATAGAAAATATATTCAATATAGGTTACATTATACTTCCAAGTTGTTACCTTCAATGGCTATAAGAATAGCAATTTATATGATTTTGCAAAAAATATGAATGCATACAAAAAATAGATTGAAAGAGATATCTATTTAACGTTGAGCTTAACAACATCAAAATCAAGAATTAATGCATGCACGTATAATGTTCAGTTTGACCTTGAAAATGACTTTGGGCATTTAGGTATGTAGTGGAGTTTCTAAAGATACCCCCTCTCCCTATAATCTCCTCCAAAGATTAGGATAGGAAATGAAAAAGGATTGAAGGACATCAATTGCAACCACTCGATAGGCCATATTGATAAGCAATGCCATTCTTCCACTAAATTCTTTGGTTGTTTTTAGAAAAAACTTGTCCCCAAAATATCATTTCTAAGCTAATGGTCTTTTTACTTGTTAGTAGATTCAATGTTAGAGTCTCTTAGTTAAATTTTTGGAATATGTATATCTTCCAAAAAATTTGAAGTAAAAAACTCATAATCAATTGTAAGATCTATAGAGTTGATTTTTGAAAACAAAAGAATTTTCCTACCCATCTTGGGTGTAAAGTTTCATACAAGCTCAATTAATGAAAAATACTAAATTGTAAAGTGCATCACTAATACAAGTATCCAATGAAGTAAAAAACAAGGAATAAATTTACGTTACTATCTTTGGATTAGGGTAAAATTAGGACTTGACATTGCTATCATTGGATGCACATTGAAAACCAAATATAAGAAAGCTCAAAAAATCTGATATTGGATTTTGGAAATTTGTTGTGCCATTTGCATGACTTTTCTTTTCCAAGGCCTTACTGGACGTGGCATATTAAAAGTTTTCCCTTTTAATTTGCTTCTAATGGACTCTATCTTAGTTGTCCAAAGTCCAAATTGGGATTTTTTTTTTCTTATATTTGATTTTTTAATGCTCTTTCAAAAATAGTAATTTGAAGAAAATTTGCACCAATAAAAAAAAAATACAATTGCTGATTCATATCTTGCATTATTTTAATGCAACTCTAATTATTCTCAAAAGTTAATTAGAAAATTTCAATCCCAAAGGTTAGATTGGTATTGGTCAAGAAGAATTTGGTAGATAATCTAAAACCCTATGTGTTAAGATGTTTTTAGGCTAAAATTGTCATATTCTTGTTTTCTATGAACCTTATTTCTAAACTTTGATTAACCATAAAATGCATGCATGAGAGGATGTTTTCAATGTTTGTAGAGAGACTTGAAGGGTTAAAAGAACATTTTTTCATCCAAATTTATTTACGGAGTTGTTTGAACCCAATTTCATGAAATGTGTTGACATCTTTTACTTTCCTACATAAGAGAATGGCAAATTTATGGATCTTCATGTAGTATGTTTTGACAAATTGTACTCCTTTCTCTAAAGTTCAATTTAAGCCATAATAAAAGTTCTTTTAAAATTTGAGACCAACTAAAGAAACACAAACCATCAAGTTTAGTTTCTCTCATAATTTGATAATTTAAAAAAATTCCTAGATATGAGTATATAAATGAAATTCAAACATTGGGCATGTTACCACAGAGAGCTAATTTCCTCATTTTAAGGATGACAAGACAGAAACAATGTTGTACCATGGTTTTTTCCCCTTAATATACAATATAAGGCTATAGGGAAATTTCATTTTTTTAAAACATATTTTGTATTTGGAATAAATATTTTTCACTTTTTACTCAAAATTTCAAAGAAACTTCAAATTTTCACCAAAGAACTCAAAATTTCTTCTAAAAAAAAATACAAAAAATTGGTTGTAGGCAGGGTTGACAAGACGGTCGGATGTCCGGGATGTCCGGATGCGTCCGCTGACATTCGCGGACGCCGTCCGCCCCGCCCGCCCCATCCCGCCCTGTCTGCCCCGTCCGCCCCGCCTCGCCCGTCCGCCTTCCGACGGCGGGAGGGATGCTGCGTCCGCTGGCGTTCGTGTGGACGGACGTCTGGGTTACGAACGCCTTTTTCAAGCGGACGCAGAGATTCGTCAACCCTGGTCACAGGCCCGTCCATTAACTATGGAGAGAGCTCTAATGTCCAATTTTTGGACAATGGACAAATTGGAATTTGGTTTTCTTTCTCATTATTGCTTGGATGAAAGTCATCTAATTTGTGAAGATATTTTATCAAGTTGTTGTCCTATCCAATGGTTGGATTTGGTGTTACAAGAGTTTATATTTTTCTAAAATTACAAATGTAGAAATGTGTCAAGCCAAAAATTGCAGTGATTTTAGTTCAAAATTGGATTTGCAAAAGTGAGCTCATAGATTAAAAGAATACAAAAATTTCTAAAAATCACCATATCAAAACACCCTCATTTCAAAACCATTCCAACAAGTTTTACTCAAAAAATGATAATATTTTGCTTGTAATAGAATTTAGAAGTAATTTTGAAATTTCCCTTTCAAAATTTATAAAAAAATAAATGTGATAGCAGTAGTGAATCGAACCGTACGGATGGAATCTAAAGTTCAATATCTACAACAATTCTAAAATATTCTTCCAAATAGCACTTTATACGATTTTTCCCAAATCGTCAATTTTGGTAAAGGATCTGGACGTTCAGGGTTAAGGGTTCAATCGAAGTGAATATGGAGACCATATGGCTGCAGTTGGAGTAATTCTCACAACTCTGATTACGTCTGCAAAATAAAATAAGTTCTCTACAACTGCCGAGAAGGTGCACACGACATGCAGACCAGCTTCAACCAAATTTCAACACAGTGGACCGAAGGCCTGAAGCCGGAATGCCGGGGGACCACGCGGACTTTGGGAGAAAAGTTCGACGAGAATCTCCGACCCACTTTGAACTTCCCTCCTTTCCATGCACTTTTTCAACAGTCTTCCCCAAATAATTGAAACTCCCGCGCGCTGTCAGAAAAACACCAAGGACAAGTCACTCTTCAGTTGCCCACATGCCCAATTGCGCAGTGAAGAGAGCCAATGCAACGACCACATTTCTTCACCACGAGTTGCCAATCCCGTCCACTTACAAATACACACCTTCGTGATCCCAATTCCTCATCTCAGGTCTATCGCACTTGGCAGCAGGGCATCAGCTTTCATAAACTTGGAGCGAGCCTGCAGCACATGTATCTGCAACCACATTTGCTAGACATTACGAAGAATACAGTTGCAAACACAATCGGCTAGCTGTTCGATAACATACCGATTCCATTCCTCCAAGTCGAAATTCTTAGTTACTTTGTTAGAAATTGCAGGGACGCTCGCTCACCGTGAACGCTTGAAGCTAAGGAGTCTAGCTGAATTAAGAACTTTGCTTGCAATTGAGTGAAGCGCTGATCTCGGGGGGCAGCTAGATCCTCGATTGATCATTGCTGAGACCACTCAGCAGGGAACTCGAGGAAATATACCATGGCAGCTGTGGAATTCGACGTCATGGCGTCGTCCCAGAGCTACATGAATGCGGGATCCGAACCCGCCTTGAAGAAACAGACCAGCTTCTGCAATAATAATGCTTCCAAAGCAGATGCTTCCCGAGCAGATCCGCTCAACTGGGCGAAGACGGCCGCGAAGTTGCAAGGAAATCATCTGGACGAGATCAAGCAGATGGTGGCGACGTACTTCGACTCGAACGAAGTGGCCATCGAGGGCGTCAATCTGACCGTGGGACAGGTCACGGCCATCGCACGCCGGCCTGATGTAGAGGTGGTGCTGGACGCGGCCAACGCCAAGGCCAGAGTGGACGAGTCCTCCAACTGGGTCTTGACGAAGATCATGAACGGCGGGGACATCTACGGAGTGACCACGGGATTCGGCGCCACCTCCCATCGCCGCACGCAGCAAGGCGTGGAGCTGCAGCGCGAGCTCATTCGCTTTCTGAATGCGGGCGTGCTGGTGAAGGGGCACTCACTGCCCGCGGAGACCACACGCGCGGCCATGCTGGTGCGCACCAACACCTTGATGCAGGGCTACTCCGGGATCCGTTGGGAGATTCTGGAGGCCATGGAGAAGCTGCTGAACGCGCACGTCACGCCCAAGCTGCCGTTGCGTGGGACGGTCACCGCTTCCGGGGATTTGGTGCCCTTGTCTTACATTGCCGGACTGCTCACCGGCCGACCCAACTCGCGAGCTTGCACTCCAGATGGCCGGGAGGTTTCGGCGTTGGAGGGACTGCGGATGGCGGGCGTGGAGAAGCCGTTCGAGCTGCAGCCCAAGGAGGGGCTGGCGTTGGTGAACGGGACCGCCGTGGGGTCGGCATTGGCCTCCACGGTGTGCTTCGACGCCAACGTGCTGGCGCTGCTTGCGGAAGTGCTATCCGCCTTGTTTTGTGAAGTGATGCAAGGGAAGCCGGAATTCGCCGATCCCTTGACGCACAAGCTGAAGCATCACCCGGGGCAGATGGAAGCCGCAGCGGTGATGGAGTGGCTGCTGGACGGGAGCGACTTCATGAAAGCCGCGGCCAAGCTCAACGAAACCGATCCCTTGAAGAAGCCCAAGCAGGATCGATACGCGCTGCGCACTTCGCCCCAGTGGCTGGGTCCCCAAATCGAGGTGATCCGCACCGCCACGCACGCCATCGAGCGCGAGATCAACTCCGTGAACGACAACCCCATCATCGACGCCGCGCGGGGGATCGCGCTGCACGGGGGCAACTTCCAGGGCACCCCCATCGGCGTCTCCATGGACAACATGCGCCTGGCGGTGGCGGCCATCGGCAAGCTCATGTTTGCGCAGTTCTCCGAGCTCGTGAACGACTACTACAACAACGGCCTGCCTTCCAACTTGAGCGGGGGACCCAACCCCAGCCTGGACTACGGCATGAAGGGCGCCGAGATCGCCATGGCGTCGTATCTGTCCGAGCTCAACTACCTGGCCAACCCCGTCACCACCCACGTCCAGAGCGCGGAGCAGCACAACCAGGACGTGAACTCGCTGGGCTTGGTGTCCGCGCGCAAGACGGAGGAGGCCGTGGAGATTCTGAAGCTCATGAGCTCGACCTTCCTGGTGGGGCTGTGCCAAGCCATCGACCTGCGCCATGTGGAGGAGACCATGCAGTCCGCCGTGAAGCAGGTGGTGTTGCAGGCGGCGAAGAAGACGCTGTTCATGGGCCAGGACGGCTCCCTCCTTCCGTCGCGCTTCTGCGAGAAGGACCTTTTGCTGGTGGTGGAGCGTCAGCCCGTGTTCTCTTACATCGACGACGCGTCCTCCGACACGTACCCGTTGATGGAGAAGCTGCGAGGCGTGCTGGTGAGCCACGCCCTCAAAGACGGCTCCCGCTCCGTGTTTGAGCAGATCCCCGTGTTCGAGGCCCAAGTGCAAGAGCGTCTGCGCACTGTGGTGCCCTTGGTGCGGGAAGCTTACGACAAGAAGGGCCTTTCGGCGGTGCCCAACAGGATTGAGTCTTGCAGGACGTACCCGCTGTACCAATTCGTGAGGTCGGAGCTCGGTACGCAATTGCTGTCCGGCTTGCGAACTGTGTCACCCGGTACTGAAATTCAGAAGGTGTTCGAGGCGATGTCGGAGGGGAAGCTGATTCGCCCTCTTTTGCAGTGCGTGCAAGGATGGACTGGCGCTCCTGGCCCATTCCCCTTGTGATTTCCTCTAACAATGATACGATCTCTCGTTCCGTTAGTCGCTTGGCCACTGGTACATTCACACATAAGTAGAGATTCTTTCACTCCTAGCTGGAGTAGTCATCGACAAACAATTTTCGAGTCACAAGTTGTGACTCCTGTACATTTGATGAGCATCGGGTTCCACATTGGGCCGTGCTCCAAGAGCATTTTATAACATTCTTTGGACGTCACAGTGGGCGTCTACATTTTCAATTCATGAGGTTCTTCGAGTGTCACCGTTGATTTTTTAATTGGAATTTGCATGCGTTTGCGTCTCCCGATTGAAGTAATTCTCAGGAGTTGGTATTTCTAAGATCAGTTTCGTCGCAATAACCTTGCCTTCCTAACTGGAACACGAGAAGAGTTGCATCTTCAAATGGACCGACAGAAGAGAAAAGCACGTCAGGGAGAAATGAAAGCAGTATGCTGGTCTGATGGACGGGAAATTGAAATGAATCGACATCTGCTGTGCTGCTCACATGCTCACGTTTTCTTGAATCACAATTCTGAATCTCAACAGTCAACGTGAAGCAGAGGAATCCACATAGCCGTTTCCTGCACAATTGCGCCATAGATCAGGTGAACATTGATGACGCTATGTTATATACCGGATTCGAATTCGAAGGCAAGGATTCGCAACTCGCGGTGCCATAAATAATCACGCTCTAAACGAAAAATTCAATGCTTCTGTCCCCTAACATCATCTCAGCTAGACTTGACGACCTGCGCTCATTTACTTAGTTGAAATCATTCAGTACTTGATCGAATTGACAAGCACCGCCTGTGGATCCAATGACCTCAATTCGGTGCACTAATCACACAGTTTTCAGCCTCAGTATGGAGCTAACTCCATCACAGCTAATGCATTCACTCAGTGCTTGGACTACAGATCATTGTTTACATCACTACTAAGTTACCCATCGACTGTCTATCAAGGTTGTCCAAGCTCAGACATCGAGATGGAGGGCTCAAGCAGAAAGTGCTGGCTTCTGCATCAAGTGAAAGTGAACTATTTTGTAATCAGATCCATACACGGGTAGAGCTACGCAGAGGTCTCGCCTTCAATTCCTGCCCCCAGACTGAGGAGATAGAATGCTCTAACGCCGCTTAGCCCTAAACGGACGGACCCCTATGATCGTTGAAAGAAACTGAAAATTTCATTGCTTTGTATGCTAGATTTGTCCATGCATCTGAGAAACTAAATCAGCTATTTTATTTTCCAAAAATGCAACCACATGACCTGTAGAAATCAAATCAAATGAGATATTATAATCAACGCCCGTAATGGTTTCATTTGAGTACTTGGGAAATTGCCACATTATAGGTCAAATACTTACAATTTATACAACGGAGCTACATGCAATGGACTATGACAAGTGCGCAAGATAGACCAAATGTAGTAAAAAGTACATTAACCGAGCTTGATTTTCTTAGTTAAGCTTCAAAACACTTAAAAGAAAAAACAATGTGAAAATTCAGGTTTGGACTTTCAAAATGCCCATCGGACTTGCAGTGTCCTTTAAGGGACATATATGCGAACAGGGGTTGTGCGCGCTTCAACCTCAACAACAGCACGCAGAGAACCCCTACCCCATGAATACCCATACGGTAATCAGAGTGCACCAGAAACGAAAACTTGCAGTTCGACACGAGTTCTTCAGCAGTTTGTACTTACTGAGTGCAAAGAAACGGTGCTGCAGGAAACTACTCGGTAATTCCAGTACTAATATTCCCATAAACTGCAGAAAAAGTGTAATCACCCACGAGCACTGGATTTCTAGCAAGAAGCGAAACATCAGGTTTGTGTTCCCCCAGCTACACCTTCCAGTGAAGCGTCACGAAAGCACATCTCGTATTAATGTTCGTATTGGCGGAAATAACTGCCCCCAGGATAGCTTCACAAAAAGAACCAGAACGAGAAGAACTGGAGAAGAAGTTAAGAATTCAATAAACAAATTCCAACTGAGCAAGAACCCGAGAGTGTCACCGAAGTGCAGTGAAGAAACGTAAGTCTGAAACCCTCACAAAAATGATGAACTCCCGAACAGAAAAGACATGAAATGAACGACCAGAGCAAGCCAGAAGGACAAGACTGTCAGAAACAAAAGGATAATTCATCATCTTTACTGATATAGAAGGACGCACAGCTATTGCGCTCATACAATAGCGTTGGCAGCACTAGCGATCCTAGGCCACAAATCAGCACACTCCTTTCCAATGGGACCCGTGATAGCAGACCCTGCAAAAGATATCAGAACACGAAATAATTAGGGCACGAATGCTACGGATTCTGCGGAACGAACTGAGGAATACCAGATCGAATTCAACGTACCTCAAGTTCCACCTAAATCACTACAAGCCTACATCGAAGTTCAAAGATTCATTTGTTTCCAAACACTACTTACCCTTCATTTCTCCTTTAGGGTTCACGATGACACCAGCGTTATCTGCATATACAACATTCACCAATAACTCAGTACAAATCCATAATCTTAAACGCACCAAACGATCTATTAAACGGACGCAACACCTGACGAGGCCAAAAGCGAACACGATCAATACGAGGGGTTGTCACCACAAGACAACATCAACAGATTGCACGAAAGAAGATCAGAATCCATTCTGTTCCAGAACATAAAACAGATCAATCCAAACGGAACACTTCGGAAAATGTCCAATGAATGTGCATACCCTCGAAGTACATGAAGACACCATCTTTGCGCCTCCAGGGCTTGCGCTGGCGCACAATGACAGCAGGCATGACCTTCTTTCGCAAGTCGGGCTTTCCCTTCTTGACAGTGGCCATAACCATGTCGCCAACAGCAGCAGCCGGCAACCTGTTCAGGCGCCCCTTCACTCCCTTGACGGAAATGACGTACAGATTCTTCGCTCCGGTGTTGTCGGCACAGTTCACCACGGCGCCCACCGGCAGACCGAGTGACATACGAAACTTGTTCCCGGAGGAACCTCCTCTACCTAGAAAGCCACGAACCCGAATTGTGTTGATTCAAAAGCCATCGGAAACGACACAAATACTTAAACCCTAACTTTTTTTTCAGACAGCAGCACAATGCGTTACGTCAAGCACTGTCATCGACGCCATGCTCCGTCGATACGAACCCTTAAGGCAATCATCGTCATAACCTAAAATGGCGAAAACTTACACTCGGACAGAATAGTTTCGTAACCCTCTTAAAAGTCGATTCGTGTACCCAAAGAAGTAGAAATTTTTTATTATCCCTCGTCGCGCAGAAAAAGAAACAAGAAACAAGAGTGCAAAGGCAAGGCAGGGTAGCGACGAAAGAAGCGTACCGCGCTTCGACATGGCGACCGCTCGTGCTCGCGACCACCTTCCGACCTCCGAAAGAGTTGATGGAGTCACAGCGCAGCGGCTATATGGCAGTTAACCCTAATTTTAGGTTTGGACCGAACCTGATGCTCGGTATCCAGGTTCGGACGAAGGGCTGGATGGTTTGCACTCCCGGGGCACACGGTCAGACTTACCATTGGTATGGGTTACTTTCGTAAATAATGAAGCAAAATTCGAAGCATGTCCAAACATGGCTAATTTTGTAGATGCATATCCAAAAGCAAAGAAAATTTTATTCGAAGGTTTCTAGATCTCTTTTGAAATTTGAAATGCCAATATTAGAAACTTCCAAATAATTGGAAAATTATAAAAATGAAATTTTATACAACTAAAATTCCAAAATTAAACCATTTAGATACACAAGTGTTGAAATTGACCTAGGGATATAGTACTCAACATTTATATGCAATATCTGAGGGAATACCACAATGGATGAGTGAAAACAAAAAGCTAGTATAAAGATACATTTAAATTTAATATTTAATGAACTTATTAGATAGAAATTCTTTATCTTAAAATTTGAGAGTGAAGATATAGGGTTGCAAAATATAAATTAAATTTATTTTTGAAATTTGAATCTCAAAACACCATGCAAATTGATTTTAGCCTTGACTCAAATTGCAACTTATAGATTTTCCACAATGTTGAATTGAGACTTCCTATTGTTGGATCCATCAAAATCCTCCATATGCTTTATTAGTGTAGTAATAGACTGTGGATCCAATCATTATGCTAGACATAGAATCACACTATTATTTTAATTCAAACAATATCTTCTCCTTCTAGAAGAAAGCTATTCTTATTGAATACATTATCATTATTAATATATTCACATCTTTCGTCTTTTGTGATCCTTGCACCTTATTCTCCACATGGTATTAGAGCAAGCATGGTTCAATGTAGCAAAATTCAATATCAATTAAATTGCAACATGTTCTTTGTTCCGACTCCTTGAGCGGAGTGTTCTAGCAAAAATGTGTACAATTTACTTATGGTTGAAGAAGAGAGAACTGAGATTGAAAGTCATTTATAGATTATAAATGGATTCTTCCAACTTCTTCTCGAACTAGCTAAGCTTGAACCTGTAGAAGAACATCATCAATCACTTGAACAACAAGTAGAATTGGAAAACAATACATATGGGATGCAATATGCACCTACAAGTTTTATAATGCAATAGCAAAGTTTGATGAACTCAACCCCCAATTTTTTGCTCAAGAGGATTCCTTTGTTGAGCCTCCCTCTATTTATCAAGAACCTTGAATAATAAAACAATATTATGGCATTGTCCACAATAAGCTCAGTAAATCATATTTATAATATTCCACCTTTAACTGCTTGCAATTATGGATCTTGGAGTATAAAAATTGAGATGTTTTTAATCCGATTGGAACTTTAGTTCGTCATTGAATTGGTATGGAAGTTGCTCTTGCTTCCTTTGACATTGCAAGTCTCACAACCTAGCGATTGAAAGACTCAAAAGCTTGCTCAAATATTCTCTTTCATTGTGGAGAAAAACAATTAATTGCTTTGCAACTACTAGCAACTTCAAAGCTAGTTTGGGATTGCATTAAGCAAATTTATAAGAAGTCTAATAAGGCTTCACAAGTTCACTTGCACAAACAATAGTGTTGTATAATGATGTTTGATAACGATGATGTTGTTGTGTTCCTAGAATCTTGGCAAGCTATACTACAAGATCTTGCTATTTTTGGTTGCACTTTCATTGATATTCAACAAGTTAATCTCCTTCTTAGAGCTTTGCCTAAATCATGGAGTGCATTTGTCACAACACAAGGGGGATTGTCCAATCTTGCATTTGTTGGCCTACTCTCCAAAATATTGCAACAAAATTCAATCAATTTATCCAAATCAGAGATCCAAAACAAGTCCAATGCCTTTTAGGTTAAGGAAAAATTTATTAACCCAATGTCAAATAAATCTTTTTCATCTCGCCAATATTCCAAAAACAACAAATAGAGTTTTTGCTGATAGAATGGATAGAGCATGGAGAGTCAAAAATTCTCTAATCACAACCCTTCTCAATTTACTCGGGAATCTATTCGACCAACCATTGGATGTTACAATTGTCACATTCCTAGTTACAAGTCCCTAGATTGCAAGAAAAAGAAATGAAACCAAGTCAGACCCACTAAGCATCATCTCCATAGTTATAGTAGTGAAGAACCTTATTATTTATTCTTAGCAACTATGGTTCCTTCCAACCTTTCTTCTTCTTGGTATATTAACTCAAGAGCGAGTCAACACATGTCACCTATTTAAAAACTGTTTTGTGATTATAAAAATTTGGATAATCTTTGACTAATTTTACTTAGCGATGATAGTTTTTACCGTACCATTGGCTTAGGTTCAATTCTTTTAAGCTTCCCAATCAACAAACTTTATTGATTCCTGATGTATTATTAATTATTTCTAGGCTTAGCCAAGAATCTTATTTCAGTATCCTGAATTACAAATATAGAAAATACTACCCCAACCTTTATTCAAATCCAATGTATTATTAAAACGAGATCACCTAATTCAAGGGAACATAATTAGTTTCATCTACCTAAAAATGGGACTCTATTTACTCTCAATATTGGCGTGAAACCATTTGATTCTACTAGCACAACAAAGACTTTAATTACAAAACGTCATATTCAATAAAATGGGAGGGTAGGGCACTCCCAAAATAAACTTTGGCTAAATAAGTGAATCAAAATGGGCTCAAATGAAGCTCAATAATCTCATATTTTATTAGTTAATTATCAATTTCCATTAAAATGAGAGTCTTGCAAATAATACATGTCCTTTAATAAATATAAAATTGTTTCAAATCAAAAACTTCTTTCACAGTAAAACAAAATAAACAAGAAATATAACATGAGATACAAAAGGACGGTATATGTATAATGGTTTCAATTGCTAATACAATATAAAAACCTGTATTTCTTATAAGAGAACTATAAAATAATGTAATCTTACATACAAAAACCAGCACTTGAACATTTGTAAATATAAACGTCTACATTTACAAGTATGAAAGAATATAGTATTCTATTTCTCTCACCATCATCTGAAGGCATATTGCTCATTTATTAAAATCAACTAGCATTGTATGAGATAGATTTAACAATGCAAGAAAAAACTTATAAAACTACCGTTGCAATTAAGACTGAGGAAAACTAGCCAAACTTTGGTTGATGACTTCGATTTGAGCAACAGGGATCTTGATCATACATTGTCGCGTATCCTTCCTAATCAGAGACTTCCATGCTGTTATAAGAGGGTCTGTGTGTTGCCATAATGGTGGTTCGCTTTCATCAATTTTCCAACGCAAACCTCTTTCGCTATCCCATCCAGTGTAGAAGTTTTGAACGCTCTCATCTCTTGAAGTTGGACGGAAATACTGAATTAGCATACAATTTGGTTTTTCAGGATTGCAATTGGGATTAGACAAAGCCCTTGCAATCCAAATTGGATGACTATCACCATCTGCTGGTCGAACTGCTACGAAGTACCCTTCAAAGAGATCACGTCCCACCCTGAAAGATGGTTGTGGGCGACCACTCAAAGGCCCGACATATGCTTCATCTTCTCCAAACTCTTCCCGAACTTCACCTTCTTCATTTAGTTCATCTATTTGAGTTGCTCGAATTCGAGTCGTCGGCCAAAAACCATCCTTCAAAGAAGTAAATGCAGGTACTGGATCTTGTAGCGCTACCTTCACATCACGCCAGTAGTGTACCACATGTTCATAGCGCCTTCGACATTCACCACTGCTGTCCGCATTGCATAGGTTCTTCTAGTATTTTATAAATTCAGATATACCTTTCTCAATGTCTTCAACGCCCCTCATTGACTTCAATGAAATTGGTAATGGTACACCACGTGGCCACAAACTTTGTCCTTGAGCATCTTCTTTCCACAACTTAATGCCTCTACCACCTTCCCCTAACCAATCCCCATCAGTGCACAACAACTTGTATTTCATAACAGGACACCCTGTTGAATCTAAATAGAACTTTACTTGTTGTGGTCTTGTGTGTCCAACGAGCATGTCAGCACCATCTACAAATGCACCAGCAATGAAATTCTTGAAATCAGGCACCTCTTCTATAAGGTGAGGAATAGTCGGAGTGGAATCCACATCCATAAATGATTTCATCAACGTTGGCACTATAGGGAAGTTCTCTTTCTTTAGCTGCATACTCCATCTTCCAAATAGTGCATCAATGTCATCGTGCGTATGACCAACAATCATGAAATTCACATATACTTCACGAAAGATCTTGTTTGCAACAAGTAGGGACCAAAAACAAAATACATATCTGTTTTTGTTGTCTCCAGTGGCATTATCCATCTGCATAATAAGAATAGGTGGCAATGGTGTCGCCGGAACTGAGGTTGTTGGGACTTCAGGAAGCGAACCTTTGCAAATCTCACTTCCCTTGAGCACCGCCTTAAACAAATTCGTGGACTTTGAATTCATAAACAACTCTCGAGACGACGCCTTTGGTGGCAATTCAAGATCTCGCAACAACTTTGCCACTGAGCCAATTGTATAATTTGAATCATGGGGAAAGAGATCCAATCCATAATGCGCATACCGCACATCACCATGGCCATGCGCAATCATTCCAGTGACCGATACAGGCAACTTCATCAAGCCATCAGTGTCTTTACTCTTGTGTGAGAAAACCGGACAAGCAGTTTTAGAATGATCCATCTTGTCATGCATAATTGTGAGGCACTCGTGCGGAGAAGTTAGCGACCAGAAACGATTAATATAGTACAAGTCCTGGTGAGCACGAGCAATAGAGAGGTGATTGTCCAACCTCTGTTGCCACATCAAAGCACTGCTGGAACCAACAAGAGCACCCTTCCTGAGCTCTTTGTATTTGTCACAAGTAGCACATCGCGCGAAATTGTCCCCAGGCTTCTTGACTTCATACTCCGGAAACTTTGAAGACCTGATCTTACTTAAATTCGAAGTTGAAATATCCTTCAATCCAAAAGCTGCATTAACATCATTGATTTCTTGCAACTTTCCCTTCCACTGAAAGGTAGAGGGAAGACACATGGAAACAACCTTCTCCCCAGACTTCATAGTTCGAGTACGATGTGGCATATGATCGGCTTCTTTCTCAAGGATGCACTTCAATGAAACAGTAGCTTGTTGAGTATGTTTCCTCGGTTTTGACATTCCTGTATTACCATGTTCCATTGCTTCTCGATGATCTTTCACGTGTGTTTGGTAGCGAAAGAATGTGGATTGTGGAACCCCAGAAATATGCATCCAAGCTCACATGCAGACAGGGACCTCTTCAACTGTGACCATCCTTTTCCCACGGGAATCGTAATGATATTGTCTGTGGACATCCAGCTTCATGAAGGATCTATGCTTGAATGTGGAATTATGATACATGCGCTCACGGAAAGCCCGAATCTTCTCTCTAGGAAACGGTTGAACACAATTTCGACTACAACAAACTTTGCTAGACACTGTATTGATGGATTGTTCTGTAAGCAGAGCCTTCGACTTCAGAGAGGTTTCACGAGGCGGGTTTCTTGACGTGCTTGAATACTGTCGTATCGATGTAGAAGAGTTTGAGTTCAAGGCTCTCGCTCGGAGAGAGTTGTACCTATCTCGGACTTCGTAGTCATGAAAACTTGCTCCTCGATAGTGAACGAGTTTACTAGGCCAAGCTATGAGTGAATAAATTTTCTCTCTTGAGATATCGACATTGGAATGTGACTTGGAAATAAACACTGCTACATGAGTGTCACCAAGGGAACCATCTGCTCCGCTGACAAGGTCCGAATTTACATTATGGCAAGTACCTTCACCAACAAGTACTCCATCTTCATTGAATAGGGTGACACATTTCATGTTCCATAACGAACGCGGAAGCCCTTCGCAGTCTGGTAAGTCCTCCATCATTTCCTCATGAACATGGAACTCCTCATCTGATTCATCCATCTCCCCGACTGGCATGCCAGTCGAAGATATATCACCAGAGTAAGACGAAGAACGGAACAAGGAAAAGTGACTTGAAAGAATTTTACAATTTCAGGAGGAGTGCATTTAGTGAAGTAAAGAAATGCATTTCAGCGCGGTTCGCGCTAAAATACAATTCCACAAAGAACAACACAAATAATACATACACATTCCAATAACATTGATTTTCATATTACTTTTATAGAGTTCGGTTAAAAAGTAATATCTACTGCCATATACTGGAATTTAGTAGAACACAAACCAAAAAGAAAATCACATAAATTTCTATCGATTTTCATTTTGAATTTGGAGGAAATGAAAATCATTTATCTATAAAACATTTGTCCACCACAACTGTAGAGGACAACAAGGAAATAACAATTTCCCGTGCATCATAGTGAGCTTAAATTTTGAATGAACTCTCCAGAATTTTGAATGGATTAATGAACAACCGTATGCATTTAGAGAGAATGCACGGAAGTGGAACAATGACATAGTATTGATTAAGTAAAAACACATGACGACTTTACACATTACACCTGCAGGCATCCAGAAATTTTGTATAAACGAGTATAGTAGAATGCATTTCAGCGCGAGTCGCGCTGAAGTGCAATTCAATGATCTTTTTCTGACGACAGCGTGCATGAGAATGGAGGCCGTATTATATTCCATAATGAAGATCAATAACATCATTTTCGCTGTATTAGCTCTTAAGTAACATTATTTTCCAAATATGAATATGAATTCCTAGTCATCTTCGGACACTTTAGAATGCACGTAAATCTAGACATACATAAATGCACATTAGCGCGAGTCGCGCTAATGTGCATTTCATTCCACTACCATAAAACTCAATATCAAGACATAAATTGGATTTCCCAAACATGACAACAAAATTGGGACACGATAATGCATTTTAGTGCGAGTCGCTCTGAAGTGCATTTCTAGTCCAAATCATGAAATATATTGCATTTTATCAAGACTGGATTCTTGATCCATTTCAAAACAGAATTCGTTGAATACACTTCAGCGCGACTCGCGCTAAACTGATATGCTGTTTTCTAAATTAGTGGCGAGCCTGACTTCATCTCTAATCTCGATTTACTTCATTTAAAAATCAGGACTTGCACTTCAGCGCGAGTCACGCTGAAGTGTATTATGCAATCTAATTTCATAGTGGGAAGACTTATAGGAACGTGTAGAAATGAAATTAAAAAAGACCCTACTTGACTGCATTTCAGCACGGCCCGAGCTAAACTACAAGTAAGAGAATTACTCATATATCACTTCCAATTTGGCACTTCGACATCGTAAATTTCAAACGTGTAAACCTTCTATTTTTAGTAATTCCGAAATTTAAGGAAAATTCCCATCGGACAATAACATTCTCTGACCATTTGCAATCTCAAATCAAGCTTCGAAATTGAAAATTCTTTGCAATGCAATTGACAGAACATGGAAAGCGTATATGACAAGTGAAGACATGCGCACTGTAATTGTAGGGAGAGGAGTGACAGATGACATAAACCTCGTCTATGCTAAATAAGTTACGAAAACTTCTATACTGACGAAGAAGGTGGAGTGCATTACAGGCAAAGGTGTGCGATGCAGTGCTTCCTCGTTGAAGGCGGCCGACGAGAACAACGTGATAGTAATACAGAGACAATTCTAAACTTCTAAACTTCTCCACTAAACCAAACAACGCAAGGGAAAGACGCACACGAACTATGCAACGCTCACTGAAGTCCTTTCAGTGGAGGGAAAAGGTAGAAGGAGATGTCTACAGCTGGGTTAGCGACGCACATTGTACATCTTGGCGGGAACGAAAGGACGCCAACCGTATCCAAGATTTTGAACACATTCCTTCTAAATTCAAATGTCCCGAGATTCCTCATGCCTATGACAACTGTACATTGTAAAGCGTCTTCTAATTCTAGATTAAACCACAGTCCCCACAATTGGTAGTGGATGAGCTGCCTTTCCAAGATTCTGATTATTAATGCTCGTTGACTTCCAGCAAGTGATGTGTCTTTTTGTCATTGGGACATTGTCCACAAAGGAAGGCGCAATTGCAATGCATACAGTGCGTTTTTTTATTTTCGTTTTTTAGCACTCTGACTAAAATGACTAAAGGGTGTTATTAGCAAGATAACTGTCAATTTGATTCTCCAAGTACGATGCCCTTACCGTATTTTGTCTTACATGGACCACTTAAAAAACACATACTAAAAACTTTTCATTATTTATAGAGGAATGGAACTTTGTTGCAAAGATTTTGGAATTCTTTTCGAAGTCGGAATTACTGTTTTTTTCTTATATTGAGTACGACTGCGGAGATCCCTTCTCCAGGTCTTCTGGTTTCATTTCTCCTGAAATGCAGAAGTCGCGATATTAGTTTGTAGTACTGGAGCTTTTAAATTCGAAATTTTCTAACGATTTCATCCAAAATTTTACTAATTGTTTTTGATAGGTTTGGTGTAGAGAAAATAATTTTGGTGCAATTTCGCTCCAAATCGCCAGAAAAAAGAACCGTGCCCATTCAGCCTGTAGTAAATTAGTACTCTGCGGCAAGGAATATGACTTCGAATTTTTTTCAAAATAGATCGATTTTAAGGTTATGTTTTCTTGAAGATCATATTTTGCATTACAATTTAGGGTTTCATAGATCTTAGTAATAATATCTATAACAATGTTGAATGAGGTCAATTTCAAATGGTACCAAAAAATAGGGAGTAATTGTTTCATATACTTGAAATGTTCACATATAAAAAAAAAAGATACTGCATGCACCACCACATTGCATCAAGTTCTACATTTCTGTATTAAGTGAGTACAATTCTTGAATTCCTCATTCTATTTTTGTGGAAGGTTGAAAATGAATTGGTGTAATAGAATAGGAGAACACTGATTCGTTGCACTTTAGATGTTTGCGTGCCCCCACAAAATAAAATTCACTACCACATGCAAGAGACAATTCTTTCATCAAGTTCTACATTCATTTTCTGTTGCAATCTATGAGATTTTCATTTCAATCTTTCAAAAGGTCAACATTATATGGGTGCCAAAAAAATTGGAGAGTTCTTGTTTGTTCTACTTTAGACGTTCATTTGTTTCAGAATATTGGAATGCATTGCCACATGTAGGAAAAGAGGAAATTTGTATATACTGTTGATCCGTACAATTTTCTGTTTAGGATGATGTAAATGAAATTGAAATTGAAGACATGAAAAATTTGTATGATTTACCTTCCCTATTTATTAGGTTAGTTTTATTCATGAAATTTTATATTTTCACATTCTTATTTTCTCAAATGTAGTTGGCGCTAGGTTTGCTACACAATATGTATATTACTTTCATCAATTTTGCATGTAACGGAATGTAGATGAAAAATGTATGTCTAATTCTTATATGAAAATATTGACATCCTCATATATTACATTTGCAATTGCAATATACATAGACATTGCACTTGAAAGCAATTAAAGAAAACCAATTAAGAAGACATATCAAGTGGCTTCTCTCCATATTTGCCAATAGAATAATCCAATGTTTTAAGCATTCAGTATATGAATGTATTTACCTTGATATGAAGTCAACTAAGATCCAACTTTTCCGTGAAGTACTTTCATTGTATAAGATTGTTACCGTTTTGAACCTTTACTTGATATTTGAGATTCAAATTAGTAAAATGATGTAGTAATTTAAAGAAATGAAATTAATCATAATCCTATAGTGCTATGCAAGATGGATTGTAGGTATAGGTGTAGACATTTTTTTGTTTAATCAAGACAACTTTTATTTCAACAACCCATATGCTGTAATTTATAAAGGTGAAAGCCCAAAAGACATGACAAAAACTAAAAAAAAGAGGGAAAAAAAAATAAAGAAGACTTAGCAAATAAATTAAACCTTGGGAATTCATGACAAAACTAAATTTTTGCTAGTTATAGGCCTTTTCCTACGCAAGAAAACTTGTATTTCAATAATCCATGTACTGAAGTTTAAAAATGGGAAAGCCAAAAACACTTCATATGATTAAATAAATAACTAGAAAAAATATATGTAGAAGTTGCAAATGAGGTAAACCTTGGAAATTCATCACAAAACTAAATTTTTGCTAGTTGTAGACCTTTTTCTATGCATGAAGAAGCATATAAGTACCATCAACTTTGTAGAGCTTTCTTGTTTTTGATAATTTAGATTGTTGTTGTGACACACCCTAGAACATGCAAGTATTTTTATGGGGCCTATGTAGAATTTATTGTAGATAAAAAAGATTTTTTAGAACTTTTTAATGATTAATCGGGACATGTTTGAGTTGAAATTGCATGGCTTTGGTGCATTTTGTCTTGTAAAGTATAGTGAATTTGGAAAATTAATCATGTGGAATATTAATAATCAGGAATAGTAGACATGGCTTTTCAAAATAATTTTTGGGCACTCTGAGTTTTTAATTTAAGAAACAACCATGCTTGATATTTTGGAATTCTTGACAACATCAAGCATATAATAAATGAATTGTTGTTATGATTGAAATGAGCATTTTTATTATATTTTTGGTCTAAAATGGTGGATAAGGAAGTTAAAAAAAAAAATTTCACGTAGAATTGATTTATGGATTCTAAACTTGGAAGTTCATGATGTTTAAAGAACTCATCATATTCAAAATTATGAAATTAGAGACTAAACTTAGTTTATGATTGTCATGATATGTAATGAACACCTTCTAGATTTTTATTGATGATGAAAAGGAGACATGCAAGTTCAAAATAATATTTTAGCATTCATTTCATTTCTGGAATGACCACTAAGGAGTGGATGTAATTAAAAAAAATCATGAAGGTTGTATGAATAGAATGACTATACCTATTATTTAATGAATTTCATGAAATAGAATCATTATTAGTACTTTATAGATGTCATGGTGTGGAGTCATGACTACTTTCTAGTTTCTACAAAGTGAAGCCTTCAAATTTTATTGTACTTTAGTTTATTATTCTAAGTGACCTACAATGTTATAGAATTTGTATGTAAAAGGCCTTATAATTATAATTGAAAATATTTAAATATTTAGGGAGTTGGCATGCAGGAAAGAAACAAAATAAAACTATGTCTTCTTAAATTTTACATACATGGAATTCTTATTTTTTCACTTTGTTGTACTTTTTTTTTTTAAACCACAATGTCTTAGAAATTCAATGTAAAGCCATTTAAAAACTAACCATACACCTTTGAAATAATTACTCAAAATTGAATGATTTTATAGCAACTTCATTCATATTTCTTTCATTCACTTGTAATTAGATAATGAAGTCAAATGATTCATAATCAAAATATTTTTTTTCTTAAACTTGATTTTGTATTGTCCTACAATGCTATGGAAGATGCAAAAAAAATCCTACAAAAAAGTTGTGATATTTTTAGGAATTGGCATCCTACAAAATAATGAATAAATTTTATTTTTTTATCCACATTGAAATATTCACTTTGATTTGGTTGTAATTATTCACTCTAAAACCACAATGAACATAGAATTTATAACCAAATGGATTCTAAATAATTATAATTGTTACAATTTATGGAAATTGTATTCATATCGTTTTTCACTCTAAACTTGTTATTTGAGATTCAAATTAAAAAAGATCTTAGGAATTTAAAAGAATGAAATGAATAAAATTATCAAACAATGCCATGCAAAATAGATGGAAAACCCCCCAATGAAGTTGTATGAAATAGCAAAGAGTTTAGATTAAAAACAATTTTAAAAATTGAAATTTGTCATTGAATTGATTTACACAAGTATTTAAATCAATTGAATGAATATTGAAGTAACCATTGAATGATTGCTGCATTTAATGGTGCCTATTTATTTAAATGTTGATACTTTTTACAAAAATAATTAAAGTAAGTCAATCTTTTCTATGAAAATAATTTAATTAAAAAGTTCTTTTTTCAATGGGATAGTGTTTGCAAAGGATAAGAACACTCCAAATTCATAAAAAATAATTCTTAAAATGACTTGTGATTAAAATAATAAATTCTTCTATCTTTTGTGTTACTTTCAAGCATGCATTCCATTCAAAAAGTAGTTAAGCTCTTTCTAAACAATTGCACAAAATGAAATTCAACCAAATGCAATTGTTATTTGTGGACTATGAATTTTATATTAAAAGAATACTAATATTGATTGTATATCCCTAACACATAAATATACTTTCTAATTTTGAAAGCAAAAAATTTTGGCTAGAACAATTAAAAAATTGAACAAATTCCTCCATATTGTAACCTAAAGCACTAATTTAGTGACAAACATCGACAAAATTAAAAATGTGGGCCAACAAAGTTCTCTATATTCGGTGTAAACATTATACTACAATTTGTGTATGAAGAATAATAATGATACGCACTTGAAAGAGTTGTGTGAACCTCAAAATGTTATTAAGGATACATAACAAAATCTATTAAGAAGTTATATATGAAACCTAAATGGTAGAATTACTATATGAGATCCTAAACTACAATAAGGGGTTACAATATGAATCCAAAGATTTGAAGTATTTTTGGGTGAAAACAATAATTAAAAATTGTTATGGCATAGTTATTAATATCTTTGTAGTAAGAATAATTATTATTCAATGTTATGGGAAGGCGGGTATGGGAAGTTAGGATCAGGCGGGTATGGGAAGGCGGGTATGGGAGGGTCTGGGAAGGCAGGTACGGGAGGTAGTATCGGCCCAGTACCGGTCGGGTAGTCGCGGATTAGGTGAGTGGCCGCTAGGGTTTGGGGTCCGCCTGTGCCGCTTTTTTTTGTCTTGCTCCTCGTCGCCGCTCTGTTTTCCTTCGATTTTTTCGCTCTTCGTTGTTGAGTCTCACTCGTCGTTGTTGAGTCTGGTGAATCTTTGACCTCCAATTGGCGTTCAGTTAGGGTTTTGCTCCGGAAGCAACGAGTCTATTTGTGCGTGATCAATCTCCTGTAGTCTTTAGTGTAGATTGCATTGGCATTCGGTGACGGATTTTTCGATTCGAGAGCGGTACGAGGCTTTGATATTCCGTGTATAGTGAGGATTTCGTGGAGCACGCTCAAAAATTGCGTGCAAGGACGGAGCATTGCCTTCGATTGGTGGTGGTTTCTTTCTCAGGTACTTCGGTTTTGCTTTGACTTTGAGTATTGGTTGTGGTCGTGCTGGTCCTCCTCGTGCCTGTGTTTTTACCTTCTTTTGCTCCGTATTTTTTCTTTCATTTCCGTCCTTGTTTCTCACTTCGTAAGCAATCACTTTATTGTTTGTGTTCAGTTGTTTTCATTGTTTTCATGCTTCTTGTTTCGATCCGGCGTCTGCATGTAATTTCCTGATTACGAGACTTTGGAATTTTCAGAAGAAATTGTTGGATTGCGTGGAGCGAGTTACGATTGGCACTTCGGTAAGTTTGTTGAGGTTTTGCTTTCATTCCTCTTTGTTTATTGTATGTTGTTTCTGTTTTCCTTTCTGATCGATTACATTAAATGTAAGTTACTCATTTTGAATGATTTTGCGATTGGAAGAGGATGAACTGTCTCATTTTCCATACTTCATGCTCATCTTTATCTTGTTGGTTTAGGATTGTTTGAGTTTTGAACATTATGGGCTCACCATACTAGCGCACCATAGTGAAATGAGGAAACTGAATTAATAAAAAACAAGTTAGTGATTCACAATAGGAGAACAGCAAGAGTTACGGGCTCTGCCAGGAGAAGCTCAGTGTAAGAAATCAGAGGTATTTCTTAAATAGAATTTGAAACTGCTTTTCATATTCATTGCAATTTTGCTTTGTGCTTTGTAGGTCAAAGTTTCTTGTTTGCCACCACCAGTTGCGTGCGGTTTAGGCTTGAGGCTTGATCTAGCAACAGGGTTTGCAGTCGATTATATTTCTTGTTCCTTGAAGCTAAAGTCAGCAGCGCTTGATTAACAGCAGTTCAAAATTTAGGGTTTAGGGTTTAGTGGTTTAGGGTTTAGGGTTGCTGGCTCTTAGTGGTCGTTCGTGTGTGACCTGTGCAGTTCTGTAGAGCAAATCTCCAGTGCAAATCCGAACTTCCATTCCAGGTACTTGCCGTCATCCGTTTTTTTTTCCCTTCTGCAGTATGATCTGCAATGCTTCTCTGTAGTTACAGTGTTGGTGTTGACTTTTTAGATAGAGAAGTAAGCATTCTGACAGAAGTAGTAACCCTAGCCCTAAACCTTCAGATGAATATGGGCAAACCCTGAAATGAAAGCAATGAAAGAGGAATTTACCAAACCAGAATCCATTTTGAATCCTAGCATTTGTCATTTCAGCGCGGCTCGCGCTGAAACGACCAAGGTTGACGAATTTCAACGTCTGCCCCAAAATAGCGTCCGTTTTCCGGACGTCCGGACACTAGCGGATGCAGCGTCCCGACCGCCGTCGGAAAGTGGACGGGCGGGGCGGACGGCCTGACCGCCCGAGGCGGACGCCCAGATCGTGCGGACCAGATCAGTCCGCGCGTTGATCGGATGGCCGTAATCGGGGGGACGGACAGGCGGACGCTGCGTCCGCCAAGACGCGAATGTCAGCGGACGCTGCGGACACAGCGTCCGCGTCCGGACGTCCTGTCAACCTTGAAAACGACACATGCTCCACTATTAACTAACGTCGCAGACGTTAGTTTATAAACTTAACTGGAACTCACGAACAGCGGTTGCACAGATATGACATGCTGTATATGAGATGCACGACAGTTTAGCGCGAGTCGCGCTAAACTGTCAATCATTGATACCAGGGCATCCCAGAGAACAAAGATTTAGACAGTAGTAAAAAACTAAACAGTAAGGCAGTTTAGCACGACTCGCGCTAAACTGTCAATCATCACCATTCCTACGACATAATATATTCATAAAACTCATTCCATTTCCTATCAAATTCTCTAGAAATAGAATATGACGAATTCTTAATTGTGCACTAAACGCATTACATTACCAATTCATTTCTCAGGTAGAAGAACAGAAATGATTCCAAGAAATACATTACTATAGAAGTCCATTCGCATACAAATAGGATACAATTCAGAGCGAGCCGCTGTGAAACGACATTCTATGATCTTAAAAGCAAAGCAAAGGAAGTTTCAAAAACCAAATAATAAACAACGATAACGATGAATAAAGCAGTTCAGCGCTAGTCGCGCTAATATGCAATTGGAGAAAATGATGAACAGTTATTCTACCAGATGAAATTACTCTCAGTGTCACCAAAAACAAATATGAATCTGACAGTCGCCGCCACAGAAAACAGTGGTTGAATGAGAGACTCAAAAATATGTACGTAAATTCATCCACTATAAAATTTCTATAATATTTACAGAAAGTCTGTAATAGTAAGACCATAATAGAACGCTCTAAATGTCATTTCAGCGCGAGTCGCGCTGAAATGCATCATTATTTTCAAGAACTGTAGAGACTTCGGTTTGTGTTTTGCCGGTTTGACTGAAGCCCGGAATTTTCTTACGCTGCAAAATGGAAAACCAATTGGAGGTGCTCGAGATGTACTTCAAGAGATCCGATTTGCAGTTCTTAGATGACGACAAGACTGCTGAAGACCACTTGATTGAAGGGGAGTACTAGGTCTTCAAAGATCCAGAAGAAGTAGAAGCATGGAGTTTATTCACGATCCCTTTCATCAACCAGTTCTGCTTTTCCTACAAATTCAAGAAATCGCAGTGCTTCCTACAACTCTCTTTCCACGAGAAGATCAAAGACATCGAGGCTGACGCCCACCCAATGATCAAAATCAAGTGCATGACAACGGTACCTGGCGAGTCAAGAAGGGACCAATACCACTTTGCTATTTGCCTAGACTCAGTATTAATTCCCTTCAACTTAAGTCCATTCCTGAGCAGCCTTGAGCCAACTCCATACCGAGACGAAGTGAAAGAGCTCGAGAAGAAATTGGACAATGACGAGTGGAAGAACGCGAACGGAACTCCGTTGTCCTGGAAAAAGTTGTGTAGCAAAGTCCGGCTCCTATTCAACGACTTCTACATGCTGAAGGGGAAGATGGAAAAGCAGAATGAAATGAACCAACCACGCACTGTGTCAAAGGAGATAATGATCCAAGGCGTAAGTCAAGGTTCAAAACTGAACGTGGGTCAACAGTCAGGTACCAGCCGAGGGCAGAGGAAAAGTGTACAGAAAACTCCACAGAAGAAAGGCAAGAAGGATGCTCCATCTTCATCAGAACGGAAAACCGGTCACTCGGGACTCTGAAGTGTCCGAGGTCGCTGAAGGGAGCTATGTGGACGAGATGTCCAATGTTCCTCACTCACGGGCAACATAGAAGAAACCTAACTACGAGCAAGTGAGCCAGGTCTATAAGAAATTTTGGACGACCTGCGAGGACGCATACATCTTCAAGGTTGGGGAGAAGAAAGTGATTGACGTCTCCCAATTGGTAGATCCACCAGCAACTTTCAATATACGCTCCAAGCAGGACAACATTGTCGAAGATATGGTCAATTATCTGCTCAATATCCCCGACAAAAGCACGAAGCAGACACTTTGCGTTATGCCTGTTGGGCACGACACAATGCCCAAGAACTGGGAGGATATTGAGAATGGCAAATTCTATATTATAAACGAACAGCACAATGTTGCAGCTAGCAAATTTATGCTGGACGAGAGAACAAGGTGAACGAGGAAGAAAGAGAGCACTTCCGCAGGTGGAACTGCTTCGTTGTTTGGTCGAAGGATGCGGAGATGCTCAGATGTATCTCTGCCTACTACAATCGAACCAATCACTTTGTGGCAGTGCAGCCGTCGTGGGCGACTAATATTTTAGGAGCTCGATCGGTATGGGAGGCAATGGGAAGACCGAAGAATCCCACTCCAGCAAAATCTGTAGGAGCTGTTACCATCAGTCGGCGGACAATTGAGAACAAGAAGAACCGCGAAAATTTCCAGGTATGCAGTTTAGCTCGAGTCGCGCTGAAGTGTTCCTCCTTGAGTTGATTATGGTATATTGCAATCTCTCAATATCTGGATCGAGTGCATAATATAACTGATTTTCATGTTATTTTGTAGGCGTTTGAGAAGGCCATGTACATAAGATTTTCATTGATCGAGGTTGTGAAGAGCCTGAAAATTTCCAAGACTAAGGGGAGGGAGGAGAAGCTGAAACTGACGAACGAGTTGCGGCTGATTACTACACCCGATGACGTCTATAAACTGTGGAGTGAAGTAATCTCTGCAGCCGCGCATGGTGAACTAATTAACCCCGACACCGACAAGATGTTTAACGCACGGGCAGGCTGGAGCCCCGAGAATTGTCTGCTTAATCAGGAGTTCTTCAAGCACTTGGGCAATCTCAGCTATGAGGAACTATCCAAGCTTGCGAAACACCTTCTGAATCAAACGGGTGGAAAGCGCAGGCATTTATATCCTAAGGTGACAGTGAAGGCAATCTCTACAGTGTAGGATGATTGTTATAGCACCAAGGAGTGGGTAGAGCGCCGTAAGCGGAAGAATCTCGTCATCAAGGAGCTTCACGTGATTGATCCCAGCCTTGGCCTTCTCAACTCAAGGAACGAGGTGATCAGCGAGAATTGGAAGGCGTTTAAGAAGGAGCGCCTCTTCTCTAGCGCGACAATGGACATCCTCCTTGAGAGACCTGGTGAAGCCTACTTTGGCAAAGCGAAGAGCACGCATGCGAAGCATAAGACGAGCTCTGAGTTGTCCCAAGACGCGTACGATTTTTTAAATCATTTCTTGACCACAAAGCCAAATTCGAAAGGCCATCTACAAAGGCATACTATCGGGCATATGAGGTGGCCCGAAACCAGTACAAGGACTGGGCGGTGAAGTCCTGGACTGCGGAGACAAGTAATCGTTTATCTCTCGGGGTTATAGACTTCCGGTCGTTGCCAGGGGTGGAGAAGAAGGAGAGTTCTACGATGGAGAATCCTTTTTTCTTTGAAGTTCTGTCTTCACTTCAAAAGAGCAAGAAGCCGGCACTTGAAGATGTCAAGTCGTGGCTCTTCATATGTGGGGACGAGAAAGAAGAGGCCCAAGTGACGATCTTCGTGGAGTCTAACAAGGATTTGAACAAATACTTGGTTCACTACTCCTTGTACTGCGTAGGGAAAAATGACAGGATTGGGGATCTTGCGGCCGCGAAGACACCAAAGAAGGTGTTCCTTATATTCTTGCAGCACCCTGAGAACACCAATCAAGTCACTATTCCGTTGGAGTTCAACTGTCCCGAAACAGCTCGCTATATGAAGGCCCGTGCTTACAGTGAGCTAGAGTATAGAATTTATAACACGGAACTGTGTATGGAATTCTATCTCTGGCTGGTGAAGGCATTCGCAAGGGCGGGCACGGCAGTCTTCTCTGCCTTCACAGGGGGGAAGTTGACTTGCGCTTCGGTGGTGAGCACCGCGGCCTCAGTTTAGCGCGAGTCGCTCTGAATAGCAATTCCTGATTTCATTTATTCTGTGATATGTATTTTTATTTGCTGTGTATATGTGCTATGTCAGTTCAACGCGGGTCGCGCTGAAATGCATGTTGCAAGATATGACGGTCATAACTCCTTTGTTTGTCTTTGACAGATGAGTAGGGTGGACGTTTATGTAACGGGTACATCGGAGTTGTCGCAGTGGTGGGAAGATATCTGTACCAAGGCAATGACGTTGGACATTGCGGACTTCTTGGACAGCAGCTACTCCATCCACTTTGCCGAAGTCCCTTCCTCCTCTAGGAGGAAGCTGAGGTCCGCTCAGAATTCCCCATTGAGTCAGCAAAGGAATAGGCAGACTCATGTCTCTGATGAAGTCCTGTATGATTCCGAGGAGGAGGAGGAAAAAGAAGAAGAAGAAGAGCTTGAAGACGATGGGATTGAGGGACTGGACGAGATGACTACACCAACCAGTCGTCCATCCACAGATATTCCGGGGTCGTCTGCAAGCTCTATGTTGCCTCCTCTCTCTCAAACGCCGCGGACTCCAATTGCATCGGGACGGCCGGACAAGAAGAGGAAGCGGGATACGATCACCAGTATTGCTAAGCAACTGGTGGAGATCCAACAGCAAAATGCCATCTCCCTAGCCAACATGCAGAGACAGACCGAGTTAATGCAGCAACAGATTGAGCTGGCTCTAGCGCTGATGAGGGTGGACAATGCAAAGGAAAGGCTGGCGAACATAGAAATCCACAAGAGTACTTAGGCGTGGATGCGAGAGGAGTCGAAGGCAAACATGGAGCTCTCCCAACAGAACAGGGACATGCTCCAAATACTGATCAAGAAGATCAGTATCGAGCCCGTTGCAACGCTGCCGCCTGCTTCTGGAGAGCCAATTTTGCAGTTGCAGGGACAACCATCTGGTTCCAATATTAGCAATGCCTCCAGTCCTTCCAATCCGCTCAAGGATGCTGCGCCTCTTCTTGCAGAAGCGCCCACGCCAACACCCCCTCCCCCGTGCAAGGGTGATGTAGCCTACCCGTCTTCTTCAACGAATCGTGAGGCAACCGGAGCAGAGGAGAAGCACCTCGAATCCAGAGCAGAAGCGCATGGGGAGACGTCATTGATAGGCCTTGGGCAGAACCTGCCCATGGATACTTCCGAGGTGGCTCCTGGAAGTGACGCCCTGCCCACCGAAGATCCACCAGCAGGTTCAGCCCAATGAAAACTTAGTGTTTTATGTTGTAGTTTTAGCGCGGATCGCGCTAATCTGTATTGTAGAAGAGTACCTGTAGCTTTCATTTCAGATACAGTGCTCATTTTTGATGTACTTCTAGTCTGAATAGCGTCAACCAAAGTGGACGCATTTTCCAAATTGTAAATCTGTTGTTTGCGACAGTGTAATATATCACTTACATGTATTCTTGCCTCCACTTGAAATCGCAGGCCTTCCAAATCTTAGAGAATCGCTTCCAGAGTCTGAGTATCCTATCGATCACTCTCAATTGCCAGCGGAATCATCCCTCCCGATTGAGGACGTTGAACCTTTGAATCATCCCGTGTCTTTGGAAATCGGTGATGACATTGCATTGCAGGATCATTCGCTAACGCGTCGTGAAGGACATGAGAAGCCTTCACATTCTCAAGTACCGAAGGTATGACAGTTCTCTCATCTTCTCATGACTTCATTAGACACAGTCAGTCATGGTTTTGCCGCTCCTGTGGCATACTTTCCTGGTTGATTTTACGTGGTTCCCCATCTCGGCTAGTTTCACGATCGTAACTAGCCTCAAACTCCTACGTTTCTTGTCAAGAATCCGATCCTGCACTAGCTTGTGAGGAGGAATCCAAGGGAGGGCGCCGGTCATTGAGGTCGGGGGTGGCAGACAAGTGGATTAACGTCGTCCTAGACCTCAATGGCGTTCTGTGCCTCTGCGAGGATTGGAAGTCACAGGGGTCAAGGTTGCAATTTAACCGGGACTCAGAGCCTCACTCTGTCGTAGTGGCTGCAGTAGTTGGGCCCAAAGCCGTCTACATCCGTCCAGATTGCGCTCACTTCTTGAAGGAGTTAGAGAAAATAGCAATCATCTCCGTGTGGAGCTCCATGAAAAAGTCTACCACGGAGGAAATCTGTGCATACCTTTTCCGAGAAGGAAGCCTCCCCTTCCTAGTTCTTGGGCAGGACTCATGTAAGACGGTCAAGTGCAAGGATAAGTTCGGAAGGATGACCACTTATAAGGAACCTGGATCCAATAAGGACTTGTTCCTCAAAAATGTTGAATTCCTCACTGCTGGCTTCCAGGGATCCTTCTCGCTCGATAATACAATCATAGTCGACGACAGTCCTCGCAAGCATGTCATGAATAGCCCAGAGAATGTCATATTAGTGGATCCTTGGAGTAATCGAGGGAATGGTGATAGGGACACGTTTCTTCTAGGGGTCCTACTTCTCTGGTTCCGACAATTGCACGGTAGCCGGGACGTGGGGCTCAAGTCCTTCCGCCAAAATGTAAAACGGAAGATTGGAAAAAGAATGCTGTGCGAGGAGAGGGGTCGTCGAGAGTACGACAAACTGATGGCAGTGGTCCGGGGGTCACCTAGTGTTTTTAATTAGTGTTGCTTCCCGAGGTATGCAGCTCATTTTTATTTCGGCGATTATGCTGCATGTGCAGCAGTTATCAAGTCATATGTATGCGGCAGTTGCACTTCAGCGCGGGTCGCGCGAATGTGTAGCATGTTATAATCTTCGTTTCGGTAGTCCGGAGTCCCTTTATTCGTGCGTTACTAGAAGCGGCATGCTCTTAGGTGTCTGTAGTGATTTTGGGTGATGCAACTGTGGAGTGTTTCTCATGCTAATTTGGTTTCCATTTCTGTTAGATGCAGAATATCCCGAGCGAAACTAGGCTCAATGCGGACATGCCTTGTCAAGCGTCGGAGGACTCCATCCTTGACTATGGATAGTACGTTATTCTCAGTACGGGAAATTTTCTTTGCTCGGCGCCTACGCTAAATTCGTCCATGGACTTCTCCGTCAAGAACATTGAGGACGGAGTGGTAAATAGTCCTCCCAACAAGAAGGTGCGCCTGCTTGTGTCGTGCTCGCCGTCTCCATTGCGTTTTAGGGAGGTTCGGGAGAAGTCAATGTCGCCAACTGTTTCGGAGAAAGGGACGCAAAAGAAGCTGTATGAAGATGCTAATTATTTGGTATCCACAACAGAAGTAAAGAAATTTGTGCCTGTTGGACAACATTCAAGAAATGATGCTCTCCCTGTTGTTGCGCTCGCACTCCCACGTTGCCGTGCTCAAACTTAGGCAGGAAGACTAAAGAGGAAAGTCCTTAAGCCATCGGGTAGTCATTCGTCGACTCGTACTTGGGACGCGTGGGAGGAGAGGTCGTTAAGAGCACAGAGCTGGGAATTCATTCAATAGTGTGGGACAATCAATAAGGGAGGATATAGTCACGGACCGGAAATTCTGAAGGCCTTGGAGAAGATGAAGAATTCATCTCGTAGTTGTTAGGTCTTGATTCTAGATGTAAAAAAAACATTTTGGATGGATTCATCCTAGAGTTACATTTGTAAGTATTGAAGTAATTCTATTAATAGTAATACGTGCCTCATAAATGCATGGTATTTCTGAAATCTTTATGTGCGCACTTGTTTTGAATGTCATGGCATTGAATTCCTAGGTGATTGAAGGCCTAGAGGCCTCTTTGTTTGTCACTTGTGCACGTCAAAAGTTGCAAAGTTCTGGAATAAAGACTCTCATTTCCTTGGAAAACTCCCAAAATAGTGAATATAATGTTACAACGGATTGATAACAATATGCTCAAGTGGCATTATAGACTTGGGCACATCAACATATGTTTCTTGAATCCTATAAACTCACACAATTTGGTAATAGGTTTGTCAAATATCAAATTGACTCTACCATTTTGTGACGGTTGTTTATTCGGCCAACAAACAAAACAATCTTATCCAATTGATGGTGCTACATGAATTATTGTGTTGCTTGCCTTGATCCACATAGATTTGTGTGAACCCATGCACTCACCATCGCTTAGTGGTTCTGTTTATTTTCTCCTATTTATTGATTACTTACCAAATTCATCATTATGTGTTTTTTGTTTAAAAAAAAGAAGCTTTCTTGTATTTTTAGGATTACAAGAAACTTGTAGAAAATCACTTTACAAATAACAAGATTCTTATTCTAAAATTAGATAATAGGGGAGAATTTACATCAAAAGCCTTTAATAAATATTGTCTTGTCTTGATCATGGCATTAACCAACACCAACTCACCAATCTTTACAATCTTGCACAAAATGGAATTTTTTAACATAAGATTTGGACCTTACTTGAAACAATTCACAATATGCTTCATGTAGCTCAACTACCAAACTCTTTTTGGGTTGAAGTTGTAGCCATTGCTTGTTACTTATAAAATTGCTCTTATACTTCAGCTTTGAATAATGTAACATCTTATAAACTTTGGATGGATCTTAAACCCGACTTAAGCAATCTTCGTATTTTTAGTTGCTCCTCTTATGCCCATAATCTTGATCATCAAAGAACAAAACTTGACATTAAAATTGTTAAGTGCGTATTTCTTGACGTTGATATTTCTAATGGTATCAAAAGATATTGATTATATAACCATGATACTCAATGACTCTTTATTAGTCGCAATGTTGTTTTTTCTGAAAATTATTTGTTACCCGGTGGTGGTTTGCCTTTTCTCGACAACAACAATTCATCTACTTGGTCGGATGATCCTAGTGACTTATATGCTATTCGTAAAATTTTCCAAAGGCAACCAATACTTAACGACAACTTACCAACCATCCAACTTGTTAACAACTTGAAGCAAGTTCCACCAATGATCCTACCTTATCATGATCCTCTAGACTCACGACTAAATACTCCACCTTCTCTTTCTACACATCAATGACCTCATAAGCGACAAGACCAATCCAATCAATCTCTTCCAAGATAGAGCTCTTAGTGTCCCAATAAAAGACAATAGACTACTCCAAGATTCCATAATATAAATTTATATAGTTTTGGATTATTGGTGCAATTTGTTGAACCCCTCACAGTTACCAAAGCCTTTTCCAATAATGATGCTTGAGACTGTCTGAAACTTGCCATAGATAAAGAATATAATTCTTTGATTGCTAATAAAACTTGGGAACTAGTGGACCCTCCACCACATCGTTCCATTATTAGCACTAAATGGCTTTTTTGGCACAAGTAAAATTCTAATGGCTCATTAGCCAAATATAAAGCTTGATTTGTTACTAGTTTGTTTTTTCAACAACTAGGCCTCAATTTTTACAACACTTTTTCTCTTGTTATTAAAACGACTTCTTTGAGACTTTTATTAGCTTTTGCTACACTATATGACTATTACATCCATCAAATGGATGTAATAATCAGGTTCTTGCATAAAGTTTTACAAGAGGAAATTTTGATTTCTCAACTAGAAGGATACATCAAACCAAGATCATAATACAAAGTTTATCATCTTCTTAAATCTCTATATGGACTTAAGTAAGGACTGCGTGGTTTGGTACAAATTGTTTGATACTTTCCTCCTAGCCCAAGGATTCTTCAAATGTACTATAGATCCTAATGTCTATTTAAAAAATATCATTCTTTCATACTATTCCTCAACTTATATATTGATGATGTATTAATCTCCAATGATCTTCAATATCTCTTAGTTAACAAAGCCCTATTTTTCAATGTTTTTCTATAATTGACAAAGTGATAATAATGAGATAGAATATATACTTGGCATTTAGATTAGTCATCATTGCTTTAATAAGACACTCATATTATCCCAATCGAAATATATTGCGGACATCTTAATAAATTTAATATGTTCACTTGTAATTCAATGAGCACACCTCTTAAAAGGTGGAATTCACTATTTATAAGACTAGAGTGTTGATTTCACCCAAGATGAAATTATTGTTATAAAAATTGTGACGTATAAGCAAGTTTTTAGAACATTACAATACCTAGTTACCTACACCTAGTAGAACCTTGCTTTCCCAATCAATCATTTATCTCAGTTCATGATCAATCCCATCCCAGTTCATTGGCTTGGTGTTAACCCATCAAGGCCTAACGAGGTTTCCACAATGGAGGTTTTCAATGAGTTGCCCCACTTTGATATTTTTTTGCGCATGGATGTGCTTGAAATTTTTAATTTTAACTCTATAAAAGTGAAAAATACTTTTTCTTGTATGCATGGAATTAATTGTGGAAAATATTGACTGTTGGATTTTTAGATTATAACAATTTTAGATAATCAACTCTTTAGGCAAATAATGCAGCCTTTAAAGAAGAAAAATTATAGGAAGATGAATAATTCTTTTTTGTCCTCCAAAAGAATTATATTAGAATCTAGGACAAATGTTATATTTTTTTATTTAAAAAATTGAGAAACAAAAAAGTCTCTCAAATTTGTAGACATTTTCAAACAGAAGGATTAGAAAGTCAAAACTCACCAAATTGGATCCTACAAAATTGAAAAAAATTTATATATGCATTATTTTTTGAAGTTTAACAATGGATATTATTAACATTTTATTTGGAACATCTCCTCAAATTTTGGAATCATTCTAATTATTTTTGTATTCTTAATCACACTAGATTGAATTTTGTATTCTTAAAATTGCTAAAAATCCAAATTTGAATTTTTTTTCTCCAAACATAGTTTTTTTGTAGAAAGTGAAGACTAGAAATGTCGAAAAAAATGTTTTCTTCCATCAGGGTTGACAAATTAGTACATCCGCCCCAAAATAGCGTCCGTAACCTGGACGTCCGTCCTCACGGACGCTAGCGGACGTAGCGTCCCTCTCGCCGTCGAAAGGCGGACGGACGGGGCGGACGGGGTGGACAAGGCGGGTGGGGCGGACAGGCGGACAGGTGGACGGGGGATGGCGTCCGTGAATGTCAGTGGATGCTGCGGACACAGCGTCCGCGTCCGGACGTTCTGTCAACCTTGTCTTCCATGCCTATTGTTTCTTTCATTGTAAACAAATTATGCTTGCTTCCTTTTCTATTAGACTACATTTCCTAAATAAAGTTTTAAATATTTTTTACATTAAAATTTTGAAAATTGGGGAACACAACAAGTACGTTAACTTGTTACTCCACAAGTCCCTAGTTTACAAAATATTGAGATTTGTTTCACCTTACTGGGAATTTGCCATTGAAAATTTGAAGAGGATACATTATGTCTTTTTAGTCCTTGTGGTGTTAAACAACTTCTACATTACTTAAAAGGAACAATGCACATTGGTCTCTCTTATTAGGGTACTCACTTTGACTCTTCTAAGTACTTCTATTTTTTATACTATTATGGAATGGAGTAATGCCGATTGGGCTGGTGATCATGATTCATGACATTCTACCTCAGTCTAGCTACATTTTCCATCTTGATTCTTCATACATTATTTCTTGATAGAATAGAAAACAATTAGTTGTTGTTCTTTCTTCTATGAAAGGCAAATACATAGCAACAATTACAACTGTCAAGGAATTATTATGGCTTCAAGCAATAATATTTGAGCTATAATATCATTTATAGCTTCCAAGTATTCTTTACTCTAATAATCAATCCTACATTACTCTCAACAAAAATCCAAAGTATCACAATCGTTCCAAACATATTGACTTATATAATGGCATTTTGTACAAGAGAAAATACAATTACAAATCTTTAAACTTATGTTACTTCTACAATTACTATGTGGGCTAATATATTAACAAAATCATTCTCCAAAATCAAGCACTATGCTTGCCTCCACGACTTCGATCCAACAACTTCCTCTGGTAATTTGTAGCAAGGGAATGTAACTTCTTTTGAAGCTTAAAAGCCTAACTTCAACTTTTGCAATATCTCAAGGCTTGAAGTTCAAACTTTATAAATTAGTTCGGCTATGCAACTGAGGGAATCATGTTAGCGAAGTAACAAACTATGGATTCAATGATTATGCTAGACATAGAGTTACACTATTATGTTAACTAAAATGGTGTCCTTTCTTTTTATAAGAAGACTATTCTTGTTGTAGACATTATCACCATTAATAAACTTACATATTTTGTCTTCTTGTGACCATTACATTTTCCATATGCTTTTTAAAACAATCTATTTTAATATTGTTACATCTTACTAGTTTTCAAACTTCTTATATCAAATAGTATAAACATCAATCTTAATTTTAGTGAAATTAGCTTGATTTGGGTCTTTGATCTTTGAGTTTTTTGAGTTTTGATTTGATTATATTTATTTTAATTTTTAATTTTAATTTTTGAACATATTTATGTTTATTTTTAGTTGTGATCATCTTTTTTCCCTGCATTGTAATTTAACCACTAATTATCCAAGCAACCATATGAAGTCAATATGAAATTTCAAGCTTGTTTTGGTTTGGTAGCTAAATTCTTTTGAACGTTTCAAAAAAATTGACGCATAGTTTGGCGAGGTAACCCCTAAAGTTCTTTGACTATGTTTTCGCCAAAGACGCTCTAAAACTACCATTTTTATACAAGTTTCAAAATTTAGAAAAAAAAACATTTTTGGACACATGTAACCATCAAGGCTTTTTTTTGGCACCTAGGTGCTAGTTTGCACCTGCTTGGGAACCTTGGCAAACTTGCTATCAGAACTTCAACTCAAAAAAGTGGTTGGGATCACTACATCCGCATCGGAGGTTGATTGCTGTGGAATAGATCGGCGCTGCACCCGTCTCGTGATTTTAGATTGATCGCCACTCCTATTCTATTTCAGCGCCACAATCACTGATGTAATTGTCTGTCTTCGTCACTCTGATCCATCAATCCCCACTTCCTGCTCCGGATGCTTTGTTAATATTGCCACTCCCTCTTAATTTCGGTGTTCATGCTCGCATTGAGGTCACCAATAATTGTAAAGGTGGCCATCATGATTTCGCCACTATCGTCTTGAATTATCTCTGTTTTGTCACTTTCATGCTATTGTGGACCTAGGCATTTCACTAGGCAAACTTCTACGACATCTTAGGCTATACGCTACTTGGTTGTAGTCCACTTCTTTCAATTTGAATGCTTGGTGTTAATTGTACTGTTAATTGCTTGTTGTTTGCGGAAATGGAGGAATTGCATTGCCATGCAGGTTCGATGAGTTCCATGCACTTAAAATTCATGAGAATTCTTTGTTTTGCTCATGAGTTTCGTCTGTTTGTTTTCTTCATGAATCGCCTTGTCATTTGCTTGGTGGTCATGAACCCTTGCAAAGTTCGTTGGTTGCTATCTATTTCATGGAGTGTGGGTTCTTTGGGATGGAGTCAAGCAAGGAAGATTACAAAGACAATGTTGTCAGCAAAGCAGTTTGTGTTCTTGAAGCTACACAATTGGCGAAGAAAAACGCAGAGAAGGTCACTAAAGAGGCCTTGGAGATTGCGTGTAGGAAGTAGAAATGGAAGGGAAAGATCGTAGAGTTGCAGAAGACTGAGGCACGAAAGAAAACTGTAAATTCTTATTTCATGTCTTCGCGAGGTTCGGGAGCACGTCAACCACTTTTTCTTGTGTTGGATAGCTCAATGCCGGATGTTCCTAACGCAGAGCTACTTTCCACTCAAGAATATTTGAGCGATGACAACGGAGGGTGGAAGATTGCGCAGGGAAGAAGCACTTCGGTGTCCATGGATATAGTAAAAAACTCGGGTTCATCTTCGACTTCAAGTGACACAGTTGTCCTAAGTGCAAAGTCATTGTTGATCACTCTTTTGGAGGACTCTGAGGAAGTATATGATGATGAATATGTCGAAGTACTAGTGGACTACGAAGGATTTGAGGATGATTCAGACTTTCAGTCACCCTTGTCAAAGATAGGTGGCACTAGCTGCGACAAATCTTGGAGTTCACGATCAGAGATTCAAATACAGTACAATAGACATTGCAAGTTCCAAACTATGATGGGTTGCGAAATTGCCTTGGGCAGAGGGGATTATGGCAACGGATGGAATTTTGCATATGGTGAAATTCAAAGTCTACAATGCGGTTGATCATAAGTCTTGTGTGATGGCTCCAAAGTCTAATATGTTGTTCAAGCACGATGGAAAAATGACAACCAAGAAAGATTTGCTTCAATACAAGGTGAAAGCCGAGGAGCAGGACGTGGCAATGGAATGCAAACATTAGAGGAACATGAAGTTATATGCAAGTCAAGGTACCAACGTTCGTCCTTGAGCAAGTGTGGAGGCCAAAAAGAAACGAGTGCATTTTGCAATATTATTCCAATTGCTAGCCGATGGCTACCCTATGCTAGAGTTTCAATCCCATGCTCCATTATGCAAACTTCTTGGTGTACCTAATCTCCCATCTACTCATTGGTGTGACAACTCAAGTTGGATCATAGTAGGATACATGTATAAGCTAGTGCTCAAGGAGACTATGCGGTGGATTGCAAATGCACGGTACACAGTTGTGATGGTGGATGAGGTAACAGTAGTGGGCAACTCTAGCTTCCTTTTAGTTCATGCTTACATTGTCAAAAATTGGGTTCAAATTCCTCTGCTAATTTCTCTTGAGCGGGTAGAATGCGCCCCGAATGTAGAGAACTTGACAGAGCTCATTGTTAAGGCAATCAATTTAGAGGGGGGGCTTTTACAATTGTCTGTCACATAGAAACTCATAAGTTTTGGGGTAGATGGGGCTTCTACACTCTAGGGAAATAGGATAGGTGTCACTCTACAAATTAAAGAGAAACATGCCCCTTTTGTAATTGGCATACATTGTGTGGCTTACCGCTGCAACCTAGCATTGAAGGCATTGTTGAATTTAGGAATTTTTGCTACCATCGAGAAACTTTTTAGTGTGACTTATGCTTACTTTTGCAAAAGTCCAAAATGTTTGTTTGAGTTCAAGCAATTGGCTAAGCTCACTGAAACCAAGGGACTGAAGATGCTTAAAAATGTTAAAACACGGTAGGTTAGTCAGATTGAGCCCCTCCGACGTCTCCTATCAGAATACCGTACTTTGATGACTACCGACTTAACAGAAAACAACAAGGCAAAGGTTTGTATTCTACCTCATTCTTATTGTCTTGGCAATTCACTTATGTTTGCATTGGTTGTTGCATTTGAATTCATAGCAATGAGCACTCCAAACGTTTTTGGAATTGGGACAGGCCGTGATAGGCTTTTTGGTTTTTTGTAGGCTTGCTTGCAATTGCTTCTTGACCTGTATACATTGCTGGAGATGTGTGTGTTGCTTCTATTTCTAGAAGCAATCAACACATTAGTCCTCTTTGTGCAGAAGAAGGATGTCTATGTCTGTGACTTTGTTGTTGCAGTGCAGGTTTGCCGGGCCTCACTATACCACATGTACGAAGACAAGGGAACTTCATTTAGCACCAATAAATTCTGGAGCTTCAACAATTTGTTAGCTTGTTCTTATGAACGAATCTCCATTAAGTGACTTTGTGACTTGAATGACAACTTTGCAGTGTTGACCTTCATTTGCCATGGGGAGTAGATACATGCTAAACACAAGGATGCTCTAGTGGACCAACATATTTGGGCAAACTTGCTCGGCAAGGTTAAGGAAGAGTGCACTGGTAAGTTTTTCACCTTTAATCTTTCTATTTCTACATTTTTAGATTCATGTGCTTACAACCAACGATGAACTAAGAACATGTTGAATTTTGTTATCAAAATGACTAGAAGCTAGCAGTGTTATCGTCTATTTAATTGTACCATGCAAATTAACCTACTGTGTTTGTGGTTGTAGAAGCCACTAAAGTGCTCATAACAGAGTTCGATTCACAATTTCCAAATCACTACATCATGAATGCATTTGGTATTTTCTACCCTCAGTATTGGTGCCAAATAAATGTTGAAGATGCATTTGATGGTCACTTGCGCACTCTCATGGATATGTATGGTCACAGCAAAATATTAGGGGAGGGAGATAACACACTCCTCATTAAATCCCTCATTGACTGTGACGCTCTCATTTTAGAACGTGCCTTGTTCAAAACATGTATGAAGTCTAACTATCGCATAGCCATGCTCCCACCATTTGATGTTAATCTGTTGACAAAGATTTGGCAGGTCTTAGACAGCAACAATAGCTTGACACAGAACTTTTGTGAGTTTCTTAAACTTGCTGAGATGGTTGTAGTGCATGTGTTGGGATCCGTTGAAGACAAGCGTTTGTTCTCTAGCATTGGATTCTTGAAATCAAGGTGCACAACAATTTGGAAAGAGCACATTGAGGTGGTTGTCAGCATATACTCTCAACAAATTTTAACCTTGGAGAGCTTTCCTTATGAGAAGGTATTTGAAGAATGGTTTGTTTCAGCTTAGTGGGGGAGGTATCTAGTAGGTGTTTAAATTCTTATGCAATTGTTGTAGTTGTAGGCTTAGTTTGATGCTAGCCAAGTCATATGCTAAACAAGAAGGTAGTTCAGTGTAGGTAGTTTGGAGTTCATAGCTTTGACAAGGTAGGTAGTTCATTCATATAGGGCAAAATCGGTTGGTGAGATTACCCTATACCCCAACATTAGAATGTCTTTTGGCCGGAGCTCTCATGTTCACAGCATTGTTCAAAGTGCTTTTCCACTTGAAAACTGAATTAACGTATTCACATATGCTTCCCAATGTGTGCAAGTCTTATGAATTGTTGTATTTGTAGTAGCGTGCATTGGAGCATCATGTTTCTTTTGCACTTCCTAGAGGCTTTTATGATTGTCTATTGACCTTGCATAGTGATGGCCCAATTCTTGGTAATTTTTTGGTATTTGAATTGTGAAACCTTTATGTACTTGTATGCTTGCAAAGAAGTTTTTCATTTAAGCATCAAAGGGGTTTTGGGGTGGGTGTAGGACAATGTCATGGTAATTGAGCAACTTGTGGAGATAAGATACCTTCTCTGTGTGCTTCGAGTAGTGGCCGAATTTCTCTCTTTCATACAACATTTGGGAATTCATTGTGAGCCTACGTATGCTTGCAAGGCATCTACATATGCTTTGAAATGAAAAAAAAATGTAGGTCTTGTTTGTCTGCTTCATTGCAATCTCTATGGTTTGCATAATTAATTCATTATAATAGGCAAATAGGTTGTGAGAGAGACTTAAAAAAAATGGTGTAATAATGTTTAAAAGTGATCCACATTGTCACCATGTGAATGTGCTCTCATATGAATGTGTAGTCATATGAATGTGTTGTCAAGTATATTTCTCAAATCTGGCATTTAAACTCAAAAAAAGAAATAATGTGTTTAATTGCCATTTTCTTTTCTTTACTAACGTAAGCATCAGAGGAGGTTTGGGTAGGTGCAGGTGTAAGGTTGTTTAGAATGCAATGGCATTTAATTGTACTGTTGAACTCATTTTTGTAAATATTGAATGTGCACATTGCTTCTCTTGTTGCCAATTGCTTTCACATAGTCACCACTAGAAGTGCCTTTTGCACCTTCATTTCGCCACTTTCTAAATTGTAATTCTATGAAAATCACCAAAAATCTTTCAGCTAAAGTCTCCAGTTTGCCAAAATGAACTCAAACAATAAAAATAAATTGCCAAATGCTACTCCCCAAAATTTCCCTCTTTGCCACTCTGAAATTGCCAAGTGGTTGCACAAGTTGCCACCTCAATGTCCACGAAGTATAAAATATCGCCTTTTTGTTCATTTATAATATCTGAAAAAAAGAAACCCTGGTAACCCAAGGATCTTGAAGTACACTATTTCAAAAAGATGTGGTAAAAATTTCAGAAATTTTCACTATATAGATTGTAAGATATCTGCAATTGAAATGACAAAATCATTTTTTTGTCCTTGCAAAAAATCGGGCAGCTAAACTTCACAAAGTCATATTTGTACAAAAAAATGTTCAAAATGATTGCAATTCTTTGGATTCATTCTTCAAAGCATGTTGGCTATATGCTTGAATTTTTTTTGATCATTTGAAATTGTATAAAATATAGGAAAAAAATAGTAAGTAGAAAAATGTAGAGAATGGTTCAAAATACTAAATTATTAACAATTTATTTATGGAAATGAAAAATGCCAATCCCAATGGTTGTAATGTTGTAATAAACAATCTTCACCTAATGTTTTTATTTTTTCTTGAAATATTGAAAATTGAATTCAATAAAGGACTTCAAAGTTTATTTTAGAGTAGAGAATCTATAACTGCTCACAAACTAAAACACCTTATACCTTTTGACTCATTAATCAAAATGGAATGATTTAAAGCTTTTAATGTAAATAAAAAAATAAAAAACCAATTTCATATTTGGATTTTTGAAAAAAATGATTCTTTCAAATCTGCCCAAATTGTCACATCCCTATCCCCTTGGGGTGCTTGAAATGCCTTAATGAGCAAAGGGGACCTTGGTGGTGACTCCCCAAACCTTGCAATAGACTAAGAAGGGAGTTTTGAGACACTTCCAAGTGAACAAGGCGCAATAGCGCCCTAGATTTGAGGGTTATAGTAGAGTATCATACATACTTGGAAAGCTCTTGAAAAGACACACCTAACCGTCTAAAGAATGCGTAATTTTGATTAGTTGACTAGAAGTTATAGTCGTTCAAAATTAAAGGTGTCCTAATGACACCGGGACACTTTAGGCATAAAAGTAAGGAATCCTTCAAGGAAGTTTGGCATGTAGTATATCATTGAAAAGATAAGAACACAAGGATGCTAAAATGACAAGCATTATGAGGTTCTAAGATATGAGTCAAAAATTATGGCCAAGAGAAGGGCCGTGGTGAAGGTGTGACGCCTCCTTCAGTGGACCCAAATCTTTGAAGGGCCATAATGTCATGAGAACTTGTTCAAATGGGACAAGTGAATAGTCCATCAACATTTACTTGTCGCATAAATATATAAAATGCACTCATATATTGGATTTGGAGCTTTAAGCGTAGAGTTAAGCAGTTTGAAAGTTCGGAAGTCCAAATAGTGAGGAAACAAAGGGAGTTCAAGTTGGATTTAGGTGGTCTTTCAAAATCCAAGGTAGGTTGAAGACCCCTTTTGACATAGAAAGAAGGGGGGTTGCCAAATTCCATAGAAAGTACTATAGGAAGGGTTGGTCTCCCTCTTCACTTCCTCTTGGAGCCTTGGTGAGTCCTGATGAACCTCAGTGACTCAAGGTTGGTAGTAAGTTTTCACCACTGGCTCCAAGGCACTATAGGGCACTTGTGTAAAGTGTCCTATGACACCGGTTGGGATGGAACCCCACTTTAAACTAGCCCATAGTCAATGTGTTATGAATGGAGAGTCTCGATTAGCAATATCAAAGAGTAGCAAATACACAAAGGACTAGTTTGGGATAGGGTGCTTTTCAAAGGCGGTGAGGACCATGGCGAGTAGTACCACTACGGGCCTTACCATTCCAAAATGAAACTCCACCCTATATCACCAAGTAACATGTTTGGTGTCATGTGCGGAATATGTATTAGAATCCTAGTGACTGGGACTTAGCAAAGTGAGTTGGAAATGGAGACTAATTCTATAGGTCTGTGGCATGTGCAGCGTTGTTGGATAGAGAGGAGCGCGCTTTGGGAACACACGGTGTATTTGGCTGCAACTATATGTTGTATACTCGGTATCTTCTTCAATCTTTAATCTTTAGTCTTTAAACGGTGTCCGTTGGCCTATTCTGTGTGGACTATAGATAGATATAAGGGTCAGGGAAGGGATAAGAAACCACAGGATACGAGACAGGTAAAACGGGACAGTAGACACGAGCTATTGTTCGAATGATGGGATCCTAAACCTCAAATTCACTGTCTGCTGGCCAAAACTCCAGACTGTGAGAACAAGCAAGTCTCGACCATGTGGGCCATTAACCCCATTTCGTCACCATGACAATAAATGGGGTTGAGTCTTGGTTTTACCCAGACCGCCTGCAACAAGGTTTACAAAGCAAAAGGAAATAAAAGACAACGAGCCTCCAAATCAAGCTAGGAATAACAAAATCACATCCCACACATACATATAAAAAAAAATCCAAAACATTCCTCTTCAAGTCTTGCACTCTTCAAGTCTTCAATCTTCAAGTCTTCAATCTTCAAGTCTTCAATCTTCAAGTCTTCATGTTTTAATAAAAACAATGAGAAATCTTCAAAGCAGTAAACCCTAAAGTAGCTGCGACCTTTTATCTAGTACCAAAAATGGCTCACAACTCCAAATGCTAAGTGCAATAACAATTTGGAAAGCTAACTCAATAACCTATCACCTCTTCAAATTTCACTTCATTTTAGACTATTGTCCAAAAGTTATAGGCAAACAAAGTGGTGGCTCTTCTTCTCCTTGCCAACCAACCACTGCCTCTTCAAACTTCTATAACTTTTGATCTACAAATCTTAAACACAAGTGTGATAGCAATTTGGAAAGCTAACACATCCGGCTACAACATGTGAAAATTTCACTAAAAATTAAAACTCTGTCCATACGTTACAGCCCAACAAAGTCTCGGTCTCTTATTTTGAGGACCCATTCAACCTCTAAACTTCTACACTCTATAACTTCTTCAATAAAACTCCAAATAGCTCGTGTGTAACTATTTAGAGAGATAAAGGAACAAAATAACACTCATAAAATTTTCAAAAAAAATCCTTATACTGACCGAAGGTTATGGCTTTCCAAAGTTTCGGCCTTGCTCTTCACAAGTGGCAGCCAACCTCCAAGTCTTCACACCTCCATAACTTCTTCCTCCAAGCTCCAAATCTTGAGTTTAATGACTCTTTGGAAAGTTAAGACTAAGATGAACACACTCCCATAGTCCCTTTGCAAATTGATGGACTAAACGTCAGCTATGGCTTGACAAATTCTCAGCCTTTCTTCATGAAAGGCACTAAAACTCCTCAAATTCAAACACTCATAACTTTTTCATCCTAACTCCAAATCAAACTTGCAAACTCATTTTGGAAAAGCAGTTTCACAAGGAACAATCTCCCCAAATTTCATTACCAAAGGCCTCATAAAATGAGAGATATCACTCCTTGAAGTTTTGGATTTCTTTCACACCAAAATTTCATTATTCACTCTTACACACACACACCTTCACACACAATAAGGAATCTCCCAAACTACTTTTCGACCCTTTTTAAGGCAAGGAGGTGGGGCACATCAATCTATACTCCTCTCCTTTCTAGCCCCACCAAAGATGCCCCTTTCTTTCCCCTTTCATATTTTCCAAATTCACCTAATCCCTTAGCAATTTTATTTAATGGAAAGGCAAAAATACATTAGCCTTCCAATCAACTAGATAAGTAAAATTAAATGAACAAACCTAATAAAAATATCACTATAGAGTAGCAACGTGCCCTCATGGACATAAAAGCGTTGAAAATCATCCTCTAGTCGCCAAGTCGCGGATTTGGTTGGTTGAAGAAGCGGTGGTCTTTGGCCGCCCGTCGAGTCGGGTTCGAATCCAATTGGACCCGTCAAGCGGCTTGGGTGGCCTATAGCTTGGCAAGCTAGTGAGGCAGGAAGTTGGACTAGCCAACCCGTCACCTACCCCCCTGAGCTGTGCTTGTAACAAGACGGTGTAATACCCATATGCTAACGGGTGCTTCGTTGCTTCAAACCGTGGTTCTCACCACGACCAACTCCTTTTATCTCAACTCTTTGTTTATTGAAACCCAAACACACAAAGCTCAGTAGATATATTTACATGATGGAAGAATTTCCATCAGGACAACGTTAGCTAGTTGGAGCTCAAGCGAAGTTAGAAAAAATGTGTGGTGAACCCATTGAGTAGTAAAGTGTGTTTTGAGCCGCTATACAAATTGCTCGAGTTGAGAAACAAACTACATATTAGGCTATAACTTTTAATTCATATTTCCAAATGTCTTAAAATTTAGTGCTTGTGAAAGATATTCCTTGTCCACACCTTTGATCAAAATTTGGAACAAAAACATGGAAATCTCTAGTCACATACACTTGCCTGAAATTTCTATATTGCCAAAAAACGCAATTTGGTCCTTTAGGGGTTAATTATTGATAACTTTTATTTTTCATTGAAAAGGGTAAATTTTTTATTTTTGAAATCTCTTCAATGGCATGTATGTACCATTAGAGCAAGACAGAGGTTTGCTAATTTAACTTAATTTCTTAACTTTGAGCAAAATTTGCCAATTTCTCTTAATTTGAGATCTAAAAAATCAAAAATATTCATTTGCTTTGAATTTGGTCCTAATAAAAAGAGTAAAGTGTTTTCATGATTTTCACCATTGGAATTTTATCCCCTAAAGTCCTATTGTCCTCCTAGGGGACAAATCGAAATTTGGGCAAGCTCTTGTGACTTCAATTTTTGGTGAATATTTTTGAAACTTTTCTATAAGATAGAAAAATTGATTAGCTATGTGGAAATATAATTTTAATTACAATTGGTGCCTGGGAGCAAAAGTTATACCACAAAAAGCCGAGAATTGAACTTAGCGGGCAATACAAAAAAAAGAAAAAAAGAAAAAAAAATTCTAATTTTTTTTAACCTAAAATGTTATATTTTTGACTACATGTGAAGCTATGATTTGTTTTATTTGAACTGATAATGAGATAGTTAAAAACAATAAATTTATTTTTCGAGCAATTTAAGCAACTTCTTGAAAAAATAACTTATACAATTCATTCCTAAATGCAATTTTCACAATTTTCACAATTTTTCTTCAGAGTATTGTATTTGCTTACTAAAACAATCTCACCATTAGGATTTTTGTCTTTCAATCCCATCTTAGAGCTATTAATAATTTATTTTTTCTTTACAATCTTAGACTTACTTCTACTTAAGAATTTTTTTTTAAATGAAAATTAAGTGTGTTTTTTTTCTTAAACTTTCAACTAAATTCTTAAAAAAAAATTTAATTCAAAGTCTATAGTGCAAAAAAATTCCACAAAAGGTGATCAAAGTCATCTAAAATTTCAGACCAGTGTTCAAAAAACATTTTAGCTTTGAATACTAATCTTGTAATCTATTGTCACACCTTTATTTCCTTGGGGTTCCCGAAGTGCTTTAGTGAGCAAAAGGGACCTTGCTAGTGATTCCTCAAGCCTTGCAATAGTCTAAGAAGGGAGAATGAGACACTCCTAAATGAACAGGGTGCAACAACGCCCTGGATTTGAAGGGTATAGTAAAGTGTCATACATGCTTGAAAAGCTCTTGAGAAGATGCACCTAATAGTCTAAAGAATGCATAATTTGAACAAGTGAGTCAAAAGTTATGGTCGTTGAGAATTAAGGGTGTCTCAGTAACACTAGGACACTTAGAGATTCCAAGGGGTTGTTTAGGCAATATTTCTTGGAATAAGGCATGTGATATTGTGATATACCATTGGAAAGCTATAAACACAAGAAAACTAGAATGACAAGAAGTACAAGGTTCTAAGCTATGAGTGAAAAGTTATGGCCAAAGAGAGGGGTCATAGTGAAGGCAAAATAGCCTCATCTGATGAACCCGAATCTTTAAAGGGTCATATCTTTGTAAGAACTTGTCTAAATGGGACAAATGAGGAATCCATCGGCATCTACTCTTCATGTAGATATCTCAAATGGAATTGTCTGTGGGATTTGGAGCTCTGACTACAAAGTTACATAGTTTGGAAGTTTGGAGGGGTTCAAACAACGATATGACTTGGTGATTTCAATTGGAAATGGGTGGTCTTCCAAAACCCAAGGTGGATTAGGTAACCCCTTTAATATAAGAAGGGGGATCTGCTTCAGCCCATAAAGATTACTATAGCATAGGTTGGTCTCCCTCCTCCTTCTCTTTTGGAGCCTTAGTGAGTCATGGTGAACCTCAGTGAGTCAAGGTTGGTGGTGAAACTTCACCATTGGCTCCAAGACACCATGGGGCACTTGTATGAAGTATCCCATAGCACCGGTTGGGATGGAACTCCACCCCAAACTAGTCCACATTCAATGTATTATGAGTTGAGAGTCCCAATTGGCAATACCAAAAGAAAGTAGCAAATACACCATAGACTAGTTTGGGACAGGATGCAACTCAAGGGTGGTAAGGACCGCAGTAAGTAGTGCCACCACAAGCCTTAGCATTTTAAAATGAAGCTCAATTCTATGTCACCAAGTGACAATGTGACATGCTCGGTGTCACATAGAGAGTGTGTGTGTTAGAGTCTCAGTGATTGGGACTTAGCAAAGACAAATTGAAAGTGGTGACTAACATTATGGATGGGTGATATGTGGAGTGTTAGTTAGTTGTGGCTTAAGGAGGTTGGAAATAAGGCGTAGTGAACCCATTAAGCAATGAAGTGTGCTTTGAGCTGCAATAATAGCACCTTGGATTTGAAGGGAATGATAAAGTGTCATACATGCTTGGAAAGCTTTTGAGAAGATGTACTTAACCAACCAAAAAATGTGTGATTTAAACTAGTGAGCCAAAAGGTATGACAGCTTAAAGTTAAGGAGTCCAAGTACTGCCGAGACACTTAAAGGTTCTAAAGGGTTGCTTATGGGCAATACTTCTTGGATTAAGGCATATGATATAACATTGAAAAGCTATGAACACAAGGAAGCTAGAATGACAAGTATTATGAGGTTCTAAGCCAAAAAACAAAAGTTATGGCCAAAGAGAGGAGCCATGGTAAAGGCGAAATGGCCTCATTCAGTAAACCTAATCTTTTGGAGGGCCATAACCTTATAAGAAATTGTTTAAATAAGACAAGTGAAGAATTTATTAGCATCTACTCATTTACTTCATATCTAATATGGGCTTGCATGTTGAATTAGGTGCTCAAACTGGAAAATTATAAAGTTTGGAGGTTTGGAAGTCCTTATAGTAATGTAATATGGCGATTGTGATTCGAAATGAGTGATCCTCTAAAACCCAAGTTGGATTAGGTACCTCCTTAGACATAAGAGGGGAGGTCAACCAAATACTAAATCCTAAAAATTTAAAGCCTTGAGATACTACAAAAGTTGAAGTAAGTCTTCTAAACTTCATAGGAAGTGACATTTGCTTGCTACAAATTACCAGAGGAAATTGTTGGATTGAAGCACGGAGGCAAGCATAGTGCTTGATTTTGGAGAATGATTTTGTTAATATATTAGCCTACATAGTAATTATAGAAGTAACATAAATTTAAAGATTTGTGATTGTATTTTCTCTTGTACAAAATGCCATTACGTAAAACAATATGTTTGGAACAATCCTGATACTTTGGATTTTTGCTGAGAGTAATGTAGGATTGATTATTAGAGTAAAGAATACTTGCAAGCTATAAATGACATTGTAGCTCACATATTATTGCTTGAAGCCATAACAATTCCTTGACAGTTGTAACTGCTACTATGTATTTGGCCTTCATGGAAGAAAGAGCAACAACTAATTGTATTCAATTCTATCAAGAAATAATTTATGAAAAATCAAGATGGAAAACGTAGCTAGACTAAGGTGAAATGTACTGAATTATGAACATTAGTCCAGTCATCATTACTCCATCTTGTAAGAGTACAAAAAAATAGAAGTACTTAGAAGAGTCAAAGTGAGTACCCTAATAAGAGAGACCAATGTACATTGTTCCTTTTACGTAACATAGAAGTTGTTTAACACCAAGCCAATGAACTGGGATGGGATTGATCATGAACTGAGATAAATGATTGATTGGGAAAGCAAGGTTCTACTAGGTGTAGGTAACTAGGTATTGTAATGTTCTAAAAACTTGCTTATACGTCACAATTTTTATAACAATAATTTCATCTTGGGTGAAATCAACACTCTAGTCTTATAAATAGTGAATTCCACCTTTTAAGAGGTGTGCTCATTGAATTACAAGTGAACATATTAAATTTATTAAGATGTCCGCAATATATTTCGATTGGGATAATATGAGTGTCTTATTAAAGCAATGATGACTAATCTAAATGCCAAGTATATATTCTATCTCATTATTATCACTTTGTCAATTATAGAAAAACATTGAAAAATAGGGCTTTGTTAACTAAGAGATATTGAAGATCATTGGAGATTAATACATCATCAATATATAAGTTGAGGAATAGTATGAAAGAATGATATTTTTTAAATAGACATTAGGATCTATAGTACATTTGAAGAATCCTTGGGCTAGGAGGAAAGTATCAAACAATTTGTACCAAACCACGCAGTCCTTACTTAAGTCCATATAGAGATTTAAGAAGATGATAAACTTTGTATTATGATCTTGGTTTGATGTATCCTTCTAGTTGAGAAATCAAAATTTCCTCTTGTAAAACTTTATGCAAGAACCTGATTATTACATCCATTTGATGGATGTAATAGTCATATAGTGTAGCAAAAGCTAATAAAAGTCTCAAAGAAGTCGTTTTAATAACAAGAGAAAAAGTGTTGTAAAAATTGAGGCCTAGTTGTTGAAAAAACAAACTAGTAACAAATCAAGCTTTATATTTGGCTAATGAGCCATTAGAATTTTACTTGTGCCAAAAAAGCCATTTAGTGCTAATAATGGAACGATGTGGTGGAGGGTCCACTAGTTCCCAAGTTTTATTAGCAATCAAAGAATTATATTCTTTATCTATGGCAAGTTTCAGACAGTCTCAAGCATCATTATTGGAAAAGGCTTTGGTAACTGTGAGGGGTTCAACAAATTGCACCAATAATCCAAAACTATATAAATTTATATTATGGAATCTTGGAGTAGTCTATTGTCTTTTATTGGGACACTAAGAGCTCTATCTTGGAAGAGATTGATTGGATTGGTCTTGTCGCTTATGAGGTCATTGATGTGTAGAAAGAGAAGGTGGAGTATTTAGTCGTGAGTCTAGAGGATCATGATAAGGTAGGATCATTGGTGGAACTTGCTTCAAGTTGTTAACAAGTTGGATGGTTGGTAAGTTGTCGTTAAGTATTGGTTGCCTTTGGAAAATTTTACGAATAGCATATAAGTCACTAGGATCATCCGACCAAGTAGATGAATTGTTGTTGTCGAGAAAAGGCAAACCACCACCGGGTAACAAATAATTTTCAGAAAAAACAACATTGCGACTAATAAAGAGTCATTGAGTATCATGGTTATATAATCAATATCTTTTGATACCATTAGAAATATCAACGTCAAGAAATACGCACTTAACAATTTTAATGTCAAGTTTTGTTCTTTGATGATCAAGATTATGGGCATAAGAGGAGCAACTAAAAATACGAAGATTGCTTAAGTCGGGTTTAAGATCCATCCAAAGTTTATAAGATGTTACATTATTCAAAGCTGAAGTATAAGAGCAATTTTATAAGTAACAAGCAATGGCTACAACTTCAACCCAAAAAGAGTTTGGTAGTTGAGCTACATGAAGCATATTGTGAATTGTTTCAAGTAAGGTCCAAATCTTATGTTAAAAAATTCCATTTTGTGCAAGATTGTAAAGATTGGTGAGTTGGTGTTGGTTAATGCCATGATCAAGACAAGACAATATTTATTAAAGGCTTTTGATGTAAATTCTCCCCTATTATCTAATTTTAGAATAAGAATCTTGTTATTTGTAAAGTGATTTTCTACAAGTTTCTTGTAATCCTAAAAATACAAGAAAGCTTCTTTTTTTTAAACAAAAAACACATAATGATGAATTTGGTAAGTAATCAATAAATAGGAGAAAATAAACAGAACCACTAAGCGATGGTGAGTGCATGGGTTCACACAAATCTATGTGGATCAAGGCAAGCAACACAATAATTCATGTAGCACCATCAATTGGATAAGATTGTTTTGTTTGTTGGCCGAATAAACAACCGTCACAAAATGGTAGAGTCAATTTGATATTTGACAAACCTATTACCAAATTGTGTGAGTTTATAGGATTCAAGAAACATATGTTGATGTGCCCAAGTCTATAATGCCACTTGAGCATATTGTTATCAATCCGTTGTAACATTATATTCACTATTTTGGGAGTTTTCCAAGGAAATGAGAGTCTTTATTCCAGAACTTTGCAACTTTTGACGTGCACAAGTGACAAACAAAGAGGCCTCTAGGCCTTCAATCACCTAGGAATTCAATGCCATGACATTCAAAACAAGTGCGCACATAAAGATTTCAGAAATACCATGCATTTATGAGGCACGTATTACTATTAATAGAATTACTTCAATACTTACAAATGTAACTCTAGGATGAATCCATCCAAAATGTTTTTTTTACATCTAGAATCAAGACCTAACAACTACGAGATGAATTCTTCATCTTCTCCAAGGCCTTCAGAATTTCCGGTCCGTGACTATATCCTCCCTTATTGATTGTCCCACACTATTGAATGAATTCCCAGCTCTGTGCTCTTAACGACCTCTCCTCCCACGCGTCCCAAGTACGAGTCGACGAATGACTACCCGATGGCTTAAGGACTTTCCTCTTTAGTCTTCCTGCCTAAGTTTGAGCACGGCAACGTGGGAGTGCGAGCGCAACAACAGGGAGAGCATCATTTCTTGAATGTTGTCCAACAGGCACAAATTTCTTTACTTCTGTTGTGGATACCAAATAATTAGCATCTTCATACAGCTTCTTTTGCGTCCCTTTCTCCGAAACAGTTGGCGACATTGACTTCTCCCGAACCTCCCTAAAACGCAATGGAGACGGCGAGCACGACACAAGCAGGCGCACCTTCTTGTTGGGAGGACTATTTACCACTCCGTCCTCAATGTTCTTGACGGAGAAGTCCATGGACGAATTTAGCGTAGGCGCCGAGCAAAGAAAATTTCCCGTACTGAGAATAACGTACTATCCATAGTCAAGGATGGAGTCCTCCGACGCTTGACAAGGCATGTCCGCATTGAGCCTAGTTTCGCTCGGGATATTCTGCATCTAACAGAAATGGAAACCAAATTAGCATGAGAAACACTCCACAGTTGCATCACCCAAAATCACTACAGACACCTAAGAGCATGCCGCTTCTAGTAACGCACGAATAAAGGGACTCCGGACTACCGAAACGAAGATTATAACATGCTACACATTCGCGCGACCCGCGCTGAAGTGCAACTGCCGCATACATATGACTTGATAACTGCTGCACATGCAGCATAATCGCCGAAATAAAAATGAGCTGCATACCTCGGGAAGCAACACTAATTAAAAACACTAGGTGACCCCCGGACCACTGCCATCAGTTTGTCGTACTCTCGACGACCCCTCTCCTCGCACAGCATTCTTTTTCCAATCTTCCGTTTTACATTTTGGCGGAAGGACTTGAGCCCCACGTCCCGGCTACCGTGCAATTGTCGGAACCAGAGAAGTAGGACCCCTAGAAGAAACGTGTCCCTATCACCATTCCCTCGATTACTCCAAGGATCCACTAATATGACATTCTCTGGGCTATTCATGACATGCTTGCGAGGACTGTCGTCGACTATGATTGTATTATCGAGCGAGAAGGATCCCTGGAAGCCAGCAGTGAGGAATTCAACATTTTTGAGGAACAAGTCCTTATTGGATCCAGGTTCCTTATAAGTGGTCATCCTTCCGAACTTATCCTTGCACTTGACCGTCTTACATGAGTCCTGCCCAAGAACTAGGAAGGGGAGGCTTCCTTCTCGGAAAAGGTATGCACAGATTTCCTCCGTGGTAGACTTTTTCATGGAGCTCCACACGGAGATGATTGCTATTTTCTCTAACTCCTTCAAGAAGTGAGCGCAATCTGGACGGATGTAGACGGCTTTGGGCCCAACTACTGCAGCCACTACGACAGAGTGAGGCTCTGAGTCCCGGTTAAATTGCAACCTTGACCCCTGTGACTTCCAATCCTCGCAGAGGCACAGAACGCCATTGAGGTCTAGGACGACGTTAATCCACTTGTCTGCCACCCCCGACCTCAATGACCGGCGCCCTCCCTTGGATTCCTCCTCACAAGCTAGTGCAGGATCGGATTCTTGACAAGAAACGTAGGAGTTTGAGGCTAGTTACGATCGTGAAACTAGCCGAGATGGGGAACCACGTAAAATCAACCAGGAAAGTATGCCACAGGAGCGGCAAAACCATGACTGACTGTGTCTAATGAAGTCATGAGAAGATGAGAGAACTGTCATACCTTCGGTACTTGAGAATGTGAAGGCTTCTCATGTCCTTCACGACGCGTTAGCGAATGATCCTGCAATGCAATGTCATCACCGATTTCCAAAGACACGGGATGATTCAAAGGTTCAACGTCCTCAATCGGGAGGGATGATTCCGCTGGCAATTGAGAGTGATCGATAGGATACTCAGACTCTGGAAGCGATTCTCTAAGATTTGGAAGGCCTGCGATTTCAAGTGGAGGCAAGAATACATGTAAGTGATATATTACACTGTCGCAAACAACAGATTTACAATTTGGAAAATGCGTCCACTTTGGTTGACGCTATTCAGACTAGAAGTACATCAAAAATGAGCACTGTATCTGAAATGAAAGCTACAGGTACTCTTCTACAATACAGATTAGCGCGATCCGCGCTAAAACTACAACATAAAACACTAAGTTTTCATTGGGCTGAACCTGCTGGTGGATCTTCGGTGGGCAGGGCGTCACTTCCAGGAGCCACCTCGGAAGTATCCATGGGCAGGTTCTGCCCAAGGCCTATCAATGACGTCTCCCCATGCGCTTCTGCTCTGGATTCGAGGTGCTTCTCCTCTGCTCCGGTTGCCTCACGATTCGTTGAAGAAGACGGGTAGGCTACATCACCCTTGCACGGGGGAGGGGGTGTTGGCGTGGGCGCTTCTGCAAGAAGAGGCGCAGCATCCTTGAGCGGATTGGAAGGACTGGAGGCATTGCTAATATTGGAACCAGATGGTTGTCCCTGCAACTGCAAAATTGGCTCTCCAGAAGCAGGCGGCAGCGTTGCAACGGGCTCGATACTGATCTTCTTGATCAGTATTTGGAGCATGTCCCTGTTCTGTTGGGAGAGCTCCATGTTTGCCTTCGACTCCTCTCGCATCCACGCCTAAGTACTCTTGTGGATTTCTATGTTCGCCAGCCTTTCCTTTGCATTGTCCACCCTCATCAGCGCTAGAGCCAGCTCAATCTGTTGCTGCATTAACTCGGTCTGTCTCTGCATGTTGGCTAGGGAGATGGCATTTTGCTGTTGGATCTCCACCAGTTGCTTAGCAATACTGGTGATCGTATCCCGCTTCCTCTTCTTGTCCGGCCGTCCCGATGCAATTGGAGTCCGCGGCGTTTGAGAGAGAGGAGGCAACATAGAGCTTGCAGACGACCCCGGAATATCTGTGGATGGACGACTGGTTGGTGTAGTCATCTCGTCCAGTCCCTCAATCCCATCGTCTTCAAGCTCTTCTTCTTCTTCTTTTTCCTCCTCCTCCTCGGAATCATACAGGACTTCATCAGAGACATGAGTCTGCCTATTCCTTTGCTGACTCAATGGGGAATTCTGAGCGGACCTCAGCTTCCTCCTAGAGGAGGAAGGGACTTCGGCAAAGTGGATGGAGTAGCTGCTGTCCAAGAAGTCCGCAATGTCCAACGTCATTGCCTTGGTACAGATATCTTCCCACCACTGCGACAACTCCGATGTACCCGTTACATAAACGTCCACCCTACTCATCTGTCAAAGACAAACAAAGGAGTTATGACCGTCATATCTTGCAACATGCATTTCAGCGCGACCCGCGTTGAACTGACATAGCACATATACACAGCAAATAAAAATACATATCACAGAATAAATGAAATCAGGAATTGCTATTCAGAGCGACTCGCGCTAAACTGAGGCCGCGGTGCTCACCACCGAAGCGCAAGTCAACTTCCCCCCTGTGAAGGCAGAGAAGACTGCCGTGCCCGCCCTTGCGAATGCCTTCACCAGCCAGAGATAGAATTCCATACACAGTTCCGTGTTATAAATTCTATACTCTAGCTCACTGTAAGCACGGGCCTTCATATAGCGAGCTGTTTCGGGACAGTTGAACTCCAACGGAATAGTGACTTGATTGGTGTTCTCAGGGTGCTGCAAGAATATAAGGAACACCTTCTTTGGTGTCTTCGCGGCCGCAAGATCCCCAATCCTGTCATTTTTCCCTACGCAGTACAAGGAGTAGTGAACCAAGTATTTGTTCAAATCCTTGTTAGACTCCACGAAGATCGTCACTTGGGCCTCTTCTTTCTCGTCCCCACATATGAAGAGCCACGACTTGACATCTTCAAGTGCCGGCTTCTTGCTCTTTTGAAGTGAAGACAGAACTTCAAAGAAAAAAGGATTCTCCATCGTAGAACTCTCCTTCTTCTCCACCCCTGGCAACGACCGGAAGTCTATAACCCCGAGAGATAAACGATTACTTGTCTCCGCAGTCCAGGACTTCACCGCCCAGTCCTTGTACTGGTTTCGGGCCACCTCATATGCCCGATAGTATGCCTTTGTAGATGGCCTTTCGAATTTGGCTTTGTGGTCAAGAAATGATTTAAAAAATCGTACGCGTCTTGGGACAACTCAGAGCTCGTCTTATGCTTCGCATGCGTGCTCTTCGCTTTGCCAAAGTAGGCTTCACCAGGTCTCTCAAGGAGGATGTCCATTGTCGCGCTAGAGAAGAGGCGCTCCTTCTTAAACGCCTTCCAATTCTCGCTGATCACCTCGTTCCTTGAGTTGAGAAGGCCAAGGCTGGGATCAATCACGTGAAGCTCCTTGATGACGAGATTCTTCCGCTTACGGCGCTCTACCCACTCCTTGGTGCTATAACAATCATCCTACACTGTAGAGATTGCCTTCACTGTCACCTTAGGATATAAATGCCTGCGCTTTCCACCCGTTTGATTCAGAAGGTGTTTCGCAAGCTTGGATAGTTCCTCATAGCTGAGATTGCCCAAGTGCTTGAAGAACTCCTGATTAAGCAGACAATTCTCGGGGCTCCAGCCTGCCCGTGCGTTAAACATCTTGTCGGTGTCGGGGTTAATTAGTTCACCATGCGCGGCTGCAGAGATTACTTCACTCCACAGTTTATAGACGTCATCGGGTGTAGTAATCAGCCGCAACTCGTTCGTCAGTTTCAGCTTCTCCTCCCTCCCCTTAGTCTTGGAAATTTTCAGGCTCTTCACAACCTCGATCAATGAAAATCTTATGTACATGGCCTTCTCAAACGCCTACAAAATAACATGAAAATCAGTTATATTATGCACTCGATCCAGATATTGAGAGATTGCAATATACCATAATCAACTCAAGGAGGAACACTTCAGCGCGACTCGAGCTAAACTGCATACCTGGAAATTTTCGCGGTTCTTCTTGTTCTCAATTGTCCGCCGACTGATGGTAACAGCTCCTACAGATTTTGCTGGAGTGGGATTCTTCGGTCTTCCCATTGCCTCCCATACCGATCGAGCTCCTAAAATATTAGTCGCCCACGACGGCTGCACTGCCACAAAGTGATTGGTTCGATTGTAGTAGGCAGAGATACATCTGAGCATCTCCGCATCCTTCGACCAAACAACGAAGCAGTTCCACCTGCGGAAGTGCTCTCTTTCTTCCTCGTTCACCTTGTTCTCTCGTCCAGCATAAATTTGCTAGCTGCAACATTGTGCTGTTCGTTTATAATATAGAATTTGCCATTCTCAATATCCTCCCAGTTCTTGGGCATTGTGTCGTGCCCAACAGGCATAACGCAAAGTGTCTGCTTCGTGCTTTTGTCGGGGATATTGAGCAGATAATTGACCATATCTTCGACAATGTTGTCCTGCTTGGAGCGTATATTGAAAGTTGCTGGTGGATCTACCAATTGGGAGACGTCAATCACTTTCTTCTCCCCAACCTTGAAGATGTATGCGTCCTCGCAGGTCGTCCAAAATTTCTTATAGACCTGGCTCACTTGCTCGTAGTTAGGTTTCTTCTATGTTGCCCGTGAGTGAGGAACATTGGACATCTCGTCCACATAGCTCCCTTCAGCGACCTCGGACACTTCAGAGTCCCGAGTGACCGGTTTTCCGTTCTGATGAAGATGGAGCATCCTTCTTGCCTTTCTTCTGTGGAGTTTTCTGTACACTTTTCCTCTGCCCTCGGCTGGTACCTGACTGTTGACCCACGTTCAGTTTTGAACCTTGACTTACGCCTTGGATCATTATCTCCTTTGACACAGTGCGTGGTTGGTTCATTTCATTCTGCTTTTCCATCTTCCCCTTCAGCATGTAGAAGTCGTTGAATAGGAGCCGGACTTTGCTACACAACTTTTTCCAGGACAACGGAGTTCCGTTCGCGTTCTTCCACTCGTCATTGTCCAATTTCTTCTCGAGCTCTTTCACTTCGTCTCGGTATGGAGTTGGCTCAAGGCTGCTCAGGAATGGACTTAAGTTGAAGGGAATTAATACTGAGTCTAGGCAAATAGCAAAGTGGTATTGGTCCCTTCTTGACTCGCCAGGTACCGTTGTCATGCACTTGATTTTGATCATTGGGTGGGCGTCAGCCTCGATGTCTTTGATCTTCTCGTGGAAAGAGAGTTGTAGGAAGCACTGCGATTTCTTGAATTTGTAGGAAAAGCAGAACTGGTTGATGAAAGGGATCGTGAATAAACTCCATGCTTCTACTTCTTCTGGATCTTTGAAGACCTAGTACTCCCCTTCAATCAAGTGGTCTTCAGCAGTCTTGTCGTCATCTAAGAACTGCAAATCGGATCTCTTGAAGTACATCTCGAGCACCTCCAATTGGTTTTCCATTTTGCAGCGTAAGAAAATTCCGGGCTTCAGTCAAACCGGCAAAACACAAACCGAAGTCTCTACAGTTCTTGAAAATAATGATGCATTTCAGCGCGACTCGCGCTGAAATGACATTTAGAGCGTTCTATTATGGTCTTACTATTACAGACTTTCTGTAAATATTATAGAAATTTTATAGTGGATGAATTTACGTACATATTTTTGAGTCTCTCATTCAACCACTGTTTTCTGTGGCGGCGACTGTCAGATTCATATTTGTTTTTGGTGACACTGAGAGTAATTTCATCTGGTAGAATAACTGTTCATCATTTTCTCCAATTGCATATTAGCGCGACTAGCGCTGAACTGCTTTATTCATCGTTATCGTTGTTTATTATTTGGTTTTTGAAACTTCCTTTGCTTTGCTTTTAAGATCATAGAATGTCGTTTCACAGCGGCTCGCTCTGAATTGTATCCTATTTGTATGCGAATGGACTTCTATAGTAATGTATTTCTTGGAATCATTTCTGTTCTTCTACCTGAGAAATGAATTGGTAATGTAATGCGTTTAGTGCACAATTAAGAATTCGTCATATTCTATTTCTAGAGAATTTGATAGGAAATGGAATGAGTTTTATGAATATATTATGTCGTAGGAATGGTGATGATTGACAGTTTAGCGCGAGTCGTGCTAAACTGCCTTACTGTTTAGTTTTTTACTACTGTCTAAATCTTTGTTCTCTGGGATGCCCTGGTATCAATGATTGACAGTTTAGCGCGACTCGCGCTAAACTGTCGTGCATCTCATATACAGCATGTCATATCTGTGCAACCGCTGTTCGTGAGTTCCAGTTAAGTTTATAAACTAACGTCTGCGACGTTAGTTAATAGTGGAGCATGTGTCGTTTTCAAGGTTGACAGGACGTCCGGACGCGGACGCTGTGTCCGCAGCGTCCGCTGACATTCGCGTCTTGGCGGACGCAGCGTCCGCCTGTCCGTCCCCCCGATTACGGCCATCCGATCAACGCGCGGACTGATCTGGTCCGCACGATCTGGGCGTCCGCCTCGGGCGGTCAGGCCGTCCGCCCCGCCCGTCCACTTTCCGACGGCGGTCGGGACGCTGCATCCGCTAGTGTCCGGACGTCCGGAAAACGGACGCTATTTTGGGGCAGACGTTGAAATTCGTCAACCTTGGTCGTTTCAGCGCGAGCCGCGCTGAAATGACAAATGCTAGGATTCAAAATGGATTCTGGTTTGGTAAATTCCTCTTTCATTGCTTTCATTTCAGGGTTTGCCCATATTCATCTGAAGGTTTAGGGCTAGGGTTACTACTTCTGTCAGAATGCTTACTTCTCTATCTAAAAAGTCAACACCAACACTGTAACTACAGAGAAGCATTGCAGATCATACTGCAGAAGGGAAAAAAAAACGGATGACGGCAAGTACCTGGAATGGAAGTTCGGATTTGCACTGGAGATTTGCTCTACAGAACTGCACAGGTCACACACGAACGACCACTAAGAGCCAGCAACCCTAAACCCTAAACCACTAAACCCTAAACCCTAAATTTTGAACTGCTGTTAATCAAGCGCTGCTGACTTTAGCTTCAAGGAACAAGAAATATAATCGACTGCAAACCCTGTTGCTAGATCAAGCCTCAAGCCTAAACCGCACGCAACTGGTGGTGGCAAACAAGAAACTTTGACCTACAAAGCACAAAGCAAAATTGCAATGAATATGAAAAGCAGTTTCAAATTCTATTTAAGAAATACCTCTGATTTCTTACACTGAGCTTCTCCTGGCAGAGCCCGTAACTCTTGCTGTTCTCCTATTGTGAATCACTAACTTGTTTTTTATTAATTCAGTTTCCTCATTTCACTATGGTGCGCTAGTATGGTGAGCCCATAATGTTCAAAACTCAAACAATCCTAAACCAACAAGATAAAGATGAGCATGAAGTATGGAAAATGAGACAGTTCATCCTCTTCCAATCGCAAAATCATTCAAAATGAGTAACTTACATTTAATGTAATCGATCAGAAAGGAAAACAGAAACAACATACAATAAACAAAGAGGAATGAAAGCAAAACCTCAACAAACTTACCGAAGTGCCAATCGTAACTCGCTCCACGCAATCCAACAATTTCTTCTGAAAATTCCAAAGTCTCGTAATCAGGAAATTACATGCAGACGCCGGATCGAAACAAGAAGCATGAAAACAATGAAAACAACTGAACACAAACAATAAAGTGATTGCTTACGAAGTGAGAAACAAGGACGGAAATGAAAGAAAAAATACGGAGCAAAAGAAGGTAAAAACACAGGCACGAGGAGGACCAGCACGACCACAACCAATACTCAAAGTCAAAGCAAAACCGAAGTACCTGAGAAAGAAACCACCACCAATCGAAGGCAATGCTCCGTCCTTGCACGCAATTTTTGAGCGTGCTCCACGAAATCCTCACTATACACGGAATATCAAAGCCTCGTACCGCTCTCGAATCGAAAAATCCGTCACCGAATGCCAATGCAATCTACACTAAAGACTACAGGAGATTGATCACGCACAAATAGACTCGTTGCTTCCGGAGCAAAACCCTAACTGAACGCCAATTGGAGGTCAAAGATTCACCAGACTCAACAACGACGAGTGAGACTCAACAACGAAGAGCGAAAAAATCGAAGGAAAACAGAGCGGCGACGAGGAGCAAGACAAAAAAAAGCGGCACAGGCGGACCCCAAACCCTAGCGGCCACTCACCTAATCCGCGACTACCCGACCGGTACTGGGCCGATACTACCTCCCGTACCTGCCTTCCCAGACCCTCCCATACCCGCCTTCCCATACCCGCCTGATCCTAACTTCCCATACCCGCCTTCCCATAACATTGAATAATAATTATTCTTACTACAAAGATATTAATAACTATGCCATAACAATTTTTAATTATTGTTTTCACCCAAAAATACTTCAAATCTTTGGATTCATATTGTAACCCCTTATTGTAGTTTAGGATCTCATATAGTAATTCTACCATTTAGGTTTCATATATAACTTCTTAATAGATTTTGTTATGTATCCTTAATAACATTTTGAGGTTCACACAACTCTTTCAAGTGCGTATCATTATTATTCTTCATACACAAATTGTAGTATAATGTTTACACCGAATATAGAGAACTTTGTTGGCCCACATTTTTAATTTTGTCGATGTTTGTCACTAAATTAGTGCTTTAGGTTACAATATGGAGGAATTTGTTCAATTTTTTAATTGTTCTAGCCAAAATTTTTTGCTTTCAAAATTAGAAAGTATATTTATGTGTTAGGGATATACAATCAATATTAGTATTCTTTTAATATAAAATTCATAGTCCACAAATAACAATTGCATTTGGTTGAATTTCATTTTGTGCAATTGTTTAGAAAGAGCTTAACTACTTTTTGAATGGAATGCATGCTTGAAAGTAACACAAAAGATAGAAGAATTTATTATTTTAATCACAAGTCATTTTAAGAATTATTTTTTATGAATTTGGAGTGTTCTTATCCTTTGCAAACACTATCCCATTGAAAAAAGAACTTTTTAATTAAATTATTTTCATAGAAAAGATTGACTTACTTTAATTATTTTTGTAAAAAGTATCAACATTTAAATAAATAGGCACCATTAAATGCAGCAATCATTCAATGGTTACTTCAATATTCATTCAATTGATTTAAATACTTGTGTAAATCAATTCAATGACAAATTTCAATTTTTAAAATTGTTTTTAATCTAAACTCTTTGCTATTTCATACAACTTCATTGGGGGGTTTTCCATCTATTTTGCATGGCATTGTTTGATAATTTTATTCATTTCATTCTTTTAAATTCCTAAGATCTTTTTTAATTTGAATCTCAAATAACAAGTTTAGAGTGAAAAACGATATGAATACAATTTCCATAAATTGTAACAATTATAATTATTTAGAATCCATTTGGTTATAAATTCTATGTTCATTGTGGTTTTAGAGTGAATAATTACAACCAAATCAAAGTGAATATTTCAATGTGGATAAAAAAATAAAATTTATTCATTATTTTGTAGGATGCCAATTCCTAAAAATATCACAACTTTTTTGTAGGATTTTTTTTGCATCTTCCATAGCATTGTAGGACAATACAAAATCAAGTTTAAGAAAAAAAATATTTTGATTATGAATCATTTGACTTCATTATCTAATTACAAGTGAATGAAAGAAATATGAATGAAGTTGCTATAAAATCATTCAATTTTGAGTAATTATTTCAAAGGTGTATGGTTAGTTTTTAAATGGCTTTACATTGAATTTCTAAGACATTGTGGTTTAAAAAAAAAAAGTACAACAAAGTGAAAAAATAAGAATTCCATGTATGTAAAATTTAAGAAGACATAGTTTTATTTTGTTTCTTTCCTGCATGCCAACTCCCTAAATATTTAAATATTTTCAATTATAATTATAAGGCCTTTTACATACAAATTCTATAACATTGTAGGTCACTTAGAATAATAAACTAAAGTACAATAAAATTTGAAGGCTTCACTTTGTAGAAACTAGAAAGTAGTCATGACTCCACACCATGACATCTATAAAGTACTAATAATGATTCTATTTCATGAAATTCATTAAATAATAGGTATAGTCATTCTATTCATACAACCTTCATGATTTTTTTTAATTACATCCACTCCTTAGTGGTCATTCCAGAAATGAAATGAATGCTAAAATATTATTTTGAACTTGCATGTCTCCTTTTCATCATCAATAAAAATCTAGAAGGTGTTCATTACATATCATGACAATCATAAACTAAGTTTAGTCTCTAATTTCATAATTTTGAATATGATGAGTTCTTTAAACATCATGAACTTCCAAGTTTAGAATCCATAAATCAATTCTACGTGAAATTTTTTTTTTTAACTTCCTTATCCACCATTTTAGACCAAAAATATAATAAAAATGCTCATTTCAATCATAACAACAATTCATTTATTATATGCTTGATGTTGTCAAGAATTCCAAAATATCAAGCATGGTTGTTTCTTAAATTAAAAACTCAGAGTGCCCAAAAATTATTTTGAAAAGCCATGTCTACTATTCCTGATTATTAATATTCCACATGATTAATTTTCCAAATTCACTATACTTTACAAGACAAAATGCACCAAAGCCATGCAATTTCAACTCAAACATGTCCCGATTAATCATTAAAAAGTTCTAAAAAATCTTTTTTATCTACAATAAATTCTACATAGGCCCCATAAAAATACTTGCATGTTCTAGGGTGTGTCACAACAACAATCTAAATTATCAAAAACAAGAAAGCTCTACAAAGTTGATGGTACTTATATGCTTCTTCATGCATAGAAAAAGGTCTACAACTAGCAAAAATTTAGTTTTGTGATGAATTTCCAAGGTTTACCTCATTTGCAACTTCTACATATATTTTTTCTAGTTATTTATTTAATCATATGAAGTGTTTTTGGCTTTCCCATTTTTAAACTTCAGTACATGGATTATTGAAATACAAGTTTTCTTGCGTAGGAAAAGGCCTATAACTAGCAAAAATTTAGTTTTGTCATGAATTCCCAAGGTTTAATTTATTTGCTAAGTCTTCTTTATTTTTTTTTCCCTCTTTTTTTTAGTTTTTGTCATGTCTTTTGGGCTTTCACCTTTATAAATTACAGCATATGGGTTGTTGAAATAAAAGTTGTCTTGATTAAACAAAAAAATGTCTACACCTATACCTACAATCCATCTTGCATAGCACTATAGGATTATGATTAATTTCATTTCTTTAAATTACTACATCATTTTACTAATTTGAATCTCAAATATCAAGTAAAGGTTCAAAACGGTAACAATCTTATACAATGAAAGTACTTCACGGAAAAGTTGGATCTTAGTTGACTTCATATCAAGGTAAATACATTCATATACTGAATGCTTAAAACATTGGATTATTCTATTGGCAAATATGGAGAGAAGCCACTTGATATGTCTTCTTAATTGGTTTTCTTTAATTGCTTTCAAGTGCAATGTCTATGTATATTGCAATTGCAAATGTAATATATGAGGATGTCAATATTTTCATATAAGAATTAGACATACATTTTTCATCTACATTCCGTTACATGCAAAATTGATGAAAGTAATATACATATTGTGTAGCAAACCTAGCGCCAACTACATTTGAGAAAATAAGAATGTGAAAATATAAAATTTCATGAATAAAACTAACCTAATAAATAGGGAAGGTAAATCATACAAATTTTTCATGTCTTCAATTTCAATTTCATTTACATCATCCTAAACAGAAAATTGTACGGATCAACAGTATATACAAATTTCCTCTTTTCCTACATGTGGCAATGCATTCCAATATTCTGAAACAAATGAACGTCTAAAGTAGAACAAACAAGAACTCTCCAATTTTTTTGGCACCCATATAATGTTGACCTTTTGAAAGATTGAAATGAAAATCTCATAGATTGCAACAGAAAATGAATGTAGAACTTGATGAAAGAATTGTCTCTTGCATGTGGTAGTGAATTTTATTTTGTGGGGGCACGCAAACATCTAAAGTGCAACGAATCAGTGTTCTCCTATTCTATTACACCAATTCATTTTCAACCTTCCACAAAAATAGAATGAGGAATTCAAGAATTGTACTCACTTAATACAGAAATGTAGAACTTGATGCAATGTGGTGGTGCATGCAGTATCTTTTTTTTTTATATGTGAACATTTCAAGTATATGAAACAATTACTCCCTATTTTTTGGTACCATTTGAAATTGACCTCATTCAACATTGTTATAGATATTATTACTAAGATCTATGAAACCCTAAATTGTAATGCAAAATATGATCTTCAAGAAAACATAACCTTAAAATCGATCTATTTTGAAAAAAATTCGAAGTCATATTCCTTGCCGCAGAGTACTAATTTACTACAGGCTGAATGGGCACGGTTCTTTTTTCTGGCGATTTGGAGCGAAATTGCACCAAAATTATTTTCTCTACACCAAACCTATCAAAAACAATTAGTAAAATTTTGGATGAAATCGTTAGAAAATTTCGAATTTAAAAGCTCCAGTACTACAAACTAATATCGCGACTTCTGCATTTCAGGAGAAATGAAACCAGAAGACCTGGAGAAGGGATCTCCGCAGTCGTACTCAATATAAGAAAAAAACAGTAATTCCGACTTCGAAAAGAATTCCAAAATCTTTGCAACAAAGTTCCATTCCTCTATAAATAATGAAAAGTTTTTAGTATGTGTTTTTTAAGTGGTCCATGTAAGACAAAATACGGTAAGGGCATCGTACTTGGAGAATCAAATTGACAGTTATCTTGCTAATAACACCCTTTAGTCATTTTAGTCAGAGTGCTAAAAAACGAAAATAAAAAAACGCACTGTATGCATTGCAATTGCGCCTTCCTTTGTGGACAATGTCCCAATGACAAAAAGACACATCACTTGCTGGAAGTCAACGAGCATTAATAATCAGAATCTTGGAAAGGCAGCTCATCCACTACCAATTGTGGGGACTGTGGTTTAATCTAGAATTAGAAGACGCTTTACAATGTACAGTTGTCATAGGCATGAGGAATCTCGGGACATTTGAATTTAGAAGGAATGTGTTCAAAATCTTGGATACGGTTGGCGTCCTTTCGTTCCCGCCAAGATGTACAATGTGCGTCGCTAACCCAGCTGTAGACATCTCCTTCTACCTTTTCCCTCCACTGAAAGGACTTCAGTGAGCGTTGCATAGTTCGTGTGCGTCTTTCCCTTGCGTTGTTTGGTTTAGTGGAGAAGTTTAGAAGTTTAGAATTGTCTCTGTATTACTATCACGTTGTTCTCGTCGGCCGCCTTCAACGAGGAAGCACTGCATCGCACACCTTTGCCTGTAATGCACTCCACCTTCTTCGTCAGTATAGAAGTTTTCGTAACTTATTTAGCATAGACGAGGTTTATGTCATCTGTCACTCCTCTCCCTACAATTACAGTGCGCATGTCTTCACTTGTCATATACGCTTTCCATGTTCTGTCAATTGCATTGCAAAGAATTTTCAATTTCGAAGCTTGATTTGAGATTGCAAATGGTCAGAGAATGTTATTGTCCGATGGGAATTTTCCTTAAATTTCGGAATTACTAAAAATAGAAGGTTTACACGTTTGAAATTTACGATGTCGAAGTGCCAAATTGGAAGTGATATATGAGTAATTCTCTTACTTGTAGTTTAGCTCGGGCCGTGCTGAAATGCAGTCAAGTAGGGTCTTTTTTAATTTCATTTCTACACGTTCCTATAAGTCTTCCCACTATGAAATTAGATTGCATAATACACTTCAGCGTGACTCGCGCTGAAGTGCAAGTCCTGATTTTTAAATGAAGTAAATCGAGATTAGAGATGAAGTCAGGCTCGCCACTAATTTAGAAAACAGCATATCAGTTTAGCGCGAGTCGCGCTGAAGTGTATTCAACGAATTCTGTTTTGAAATGGATCAAGAATCCAGTCTTGATAAAATGCAATATATTTCATGATTTGGACTAGAAATGCACTTCAGAGCGACTCGCACTAAAATGCATTATCGTGTCCCAATTTTGTTGTCATGTTTGGGAAATCCAATTTATGTCTTGATATTGAGTTTTATGGTAGTGGAATGAAATGCACATTAGCGCGACTCGCGCTAATGTGCATTTATGTATGTCTAGATTTACGTGCATTCTAAAGTGTCCGAAGATGACTAGGAATTCATATTCATATTTGGAAAATAATGTTACTTAAGAGCTAATACAGCGAAAATGATGTTATTGATCTTCATTATGGAATATAATACGGCCTCCATTCTCATGCACGCTGTCGTCAGAAAAAGATCATTGAATTGCACTTCAGCGCGACTCGCGCTGAAATGCATTCTACTATACTCGTTTATACAAAATTTCTGGATGCCTGCAGGTGTAATGTGTAAAGTCGTCATGTGTTTTTACTTAATCAATACTATGTCATTGTTCCACTTCCGTGCATTCTCTCTAAATGCATACGGTTGTTCATTAATCCATTCAAAATTCTGGAGAGTTCATTCAAAATTTAAGCTCACTATGATGCACGGGAAATTGTTATTTCCTTGTTGTCCTCTACAGTTGTGGTGGACAAATGTTTTATAGATAAATGATTTTCATTTCCTCCAAATTCAAAATGAAAATCGATAGAAATTTATGTGATTTTCTTTTTGGTTTGTGTTCTACTAAATTCCAGTATATGGCAGTAGATATTACTTTTTAACCGAACTCTATAAAAGTAATATGAAAATCAATGTTATTGGAATGTGTATGTATTATTTGTGTTGTTCTTTGTGGAATTGTATTTTAGCGCGAACCGCGCTGAAATGCATTTCTTTACTTCACTAAATGCACTCCTCCTGAAATTGTAAAATTCTTTCAAGTCACTTTTCCTTGTTCCGTTCTTCGTCTTACTCTGGTGATATATCTTCGACTGGCATGCCAGTCGGGGAGATGGATGAATCAGATGAGGAGTTCCATGTTCATGAGGAAATGATGGAGGACTTACCAGACTGCGAAGGGCTTCCGCGTTCGTTATGGAACATGAAATGTGTCACCCTATTCAATGAAGATGGAGTACTTGTTGGTGAAGGTACTTGCCATAATGTAAATTCGGACCTTGTCAGCGGAGCAGATGGTTCCCTTGGTGACACTCATGTAGCAGTGTTTATTTCCAAGTCACATTCCAATGTCGATATCTCAAGAGAGAAAATTTATTCACTCATAGCTTGGCCTAGTAAACTCGTTCACTATCGAGGAGCAAGTTTTCATGACTACGAAGTCCGAGATAGGTACAACTCTCTCCGAGCGAGAGCCTTGAACTCAAACTCTTCTACATCGATACGACAGTATTCAAGCACGTCAAGAAACCCGCCTCGTGAAACCTCTCTGAAGTCGAAGGCTCTGCTTACAGAACAATCCATCAATACAGTGTCTAGCAAAGTTTGTTGTAGTCGAAATTGTGTTCAACCGTTTCCTAGAGAGAAGATTCGGGCTTTCCGTGAGCGCATGTATCATAATTCCACATTCAAGCATAGATCCTTCATGAAGCTGGATGTCCACAGACAATATCATTACGATTCCCGTGGGAAAAGGATGGTCACAGTTGAAGAGGTCCCTGTCTGCATGTGAGCTTGGATGCATATTTCTGGGGTTCCACAATCCACATTCTTTCGCTACCAAACACACGTGAAAGATCATCGAGAAGCAATGGAACATGGTAATACAGGAATGTCAAAACCGAGGAAACATACTCAACAAGCTACTGTTTCATTGAAGTGCATCCTTGAGAAAGAAGCCGATCATATGCCACATCATACTCGAACTATGAAGTCTGGGGAGAAGGTTGTTTCCATGTGTCTTCCCTCTACCTTTCAGTGGAAGGGAAAGTTGCAAGAAATCAATGATGTTAATGCAGCTTTTGGATTGAAGGATATTTCAACTTCGAATTTAAGTAAGATCAGGTCTTCAAAGTTTCCGGAGTATGAAGTCAAGAAGCCTGGGGACAATTTCGCGCGATGTGCTACTTGTGACAAATACAAAGAGCTCAGGAAGGGTGCTCTTGTTGGTTCCAGCAGTGCTTTGATGTGGCAACAGAGGTTGGACAATCACCTCTCTATTGCTCGTGCTCACCAGGACTTGTACTATATTAATCGTTTCTGGTCGCTAACTTCTCCGCACGAGTGCCTCACAATTATGCATGACAAGATGGATCATTCTAAAACTGCTTGTCCGGTTTTCTCACACAAGAGTAAAGACACTGATGGCTTGATAAAGTTGCCTGTATCGGTCACTGGAATGATTGCGCATGGCCATGGTGATGTGCGGTATGCGCATTATGGATTGGATCTCTTTCCCCATGATTCAAATTATACAATTGGCTCAGTGGCAAAGTTGTTGCGAGATCTTGAATTGCCACCAAAGGCGTCGTCTCGAGAGTTGTTTATGAATTCAAAGTCCACGAATTTGTTTAAGGCGGTGCTCAAGGGAAGTGAGATTTGCAAAGGTTCGCTTCCTGAAGTCCCAACAACCTCAGTTCCGGCGACACCATTGCCACCTATTCTTATTATGCAGATGGATAATGCCACTGGAGACAACAAAAACAGATATGTATTTTGTTTTTGGTCCCTACTTGTTGCAAACAAGATCTTTCGTGAAGTATATGTGAATTTCATGATTGTTGGTCATACGCACGATGACATTGATGCACTATTTGGAAGATGGAGTATGCAGCTAAAGAAAGAGAACTTCCCTATAGTGCCAACGTTGATGAAATCATTTATGGATGTGGATTCCACTCCGACTATTCCTCACCTTATAGAAGAGGTGCCTGATTTCAAGAATTTCATTGCTGGTGCATTTGTAGATGGTGCTGACATGCTCGTTGGACACACAAGACCACAACAAGTAAAGTTCTATTTAGATTCAACAGGGTGTCCTGTTATGAAATACAAGTTGTTGTGCACTGATGGGGATTGGTTAGGGGAAGGTGGTAGAGGCATTAAGTTGTGGAAAGAAGATGCTCAAGGACAAAGTTTGTGGCCACGTGGTGTACCATTACCAATTTCATTGAAGTCAATGAGGGGCGTTGAAGACATTGAGAAAGGTATATCTGAATTTATAAAATACTAGAAGAACCTATGCAATGCGGACAGCAGTGGTGAATGTCGAAGGCGCTATGAACATGTGGTACACTACTGGCGTGATGTGAAGGTAGCGCTACAAGATCCAGTACCTGCATTTACTTCTTTGAAGGATGGTTTTTGGCCGACGACTCGAATTCGAGCAACTCAAATAGATGAACTAAATGAAGAAGGTGAAGTTCGGGAAGAGTTTGGAGAAGATGAAGCATATGTCGGGCCTTTGAGTGGTCGCCCACAACCATCTTTCAGGGTGGGACGTGATCTCTTTGAAGGGTACTTCGTAGCAGTTCGACCAGCAGATGGTGATAGTCATCCAATTTGGATTGCAAGGGCTTTGTCTAATCCCAATTGCAATCCTGAAAAACCAAATTGTATGCTAATTCAGTATTTCCGTCCAACTTCAAGAGATGAGAGCGTTCAAAACTTCTACACTGGATGGGATAGCGAAAGAGGTTTGCGTTGGAAAATTGATGAAAGCGAACCACCATTATGGCAACACACAGACCCTCTTATAACAGCATGGAAGTCTCTGATTAGGAAGGATACGCGACAATGTATGATCAAGATCCCTGTTGCTCAAATCGAAGTCATCAACCAAAGTTTGGCTAGTTTTCCTCAGTCTTAATTGCAACGGTAGTTTTATAAGTTTTTTCTTGCATTGTTAAATCTATCTCATACAATGCTAGTTGATTTTAATAAATGAGCAATATGCCTTCAGATGATGGTGAGAGAAATAGAATACTATATTCTTTCATACTTGTAAATGTAGACGTTTATATTTACAAATGTTCAAGTGCTGGTTTTTGTATGTAAGATTACATTATTTTATAGTTCTCTTATAAGAAATACAGGTTTTTATATTGTATTAGCAATTGAAACCATTATACATATACCGTCCTTTTGTATCTCATGTTATATTTCTTGTTTATTTTGTTTTACTGTGAAAGAAGTTTTTGATTTGAAACAATTTTATATTTATTAAAGGACATGTATTATTTGCAAGACTCTCATTTTAATGGAAATTGATAATTAACTAATAAAATATGAGATTATTGAGCTTCATTTGAGCCCATTTTGATTCACTTATTTAGCCAAAGTTTATTTTGGGAGTGCCCTACCCTCCCATTTTATTGAATATGACGTTTTGTAATTAAAGTCTTTGTTGTGCTAGTAGAATCAAATGGTTTCACGCCAATATTGAGAGTAAATAGAGTCCCATTTTTAGGTAGATGAAACTAATTATGTTCCCTTGAATTAGGTGATCTCGTTTTAATAATACATTGGATTTGAATAAAGGTTGGGGTAGTATTTTCTATATTTGTAATTCAGGATACTGAAATAAGATTCTTGGCTAAGCCTAGAAATAATTAATAATACATCAGGAATCAATAAAGTTTGTTGATTGGGAAGCTTAAAAGAATTGAACCTAAGCCAATGGTACGGTAAAAACTATCATCGCTAAGTAAAATTAGTCAAAGATTATCCAAATTTTTATAATCACAAAACAGTTTTTAAATAGGTGACATGTGTTGACTCGCTCTTGAGTTAATATACCAAGAAGAAGAAAGGTTGGAAGGAACCATAGTTGCTAAGAATAAATAATAAGGTTCTTCACTACTATAACTATGGAGATGATGCTTAGTGGGTCTGACTTGGTTTCATTTCTTTTTCTTGCAATCTAGGGACTTGTAACTAGGAATGTGACAATTGTAACATCCAATGGTTGGTCGAATAGATTCCCGAGTAAATTGAGAAGGGTTGTGATTAGAGAATTTTTGACTCTCCATGCTCTATCCATTCTATCAGCAAAAACTCTATTTGTTGTTTTTGGAATATTGGCGAGATGAAAAAGATTTATTTGACATTGGGTTAATAAATTTTTCCTTAACCTAAAAGGCATTGGACTTGTTTTGGATCTCTGATTTGGATAAATTGATTGAATTTTGTTGCAATATTTTGGAGAGTAGGCCAACAAATGCAAGATTGGACAATCCCCCTTGTGTTGTGACAAATGCACTCCATGATTTAGGCAAAGCTCTAAGAAGGAGATTAACTTGTTGAATATCAATGAAAGTGCAACCAAAAATAGCAAGATCTTGTAGTATAGCTTGCCAAGATTCTAGGAACACAACAACATCATCGTTATCAAACATCATTATACAACACTATTGTTTGTGCAAGTGAACTTGTGAAGCCTTATTAGACTTCTTATAAATTTGCTTAATGCAATCCCAAACTAGCTTTGAAGTTGCTAGTAGTTGCAAAGCAATTAATTGTTTTTCTCCACAATGAAAGAGAATATTTGAGCAAGCTTTTGAGTCTTTCAATCGCTAGGTTGTGAGACTTGCAATGTCAAAGGAAGCAAGAGCAACTTCCATACCAATTCAATGACGAACTAAAGTTCCAATCGGATTAAAAACATCTCAATTTTTATACTCCAAGATCCATAATTGCAAGCAGTTAAAGGTGGAATATTATAAATATGATTTACTGAGCTTATTGTGGACAATGCCATAATATTGTTTTATTATTCAAGGTTCTTGATAAATAGAGGGAGGCTCAACAAAGGAATCCTCTTGAGCAAAAAATTGGGGGTTGAGTTCATCAAACTTTGCTATTGCATTATAAAACTTGTAGGTGCATATTGCATCCCATATGTATTGTTTTCCAATTCTACTTGTTGTTCAAGTGATTGATGATGTTCTTCTACAGGTTCAAGCTTAGCTAGTTCGAGAAGAAGTTGGAAGAATCCATTTATAATCTATAAATGACTTTCAATCTCAGTTCTCTCTTCTTCAACCATAAGTAAATTGTACACATTTTTGCTAGAACACTCCGCTCAAGGAGTCGGAACAAAGAACATGTTGCAATTTAATTGATATTGAATTTTGCTACATTGAACCATGCTTGCTCTAATACCATGTGGAGAATAAGGTGCAAGGATCACAAAAGACGAAAGATGTGAATATATTAATAATGATAATGTATTCAATAAGAATAGCTTTCTTCTAGAAGGAGAAGATATTGTTTGAATTAAAATAATAGTGTGATTCTATGTCTAGCATAATGATTGGATCCACAGTCTATTACTACACTAATAAAGCATATGGAGGATTTTGATGGATCCAACAATAGGAAGTCTCAATTCAACATTGTGGAAAATCTATAAGTTGCAATTTGAGTCAAGGCTAAAATCAATTTGCATGGTGTTTTGAGATTCAAATTTCAAAAATAAATTTAATTTATATTTTGCAACCCTATATCTTCACTCTCAAATTTTAAGATAAAGAATTTCTATCTAATAAGTTCATTAAATATTAAATTTAAATGTATCTTTATACTAGCTTTTTGTTTTCACTCATCCATTGTGGTATTCCCTCAGATATTGCATATAAATGTTGAGTACTATATCCCTAGGTCAATTTCAACACTTGTGTATCTAAATGGTTTAATTTTGGAATTTTAGTTGTATAAAATTTCATTTTTATAATTTTCCAATTATTTGGAAGTTTCTAATATTGGCATTTCAAATTTCAAAAGAGATCTAGAAACCTTCGAATAAAATTTTCTTTGCTTTTGGATATGCATCTACAAAATTAGCCATGTTTGGACATGCTTCGAATTTTGCTTCATTATTTACGAAAGTAACCCATACCAATGGTAAGTCTGACCGTGTGCCCCGGGAGTGCAAACCATCCAGCCCTTCGTCCGAACCTGGATACCGAGCATCAGGTTCGGTCCAAACCTAAAATTAGGGTTAACTGCCATATAGCCGCTGCGCTGTGACTCCATCAACTCTTTCGGAGGTCGGAAGGTGGTCGCGAGCACGAGCGGTCGCCATGTCGAAGCGCGGTACGCTTCTTTCGTCGCTACCCTGCCTTGCCTTTGCACTCTTGTTTCTTGTTTCTTTTTCTGCGCGACGAGGGATAATAAAAAATTTCTACTTCTTTGGGTACACGAATCGACTTTTAAGAGGGTTACGAAACTATTCTGTCCGAGTGTAAGTTTTCGCCATTTTAGGTTATGACGATGATTGCCTTAAGGGTTCGTATCGACGGAGCATGGCGTCGATGACAGTGCTTGACGTAACGCATTGTGCTGCTGTCTGAAAAAAAAGTTAGGGTTTAAGTATTTGTGTCGTTTCCGATGGCTTTTGAATCAACACAATTCGGGTTCGTGGCTTTCTAGGTAGAGGAGGTTCCTCCGGGAACAAGTTTCGTATGTCACTCGGTCTGCCGGTGGGCGCCGTGGTGAACTGTGCCGACAACACCGGAGCGAAGAATCTGTACGTCATTTCCGTCAAGGGAGTGAAGGGGCGCCTGAACAGGTTGCCGGCTGCTGCTGTTGGCGACATGGTTATGGCCACTGTCAAGAAGGGAAAGCCCGACTTGCGAAAGAAGGTCATGCCTGCTGTCATTGTGCGCCAGCGCAAGCCCTGGAGGCGCAAAGATGGTGTCTTCATGTACTTCGAGGGTATGCACATTCATTGGACATTTTCCGAAGTGTTCCGTTTGGATTGATCTGTTTTATGTTCTGGAACAGAATGGATTCTGATCTTCTTTCGTGCAATCTGTTGATGTTGTCTTGTGGTGACAACCCCTCGTATTGATCGTGTTCGCTTTTGGCCTCGTCAGGTGTTGCGTCCGTTTAATAGATCGTTTGGTGCGTTTAAGATTATGGATTTGTACTGAGTTATTGGTGAATGTTGTATATGCAGATAACGCTGGTGTCATCGTGAACCCTAAAGGAGAAATGAAGGGTAAGTAGTGTTTGGAAACAAATGAATCTTTGAACTTCGATGTAGGCTTGTAGTGATTTAGGTGGAACTTGAGGTACGTTGAATTCGATCTGGTATTCCTCAGTTCGTTCCGCAGAATCCGTAGCATTCGTGCCCTAATTATTTCGTGTTCTGATATCTTTTGCAGGGTCTGCTATCACGGGTCCCATTGGAAAGGAGTGTGCTGATTTGTGGCCTAGGATCGCTAGTGCTGCCAACGCTATTGTATGAGCGCAATAGCTGTGCGTCCTTCTATATCAGTAAAGATGATGAATTATCCTTTTGTTTCTGACAGTCTTGTCCTTCTGGCTTGCTCTGGTCGTTCATTTCATGTCTTTTCTGTTCGGGAGTTCATCATTTTTGTGAGGGTTTCAGACTTACGTTTCTTCACTGCACTTCGGTGACACTCTCGGGTTCTTGCTCAGTTGGAATTTGTTTATTGAATTCTTAACTTCTTCTCCAGTTCTTCTCGTTCTGGTTCTTTTTGTGAAGCTATCCTGGGGGCAGTTATTTCCGCCAATACGAACATTAATACGAGATGTGCTTTCGTGACGCTTCACTGGAAGGTGTAGCTGGGGGAACACAAACCTGATGTTTCGCTTCTTGCTAGAAATCCAGTGCTCGTGGGTGATTACACTTTTTCTGCAGTTTATGGGAATATTAGTACTGGAATTACCGAGTAGTTTCCTGCAGCACCGTTTCTTTGCACTCAGTAAGTACAAACTGCTGAAGAACTCGTGTCGAACTGCAAGTTTTCGTTTCTGGTGCACTCTGATTACCGTATGGGTATTCATGGGGTAGGGGTTCTCTGCGTGCTGTTGTTGAGGTTGAAGCGCGCACAACCCCTGTTCGCATATATGTCCCTTAAAGGACACTGCAAGTCCGATGGGCATTTTGAAAGTCCAAACCTGAATTTTCACATTGTTTTTTCTTTTAAGTGTTTTGAAGCTTAACTAAGAAAATCAAGCTCGGTTAATGTACTTTTTACTACATTTGGTCTATCTTGCGCACTTGTCATAGTCCATTGCATGTAGCTCCGTTGTATAAATTGTAAGTATTTGACCTATAATGTGGCAATTTCCCAAGTACTCAAATGAAACCATTACGGGCGTTGATTATAATATCTCATTTGATTTGATTTCTACAGGTCATGTGGTTGCATTTTTGGAAAATAAAATAGCTGATTTAGTTTCTCAGATGCATGGACAAATCTAGCATACAAAGCAATGAAATTTTCAGTTTCTTTCAACGATCATAGGGGTCCGTCCGTTTAGGGCTAAGCGGCGTTAGAGCATTCTATCTCCTCAGTCTGGGGGCAGGAATTGAAGGCGAGACCTCTGCGTAGCTCTACCCGTGTATGGATCTGATTACAAAATAGTTCACTTTCACTTGATGCAGAAGCCAGCACTTTCTGCTTGAGCCCTCCATCTCGATGTCTGAGCTTGGACAACCTTGATAGACAGTCGATGGGTAACTTAGTAGTGATGTAAACAATGATCTGTAGTCCAAGCACTGAGTGAATGCATTAGCTGTGATGGAGTTAGCTCCATACTGAGGCTGAAAACTGTGTGATTAGTGCACCGAATTGAGGTCATTGGATCCACAGGCGGTGCTTGTCAATTCGATCAAGTACTGAATGATTTCAACTAAGTAAATGAGCGCAGGTCGTCAAGTCTAGCTGAGATGATGTTAGGGGACAGAAGCATTGAATTTTTCGTTTAGAGCGTGATTATTTATGGCACCGCGAGTTGCGAATCCTTGCCTTCGAATTCGAATCCGGTATATAACATAGCGTCATCAATGTTCACCTGATCTATGGCGCAATTGTGCAGGAAACGGCTATGTGGATTCCTCTGCTTCACGTTGACTGTTGAGATTCAGAATTGTGATTCAAGAAAACGTGAGCATGTGAGCAGCACAGCAGATGTCGATTCATTTCAATTTCCCGTCCATCAGACCAGCATACTGCTTTCATTTCTCCCTGACGTGCTTTTCTCTTCTGTCGGTCCATTTGAAGATGCAACTCTTCTCGTGTTCCAGTTAGGAAGGCAAGGTTATTGCGACGAAACTGATCTTAGAAATACCAACTCCTGAGAATTACTTCAATCGGGAGACGCAAACGCATGCAAATTCCAATTAAAAAATCAACGGTGACACTCGAAGAACCTCATGAATTGAAAATGTAGACGCCCACTGTGACGTCCAAAGAATGTTATAAAATGCTCTTGGAGCACGGCCCAATGTGGAACCCGATGCTCATCAAATGTACAGGAGTCACAACTTGTGACTCGAAAATTGTTTGTCGATGACTACTCCAGCTAGGAGTGAAAGAATCTCTACTTATGTGTGAATGTACCAGTGGCCAAGCGACTAACGGAACGAGAGATCGTATCATTGTTAGAGGAAATCACAAGGGGAATGGGCCAGGAGCGCCAGTCCATCCTTGCACGCACTGCAAAAGAGGGCGAATCAGCTTCCCCTCCGACATCGCCTCGAACACCTTCTGAATTTCAGTACCGGGTGACACAGTTCGCAAGCCGGACAGCAATTGCGTACCGAGCTCCGACCTCACGAATTGGTACAGCGGGTACGTCCTGCAAGACTCAATCCTGTTGGGCACCGCCGAAAGGCCCTTCTTGTCGTAAGCTTCCCGCACCAAGGGCACCACAGTGCGCAGACGCTCTTGCACTTGGGCCTCGAACACGGGGATCTGCTCAAACACGGAGCGGGAGCCGTCTTTGAGGGCGTGGCTCACCAGCACGCCTCGCAGCTTCTCCATCAACGGGTACGTGTCGGAGGACGCGTCGTCGATGTAAGAGAACACGGGCTGACGCTCCACCACCAGCAAAAGGTCCTTCTCGCAGAAGCGCGACGGAAGGAGGGAGCCGTCCTGGCCCATGAACAGCGTCTTCTTCGCCGCCTGCAACACCACCTGCTTCACGGCGGACTGCATGGTCTCCTCCACATGGCGCAGGTCGATGGCTTGGCACAGCCCCACCAGGAAGGTCGAGCTCATGAGCTTCAGAATCTCCACGGCCTCCTCCGTCTTGCGCGCGGACACCAAGCCCAGCGAGTTCACGTCCTGGTTGTGCTGCTCCGCGCTCTGGACGTGGGTGGTGACGGGGTTGGCCAGGTAGTTGAGCTCGGACAGATACGACGCCATGGCGATCTCGGCGCCCTTCATGCCGTAGTCCAGGCTGGGGTTGGGTCCCCCGCTCAAGTTGGAAGGCAGGCCGTTGTTGTAGTAGTCGTTCACGAGCTCGGAGAACTGCGCAAACATGAGCTTGCCGATGGCCGCCACCGCCAGGCGCATGTTGTCCATGGAGACGCCGATGGGGGTGCCCTGGAAGTTGCCCCCGTGCAGCGCGATCCCCCGCGCGGCGTCGATGATGGGGTTGTCGTTCACGGAGTTGATCTCGCGCTCGATGGCGTGCGTGGCGGTGCGGATCACCTCGATTTGGGGACCCAGCCACTGGGGCGAAGTGCGCAGCGCGTATCGATCCTGCTTGGGCTTCTTCAAGGGATCGGTTTCGTTGAGCTTGGCCGCGGCTTTCATGAAGTCGCTCCCGTCCAGCAGCCACTCCATCACCGCTGCGGCTTCCATCTGCCCCGGGTGATGCTTCAGCTTGTGCGTCAAGGGATCGGCGAATTCCGGCTTCCCTTGCATCACTTCACAAAACAAGGCGGATAGCACTTCCGCAAGCAGCGCCAGCACGTTGGCGTCGAAGCACACCGTGGAGGCCAATGCCGACCCCACGGCGGTCCCGTTCACCAACGCCAGCCCCTCCTTGGGCTGCAGCTCGAACGGCTTCTCCACGCCCGCCATCCGCAGTCCCTCCAACGCCGAAACCTCCCGGCCATCTGGAGTGCAAGCTCGCGAGTTGGGTCGGCCGGTGAGCAGTCCGGCAATGTAAGACAAGGGCACCAAATCCCCGGAAGCGGTGACCGTCCCACGCAACGGCAGCTTGGGCGTGACGTGCGCGTTCAGCAGCTTCTCCATGGCCTCCAGAATCTCCCAACGGATCCCGGAGTAGCCCTGCATCAAGGTGTTGGTGCGCACCAGCATGGCCGCGCGTGTGGTCTCCGCGGGCAGTGAGTGCCCCTTCACCAGCACGCCCGCATTCAGAAAGCGAATGAGCTCGCGCTGCAGCTCCACGCCTTGCTGCGTGCGGCGATGGGAGGTGGCGCCGAATCCCGTGGTCACTCCGTAGATGTCCCCGCCGTTCATGATCTTCGTCAAGACCCAGTTGGAGGACTCGTCCACTCTGGCCTTGGCGTTGGCCGCGTCCAGCACCACCTCTACATCAGGCCGGCGTGCGATGGCCGTGACCTGTCCCACGGTCAGATTGACGCCCTCGATGGCCACTTCGTTCGAGTCGAAGTACGTCGCCACCATCTGCTTGATCTCGTCCAGATGATTTCCTTGCAACTTCGCGGCCGTCTTCGCCCAGTTGAGCGGATCTGCTCGGGAAGCATCTGCTTTGGAAGCATTATTATTGCAGAAGCTGGTCTGTTTCTTCAAGGCGGGTTCGGATCCCGCATTCATGTAGCTCTGGGACGACGCCATGACGTCGAATTCCACAGCTGCCATGGTATATTTCCTCGAGTTCCCTGCTGAGTGGTCTCAGCAATGATCAATCGAGGATCTAGCTGCCCCCCGAGATCAGCGCTTCACTCAATTGCAAGCAAAGTTCTTAATTCAGCTAGACTCCTTAGCTTCAAGCGTTCACGGTGAGCGAGCGTCCCTGCAATTTCTAACAAAGTAACTAAGAATTTCGACTTGGAGGAATGGAATCGGTATGTTATCGAACAGCTAGCCGATTGTGTTTGCAACTGTATTCTTCGTAATGTCTAGCAAATGTGGTTGCAGATACATGTGCTGCAGGCTCGCTCCAAGTTTATGAAAGCTGATGCCCTGCTGCCAAGTGCGATAGACCTGAGATGAGGAATTGGGATCACGAAGGTGTGTATTTGTAAGTGGACGGGATTGGCAACTCGTGGTGAAGAAATGTGGTCGTTGCATTGGCTCTCTTCACTGCGCAATTGGGCATGTGGGCAACTGAAGAGTGACTTGTCCTTGGTGTTTTTCTGACAGCGCGCGGGAGTTTCAATTATTTGGGGAAGACTGTTGAAAAAGTGCATGGAAAGGAGGGAAGTTCAAAGTGGGTCGGAGATTCTCGTCGAACTTTTCTCCCAAAGTCCGCGTGGTCCCCCGGCATTCCGGCTTCAGGCCTTCGGTCCACTGTGTTGAAATTTGGTTGAAGCTGGTCTGCATGTCGTGTGCACCTTCTCGGCAGTTGTAGAGAACTTATTTTATTTTGCAGACGTAATCAGAGTTGTGAGAATTACTCCAACTGCAGCCATATGGTCTCCATATTCACTTCGATTGAACCCTTAACCCTGAACGTCCAGATCCTTTACCAAAATTGACGATTTGGGAAAAATCGTATAAAGTGCTATTTGGAAGAATATTTTAGAATTGTTGTAGATATTGAACTTTAGATTCCATCCGTACGGTTCGATTCACTACTGCTATCACATTTATTTTTTTATAAATTTTGAAAGGGAAATTTCAAAATTACTTCTAAATTCTATTACAAGCAAAATATTATCATTTTTTGAGTAAAACTTGTTGGAATGGTTTTGAAATGAGGGTGTTTTGATATGGTGATTTTTAGAAATTTTTGTATTCTTTTAATCTATGAGCTCACTTTTGCAAATCCAATTTTGAACTAAAATCACTGCAATTTTTGGCTTGACACATTTCTACATTTGTAATTTTAGAAAAATATAAACTCTTGTAACACCAAATCCAACCATTGGATAGGACAACAACTTGATAAAATATCTTCACAAATTAGATGACTTTCATCCAAGCAATAATGAGAAAGAAAACCAAATTCCAATTTGTCCATTGTCCAAAAATTGGACATTAGAGCTCTCTCCATAGTTAATGGACGGGCCTGTGACCAGGGTTGACGAATCTCTGCGTCCGCCTGAAAAAGGCGTTCGTAACCCAGACGTCCGTCCACACGAACGCCAGCGGACGCAGCATCCCTCCCGCCGTCGGAAGGCGGACGGGCGAGGCGGGGCGGACGGGGCAGACAGGGCGGGATGGGGCGGGCGGGGCGGACGGCGTCCGCGAATGTCAGCGGACGCATCCGGACATCCCGGACATCCGACCGTCTTGTCAACCCTGCCTACAACCAATTTTTTGTATTTTTTTTTAGAAGAAATTTTGAGTTCTTTGGTGAAAATTTGAAGTTTCTTTGAAATTTTGAGTAAAAAGTGAAAAATATTTATTCCAAATACAAAATATGTTTTAAAAAAATGAAATTTCCCTATAGCCTTATATTGTATATTAAGGGGAAAAAACCATGGTACAACATTGTTTCTGTCTTGTCATCCTTAAAATGAGGAAATTAGCTCTCTGTGGTAACATGCCCAATGTTTGAATTTCATTTATATACTCATATCTAGGAATTTTTTTAAATTATCAAATTATGAGAGAAACTAAACTTGATGGTTTGTGTTTCTTTAGTTGGTCTCAAATTTTAAAAGAACTTTTATTATGGCTTAAATTGAACTTTAGAGAAAGGAGTACAATTTGTCAAAACATACTACATGAAGATCCATAAATTTGCCATTCTCTTATGTAGGAAAGTAAAAGATGTCAACACATTTCATGAAATTGGGTTCAAACAACTCCGTAAATAAATTTGGATGAAAAAATGTTCTTTTAACCCTTCAAGTCTCTCTACAAACATTGAAAACATCCTCTCATGCATGCATTTTATGGTTAATCAAAGTTTAGAAATAAGGTTCATAGAAAACAAGAATATGACAATTTTAGCCTAAAAACATCTTAACACATAGGGTTTTAGATTATCTACCAAATTCTTCTTGACCAATACCAATCTAACCTTTGGGATTGAAATTTTCTAATTAACTTTTGAGAATAATTAGAGTTGCATTAAAATAATGCAAGATATGAATCAGCAATTGTATTTTTTTTTTATTGGTGCAAATTTTCTTCAAATTACTATTTTTGAAAGAGCATTAAAAAATCAAATATAAGAAGAAAAAAAAATCCCAATTTGGACTTTGGACAACTAAGATAGAGTCCATTAGAAGCAAATTAAAAGGGAAAACTTTTAATATGCCACGTCTAGTAAGGCCTTGGAAAAGAAAAGTCATGCAAATGGCACAACAAATTTCCAAAATCCAATATCAGATTTTTTGAGCTTTCTTATATTTGGTTTTCAATGTGCATCCAATGATAGCAATGTCAAGTCCTAATTTTACCCTAATCCAAAGATAGTAACGTAAATTTATTCCTTGTTTTTTACTTCATTGGATACTTGTATTAGTGATGCACTTTACAATTTAGTATTTTTCATTAATTGAGCTTGTATGAAACTTTACACCCAAGATGGGTAGGAAAATTCTTTTGTTTTCAAAAATCAACTCTATAGATCTTACAATTGATTATGAGTTTTTTACTTCAAATTTTTTGGAAGATATACATATTCCAAAAATTTAACTAAGAGACTCTAACATTGAATCTACTAACAAGTAAAAAGACCATTAGCTTAGAAATGATATTTTGGGGACAAGTTTTTTCTAAAAACAACCAAAGAATTTAGTGGAAGAATGGCATTGCTTATCAATATGGCCTATCGAGTGGTTGCAATTGATGTCCTTCAATCCTTTTTCATTTCCTATCCTAATCTTTGGAGGAGATTATAGGGAGAGGGGGTATCTTTAGAAACTCCACTACATACCTAAATGCCCAAAGTCATTTTCAAGGTCAAACTGAACATTATACGTGCATGCATTAATTCTTGATTTTGATGTTGTTAAGCTCAACGTTAAATAGATATCTCTTTCAATCTATTTTTTGTATGCATTCATATTTTTTGCAAAATCATATAAATTGCTATTCTTATAGCCATTGAAGGTAACAACTTGGAAGTATAATGTAACCTATATTGAATATATTTTCTATCAAATTTTTTTTCACACGTGTTTACAAAATACATCACCAATTCCAAGAAGTTTGTTCTTATTAAAAAAAATCATACTATTTCAAGTTCATTTGCAATTTCTACAATTATGTAAAGATACTAAATAAAAACTAACATCATATAAATTCCATTTTGTTGAAAGCAAAAAATACTTGTATTATTTTGTGTAATTTGTTGCATGGTCAACTCAAATGCAAACATAACTTCGTAGACATGGAGTCAATGTATTTGAAATAAATACTAGAAGCAAATTATAGAATTTCAAATGCATTCTATATTTTCCTTAATTGAAAATAAATCATATATGATTTAAAATATAATTATTTCATTTGGTAGGAATTGACGGTGTCAATGGTTTTTAGTACTATAAAGTCTTCAAAACAATGAATCCCACTTGAAAATTTGGAAATGAAAAAGGTTCTCTCACCAAGATTGCATCTATTCGTTGAGGAATTTATACAAAAAGTAATTTCTATGTCCTCTACATAGGTACAAAGAAGGCTCTCTTATGTGCACATTTCTAGACCTTTAAAAATATATCTCCATAATTTCATTAGTTGAATCTCATTTCCATAAAATTTAGAAATGACTTTTCTTTTGTTTTATTTTTTTGAACATTTTCACTGTTTTCAAACAATATAAACATCAAAACATCTTTTGGAGTGAAAATCTTCATTAATTTGTTTTGTGCATAATTTTTGGGATATTTATTTTTTATGCCTAAAATTTTGAGAAAACTATATTTATAATATATTTGTCATCATCCATATCTTTTTATATTTAAATATTTTTTTCCAAAAGCACGTAGTGTTCCCCGAATTATGTTCTAAAATGACCAAATGTAACAAAATGAGCAAGTTTTTTTCATGCTTTCACCCTTTTATGTCTTAAAATTTTTAAGAATTAAATCCAAAATCTCAAATCCAACATGGAAATTAGTACCATGAAGGTGATTGTTGTTCATCATTGTAAAGATGAAATACTTAAATTAATTTGGATGAAAACCTTTCACCAAGTTTATTGAAGAATATATAAGAATTTCAAACATAGTTGAAATATGCATTAATTCCTTAAAAAAAGGGTGCTACATATGAGTAGCATTCATTTCACTCAAAGTTAAGTTCCCATTCAATGAGAATTTGCTAGGAAGGTGGTGTGGACATTGTAGCTACTTCTCATGTAATCAAGATGATAGCTATTATATGGATGTCTTTCATATATTGATTAACCCCTAAAGTCTTAGACATGTTTTTTTGAGAACATAGCATTTTGGGGTAGTTCACTAAGAATTCAATTTTTAGTTTTTTTCTTTGAAATTTTCACACATGTGCCCAAGGAGTAGCTTTAAGGCACAACAATTTTCATTACTTTTGACTACATGATTAAAAAACTTTTGTATGATATGTCATTTTCAACGAAGTGCGGTCATTTCAAAAAAAAATCCTTAAAAATCACTTTTTTAAGAAATTAAAATTTGAAATTGGTCTTTTAGATTTATATATAGAAAGAAAGATTTGAATTATTTCATTTTAATTAACAAGATGAATGTTAAAAAGAGTTTTGGTTTGCGGGTAGTTATGGAATCTCTACTCTAAAATAAACTTTGAAGTCCTTTATTTAACTCAATTTTCAATATTTTTGGAAAAAATAAAATAAATTGGGTGTACATTGTTTATTACTACATTACAACCATTGGAATTGGCATTTTTCAATTCTATAGTTAAACTCCTAACAATTTAGTGTTTTGAATCATTCTCTACTTCCTTCTACTTATTTTTTTTTTTCCTATATGTTATATAAATCAAAATCATTTGAAAATTTTCAAGCATGTAGTCAACTTGCTTTGAAGAATGAATACAAAGAGTAAACAACATTTTGCACATTTTTCCATACAAATGTGACCTTAAAAATGGCAACTACCCAAATTTTTGCAGGGCCGCAAAAAATGAATTTTTTCAATTCAAATGCTAATATCTTGCAATTGCCATTGTGTTAAATTATGAATTTTTTTTAGATCTCCTCAAACTAGTGTACTACAAGATCCTATGGTTATATGTATCCAAAAATATTCTTTTTCAAAAATTTGGTACTTATACTAGAAATAGCCATTTTGGAGCATTTTGGGTGAAAACATGGTTGTCATAGTGGATGGACGTCCGGTTCGCCCGTCCGTTAGAAGTCCCACCCGTCCGATACAGTCAACAGATAGTTGACTTTCTGCTAACGGAAAAATAGGCCACGTGGATGCCATGTGGATTAAGGAACATGTTGGGCGCGGACGAGATCGTCCGCGCCCTGGATTTCACATTCCGAGGTGACGTGTCATTCTGCAAAATTGCACAAGTTACAAAATTAAAGCCGTCCGTCCCGTCCGATGACCCTAACTCGCTCGTTATGACAACCATGGGTGAAACATAGTCAAAAGCCTTTAGGGGTTCAAATACAAAATTCAACCAAAAAAGCCTAGTTTTTTCCCTTTTCTAAGGCATTCAATGCTTGTAGACAATTATGATAATTTGAATAGAGATGATAAAACCAATAATATTAATATTTGCCATGCTAATAATCTCATAGATATAGCCAATTTAATCCAAAATGAAGGGGTAAGATTATAAACTGTAGCTTTAGTAAATTTTCAAGCTAAGCACTTTTAAGTTGATTACTCAAAAAGATCTGTAATAAAAGAAATTCAAATTTAATCATTTCTAAAATTTGTTTTCAACATCACCACTCTTACATCAAACTTCAATAAGATTATGAAAATCATATATCTTAGAGAATCAAAAAAAATTTCAACCCAATAGAAATTGAAGAGATAAATACTAGAGAATTCATGTTAAAATGATTCAAAAAATGTCATAGCAATGCATTTACTTTCTTGTATAGACTTTAGAGTTTGATTTTTTCAAAAATTTAATTAATTATGATATTCTAAGCTTTTGTATATGTTTTTGAATCTTCTTATTGATAAACAAGGGCCTCTAAGTACAAAGGTTAGTATAAATAATATCAAATGCATGTTTGAATGAATAATTAAAATAGTCAAGTTGATTCATTGAAGTTACAATTTGGCCTCTAACTGTGAAAGGACAAACCATTAACCAAGACACTTTGCCAAAAATCATCCAATTTGTAGATCAATAGACCTATACATTCTTTGCATTTGTAGATAATCGAATAAGATTAAGATTTGTAAAATTTTGGAGCTAATCAGAGGGTATTTTGAGGTTGTTTGATAGTAATTTGTCTTTTATGGAGTCTAATTTGGGTCATTTGGATCATTTGTTTTGTCCCAAGTTGGAACCTTTTTATTGCTCAATAAGAGGTGTTTTTGTGAGGGTCCCAAATTAGTAGTCTAATGAGTGCCTAGTTGGTGGGATGGTGGTGAATTCTAATTTGGTAGGTGGTAATTGTTGAAATTGGTAGCGAGTCTGAAGAATTAGATGAAGTGTATGTTGGTTGAGTTCATTGATTTTGTAGATTGTATTGGTGTCTTGTAGAATCCCAATTGGTAGTGGATTGGATTGGCTATCATACTCTTCGACCTCATAACCATCGTCGGGGAGTCTATTAGAGTTCAATTTGGGTTTCATTTCCTTCATCCATTGGTGAATGTAGTCCAGTCGGTGTCCCAATCAGTTAGATTGTGTATGATTTTCGTTTTATGTGTGTGTATTTGTTTTGTGTCCAAGTGCTAATTGGAAAGTGTGATCGAGTAGTGTGTGATGGAAGTCAAATGTTGTATATGTCCTAGTTAGATAATTAGAGTATGAGTAATGAAGAATGAAATTGAGTAGATGTTGTAAATGTGTTTTGGTTGTGAGAATGAGTGAAAATCCAAATTGGTGAGTAATCTAGTGAGAACCAAAGTAATTGGGCAATATGAACAAATTAGAATATTATTTTGTGGACCTAGTTGGAAGTTAATTGTTAAATCTATAATGATGATTTAATCACCCAATTTGGAAATTAATATGAACACGTGTTCAACTGAATTGGTGTTTATTGTATGATGTGTGATGAGTGATAAATTTGAGTGCGTGTGGAGTGTTTAATGTTGAATCCTAATTGTGTGAATGTTATGAGATTACTATGTTATTCTGAATTGTTGATGTGCCTAATTAGAAATTTATGAGTTTATCTTTGGAATGTTGATCAGTCCAAGTTGAATTTTGAAGCTTGTATGTTTGTTAATTATAAATCCAAGTTGAGGTTGTGGTGTCATTGTAATAATGTTTTTGGTGATGAAATCCAAATGGGATTAGCTTATTAGCATTGATTTCCTACTTGATAGTCTCCCTTGGAACAAACTTATTATACTAAATGGATAGTTTCCAATTTGGTAATTATCCTCTTTCAACAACATCTATAAAAATCTTGAAAATCATTCATCGACCACTATTTGTTGGCCTCAATGTTTGTTCAAATTTAAGAAACCAACAACCACACCATACCGTCTATCCTAGGGAGTTCAACAAAGGGGGTAGCCACACCTTCTTCATTTTAGCAATATTCTCTAAAGAATGAGCTCTAGGTGTAGGAAAATAGGAGCCAATGGCAAGCTGTTATGAGTGAATAAGGTGTGACATCCCATTTTGAACGAAGAACATGGAGAATCAAAATTGAAAAATCAATTCACACAAAAGGCTAGATGGGATAAATTCAAGGGGTAATTGTCCAAGGTTATGAGACCCAATCAGAAGCAAGCCATGTACTCAACCCATGTCCTCAGGAGCTCCAACAATGACAATGGTGAAGTTGGCTTGGATGGTTAAATTGACAGTAGAGGGGTAGAACTACAAAGAACCACATAAATAACTTCACTCATGAAATCTTCTTCACGCCCATCATTCACTTCTGGAGGAGAATAATGAACATGAAGAAGATTTTGTAGAAAAAATATATTTTGGCATGGAGAACCAACCGGAAGCCAATGGGAGCTGCCCCAAACGTGCACATTCTTTGGAGAATGCTCGAGCCTTGAAGAAGCTGCGACTACCCCTAATAGAACAAGAGGTCAAATAAGGACAATAAAACCACCAAGTTTTGTCTCCATAGAAGCTGTGCTAGTGGGAGGAAAGTAATGTGGTGCTCCATCTTCTTGAAAGGAGAGTGAATGGGATTCTGTCAAGGAAGTCTGAGTCTCACAAACTTGAAATCGTTGGGTCATCGTCTCTGCCTCCGTGGGACTGAGCCTCTAAAGAAGTCAGAAGAGAACAATTCAACCCAGAACTGGAAATTTTCAAACAGATGTCAACATCAAAGGGACAACGAAGGAAAGCAGGAGTTGGCCAGCTAATATTCTAATATTCTAGTAAGGAATGGGCAGCTACCTCAGGAAGTTAAAGTCTCACAAAGTAAGCTTAACTTGAAATCGTTGGGTGGACGGAGCCACTAAAGAAGTCGTCACATTTGGAAGAGAGCAACCGAGAACCGAGAAATTTCAAATATGGGATGTCAACAACAAACGGACATTCAACGAGGAACTGAAGCAGGAGTTGACTCCATTCTAATAATTATTCTAATAAGGAATTGGCCGAGCGCTGACCTGCTTTATCCATTCTCCCCTGGTGGGCCATTCCTGGTCGTTCTCTCCACAGAACTCGCCACCAAGACGACTTCCCAGCATTCCACGCTCTTCCGCAACAGTGACGCCGCAGACGCGTTGCCCTCAACACGCGCGCACTATAAAGAGCCTGAAATCCTACATCCAATCCTCAAAACAGCAAGCATCAATCTCCAGCACTCCAGCAACTCGATCAAACGTTTCGTATAATTAATTTTCTAGTTCACCCTAGCGACGTACAGAGGTCTTCGATTTGATTCCAAGCTAGTTACAAAGCTCTCATTCGGATTAGACCTAGTGATTCACAGAACATTCGACTTCTACACAGGGCACACACTTAAGTACCACTTCGGTCCGTAGGAGCGAACTCATCGCTATGGCTTCCCAGACGGCGGTGAGCGCTGCACTCCCCAGGGGACAGCCTCGTGCGGACGGGCCGGCGTGCGTGTTGGGCATCGGCACAGCCGTGCCTCCCACGGAGTTCCTGCAATCGGAGTACCCGGATTTCTTCTTCAACATCACCAACTGCAGCGAGAAGGAGGCGCTCAAGGCCAAGTTCAAGCGCATCTGTAAGTGACCACCTGACTTCTTTGCTTGTCGATGAATCCCATGAAGTAGTTCAATGTGGGTGATCGATTGGAGGAAATTTGAATTCTGATGCAAACTCCGTTTCGTAGTCTACCCAATTTGATTGGAGTCAAAGCACTTAGCTATATATTGTACTTGTGGTGCCCTAAAGTAAATCAATTGACATGATATACGTGTGATCCCATTCCACAGGCGACAAGTCGGGCATCCGGAAGCGACACCTGTTCTTGACGGAGGAGGTGCTCAAGGCCAACCCGGGAATCTGCACCTACATGGAGCCCTCGCTCAACGCAAGACACGACATCGTCGTCGTGCAGGTGCCCAAGCTCGCCGCCGAGGCCGCGCTCAAGGCCATCAAGGAGTGGGGCGGACGCAAGTCCGACATCACGCACATCGTCTTCGCCACCACCAGCGGCGTGAACATGCCCGGCGCCGACCACGCGCTGGCCAAGCTGCTGGGCCTCAAGCCCACCGTCAAGCGCGTCATGATGTACCAAACCGGCTGCTTCGGCGGCGCCTCGGTGTTGCGCGTGGCCAAGGACTTGGCCGAGAACAACAAGAACGCGCGCGTGCTGGCCGTGTGCAGCGAGGTCACGGCCGTGACCTACCGCGCCCCGAGCGAGAATCACTTGGACGGGCTGGTCGGCTCGGCGCTGTTCGGGGACGGCGCGGGCGTGTACGTGGTCGGGGCGGACCCCAAGCCGCAAGTGGAGAAGGCTTTGTTCGAGGTCCACTGGGCCGGGGAGACCATCTTGCCTGAAAGTGACGGCGCCATCGACGGCCATCTCACGGAAGCGGGGCTCATCTTCCACTTGATGAAGGACGTTCCCGGGCTGATCTCCAAGAACATCGAGAAGTTTCTGACGGAGGCGCGCAAGTGCGTGGGGTCCCCTGCGTGGAACGAGATGTTCTGGGCCGTGCACCCCGGAGGCCCCGCCATTCTGGACCAGGTGGAGGCCAAGCTGCAGCTGTCGAAGGACAAGATGCAGGGCAGCCGCGACGTGCTGCTGGAGTACGGCAACATGTCGAGCTCTTCGGTGTTGTTCGTGTTGGACCAGATTCGTCAGAGATCGTTGAAGTTGGGTTCTTCGACGCTCGGGGAGGGCAGCGACTTCGGCTTCTTCATCGGCTTCGGACCTGGACTGACGCTGGAGGTGTTGGTGCTCCGGGCCGCAGCCAATCACTAGGCGCGGTCCCGACGCTTCGATTTTTGGTGCATTGTTCAAGTGAAATCATTTTTGGTGCCGATCACATGATCAGTGTACGACAAGTGTACAGAGGTCCACATTGGATCGACACTGCTCTTAGTTAGCCCTAGTTCCATTCATGTGTTGCATTGGTTGCAACCCCATAAATTCATGCGCAGCTTTGTGCATTGCGATTTCCAATTGGAATCCGCAGCCAGCAGGAGGAATTGATACAAACCTAGCATTCAACATTTGAGTTTCTCCAATTGATGCGATTTGCCATTTTCACCCCCGCCGCACATCAATTGCATTATTTAAAGGTTGTTGGTTGCTTTGCAATTGAATCATGCCATGGAGTGTTATAATCCAGTCGGTTGTAGAGGGCGAGCACAAGAGCGGAATCCTAATCAACGTTATTCACAATTTGTTAATTGCAGTCAATTCTGATCCGTTCCCGCTGTCGTTTCTACTGATTTTCAGAATCGATTTTAGGTTTCCAGAGCTTCTTTACGGGTGAAGTGCGTGTTTCAGACATCGGTGTTGCTGAATTGGGTGCATCCCGACGGCTGCAGAAACTCCTGGTGAAGCCGTTTCTGAAAGGCGGCAATCCTTACACTTAACAGTTGGGACACATCACTATGTAGCATCAGATATAGCAACATAGGGTAGCGATTTGCTGTCAAAGAGGAGTCTGAATGATGATTCTGCTTGTACATGAGTGTCGTTTGAGTGCCAGAGTATTAAACAGCAGATTCCCAAATTTTGTGCAACTGCTTATCAAACCTGGATGTTCCGTGCCTCTTTATGCCAAACCTGCGGGGGAATTCAGTTTGACATCTCACCGTGAGTGGGTAGGGTAGGATGCACTCGTTGGCTCAAATTCCACGATGCATTAATGAAAATTGCGTGTACTCTCAAAGCAAGGAAGAGAAGAAAGGATTTAGGCAAGCCGGATGGAGACGGGGTGGAAATCCTTGCTAAGCGGTGCAGAATGTTAAGCATGAAATGAAATTGGCATATCCATTTGCATACTGGCACAACAATCTGGCAAAATGGCACATGGAACACCGCCAATTGACAATACAATTTTGAAAGTGAAAAGACTGTTATAATGTTAGGAATGACTTTTAAAATAACTCTCATAATCTCATCTCACTAAAGTCTTAAGTCTTAGATATTTTGACATCTCAACATGGATGCCACAAAGGTGCATCAATTGAAGTTTGAAACGGTGATATTGTTTGCTTCTTATGATGTATATTGGACAGCATTTTGTTTAAATTTTGAAGATTTCAGTTCCATAACTTGGCAGGGGATTATGAGCTAGCATGCATATTTCTTCTCACAACTCTCTAATGGAATTCTTGCCTTCTCAGTGCATACTAGACTCTAGATTCTTCGACTGAGGTCTAGATACACAACTCCAAAAGAAAGTAGCTTACGTTTGGGTTTGCTTGGATGGTGTTTGATCTCTCAAACTGTGCAACATGTTTGCAAATATTGTCCTTGCTCTACAATATCACAATTAGTGACCTCATTCTCTTATAACCAATTTCCCTTTGTCTTGATTTATACGACTCAACTCTAATTGAAACTTGGGGTTAAAAACAACCTAGCCTACGCTTCCTGCTCGTGATTTCAAGTTCGGCAGGTCTTAAAGCAAAAAGAATCTTCAATCTCCAAGGGTGATGGTCAATTGCAAGAAAAGGAAATCGGATTACGATGCGACACAGTTGACGACGCCATGTAGATTGCACCATTTTGTATCATTAAGTGCATCTTTTCTAAGAATGTGCTGACGGTCTCCAATTTGTCTTAAACCTCTATTAACAAAGTACAAGTTTTTGTGCTGACTAACCTTCAGTGTTGCACAATTGACCTGCAGGTCATAAATGAAGAATTGTTTGCGATAATGGTGATCATCGCCCTCGTGACCACGTTCATAACAACGGCAGTCGTAATGTGGATATATTCACCAGCTCGTGATATTCCACCTTATGTGAGACGAAGTATCGACGCTGGGAATGAGAAGGATGAACTACTTATGCTGCTTTTTCCTGTTGGATCATGGAACATACCTTCCATGATGAAGCATGGTTGAAATTACAAGTGGGAAAGACTTCACGTCACTGAGAGCGTATATGCTTCACTTGATCGAATGCTCGGAACGAATATCGTCTATCCGGGTGTCCTCGTCGTTTTCCAAGCGAGAGATGATGTATTGCACCATCCGTAAAACTCATGTGGATTTTGTTATTGCAAAGAAAATCAAGCTTGAATGCATCAAACTATCTTTTCAATGGAGTTCACTGCTACCTTTTATTGGAAGCTGCAGAAGAAGTAGGAGACGACGATGACCTGGATAGCAACGGCGAGCATAAAATCAGTTGCAGAAATTTGACACTCAAAGTGATTGAGACGCAATACCTCGAGTACGCTGTCCATGATGTGTTCCATTTGAACTGCGCAACCCAATGACTTGATCCTCACTGGGTTGCACTTGCATCCCGGTCATGCACTCCAGCCTCTGCCTTCCCTGCTGTGGAGAATCATGGCCTCGGGCCCTTGGGAGATTAACCTAATGTCAGTTTACAGTTTAACTCGGGCCCCTGGGAGATTAACCTAATGTCAGCTCTCGAGCACTATATAGTCCATACTCGAACTTGCTTCGGGCATCAATGACGGAGTTTTGAGAGAAGGAAGTGTGAATGGTGTAAACTGTCTTCCAGCTTTTTTACAGTCCTGCCAGAGGGCTTCAGTGGCAGGAGTACGTATCAGCCCTTTTTTTTTCACTTTTTGAGAAAGTGCTGGAATGGCGAACAATTAAAATTTAGTGAAGCACTATATTTCTAAATTCATCCATCTTTTGAACAAAAAACACTTGTCAATCACTTATGCACTTTTTCATCCAAAATTGGCGATTTCCTTCACATTTTTAGTGGAAATGGAAAATTTCTAGCGAAAAAAGATTACTTTTATTTGGCAAAAAGTAGAAATTTATTTGAAATGGTGCAATCTGGCCCCATGGTGCCAAAAAAAAAGGGCTGGTACGTATGACTTTCAAAACTCTGTATCTGGACCAACTTTATATTGACAGTTGCTTGATGACCACTCCAGGGAGTTGCATATTTGTCCTGTGCTTTCAATAGTAGTTATTTCCGTGCAGTTCATGTGAGGGTCTGTCTATGGAAGAACAAGAGATGTCACTAGTTTCTTTTCTAAGCAGTTTTAAGTAGGTTCATGTGGAGGTTTTCTTTTGTCCATTTTTTTTCCCAACTCATGCAACGATCTCCACTGATTTTGGTGATATGAATATTTGGCCCCAACTAAGCTCTGAATATCATCAATCGAATTTAGCTCATGTGACTGCACCAAACAATCGACTATTGGAATAATAATTAATACTTCATTCCTCGACACCGACAGCTGGAACGAAAACACCAACTGACACATGCAACTGATGAGCTGGGAGAAAATTCTAAGGACCTAGTATTCCAGAAACTCATTGAATGATTTGACTCTGGATAATGACCTCTTAATAGTGGCATTGCAAAATTTCCTGCACAATTGTCATACCATTATTCAATGTAGCATACTTGTCAAAGAATCAAACTAAGTCACGAACACTCAGGTATGGAGACCCAAGCAGGGTGCTTACATCACATGAGAAACATCTTATGATTTAAATTGCTGTGAATTTAATTGATCATTCCCCTGTGCATTCAATTGTGGGGAAGTAAACTAGAGTCACACCAGGATTTGCTTAATTCTGACTAGAGAGCGACCAATGGCAAGCGGTGATCATTACATCCCCAACGACTGACATTCAAATACCTCTGCATGAGCAATCGTTTCTGGAATGTACGCCATCCAGCAACACCAATGTCTGAAACACGCACTTCGCCCGTACACAATTCAAACTCTGAATACCTAAAGTCGATTCCGAAATTCAGTAGAAACGAAAGGAGGAACCGATCAGAATTGACTGCAATTAACAAATTGTGAATAACGTTGATTAGGATTTCCGCTCTTATGCTCGCCTTCTACAACCGACTGGATTATAACACTCCATGGCATGATTCAGTTGCAAAGCAACCAACAACCTTTAAATAATGCAATTGATGTGCGGCGGGGGTGAAAATGGCAAATCGCATCAATTGGAGAAACTCAAATGTTGAATGCTAGGTTTGTATCAATTCCTCCTGCTGGCTGCGGATTCCAATTGGAAATCGCAATGCACAAAGCTGCGCATGAATTTATGGGGTTGCAACCAATGCAACACATGAATGGAACTAGGGCTAACTAAGAGCAGTGTCGATCCAATGTGGACCTCTGTACACTTGTCGTACACTGATCATGTGATCGGCACCAAAAATGATTTCACTTGAACAATGCACCAAAAATCGAAGCGTCGGGACCGCGCCTAGTGATTGGCTGCGGCCCGGAGCACCAACACCTCCAGCGTCAGTCCAGGTCCGAAGCCGATGAAGAAGCCGAAGTCGCTGCCCTCCCCGAGCGTCGAAGAACCCAACTTCAACGATCTCTGACGAATCTGGTCCAACACGAACAACACCGAAGAGCTCGACATGTTGCCGTACTCCAGCAGCACGTCGCGGCTGCCCTGCATCTTGTCCTTCGACAGCTGCAGCTTGGCCTCCACCTGGTCCAGAATGGCGGGGCCTCCGGGGTGCACGGCCCAGAACATCTCGTTCCACGCAGGGGACCCCACGCACTTGCGCGCCTCCGTCAGAAACTTCTCGATGTTCTTGGAGATCAGCCCGGGAACGTCCTTCATCAAGTGGAAGATGAGCCCCGCTTCCGTGAGATGGCCGTCGATGGCGCCGTCACTTTCAGGCAAGATGGTCTCCCCGGCCCAGTGGACCTCGAACAAAGCCTTCTCCACTTGCGGCTTGGGGTCCGCCCCGACCACGTACACGCCCGCGCCGTCCCCGAACAGCGCCGAGCCGACCAGCCCGTCCAAGTGATTCTCGCTCGGGGCGCGGTAGGTCACGGCCGTGACCTCGCTGCACACGGCCAGCACGCGCGCGTTCTTGTTGTTCTCGGCCAAGTCCTTGGCCACGCGCAACACCGAGGCGCCGCCGAAGCAGCCGGTTTGGTACATCATGACGCGCTTGACGGTGGGCTTGAGGCCCAGCAGCTTGGCCAGCGCGTGGTCGGCGCCGGGCATGTTCACGCCGCTGGTGGTGGCGAAGACGATGTGCGTGATGTCGGACTTGCGTCCGCCCCACTCCTTGATGGCCTTGAGCGCGGCCTCGGCGGCGAGCTTGGGCACCTGCACGACGACGATGTCGTGTCTTGCGTTGAGCGAGGGCTCCATGTAGGTGCAGATTCCCGGGTTGGCCTTGAGCACCTCCTCCGTCAAGAACAGGTGTCGCTTCCGGATGCCCGACTTGTCGCCTGTGGAATGGGATCACACGTACAAATCGCGTCAATTTCATTTGAGGGACCACCCCACAAGCACCTTTCTTGAACCAATTCATTCGACTCAAATGAAATTCAGTAGACTATGAAATGCAGCTTGCGAATCCAATTTTCCTCCGCTCGATCACCCAATTGAGCTACTTCACGGGGAATCATCGGCAAGCAATTAAGCCAGGTGGGTCCGAATGAGCATTCAGGCAGGTGAAGTGAATTATTTAATTAGGTCTATTCGAGATGCATGGTCACTTACAGATGCGCTTGAACTTGGCCTTGAGCGCCTCCTTCTCGCTGCAGTTGGTGATGTTGAAGAAGAAATCCGGGTACTCCGATTGCAGGAACTCCGTGGGAGGCACGGCAGTGCCGATGCCCAACACGCACGCCGGTCCGTCCGCACGTGGCTGTCCTCTGGGGAGCGCAGGACTCACCGCCGTCTGGGAAGCCATTGCGTCGAGTTCGCTCCTACGGACCGAAGTGGTACTTAAGTGTGTGCTACTCGCGCTCCAAGTCTCCTGTCTGGAAGTCGAATGTTCTGTGAATCACTAGGTCTAATCCGAATGAGAGCTTTGTAACTAGCTTGGAATCAAATCGAAGACCTCTGTACGTCACTAGGGTGAACTAGAAAATTAATTATACAAAACGTTTGATCGAGTTGCTGGAGTGCTGGAGATTGATGCTTGCTGTTTTGAGGATTGGATGTAGGATTTCAGGCTCTTTATAGTGCGCGCGTGTTGAGGGCAACGCGTCTGCGGCGTCACTGTTCCGGAAGAGCGTGGAATGCTGGGAAATCTTGGTGACGAGTTCTGTGGAGAAAACGGCCAGGAATGGCCCACCAGGAGAGAATGGATAAAGGAGGTCAGCGTTCGGCCAATTCCTTTTTAGAGTAATTATTAGAATGGAGTCAACTCCTGCTTCAGTTCCTCGTTGAATGTCCGTTTGTTGTTGACATCCCATGTTTGAAATTTCTCGGTTCTCGGTTGCTCTCTTCCAAATGTGTCGACTTCTTTAGTGGCTCAGTCGCACGGGGGCAAAGAGGACGTTCAGTTTACCCAACGATTTCAAGTTACTCTGTGAGACTCCAACTTGGTAAGGTAGAACTGCCTGATTGCTGCGCCCCCCTATTTTGTGGAAATAGGTTTCAAAGTAGTGAAGTGTCACCTATATGATATCAAATCTTTGGCTTCGAATGGCTAGTACTTCACAAATGGCATTTCAGGGTTGTAAAGTAGTAAATTTTCACTAATTGGTTCTAGGACTTTCATTCTCACAGCACTTAATTAAACATGCACCTATTGAACACTTTGAAGTTTCTTCCAATCTTCTGAGACTTTGAAAATTCTTAAAAAAACTCAAAAAACCTCCAAATTTTCATTTATTTTGTAATATTATTAGTTTCCATGTATTGACATGGCAAAAAAAATACCTAATTGTGATTTTGACTCCATTTGTACAATGTCTATACACAAATGAACAATAATAGATGTTTCTATCTTACAATTAAATAATTCCATTCGCTCTCCAAGAAGATGGAGCATCTCATTGCTTTTGTCCCAATAGAGTAACTCCTAATGGAACAGGGCCTTGCCATATTAGTATCCTTATTAGATCTCTTGTTCCAATAAGCACCCCCCTAGGACATTTAGAGTTGTTAACTCCTAAAGTTCTAAAGAGCTCACTTTGTACCAATTCTTGATTACCACTACAAGAGAAAAGGGGGTTTTAAATGGATTTTTAAGTTTAATCCTAGAGATAAGATTAGAAGTAATGACCTTTAAAGAGTTTTTTAGCAAAATTTTATTCAAAATATATGTCAACTCTTGCTTTCCTTGTTGTATGTCCTTCTATTTTTGACATCCCATGCTTGAAATTTCTCGATTCTCTTGTTCTCTTCAAAATATGATGGCTTCTTTATTGGCAATCCCACAAGGAAAGAGACATTTATCTAATGGTTTCAAGTTTGTAGGACTCTATATATCTTCCTAAAGTAGAACTACATGATCCTTGCGGCCCTTTCTTTTTGTGAATTAGGTGTCTATTGAAGTGTTATTAATACAATCTAAAACCATTGGCTTTGAAAGGTTCCTACTTTACAAATGACGCTTTTAGTAACATGCTTTTAGTGAATGGCTTTGGATCTTCCTCAAGGTGCTTCAATATGCACAATTAGAACACTTTAAAGCTTCTTCAAACTCAAGCAAGCTCTATGGATTATATAATGAAATTTTTTTTTGAAATTTTTAAAGTTAATGCTAATCATCTTAATTTACAAGTGAAGCTTTGTTTCACGCCATTCTTATAAATATTTCAAGAAGCTATTGGTATTTTAATTTAATAGTAAAGCAAGAAATTAAATATATATTCTAAAAATAAATTATTTTGTTTTATTTTATAGATTATGGCGTATGCATAGGTCAATTTTGGAAATAATTAGGGAAATTTTGGATTGAAATAAAAAAAATTGTACAACCATTTTGGAAAATTTGAAAAGATTTCACTGTTTCTAATTTTGAATATCCAAGAATTATTCTTGTACAAAAATTTAGAAAAAAGAACACATTTATGCACGAATAGAAAAAATCTATCCCAAATTTGAAGTGTCAAAATTTTTTTTTAAAAAGTGCCAAAAATCAAGAACATTAGAAGAGTTTTAGGGGTCCAGAAGCTTGCTTCAAGCCTGTTCCCCCATAGTTGTTCCCCGCAGTGAGAGGAACAACCTGCTGTCAGAATTTCCTTTTTCATAAAAAAATAAATAAAATTAGTCTCCAAATGCAAAAAAAAAAATTTAAAAAGAAAAAAAAATAGAAATTGGTCAATGACGTGGCATGGTCTTGGCCATGTCAAACTGTTGCATTGAACCTGTTTCCTACATTTGCAAGATGTGATAACTCGCAAGTATCCGGAGGCCTCAAAAATCTTCTAATGATTCAAATCAAGTGGCCAATTTGTCAAACTCCAAAAACTAAACTATTTTAGTAACAAGGTATTGAAACCTATACATACAATAATACCTACATAAAAACATTTGAACCATTTAATTAGAAAGTAAGATAAAAATTATAATGAGTTTTATTTTGTTGACAAGAAAAGTAGAAATTCTATATAAAATTATAGTTTTTGAACACAATTTTGAAAATTTGAAAATAAAAAGAAATTTGAAAAGGAAATTTATTATTTACCAAAATGTGTTTACTATTAGGATTTGTAAAAATTTGAAAAGAAGAATAAATTTGAAAAGAAAATTTATTTTTTACTAAAATACACTCACCATTGGTATAGGTAAAAATTTGAAAATAAAAATAAATTTGAGAAGGAAATTTATTATTTATCAAAATATACTCACTATTGGGATTGGTAATTATCAAATTTTTGTAAGAATTATTAGCCACTTAGTTTTTTTCTTTCATTTAATACCCCCTAAAGGACAATAAATTAGATGATTTTTGACAAAGTATCTCGGTTGAAGCTCTCAGCCTTTAGTTTTAGAATTAAAGAACTAACTGGAAAACCTTTAGTCAATATCATTATTTACTACATTCTAATATGCATTCCATGTTATTTTTACTTATCCTAAAAGTAGCTCTTGTTTGCCAATAACAAGATTCAAAAACACATGCAAAATCTTAGAGTTTTATAATTTATAAATGAAATTTTGAAAAAATCCAATTTTAACTTTTAGACAACAAGCTAAATGATTTGCAATGACATATTTATCATTTTTACATAAAAGAACTAATATTTATCCCTAAAATCTCTATCAATTTTGAATAAAAACCAAATTTGCTATGATGTATGATTTTTATAACCTTTTTTAAGTTTGGAGTAAAAGTAGACATACTAACATAAATTTTAGAAATGATCTATATAGTTAGATTTGAATATTTTATGTACATCTTTCAATCATCAATCAAAAAGTTCTCAAATTGAAAGATTCACCCAAAATAAAATTTCTAATCTTACCTTATGAATTTTGATTTATTTGGTTAAATCTATAAGATTATTAGCATCCCAAATATAAACATCCAATTGTTTTTATCCAATTTCTAGTCCAAGCATTACAATTTTCTATATACATTGAATGCTTTAGAGAAAGACAAGACTTGCCTTCTTTGGTTATATATTTTGTATTTCAATAGTGTATGAAACACATTTCTATGTAATTGTAACTATCATTTTGATTTTGGTCAACTTGTGCATCCAACATTACCTGTCTGGTAGCCTTTTATTGGATGGGAACTAGATTTGAGCAACATGAATGCTACTCATATGTAACACCTTACATTTAGGGGTTAATGCATATATCACCTTTGTTTGAAGCTCTTATATATTCTTCAATAAACTTCATGAAAGGTTTTAAGTATTTCATCTTTGCAATGATGAACAACAATCACTTTTGTCATAATAACTTTGATATTTTATTTGTGATTTTGTGTTTATTTTTTTAATAATTGAAGGCATAAAAGAGTGAAAGAATGAAACACCTACTCATTTTATTGCATTTGTTCAATTTGAAAGGTAATACTAGTAGTACTATAAGCTTTTGGAAAAATGTTTTGAAAACAAAATGAAATATAAATAATTCAAATCACACTAAAAATATGGTATCCACAAAACTTTAAGTTTAAAAAAAATCTCTAAAAATTATGCTCAAAACAAGTTAATAGAATACTTCACTTCTACAGATGATTTGATGTTTAAATTGTCAGAAAATAGTTAATTTTAAGATAGAATAAACAAAACTGGCCATTTCTAAAAACTTTATGGAGATTAGATTTAAATAATGAAATTATGGAAACATGTCCATGAATGTCTAGAAGTATGCACACAAATCATGAGGGAGCCTTCTTTGCACCTATGCATAGGACAATTTAAAAATTATTTATTTTATAAGTCTTTCTATAAATAAATGTAATCCAAGGAGAAGAACCTTTCTTCTAAACTTTTGCAAGTGAGATTCCTTGTTTTGAGTATTTAACAATAATATAAACCATCAAAACAATTCATTTCTACAAAATAAGAGAATCACATTTTGAGTAGTATGTAAATTTTTTTTCTAACTTCAAAAAATATAGAATACACTTTAGATTCTATAATATGTTTCTGATATTTATATTAAATACATTGATTCCATGTCTACAAAATTATGTTTTTGATTGAGTTGGCCATACAACAATTAACCCTTAAAGGTCGAAGACTATGTTTTCACCAAAAATGTTTCAAAACTTCCATTTTTGATACAAGCATCAAATTTTAGATGAAAAACGTTTTTGGACACATATAACCATAGGATCTTGTAGAAAATTATTTTGAAAAGATGTGGAAAAAATTTCAGAATTTTCCACCGTAAAGATTGTAAGATATTAAAATTTGAAGTGACAAAAACCATTTTTTTGACCCTATGAAAACATGGGCAAGTTGCACTTTTTAAGGTCACATTTGTATGAAAAAATTTCCAAAATGATGGTTACTCTTTGGATTCATTCTTCAAAGCAAGTTGGCTACATGCTTGAAATTTTTAGATCATTTGGAATTTCACAACATATAGGAAAAAAATAGTAAGTAGAAAGAAGTACAAAGTGATTCAAAACACTAAATCGTTAAGAATTTAATTAAGCAATCGAAAAATTCTGATCCCAACGGTGGAAATGTAGTAATAAAAAATCTACATCTTATGTTTTTATTTTTTTCAAAAAATACTAAAAATTAAGTTAAATAAAGGACTCCAAAGTTTATTTTCAAGTAGGGAATCCATAACTACCCGCAAATTAGAACACCTCATAACTTTCATCTCATAAATTAAAATGGAATGATTAAAATCTTTTCACATAAATATAAATCTAAAAAATCAATTTCATATTTTTATTTTTGAAAAAGGTGATTTTCTTAAAAAAATTGGGGGTTGCCCGTCGAGCATTGAGAATTACATATCATGCAATAACTTTTGAATCATGTAGTCAAAAGTTATGAAAGTTATTGGATCTTAAAGCTACTCCTCAAGCACATGTTGTGTAAAAATTTCAGCAAAAAAACTAAAAATTCCATTTGTAGTGAAGTGCCCCAAATCACTAAAATGCCAAAAAACGCGGTTTTGACCATTAAAGGTTAAACAAAATAATAAAAGTATTTCATGGTTATACCCAAAGTAGAATATAGATAATGTCAACTGTTATCTAATATCTTCATATAAATTGTAGTATTTGCAAGTGAACTTAAAATAGTATGATTGTTTTTCAAAAATAGAGATAATAGTTGTAAAATTCTTGGAATTTTTTATGTCTTTTTTAAACTCATATGAGGAAAGTTTTGATAAAATATATTCAAAAGTTATATATATATTCTTTTTTTTTTTTTTTTTTTGCTTCCAAGTTGTTACCTTCAATGGCTACAAAAATTGTAATTTATATGATTTTGGGAAAAAACAAAAATACAATAAAAAGAATAGAAGGAAGAAGCTACCTACTTTTATTGAGATTACCAACATCAAAATCAAGAATTAATGCATGTGAAATCTTGTTTTCAACCTTGAAAATGACCTTGAACTTCTAGGCATGCAATGAAGTTTCTAAAGCTAATTCCACTCTTTCTATGATCTACCTCTCTAAGTGTTGGAACCAGAATTAGATAGTAGTGAACAAATGTCAATTGCAATTAGCACAAGATGGAGTGTTCTTAGGCAATGTCATTCTTCAACTAAGTTCTTGGGTTGTTTTCAAGCAAAAGCTTGTTTTTAAAACACCTATTCTAAACTAGTTAATGCTCTCTTTTTTCTAATTTTTACTTGTTAGTAGATCCAATATTAGAATCTCTTAGTTAAATTGTTAAAAACTTGAAATATATCCTCCATAAATTTTGAAGTGAAAAAACTTACTAATTGTAAGATCTAAATAATTGAATTTAAAAAATAAGAATTTTTCTACCCATCTTAGATGTGAAGTTTCATACCCCAAACTTTTCATCAACAAAATTCTAGATTTTACAACTTGAGGAGATAAATCCCATGTTGAAGAAGTAAATTGCAAATACATGAAGAACAATTTAACAATAATTACTTCATATTCATTTTTGAAACTTTACATCAAACTTTACATCATGTAGAGAAGGCTTACATAACTTATAATTCCAATTTCCAATTTGAACTTTGTGCCTATTACCACATTTGAGGAGTAGCAATTTCCTAATTTTAGAATGACATAATAGAAACCTAAAATGCACCTTAGTCAGGGTTGACAAATCTCTACGTCCGCCCCAAAATAGCGTCCGTTTTCTGGACGCACGGACGCTAGCGGACGCAGCGTCCCACCCGCCGTCGGAAGGTGGACGCGCGGGGCCGGGCGGCCGGGCGGGGCGGCTTAGAAAACCCGTTTTGGGTTTTTTGTTTTGATTGTTTTCACCAATGAGAGATTGAGAGTGAAGTCATTTTGATTTTGATTTTTCTTATATTGCAATTGCGATTCAATAGAGTTGTATATCACTATTTATGTAAAAGCTAAAATATGAAATATATTTTTAATTTTTTTTGTTGAATTTCATTTTGATTTAGAAACAAAATCACTTAAAAATCCAGCGAGATGTATATCATCAATAAACAAACAATTTTATAATAAAATGATTAAAGAAACCATTGTCATTTGTCAACATGAGCTCCATATATCATAAGCAACTAAATAATCAAACATCTAAATTCACATCTCCACAATTCCTATGGACGCCAATCCACATCTCCTCTAACCTCAGCCCCACTACTTTCTCCTGCAGCTCTCCGTTCAAAATCTTCATTATCGGAGTCATCTTCATTGTTGGAATCAAGTATCGTTGTCTCCTTCAAGTCTTCTCTTGAAGTAGGTTTACTCCCTTCTTTCGAATTTAATTTTTCTTTTTTTACTTTGACAGAACAATTAAAGGCTTTTTGAATAGGAACCTTTCTTTTCTTTCTATTTGACAAAGTAGCAACATTTTCATCAAGAAGGGTCCTATTCTTCACTGGAGAGATAGCAAAAGGTTGCATTTCTCTTTTCGCTTTCACGTTACTCGATTCTTGAACCATCAATTTTGATGTAGGGTCGACATGTCCATGAACGGTTATCTCTACTTTGGCTTTCTTTTGAAGTAATAGAGTGTCGTTTGTTGATTTGATCGGTTCTTGCGCCATTCCTTTTGCTAAAATGCGAGCACGCAAAGATGCCAATGGCATCCGATCACTATTCGTATCACTTAGGCTTGTAGGTGATGACGCTACTTTCCGTAGATTACCGCCTGTAGAAATTTCTTTGGAAATGTTCATTAGGCGTTTTCCATATCCAAAGCTCTGAGAATCATTCAATCGTGTACTAACAAACTTCAACGGTATTGGTGGAAGAGCACTAGATCTCGGTACTTCAAAAATTGACTTCATTGGCTCCTTTTCTTTATCACTCTTCACAATTGCCGAATTTGTGACTGCCATTCCAAGTGAATCATTATTTTTTTGTACCGCAATATTTGGTTCCCCCTCATCACCAGTATTGTTGCCCACATCTTTTGGAACGTCCACCTCCATGACCGCATCTTCTCTTTTGTCGTTTCCTTGCATTACATTTAATGCCACAGATAGAGATTGAGAAATTAAAACTTCTTCATTTCTCCCATCATCACCAATAGCATTTTCATTGATTTTTACCTCTTTGGCAATAGTGTTTGCCTTTTCCGATAGAATGTTTTCGCTATTCAAGTATCCCGTTGTATTGCAATATGCAGCTAAAGAAGGTAGATTCTCCTCTCCCCCTACATTGTCCTCGTCTTCACAAAAGGTATATGCATCGTTTGCATTGTCGGGAACGACATCCTTGCGATTTAGATGATAATCATGCGTATCATTCACCAAATCGGGAAAGTCTTGTATAACGTCTTCATCTCCCCATGCTGTCGCACGATTGAAGTCATCTCCGCCATCTACAGTTGAAAGGGCCCTTTCCAAATCCTTGTCATCATCATCATCATCGTCTTCTAACGTTGGCCTATTTGAATCCTCTGATTCCATCGGATCCACATTATCATTATACCATTTTTTTTCATCTTTTTCTTTCGATGCGTTTAATACTTTGGAATTGATATATACGTACACCAAATCCGCTGCTCTCTCCGGCTTCAATTTATTTCGAGATTTGTTGTGAACAAAAGAATAGTTGCTCCAATTTCGTTCACATGAAGATGATGACACCGGTTGAGCCAATATCCTCTTCGCTAATGGAGCTATAAACTTGCCACATGCACTTTCAAAATCCCACCAAGCATGTGCGGACAACATTTGATCTCCCGGATTCAACATATTGTGGAATGGAGGTTCCTTGTGTCGAAAAGCTACAAATTCCTTCACCACTGCTGCATATTCATCCGGTTTACATATTCTCTCCAAAACTTTCTTACATCCTGACATTGCATCTGCGTCATCTGCTAGCTCTTTGTCATGAGGAAGGTATGGATTCAAAAGAGCTGCGGCTGATTGGAGATCGTTGTCCACCATTCTTCTTCGGGTATAAAAAGACTGTACCAATGGAATTGCAAGTTCTTCTAGCAAACAAAATGGTGGACTTTGTAATCCGTTCACGTGCTTCTCTAACTTCCTCATGATATGCAACACCTTCCCCATGCATGGTGATTTTGAATCCAAATCGCGGAGTGCACATATGATTGGTTCAACCATCTCCACATAATTGATGGACCGATTTCAAAAATGGTCATCAAAAACAATTTTCTTCACCGCTAAGGCCAAGTCTTTTGGTTGGACTTTAGCTCCACGTTTCTTCTTGAGAGTATGTACATACTCAACCCATTGCGGATCTACCACCGTTTGTTCCAATGCTCCTCTCAATTTTGTCAAACGCTCCATCATGATAAATTTAGAGGCGAACTTTGTATCCCCAGGCATCAAGAGACCAAGATTTGGCGAATACTTTCGCAATAGAGCTAACGGCATATGTCTCTTCCTGATAAATTTAGTTACAAGAACTCCTTTATCCAATTTGGAAGCAATCCATTTCTGTGTAGCCCAATCCTTCAACAACAAATTCAATGCATGTACCACACACCCTTGGTAAAAAATATGAGGATATTTTGCAGATATTACATCCCATGCGGACGGATTCACGGAAGTATTATCCGTAGTTATTAACACGACGTTCTTGGACCCCACTTGTTCAATGAACTTTTCCAACACAGTTGCCAAGTACTCCGCTTTTTTTTCACAACCACTTGTATCCACAGATTCAAGAAATTCTTCACCTGCGGATGATACAAGCATGGCATTGATGAGAGGTCGATTAGTCACCGAGCTCCATCCATCAATGGACAATGTTGCTCCAAATTTTCGAATGCTATCTTCAGTCCGTGCATTCAACTGTGTCTGAATGTTGGTCTTTGCCTCATTCAACAATTTGTACCGAAGGTCATGGTATGAGGGAGGAATGTATGGCCTACCAAACGCAACCGTTTTCTTCACTGCTTCTTTAAAAGCTGGATTTCGAGCCACGGAAAATGGTATGTTCGCCGAATAAAAAAATTTGCCCACACTGAATGTAATTTGCGTCTGTGACCTTCTTCAAACCCATTCACTAAGCTCCCTTGCCTCTGAGGCCTAGAACTTGATGTCCTCGGGGTTTCACATTCACCAGAAGCTTCCGTACTCAAAGTCATTTCAATTGTGGCACATACCATTGATACCAATTCTTTGAACGCTGGACAAGAATCTTCGTAGTCAGAATGCGACACAGCCTTTCCGACCGAAAACTCTTGAACATCTGAAGGGCCAGGGTTGCCATCCACATTGTCCATTACAACTCGTTTTGGAAAAACTCCTTCGCAATGCCGAAATAAATCTCAAAATGCCATTGGTAATCGCAGACAAAGGCTCACCCCTTTATCACGTACACCTTCAGGCCCAGAATAGCCTAAGTGGCTGAACATACGGCTGAGCTTCCTTGACATGCTCGCTTTGCAAAGCCTACATTTTACTTTACCACCCTCTTGCACACTAAACCAAGGAGAAAAATCCCCCGTCGGTTTGGCCACCATACTGACAAGTGTCTGTTTTACCTCAATTTCAAAATAAACCAATAAAATGTTTTAAATTTGAAACCCACAACGTAACAATGTATCAGTTATCAATGAAATTAGTCACACAAAACTTTGAAAATCAAAGCCCCCCCGTCCACCGAACTATGCATTACCAAGCAAGAGACTCAATAAATTGAAGCTCATAGCCCTTGGAAATCTTAGCGTTCGGTTTTTCGAGAGTGAATACCAAAGCTTCTCTTCTAACATTTATAGTCCCCTCCAGAAAATTAAAGGTTCATTTTTAGGGTTTCCATTCAAAAACAAGAAACGGCCCGGATGGGGCTGAAGCGGACGGGCGGACGGGGCGGACAGGGTGGTCGGACGGGGCGGTCGGGCGGACAGGCCAGACGGGTCGGACGGGGCGGTCGGACGCGGTGGATGGGGCGGTCGGACGGGACTGTCCACACTGTCCGCCTTCCGACGCCGTCCGCGCTTTGGACACGCCGACCACCCCACTTAAACGCTGACCGCCGACGGCGTCCGCCCAGCTGTCCATTGGAGCATCCTAAGAGGTCGATATTACTCAAAAAGAGTGGTAACATTTAAAAAAAAAACAGCCTAATAATCACTGCTAAATGAGGATCAATGTAATTGATTTATCATTTTATTTTAAAAAAAAATGTAAACCCTAAACCCTATACCCTAATTACCCTAAACCTTTTCTTTTCTCCCCTAAATTGTTTTACAAATGAGGGGAATGTGGTTAAGTTAAATATGTTTGGATTATTTACTCATATTATCCTTCTAAATAGGTTTTGAGAAGATCTGAAGATGGTGGGGATTTTTTTAAAGTTCATTAGGAAATCAAATGTTTTGCAGAAATAATCAATTCCTTTTTCATCATAAGCAAATGAAAATTTAAAAAAAGGCCCCAATACATAATTAGAATAACAGTTTAATGGATTTCAACCTCATGATATTTAATGAAAGGTTGTGTTTTCTAATTAGAAGTGCATCACGATCTTCAAATGAACATCAAGTCTTTCATATTTTTTAATGAAATTTTGATTAGATTTGAAAACAAAGAAAAAAAATCAATGTTTTAACTTTCAAATCATATATGGCTATATTTTTCCTTAAAAACATAGAAAAATTCGTTACTTGAGTTGATTGAGTAGAATACATTATACACTTATACATGTGCTATATTTATTTTGAAGGGTAATTCCAATATTCTTATTTCAGATGTTTTTAAATATTAATTTAAAAAAAAAGAGGGTTCATTGTTTAAAGATCTAAAAAATTGACAAACATAATTTCTATTATAAATAGGAATTGAATTCGGAATTCGAATTTTGAAATGATTCAAATGAACAAGATATTGATTATAAAATATTTCTTTGTTTGAGTTTTCAAAATGAATTCACGAAACAATTGCAAACTTTTGAACTTAGGTATATGATATTGTTTTCGGTTTGTACTTTGTAGAGTATAATACTTCAATTTTAATCCTAAATAAATGAAAAAATTCCACATGAATGAAATGTTTCTATGTATTGCACAAAGATTTCTACCAATTACTATGATAATTAAATACATTGTTATATTTCATAAAATATTCTACATAGAAAGAAAAAATCATTTTAGTTTTCAATCATGATAAATGATGTCTTCTACTCTTTCTGTTATATGTTCGTTTTGTATAACGTGTACATTGTACAATCTTTGAGAGCAGGGGAGTTCATTTTTGACTCTCATTGAAATAGAAAATATATTTGTGTTTGGATTTTGAAATCATTATCTCATTATGTATTCTATGGTCTTGCAAGAATGCATCTTGCTCCTTCCTTTGAATCCTTTTGATATATTTTTTTTTCCTTTGCTTTTTCGTAGGGCTCTTATTCTCTTGTTTTCTTCATTTGACCAGCCTATTTGGCTTGGCTCTTAGTTTTTTTTTTTTTTAATGCAATGGTTTATGCATATGTTATAAAAAATATATATTATTTATTTAAAATTAATATATTGATGAACAAACGCATAAAGGCATTGAATGCTTTCACATTTAAAGTTATAAATCTATCATAAATCACTCCTGCAAATTTGAATGATTGAATCGAAAATTTGAAAATGTAATTAGAAGAGCTTTCAATTCAATCAATTGCATAAATCATAAATGTTGAAATGCAACTCGTATGAGTTTAGCATCTATGAAAATTAATTCATGCCATCCACATGCAATTTTCCAATTTAATAAAATGCAATTGAGTACTTCAATTTCTTTCTCTTCAATTCTCCAAGTAACATTCACTTCATATCTTTCTCTATTTGTTTATTTAATTTTTGGGAACAAATGGAGAAACCATCTTTGTCTATATTTGCACATGCACTCTTATTTGATTGATGAAGAATAGATCTATGAAATATATAATCATTGATTTGTTCATGTTGATTTATCTAATATATTTTATATATGTATATATATTTATATATATATATATATATCATTAAAGGAGTATGGAAGACAAGATTGACAGATTGTGTTCAAATGTTGTTGATTTTGAAATGATTTAGTACTATATCATTTATAAGAATATTATAATAGTATTATGTTATAATATTCCTAAAACAATTGCAACAAATATTAAAATACATGCTAAGTTAGGTTTGTTAGCCTACCAATTGTTCATTAATAGACATAATTGAATAGCCCCCTTAAATGAAACACTCAATATCTAATATTTTACAATCCAAATGGTGGATTTGTCTAAAATTTGTTCCACATCTTTTCCAACTAATTTACTACAAGATCCTACGGTTACATATGCCCAAAAGTATTTTTCTTCCAAGACTTGGTATTTGCACTACTACTGGCAGTTTTGAAGTGTTTTTAGTGAAAAGAACTTTAGGGGTTAAACATCTATACCATGAGATTTTGAAAAAAGAACAATTTGCTTCATTGGGGATAACTGTAAGTCCATGCTCTTTTTCGATAGCCAAAACATACTTGCAAGGACTTGGACATTTAGCGGTTTACTAAGTGATTAGACGTCAACTAATTCAATTTCATAGTAGAATTTTTATTCAACAACCTTCTTACAATTGCTTTATACACAATGCAACGTGAATATTTGGATACATATATTAAACGTCGCAATCCTTTCGTGAATTTTTGCACATTTTAGCTCATATCTTTGTACAAAAATATCATTTACCAAGAATTCATAAATTTGGTCATAAAGGAAGGCTACCTTTTTTAATTTCAAATTTTACATTGAATGAATGAAAAGTTAGTTGAACTATACAGTGCCATGAAGACCTCTGTTTATTGTGCAAAATATGGGTTTAGGGTCGCTTTAGGGTCAAACCGCCCCGTCCGCCTTCGTACCCGTCCGTCCCATCCGTCCAGACCCCCGTCCGCCCCGATATCCGTCCGCCTTGTCCTCCGTCCGCCCTGTCTGTCGGATCCGGCGTCTGCCCTGTCCGCCCCGATATCCGTCCGCCCCGTTACGGCGATTCGTCCGCCCCCCTGGACCGTCCGATTGGGCGGACGGTTTAGGGCCGTCCGCCCTTATAAGAGGGGCGGATGGGCCATCTGCATTGTCACTTTTGCTTTGCCCCTTGTGAATGCAAGGTGGAGCGGAGAGCTTGGTGGTTCATCCTCCATTGGCTCCTTTCCGAGGCAAGGCAAGAGTGATTTATTGGGGCCTCCTTGTTGCCAATTTTTTGGACACTTGCGCGTGAATTCAATTTCAAATTAAAAAATTTGATCTATATCAATTTCATTTGTCACGATGACGAAGGGGAAGAAGAAGGTTGCGAAGCTAAAACATGGAGAGGGACCATCAAACTTGGAGGTAGCTCGCCAAAGTCCTTCGGAGGAATGCAAAAAATTCATGATTGAGCGTATCGTTCAATTTTATGAATCGGAAACAACATTGTCTTTAGACAATAAGTACATCAGATATCAAGAGGAGTGCGTGTCTAAATTCAAGGTAGACATGACACAGATGTTGTTGGATGCATTGAATGTGGCGAAGTGGCATGACGAAATGTATAAAACGTACTTCACCAAATGTTTGGAGAACAAGGTTCATGACGTTTTGTGGAATTCCAAAGTCATTTTGGTTAAATATGGCAAGGAATATCAACCCAATGACGCCCAGTTTGAAGAAGTGATTCTGAAAGCGGACTTATTTAGGGGGCGATGTGCTCCATTCGCCAAAACGCACAATTGAGTTGGTTCAATTGGTTGGTGGAAAAACAATGATGGAGTTGTTGAAGCGGAAAGGACCAGACGGCACCTCATAGCACTTCCAAATACAGCACGCGTGATTGCTGTTGATGATAGAACGATGAGAGGTGGATATGCAACGATTCGAAAGGTTCGTATTGAAGGATGTCCAAGAATACTTCCTCATTGGGAGTTTGCGGCAAAGAAATCCATTCACCACCAAACTCGACTCGATCTTGCAAAGCTAGAACATCAAAACAAATCAATGGCTGTTCGAATTCCACACGTGGGTGTGATACGGTTTGCTGCGGTGCACGGAACGACGTGTGAAGGTTATGCGTATTGGTGGAATGGTGGAACTCTTCGACAAATGTTGAATATGGATAAGGACTTTCCAAACAACATTCAAATCCGTTTGATGTATACAAATTCAACCGAAGAGGAGGTTGTAAAAGCTCACCATTTAGGACGATATCGGAAGAAGCGCACAGAGTTGACATGGGCGTTTATGCATATAATGTATGCAGTGCATCTTGCTGGACATTTGCACAATGATCTTTTTCCGGACAACATCTTGTTGCATTTTCCAGAGGATGAGTCACGTGTGTACATTGAAGTTTGCGATTGGGGCATGACCACCTTAGCTTCTCAGCCAATGAAGTCTTTGTACACATTTACATCAACAAATGAGATGAAACAGACTTTGCAGAGGAGATGGTGGGTGGATCCACGTATTGCATATTTGCATAAAGCAGGTGCAGATGTGGAAGTCATTCCGATGTATTCACGTAAGTCGGAAGAGTATGCCATTCGAAAAATTGCTCGGCGGATGAATGGAAACAACATGTCAAAGGTGTATTTCAACGTGCTACGAAAAACACCTAGTGCAATACAATTTGCCTTTCATGACTTTGCAAAAGTGTTTTATGCTTACTTGAAGCGCATTTCTTCGAAGACTGACGATGAAAATATTAGTTTGGCCCATGTGATTACGTGATTTTTTAATACATATCGTTGGCCGATGCCAGATGAACATTTCCGCCATTTATATTAGATTGGTAGTGCAGAAATAGTAGTTGAATAGGTTATATAAGTATTAAAAATTAGTTTAGAAATATAGAGTTGGAATGAAAAAAATTATATGTACAATTAGCCAAATGTGCACAATGTATGGTATTCTACATTAAATTGAATACATTTTGCCCATATTGATTATGTTTGTATTTGTGTTGATCTCGATTTTTTAAATAGTATATATATATATTTGAAGTCACAAACTTTTTTAGTTTGCCTTCTGAAAATGAATTGGAATTTTTTCATAGTTTCAAGACTATCATGGACTCATGGTCAAACTTTATAATCTTTTAAATTGTTTAAAGATTAAGGGAGTGACCGCGGGGCAGTTTGGGTAGGGCGGTCGGGGGAAATAGGGTCGTCAAAGCGGATGGGGCGGACGGGGTGACAAGCGGACGCTGCGTCTGCGGGGACCGCGAATGTCAGCGGACGCTGTAGACACAGCGTCTGCGTCCGGACGTCGTGTCAATCCTGACCTTAGTGTTTTATTCCACAATATAAACCTATGGAGAAAATTTTTAAATCTTGTAAATGTATTTGGTATGAATATTTTTTGCTTTTTAATAAAAAAAATCTACAACAATTTCAAATTTCTACAATAAACTATGAATTTCTTACAACTTAGAGAATTTTGTGCAAAAAGGGAAGATTTTGGATAATATTTTGACTTCCTATTTGATTAATTTCTAAAATAGATCATGATGTCATACTGTACCAAAAGGAATGACACACCTATAAACACTGGGCTAGTGACAATGGAAATCATCCTTTTTGGTATTATATGACATCATCTACTTTTAAAAAAAATAAAAAAGTACTCATAGATGAACAATTTCATTTTTGTCCTACATAGAAATATTTTTTGTCATCCATTAGCTAAAAGAAAGCCTTAGCATTGTTTAACCACTAAACATCCAAATCCTTTTCTAAAATTGATGATATAAGAATTTTTTTATAAAATGCTATTTGGAAGAATATTTTGAAATTGATATATAGATAAAAGTTGTAGATTTTGAGTTTTAGATTCCATCCATAAGGTTAGATTCAGTAGTTACCTATCACCAATATTTTATTATAAATTTTAAAAGGAAAATTTCAAAATTCCTTCTAAATTCAATTAGATGCAAAATATTATCATTTTTTGAGTAAAACTTCTTGGAATGGATTTGAAATGAGGTTCTCTTGATATGGTGATTTTTTGAAATTTTGGTGTTCTTCAAATCTATGACCTCATTTTTGCAAATCCAATCTTGAATTAAAATCAATGTATTTTTTGGCTTAGCACACTTCCACATTTGTAATTTTAGAAAAATATGAACTCTGGTAACACCAAATCCAATCATTGGATAGCACAACAACTTGATAAAGTATCTCCACAAATGAGATGACTTTCATGCAAGCAGGATTGAGAAAGAAAACTGAATTTCAATCTCTTAGTCGTCCAAAAATTGGACGTCGGAGCGCTCCAGGGTTGAGGGTTCAATCGAAGTGAGTATGGAGACCATATGGCTGCAGTTGGAGTAATTCTCACAACTCTGATTACTTCTGCAAAATAAAATAAGTTCTCTACAACTGCCGAGAAGGTGCACACGACATGCAGACCAGCTTCAACCAAATTTCAACACATTGGACTGAAGGCCTGAAGCCGGAATGCCGGGGGACCACGCGGACTTTGGGAGAAAAGTTCGACGAGAATCTCCGACCCACTTTGAACTTCCCTCCTTTCCATGCACTTTTTCAACAGTCTTCCCCAAATAATTGAAACTCCCGCGCGTTGTCAGAAAAACACAAAGGACAAGTCACTCTTCAGTTGCCCACATGCCCAATTGCGCAGTGAAGAGAGCCAATGCAACGACCACATTTCTTCACCACGAGTTGCCAATCCCGTCCACTTACAAATACACACCTTCGTGATCCCAATTCCTCATCTCAGGTCTATCGCACTTGGCAGCAGGGCATCAGCTTTCATAAACTTGGAGCGAGCCTGCAGCACATGTATCTGCAACCACATTTGCTAGACATTACGAAGAATACAGTTGCAAACACAATCGGCTAGCTGTTCGATAACATACCGATTCCATTCCTCCAAGTCGAAATTCTTAGTTACTTTGTTAGAAATTGCAGGGACGCTCGCTCACCGTGAACGCTTGAAGCTAAGGAGTCTAGCTGAATCAAGAACTTTGCTTGCAATTGAGTGAAGCGCTGATCTCGGGGGGCAGCTAGATCCTCGATTGATCATTGCTGAGACCACTCAGCAGGGAACTCGAGGAAATATACCATGGCAGCTGTGGAATTCGACGTCATGGCGTCGTCCCAGAGCTACATGAATGCGGGATCCGAACCCGCCTTGAAGAAACAGACCAGCTTCTGCAATAATAATGCTTCCAAAGCAGATGCTTCCCGAGCAGATCCGCTCAACTGGGCGAAGACGGCCGCGAAGTTGCAAGGAAATCATCTGGACGAGATCAAGCAGATGGTGGCGACGTACTTCGACTCGAACGAAGTGGCCATCGAGGGCGTCAATCTGACCGTGGGACAGGTCACGGCCATCGCACGCCGGCCTGATGTAGAGGTGGTGCTGGACGCGGCCAACGCCAAGGCCAGAGTGGACGAGTCCTCCAACTGGGTCTTGACGAAGATCATGAACGGCGGGGACATCTACGGAGTGACCACGGGATTCGGCGCCACCTCCCATCGCCGCACGCAGCAAGGCGTGGAGCTGCAGCGCGAGCTCATTCGCTTTCTGAATGCGGGCGTGCTGGTGAAGGGGCACTCACTGCCCGCGGAGACCACACGCGCGGCCATGCTGGTGCGCACCAACACCTTGATGCAGGGCTACTCCGGGATCCGTTGGGAGATTCTGGAGGCCATGGAGAAGCTGCTGAACGCGCACGTCACGCCCAAGCTGCCGTTGCGTGGGACGGTCACCGCTTCCGGGGATTTGGTGCCCTTGTCTTACATTGCCGGACTGCTCACCGGCCGACCCAACTCGCGAGCTTGCACTCCAGATGGCCGGGAGGTTTCGGCGTTGGAGGGACTGCGGATGGCGGGCGTGGAGAAGCCGTTCGAGCTGCAGCCCAAGGAGGGGCTGGCGTTGGTGAACGGGACCGCCGTGGGGTCGGCATTGGCCTCCACGGTGTGCTTCGACGCCAACGTGCTGGCGCTGCTTGCGGAAGTGCTATCCGCCTTGTTTTGTGAAGTGATGCAAGGGAAGCCGGAATTCGCCGATCCCTTGACGCACAAGCTGAAGCATCACCCGGGGCAGATGGAAGCCGCAGCGGTGATGGAGTGGCTGCTGGACGGGAGCGACTTCATGAAAGCCGCGGCCAAGCTCAACGAAACCGATCCCTTGAAGAAGCCCAAGCAGGATCGATACGCGCTGCGCACTTCGCCCCAGTGGCTGGGTCCCCAAATCGAGGTGATCCGCACCGCCACGCACGCCATCGAGCGCGAGATCAACTCCGTGAACGACAACCCCATCATCGACGCCGCGCGGGGGATCGCGCTGCACGGGGGCAACTTCCAGGGCACCCCCATCGGCGTCTCCATGGACAACATGCGCCTGGCGGTGGCGGCCATCGGCAAGCTCATGTTTGCGCAGTTCTCCGAGCTCGTGAACGACTACTACAACAACGGCCTGCCTTCCAACTTGAGCGGGGGACCCAACCCCAGCCTGGACTACGGCATGAAGGGCGCCGAGATCGCCATGGCGTCGTATCTGTCCGAGCTCAACTACCTGGCCAACCCCGTCACCACCCACGTCCAGAGCGCGGAGCAGCACAACCAGGACGTGAACTCGCTGGGCTTGGTGTCCGCGCGCAAGACGGAGGAGGCCGTGGAGATTCTGAAGCTCATGAGCTCGACCTTCCTGGTGGGGCTGTGCCAAGCCATCGACCTGCGCCATGTGGAGGAGACCATGCAGTCCGCCGTGAAGCAGGTGGTGTTGCAGGCGGCGAAGAAGACGCTGTTCATGGGCCAGGACGGCTCCCTCCTTCCGTCGCGCTTCTGCGAGAAGGACCTTTTGCTGGTGGTGGAGCGTCAGCCCGTGTTCTCTTACATCGACGACGCGTCCTCCGACACGTACCCGTTGATGGAGAAGCTGCGAGGCGTGCTGGTGAGCCACGCCCTCAAAGACGGCTCCCGCTCCGTGTTTGAGCAGATCCCCGTGTTCGAGGCCCAAGTGCAAGAGCGTCTGCGCACTGTGGTGCCCTTGGTGCGGGAAGCTTACGACAAGAAGGGCCTTTCGGCGGTGCCCAACAGGATTGAGTCTTGCAGGACGTACCCGCTGTACCAATTCGTGAGGTCGGAGCTCGGTACGCAATTGCTGTCCGGCTTGCGAACTGTGTCACCCGGTACTGAAATTCAGAAGGTGTTCGAGGCGATGTCGGAGGGGAAGCTGATTCGCCCTCTTTTGCAGTGCGTGCAAGGATGGACTGGCGCTCCTGGCCCATTCCCCTTGTGATTTCCTCTAACAATGATACGATCTCTCGTTCCGTTAGTCGCTTGGCCACTGGTACATTCACACATAAGTAGAGATTCTTTCACTCCTAGCTGGAGTAGTCATCGACAAACAATTTTCGAGTCACAAGTTGTGACTCCTGTACATTTGATGAGCATCGGGTTCCACATTGGGCCGTGCTCCAAGAGCATTTTATAACATTCTTTGGACGTCACAATTGGCGTTTACGTTTTGAATTGAGAAATTTTTTCGAGCTAGTGTCTGAGCATGCTTGGAATTTTAGTTTTAATACTGTAGCGTCTGATGACATGCAGTGACCGCATGAAGAAGTTCTCATGAGTTGGTATTTAGACCAGTTTCGTCGTAATACCATTCCCTTCCCAAGATGAACACGAGAATAGTTGCATCTTTGAATAGCCCGACAGCTGGGAAATGAACGCCAGGGAGAAATGAAAGCAGTATTCTGGTCTGATGGACGGGAAATTGAAATGAATCGACATCTGCTGTGCTGCTCACATGGTCACGTTTTCTTGAGTCACAATTCTGAATCTCAACGGTCAACGAGAAACACAAGGAATCCACATAGCCATTTTCTGCAGAATTCCGCAAATTGATCAGGTGTTAATGAGCCTAGGTCATAGACCAGGTTCAAGTTAATAATGTGTCTTGAGTCGAGCAGAGAAGGAATAATCCAGTACAACTCAACAATTGGCAAAGCCGATAAGTTCAAATTATTGAAAATGCTCTACACTGGAACATGCCTCCGAACATATCAGTTCAGGGTAAGTTCTAATTTTCTCATCTCTGATGTCACCTCCGTGTTCGGTGCTTATCTCCGCTATCCTCATATAGAACGGTTCAATATCGTCAAATCTTCCTAGCTTATCCAAAAGCATGACTGTCAGTTGTAAGTTGAGCTCAAGCTCCGGACAATCTGGGCCTAGAACCTGTTCAGAATTGTCTGCACTAAAATGTGAATCAAAATGCGCTGGGGATTAAGCTCTTGTGACTGCACCAAACAATCAACTGTTGGAATTACAATTGTTCAATCCTTCACACAACTGTTACGAAAACAACACCTTAATGAGAGTACTTCAAAATTCTACGCATGATAGATTTCAAGAGGGGGTAATCTAGGTATTACAGTTATGCGACTAAGGAAATCATTATCTGCATTGTAAACCAGTGCGCACGATGCGCGAATTACAATGAAAGAGTCTCATTATGGCATAAAAACCCAACGGCCCAAGGGCACTGTTTGCTCAAGTATGCATGTGCTGATTTAGAGCTTACAAAGAATATAATCCAGGAAATAATTTCGGTGCACAGGTTGATTCACAACACGTCTACATCCCTTCATAGAACGTTTACAAGTGCTCATGGCTTGAAAATGAAAGAGTCATTCCTGAAGTATTGCTACATGCAAAAACTGGAAAAGTGGAAACTCGCCAATGTTCAATGGTCTCTCTTTGCTCTTGATTTCAACCTAGTGAATTATCAAGCTCCCATGAAGGAGAGCTTGACCAAATTATAACCAGTTCTGGAGGATTCATTATGGAGTCAATTATTCATTCCAATCTATCTTAATAAAATTAAAGATAACGTGGGGTGAGCACTAAATTTACTACCTGATGTATGTTCACCGCAATGCCAAATTTGAATTCGAGAAATACCTCAAATTGCAGAAAACACTGTTGAATTTTCCAAATCAACTATCGGGGTACTCACTTCCACATTGCGTCATCAATATATCAGTACTTGAGTAGGGAAGGACTCACCCCATAAATTGGCTCAATTCCATGAAAATGGAGTGCTGCACGCTCCAGCAAGCAAGGAAATGCAACAATTTAGGGAGCCGGGAGAGGGATGGGGTGGAAATCCTAGTTGGGCGGTGTTATGCACGAAACGTAATTTGCACATCTGCTGACACAGCAAGCTTCCAGTGAATGTCATATTGAAGAGAGCCAGAACCGATTTCAAACGGATACGAGGATGTGAAGAAACTGAATGAAATCGGCTAGACAAATACTGTAAAGCGAATTGAGGATATCGGACGAAACCGAATGAGATCGGTCCCGAAAAGAAAAAGGAGGAGGGAAAACGATCATATTCAGCATCATGGACCTCGGTGGAAATCAGGTTGAACAGTTGCACCGAATTTAATTTCGACTTGGGAGCGACCAATTTCAATCATTTTAGTAAATAGTTGTAACCCACATTGGCAATCCATACCTCGGCACGCACGTTCCTGGGATGCTGGACATCCACATGTTTCGATGTCTGCAACACGCACTTCACTCGTCCACAAGATCTGAAAATCTCAAATGGATTCTGAAGTTCAGGGAAAACGAGAGTAGAACCGTTCAGAGATCGATCTGAGTCTGCAACAAGATGTGAATCAAGTTGCTCGAGATCCAGCTCTTGTACTTGCACCCTACAACCGACTGGATCAAGGTCCTCCATTCCCGGATTCAACTGTGACGAACGCAAACAACGTACAGACTGAAAATAATGCAACTGATGTGCGGCGGGAATGCAAATGGTGAGTGGCATTCCGGAAACTTGTGGAATAATTTGTTGGTAACAATTGCTCCTGCTGGCTGCGGATTCCAATTGGAAATCGCAATGCACAAAGCTGCGCATGAATTTATGGGGTTGCAACCAATGCAACACATGAATGGAACTAGGGCTAACTAAGAGCAGTGTCGATCCAATGTGGACCTCTGTACACTTGTCGTACACTGATCATGTGATCGGCACCAAAAATGATTTCACTTGAACAATGCACCAAAAATCGAAGCGTCGGGACCGCGCCTAGTGATTGGCTGCGGCCCGGAGCACCAACACCTCCAGCGTCAGTCCAGGTCCGAAGCCGATGAAGAAGCCGAAGTCGCTGCCCTCCCCGAGCGTCGAAGAACCCAACTTCAACGATCTCTGACGAATCTGGTCCAACACGAACAACACCGAAGAGCTCGACATGTTGCCGTACTCCAGCAGCACGTCGCGGCTGCCCTGCATCTTGTCCTTCGACAGCTGCAGCTTGGCCTCCACCTGGTCCAGAATGGCGGGGCCTCCGGGGTGCACGGCCCAGAACATCTCGTTCCACGCAGGGGACCCCACGCACTTGCGCGCCTCCGTCAGAAACTTCTCGATGTTCTTGGAGATCAGCCCGGGAACGTCCTTCATCAAGTGGAAGATGAGCCCCGCTTCCGTGAGATGGCCGTCGATGGCGCCGTCACTTTCAGGCAAGATGGTCTCCCCGGCCCAGTGGACCTCGAACAAAGCCTTCTCCACTTGCGGCTTGGGGTCCGCCCCGACCACGTACACGCCCGCGCCGTCCCCGAACAGCGCCGAGCCGACCAGCCCGTCCAAGTGATTCTCGCTCGGGGCGCGGTAGGTCACGGCCGTGACCTCGCTGCACACGGCCAGCACGCGCGCGTTCTTGTTGTTCTCGGCCAAGTCCTTGGCCACGCGCAACACCGAGGCGCCGCCGAAGCAGCCGGTTTGGTACATCATGACGCGCTTGACGGTGGGCTTGAGGCCCAGCAGCTTGGCCAGCGCGTGGTCGGCGCCGGGCATGTTCACGCCGCTGGTGGTGGCGAAGACGATGTGCGTGATGTCGGACTTGCGTCCGCCCCACTCCTTGATGGCCTTGAGCGCGGCCTCGGCGGCGAGCTTGGGCACCTGCACGACGACGATGTCGTGTCTTGCGTTGAGCGAGGGCTCCATGTAGGTGCAGATTCCCGGGTTGGCCTTGAGCACCTCCTCCGTCAAGAACAGGTGTCGCTTCCGGATGCCCGACTTGTCGCCTGTGGAATGGGATCACACGTACAAATCGCGTCAATTTCATTTGAGGGACCACCCCACAAGCACCTTTCTTGAACCAATTCATTCGACTCAAATGAAATTCAGTAGACTATGAAATGCAGCTTGCGAATCCAATTTTCCTCCGCTCGATCACCCAATTGAGCTACTTCACGGGGAATCATCGGCAAGCAATTAAGCCAGGTGGGTCCGAATGAGCATTCAGGCAGGTGAAGTGAATTATTTAATTAGGTCTATTCGAGATGCATGGTCACTTACAGATGCGCTTGAACTTGGCCTTGAGCGCCTCCTTCTCGCTGCAGTTGGTGATGTTGAAGAAGAAATCCGGGTACTCCGATTGCAGGAACTCCGTGGGAGGCACGGCAGTGCCGATGCCCAACACGCACGCCGGCCCGTCCGCACGTGGCTGTCCCCTGGGGAGTGCAGCGCTCACCGCCGTCTGGGAAGCCATTGCGACGAGTTCGCTCCTACGGACCGAAGTGGGAAGTGCGTGCTACTCGCGCTCCAAGTCTCCCGTTCGGAAGTCGAATGTTCTGTGATTCACTAGATCCAATTATCCGAATGAGAACTTTGTAACTTGGAATCGAATCGAAGGCCTTCAACTATACGAAACGTTTGATCGAGTGTGATCTCCAGTAAGTTGATGTTTGCTGTTGTGATGGTTGGATGTAGGATTTCAGGCTCTTTATAGTGCGTGTGGAGAGCGAGGCGGAGTGAGAGTCTGCGGCGTCACTGTTGCGGAAGAGCGTGGAATGGTGGGAAGTCGTGGGGACGAGTCCCGTGGAGAAAACCAGGAATGGCCCACGAGGGAGAATGCGGATAAAGCAGGTCAGCGTCGTGAACAGGTCGGGCCTTAAGCTGCCCATTCCTTATTAGAATATTAGAATGGAGTCAACTCCTGCTTTCCTCGTGGTCCCTTGTTGTTGACATCTGTTTGAAATTTCTCGGTTCTCTGTTGTTCTCTTCCAAATGCGATGGCTTCTTTATTGGCTGTGATTTCAAGTAACTTTGTGAGACCCCCACTCACTGCTCCAAAGAAGATGCGGAGCACCACATTAACCCCTAAATGCCCCAAGTCGTTTTCAAGCCGCTTCTTGGAATTTGCTCTAAATGGAACAAACCACAAATTCAAACTAAGGTAGAAGTACCTATTTCAGACAAGCTTTCTGAAATTACTTTGTAGGCTAACGTATTATGGACAACAAGTGGATGCATTGGTCATTGAGAAAGATTCATGGTTTGTACCTTCTCATCTAGTCATCTTTCTTCCTTGTTGGCCTAGGGGAAAGTGCCAAATTTACCACAGTAGTTGAGTCTATGAAACTAGAATGGCTGTAGGTACAAAATCCACTTTTATTTTTAGAGAATTTTTTTTTTTTTTTTTGGCATTCTTCTACAACCTTCTTTTTGCACACATTGAACTTAGTTTGTCATGACTTTCCCACATCATCCAATTTGAAATGTTTAAGTTATCCAAAGTAGGTACTTCTACCTAAGATATGTTAGAGATTACATAGGAAAAGAAAACACAACAATATCACTTATAGATTGAAAGATTATAATGTTTCATGATGAAGGTGGTAAAGTTGTGAGGGTGATTTGAAGTCTTTCAATCTTCTTCACCTTTCAAATTTAAAAAACGCTACAAAAAATGCTATAGAAAATTCTAAAGAAACGCCCACTCAATGTTTCTCGCAAAGATCCTCTTTCAATCCTCTTTTCACATGCTAAATCTAAAAATCCATTCCCGAAGCAATACAAGGTTAAAGGGCATAACATGCATAACCTCAATCAATTGATGGCTTCTCAAAATGAATAGAAACAAAGTGTAGTTTGTTTCATGTCTTTATTCCATCTCTTGTTCCATTGTCAATCTATTAGGATGGTTTTGCTGTTTATTTTTGGTTTTTGAACAAGCATGGAGGCTAAAAAGTGGTTGTACATTGGATGATATTCAAGATTTTTGTAGAATTGAAAACTACATGTCATTGGTCTCTAAATTGGATCATTTTTGGCAAAGTGTCTTGTTTAAAGGTCTCATCTTTTTAGATTTCAAAGACAAATCATAACTTCACTCTATCAACTTCACTATTTGGTAAATTCAAACATACTCTTGATATTATTTACACCTTCCCTAGGAATGACCCTTCTTCAATAAGAAGATTCTAAAACATACGCATTATTATAGAATATAATAACTGAATTTTTGAAAAAATTAAACTTTGATGTGTAGATAACAAACTAAATGAATTGCCATGACATTTTTTTATCATTTTTACATGAATCAACTAATATGGATCCCTTCTATTTTTGATAATTTTGAAAAAACTTCAAATTTGTGGGGGGCTAGAAGGGCCATTTGAAGGCCATTCCCATTGTTGTTCCCTTGGCAATCAGAGAATGATTGTTGTTAGATTTTTTTTTTGAATTTTTTGAATTTTCTTTAAAAATGAAAAAATGAAAAAAATAAATAAAAAAGTATTTGAAATTTTTTTAATGAGGTGGCAATCATTGTGCCACATTAGGCAACTGGTGTGGTGAGTTTCTAGAGTCTAAAAACCTCAGAAAATTCATAGCCCTCCAAAGCAACTGAAATTACTAAATATATTCTAATGCTATGATATACAACTTCCATAACCTTTTTGAAGTTTGAAGTTTGAATATAAGAATAGAAATGTTGAACAAAAATTTTAGAGTTAATCTATATGGTTAAATTTGAATTTTTTATATAGAATTTTCATCTTATTCTAATTGTGATACAAATTAGATTTGATAAGCTTTGTTTCTTTAAATGTTCTCAAATTCAAGAAGATTATTGTTCATAGCTTAAATTCAACTTTAGATAAAGGAACACAAATTGCCAAAATACATTGTCTACACAAAAATCTATAAATTTGTCATTCTCATAAGTAGAAAAGTCATCGTTCAGGTTGTTCTCATGTGTTCCAAGGTCAATTAAAGTTTTGAAATAAGGTTTCTTAACTAAAAAAATTTGACAATTTTGACCCCCAAACAAGGATACTTGCAAGAAAGACTAGTCAATTTTGTAGTGTTTTGCCAAAAATTGGGGTTTTAGCATTGAGTACTATGAGTACTAGAAGACAAAGCTCTAGCATCAATATAGAGCCATCGATCATATTATAGATTTTTTGTATTATCACCAAGTGTCCTTCATGTGTACTACATAGTCTTATTTGTATCCACTAGTATTGTTTCCTAGTTTTTCACAAAAAAGAAAAATGTTAAGGTTTTAATTTATAATAAATCTATCATATTGAAACACCCCCCCTTAAAATTGGCAATTTGTAAGGACTTGATGGTGATTAGATTTCACCAAAAGATAGAGCTCAAACCATCTTCAATGTTGGAAAATGCATGTGCAAATGAACCCTATTTCACTATTTGTACAACCGTAGAAGACATAAAAAAGTTTATTTCAAATTCTTGGGGACTTTCAAGACTTCTTCATTAGTTGATCCTAATGAAGATAGAGACAATTGTCAAGTAATTTCAAGTTTATGATACTCTAACTTCCAAAAAGAACTCATAGGAAAAAAAAACTTTATCCACATTTGTATTCCCACCCTTTGAGAATCTAAATTTAAAAGTGAAAACTAGTCACTAAAGTTTAAGAAAAGATGAAAGATTCTAAAACTGTAGAATAGATATTAAGAAGCCATCAATTGATTGGGGTTATGCATGTTATGCCCTTTAACCTTTTATTGTTTTGGTAATGGGTTTTTTAGATTTGTCATATGGAAAGAGGATTGAAAGAGGATCATTGCAAGAAACAATGGGCATTTATTGTAGCATTCTTTGAAGAGTTCTGTAGATGTGACAAGTGAAAAGAAGATTGAAAGAATTCAAATCTACCTCACAATCAAACATTATAATCTCTCAATCTATAAGTGATATTGTTGTATTTTCATTTCCCATATACTCTCTAATATGTGTAGTTTGAATTCGTGGTTTGTTCGATTTAGAGCAAACTCCAAGAAGCGGCTTGAAAACGACTTGGGGCATTTAGGGGTTAATGTGGTGCTCCGCATCTTCTTTGGAGCAGTGAGTGGGGGTCTCACAAAGTTACTTGAAATCACAGCCAATAAAGAAGCCATCGCATTTGGAAGAGAACAACAGAGAACCGAGAAATTTCAAACAGATGTCAACAACAAGGGACCACGAGGAAAGCAGGAGTTGACTCCATTCTAATATTCTAATAAGGAATGGGCAGCTTAAGGCCCGACCTGTTCACGACGCTGACCTGCTTTATCCGCATTCTCCCTCGTGGGCCATTCCTGGTTTTCTCCACGGGACTCGTCCCCACGACTTCCCACCATTCCACGCTCTTCCGCAACAGTGACGCCGCAGACTCTCACTCCGCCTCGCTCTCCACACGCACTATAAAGAGCCTGAAATCCTACATCCAACCATCACAACAGCAAACATCAACTTACTGGAGATCACACTCGATCAAACGTTTCGTATAGTTGAAGGCCTTCGATTCGATTCCAAGTTACAAAGTTCTCATTCGGATAATTGGATCTAGTGAATCACAGAACATTCGACTTCCGAACGGGAGACTTGGAGCGCGAGTAGCACGCACTTCCCACTTCGGTCCGTAGGAGCGAACTCGTCGCAATGGCTTCCCAGACGGCGGTGAGCGCTGCACTCCCCAGGGGACAGCCACGTGCGGACGGACCGGCGTGCGTGTTGGGCATCGGCACTGCCGTGCCTCCCACGGAGTTCCTGCAATCGGAGTACCCGGATTTCTTCTTCAACATCACCAACTGCAGCGAGAAGGAGGCGCTCAAGGCCAAGTTCAAGCGCATCTGTAAGTGACCATGCATCTCGAATAGACCTAATTAAATAATTCACTTCACCTGCCTGAATGCTCATTCGGACCCACCTGGCTTAATTGCTTGCCGATGATTCCCCGTGAAGTAGCTCAATTGGGTGATCGAGCGGAGGAAAATTGGATTCGCAAGCTGCATTTCATAGTCTACTGAATTTCATTTGAGTCGAATGAATTGGTTCAAGAAAGGTGCTTGTGGGGTGGTCCCTCAAATGAAATTGACGCGATTTGTACGTGTGATCCCATTCCACAGGCGACAAGTCGGGCATCCGGAAGCGACACCTGTTCTTGACGGAGGAGGTGCTCAAGGCCAACCCGGGAATCTGCACCTACATGGAGCCCTCGCTCAACGCAAGACACGACATCGTCGTCGTGCAGGTGCCCAAGCTCGCCGCCGAGGCCGCGCTCAAGGCCATCAAGGAGTGGGGCGGACGCAAGTCCGACATCACGCACATCGTCTTCGCCACCACCAGCGGCGTGAACATGCCCGGCGCCGACCACGCGCTGGCCAAGCTGCTGGGCCTCAAGCCCACCGTCAAGCGCGTCATGATGTACCAAACCGGCTGCTTCGGCGGCGCCTCGGTGTTGCGCGTGGCCAAGGACTTGGCCGAGAACAACAAGAACGCGCGCGTGCTGGCCGTGTGCAGCGAGGTCACGGCCGTGACCTACCGCGCCCCGAGCGAGAATCACTTGGACGGGCTGGTCGGCTCGGCGCTGTTCGGGGACGGCGCGGGCGTGTACGTGGTCGGGGCGGACCCCAAGCCGCAAGTGGAGAAGGCTTTGTTCGAGGTCCACTGGGCCGGGGAGACCATCTTGCCTGAAAGTGACGGCGCCATCGACGGCCATCTCACGGAAGCGGGGCTCATCTTCCACTTGATGAAGGACGTTCCCGGGCTGATCTCCAAGAACATCGAGAAGTTTCTGACGGAGGCGCGCAAGTGCGTGGGGTCCCCTGCGTGGAACGAGATGTTCTGGGCCGTGCACCCCGGAGGCCCCGCCATTCTGGACCAGGTGGAGGCCAAGCTGCAGCTGTCGAAGGACAAGATGCAGGGCAGCCGCGACGTGCTGCTGGAGTACGGCAACATGTCGAGCTCTTCGGTGTTGTTCGTGTTGGACCAGATTCGTCAGAGATCGTTGAAGTTGGGTTCTTCGACGCTCGGGGAGGGCAGCGACTTCGGCTTCTTCATCGGCTTCGGACCTGGACTGACGCTGGAGGTGTTGGTGCTCCGGGCCGCAGCCAATCACTAGGCGCGGTCCCGACGCTTCGATTTTTGGTGCATTGTTCAAGTGAAATCATTTTTGGTGCCGATCACATGATCAGTGTACGACAAGTGTACAGAGGTCCACATTGGATCGACACTGCTCTTAGTTAGCCCTAGTTCCATTCATGTGTTGCATTGGTTGCAACCCCATAAATTCATGCGCAGCTTTGTGCATTGCGATTTCCAATTGGAATCCGCAGCCAGCAGGAGCAATTGTTACCAACAAATTATTCCACAAGTTTCCGGAATGCCACTCACCATTTGCATTCCCGCCGCACATCAGTTGCATTATTTTCAGTCTGTACGTTGTTTGCGTTCGTCACAGTTGAATCCGGGAATGGAGGACCTTGATCCAGTCGGTTGTAGGGTGCAAGTACAAGAGCTGGATCTCGAGCAACTTGATTCACATCTTGTTGCAGACTCAGATCGATCTCTGAACGGTTCTACTCTCGTTTTCCCTGAACTTCAGAATCCATTTGAGATTTTCAGATCTTGTGGACGAGTGAAGTGCGTGTTGCAGACATCGAAACATGTGGATGTCCAGCATCCCAGGAACGTGCGTGCCGAGGTATGGATTGCCAATGTGGGTTACAACTATTTACTAAAATGATTGAAATTGGTCGCTCCCAAGTCGAAATTAAATTCGGTGCAACTGTTCAACCTGATTTCCACCGAGGTCCATGATGCTGAATATGATCGTTTTCCCTCCTCCTTTTTCTTTTCGGGACCGATCTCATTCGGTTTCGTCCGATATCCTCAATTCGCTTTACAGTATTTGTCTAGCCGATTTCATTCAGTTTCTTCACATCCTCGTATCCGTTTGAAATCGGTTCTGGCTCTCTTCAATATGACATTCACTGGAAGCTTGCTGTGTCAGCAGATGTGCAAATTACGTTTCGTGCATAACACCGCCCAACTAGGATTTCCACCCCATCCCTCTCCCGGCTCCCTAAATTGTTGCATTTCCTTGCTTGCTGGAGCGTGCAGCACTCCATTTTCATGGAATTGAGCCAATTTATGGGGTGAGTCCTTCCCTACTCAAGTACTGATATATTGATGACGCAATGTGGAAGTGAGTACCCCGATAGTTGATTTGGAAAATTCAACAGTGTTTTCTGCAATTTGAGGTATTTCTCGAATTCAAATTTGGCATTGCGGTGAACATACATCAGGTAGTAAATTTAGTGCTCACCCCACGTTATCTTTAATTTTATTAAGATAGATTGGAATGAATAATTGACTCCATAATGAATCCTCCAGAACTGGTTATAATTTGGTCAAGCTCTCCTTCATGGGAGCTTGATAATTCACTAGGTTGAAATCAAGAGCAAAGAGAGACCATTGAACATTGGCGAGTTTCCACTTTTCCAGTTTTTGCATGTAGCAATACTTCAGGAATGACTCTTTCATTTTCAAGCCATGAGCACTTGTAAACGTTCTATGAAGGGATGTAGACGTGTTGTGAATCAACCTGTGCACCGAAATTATTTCCTGGATTATATTCTTTGTAAGCTCTAAATCAGCACATGCATACTTGAGCAAACAGTGCCCTTGGGCCGTTGGGTTTTTATGCCATAATGAGACTCTTTCATTGTAATTCGCGCATCGTGCGCACTGGTTTACAATGCAGATAATGATTTCCTTAGTCGCATAACTGTAATACCTAGATTACCCCCTCTTGAAATCTATCATGCGTAGAATTTTGAAGTACTCTCATTAAGGTGTTGTTTTCGTAACAGTTGTGTGAAGGATTGAACAATTGTAATTCCAACAGTTGATTGTTTGGTGCAGTCACAAGAGCTTAATCCCCAGCGCATTTTGATTCACATTTTAGTGCAGACAATTCTGAACAGGTTCTAGGCCCAGATTGTCCGGAGCTTGAGCTCAACTTACAACTGACAGTCATGCTTTTGGATAAGCTAGGAAGATTTGACGATATTGAACCGTTCTATATGAGGATAGCGGAGATAAGCACCGAACACGGAGGTGACATCAGAGATGAGAAAATTAGAACTTACCCTGAACTGATATGTTCGGAGGCATGTTCCAGTGTAGAGCATTTTCAATAATTTGAACTTATCGGCTTTGCCAATTGTTGAGTTGTACTGGATTATTCCTTCTCTGCTCGACTCAAGACACATTATTAACTTGAACCTGGTCTATGACCTAGGCTCATTAACACCTGATCAATTTGCGGAATTCTGCAGAAAATGGCTATGTGGATTCCTTGTGTTTCTCGTTGACCGTTGAGATTCAGAATTGTGACTCAAGAAAACGTGACCATGTGAGCAGCACAGCAGATGTCGATTCATTTCAATTTCCCGTCCATCAGACCAGAATACTGCTTTCATTTCTCCCTGGCGTTCATTTCCCAGCTGTCGGGCTATTCAAAGATGCAACTATTCTCGTGTTCATCTTGGGAAGGGAATGGTATTACGACGAAACTGGTCTAAATACCAACTCATGAGAACTTCTTCATGCGGTCACTGCATGTCATCAGACGCTACAGTATTAAAACTAAAATTCCAAGCATGCTCAGACACTAGCTCGAAAAAATTTCTCAATTCAAAACGTAAACGCCAATTGTGACGTCCAAAGAATGTTATAAAATGCTCTTGGAGCACGGCCCAATGTGGAACCCGATGCTCATCAAATGTACAGGAGTCACAACTTGTGACTCGAAAATTGTTTGTCGATGACTACTCCAGCTAGGAGTGAAAGAATCTCTACTTATGTGTGAATGTACCAGTGGCCAAGCGACTAACGGAACGAGAGATCGTATCATTGTTAGAGGAAATCACAAGGGGAATGGGCCAGGAGCGCCAGTCCATCCTTGCACGCACTGCAAAAGAGGGCGAATCAGCTTCCCCTCCGACATCGCCTCGAACACCTTCTGAATTTCAGTACCGGGTGACACAGTTCGCAAGCCGGACAGCAATTGCGTACCGAGCTCCGACCTCACGAATTGGTACAGCGGGTACGTCCTGCAAGACTCAATCCTGTTGGGCACCGCCGAAAGGCCCTTCTTGTCGTAAGCTTCCCGCACCAAGGGCACCACAGTGCGCAGACGCTCTTGCACTTGGGCCTCGAACACGGGGATCTGCTCAAACACGGAGCGGGAGCCGTCTTTGAGGGCGTGGCTCACCAGCACGCCTCGCAGCTTCTCCATCAACGGGTACGTGTCGGAGGACGCGTCGTCGATGTAAGAGAACACGGGCTGACGCTCCACCACCAGCAAAAGGTCCTTCTCGCAGAAGCGCGACGGAAGGAGGGAGCCGTCCTGGCCCATGAACAGCGTCTTCTTCGCCGCCTGCAACACCACCTGCTTCACGGCGGACTGCATGGTCTCCTCCACATGGCGCAGGTCGATGGCTTGGCACAGCCCCACCAGGAAGGTCGAGCTCATGAGCTTCAGAATCTCCACGGCCTCCTCCGTCTTGCGCGCGGACACCAAGCCCAGCGAGTTCACGTCCTGGTTGTGCTGCTCCGCGCTCTGGACGTGGGTGGTGACGGGGTTGGCCAGGTAGTTGAGCTCGGACAGATACGACGCCATGGCGATCTCGGCGCCCTTCATGCCGTAGTCCAGGCTGGGGTTGGGTCCCCCGCTCAAGTTGGAAGGCAGGCCGTTGTTGTAGTAGTCGTTCACGAGCTCGGAGAACTGCGCAAACATGAGCTTGCCGATGGCCGCCACCGCCAGGCGCATGTTGTCCATGGAGACGCCGATGGGGGTGCCCTGGAAGTTGCCCCCGTGCAGCGCGATCCCCCGCGCGGCGTCGATGATGGGGTTGTCGTTCACGGAGTTGATCTCGCGCTCGATGGCGTGCGTGGCGGTGCGGATCACCTCGATTTGGGGACCCAGCCACTGGGGCGAAGTGCGCAGCGCGTATCGATCCTGCTTGGGCTTCTTCAAGGGATCGGTTTCGTTGAGCTTGGCCGCGGCTTTCATGAAGTCGCTCCCGTCCAGCAGCCACTCCATCACCGCTGCGGCTTCCATCTGCCCCGGGTGATGCTTCAGCTTGTGCGTCAAGGGATCGGCGAATTCCGGCTTCCCTTGCATCACTTCACAAAACAAGGCGGATAGCACTTCCGCAAGCAGCGCCAGCACGTTGGCGTCGAAGCACACCGTGGAGGCCAATGCCGACCCCACGGCGGTCCCGTTCACCAACGCCAGCCCCTCCTTGGGCTGCAGCTCGAACGGCTTCTCCACGCCCGCCATCCGCAGTCCCTCCAACGCCGAAACCTCCCGGCCATCTGGAGTGCAAGCTCGCGAGTTGGGTCGGCCGGTGAGCAGTCCGGCAATGTAAGACAAGGGCACCAAATCCCCGGAAGCGGTGACCGTCCCACGCAACGGCAGCTTGGGCGTGACGTGCGCGTTCAGCAGCTTCTCCATGGCCTCCAGAATCTCCCAACGGATCCCGGAGTAGCCCTGCATCAAGGTGTTGGTGCGCACCAGCATGGCCGCGCGTGTGGTCTCCGCGGGCAGTGAGTGCCCCTTCACCAGCACGCCCGCATTCAGAAAGCGAATGAGCTCGCGCTGCAGCTCCACGCCTTGCTGCATGCGGCGATGGGAGGTGGCGCCGAATCCCGTGGTCACTCCGTAGATGTCCCCGCCGTTCATGATCTTCGTCAAGACCCAGTTGGAGGACTCGTCCACTCTGGCCTTGGCGTTGGCCGCGTCCAGCACCACCTCTACATCAGGCCGGCGTGCGATGGCCGTGACCTGTCCCACGGTCAGATTGACGCCCTCGATGGCCACTTCGTTCGAGTCGAAGTACGTCGCCACCATCTGCTTGATCTCGTCCAGATGATTTCCTTGCAACTTCGCGGCCGTCTTCGCCCAGTTGAGCGGATCTGCTCGGGAAGCATCTGCTTTGGAAGCATTATTATTGCAGAAGCTGGTCTGTTTCTTCAAGGCGGGCTCGGATCCCGCATTCATGTAGCTCTGGGACGACGCCATGACGTCGAATTCCACAGCTGCCATGGTATATTTCCTCGAGTTCCCTGCTGAGTGGTCTCAGCAATGATCAATCGAGGATCTAGCTGCCCCCCGAGATCAGCGCTTCACTCAATTGCAAGCAAAGTTCTTGATTCAGCTAGACTCCTTAGCTTCAAGCGTTCACGGTGAGCGAGCGTCCCTGCAATTTCTAACAAAGTAACTAAGAATTTCGACTTGGAGGAATGGAATCGGTATGTTATCGAACAGCTAACCGATTGTGTTTGCAACTGTATTCTTCGCAATGTCTAGCAAATGTGGTTGCAGATACATGTGCTGCAGGCTCGCTCCAAGTTTATGAAAGCTGATGCCCTGCTGCCAAGTGCGATAGACCTGAGATGAGGAATTGGGATCACGAAGGTGTGTATTTGTAAGTGGACGGGATTGGCAACTCGTGGTGAAGAAATGTGGTCGTTGCATTGGCTCTCTTCACTGCGCAATTGGGCATGTGGGCAACTGAAGAGTGACTTGTCCTTTGTGTTTTTCTGACAACGCGCGGGAGTTTCAATTATTTGGGGAAGACTGTTGAAAAAGTGCATGGAAAGGAGGGAAGTTCAAAGTGGGTCGGAGATTCTCGTCGAACTTTTCTCCCAAAGTCCGCGTGGTCCCCCGGCATTCCGGCTTCAGGCCTTCAGTCCAATGTGTTGAAATTTGGTTGAAGCTGGTCTGCATGTCGTGTGCACCTTCTCGGCAGTTGTAGAGACCTTATTTTATTTTGCAGACGTAATCAGAGTTGTGAGAATTACTTCCAACTGCAGCCATATGGTCTCCATACTCACTTCGATTGAACCCTTAACCCCTGAACGTCCAGATCCTTTACCAAAATTGAGGATTTGGGAAAAATCGTATAAAGTGCTATTTGGAAGAATATTTTAGGATTGACATACAAATAAAAGTTGTAGATATTGAATTTTAGATTCCATCCGTACGGTTAGATTCACTACTGCAATCACATTTATTCTTTTATAAATTTTGAAAGGGAAATTTCAAAATTACTTCTAAATTCAATTACAAGCAAAATATTATCATTTTTTGAGTAAAACTTGTTGGAATGGATTTGAAATGAGGGTTTTTTTATATGGTGATTTTTAGAAATTTTTGTGTTCTTTTAATCTAGCAGCTCACTTTTGCAAATCCAATTTTGAACTAAAATCACTGCAATTTTTGGCTTGACACATTTCTACATTTGTAATTTTAGAAAAATATAAACTCTTGTAACACCAAATCCAACCATTGGATAGGACAACAACTTGATAAAATATCTTCACAAATTAGATGACTTTCATCCAAGCAATAATGAGAAAGAAAACCAAATTCCAATCTGTTCATTGTCCAGAAATTGGATGTCGAAGCGCTCCAGGGTTAATGGACGAGCCTGTGACCAATTTTCTGTATTTTTTTTTTGAGATGTAATTACATGTCTTCTCCAAGTCGGAAGAAATTCTGAGTTCTTTGGTGAAAATTTGAAGTTTCTTTGAAATTTCGAGTAAAAAGTGAAAAATATTTATTCCAAATACAAAATATGTTTTAAAAAAATGAAATTTCCCTATAGCCTTATATTGTATATTAAGGGGAAAAAACCATGGTGCAATATTGTTTCTGTCGTGTCATTCTTAAATGAGGAAATCAGCTCTCTGTGGTAATAGGCCCAATGTTTGAATTTCATTTATATACTCATGTCGAGGAATTTTTTTAAATTATCAAATTATGAGAGAAACTAAACCTGATGATTTGTGTTTCTTTAGTAGGTCTCAAATTTTTAAAGAACTTTTATTATGGCTTAAATTGAACTTTAGAGAAAGGAGTACAATTTGTCAAAACACACTACATGAAGACCCTGGAGCGCTCCGACGTCCAATTTTTGGACTACTAAGAGATTGAAATTCAATTTTCTTTCTCAATCCTGCTTGCATGAAAGTCATCTAATTTGTGGAGATACTTTATCAAGTTGTTGTGCTATCCAATGATTGGATTTGGTGTTACTAGAGTTCATATTTTTGTAAAATTATAAATGTGGAAGTGTGCCAAGCCAAAAAATACATTGATTTTAATTCAAAATTGGTTTTACAGAAATGAGGTCATAGATTTGAAGAACACCAAAATTTCAAAAAATCACCATATCAAGAGAACCTCATTTCAAATCCATTCCAAGAAGTTTTACTCAAAAAATCATAATATTTTGCTTCTAATTGAATTTTGAAGGAATTTTGAAATTTCCCTTTTAAAATTTATAATAAAATATTGGTGATAGCTAACTATTGAATCTAACCATATGGATGGAATCTAAAACTCAAAATCTACAACTTTTATCTATATATCAATTTCAAAATAGTCTTTCAAATAGCATTTTATAAAAAAATTCTTGAATTGTCAATTTCAGAAAAGGATTTGGATGTTTAGTGGTTAAACAATGCTAATGCTTTTTTATAGCTAATGGATAACAAAAAATATTTCTATGTAGGACAAAAATGCTATTGTTCATCTATAAGTATTTTTCAATTTTTTTTAAAAGTAGATGATGTCATATAATACCAAAAAGGATGATTTCCATTGTGACTAGCCCAATGTTTATAGGTGGTCATCCCTTTTGGTACAGTATGACATCACGATCTACTTTAGAAATCAATCAAATAGGAAGTCAAAATATTATCCAAAATCTTCCCTTCTTGCACAAAATTCTCTAAGTTGTAAGAAATTCATAGTTTATTGTAGAAATTTGAAATTGTTGTAGATTTTTTTATTAAAAAGCAAAAAATATTCATACCAAATACATTTACAAGATTTGAAAAATTTCTCCATAGGTTTATATTGTAGAATAAAACACTAAGGTGTATTTTAGGTTTCTACTATGTCATTCTAAAATTAGGAAATTGCCACTCCTCAAGTGTGGTAATAGGCACAAAGTTCAAATTGGAAATTGGAATTATGAGTTTCTCCACATGATGTAAAGTTTGATGTAAAGTTTCAAAAATGAATATGAAGTAATCATTGTTAAATTGTTCTTCATATATTTGCAATTTACTTCTTCAACATGGGATTTATCTCCTCAAGTTGTAAAATCTACAATTTTGTTGATGAAAAGTTTGGGGTATGAAACTTCACATCTAAAATGGGTAGAAAGATTCTTGTTTTTTGAAATCAATTCTTTAGATCTTACAATTGGTAAGTTTTTTCACTTCAAAATTTATGGAGGATATATTTCAAGTTTTTAACAATTTAACTAGGAGATTCTAATATTGGATCTACTAACAAGTAAAAATTAGAAAAAAGAGAGCATTAACTAGTTTAGAATAGGTGTTTTAAAAAGAAGCTTTTGCTTGAAAACAACCCAAGAACTTAGTTGAAGAATGACATTGCCTAAGAGCACCCCATATAGTGCTAATTGCAATTGTCATTTGTTTATTACTATCTAATTCTGGTCCCAACACTAAGAGAGGCGGATCATAGAGAAAGTGGAATTAGCTTTAGAAACTTCATTGCATACCAAGAAGTTCAAAGTCATTTTCAAGGTCAAAAACAAGATTTCACACGCATTAATTCTTGATTTTGATGTTGGTAATCTCAATAACCTTCTATGTTTTTTATTGCATTTTTTTTCCCAAAATCATAAAAATTACAATTTTTGTAGCCATTGAAAATAACAACTTCGAAGTAATATATATATATATATATTACTTTTGAATATATGAGTTTAAAACAGACATAAAAAATTCCAAGAATTTTACAGCTATCATCTCTATTTTTGAAAAACAATCATACTATTTCAAGTTCACTTGCAAATACTACAATTTATATGAAGATATTAGATAACAATTGACATTATTTGTATTCTACTTTGGGTAAAACCATGAAATACTTTTATTATTTTGTTTAACCCCTAATGGTGAAAATCGCGTTTTTTGGCATTTTAGTGATTTGAGGCACTTCACTACAAATGGAATTTTTAGTTTTTTTGCTGAAATTTTTACACAACATGTGCTTGAGGAGTAGCTTTAAGATTCAATAATTTTCATAACTTTTGACTGCATGATTCAAAAGTTATTGCATAATATGTAATTTTCAATGTTCGGCGGGCAGCCCCAAATTTTTTTAATAAAATCACCTTTTTCAAAAATAAAAATATGAAATTGATTTTTTAGATTTATATTTATGTGAAAAGCTTTTAATCATTCCATTTTGATTTAGGAGATGAAAGTTATGGGGTGTTCTAGTTTGCGGGTAGTTATGGATTCCCTACTTAAAAATAAACTTTGGAGTCCTTTATTTAACTTAATTTTTAGTATTTTTTGAAAAAAATAAAAACATAAGATGTCACTAGAAGAGTTTTGGGGGGTCCAGAAGCCTGTTTCGGGCTTGTTCCCCGGCAGCTGTTCCCTGCAACAAGGGGAACAGCCCACTATCAGAAAAAAAAATTTCATAAAAAAAAAAGAAAGAAATTTTTTAGTATCCAAATGCAAAAAAAAATTTAAAAATTAAAAAAAATAAAAGAAATTTGATCAATGACGTGGCAGGGTCTCGGCCACGTCAAACTACTTCGCCAAACCTGTTTCTTGTGTTCACAGGCTGTGATGACTCGCAGGCATCTAGAGGCCCCAAAAATCTTCTAATGAGATTGTTTGTTACTACATTACCATTGTTGAGATCGTAATTTTTCAATTCCATAAATAAATTCTTAACAATTTAGTGTTTTGAATCACTTTGTACTTCTTTCTACTTACTATTTTTTTCCTATATGTTGTGAAATTCCAAATGATCTAAAAATTTCAAGCATGTAGCCAACTTGCTTTGAAAAATGAATCCAAAGAATAACCATCATTTTGGAGATTTTTTCATACCATTGTGACCTTAAAAAGTGCAACTTGCCCATATTTTCATAGCGTCAAAAAAATGGTTTTTGTCACTTCAAATTTTAGTATCTTGCAATCTACACGGTAGAAAATTCTGAAATTTTTTCCACATCTTTTCAAACTAATTTGCTACAAGAGCCTATAGTTATATGTGTCCAAAAATGTTTTTCATCTATAATTTGATGCTTGTATCAAAAATGGAAGTTTTAAAGCATTTTTGGTGAAAACATAGTCTCCGACCTTTACGGGTTAATTTTTGTATGGCCAACTCAATCAAAAACATAATTTTGTAGACATGGAATCAATGTATTTAATATTAATATCAGAAATTTATTATAGAATCTAAAGTGCATTCTATACTTTTTGAAGTTAGAAAAAAAATTTGCATACTATTCAAAATGTGATTCTCTTATTTTGTAGAATGAATTGTTTTCATGATTTTTAATATTGTCAAATATTCAAAACAAGGAACCTCACTTGCAAAAGTTTAGAAGAAAGGTTCTTCTCCTAGAATTACATTTATTTATCGAGAGATTTATAAAATAAATAATTTCTAAGTTGTCCTATGCATAGGTGCAACGAAGGCTCCCTTGTGACTTGTGTGCATACTTCTAGACATTCGTGGACATGTTTCCATAATTTCATTACTTGAATCTAACCTCCATAAAGTTTTTAGAAATGGCCAGTTTTGTTTATTCTATCTTAAAATTAACTATTTTCTAACAATTTAAACATCAAATCATCTTTAGAGGTGAAGTATTCTATTAACTTGTTTTGTGCATAATTTTTAGAGATTTTTTTTAAACCTAAAGTTTTGTGGATACCATATTTTTATTGTGATTTGAATTATTTATATTTCATTTTATTTTCAAAACATTTTTCCAAAAGCTTATAGTACTACTAATATTACCTTTCAAATTGGACAAATGCAATAAAATGAGTAGGTGTTTCATTCTTTCACTCTTTTATGCCCTCAATTATTAAAAAAATAAACACAAAATCACAAATAAAATATCAAAGTTATTATGACAAAAGTGATCGTTGTTCATCATTGCAAAGATGAAATACTTGAAACCTTTCATGAATTTATTGAAGAATATATAAGAGCTTCAAACAAAGGTGAAATATGCATTAATCCCTAAATGTAAGGTTCTACATATGAATAGCATTCATATTGCTCAAATTCATTCCCATCCAAGAGAAGGCTACTAGACAGGTAATGTTGGATGCACAAGTTGACCAAAATCAAGATGATAGTTACAATTACGTGAAAATGTGTTGCATACACTATTGAAATACAAAATATATAACCAAAGAAGGCAAGTCTTGTCTTTCTCTAAAGCATTTAATGTATATAGAAAATCGTAATGCTTGGACTAGAAATTGGATAAATACAATTAGATGTTTATATTTGTTATACTAATAATCTTATAGATTTAACCAAAGAAATCAAAAGTCATAAGGTAAGATTAGAAATTTTATTTTTGGTGAATCTTTCAATTTGAAAACTTTTTGATTGATGATTGAAAGATGTACATAAAATATTCAAATCGAACTATATAGATCATTTCTAAAATTTATGTTAGTATGTCTACTTTTACTCCAAACTTAAAAATGGTTATGAAAATCATACATCATAGCAAATTTGGTTTTTATTCAAAATTGATAGAGATTTTAGGGACAAATATTAGTTCTTTTATGTAAAAATGATAAATATGTCATTGCAAATCATTTAGCTTGTTGTCTAAAAGTTAAAATTGATTTTTTTCAAAATTTCATTTATAAATTATAAAACTCTAAGATTTTGCATATGTTTTTGAATCTTGTTATTGGCAAACAAGAGCTGTTTTTAGGATAAGTAAAAATAACATGGAATGCGTATTAGAATGTAGCAAACAATGATATTGACTAAAGGTTTTCCAATTAGTTCTTTAGTTCTAAAACTAAAGGCTGAGAGCTTTAACCAAGATACTTTGCCAAAAATCATCTAATTTATTGTCCTTTAGGGGGTATTAAATGAAAGAAAAAAACTAACTGCTTGATAATTCTTACAAAAATTTGATAATTACCAATCCCAATAGTGAGTATATTTTGGTAAATAATAAATTTCCTTCTCCATTTTAATTTTAATTTTAATTTTTAATTTTTTTTGCATTTGGGGACTAAAAAATTTCTTTTTTTTTATGAATTTTCATGAATTTTTTTTTTCTGACAGTGGGCTATTCCCCTCGCTACAGGGAATAGCTGTGGGGGAACAAGCCCAAAACAGGCTTTTGGACCCCCCAAAACTCTTCTAATGTTCTTGATGTTTGGCACTTTTTTTTCTAATTTTTTGACACTTCAAATTTGGGATAGATTTTTTCTATTCGTGCATAAATGTGTTCTTTTTTCTAAATTTTTGTACAAGAATAATTCTTGGATATTCAAAATTAGAAACAGTGAAATCTTTTCAAATTTTCCAAAATGGTTGTACAATTTTTTTTATTTCAATCCAAAATTTCCCTAATTATTTCCAAAATTGACCTATGCATACGCCATAATCTATAAAATAAAACAAAATAATTTATTTTTAGAATATATATTTAATTTCTTGCTTTACTATTAAATTAAAATACCAATAGCTTCTTGAAATATTTATAAGAATGGCGTGAAACAAAGCTTCACTTGTAAATTAAGATGATTAGCATTAACTTTAAAAATTTCAAAAAAAAATTTCATTATATAATCCATAGAGCTTGCTTGAGTTTGAAGAAGCTTTAAAGTGTTCTAATTGTGCATATTGAAGCACCTTGAGGAAGATCCAAAGCCATTCACTAAAAGCATGTTACTAAAAGCGTCATTTGTAAAGTAGGAACCTTTCAAAGCCAATGGTTTTAGATTGTATTAATAACACTTCAATAGACACCTAATTCACAAAAAGAAAGGGCCGCAAGGATCATGTAGTTCTACTTTAGGAAGATATATAGAGTCCTACAAACTTGAAACCATTAGATAAATGTCTCTTTCCTTGTGGGATTGCCAATAAAGAAGCCATCATATTTTGAAGAGAACAAGAGAATCGAGAAATTTCAAGCATGGGATGTCAAAAATAGAAGGACATACAACAAGGAAAGCAAGAGTTGACATATATTTTGAATAAAATTTTGCTAAAAAACTCTTTAAAGGTCATTACTTCTAATCTTATCTCTAGGATTAAACTTAAAAATCCATTTAAAACCCCCTTTTCTCTTGTAGTGGTAATCAAGAATTGGTACAAAGTGAGCTCTTTAGAACTTTAGGAGTTAACAACTCTAAATGTCCTAGGGGGGTGCTTATTGGAACAAGAGATCTAATAAGGATACTAATATGGCAAGGCCCTGTTCCATTAGGAGTTACTCTATTGGGACAAAAGCAATGAGATGCTCCATCTTCTTGGAGAGCGAATGGAATTATTTAATTGTAAGATAGAAACATCTATTATTGTTCATTTGTGTATAGACATTGTACAAATGGAGTCAAAATCACAATTAGGTATTTTTTTTGCCATGTCAATACATGGAAACTAATAATATTACAAAATAAATGAAAATTTGGAGGTTTTTTGAGTTTTTTTAAGAATTTTCAAAGTCTCAGAAGATTGGAAGAAACTTCAAAGTGTTCAATAGGTGCATGTTTAATTAAGTGCTGTGAGAATGAAAGTCCTAGAACCAATTAGTGAAAATTTACTACTTTACAACCCTGAAATGCCATTTGTGAAGTACTAGCCATTCGAAGCCAAAGATTTGATATCATATAGGTGACACTTCACTACTTTGAAACCTATTTCCACAAAATAGGGGGGCGCAGCAATCAGGCAGTTCTACCTTACCAAGTTGGAGTCTCACAGAGTAACTTGAAATCGTTGGGTAAACTGAACGTCCTCTTTGCCCCCGTGCGACTGAGCCACTAAAGAAGTCGACACATTTGGAAGAGAGCAACCGAGAACCGAGAAATTTCAAACATGGGATGTCAACAACAAACGGACATTCAACGAGGAACTGAAGCAGGAGTTGACTCCATTCTAATAATTACTCTAAAAAGGAATTGGCCGAACGCTGACCTCCTTTATCCATTCTCTCCTGGTGGGCCATTCCTGGCCGTTTTCTCCACAGAACTCGTCACCAAGATTTCCCAGCATTCCACGCTCTTCCGGAACAGTGACGCCGCAGACGCGTTGCCCTCAACACGCGCGCACTATAAAGAGCCTGAAATCCTACATCCAATCCTCAAAACAGCAAGCATCAATCTCCAGCACTCCAGCAACTCGATCAAACGTTTTGTATAATTAATTTTCTAGTTCACCCTAGTGACGTACAGAGGTCTTCGATTTGATTCCAAGCTAGTTACAAAGCTCTCATTCGGATTAGACCTAGTGATTCACAGAACATTCGACTTCCAGACAGGAGACTTGGAGCGCGAGTAGCACACACTTAAGTACCACTTCGGTCCGTAGGAGCGAACTCGACGCAATGGCTTCCCAGACGGCGGTGAGTCCTGCGCTCCCCAGAGGACAGCCACGTGCGGACGGACCGGCGTGCGTGTTGGGCATCGGCACTGCCGTGCCTCCCACGGAGTTCCTGCAATCGGAGTACCCGGATTTCTTCTTCAACATCACCAACTGCAGCGAGAAGGAGGCGCTCAAGGCCAAGTTCAAGCGCATCTGTAAGTGACCATGCATCTCGAATAGACCTAATTAAATAATTCACTTCACCTGCCTGAATGCTCATTCGGACCCACCTGGCTTAATTGCTTGCCGATGATTCCCCGTGAAGTAGCTCAATTGGGTGATCGAGCGGAGGAAAATTGGATTCGCAAGCTGCATTTCATAGTCTACTGAATTTCATTTGAGTCGAATGAATTGGTTCAAGAAAGGTGCTTGTGGGGTGGTCCCTCAAATGAAATTGACGCGATTTGTACGTGTGATCCCATTCCACAGGCGACAAGTCGGGCATCCGGAAGCGACACCTGTTCTTGACGGAGGAGGTGCTCAAGGCCAACCCGGGAATCTGCACCTACATGGAGCCCTCGCTCAACGCAAGACACGACATCGTCGTCGTGCAGGTGCCCAAGCTCGCCGCCGAGGCCGCGCTCAAGGCCATCAAGGAGTGGGGCGGACGCAAGTCCGACATCACGCACATCGTCTTCGCCACCACCAGCGGCGTGAACATGCCCGGCGCCGACCACGCGCTGGCCAAGCTGCTGGGCCTCAAGCCCACCGTCAAGCGCGTCATGATGTACCAAACCGGCTGCTTCGGCGGCGCCTCGGTGTTGCGCGTGGCCAAGGACTTGGCCGAGAACAACAAGAACGCGCGCGTGCTGGCCGTGTGCAGCGAGGTCACGGCCGTGACCTACCGCGCCCCGAGCGAGAATCACTTGGACGGGCTGGTCGGCTCGGCGCTGTTCGGGGACGGCGCGGGCGTGTACGTGGTCGGGGCGGACCCCAAGCCGCAAGTGGAGAAGGCTTTGTTCGAGGTCCACTGGGCCGGGGAGACCATCTTGCCTGAAAGTGACGGCGCCATCGACGGCCATCTCACGGAAGCGGGGCTCATCTTCCACTTGATGAAGGACGTTCCCGGGCTGATCTCCAAGAACATCGAGAAGTTTCTGACGGAGGCGCGCAAGTGCGTGGGGTCCCCTGCGTGGAACGAGATGTTCTGGGCCGTGCACCCCGGAGGCCCCGCCATTCTGGACCAGGTGGAGGCCAAGCTGCAGCTGTCGAAGGACAAGATGCAGGGCAGCCGCGACGTGCTGCTGGAGTACGGCAACATGTCGAGCTCTTCGGTGTTGTTCGTGTTGGACCAGATTCGTCAGAGATCGTTGAAGTTGGGTTCTTCGACGCTCGGGGAGGGCAGCGACTTCGGCTTCTTCATCGGCTTCGGACCTGGACTGACGCTGGAGGTGTTGGTGCTCCGGGCCGCAGCCAATCACTAGGCGCGGTCCCGACGCTTCGATTTTTGGTGCATTGTTCAAGTGAAATCATTTTTGGTGCCGATCACATGATCAGTGTACGACAAGTGTACAGAGGTCCACATTGGATCGACACTGCTCTTAGTTAGCCCTAGTTCCATTCATGTGTTGCATTGGTTGCAACCCCATAAATTCATGCGCAGCTTTGTGCATTGCGATTTCCAATTGGAATCCGCAGCCAGCAGGAGCAATTGTTACCAACAAATTATTCCACAAGTTTCCGGAATGCCACTCACCATTTGCATTCCCGCCGCACATCAGTTGCATTATTTTCAGTCTGTACGTTGTTTGCGTTCGTCACAGTTGAATCCGGGAATGGAGGACCTTGATCCAGTCGGTTGTAGGGTGCAAGTACAAGAGCTGGATCTCGAGCAACTTGATTCACATCTTGTTGCAGACTCAGATCGATCTCTGAACGGTTCTACTCTCGTTTTCCCTGAACTTCAGAATCCATTTGAGATTTTCAGATCTTGTGGACGAGTGAAGTGCGTGTTGCAGACATCGAAACATGTGGATGTCCAGCATCCCAGGAACGTGCGTGCCGAGGTATGGATTGCCAATGTGGGTTACAACTATTTACTAAAATGATTGAAATTGGTCGCTCCCAAGTCGAAATTAAATTCGGTGCAACTGTTCAACCTGATTTCCACCGAGGTCCATGATGCTGAATATGATCGTTTTCCCTCCTCCTTTTTCTTTTCGGGACCGATCTCATTCGGTTTCGTCCGATATCCTCAATTCGCTTTACAGTATTTGTCTAGCCGATTTCATTCAGTTTCTTCACATCCTCGTATCCGTTTGAAATCGGTTCTGGCTCTCTTCAATATGACATTCACTGGAAGCTTGCTGTGTCAGCAGATGTGCAAATTACGTTTCGTGCATAACACCGCCCAACTAGGATTTCCACCCCATCCCTCTCCCGGCTCCCTAAATTGTTGCATTTCCTTGCTTGTTGGAGCGTGCAGCACTCCATTTTCATGGAATTGAGCCAATTTATGGGGTGAATCCTACCTCATTAGTGATGCAATGTAGAATCCAGATCCCCCGGAAGCTTGTCATATGAAGTGATGGATCGGAACATTAGATTTCATGGACCGTTGCACAAAATTAGAGAATCTGTTTTTGTTTAAATTCTGACACTGAAGAAACGCTCTGTCCAAGTAGAATCATCGTTCAGATTCATGTTTGACTATGTTTTAGTTCACCTTCATATTGTAAATGTGTTTAGCACCAACTCTATGAAATTGGCGATATTTCATTTGCATCTTGTGCTGATAGATACGCAAATGAATTTGCACATTATATTTCATGCACAGCACCATGCACTGCTAAGTTAGGATATTCACCCCATGCCTTCCGGCTCCCCACATCTTTCATTTCTTCCTTGCTTGAGGGTGGACTGCACCACTTTGATGGAATTGAGCCAAATGAAGATATTGAAAATGATAAGGGCTCGCATGAGGTTTGCACTAACTAGAGTTACTGAGCTATTATCGTAGTATTGCAGAGGGCAATCGAGATCATGGCTACGAACATGGAAGCTAATTAAACTGTCGTGGGATTCCAAACTTGGCACAATTCCGAGAAAGCCCATACAATATTCTGTTATTTAAGCTAATGACATCTAATTGAGACTGGTTTGTAAAACCGACCCATATATCTTAGACTCTTGCCTAAATAGATTCTTGCCTAAAATGTATAGACCCCATGCATGAGAGCCTTGGGTTGATTTAGGCTACACCTATTAGAAAAATTCTCAGTTTATATGTGAAGAGTCAAAAAAATGCATTCAAAGGAAATCTAAAATCCCCTTGCAACCATCACCAAGCCTAAACAAAAGCTTCAACAAAAACTTCAACAATTCAATAAGATGAACTATACTCAACCTCTTAGTTGGAGCATTCGCTTAAGCATTTTTAGTATCAACTTTGTTTAATTTGGTTCTTTGTGTATTCAACCATTTTTGGTAAGAGCATTGCCACTAATTGCACTCCATTCCACCATGGCACCAAGAAGTGGCAAGGCACTTATTGCCTCATGAGATGTAATGGTGCCCTAAAGATCCCATATTTTTCCACTAAGGCCATAGTCAAAGTAGACCAAGTTGGTGTGAATGTAAAATTGCCCACTACAAAGGCCTCTGTTGCCAAACAAACATAGTAGTGACTATAGAAGCGGCACAACTTCTATTCTGACGAGCTACTAGACTAGAGCAACAGGCTTAGAGTGACATTGCCAAGGCTTGGTGGTGCGGCTGGTGGTGATGCTCTAAGTGAGAATGGCATCAACTATGACAAGCTTTCCTTGTCCCTAAGTACAAGATAGAGTTGGGAATCCACTTGCAGTCCTCCTCCCAACCAAATTTTTTTTAAATAATAGTTTTTTTTATCCAAAACAACTTTATTTTGTGTAGATTGGCTTAAATAAGGACAAGGATTGTCCTCTAAAAAACATCAACCAACCCTACTTAATAAAATATTAACTATCCTTGTGAATAAAACAAAAGCTCCCTCCTCCCAAAAAATATGTATATAAATACAAATGCAAGTATAATTAACCTAAATATGGATATAGATACAAGCACAATTTGTAGTCCCATATTGTTTGTCAAAATGACATAACTATCCACTATCCACTAAAAAATACCAACTCCAAAAAAGTATTATTCTATCTTAGCCAATGAGAGGTTATTCTAAGAAAAATATATATTATATGGGTAGTGCAAGTCAACAAAAGATGATTGGTTGGAGAAAATAATTGATGGGCATAAATAGGTAAAATTGTAGTTTTCTTTATATACTATAATTGATTATAAGACTTTAAAAAAATCCTCCTTTTTTCACATGTGAAAATTGGCATGCATGTTTTTTACTATTCATTCTTTTATTTTTTTCCCTTGAAACCAACCATTCTTTTGTGATTTTTTGGAAATTGTGGCCTTCAAAAGTCATTTTGACTGAGGAAAAAAAATGTCATATTTTACAAAATTTAAACTTTGATTGTAAATATCTCAAAATTCCTACAATCAAATTCATTGAAAATTAAAATGCTTACTAATTTGGTGGTAGTGAACAAGATCCAATGGTCAAATTTTTAAAAAATGAATTCCAAGAAACAATTACACATTTGTCTTTTAAAAAAACAATTTTAAGGTGATTTTAGAGAGGACCTCTTTGAATCTTTAAAGGTTTAATTTTTGAAAATATTACTTATTGCACCTTATTATACTAAAGTTGTAAGACTCATAGAATCTTTTAAAGTACTAAGCACTCTAAAGTCCATATTTGGATGGTAATCTACAAAAAATAGTGAAATTAGGTTGTTCCACACTAATTTCTTGACATTTGACACTACATAAGTATTTTCAATTATTGTACAAGAATGCACTACTTTTGAACTAGATATTGTTCCTAAAAGTTGAGAAAATTGAGTTCAAAAACAAATCCAATACATTATTTTTTCACAACTTCCAAAATACAAGATGCACTGTTACTTTCATATCACTAATCAAAGTTTTTGACATTAACAAAAACATACACTATGAAGAACAAAATTTTACAAATTTAATTCAAATTTTTTTAATTCTTTTTTATACTTGTAGCTTGAATTTTTTGAACTTAGGGTGATATAATTGTCTCCTAGAGGAATAATAGTCCTTTACAGAATAAGGTAGGCACAACTACAATTGCCACTAATTTTAATTCAAGTGAAATCGATATATATTTATATAAAAGAACAAAGTGGATTTTTCAACAATGTGAAGAAAATAGGGGTTGAAGTGAAAGTAGAGAATTTAAGAAAAAAAATAAAGAGTTTTTTACTTTTAAAATTCATCTTAAAAAGTTACCCATAATTAGAAATAGAATCACCCATAAATCAAATGCACTAACTTTTTTTTTACTTTCTAAGAAAGTGCCAAGATGGCAATCACTTCAAATTTGGCAAAGCATTGTATTTCTACATTCATCCATTTTTTGGATCAAAAAATACTTTTCAATCATATTCATGCACTTCATCCAAATTTGGCAACTTCAAGCACATTTTAAATAGAAATAGAAAATTCCTAACAAAAAATGATTACTTATATGTGGCAAAAAGTAGAAATTTCTTTTGAAATGGTGCAATTTGGACCCATGGTGCCAAAAAAAAAGGATTGAAGTGCACACATGTTGAAAGGAATACAATATGGCACCCAAATGGTGAGTTCACATAATGACACTTATTCAATGACTTCTACCAATGGCTTCCTTTTATACACAATATAACATGCTTTCCTTCCCCATTCATGCTCATATTTTAGTTGTAATTTTAGGTGCTGATATTTAGGCCTGCAGCAAATATTAGAACAGAATCAACAAGTGAAACTAAAACAAGATGCCAACAAGACATAATAAACTGTAATAGAGAGAAAACAACTGGACCATGAAATTACTTTCCAATACAAAAACGATTAAAAATATTCGACAACACTTCTTCCAAAACATCATCGCCACTGATTTCACCCAGTGCAATGGCAGCCTCTTTAAGATCTATGGTCCACACACCAAGCGGAATCTCCATCTGTACTGACTCCAGTACCCTTTAAAGTGCTTCGTTTGCCCTCGCGAGCTGCTCAGATTGTCTCTGAAGAAGGAAAGATGAATTGTCAACACTACATTATTAAAAAACATTATCGAAAGCTCGCCGCATGGTATATTCCAGACGTACACGCGCAAGCATCACTTCTTATAAAATAACAAGCACAAGTATTTTGTATTTACAATCATAGCGTTGTCAAAAATTTCCGAGCTCACCTTGTTGTGCCCCAAATGCGTTTAAAAATGATCGCGTCAGCTGCAGTCCACCCATCACTGGCACTTATGACCATGACAACGACGTCAGCAGCTTTTGCTACTGCTTCCGATCATTCTACTCCTGTAAAACAAAATTTCCATGAATGAAGAGACACGACAGATCCAAACAATTTGAATGGAAAATAAGTGCTCTATTTAAAGATAATATTATTATATGAGAGTGCCTACAGTCAGAACATCCCAAACAAACAAATGTCACTTAACAAACACCTTTCAAGACATGGTAAGGTGCAACAGTAGATCAATGATTCTTGGGAAATAAGTAAGAATAGAGTAGAATCCACTGGAGTTAATTAGGTCTTGCATTAAAAACTTCCCAAAGACGTAGGGCCCCCACAAGTAAATGAAGTAAAAGGCAATGAGATTAAAACATACCAATTTTTTCTACAACGTCAATTGTATCACGGATGCCAGCTGTGTCCAGCAAGTTGACAGCAATCCCTCCCACACACATTCGAGCTTCTACAATATCTCTCGTCGTGCCAGGGACATTGGTAACTATTGCCCTTTCACTCTGCAAAAGGTCCCAACATTCAAGGTAAAATACAGAAATACAACCCCATACGAACTGTGAAAAAAGTTATACAGAACAAATAACCAGAAAGCTTTTGAGCAATGGCAAGTCCTCACGATTAACACAAAAGTACACAATGAAATCAACAGTACAACAAAAAGATGATACAAACTTTCTATTTCATCCAAAGATCATATGCAGTCAGAAAATCCAGCACAAACAGAATGGGCTCTCACCTACTTGGCTCCAAGCATTCAGAAGACTGGACTTGCCGACATTTGGCCTCCCAACGATAGAAACCTGAAGGAACGATCATATCGATCAACCATACGAGCAACCACTTTGCAATGTCCAAGTGCTTCTTTCATGTAGAAGTTAACGAACATGCCATCTAGCCAACTGCACTATCAAATGAGAACTTTACAGGAGGATAGACACGTAGATTGGACATCAAATGGGGAGTATCATGTAGAACTAGAAGTCACACCTGCAAGCCGGACTGCAAGAAGCGGCCCCGACCAGCTGTGGATAATGCTTGCTTTAAGTGCTGGCACACAGTCTCAATCCTTGTAACTAAAGCGCTTGTGTCTAAATTGGGCATCTCATCATCAAAGTCCAAACGTGCCTCCATCTCCACCAACAGGTCTATGCACAAAAGTTGAGAGTCCTCCCTGAATGATGACTGACCAAGTTCGAGGTTCAAATACAAGTGAACCCAAAAGCACACATCTAGAACACCAAAGAACAGTGGCAGTTCACAAGCTTAAGAAAATGACATTGTGGAACAAGATTAAAAAACAGTTATTTCTTTGGAATAAAGTTTTCAATTTGGCAAACCTAGCGCATTAAGAAAGGTCATAATAAACAAATACTAGATCCGATTCAACATTAAGAAACCATAAAGATTCCTACCTGAATACCAGCGAGCAGATTGTGCTGCAAAAAAGGTTTTAGCGCACACGAGTTATGAGACACTTTCTGCTTGAGCAAGATCCAGACGGCCATTCAAGAATGCCCGCAAGGTGAATTCCCCTGCAGGTTTACCATGGAAAAACAAGGTCATTCAAAACACATGATTTGCTCATTACTACAAATAAACGACAAGACGAGAGTACGTAGAGAAGATAGGATGTATGAAGGTAGAGGTGGAAATATAGTAGACAGACCAGGTTGCACCAGCCTTGCACCAGCTTCCAAGCAAAGTTGTAGAACACGGCGCACGCACACATCCCCTCCGTGACACTGCAACTCCACAACGTCCTCTCTTGTGTAAGATCTAGGTGCCAGCATCGGCACCACCAAAACCTGCATAAGAATATGGTAATTATAATTGAAGGTTCGTCATGAGCTCAATAACCGGTCCATTCCACAAATAAATCCACTCATGGTTGCAACGTTGTAGTACATTCCAAACTTGACTACAAAATCCAAAATCTCATCCTAAAAAAGGTTCCGGAGAAATCGACGAGTCAGTCTACCTCATCCACTAAAGATCCAGAAGAGTCCACCAGGTTTCCATACTGCACTTGATGTCTCTCAGGCGTCCACCCACAGTTAGAATGAGATGTTCTCACATGCCTAACTCTTCTTGCTGGTTGAAACAGGTGACCAACAATCTCAACGGCAGAAGTCCCAGATAAACGCACGATTGCGACAGCTCCATCCTGCCCGCCCATTGCAGTTACAATAGCTGCTATTGTCTCACCGTCTAGGACCTTTTGCCGCTCTTCTTTAGAACCAAGATACTCGTTATACTCGTTATTCAATCTCGCATCATTCATGTAAACCGCTGCTCCAGCTGAAAAGTTTTAACGTTAGATGCAACTAAACTGTCACTTATCACTTAATAAGAACAGTCTTTATATAATTGTTGTGCACTGCCATTTTCGGAATAGGACGATTTCAACTACAATTGAAATTGATCACTGTTTTACGAAACTTTCAGGCATATCTGGATGAAGCACATCGTGCAAAAATCTACTCCCCTTCAAAAAATAAAGTATATGTTGAATTGACTCAAATGCCCTCGTGGGGTTTATAACGCCATCAAGAATATCCGAAGGAACTCGCAAAGAAGCTTCCCAAACCAGACAAGGGACTACCTGATGATTTACTGCTGAAAACTGGTGAGATTGTATGAAGAGGTCCAGCCTGCCGTTGGTTCACCTCTTGATGCTTCTTACGATGCCGTACATTTAACCTGGAACAGACCACCAGACAATTGTCAATGACATGATGTATTTGACCTAAAACAGGATTACAGTAAGAGCCCACTACTACACCAAATTACTTCTCAATTAGAAGCCTCTAGAATCTTTTTTGATTGACTCCTTTAATTATGGAAACAATCGCATACAATTGGATCCAAAAACTCCGCCTGACCTCGACAAGTAGGTCCGACCTTCACGTGAGGCACCACACGAATAAGACATCCACCTCATTCTCAATTTATTCCATTTCTAATTGCGTTTTGATTGTCTTGGACTATGTTTTTTCCAATTCTATTCTTTGGGGACTCTGTTATTAAGTTGTAAGTACACAAGCAAAGATTGAAAACCGTTACGTAATCTTCATACACATTTGTAAGGATACTCATGTCGATAGAACCAGATTCTTACCAGGTTCCACACAAAAATCCAGCTCTTTCTACATTGCCGACTAATGCTGTATGATCACGAAATTGTCACATTCACCTTATCCAACAACTCTGGAGTCTAGTCCCGCTCAAAGAGAGAATTACAATCCTTCAACGAGGAACCCGCAAGAGATAGCTACACCTAACATAGTGCAGGTAGAACTGATAAATAGTAAGCAGAAAATAGGACGACAAGATATGGATGGCACATTGTTACCGTAAAAACATTAAATTGTAGCAGGATTAAAGGCCACCACTCTAGAACATCCTTTACAAACAGAAGAACACTTACCGAGAAGGATTCCGCGACAGGCCGCTTGACCTTCCAGAACCCGAGCTAAATTGCCATAACTTGAGTGCTGAAGGAACCGACGACAAATTCAGCGGAGATCGCCGCACAAGCACGAATGGAGCCATCCCGTACCACACAAACCCCCAAGAAGACTCTCACATTGCGTCGACCAGCCAGCATCTCCACAATTCTTCTACACAGCTAACCGAGAGAAAACAAAGTAAGAAGAGGTAGGCAATGAGGATTATGCTCTGCATTACGAAGTTGGGATCAAAAGGGTGCTCTCTCACAATTAGGGCTGAGTTGGCACTGAAAGATGGAAAAAAATGTTTTTTCATTCAATTTATTTATTTGGAGGGTATTTGAGTACCGACATTTTCAGTGAATAGTCGGTATTGCAAAGTCCCTCATTGTAGTCTTGTTGATTTTTCTAAAGAAGAACATGCTCAATCCATCAGCAGATCATCTTTACAGTGTATTTTGGCCATTTTTTGGCCATTTTTTCTCTTAATGTGAATTTCAGCCCTTGAATTATGATTTTTTTGAATTTGAGTCCAAATAATTAACAAAATGAAGCTTATCAAGTGTAGTTTCTACTCTAAGTAGCAATTCTGAAAACTTTGTAGATTTCAATATTTGAGAGTAATACTAGCAATTGGCACTTGCTATGCTTCGCATTCATCATTAGAATTTTATAAGAATTTTTATGTATTAGATAGAATGTATAACAAAAATTTCAATAAATCTTCAAATAAAAATGACTAAAATCTTTGTATAATTTTTTTTATAAGTAAGCATATATTGAAATGTACAATAGAAATTTATTGAATGATAAATGAAACATATGCAATGGTGAATACTATAAAAGATACTCTTACATTAGAATGCATTAGAAATTTGACCCCATTGATACCAAAGAAGGCAACCTAAATTGAAGAATTGAAAAGAAAAACTTATAAATCTTGAAAACTTTGTAAACAACTTAATTGTTGTGGAATCCAAAATCACTTCAATTGAATAAATTTCTAAAAATCATTTGGTTGTAGCAATTATAGAAAATTGAAATCATGAAACTCAAAGCTCACAAAGCACAAAACCATAAAAGTGCAGAGAAGTGTAAAGCCAAGAGAAGCAATGGATTTGCTACCTCTATAATATCATCCTATGGATCCTCTTTAATATCACCTTAATTGCACCAATTACATAATTTCTATAATATCATCCTTTGTAAAAAGTGATATTACAGAAGTGATTGCAAATTGCTACTCTATTTCTATAATATCACATTAAGTGAAAATACAATTTCTATGTATGCATGATTGAAAATATTTTTACAAAATATTTAAAATTATTATTTTAAAGACTTATTAAAATTATTATCATGTATTCTATTCAAGTATATCAAAATTTTACTAATATGTGATACAATGAATGCGTAGTATAGCAAGCATGAGCCCCTAGTATTAATGGTAGCATCTGTGATATTATAGAGGGAATTATGATTTTAATAGTATGATGATGAATATTAGGCCTATAATCATGGTTTGTTGATTTTTTTAGTTTTAGAGTGACGTGGTAACTTTGGTTCATATCATCGTGTTCTATGCTATTATATACATCTATGGTGAAAATTTCATATTTTTTGAGTGTATTTGATATTTGATATAAACTTCTTCATATTTTCATTTGAAATATCAGAGTAATTTCAAAGTTCCTCCAAAAAATTTGAAAAATTTATAATTTGTAGTAAACATATGATTTCATCTCTAAAAAGTAATTGTAAATTTTTTTTTATTCATATCTAGTTGCAAAATGGCAGTAAAGAAAGTGATGACAATTGGGGCTTGAATTTAGTGGCCACGAATCCATCTTTACATAATTAAGGGCTAGTCCACCTTTTTTTATGGTTTTTAGTGGACGAGAAGATTTTTATCTTGTTTATAAGATGAAGAAAAATAGGTGCAAAATGTAATACAAATGATTCAATATTTTTCAAAGCATTAATGAATTACTTATGAATTTTCAAAAATTTCTATTGTAACACCCAATTTTGATAATAGGTTTGAAAATATGCATGTACACACAACCTGTAAAGAAAGATGTTGAAACCAAGAAGAATCATAAATAAATAATAAGCAAGGATCCTTAATGTGACTATGCTTGTATGAGTTGTCTCAAATTAATTTTGCAAATTCTACACTTTCTATAACAAGGTAGTTAGTCAAGTTCCAATTTAAATATATAAATGTTCACCAATTAACATATTTGAAAATGGACCAACCTCATATTTTTCCATCTACAGTTCAATCATAAACTAATACAAGTATCTAATAGACTTTAATATGATCTTGCTTTATCCTTGTTTCATTCATTGGCTATCTTATACCAATTTCATAACCACCTCATGTCCATTTTCTAGCTAACTGCAGGGTAGCTATGAAGGAAATGGTTGCTTTTAGAATACACTACCTTAATGAAAGTATTTGCAACATAAGAGAATCAAAGACATTGCAATAGTTGATATTGATTTTTCAAATTAGAAATTTGCATGATTAGGGTTTCTATGATTGGACAAATGCCTCGGCTATAGAATTAAAATGTATAAAAATTAAATGAAAGAATCTCGCCAAAATAGATAACCCTATTACTATGCAAACTCGCTACAAAAAAACAAAGGTATAAATGACTTGTCCACAATGATTGTAATACAACAATGACTACTACAGTCATTGTGAACAAGTCATCTGTACCCTTGTTTTTTTGTAGTGACTAGCTATGTGAATATCTTAAAGCCAACACTAAGAGGGACACATTTTCTAGAGGTATGTACTTGTTTCATGAGTGGAAACCAAGCAACCCTAAGAGGGACATATATTCCAAAGGTATGCACTTGTTTTACAAATCAAAACCAAGTGTAATTGTAACTTATCAATTAAAATTGTAATTTTTGTGAATATTTGAAGTATTTTTCCTTGAAATTACAAAATCATTCATAGAGTAGAGTCATGAATATCCTATAAAAAATTCATAACCACTCTCCTATGTATCTAATGGTACTTCAAAGTTCACCATTAAAGGATTGACACATTACCTCTTGTTGGCATTAATGAAGTGATTTTGTCAAAAAATGAATTGATTTGGATTAATTTTTGGATGGAATTGGGGCCAAAAGTAGTGTGACGAAATTAGGCAATGAATGGAATGAACTAGTCTATTTTACAATAGCATGAAGTCATATGAGCATAGGGGCGTTTTTGTAGGTGCAACAACAAGAACAAGAAATGGTGTACAAGAAGAGGACGTTGAACTTGGCAAGTACCATGGTAATATCCAAATAATGGTGGAAGATGTAGACACATTGTCCTTGACTACCCTAGTATTACCAAATCTTAACACCTTAATGTACATAGTGTTCATTAACAATTTGAAAAACTTCATTACAAAGTACTATTTGGAAGAATATTTTGGAATTGTTATACAAATAAAAATTGTAGATTTTGAATTTTGAATTCCATTTGTGTGGTTAGATTCACCAATGCTATCACCAATATTTTGTACAATTTTTAAAAAGAAATTTTCAAAATTTCTTCTCAATTTGATTACAAGCAAAATATTATTATTTTTGACTAAATTTTGTTGGAATAGATTTGAAATGAGGTTCTTTAGATTTGGTGATTTTTTGAAATTTTTGTGTTCTTTAAATCTATGACTTCATTTTTGCAAGTCTAATTTTGAACTAAAGTCAATGCAATTTTGGTGTGGTCAACTACTTGACATAATTTTACATTTTCAACTTTAGAAAAATGTATATTAGTAATACCAAATGCAACCATTAGATAGCACAACAATTTGATAAAATATCTTCACAAATTAGGATGACTTTTCATCCATGCATTAATGAGAAAGAAACATGAGTTTCAAATTGTACATTGTTCAAAAATTCAATGTCAAAGTGCCAAGGATTTAAAGTTTTGAAGTTGTTGGACAATTAAAATTATGGGCTAACCTCTAAAAGACATAGCCTATAATTGTTTAGTCAAACTTGAAAGTCCCTCACTCTATATCTTCTATCTATAAGTAAAAAACATTTATTTTATTTTCTAGAGATGAAATCATGTGTCTAATATCTACCCTAAGATTTCTAGATTTTTGGGTGAAAATTTCAAATTACCATGAATTTTTCTTAAACAAAAGAAAATTTACATCAAATAAGTAGAAGAACATTAGAGTGTAGAACATTGTAGTATAAAGGATTTTTGTTACTTCATATTTAGAAACATAGTTAAAGATCATCAATTTAAAACTTTACTAAAATGCATATTTTTAGGAATTTTCCAAAATTTCCAAGAGGAGTATAAACTACACTTTAGAAGCTTCATTTTATTAGTATTGGTCATAAACAAAAGAAATCGTTTTTATTGTCAGAATCAAGATTCAAGGAAAAAAAATTGAAATATTGAAATACACTCTATCTAGTGTACTATTCTTTTGGTAAACTACCCTATATAAAATCAAAAACCAATTGAAATTTATTGACTTTAATTCAATGATGTAGATATAGCATCAATAAAGTTGCACATAAAAATTGAATGAAAATCATTTATTTTTTAATATGCACAAAGTCTAGTTGACCATCCAAAGGACACAAAACATCCTTAGTTAAAGAATTTTACTCTCTTAGAAGATTGCATGCACTTGTGTATTGCTTTGCCACTCGACTTCCTAACTTCGACGAAGATTAGGATGATTACAACAAAAATAAGTTCCAAATAAGTGCGGTTTCAATTATGAAACTATCTAAACTTTTATTAGAACTTGTTGGTCATTGAAATACAATTCTAGATTTGTTTACCTTATATTATTTATATGATAATATTGTATGATTAAACTATGACTTTTCAAAGTTTTGATCATTGGTGAATTGCAAATCAATCCTAGGCTTTTATATTCCAAGAGTGGCATTTTAGACAAAAAAATCTGAATGCAATAATTTTAGTGACATGTCAAAATTAGATGTATTATGCCATTTTAAATGAATTCTAAGTACAAAATTTGTTTGAGTCAATCGAGCACCCAAATCAAAAGTTGTAATGCTTGACGTTTTTCAAGCAAGGTGAGGAAACTTTGGGGAGCTTAGGCTAAATCTGTTTTCTACCTTAGAAATTTAGGAAGTTTATAACTAACATATTGATGTACGCAATTGTAACAATAAACTTGGTGATAACAATAATATTTTATCATAAACTAATTCCTAAATTTATTGCAAATTTTTATTATTAAAATAAAATTGAATAAATTATCATCATTTTAATAATTTACAAGTATCACTTTATTGTAATTATTGTTAAATATATCTCACACTTGCCAAATTAAAAATTATCAACTTTGCATATAATTACAAATAACTATTGGCTATTGAGAGTGGAATAGTGACAACATGGAATGAGTACATTTTCAATTGAGTACACCTGTGCTATTTTTGAAGTTTTATGCAATAAGAAAGGATTTGATATTTGAAATTGTGATTGCAAGGAGTTCAAAGTTTATAATGGTGTATCAATAATCATATACTATACAATTAAATTTGCAAATGCAAGCTACAAACATACTAACCAATTTTTTATTTTCAAAGATAATTGGCTCAAAAAGTGATATCAATTAATTTTCATGGAATATTTAGTAAAAGATTCTTTATTTAATTTTTTTTGGACCCATTGAATCAATTATGTATGTCATGAATTTAAGTCTTTGTACAAAATATTTGAACCTAAAAATACATCATATGGCTTTACATTGACTACATTGTCCTATTTAACAAATATTTCAAATGCCGCAAAGTCATGAACCCCTAAAGGACCAAGGCCTTTTTTTTGCCAAAAAATGCTCAAAACTGCCATTTTTATGGCAAAAGGTGAAAACAAAATTAATTGTTTTTTTTTCACATCTAACCGTAGGATCTTACACCTAACTATAATGAAAATGTGTTGACTAGATTTTTTGACTTTGAACATTTTTAACTTTAATTTTTTGCATGACAACATTTTGAGATTTAAATATTTGTGGTATAATATTGAGTTGAGAGTCTAAGAAAAATTCAACATATTGAAAAAAAAAATAGGTACGAGATAGAAAGAAAATCTAAATTATTAATATCTTTAAAATGAAATTAAAATGTAATAATCCCAATAGTGAGATTGTTCTAGCAAGTAAGATTGACCATGTGAAACTCTCTTTTTTGAAAAAATTATAAAAATTGCATTTAGAAATGAAACCTACAAGTTATTTTTTCAAGAAGATGCTCTAATTGCCCCCCCAAAAAGATTGTTGATAACTTTCTCATAAAAAATTCAAATGGAATGAATCAAAGATTTATATATACACAAAAATATAACAACAAAGACAAAAAATTAAAAATTTTGAAATTTTTTTTTGCTGCCCCACGTCCCTTGTTTTGAGCTTATTTGGGCATAACTTTTGTTTTTGGGCACTAATTGAAAAAAAAGTCATATTCCCATGAAGCTAACCCATGAATCAATTTTTCTATCTTCAAAAAAAGTTTCTAAAAATATAGAAAAAATTTCAACCCATAGGTAACTGACCAAAATTCCATTTGTCCTTCAAAGGGATTATGGTCCTTTAGGGGTTAAGATGTAACAATGATTTGTGTTGTAGCCTATACTCTACTTACAATGCTTGATGCAATTCAATGCTTTCAGTTCCAAAAGAATATTCAAATATTGTAAGAACCAAAACCATTTGCATATTTGTCAAAGTGTAAATATTTTAAATTCTAAAAATGTCAACTTCCTTCAATTTTTTGTGTATATCAATATAAAATGATATATATCAACATAACAAGGTACAAAAAGTTTTTTGGAAGCTCTAAAAAAATTGAAAAAATATAAAGTAATTTCAAATGATAGCATACAAAATTGCCAAGTTTTAGATATGGCTAATTTTGAAATTAATTTTTTTTCAAATCACAACTAATTTTTTCTTCAAACTTCAACAATAATGTTTTATATGTCACATTATACAACTTTGTATATCTACTTTTTGACTTTGTGCATTGATGCTTATAGTATGGTTGTTTGAATATAGAAATTTTAAATCTATATTCATTTTTGTTGCAGGACATTAAGCCCATCCTATGAAGTAGGCCATGTAGAGTGAATTTCGAGCTTTGCAAGATAATTGTAAAATAAAACCTTCTATTTTGTGCTATGTTAATTCCATATTCTTCACTTCTCCAAAAAAATTTGAAGCCCCTCAATGCAGATATGAATTCAAATTTTGAAAATTTTATCATGTGTAGTAAATAAAAAAATTCCCAAGTTTTTCCCCAATAGTTGCTAAAGTATGGGTAATAAGTGATGAGCATTGAAAAATGACCATTTTAGAAAATCTTGTGAAAAATTCATTACTTTTTACCATAAGATGCCCATATCCGTGGTTTAGGATAAACATTTATGGCTATAAATGAGTTTAAAGAGGATAGATGGGAATGAATGAATTTAGATGATTTATTTGTAGTTGATTTTGTTGAATGAAATACATTTGTTATTCATTGCATTGGATGATGAATGTTTATTGAATGGGGTAAAAAAATTAATTGTTTAAAATAAGGATTGATATCCAAGTACCTTGAATTAAAGATAAAGAAGTTGTCAAAAGACCCTCCCCTTATTAATTTCTTATTAATTTGTGATTTTATTTAAATTGCAATTTCAAAATTTCAAAATATTTTCACAAATAAAGGATTCATATTTTCACAAATAGTAGTTCAAAAATAAATATTTTCTTAATTCATTAGATGGCTCCTCAAATTCAAAGAGCAATTTTTTGTTGCACTTTACCTATATTAATTTGGAGAAAATTATAAATTTTTATTTTTTTATTTATTCATATTTATTTCCAAATTTTTTGAATTAAAAATATATATATATATTTTTAATTAGGATTCTTCAAATTTTGAGGAACCCTTGCCAATGCCAACTACCAAGAAAAGGATCCTTGATTTTGAAGAGCTCTTTTTTGGTGCCAAAAGGTCGTTTGGGATTATTTAAAGGTCTTCAATTTTTTGAAAAGTTCCCTTTGCAAAAAGGAAGGCTTTTCAAAGCCCAAGGAAGTTTGAGGAGTCTTGAGCTAAATAATTTTATTTTTCTTAAAATAAAATTTTTAAAACTAAAAAAAATTGAAAAGAAAATTAAAATAAATTTTAGTTCAATTATTCTTTAAATTAATAGAAGGAAGGTACCTTTGGTAACAAGAAATCACTCCTAGAATTCGAAGAGCCATTTGTTGATTAAAAGAAACTGAAAAAAAATTCAACCAAAAAAATTGAGTTTTTTTGAATTTTTAAATATCAAAAAGTAATTTCTTTTGAAAAAAAAATGCAATTATTTTACTTTAAATTACAATTCAAATAACCCTCCAAATTAATAGAAAGAGGGTCCTTTGGCAATAAAAAATGTCTAATCGAATCTCATGAGCCATCTGCTACATAAAAAAATATCCTTTTTCAATTCATTGATTTTCATAGTGTCTGGAATTATTTTTTAATTGTTTTAAAAAATGAATGGATGACATGGATGAAATTCATTTGTTCATCACCTCAATGGTAGTACCTTTTATGTTGTGGGAGAGGCCAAGCTATCATTCTTTGCCCTACATATAACATTTGGATGTTGAATAACTATCTTATCCCCTAAAGGACCAAGTTGCATTTTGGGCAACATAGCAAATTTGGGCAACTCACTACAAATGGAGTTTTAATTATTTTGTGCTGAAATTTTCACTCAACATGTGCCTGAGGAGTAGCTTCAAGGCTTGACAATTTTCATAACTTTTGACTACATGGTCAAAAAGTTGTTGCATGATACGCAATTTTCTTTGTTTTGCAAGCAGCTTGGGCAGCTCAAAAAACTTCTTTAAAAATCACTTTAGAAATAAAAATAAAAGTTTGAAACGATTCTTTAGGTTTATATAAGAGTGGAAAGCTTTGAATCATTCCATTTTGATTAATGAGATGAAAGTTATGAGGAGTTTTAGTTTGTGGATAGGTATAGTTTTCAAAGACTCCATACCTACCCACATACTAAAACTCCCCATAACTTTCATTTCATTAATCAAAATGGAATGATTCAAAGCTTTCGATTCTTATATAAACCTAAAGAACCAATTTCAAATTTTTATTTTTTTTAAAAGTGATTTTTAAAGAAATTTTTTTGAGCTACCCAAACTACCTACAAAACAAAGAAAATTGCATATCATGCAATAACTTTTTGACCATGTAGTCAAAAGTTACGCAAAATGTCAGGCCTTGAAGCTACTCCTCAAGCACACGTTTAGTGAAAATTTCAAGCACAAAATAATTAAAACTCCATTCATAGTGAGCTACCCAAATTCACTATGTTGCCAAAGAACGCAGCTTGGTCCTTTAGGGGTTAAATTAAACATTTTTTTTTAACAATAAAGTGATTTTTTTGAAATTTTTATTTATTGTAATTTTTATTTTGATAATTTTGGCATTACGATATTTGGATCTAACATCACTATTTATGACTTTGACATGTCTATTTTTGATAAAAATAAAAATAAAAAATATTTAGTAAGTGTTCACATCTTAATGCTTGTCACTCAACTCTCAATGCTTACACTCTAGCACCGTTGGTTTCTCCCCAAGGATAAATTCACCTATATGGCCCACTTCTTAGAATAAGTTTAGCATCCTACAATTTTGTTCATCAATGTAGGTACGTTAGAGCATCCTTAGACCTAAATGGTACATGGCACTTCAATTGTATTTCTAACTTTTGAATGATATGTAATTATAACTCAAAATTTGTACCAATAGAAGCACATTCCAAACCACTTTGAGTAGGTACAAGAAAAAACATATTTAGATATCAGACAAAGACTTCAAAAGTAAGGTAAAAGTCACAAATTATACGAGTTTTGGCAAATCAAGGTTACCAAAGCAAAATTTGTCCATTGACACTCTAAATGTTAACCCACTGTCAGGAGTGTCAATGGACAAAGTTTGCTTTGGCAACTGCAATTTGCCAAGACCTCTATTTTTCTATCTGGTACGTGACAAATGAATGTTTTAATTTCGGAACACCACTATAACATTTTGTATTGCTACTTTGGCACTTCATAAAATTGGAAAAAAAAAACACCAAAAAACTGCCCTGCATAGTCTCAGTCTGTCTAAAGGATGTTTAAATCAGTCCTTGTTGATTCTGGCATTTACAAAGGGGGGGTGATTTGTTTGCTGAATTGTATACTAAAGGGCCAATTCTACCGAGCAGGGCCAATTCTACCATGGAAGGTCAATTTCACCACAGGAATGTGTGAAGGGAATGTTGTAAGAGAATTCACCAGTGCAAGCACATTTTGCACGCAATCTCGCCCAAGAGCTCGCCCGACCAGGCTCACTCCCCAGGCTTGCTCCTGTGCAAAATATGCCTGCACTGGTGCGTTCTCGTACATTAAGAGCAGTTCCCATAAATGAAAGAAAACCAGCCTGACCTTCCCCCCTGATCCAATCCATCCATCATGAATTCCTACCCAATTCCCTACAACTGGTTTGGTCTTTCAGTTTCTTCTCCTGAAATACCGCTGCCAGTTTGATCATAGTTTGGACCTGCCTGCTGCCCTATCTAATCCTCAGGTTTATGTTATGTTATGTTATGTTATGTTATGTTATTACCCCCCTGGTGGGCATCACATGTCTGCCCTCCCTCCGGCTATAATTGCCCACCCAGAGGAGGCTGGAAGTCAGTCAGTCAGTCTCCAGAATGCAATCGAAAGCGTCCATCATGCCACACTGATTGCAGCGGGGAGCAAGAAGCTTGTTCGCTCGCTCGCTCGTACAGGAGTCTGAATCTGGGGGGCTTTATGCCTGTGTGTGTGGTCCTTCCTCATCAGCTGGGGTTTCCATCACCCCTTTTCTGGGCGGGACAGTGGGGACACCATCAATAATCAGTTACAGACGGACGGGGCACTTTAACTGAAATTATTAGAAAAATAATAATAATACTGCAGCATCAATCTCCATTGCAGGCACAAAGGGATGTGCAGCTTTGCACATGAAACATGTTGGATGGTGTGTAAGTTAGGGGCCTACTACTTGGGGTCTCCCTGATGGACTGACTGGGAACTTTGAGCTGTAAGTTGCCTTACCATGGTTTGGGGGTAGCCCACTGATTAGGGCCGGGGAAGGTTGACCCCTCTATTGCCCTGTTAGAGGGTAAATGGCAAAGTGGTCCCCTATTTTGTGTCGTTTAAATCATTAGAAGATTTTGGGGGCCTCTGGATGCCTGTGAGTTATCACAGCCTGTGAACGTAGGAAATAGGTTCGGCGCAACGGTCTAACGTGGCCGAGACCCTACCATGTCATTGATCTATTTATTTATTTATTTGCATTTGGAGACTAAAATTTATTTATTTTTCTTTTTATGAAAAAAAAAATTCTGACAACGGGCCATTCCCCTCGCTGCGGGGGAACAGGCCCAAAACAGGCTTCTGGACCCCCCAAAATTCTTCTAATGTTTGTATTCCATCATGTTCTATCACTAATTTGGGGTCTTTGATTGCAAATATGAATTCAGAATTTGCAAATTTTATCATATGTGACAAAAAAAAATTCAAGATTTTCTACAAGGGTAAAGTATGGGGCAATAGAAGGGGCAATCTTCCCTAGCCATTGATTAGGGCTAGGGTGAACTGACCCCTCACTTGTACTTGAGGAAAAACACTGAAATTTTTCATTTGCTACATGTGACAAAATTTGCAAATTCTGAATTTATATGTGCAATCAGAGCCCCCAAATTAGTTTAGAGAGGTGTAGAGGATAAATTAATCAGGCACATAATAGGGGGGCTTCTTTTTTTACATGCACCATTGGAATGACACCTCAGGGACAAGTGAGAGGGTCAGTTCACCCTGACCTTAATGTGGACTTAGGGTTCTTTTCATTAGAAGAAATTTGAAGCCTCCAATAGCCCATTTCGGACCTGTTCCCATCATTATTCCCCTACAACGAAGGCTACTACCGGTTGTTCCCAAAAATAAATAAATAAAATAAAAATAAATAAATTTAGAATACAAAAAAAAGTTGAATTTCTTTTTTAAATTTTGGGGGGCAATGATGTGGCACTCTCTTGGCCACGTTAGCCTACACTGTTGGCTGCGTTCATGGTGTTTTCAAGGCCTAATAACTTGTAGTCTCTTAGAGATTCAAATTTTTTTCTAATGCATTTAGTTTAGGCAATACAAAAGCAATAATCTCTAGAAGGATGAAGCTATTTACATCAATGGAAATGGATGAAATCTACAATATGTGGATGCCATTCCATATATTCATCTAAAATGATGTACATTCATCCAAAATTGAGCACGATAATGTTTCAAGATTTTATAGAAAATGAACGATTTCATCCATTGAAAGGTAAGAATATTTCACCAGTATTCCCTAAGAAAAAAAATTAATTCCTTTTGTTGAGCGAAATTTTGCTAAAAAAGAACCCCATAGATGTGGACACCCCCACCCACTTGTTTCCTTGGCACACACAAAACCCATGGATTCAGTTAAAGTCTACCCACACTAAAAAATTTTGCCCCTATTTTGGAAATCAAGCTGAGAGGAGAGAGTGACCAACATCAAGGTTTTTTTTAAAGTAAAAATTGTTTTAACCCTTAGAGGATGCCTAGTTCTTGAAAGATGTACCCCCCATAACCAAGGTAGTTATGAAATTGCTTTAATTATTAGACCAATAGGTGTGCTCTTTATTTTTGTCTTGAATAATGAAGTCATCCATCAAACAATTTTGTTGGTCTTTAGTTTATTTCAAGGGTTAATCTTTGAATGACACTAAAGACATTTATTGTCCAATGGATGACTCCATTATTCACAATAGAAACAAAGAATGTACTTCTTGGTTTAATAATTGGAACATTTGGATGACCACCTTAGTCATGGGGGTTCCGCCCTTCAAGGATTAAAACTTTCAATTTCAAAAGGGAATATTTGGCAATGTATTCTCTTTCTTGATGGATGAAATCACTAAATTTGCACAAAATTATGGGATGATAGCACTTTTGGATGAATGTAAAATCTTTTGGATGAATAAATGAATTATCATTTTAATTTTCATATTAAATCCATGTCCATGGATGTAAATAGCTTCATTACTCCAATGAAGATTTTTTGCATTCACCACAATTGTACATTCCCCAAAATTGAGATAAAAATTCTTGAGGATGTTTATCTTCAAGTTTATAAATCCTAATTCTAGTATTTATTACCCTATCTTATGAAGAATAGATTATAGATACGACAAGGTATTCATTAGTAAGAAGATACTCCAAACACTTTTGTATAGGAGGTATAATTTAAAGGCTTGTTCATTTTGCATTCCATGGTGCATCTCAAGGATAGAATCAAGTGATGAGGATTCGTTACATTTACCAAATTTCATTGTAAAAATATAAGGTGACATCAAACAATCCATATATAGATTGTGTAATTCAAAATTTGGAGTCATTGAATATAAGTTATTTTAACTCATTTAAATTCTAGTTTAAATTCTAGACAAGGAGGTGTCCACATTTCCAAAATTGCAAAGACATACTACAAAATGCAATTTAAAATAATAAAATTAATGATGCCACTCAAATAATAGTTGTAAAATTTGATACACAAATCATATCCATCTGGTTAAATCAACCACTACAAGAAGTAAACCATATTTTTTTAAATTAAATTGGAAACTAACAATTAAAAATTCCTTCTAAAATTGATTGCAAATTAAATATTTGTGATTTTCACAAGAATATTTTCCTTTAAGTTCAAATTCTAGTGATTTTTGAAAAAAATTATCTTACTTTTTATTCAAGTTGTTTTTAAAGGATCATTTTTTAAACTAAAAAAATTATTTTTTCAGGGTATATCTATTAGTACCCTTTGAATTATATAATATTTGCAAAGCAAAGTATGTAGGATATATTCTTTACAAATGCTAAAGAACTAATACAAGAATCTCCAAAAAAAATTGATGGATGGAAAAAATGCATTTTTCTAGTTTGGAGATGTATTTGTGTTCATCTATTGTTCAAAATTTGAATGCCTTATATATATTGAATAGTTTCTCCCATGTTGTTTGTCAACATACTCTAAAGTTTCTTCACCATATGGAAGAAGGTAAAATGATGTGGAAGGAGGTTTGTGGTGAGAAAATATCATTAATGTTGAATAGAAGGTACAAAACCTTACATTCTTATCACATATTAATTAAAGACTTCTAATTAATTGAAGATTTTCCAAGTAATTTCAATATTTTGAGAGTATTTATATAATAAGGTAGGAGACTTTTAAAGTGAGTGGGCATTTGAGACCACCCATATAGACTTGCTTGAAATGGACACACTACAAGAAAAAGGGGATTTTAAGTGAGTTTTTAAGTATAGTCTTAGATATTAGATTATTAATAATGACCTTTAAGGAGACTTTTGGCTAAATTTTACTAAAAATACATGTATTTTGAGTAAATTCTTACTAAAAATCTCCTTAAAGGTCATTACTTATAATCTTGTCTAGGACTATATTTAAAAACTCACTTAAATCATTTTTTTTTTGTAGTGACATGAAGTGGTCTTAAAATGGACATTTTATAGTCATTGAATGGATTAATAGAAAAATATTATTTGTTGCAAGAGCCCATCATTTCTTTGCTTTTCCCATTTCTCTTTAAAAGTTGCAAGTGAAGTGTTTATGGAAGACCTAGGGTCATAAATGGAGACCTATGATTCATCTTGTTTGAAAATTCATAAGTAATTAAAAAATGCTTCAAAAAATAAGAGATGACTTGTTTTACAATCAAAATCTATTTTTCTTTGTTTGAAAAATGAGCTAAAAATAATCCAATCCAAGAAACCACATGAAAAAAGTGGACCAACCCTTAAAATGCTTGCTTATAGAACCTCCTACCTTAGTTATAATAGGTAGATGAGAATGTTTGGTGCTATGCATTTTTAGGTATGTTTTATAAATAGATTTAGTCATCAACATGTGATTTTCAAGGTGTATTTTTATTTTTAAGTAGACTCAAACCTTGCCATAAGTATAATGATGAATTCTTTGATAAAATTTAATAATTTCAAATAATTTTTTCTCAAAGTATAAAAATAAAAGATTAAATAACCTTCATTCTATAACACTTGAACTTGTTGTGATTTTATAAATATTTACAATTTCATTTGTATTCCTAATTGGTGTCCAAAAATACCTACCAAGATACTTCATACATTGAAATTCCTTTGACCAGAACTAGGAACTACATCCAACAAAAGAATACTTGTTCAAAAGCTTTCAAGTAGTTTAACCTTGGAAGCACATGACTCTATAACCAAGGTAGTCACAAAATACTCTAATTATTGAATAGATCAATAGGTGCATTTTTTGTTTCTACAAGTAACAATAAAGTCATCCAATAGATTTTTTAGGTTTAAAACATCTTTACAAGGAAATCACACTCATCGTCTTAATCCTTAAAGATCATAGTCCCCATAATCAAGGTAGTCACCACTCACCACAACTTGCTTTGATTTCTTTTTAAACAACTTGCTCCAATTATTGAACCAATAGGTGCATTCCTTGTTTCTACATTGAACAATCATGTCATCTATTGGCCACTTTTTGACATTAGAGTTGCTTAACCCTTAAGCATCAACACGGACACGAAACGTCCGATGGATGACAAAGAATCCTTCGAGTATAGTAGGACAAAATTTTAACTATTCATCCTCGAATTTTTGTTGTCGCTAGAAGGGAAGGTCTACTACAGTAATTTGACTTCCAATGAGTATTTTGCAAATTTTTAAGCCAATGATTCACATGCTAATGAAAAGGGATGATTTTCAAGGTCATCCATTTGTACTTTAAAGGTTAAAGATTAATATTGGGTTGCTTTCAAAATAGGAGTAGTTCTAACTTCTAACTTACCTGATGAAGCCTTTCTAAGGTAGCATTGCAGTAATTCCTTGATTGCCTGCTGACACGGCAACCCGGCAACCAGCTCAGATTTGAAGGGTCAGGACGAATGATTCGTTCGTTTCGTCTCTCCCTCGAGCTCTCTTTGAAAGGTGGTCAATCATGGTCGGAAAGGGTTTTTATAATGGAGAGTTGCAGTGAAAGCACTGCAGAGATGACATGGCAGCCAGCTCATATTTTTAAGGAGTTAAAGCGAATGGTCTATCGTCTCTCTCCCTGGTCAATCTCCCTTATAACCAACTTCTTCCTGTGCGTCGCCAGCGTACTACTGCCCCATTCTTCATTGCGCTCTGCTTGGCTCTCACCAGCAAGCAACCAGGTATGTGTGTACGGTTGATCTCTGTATCTTCTCTCTCCGTCATCCGAGATGGCGATCTACCGCGTAGGAAATTGAGCATTTAGCACCTTCTTAGCGTGTAATGTGGCATAGAGAAGTCGATCGAGCATTTCTTGGATCGAAACGATCGACCTTTGTGAGTATTGGCTGCATTATTACGAGGTTTCACCCGATCGTCTCCTTTAGCCAGTCACACAGCACGGATTTGTATTTGGAGTTTCCTCCTTTCTTGATAGCGTAGATGAGTTTGTGCTCCTTAATTTCTTGTTCCTTCTTTCGAGGGAGGAGGAAAGTGTTGTGTCAAACGATCGAGCGAGATCACATGCGCGTTTGGCTTGTAACGAGCGATGGAGAGTAATTTACGAGGCGTAAGGAACGTACCGATTTACGCGTTTTAATTACTTTTCTTGTTTGAAATCGGTCATTCTCAGACCGGTTGAGACGTCGAGGATTGGCATTGTGAAGTTTTTTTGGATTGCTAGGATCTTCGTATTCATTAAGAGATTTTCTTCTTTTGCCAGCCACACCAGATTTCCTCCATTATTCAGTCACAGTGAGCAGACTTGTGTTCGGAGTTTCTTTCTTTCTTTGTTGGGCTCGGTCATTCTCTGTTTGCTTGCGGTAAAGTTTCGAATCCTGACTCTTCATCATTGTTACGAAGAACGGTCGACTATTTCAGAATCGATTTTTTGGACTGCGTTTCTCCTTATTAGTATTGAGGTTTTATCTGTTCTTTCTCCTCATCTTGATTTCTTTATCTGTAAACTCTCAGATAGAAGCGTTCGATTCGAATTGACGCTGAGCAAGCAAAATGCCGTTGATTGTAATAATGCCTTGAGAGGTCAATCATCGCACTGTTCCTCGCGTCCCCATTATCTTTAGATTCGTCTGCACAAATAGAGCGAAGTCCGATCATATGTTTTTACTTCTAAAAGTTTTTCCTGCTGAAGCTGGTTCTATGGCGAAGCTTTTCACTCTGACTGCAATCTAGAATGCACATCGGAATCCTCACTCCCTCACATATTCGAACTTACTCGTCTTTGATAGACTCTTGGTACACTATAGTAAATTTGAGCCTACAGGTATTGACTTTCTCCTTTCAAATACATGTGCATAGTTTTCTTGGAGTGTCATCATTTTGTGGTATATTAAGATCTTGGTGTTCAGTGTTGATTGGCAGGATCTGTCACTTCTCTATGTTGGATCAGTGAAAACTGGACGTCTACACATTTCTTTTCAAGGGATACATTCGTGAAGATCTCTCGTAGCGATGGCCGCATACGAAAGGCAGGAATCAAACGGTTGGGCCGATCAATGGGATAAGCATTTTGACGAGGATGTGGGAGGCCAGGGAGGGCGAAAGAGGAGCAGGATGTCCAAGGTTAAAGCTGCGGCCACCAACAGTGTGGAAATGACAATGAGCGCTGCTACCGTGAGCGCACAGAAAGTGAAGTCCGGTACTTCAACCAGCCTACGTTGGATCAAGGATAAGGTTCAGCGAAAGAAGTGAACTATCTGGATGTCTTGTAAGAATCATGCCGTTTTAATTTCATCATTTGGCTTCGGCAATGGTGGATGTATACGAATACTTGTAAAGCACTACAGTATATTGCCCATCCGTTTTGTGTGATCTCATCTCGGACATTGACGAAGACTAAGCGTATTGCATATTGTCGTTGTAATTATTCCTATTCATGTCGCTCAAGTTATTATCGGAGGAAATAAGTTGGAGAGCTCTTTCGCCATCTTGCTGTAGATGAGGGAAATTGAAAACTTCTCGCAACAGACCGAGCGGACTATGTGAAGAGCTATACTTGTGTGTTTATCAGGTTCACAGGCATTCGAGACCAAAATGTGCTATACGAAGCTAATCGTTCAGGGATACTTGAAGGAGATGTTGCATACAAATGATGAGATTCCTCTCATGATTCACAAGAGAGAACCTGCATTATTGCATTTGCAGTGCCGGTTCTTGGTGTTCAAGTGTGGTGCTATTTTAGGATACCTTTGTGCATTCCGATTTGAAAGCTGCTTTTGCACTCTATCTTCTTTTGAATTAAGTAATGCACTGTACAGGCTCATTCCATTTGTGATCCGCTGCACTTTCACGAACTGCGACAATGTGACATGGATTCATATAATCTAGTCGCATCCGCCTCTAATTGTAGTATTAATGTGCGCAAATGTCGTCTGTGAACATGTCTTTCAGTTTGGGGATTGTTTGATGTTCTCATAGTCTGTCGTTTTCAGTTTACTCAGTTTTATTTTAAATGCGATTCATGTTGTAAGCTTAGCTACCTTGGTCATCTTCATGTTGTTTACAACACGCGCAGCAGGGCAAGAACCTTGGCACCTCCAACTTTTGGATGCAAAATGCACAATTAATGTTTGAACCCACCATTAAATTCTCTGTGCCCATTGGAATATGTAGTTTTTGATGATTGGGGTTGGCAACTCCTCTCAGGGCATCTCCACCAGCGTAAGAAACTTCATCAGCACCAAAAATTTATATGTCACTTAAAAAGGTCGCTTGTTAATCCAAAAATTGCAGCAACTTCCCATCAATTCTAAGACTCCTAGTGTGCAGAAGCAAAACTAAATAATATGTTATTTCTAATGACAACATGTTGATAATCGAAGAAAAAGTAGTGCTTTTTGGCCCCACAATTATTCACCACTTTTCACTTGAAATCAAGTGAAATCAAGTGTGCAATGGTCAGAAAAATGTGGAGAGCATATGTGCCTTCAACTCATTGACACTTTTCAAAGAATGTTTGCAACTCCGAATTGCAATTGATCAATGAGAATCAAATTATAGCTTTTTGATCTTACTTTTCATTTTTACTAAAAATTGATCATTATGAGAAATCCAAGATTGAATAAGGGGTTCCAAGAAGTTGGGAAAAATTCCACATTGAAAACCATTTTATTTGAGAAGAAATGAGAGTTTTTATTTATTTTCATATTTTGTAAATTTTAGTGCCACTAGTAAAAGATCCACATGGCAAAGTACACTAGCTATTGATCTTTTTGTCGTTGTAAGAAAATTGGTTGTTTTGTGACGTCAAGAAAAACATGTCATGACATCATTTGAGACACAACTACCAATCAACTTTGCTGCCACCTAAAATTCATCATAATTGATAGGCAAAAAACATGCAAAAAAACGTGCCTAAATGTGGCTTGTTTTTTGGTAACATCACAAAAATATAGTCTTCCAAGTTCTTCCAAATGCGGCATTTGGATGCCACATAAGCACCATGTCAGCGAAGAGAGCCATATAGGATTTTTTTCATCTAGCCCGTCCATGACATGGCACTTGATGTAGTAGCAGGAAAATGATGACATGGCATGCCTAATTAGCATACTTTAGTGTTGTTTGAAAATTTTAATGTTGTTTTTTGAGACATCAATTAATACATACCATACCTATAGGGCAATGCCAACAAAAAACAATTAGTGAAAATAAATTAAAAAATAAAATAAAAATAACAAGAATAATTGTAGAATTCACCAAGAATTCAAGAAAACTTACCATTTACCATCAAGAGAATTTTTGATGGTAAAATGAAGGAATTCCTTCATTGAAAATTAGTGAAGATGTAGATTATAAAGGTCATATCTGTATCTATTCTCTGTTCATGGTGAGACAAAAGATATGTGATAATTAGAATATAAAAATTTGGCCATTGTACCTTTTGACATTGTTTCAAATGTCTAGACATTGATTCAAACATCTCTATGTTGTTTCTGACATCTTGATGATGTTGTCCAAGATATTTTATATTAAACACAATTCTTACTGTATATTATCCATATGTATTGTTTCATTTCATACCACCTGTAGATGGCCTAGTTGGTTATAATTTTTGTATTTTTGAATGCATCTTTTTGAGGCGTATGATTGTGTTTTGTGGGTTTTTTGTGTTAATTGTTTACCAATTTGGTGATGTTGAAGGGTGTTTGTATGGCATGATTTCAGTTTCCAAATAGTTTTTCTTTGGAGAGCAGTTGGTCTGTTGCGTTCTGATCGGGTCGAATCAGTGAGTGAGTCGGAATTATTAACCAATTTGGAGTTTTGTTGTATGTCCAAGTCAGGATGACTGATCCTAATGGGAATGTGAGTGTAAGGCAGTTGCTGTGGTTCCAAGTTGGGTAGTTGAAGGTTCAGTTCCAAGTGGTATCGATGGAGTGTGTGTGCTTGCCAAGTCGGTTAGTGAATGCGGGTGGTTAAGCTGCCTAGTTGGTTAGGGAACCGCTGGTCTGTCCTATATAGGGGGTCATTCCAATTTGGTTTGGAACCAGTGTCGAAGAGTGTCCACTGCGAGTCCCAGCCAAGTAGTGTTGCGTATTGATTTTTTGTTTGCATGTATGTTTGAATGTTTGGTCATGTGTTTAAGTCGGGTATGACTTGTGTGTATTCCCAATTGGGGATTGTGTTTGTAAGCCCTATTCGGAGATTGCAGGTGGAAGACAGTCCCGGTGTTTCCCGTGGAGGGAAGATAGTGAAGATCCGAGTAGGAGATTTGAAGTGAAGCTGTAAAGTTTTCTTTAACCTGCAAGTTAGTGTCAGGCCAAATGGAAGTTGTGCGGTCACTAAAGTTTAAATAGTATTATTATGAGTGTGTAACTGTTTCCCGATTTGGAGTTGCACTGAGTGAATTAGTGTAGAATGATCTGTGGTGAATACGGAAGTAAGTGGAGATAGTCCAAGTTGTGGAAGATGATCCAACTTGTGGTAGCTGGTAGGATCAAGAGCGGAGTGGAATGAAAGCTGTTATTTTGTAGAAGTTCAAGCTCAAAGTAGAGATTTGGTATTAAGACTTGATCCGAATAGAAAAGACACAAATATGTCAACGGTGATTTGTCACCAACTGGGATTTATTTGAGAAGAATTCTTATCCTAGTTGATGTGTTGTGGTGTCATTGTAGTATGTGCAAATTGGTTGGTTGTGTTTGAGATTATGAATGCAAGTCCAAATTGGTTGTATTTGAAATGTTATGTATGTGTCTGTATGAATTCCGAGTTGGTCTGTGAGTTCAAGTTTGTCGCGTAAGCTGCCAAATCGGAAAGTTATATGACAGTGTGGGTGGTTTAATTATATGTGAAGTATGAGTCCAATTTGGTAGTTGGAGTGTATGTGATTGGCATGTATGAGAGTAGCATTCCATGAGTGAATTAAGTAAGAGAAAAGGAATGAAAATGGAGAGTAAGAAATTGCCCAAGTTGGGTGCAAGCAAGTGTAAATTCTGTCAAGGTGGAAATTATGAGAAACCAAAGTGTGAAACTGAGAGACAGAATTCCAAGTTGGTGAAAGAAGTAGCCATTGTTGTAGTGACAAGGGACAAAATCAATTTGGTTGGGAAAGCGTAGCAGCAATTGCCTAGTCCGATTCGGAGTAGGAAGGCTGCAGTTGCAGAGCCCAAGTTGGAGTTGAAGGAGCAGTTGTAGTGAAGATACCAATTGAGGGAAAGATTGGGACCGAAGGAAAAGAGAATGCTGAATCTAATTTGGGTGATAAGCATAAATTAAATATAAATAAATAAAAATGGGAAATAGAAAATGATAAAAATTAGTTTATTTAATTAAAGTAATTGGAATATAAATGGAAATTGAAGTCTATACTTGGTGTTTGTTTAGGCCAATTAGGTACAATTAGAAACAATCCTATTTAATAACCTCCCTTGGAACGAACTTAACTATTAGTTGAATAAATCCGAATTGGTATCAATGTAGTCTACACCACCCTACTTGTATAAAGGTCATCTCTTTTCATTCATTGTACTCATTCATCCATTTTCTTTTGCAAAATATGCCATGTAGCTACCCTTCTCCTAAATTTTTTACAAATGGTCAATATTTTATCATAGATTGTAGTAATTTAATTAACTTACCGGTAGTGAAAAACAACACAATTGCTAATGTAGCTGTCTATGTTTTAAAATATGTTTTTGAAAAACATGCACCTATTTCTTTTGACGTCGTTAGAAACATGTCTATCTTGCTTGACACCAAGTCATTTTTCTACATATATGACCACGTTTACAGTGACATCACATGAAATTTGGACTTTCAAGGCTTGAATTGTCCGACGCTGCTTGTTTTTGAAAACAAGGCCTGTTTTAATAAAACAACATCAAAAACATAGTTTTCTTATAGTGTATGGTCATTTCTTTGGTCTTCACAAACCATATTTCTATTATTATGCAATGTTTTATTTTATAGTTTTTGTGATGACTTACAAAATATTTTGGTAATTAACTTCTATTGCATAAAAAAATTGGACAAAAATGGACAATTTCTCAAGGTCACTGCCCTAGGGAGTTGAATGTATTCAACTATTCATTGAATGTTGTCAATTTTTCCATAGTCTTTGTATACAAGAATTTTTTTCTTACACAATCCCTTTGCAAAAAAAATTGTGAAAATTACAAAGTAAGGGTGAATTTCCAAGAAATCTTGCAAAAAAATTTGTATTGAAAAAATTATGTTTATTATGTGCAAATGGACTTTGTACTCAAAAATTGTAGTAGTATCTGCACTGTATAAGTAGTGCTAACATCATTTAAAGGTTAAATAAAAGCTGGAAACCATGATGAGACTACATAGAGTGCCTTGGATACAAAGGATCAATTTTAGAGAATTGCTTTTAGTAATTGTCAAATTTGCTAATCTTACAATGGATTTCTATAAATTAAAATTGGTCAAACTTTGTAAAAAGTAAAAGAAATTCAATATGGAAGTGTGCAAAATTTTCAAGGGAAGAATTATAATAGTCATTAGAGGAGATTTGAAGGCAATAAGAGCCCACTTTGGGCCTATCTCCCTTCTTGTTCCCTTGTAGCAAAGGGAATGGATGGCTGCTAGGGGAAAAAATTTCAAAAAAAAAAAAAAATTAAATTAAATTCTTAAAATGAAAAAAAAACTAAATGTTTTTGGAGAAATGATGTAGCACAGTCTTGGCCACATCAAACTACATTGTTGGCTGTGTTTCCAACATTTTCAAGGTTAGAGAACCTACTAGCTTCCAATGCCCTCAAAAATCTTTCAATGTGTTGGCAAGAAGAGGCCCATGAAAAGTGTAGGGTGCAAGTTTCTGACTTCCAAATAACTAATTTTAACATTGAACTTGAACTTTTGGGTTGCTTTAAATAGTTCAACAATAAGACAAAGCTATTTTTAAGATGTAATTTTTCCTTATCTAAATGGAAGTGTAACCATTATGGAAGTTGGTAAAGGCAATACTAGTTATGGAAAATTTGAAATTTTTTTTTTTGATTCTAAGTCCACATAGAAGTCTACCCTAATCAACAAATAATCAAAATCTTTCATTTTTTAATACTTTCCAATTTATTTGGACTTATTATAAAAAAAAAAAAATTTCCAAAAATTCTAACATTTTGAGAGGAGCTGTTGTTGATTCAAGCATTGGAAAGTCTTTGAACTTCACTAGTCATTTGGTTCTTCCCCGTATTCAACAAGTTTTTCTCATACCTTTTTTGGTTGTTCCAATGTTTAAACTTTAAATAATCCCTAAGTGATCTAGACTATGTGAAGCTTCAAGTTATATAAGTGTTGCTTTTGAATATCAGTTGATCTAAAGAATGACTCAAGTGACTAATTTGTCTAATTTTTTAACCTACATGAAATGGGGGCCTACAAAGGTTTTCTTACAATTTTGTATTTTTTTGTATTTTTTTAGTATTTTTAGAAACTCAATACAATTAGAAAATACAAGGATTTTTGTGTTATTGTGTACATGCTACCTTTGCAATGCCACATCTTCTTCATAAAAGACTCAAATTCAATACAATTTTTTGGCATGTACATACACAAATAAGTCCTCCAATGCAACCAAACAATACATTTTGCATTCTCATGCTTCTACAATCCACAAAGAAATTTAACATTATGCAACCTCATGACATACAAAGAATGTATGGATTAATTAGGTAGTCAATGCTTGGCCCTTGCTTGATCGTGTTTTCTATATTGGATGTTCATTCTTTATAAAGATCTCATAGATGACAATTCTAATACTTGGATTGATCAATTTCCAGTCGTCTTTGTATTGTTTTTTACACGTTCGACATATCTAAATCTATCCTTTCATGATACCTAACAATAGATGAAATATACTGACCCTTATATATTAGACTATCACCTTTAGTTGAAGCAAATCCGCCCTAATTGTAAACTTAATGGCATTGCCCAACTAATTGTTCTTGATACACTTTACAAACAAGACTACATCCTAAAAGGGCACCCAATGCATTGAAAGAGAATTTTTTATTGTATATTACTTCAAAACCTTCTACCTCCATAGTTTTCAAGAAACAACATATCCAATGTTGTTTGCCTTTCCTATAGCTATACAATACAATTGGCCTATTCTGAAGTATAATGATAGGTACCTATACATAGAGAGACAAAAATTGGTGATCACACAAGAAAACAAGGGTGTAAATGACTTGACCACAATGACTGTAAGAACAACAATGACTAAAAAAATAACTACAAATAGTCATTATTCAATCATTTTTCAATCATTGTTGTATTTATAGTCATTGTGGTCAAGTTGTTTATACCTTTGTTTTCTTGTAGTGGATTCTATTCTAGAAAAATGTCAATACTACAAACATTCTAACATACTTATGCATCCATCTAAAAAAAGAACTTCTAATCACATCACTTACAAGAGACTAAGACATGTTCTAGAAGTTGTTACAACTTCTATACAACTTAGACTATTTTGTAGTGTCACGGTCCAAAACACACTTCATTGCTCAATGACGCTAGCATATGAGCGTATGATCGTGAGCCTATGAGCGGTGAGCAGGGATTGTGTGAGCCTAGAGCCTAGAAATTTAGAACATAATGTAATTTCTAAATTTTTTTGGTTTCAATACTTAAAAGACTATGTTTTTTCATTTAAATTTATTATATTTAGAAAATATGACCTATTACCATGGGACCTATAATTGTGGACTTTAGATCTTAAAGCTTAGAAAAGTGCTATTACATGTTTCAAAATTTATATCAGGTTCCAAAAGGTCGTCTTAGGGTAGGCTAATTAAGTGAGAATACAGATAATTTAGAGGTAATTTTAAGGATTAGAGAAAGACAAATTCAATGAAAATATCATAGGATGTAGAATATTATGTACAAAATAAAATATTCTTACATGATAGCAAGGAATACATATTGGAATATGAATATAAAATTTTGCTACTCAAATTTTGAGATTTTGAAGATAATATATCGGTATTACGCATCTACTTTATATCATGCTAATGCTTGACTATCAATTAACTTGCTCATTTACACATCTTAATGATTTTAACAACAACAAACACTTGCTCAACTTCATCCAAACTAAAAATAAGAGCGTAGATGAATGTGTTTGTTTCATAATCTACTTTACAAAAGTAATGAAAGATGTAATTAAGGTATTTGCAAATTTTGTAAATGCCACACTTTTTAACAAAAGTCCCATTTATACTTCTATAATACAGACAAATAGAAAATAAAAAAATTGTAAAGTGTGATGTTATAGACCTTTTGGTTAAGGTCAATCCTAGACAAAAGCATAATAATAGCACTAAGTCTAAGGCAAAAAAGAAATTTCACCTTCATCATATTTGCGGTAACATTCCTTGTACTTTTCTATTGATTTTGGTGATTTTCAATAGATGTCTTATTATTTTGACAAATTTGATGCTATTTCAAATGGAGGAGATTCTTTAAGTATGTTCTAGTCAAAAATGAGCCCACAACACAAGTTCAAATATCCAAGACAAAGTGAATAAATGTCAAGGAGACATTGGATTGGTGGACTGTAAGCAAAATCCAATTTTTTGAAGCTTAATGATTTTGGTACAAGTAAGATTGGTATGAATAAGAACATGGTAGACCTTGGGGATCTCAAGTTGGATAAGAATATGAAAAATCTTAGGTTTCATGACATATCATGCAATTTGGTTTGTACAAAATCAAAAATTGACTTAGTTGGAATTGCCGTGTTCTTATTCTCATGCTTCTACCCTTTGTAAGTAGGGTACAATAGATTTTTCATGCCTAACAATCTATATCTTACATTTGGCATGTATGCATTTTTGAATGTTATGATATTGTTCCCTTGGAATGCGTGAAATTCTCACTATGTGTCATTTCAATGTATTGTTATTTATTTCCACCATTGATCAAGTACATAGTATGACCATATTAAACTCCTCAAATATACAATTTGGAGATGCATTCTAGCAATGACCAATTTAGATTAAATCCATAGATGAAAGAAGTTAACCTTCTTGGATTGATGAAAATCACCTTCAAAATTGATTAGAAGATTCAATTTCTTTTTGCTAGACTTGAATACCTCTTTTATTTTTAAATGCAAAATTTGAGTGTAGATGTCTTTTGTTCCAAGTATCTCACTAAGGGCGTTTGCAATTTTCTTTCCATCTCTACATACCATAATTCTTTTCAATTTTAAACCCTTTTTAGAGGGACCTTTTCTAAAAGGTCCCTCACAAAGATAAGCCATATAGTTGGTCATGTGTATGAAGACTCAAATCCACTCATCGCATGTAGTAACTAATATATTAGATGATCTATATTTTTTAGAAGTTTGCATTCATTTGTAGTACATTGTTTCTTTGAGGTTGGACATTGAGACATCTAGTTCTTCTATTCTCAATTTTTGCAAAAATGATGAATAAAATCATTATTCAAATAGTTTATAATTTAGAGTTTAAGATAGAAAATAGGAAGAAAAAAAGATATTAAAGGTAAAATTGTCTCTACAAATCCACCCCACTAACGTACTTGAAAGTATCAAAATGTAATTCAATCCTCCAATAAGTTCATGAATTGTCGGTTTTATTGCAACATTAGAGGAACACTACCAAGCTTTGATTTCTAAATACATCTTGTTTGCTTCAAACATTTATGTTATATATTGCATGTAGAGTCAAATATATTGGTTCAAGAATTTTTTGATGATTAGCTTCTTTGTGAGCTTTTACATGTTTGTTGCTTAATAGGACAAGAAAGTCCTTTCATAGTCTACCATTGGAACAAATGAATCCCTTGACCTATACACAATGTGAATTGTATTAAAGTTAGTTGTCTTCAACACATTATCACACATGAATCTTTTGAAGGTTTTGAATCCTTTGAACCTATTTTTTATAATGACTTATAATAATGCCAAAAATGAGCTAGCTTTCAGTATCCTAAGCAATTTATATATCACAAATGGCAATAGTCATGACTTTGTAATAAGTAAAATCACAAATGTGACAAGTGACAGTTGTCTATGATTTCACTCTCTTTACATGTTCAAATATGACAAAGCAGTTTTCAAGGTCATTACTTGGTTGCATTTGTCTTATGAAATCAATTCTACTTCTAAACCCATTGACAATCATTTTAAACAAATATTATATTCGGATAGCAAGTTTGAATTTATTATACTTGAAAACAAGTGCCAATTTTTCTTTAATCTAGGACCAAACATCTGAATTTACAAAAAATTGTAAAGTTGGTTTGTCAAAAATAAAAAAATATAATAACAATTCATCTAACTATATATTAAATATCATTTGACCATCTACTACCAAATTTTTTTGGATGGTTGAATGAAAGAATTACTTCAATGACATTTAATAAGATTGAAGAATTGAGAGATAGTTTTTATAATGAAACCTATTGTCTTTCATGAATCTTTAATGGGTATGGAAAAATTTGAAGATGAGAGCTTGACCACTTATTATCAAAATGAAGGAATTATGTTCAATATAAAACTTCAGACCTCATTTTGGTACAATGGAATGATTTTTTTCAAAAAATTTTGAACTAATAAAAGTTGAAAAATCAAGCTCAATTTCCTTTCAAGAAATCTATTTATAATTTTGAATCTTCATAAGAAATTTATAAACAAAATTTAGAGAGGATGTTTGAAAATGTCAAAGAAATTGTCACTTCTTATCCCTCTCTGAATTTTGTCCATAACTTTCTTTTAGAGACTTCAAATCTCAAACGGATTTTTAGAGATGAAATTTAACTTGATTTTAAAACTTTTATTAGTTCAAAGAGTTAAGAAAAAAATTATTCTACTATGAAAAAATGAGGTTCAAAGTTTTATGTTGAATACAATTCCTACTTTTAACTTAACTAGGTATAAGCGGTTGAGCTCCTAGTAATCCTAATTCACATATCCCACATGAGTTGTTTTACCTCCTACCATCCCACTTGTATAAGGAGCTTGTCTTTTCTCCTAGAGTCACTCAAAATTTGTAGCTTTGGAATCTATGTGGGCAAAACCTGAAATCTTTTGGGGCCATTTTAAATTCTAGCTTTTAATGGTTATGATTTTGAGGATTCAAATTTTTTTGTAGCATATGTAAGAATTTGGTCAAATGCTAAAAAATTTGGAGCTTTTGTATACCCCCAACCATTAATGGTTTAAGAGGTTCAAATTTGTTTCCAGAATATGCAAGAGTTAGTCAAATGCTGAAATTCTTGGGGCCTTCCTAAACCCCCAGCCATTAAAGGCTACGGTTTTGGGGATTCAAATTTATTTCCAGAATATGCAAAAATTACAAATGTTGAAATTTTTGGGGCCTTCCTAGACCTCCAGCCATTAACGGCTACAGTTTTGGAGATTCAAATTTGTTTGTTGTATATGCTAAAATTAATCAAATGCTGAAATTTTGGGAGGCCTTCCTAAACCCCCAACTGTTAATGGCTACGGTTTTGGAGATTCAAATTTGTTTCTAATGTATGCAAAAATTAGTCAAATGTTGAAATTTTTGGAGCCTTTCTAAACCTCTAGCTGTTAACGACTATGGTTTGGGGGATTCAAATTTATTTGTTGTAAATCCTAAAATTAATTAAATGTTGAAATTTTTTTGAACCTTCTTAGACCTCCAGCCATTAATGGCTACAATTTTAGAGATTCAAATTTGTTTTTTGCATATGCAAGAATTAGTCAAATGTTGAAAAATTTTGGGCCTTTCTAAACCCTAGCTATTAACAACTATGGTTTAGGAAATTCAAATTTGTTTGTTGTATATGTAAAAAATAGTCAAATGTTGAAATTTTTTGGACATTTCTAAACCCCTAATTGTTAATAGCTACGATTTTGAAGATTTAAATTTGATTCTAGCATATGCAAGAATTAGTTAAATGTTAAAATTTTTTGGGACTTCCTAGACTCCAACTGTTAATAGCCACTATTTCAAGGATTTAAATTTGCTTGCAGTATATGCCAAAATTTGGTTCAAATGTTACAAAAAATTTGCCCTTCAAGCACACAACTATTTACGCCTATGAACCTATGGTTTGGAAGATTCAAATTTTCTTGTAGCATATGTAAGAATCTGGTCAAATGCTAAAAAAATTTGGAACTTCTGAGTACACAACTGTTAATAATCCAATTTTGGAAATCTAAATTTGCTTGTAGCATATGTATGAATTTGATCAAATGTTGAAATCATATTGGTCTTCCTAGTGCACAATCATTAACAGCCACAATTTTAGGGATTCTAAATTACTTACAACATATGCTAAAATTTGGTCAAATACTAAAAATTATGGGCTTTTCTAATGCATAGCCATTAACAACTACTATATTGAATTACATGTTGTACAATACATATATACAATCTGGATTTTTTTTTAATCTTGATTTAATCATGATTTCAAAGGTGTTGATACAAAGAGATCCACAAGCATAATGATTAGATGCTATACTTCAACTTCTTTCTAAAGATCAATTAGAGTTGCATGACTTTTTGAAGAAAGAGACTATGAACACTTCTTCTTGTCTTGAAGAGTTCAAATGTAAATTAAAAACATAATCAAAAATCAATATTCCTTAATGTTATATGATTTTTTTACCAGTTGTTAGGCTTGTTTTGAAGAATGATGCTATGAATTAAGTTGCATATTTTATTACTTATGGTTATATAGAAGGAAATGGAGTTTTCTATATGGCTTTGGAGATTAATGAAGGAAAAATAGTAGATGTTACAAAGGATATTGATTATTGAAATGTGAAGTACCAACTTGGTGCAACAAATGTTGCATTTAACAAAAAACTAAAAAATGATAAAGATTTCAAAGTTTTCTATAGCAAAATATTTATGTTGTAGAATAGCAACTACCGTCTGCAAGCATTGTTGTCTATTATCAATCCTAATTATGTAGATGACTTTATGTGGCATTATACTATAGAAAGTATTGATTGGGAGGTCAAGAGGTACATTGCAACTATACTGGTAGCATTACATAATGTCAATTGGTAATTCTTTATATTTTATTATCATTTTTTATTTCTTTTCATTTCTAGGTCTCTAAAGCTTGTTTAATTTGGACTATTACAATTGTCTTTATTTTACCTTGTTTTGTTTGATGTTCACTTCACATATTTTAATGTAATAAATCTTGTTTTGCCATGAGAAACCAAAATTTTCATATTTCTATAAATCTGGTTTACAAACTTCATCACATTCAAAGTGTTGCTAAACAACCATTCTCATATTTTGAAAAAATTTATCTTCAAAGAAGATCTTATTATAGCTGAAGCCAATCAAAAGTCTAATTAAAAAATTTAGTTCATTTTGACTTTTGAAGCTCTAAATGGAGTCATATTTTAAGATTCATTTCTAAAGTTTTATTTTCTATTTCATATTCTTTTCAATTTTTATTTTTATTTTCTATTTCATATTTTCTTCTATTATTGTTGTTAATTTAAAGTGATATTATGTTGCTCTATTATTCATTAGAATATTTGTTATCATGTGCAATTTTGTTTATTCTTATATGTCATTTACTTCGTACAACAAGAATTGAAGAATGCTTCTACTACAGCTTAAGAAATTTTGTAAAACATATCACAATCCATCAAATTAGACTCCAAGTGCAATTGATAAATGAGTCTCCAAAGTTGTTGACAAGGGTAAGGTAGTTTTTCATTTATAATTAAAGAAGTAGTTTTTTTATTGCATATCCTAAATATATCACAATTTTCTTGAAGCAAATGAAGTGTCACTATGAAACTCATTATGAAAGTTTAGAGATGATTGAAGAGAAGCTTTGAATGTTGGCAACTTCAACAATGAACACTTCTTTAAAAATCAAGTGGCTAGAGATGTGAAGAAGTCTCCTATTTTTTGTGAAGCTTTTAAATTTCTTAAAGCAAAATTCAATGATATTGACTTTTCTAAGTGGCTTCATAAGGCTAAATGATTGGTGAGCTCAAGTGAGTACTTGTATATTTTTATTATTTAAATTATAATATTTTTTGAACCTTTTTATTCAATTGTTACATTATTCTAATTTAAATTTTGTATATAGTAGTTTTCTATTGAGACAAAAAAGCCTTTTGATGTTGTGGTTGATCTAGTATCTATTAATTATCTTCTAAATGGTATGAATCCTTTGCTTACTATTTTTGATTATGTGCATATTGTTGTGGGACACTACATTCTTTCATAAATCATGAGCCTTGAATGACACTCTATCCCTAAACTTTATAAAATTTCACAAAGTGTAGTTTAACTTAGAATTAAATCAAACTACTACCATTGAAATTAATTAATTATATATATATATATATATATATATATATATATATATATATATATATATATATATATATATACTGTTTTTAAAAATAAAATAAAAAAATTTAAATTCAAAAAAAAAAATTCAAAAAAGAAAGAGATTGATTAAAAAATAATTGTTTAGGTCATTTAGGATTAGTAAATTTATTTGGTGTATAACATATGATTACTATATTTATTTTAAATATTCAATGTTTAAGATAGGTTTGTTTTTATTTTCAAATATAATAATAAAAATAAAATAAAATAGGTGGACCATTTTCATCCTTTCAATTTATATAAAGATCTATAAAGACTACATTTATCACTTAATCATTCAAAAGCATTATTTATGATTTAGTGTTTATAATGTTTAGAGACTTTGCTTATCACCATATTATATTTAGCCTTTATGACCCATACATGTTGGTCCTTCTATTTTAAACTTCACAAATGTCATTTCTATGATGTTGTTATATTGTATTCCAATTTTATACTTAAGAACTTTGTAGTAAGACATCTTAAACCAATACATTTATTTTTATCATGTACTTGCTTACAAACTCTATCTATTTTGACTATATTTCAATTTTTGAAAATACATTTGTTCAATTTTTTGGTATAAAATTGCATAGTAGCATATTCATTTGTTGTTCATTTGGACTGAAAATGACAAGCATTACGAGGTTTTAAGTTATGAATCAAAAGTTATGGTTAAAAGAAGGGCCGTAGTGAAGGCGTGACGCCTCCCTTAATGGACTTGAATCTTTGAAAGGCCATAACTTTGTAAGAACTTGTTCAAATGGGACAAGTGAAAAGTCTATCAGTATCTACTTTTTGCATAAATATCCAAAATGGGCTCGCATGTTGAATTTTGAGCTTTGAACACAAAGTTAAGTCGTTTGGAATTTTGGAAGTCTGAATGATGAGGAAACTAAGGGAGTTCAGATGGGATTTGGGTGGTCTTTCAAAATCCAAGGTGGGTTGGGTGCTCCCTTTGATATAGAAAGGGGGGGTCTACCAAATCTCACAAAAAGTACTATAGAAGGGGTTGGTCTCCTTCTTCATTCACTTTTGGAGCCTTGACGAATCCCGGTGAATCTCGGTGACTCAAAGTTGGTGGTAAGACTTCACCACTAGCTCCAAAGCACCATGGGGCACTTGTATGAAGTGTCCTGTGGCACCGGTTGGGATGGAACCCCACCTCAGACTAGCCTACATTCAATGTCTCATTAGTTGGGAGTTCCAATTAGCACTGCCCAAAAAATAGCAAATATAGTAAGAACTAATTTGGGATAGGGTATCTCTCAAAGGTGGTGAAGATTGTAGTGAGTAGTGCCATCACGGGTTTTAGTAATCCAAAATGAAGCTCTACCCCATGTCACCAAGTGATATGCCCAGTGTCACATAGGAAGTGTGTGCTAGAGTCTCAGTGATTGAGACTTAACAAAATGAGTTGGAAACGAGAACTAACACTATGATGCGCCAAATGTGTAGTGTTAGTTAGTTGTGGCTCAAGCAAGGTTGGAAATAAGGCGTGGTGATTCCATTGAGCAGTGAAGTGTGTTTTGGGTTGCTACAATGGTGTATTTACTATTCTTTTGGCATTACTAATCAAGACTCTCAATTCATAATACATTCAATGTAAGCTAGTTTGAGGTGAGGTTCTATCCCAACTAGTGCCACGAGACACTTTACACAAATGTCTCATGATGCCTTGAAGCCAGTGATGAAGTTTCATCACTAACTTTGAGTCACCAAGGTTCACTAGAACTCACTAAGGTTTTAAGAGGGAGTGAGGAGGGAGACCAACCCCTTTTATAATACTTTTTGTGGATTTGGCAGACCTCCCCCTCTCATGTCAAAGGGGAGTACTCAACCCACCTTGGATTTTAGAAGACCACCCACTTCCAACCGAAATAGCCATGTTTGTCATTGTTTGGACCTTTCGAATTTTCAAACTACATAACTTGATGGCCAAAGCTCCAAATCTCACATGAGAGTCCATTTTAGATATCAATACAAAGAATCAATGCCAATAGACTCCTCACTCGTCCCATTTGGATAAGTTCTCACAAAGTTATGGCCCTTTAAAGATTCAAGTTCACCCAGTGAGGCCATTTTGCTTTCTCTACGGCCCCTCTCTTTGACCATAACTTTTCACTTATAGCTTAGAACCTTGTAATGCTTGTCATTCTAGTTTCTTTGTGTTCATAGCTTTTCAATGGTATGTCACATGCCTTATTCCAAGAAGTATTGCCTAGAAGCAACCCCCTTGGAATCTCTAAGTGTCCCGGTATCACCAAGACACCTCTGACTTTGAGCAGCTATAACGTTTGACTTACTATTCCAAATCATGCGTTCTTCAGACAAATAGGTGAGTTTTCTCAAGAGTTTTTCAAGCGTGTATGACACTTTACCATATTCTTCAAATACATAGCACTATTACACCATGTTTATTCGAAAGTGTCTCATTCTTCCTTCTTAAGCTATTGCAAGGCTTGAGGAGTCACCACCAAGGTTCCCCTTGCTCACTAAGGCACTTTGGGCACCCTAAGGAGATAGGGGTGTGACAAGTGCTATACACAATGACTTTAGGTTGCCTAATTTATCATTGTTACTACTAGATGGAAGTGGTGTAGACAACGTCTAATATTCAACGTCTAATATTCAATGTCTTTGGTTGGATCTATGAAGAGACGTTGCCACATTATAATTGGTGGAAAATATAAGCCGTTGATGCTTCTAAACTAGTCCAAGTCAATTCCATCTTCCTTTGCCTACGTGATGGGATCATTTTTTTTGCCAACTACTTTAGTTAAGGTGGCAGAGGTAGCACTAGCGTCGTCATCAAAAGAAGAATGGGGCTTCAAGGGGTTGTAAATCTAGACCAATAGTTTGAATAAATAATTTTTTTGAAAAAAGTATTAAATTAAAAAATGAAGCCTAACATGCCTTTTCATGTGTTTAGAGATAAGGGATTAGGTGCCATATAGAACTGCATTTTAAATTTCAAATTGAATTAAATTTTTTCAAAAAAATTATTTTTTAATTTGCATTGTTGTTACTACTAGTCCAAATTTGGCAATCCTCTTGAGGCCCCATTTTTTTGTCTAATGTTGACATTGCAATGGTACATACAATGTCCAAGTTAGGAAACCATTGACTTTTGGACTGTGAAATATTTTTTCCAAGCCATGTCTAGAGGAACACTAGAATGTGACTTCTACTACAACCTTGTTGTTGTGTTGCACCTTCGAGATGTGTTTCTATCCTACTAGTAAGCAACTTTGGAATCAACCATCTAAAATTGTTAGAATCTAGTATATATGTTACAATTGTAAAAATATTGCCTACCTAATACTTTGCATTAGGTATGATAAGTTGTTTGCTTCTTGAAACATCTACCTCCATATGGCATTGTCCTCTCTTAACGCCAACATCTATGTCCCTATTTGTCAATATAGCACAAGCATTTTTTCCTATGACAAAACAAAGACCCCATCCATTGAGTACCACACATTTTTTCTTCAACATTTGCACAACTAATGTGGAAGACCAACAAAATTGTAATGCACACTACATGCATGACTACCTTGTTGAAGGCCAATCCAACCTCTTGTGAGGTACCATATTAGATTTGCAAATCAAGTTCCTAATATTTGAATTTGTACATGGCACATGTAAATATAATGTCATTAACTCATGGATTTAGTCTACACCTTAGTCAAATTTCCAAACGTCCTACATGCTCCTAGTTTTGGCCCATCACCTTTTATGCTAGAAAACAGATTACTCTAGATAAGTGGATACATTAATTTGCAAAACTTTTAATTATTGGAGCTTGAACTCTTGCAAGTAGAGGATACAAAACCAATTTCAAGGAATCCCTCTTCTACCCACCTTGACCTTCTTTCCTTGATTGGAACAAGACTAGTCGTGCTAAAATTCCATCAACAAATTTTGTCACGACTAGTATTTTCTAACAAAGGATGCTATCCAAGTGAATAAAAAACGGATTTGCAATATGAATGATGACATTCCCTTTTGAAGTTCACCACTTTTTCTCCTTGCAATAATCAATGGAAGAAATTTGATTATATGATGAATTGATGGCCAATGTGTCATGCCCCATTGATTAATGACTTGACATTCTTCCATTCAATATTTGGAGAGATTTGCTTCTAAATTAATATTGCAGTCTCATTTGAGTGGTATAGTTGCTTAGAGCATCTCCTACAACCCTATGAATTACCCCTCTCTTTTAGAATTTTAAATGAAGAGCAATTAATTCTAGTGTTTGAGAGGCCCGGCCTTGGCCCGCCCCACTTTAAAAGCCAATTCTACAAGGACACAAGCCAGCCCCATCCACTTTCCATTGTCTTAGGATTAGCAAGTTGTCATAACAAATGCAAATTGTGTGACTTGTGATTGGTTGGGAGCATATTTTGGGGAGTTGTGTGACTTGTGATTGGTTGGACACATGTTTTATGGAGTTGCACCATTGGGGATACAAGTGGCCATCTCCTCTTTGTTGGATAGATCTGACATCCGGGAGCTAGAAAAGGTGAAGGACTGTAAGAAATGTTCTTACATCAACTGGGCACATTAGCCACATTACTTAGTGTAATGTACAGTACACATATCCCCATAAGAGGAGTTCATTGCATCTTGTGCAAAAACAAAATGACAAAAATAAAAGCTCGACCTTCCTCTTAAATATTCTTGATTTTTGGTTAAACATTTAGAATTAAAAAAATAGAACTTTATTTAAATCTGATTTTATAACATGCGCAATAATATTACATCATTTTCAAATTATTTGACAATATATTCCATAGCAAACATAGCTTATAGTCATGAAATGGCTAGTGCAAACAAACCAAAGGCACTAAAATGTTTCAAAAATCTAGTCTATGTGTACGAAAATAGAAGACAATTTGTTTAAAACAAAGAAAATCCAAAAAACTATTTGCATGTTGGCTACAATCACAAAATGTTGCCAAAATCAACAAAAGGTCCTTGAAAACTAATCCATGGGTATGACACTACTTGATTTGACAAAACACTGTAATAAACTTGTGTTTTTTAATGCAAGTTGACATCTACATTTTACGTCAAATGTAACATCTTGTTACGTTTGACATTCTTGTTGATATAAAATAGGTGAACATCATCTAAAATTGCATAAAAAAGCTTAAGGTTCTCATAGTGGAGCCTTCCAAAAGGCCCGCCAAAAGGTAAGAATAGAATTAGTAAAATGCATGTTAGGTCCTCTACTAGCAAGCTTCATTGACAATTTGACATTGCTCACATTATAGTGGTCTACTATTCAATGTTTCTAGGGTACAATAAATTCTAACATTTGTAATTATGAGACCTACTATGCTATTTTGTAAATAAGTAATTTTAGACATACTCTTGAAAGAAGTAGGTGAAGACTCTTTCCTTCAATGTGGTCTCACTATAAAAAACCTATATTTTTTTGTTACATTAGACTTTAAATGCAACATGTTTTTGCGATTAAGAGGAGGTAGGTAGGAGATTGAAAGGCAATTGATAGTAGAATTGGAGTAGACATCACAGTGAATGTGTGCATGATAGTGGGAAACATTGTTATGTTAGGATAAACAAGTATGTTCTGTGAGACATCCAAAAAAATGTCGACATGTTTTCTATAATGTCCAAAAAAACGTGACAATGCCACATCAACAAGGGGTTATAGTTTGACTATGGATAAATTTGTAGAAGTTACTTGGAGCTGAAGTAAAACAATAACCAAAGTTGGAAAAAACAATATAAAGGTAGCCACATGGTAGTTTTTTGCAAAATAAAAAACAAAACTTGGTATTTGATGTGGCATCCAAAGAAGATGACATCAACACACTTTGACACCATGTAAGTATTAAATTCTTTTTAAAAATTGACTAAAACATTTAGTTGAGACATCAAGATATTTTTTTAGATGTCAACAAAGACATTAACTAAAACGTTCAAATGTTTTTTGAGATACTAACCAAAACATCAACTAAGATGTCCAAATATTTTTTTAGACATCAACTAAGATAAGGCAATGTTCATGAGGACGCTCAAGTCTAAAATTATATTTTTCATACAACTTCAAAGTTTTATATATCCCATATAGTTTGTCTTCCTTCCTACCATCCATTTGTATAAATAGCCCTGTTTCCTCATGTCAATATATTTACAATAATTGACTTTTCAAGTCAAATATAATATACTATGTATGGTGTACAATGTATGGCATATTGTGTATGTTGTACAATGTATGGTGTTTTTTGTATGCCTATTACGTATAGTACATGTATGTCTAAGTTGACATCTTAAAAAAAATCTAGATATCTAAATTGATGTCCCAAAAAACTAAGACATATTCATCAAGCATGTCCAAGAAGATGTCATTTGTGATGTTTTCATGTCTTTGTAGACATGTTGTAATACATGGCAGATGCTACATGATGTTCAAATAAATTATTCTCATGTCACTATTGACGTTTGGAAAAACATATATGCGTTACAACAAAGGTCCAAATTGACAAGATCTAAAACCTAGTGCACTAATAACATCAACAAAGGCCTAGATGAAAAAGTTGTTGATGTGGCATTGCCCACCCTAATGGCGTTGACGTGGTGGCCAAGTAGAAGACACATGGAAACTTTTCATAGCCTTTGAAGACTATGTTTCTTGTGATCTCTTGATAAATTTCCTTGAAATCAGACAATGTTTTGTTTTTTTAAATTCTATGTTTTGTAGCATGTCCAACTTGTTGCATTTTTTTAGACATATTTAATATAGCTAATGTTCAAATTAATGTACTTACCATGTTTTTTTTATTTGTTATAAGAAACATGGAATTTTTATAATGTCTACTTCTTTATATTCACAAACTCATTCCAACCTTCAACTTCATAGAATACTAACCGCTTTCCAAACATCCCTTTCAATAGGCTAACAATACACTCTTTCTTGTACTAAGCCCATTTGGTTCCCTTCAAAAAGTTTTATTTTTACTTTCATTTATGCTTTGCATATGTAGCATTTGGGCATTATGAACTCAACTTGAAAACAAAAACTACAAGAAAATCCTTGGCTTAGCTTAATCTATACTTAGCTTAATCTATAGATAATAATCAAAGTTATTTGAACCATAAGCAATTTTGTATTGTAACACTAGAGTATACACATTCGCTTATTGTTGTAGCGTTTATAGAACCTAGATAAATGCCATTGATGTTGTAGACTTACTTTGTCTCCAATATTGGTCAATATCAAGTAATTAGAAATGGACAAATTAAATTATCGGTGGTTTATTGTTGGCAACCCCATCTTCTCTATTTCAAGGTTATAAATAGCATATGCATTGACAATCAACTTATCTACAATAAACAAAGATCTTCTAAGCCCACTTAACACTATAAGAAACCCTTGTTTTGGATGACAAATTTTAGGTGACATCTACTATAATAACCCATATTTTTATGTCAACAATGAAGTCTACCATTACATCAAAATATTATAGTGGATGTTATTGTTGACATAAAAACATAGGTTGTTATAGTAAATTTTGCCTTAAACCCGTCACCTAAAATAAGGGTTTCTTATACTATATGGCTTGAAAGTAATACATAATAATTTGAGTAAAGTTGATTAGTAATATAAACTCTATGTGTATACTCTAAGTCTCAAAGGTGAATGGGCATCAACAACATTTATAGTTTTCCTACTTTCTTTCTTTTTCGTCTCAAAAGCTTAAATCCAAGTACCCAAGCATTGACTTCAATAGACAATAGAAATAACCATTTCAAGCCTAACCATGAAATTGCCACCATCTAATAGAGGTGGTGCATCTTTATTGTTACATTGCCCCTTAATGATCAACAACCAATAGGAACCCAATCTTGTTGGGTGTTGTGGTCTTAATCACCTAGACCTCCATCAACTAAAATTACATTGGAAGAAAATCTAAGGTACAATTCAAACTAACAAAAAACAACAAGATGGAACATTTAGAATGAAACCTGGCCCTTGCAACAATGAAGACTAAACAAATGTAGAACCCCAATTTGTTGGATTTGGAAAGAGAGGAAGAAGAAGAACCAAGTTGCCATTTTCAAATAAGGGCAAGCTTTCAAATGAGGGAATCCTAGAAAATTCAATATCTTTGGAAAAAAAGACCTAATGTTTAATAACTATCTTACTATCTAGAGTATCTAATTACTTATCTTGACATAATTGTACCCTCTCATATAGCAATTGAGCTAAAAAATTCTACAAATGTTGAAATTTATAGAAACACCTTTAGGAATGCCCATTAAAGTTGGTGAAAGGGGCAAATGTTTTTCTTTTGATAGAAATTCAATCACACTTATGCTCACAGCTTTATAGTTAGCAATATGGTATACAATGAGTCATATTTCAAGCTTTTGTGTTTTCATGGACATAATATGTGCTTGGAACTAGTTAAGGGTTAAAAACCTCTTAAAATTATAATCAATTATGATCTTATATGTAGTTTCAAAATTTGATAGTTTTTATTTTTATTTTCACCAATTCATAGTTATATATTAATTATCTTTTTTCTTCCATTTGTAATCTTGTTTAAAATTGCCTTGTAATCGATGTGTAGTTGAATCAAGCATGAAAATGAATTAAGGGCCTTCCTGTACTAGTCTCATGAATTCAAAAATTTGAATGAAGGGTCTAATTGTACAATCATATTTGGCAATCAAGGTTGACATTATTAATTAATAAAAAACAAAAGTTGAATTTTTTGGAAATTATTTTCTTGGGGAGTTGGGAAACAAAATAAATTAATGCTTCAAATGTCTAAATATAAAAAAATAGGTCAATTGGTGAAATTCAAGTCACCTAATGTCAAAAATTTATTTATTTTAATTAATTTATTAAAGTATCATATGCAACATCAAATATCAAGATATTTTTGTTTGGTGATATGCAAAGTTTACTTCATTGACATGCTATGAGTACAAAGAGTGAAGAAGTCCTCGTAGTAAACTTCATTGTTCTTTAGCAATCCTCAAAGATTGTAGGATATTTGAAGCAAAGTAGAAGCTCAAAGAAAAAGTGAAGTAATATCTCAAAAAAATGCTAAGTAATTATGCTCACACCCAAACTATAGACCTTAGTTAAGCATTGTAAATCAATTTTTTCGAAATGTGGTCAACTATTAAAATGTGGAAAATTAAGATTGGTATTACCTCCCAAAATACACTTATAGTTTGGAGTTTGAATTAGAAAGTTATGGAGGTCTAAAGTTCAATTATGAAAACAATTATTGCGTTATTTTGACTTAACAATGAGTAGTTGAGTTCTTTCATGATTTATTTATATATCACACATAGATTGTTGTACCTTATACCTCTCCACCTCTATAAAACACTTCCTTATGTATGTGGGGGATTCATTAGAAGAGTTTTGGGGGGTCCAAAGCATGTTTCGGGCCTGTTCTCCTGCAACTGTTCCCTATAGTAAGGGGGATGGCCTGATGTTAGAATTTTTTTTTAGTCTCCAAATGCAAAAAAAAAATATTTTTAAAAATATTTTTTGGTCAATGACGTGGCAAGGTCTCGGCCACGTTAGACCGCTGCGTCGAACTTGTTTCTTGCGTTCATAGGTTGTGATAACTCGCAGGCATCCAGAGGCCCCAAAAATCCTCTAATAGATCTTTAGTTACCTCCAAGGCTCTTAGCCAATTTTTCTTGACAATTACCTAAACAAAATGAAAGATGGCAGAATTTGATATTATGAATATTTAATTGAATTTTGTATCGAGGGATGAAGAAATGAATTGGCTAGAATTAAAAAAAATGTTGGAAATTATCCTATGAACTTTCACTAAGGTAAGAAAATTTATTGTCCCACTAGCCAAGGTCAATTGATTGGCCAACCTAACAATTGCTAAGTGACACCACACCCTATAGGGTTTTCCTTCATCATCCTATTTTAAAATTTCGATGAAGATTGCATTATGTAGATGGCCTAGTTGGTTGTAATTTTTGTATTTTTGAATGTATCTTTTTGAGGTGTATGATTGTGTTTTGTGGGTTTTTGTGTTAATTGTTTACCAATTTGGTGATTTTGAAGGGTGTTTGTATGGCATGATTTCAGTTTCCAAATAGGATTTTTTTTTTGAGATCAGTGGGTCTATTGAGTTCTGGTTGGGTCAAATCAGTGAATGGATGGGAGTTATTGTCTGATTTGGAGTTTTGTTGTATGTCCAAGTCAGGATGACTGATCTTAATGGGAATGTGAGTGTAAGGCAGTTGCTATTATTCCAAGTTGAGTGGTTGAAGTTTCAGTTCCAAGTGGTATCGATGAATTGTGTGTGCTTGCCAAATTGGTTAGTGAATGCAGGTGGTTGTGCTGCCTAGTTGGTTAAGGAACCGTTTGTCTGTCCTATATAGGGGGTCATTCCAATTTGGTTTGGCACCCAGTGTCGAAGAGTGTCCACTGCGAGTCCCAGCCAAGTAGTGCTGCATTTTTGATTTTATGTTTGCATAAATGTTTGAATGTTTGGTCATGTGTTCAAGTCGGGTATGACTTGTATGTGTTCCCAGTTGGGAATTGTATCTGTGAGTCCTATTCGAAGGTTGCAGGTGGAGAACAGTCCCGGTGTTTCCCGTGGAGGGAAGACAGTGAAGATCCAAGTAGGAGATTTGAAGTGAAGCTGTGAAGTTTTATAGCCTGCGAGTTAGTGTTATGCCAAATGGGAATTGTGTGAACACTGTAGTCTAAGTAGTATTATTGTGTGTGTGATTGTTTCCCGATTTGGAGTTGCACTGAGTGAATTAGTGTAGAATGATTTGTGGTGAACACGAAAGTAAGTGGAAATTAGGCCCAAGTTGTGGAAGATGATCCAATTTGTGGTAGCGGATATGATCAGGAGCTGAGTGGAATGAGTGCAATAATGTTGGAAAGTTCAAGCTCAAAGTAGAGATTTGGTATTAAGACTTAATCCGGATAGAAAATAGATAAAAGTGTGTTAACGGTGATTTGTCACCAACTTGGATTTATTAGAGAAGAATTCTTATCGAGTTGGTGTATTGTGGTGTCATTGTAGTATATGCAAATTGGTTGGTTACGTTTGAAGTTATGAATGCAAGTCCAAATTGGTTGTGTTTGAAATGTTATGTATGTGTCTGTATGAATTCCGAGTTGGTCTGTGAGTTTAGGTTTGTCGCATAAGCTGCCAAGTCGGAAAGCTATTTGATAGTGTGGGGTGGTTTAATTATATGTGAAGTATGAGTCCAATTTGGTAGTTGGAGTGTGTGTGATTTGCATGGATGGGAGTAGCATTCTATGAATGAATTGAGTAAGAGAAAGGTCTGAAAATGGAGAGTAAGAAATTGCCCAAGTTAGGTGCAAGCAAGTGTAAATTCTATCAATGTCGAAATTATGAGAGATCAAAGTGTGAAACTAAGAGGCAGAATTCCGAGTTGGTGAGAGAAGTAGCCATTGTTGTAGAGATAGGGGACAAAACCGAAGTGGTTGGAGAAGCTACTCAAGTAGGAAGTGAAGAGCAGTGATTGAAAAGTGAACCTGACAATTCGGTTGGGGAAGCGTAGCAGCAATTGCTTCAGTCCAATTTGGAGAAAGAAGGTTGCAGTTGCAGAGCCCAAGTTGGAGTTGAAAAACCAGTTGTAGTGAAGAAGCCAAATAGGAGAAAGACTGGGACCAAAGTGAAAAGGGGATGCTGAATCCAATTTGGGAGACAAGTAGAATATATAATAAAGTAAAAAGAAAAAAAATAAGGAATAAATAGTTAATAATTTTAGGAATTAAAGGATGAATTTAAGGAACAATTGTCTTTGCTTGGTGGTTGTGTAAGCCAAGTAGGTGTATTTAGAAACAATCCTATTTAATAACCTCCCTAGGAACAAACTTTACTATTAGTTGTATAAATCTGAATTGGTATCAACGCAATCTACACATTGCTATCTCACAATTACATTTGATTGAGTTTTGTTTCTCTCAATCACACTTAATTGCTACTTCTCTCTCTAAATTACTTGTATATTTTAGCTTATATACTTGATTGCTTGTCCGTGAGTGATGGTGCTTGGGTGTTAGATAGAATACTCTTTTGGTGTATTAAAAGGTACTGCAATTTGATTTTGCATATCTCTTTGATGTACTAACCAACCTCTAAAAATGTATGGACCTCTAACTTAGGATACTAGCATTTTTTGAAGGCTAAATCCTTAGATCCAAGACAATGGGGCTTGGCCTGGTTGAAATCTAGCTAATGATCTTTGAGCATTAGAAATCAACATTAAACCTCCTTTAAAAGTACATTAAACAAAATTCCGAAATAAAATACTAAAAATTTGGATTTTTACCAAACCAATCACTTTAATTTAGGACATCAATCAAGTATTAAAAAAATTAAGAAGTTATTGACCAACCAAAAAAGACAAATTTAGGAAATAACCAATTAGAAAAACATAAAATGAAGTGAATTCAAATAGAAGTGGAAGTCCAATTAGTTCTATAAAAAAAACTCCTCAAACTATGCATTTGCCTTCTCTTCACAAATCAAACATTAAGTGGCTTGAAAAGATATACATGATACGGATAGACAAAGTGACCAAATAGAAGGCACTAAAATTTTCCAAAAAGATAAATTAAAACTGAAAATTGAAAACTTTATTCATTTTGAGAGTACCTAAATGAACCATTTTTTCCAACTTTAGTTAATTATTTGGCATGAAATGCTGACCTTGATAACTAGGTACAATATAGGAGAAGGCTTGAAAAGCACTCAGGCTTTAAGAACTGCTTCTAGAAAAGTCTCTGAAATTGTGCAGAGTATTGTTCATGTGCACAAATTTTTTGTGTTGATAACCGATGGACTTGTATGGGTCATTTTAGATGAAATTGTTAGGTGACAAAGATGACTGTTGTGAGTATTCTATACTCATGAATGAATCTTAAAAAGCTTAAGCAAAAAGTGAGGTGCATTTAATAGAATGCAATACTTTTTATTTTACAAATGAGAGTGAAAATCAAGTGAACTATTTCAAAACAGTTTTGTACCATTTAATATTACCTAATTATCACTTTAAGGTGTCAACTGCTCTATCCATTAATTTGTTCTAATTCATCACTAGTGCACTCTATGAGCATAAACAACTCCCCATTACCCTTCCACTTCCAAAAATCGCCATAAATTCATTTCAAGACCAAAAATTATGATGAAAATTTGATTACCGGTGTCTCTTATTTCTCTTGCTACAAAAAATAAATTACCACAATTTTTCATGAACTGAATTCATTAAACATGGTTGATTTTGCTTAGGTGAACCATTCCTGAGCCTCTTACCTTAGTCATATTCATTCAAGAAGTTGACAACTTTTTTTACCTTAAAGTAAAACACAAGAACTAATTATTTACTGCGAGATGATCAAAGTTAATAAAATTTGAATTCGTAATTGAAACCAAGGACTCCAAATTAACTAGGTATAGCTGAGAAAGACAAAATTAATCCCCACAAACCTGGGACAAATTTTTACATTTATTCACCACGGTGAAAAATTGGAGTTTTGCATCTCACCTTCTCCAAGTCAGCTTTCGGAAGGAGTCAGTTGTGACTAGTGCGCAGGGAGGCAAGTCAGGGGGAGCAGCAGAGCCAGACCGGGCCGGGTGGTGGCCGGGACGGGCGAGGCGACCCGCTGCGTCCCTTTCCGTTCTATTTTCGATCACCCTGAAGGGTTTTGTTGCCTGCGGAGGATCATCTTCGCTCGTGCAACAGGAGCCGAAGGCTGTGGCGCCATAGCCAACTCGCCATCCTTCTGCGTCCGATTGCTCCTGCACACCAGATTTCCACAGACCGTTAAGGAGTTTGTCGCGACGGAGAATACAAGCCCTTACAAGATTCGCGTGACGACGCCGTGGCTGGTGCAGCACTGGCAGGAGGGATGGCGACGATGGCGATGGTGGACGAGCCTCTGTACCCCATAGCCATTCTCATCGACGAGCTCAAGAACGACGACATCCAACTGCGCTTGAACTCGATCCGGCGCCTGTCCACCATCGCGCGCGCCTTGGGGGAGGATCGCACGCGCAAGGAGCTCATTCCGTTTCTGAGTGAAAATAACGATGACGACGATGAGGTGTTGCTGGCAATGGCGGACGAGCTCGGAGGTTTCATTCCGCATGTCGGAGGGGTGGAGTTCGCGCACGTGCTGTTGCCGCCGCTGGAGTCGCTGTGTACGGTGGAGGAGACTGTGGTGAGGGACAAGGCCGTGGAGAGCTTGTGCAAGGTTGGAGCGCAGATGAAGGAGCGCGACGTCGTGGAATGGTTCATTCCTCTTGTTAAGGTCGGTATTGGTTGGCACTGGCTCGCCTCTATAGTGTGAGATGCAGATATTGTGTTTCTTCAACTGGAAATTTGATGGCTGCAAATCTTTTATTTTGTGAGGATTGATTTCGTGACGCATTTCGATTAGGGTTCCCAGAACATGTCATATTAGAGAAGTGAGACAATATTGCGTGGTGCGCGAGGATTCTGCAACATTTGATTAGGGCACCTGGTGAGTGCGGAAATTTCGGTTGGGATTTTAGCGAGGAGGGAATTTTTAGGGTTTCGGTTACTAATCTGTGTTCTAGGGTTTTGACATACGTTCGTGTCAGATTTAGCACTTTGCTTGTCGTAGAAATTCAATTTCCACGTCACATTTCAGGAGTTACGGCCAATCACAAGATGACACGTGTCTATTGTGGGGGACTAGAATTCTGACTCCGTAAGTAAGGTATCGTGAGGGGGTTCGTATCGCGGCTACTGTGGGGAAGCAAGAGACTTTTGTCCAGGGGGTCAATGTGGTAGTATGAATGTATCCGGGTGCGCTAGGTCTTAGTTTGGAGACTGGTTTCTGCTGCAATTAGGGCAGTTTATGGTATTCTTTTGAGTCCGTGGGACGGTTTGTTTTTTTGCTTTTGTTGACTTTTTGTGTTTCCCTATGGATGACAACAGAGGCTTGGTGCTGGGGAATGGTTCACCGCAAGAGTTTCAGCCTGCGGGCTTTTCCATATTGCTTACCCTAGTGCTCCGGAGCTTCTTCGGTCTGAATTGCGTTCGGTTTACAATCAGCTCTGTCACGATGATATGCCCATGGTGCGACGATCAGCTGCGCTGAATTTGGGCAAATTTGCGGCGACAGTTGAACCAATGTATCTGAAGACTGATATTATGACCTTCTTCAGGGATCTTACTCTAGATGGTAAGCGTGCTATTCTTAGAGGATTTTAGTGCTGTGCATTTCAGAGAATTTTTCGAACTGGACTAGTATGAATTGGTGGACGGGTATAATTGAGAATTGATCCGCACACACTCGCTCTCTTTCACGACTTAGATTCTCTTGCAATTCTCTAAAAATATTTGTTGTGGGGAGTTTCATCGACATAATTACAACCACGTGGTCAGTGTGCACCATTTATATTGGAAGTTTCTGCTGGTGCACACATGTGGGAAATGAAAGCGGTAACGCTAGATTTCAAGATTCTCCTACATGTCGATGGGTTCATGGTTGATGGAGCGAGATGATTGCAGATCAAGATTCAGTGAGACTTCTAGCTGTGGAGGGATGTGCTGCATTGGGCAAGCTTCTGGAGCCTGCTGATTGCGTGGCAAATGTTCTCCCTGTTATAGTGAGCTTCTCACAGGTAGGGTTTTGCTGACCATCTTTTCAACACCCTACTTTTTTCAGGTCGTTCCTTTCTGATCGCTCTCACATGGCATTTCCCTCTGCTATTGGACATTAGCAGTGCTTGGCAGACGAAGCTCTAAACAATGTGGTTGGTATATATTGGAATGATGTGTAAAGGGCTTTTTTTTGTTCCTCATTAGGACAATTCTTCCTTGAAGCCTCCAACTTTCTTCTGAACACTTCCTAGATTGAGGGTGCCCTCTAACAGTGTATGTTGGGTTCCTAAAGGAATTAAGGACAATCAAAGGCTGATTTATTTCAGGACTAGCTATGGTCCTTCATTAATCACAATCAAGAGCAGTTTTGAATACGATTAACTTTTCATCGCAGAAGTCTTCTACTGTCCTATGTAGAGGTGGTTTCAGAGAATTAGTTCATGATTTTGGACATGTAATACTCAGTCTACATGTTTTTCTGTCGGGTTCCAGGACAAATCATGGCGGGTGCGTTACATGGTGGCCAACCAGTTGTATGAGCTTTGTGAGGCAGTTGGTTCAGAGCCGACCAGGTGCTTATCTAAGAACTGTGCTGTATTTATCATTCCACCGTACTGGAGTTCTTTGGCTTTGTTAGGATGTATCAATGTGAACTTGACTGGGATTCGATATTGAACTCTGGATTTTTGTGAGAAAGAAGTCAAAGATATATTAAATTTTCCAGGAAATTGCTTTTGCTAGTGAAGATGCTTTAGGCAAAATTGAGGGGTTTTGATGAAATTTAAGTTTCAATATGATCATATATATATGAATTTGTGAGTTGCTTGATTTTGGAACTGATGTGGTCATGTGTGCTCGACTTCTAGGACTGAGCTAGTACCAGCATATGTACGTCTACTACGCGATAATGAAGCAGAGGTGCGTATTGCTGCAGCTGGCAAAGTGACTAAATTCTGCGGGATTGTCAGTCCTCAGGTTGCACAACAACATATTCTTCCGTGTGTGAAGGTATGTTTTCTGTCCTGAATTGAAGAAGCTTGTGGTTACTTCATCTGCTGTCAACTTGTGCATCTAGTAAATTTTTATGTACAGTGGATCTCTAACCCACACAATTTGTGGCAACGATGTTACAGGAGTTGTCAACTGATTCCTCACAACATGTACGAGCTGCTCTTGCGTCAGTCATCATGGGCATGGCACCGTTGTTAGGGAAGGTTAGGCAATCTATCTTAATATATCGTTTATTTGAGAGTTTTTTTTCTGTATTTACTTTTGACAAGGATCATTTTTCTATCACTGTCTCATTGATTTTCTTACTTCAAAACCAGCATTAATAACACGTTTTTGATAGGTCTATTCCCTTTCAACAATGGGAAAGCCTTAAGAGAAATATCTTGTAGCACATGTCAATGTATTTTTGATGGCATTTTGCAGGAAGCCACCATTGAGCAACTCCTGCCCATATTTCTATCACTCTTGAAGGATGAATTTCCAGATGTACGGCTAAACATCATCAGCAAGCTAGATCAAGTCAATCAAGTAAGGGTTTTGCTATTATCAAAGAGCATCATGTTGTTGCAATTCTTTATTCTGATGAATCTGTTGACTCTGACCGATTTACATCTTATCATTCTTCCAAATTGTATTTCTCTATCTACTACCTTCAGTTATTAAGGTTGCCCATGAGGAGGAGGAGAAGCGGTTCTAAGTTTTGAGCTTTTTGTTTGCAGGTGATAGGTATTGACTTGTTATCCCAGTCACTGTTGCCAGCTATTGTTGAGTTAGCTGAGGACCGGCATTGGCGTGTCCGTCTTGCCATAATTGAGTACATTCCTTTGTTGGCCAGCCAATTAGGTGTCGACTTTTTTGATGACAAACTGGGTACTCTATGCATGCAGTGGCTTGGCGACCAGGTGCACATATTACCAATTTATACCAAGCTTTGGATTAATGTTTTTCATTTGTTTTGGAAGATACAAAAAGAAGCAATGCGGATGAGTGCCTCTCAAGGAAAGGATGCGTATGATTTGTATAGGAATATTGGTCACTTGCTTACCAGTGTGTACGTCTGTTTTCCGCCCTTCTAACCATAGTTAGGATGAACAGGTGTATTCTATCCGAGAGGCAGCTGCGAACAATCTTAAACGCCTTGCTGAAGAGTTCGGCCCCGAGTGGGCATTACTACACATCATTCCTCAGGTACTAACCGAATTTGATTGTTGTGAGGTTTCAACTTTGGAAATTTCAGTATTGCAGTCGTGACTTTTGTTTAAGTGATAGGTTGCGCAGGTTTCCTGACGATCTTCTGGGAGTTGCAGGTGATGGATAAGATCAACAATCCTCACTACTTGTACCGCATGACAGTTCTTGTGGCGATTTCTCTCCTTGCTCCTGTAGTTGGTGCAGAATCTACCTGCCAGACAATGTTGCCAGTCGTCATCAATGCTGCAAAAGACAGGTGCAGTTGCTTTCCTTCCCTTTGTAATAGAAGTTGACTATTTCTGATGATTTTATTTGTACAATGTGTTTTTTGTGGGTGTTAAAGTACAGATTTTGGACTAATTTTTCTCTCTGGTTTGAGTCGACAGGGTTCCCAATATCAAGTTTAATGTCGCCAAAATGCTTCAATCTATGATTCCTATTGTTGATTCCACCGTAAGCTCACAACTTTCTCCCTATCGCATCTCTAATGTTGCACCTTTTAATCGAGTAACATGGTAGAAAGAGACGACCCGCTGTATAGTATGCAAGTTTGATGCTTCGAACTACTACGAAGAAGTGGCCAGGAGGGTTGTAGACAGTGTATTCATATCTAAGGCTTAGTGTGATCAGTTGATTTCACGAGTCTCTCTAAATCAGTGACTCGCTCTACTTAAATCACGAAAAACGTTTTTATTGCCTTTTGAAGCTCAGCAGTATCTCAGTATCGGTGCATGTGCTAACATCAAATATGATTGAATTATATCGTCTATGGCAAGGATGTAATCGAGTATCAAACCATGGCTTTCATTGTAAAATGGTAGCATCAAATTGGTCTTGCTGACACCAATTTCTTTCAGGTTGTGGAGCAAACGATTCGACCGTGCTTGTTGGAACTTCAGGAAGACGCTGATGTGGATGTCCGGTTTTTTGCTGGCCAGGCTCTGCAAGCCTGTGATCAAGTCATGTGTGCTTAACTCGAATTTCATACCTAAGACTTTATCGCTCAATGGCTGCAGTGTTCTTCCAGCAAACTTGGCATGATGTTTAGAAATTTCTCTTGCTAGTTCCTTAGTTTTCCCACACTGGTTTTGAAGTAGTGTACCAGCGCGCCCGAGTTCCAAGTAGAACGAATCAGCTGTGAAGTGCAAATTTGGCTTAGCTAGGGGGGACCCATCCGGTCGATGAACGAGTTATTGTAAAACTAGGCAAAACGACAGGACCCACCCTTCAGTTCTTCATCCACTAAAGGCCAACTAGTGAATGTGTCTTTATTAAATCTGATCCACATCTGTATTTACTCTTGTTTGTATATCTTCTACAGGAGGATTCTAGTGAAATGAAGCCTGACTTCGCAAGTGCGGACTTTCAAGTTGTGGTTAGTTTCGGAATAGATCTGGAGGAATTTTTTTGCCAATTGGCTTGTTTTGCGCTTTGGTTACACATTCCTGACTATGGTTTTGCTAACTCTTTTAAGATGCTGTCCGTGACGATCATTTTTATGGGGTTCGGGTTCGTTCTTAGAATAAGTTTGCACGGAAAATGTATAACTTAGTATGCAAGTTTGATTTCAATTGCTCTCAACAAAGAACTTTCATCGCATGTTGTAGCAACGAGGACCATTAGTATACTCGTCATTGGAATGGCACCTGAATTTTCTATGTGGTGGTTTACATAACATCGTAATTTTTATTTGATTTCGAAAATTTATCACGGGACTTTTAAAATTTCGATCGGTAGGTACTACGCAAATTATGCAATTTAGAAGATTGGCAATTGGAGTAATACTTTAGAAATAGGAGAGGATTGAGTTGGGTACTACTGCAAATTATGCAATTTAGAAGATAGGCAATGGAGTAATGCTTTAGAAATAGGAGAGGATTGAGTTGGGATAGTATAGAGTAAAGGGTTGAGAGAGTGTTTTGGAGATTTATTAATTTGAGTTCCTCTACAATTTCTGCCAATAATCTACATTTACTTTCATTGAGGTTAATAAAAAAATTTGTATTGCGGGTTGTTGGTTGTACATTAGCATTTTATTGTTTTAAAATATGAAATGTTGATGCCTGGAGTGAAGAAATGCAATTTTAGGGTGTAGTGTTTGATCATTCTGATGTTTTAAGTTTCTATATTTTTACTAATATATCTAGTTTATTTTTTCTATTTTATTAAATATAGCAAACCAACATCTACTATGTCAAGGGGGTTTGATTGGTTGGGTCAAATGATAGAACCTTTGGAAACATACAAAGTAGTGAATTCTTCAATTTTGGTTTCATATTTTTTCAATAAAGATTAGTTAGTGCAATAATAGATAGTATCATATGGATGTGGTCTACAAGATTATACTTTCTAAATTGTTCTTTATAATACTTCACATTTTCTGATGTTATAAACTACTTTAGGCCTTGAAACAATAGACCTATCTTCTAAATTGCTCTTTATAATACTTCACTAATATTTGAAGTTGTAGACTACCTTGAAACAATAGACCTATCACCTAAAAGATGTGATAGATATGTGCCAAAATAATTTTTTGTGAGAATCATTGGTTGCATTCCTTTATTCTACAAGAATACTAGAAGTCACTTGTTAGACATTTTTTGTCCTTCGTTGTACTCCACATTACAAGGTTGAAAGCATGTTTGTTCAAACTAATTTCAAAATTGTGTTCCAAATTCTAAGAGGGCTAAAGAAGATGATTTCAAAATCATATTTGATACTTTATAAAGGGCACTAGTATTTTCAAGAGAGAAGGATACCAATTTGGTAATGAAAACTCATGAATCACAAGGTTTTTAACTCCCCTAGTGAATATTGAAATATAAGAATGAGAATGATTTGCAGTTTGTTGATTCAAAGTCCCAAACATTTACTCTAAAAAAATTTCCAATTGAAGTTCAGAAGTGGAGTTCTCCCTCTTCCACCTCAAGAAAATCTGAAGAATATACGGTAACTTGGTTGGGTATTGTCTTTCATTCAGAGTGATGTAGTCTCCATCTACCATCATATTGTGATTTTTGTTAATATTTTGGCTCTGAATAGAAGGGGAGGTGACTTTGGCATTGACAAATGCTACATGTGAGGTTTGAGTAGGATCTTAATAAGAAAATGAGCCGGTGCTTCAGGGATAAAGCCTCTCGTGGCATAGCTGTTTATTGAACTTAAATTAACTTCTGCATTGAGTTAGAAATACTATTTGTGCCGTTGAAGACCATTGTGAGTTTGCTGGAATAGGAACAAGGCCAATACTAACCACTAGACGTCACTATTTAAACCCAGTTTGCAATGGATGTACAGTACAGTATGGAGCAGGACCTCATTTCTACAATGCTTGCAACTCAAAGATAGCAGGAAGTGGGATCGACTCAGAAGAAATACAGCGATGAATTCAGAGTAGGAAAAAACCTACAGTGAGTGCCCCACAGGAGACTTGCGTAATAGTATCTCACAGCTCACTACCTACACTGTAATAGCCGAAACACTAGCTGATGCCGCATCTGCAATTCTTTCATGCTCCTTGTTCAAAATCTGCAACACCAGAATTAATGTGAGATATTTCTACAGGTCAGTTTTATGCGAATCAGTGTTACAAACGTTAGAACAAACTGGAAATAAGTTTGAATAGAAAGCCAATACTCATCACAATCGCAGCTTTTAGAAACATAAAAATCAAAGAGAGTCGCATGGACGATGACACCAAGGGTTCCCTGAAATAGCATCCTGGGAATAAAGAGAAACATAGCATCGAAGGGTACCTTGTTGTTTATTAGGTTGTGTAGAGCAATAACACTCCGAATAAGGGAGGAAAGGTAAATCACCAACATCATGTCATTTGTTTTCACTGCGGTATCAAAACAAGTGTTAAAACATGCACACTAGACCTTCTGAAGTCCTCCACATTGTAACAGTAAAACAAGATTCAGTATCCTAAAATTTCCATCACGAATATATGACAAATACAATCCCCAAGCATGACGTCCACCTATTGACTCTTCAAGAGCGACAGGATCCTAACAATAAAGCCATGCCATGCCATGCCAACGAGATAAACTTTTCTTAACATGTGGCTTTTGGAGCAAAACGTATGTTCTTGTGAATTCACGCCTTTAGTCAAATTAAAGGGTACGAACGTCACTCTGCCAAGAAGGTTATATCACAATGAAGAACTTCACGAATACAAATGTACAAAACTCACCAGCAAAGGACTTAACCAGCTCATGAACATTGAGGTTGGGTAGCAGGTTGAATACATCCTGCTCAAAAGAAGGGCAAATTCTCAGCACATTGAATCCCCAGTCTACTGGTTATACTAAAAAAGGAACACCTGTACCTCAAGCTAAGACAGTAAGGTACTGAAACGAGGGAGGAGGCTTACTTGAAGATGGTACAAAATTTCATGATTCAAAGGCAGTTTGCCCTCCACGACAAGCTCCAGGTAAGCATGGATTTCCTTCAGCCGTGCTTCCAATCCCTTCAATGCCACAAGCTTTCCTCCTACCTGTGCCATGTTCGATAATACTGTTAGGCTGTATTATCCCAGCCACTTGATAAAATAGTAGACGAGTTGATTAATGCAACAGTGTAAAAAGAACTACTGGTACTCCTCTTCAAAAAGATATATCGTACCTCTGTAGAAAGTGTGCTGATAGTCGCATCCTTGACGTCCCTAAGTAGATGCTCCACACCTGTAAAACAGAACATAGAACATGTTCATCAAATTCCTCTTCTACAAACTCTGATTGTTTAACGTACGCTAGCAACCCTCCCTCACATAGAAGAGAGCAACTAAAACTTAATCCCACCTACACTGCATACACAAAAACCTTGTTAAAATTCGCAACAAGGCACTTGACATCAATAGCTTTAAAGCTCTTCCCACAGTGCTGCTGAAAAACTAACGCTATTTTTCCAATTCTCCAAATGTCATATCCTGTAATATAAGTCCATGACTGAACTTCTCAATCGCAAACAATTACATACCAATTTCCTCAGCTTCGTAGGCTCCAATCTCAGACGCAACATGCACAAACGCCTTTTGACTTTTTTGTGTGGCATCCTGTACATAGATCATGGGCCAACTCAATTATGCAGGGCTCAGAATTAAAAGGCATGGCTCAGGACATATATCTTTGAAGGAATATGTCAACAAATGATATACTAACTCAAATTTTATACCTGAACTTGCACGACACAGATCGTGTACTGCGCATGAGTCCCATTTCTCTCGGGCAATAGAGGGCTCATATATACTACGTAGAAGCTGCAACAGACAAACGACCCGCTAACAACAAATTTCACTGATGTGTTGAGGTCCTCAGTGCATTTCACACCCTGCATGAAGGTTGAATCCCAATGTAAAATTCCTTGCCTATGTGAGTCGAGATATTTACCTCTTTGACTTCCTCAACCGCATAGTAAGCCTTCGTTGGAATACCAAGCTCCCGAGGCTGTACATCAATAATCACCAGAACTGGATTTGGACAATAACTGCAAGAACAACACAACATGAACTTGACTAATCGGATAGAATCTTTACATGCTTGCAATTGTTGCCGCATTCATGTTCCAAATGATGAACGTATGGACAATGACGAAAATGATCCCCTGGTGCAAGTTCCTAAATGATAAGAGAAATACCGACAAACTGGACAGAAGAAAACATAATGCTGTAATACTTACTCCCGGAACAATTCATGAATGTCAAGATCGTTCTCTCGAAGCTTAGGCCCGGTGCTGTACCACCCTATCACATGTTCCTTAGCTGTCCAATCAAGACTGAAACAATTTAGTTTCATCACAAAAGAGTCTAACAGACTCAGCGTATCCGTCACGGATCATCCATTGTTCAAATTGCTTCAAGGCGCAAGGTAGATGATACGAAAACCGTCTCCTACAATGAACCCTGTTGCCAACAGCAACTCGTCTATTCGTACAATTGGTCATACACCTTAGCAAGCGGAGTAAGCATGAACAGCTCAAATGATTAGGTCACTAGAGAGCTGCGGAGGGATTACTTTGTCTACTTTCACTTATTGTTCTCTACAACCCCTACCTTGAAATTGCATAAGAAATTCGAACATAGTGATAAAAAAAATAACTCAACAGATTTGACTCTTGTACCCAAAGATCCCTCCACAGCTCTATACATCTCTCAAAATTCGCACTCCATTATATTTAAAATGCTTAAAGTGACGCAAATTGTACCCTATACCTTAAAAAATAGGATTCTCCATACTTCCAGGAGTTCGTGAAACATAAAATGAACAACAAAAGCATGATATATTCAAAATCATTATTCCGTTAGTAGAAACTACCAAAGTATAAAACTCCACGCAAATTAAAAAGTCATAGGACTGTTATTCCGCCTCGAGATCGTCACTCGTTACATAGTCAATTTTGATTTCAAGCTACCTTTTCCATATTTACACAGCAGAGTACTGACAAGAATGACTTGAAGAGGAAGAGCAGTAGAAGGTGTACCGTTAATTCTCTTGAACATGTCGAACATAGTCTCATGGTAGTTGTGATCCAAGAACCAAATGCTGGCATCCTTATCGTCTTCCTCAAATGGCACTAAATTCAGAAAACAATCCCCACCCCAAGCATGATCAAATCTTCAGCACCAAGTTACATTACAAGCACCAACGGCATGGAATTCCAATTAAGGAAGACGATCCTAAAACTATTAGGGACCTGATCCCGTCTCCTATATTGACCCCTGCTCCCAACAGCATTCATCTTCATACACTTGGTTGGACTCATTTGCAACTGATGTAAAGCATCACGCGGCTAGATTTCTATGAAAACTGATCTTGAATGCAAATGCGGTTGTCTAATATCCCTTCAATCGTGGTCAACATCCTCCTACTTTGAATGATTGCATAAGAAATTCATAGAGTAATAAAATTTTGTTCTGGTACCCAAAGTAGCCCCTCCACAGCTCTATAGTGATCTCCCAATGAGAACACACTCCTCCATATTGTTTAAAATGCTTAAAGCGACGAGAACAGTATATACAACCCGCAAAACAAGCTCTCACTGCCTTACTAAAGCCAAAAACCCTAGACACCAAAATCAACAAAGAAATGACAAAATCATCACAAGTATCTCGACCAACTCCGTCTCTGACTCTTCCCACATCCCAAACCCTAAAACACACCCGTCACCGCTCTACGAAACAGAATTCGATCAACACAACGCCATAACCCTAAAAAATTTTGAGAGAGCAACCAACCTGCATAACTGTTGGTGATATCAACACGCCCCCGGAAAGTCGCCCCAAGAAGCACACCCAGCACGCGCTTGCGAGTGTCCTTGGCGACCCGGTTGTAATTGTCGACAATACTCAAGAGTACCAACGGATGCACCACCACCTTCTCTATACCAGTGGCCCCTGCCACACTCGTGCTTATAACGTCCATCGTCACAAATCACCTCCGAATGACAATCTTTACCTCTACAGCCTCAAATCAGAACCAAAATTGGTGCAATCGGAACTGAATCTGAAGCAAAATCGCTCAGGAATCTCTTGATGAAATCGACGGGAGTTCTTGCGAGACAACTGAGGTTGAAGCCGAAAGGGATTTGAGGAGGGATGTTTAGGTTGAAAATGCGTAGCAAGTTGGGGAAAGCGGTCAAACGTAGAGAGAAAGCTAATGCCCGTTCACGCTCGGACACAGGGTCTCCCGGGTATCAAAAGACAGACCCAGGTATATTGACGGGTATATGGGCGAGTGCTGACCAGCAGTGACCCATTTTTTATACCTCTAAAGCTACTAATCTTCTTCTTCATATTTTTACTTATATCTTTGTACGAAAATATTACTTACCTCAATTACATCAGACTTCCGTGTGGAGTAGAAAATTGGAACACAAATTTCAAGTTTTTCATGATAGAATTTATTTTGGTCAACTTTCATAATGTTTATGCTTTTATATGAGCAAGAAAAAATTACATTTAAGGAGTAGCTTTATCTTGTAAGTAAGAAAAAAATTACACCTTAAGTGTAGCTTTTTCTTGTTGTCAAACTAAAAGCAACCCAAAAATCAAGTTTAATGTTAATATTAGTTTTGAGAAAGTCAGAAACTTATTCCCCTTACTTTTCAAATATTTCTCCCTAAATACATTTTAGCAAACTATTCTAATTCCCCTCTTGCAAATATTGCACACATCCATGTGCAGTTTCAAAAAAAATTGTCTCTTATTCAAAGTTCAACTAATTCTTATACATGAAAGTTTGCCCTAATTGTAAAAGAATACATAGCAAATGTTTTTTAGCACATACGATAGTTACTCCATTTGCTAAAAAAACCATCCACAATTAATTTTTTTCAAACTACAATTCTTGCAATTTTATTCAAACATAAAGATATTCCCTCAGTTTCCCATTCAAAACAAAGGTATTTGATAATCATTATTATTTCTTACAAAAATTTCCCCTATGTTATGAGCCTTACAACATATAAAGTACCTTACTCAAGTGCCTTTTGGAATATAAAGTATGTTCAACCTATAAATTCCGCCTTTAGGCTTGAGACACCTTATTTTCAAAAAAGCCTCAAATAGACACCTTATCCTACATCCAAAGAATTTTTCCAAATATATTTAAAGCAATCCACCCTATTTCTACTACTTTATATAATTTGATGTTTTAGAAACATAAACAAAGGTCATTTTTTTCCACAAAGGGATAATTAAGAACAAAAACAATAGAAAATTGAATAAAAATGTTTCAAAGAAAGTAAATAATTTTTATAAATTTTGGAATCAATTTGCTAGAATAAACATAACTACCACAAAGACCCTTCAAAATCATGGAGGAAAAATTATATAATCTTTCTACCTTTGCCTAATATGAGCATATTCAAAATAAAAAACCACCTTGCCCAATGCCCATCATCGCCCTTCCCACTAGCATAAAATTATTCCTAAAAGTTCCATTATTCTAAAGCCACCATTTAGTAGTTGTCTACCACCACTTCTACTTTGATTTTTGCCACACTAGTGCTTCAAATTGGCCACTATCTACTAAAATTGTTCTTCCTTGAAGAAATGTTAAACTAAAGATGATTTGTTGTCGGAATTAGGTACTTATGAATAGTGGCAAAATAGTCTCATGCTAGAAATAGAGTGGATTACCATATATTATTTTGTGTAGCTACAATAAAAGATATAGGATATATAGTTGCATGTGAATGTATCTCTAAATATATACCAGTGATCATAAAATCCTATTCATATCTTTTCATTCATATTTGTATATCCAAGGTGGATCCAAAATAATTTATCTAAAAAATTAATATTGCACCCCCCCCCCCCCCCTCCCAAATTTTCAAGGCAGAAAAATGACTTGTATTTTGAGGGAATAGTAGAGATTGAAATAATAATTTTTTGGGATGAATTCAAAGATATTTGAGCAAATCATCAATCTAAGAACTTTGTTCATCATACAAAATATGGACTTTTGGGCATTTAAGATCAACTTCATAATTTAAAAAAATTGTATAAATATGTCCTATTAGTGCATATGACATTAATTACAAAAATTAGATTGTTTCAATTTAGTGCATGCCAAAATATTATGTTATTATATTATTATTCTACAAAGAAACAATTTTACGAGATAGTAACTTTGTAGACAACTTACATCAATTTTGAGCCTCTTTGAAATTAAAAAAATTTGCATAGTAGCTTATGAATAGTCAAATCAATCAATCAATCACTTTTCTTTGCACATTTTTGCTAAAGATATAATATCATAATCATGCTTAGTAAGTTCAAGTTATATTATTTATTTCTTGATTTTATATGGTATTTTGTTTCCAAAAAATAAATTAAAAATTTAGTGCATTTAATATTTTTTTGCTTAGTTTACTAGTTTTTGAGCAAAATTAACCTTTTAATGTTGTAGCTTTAGAAAATACTCCAAAGAACACCAAGGAGACAAATACTCTTGAATACTTTGACTATTCCAAGGAGGTTACTCTAACATTTAGAGGATTAATCTTTTAATGACTAGAAAGCCCAAATTGGGTCTCATGTTGTTTTAATAATTTTGATAAATTTATATTCAAATTTATATTTATTTTAATAATCTTTTTATTTAAACCAATGCATATAATGTTCTTCATTCAAGCTAATAATATAATTAAAAATTTCATTTAGATTATACTTTATACAATATGATCAATCAAAGTCTACAACTTAAAATCATGAATTCTTAGTATGTCAAGGGTTAATAAAATGAGGCATTCCAAAAGTCTAGTTTCAAAAATCTAATTTCAAGTCTAGTTCTAAAAGCCTATCCCAAAAATCTAGTTCTAAAAGTTTAGTTCCAAAAGTTTAGATACAAAAGTCTAGTCTATATGAAAACTTCATAATATTTAATAGAAATATCTTGTAATTCCAACTATAGCTTTCATGATGTGTTTTTTCTTTAACCTCCCCTTAATAAGTGTATTTACTATCCATTGAAAAGAGGTGTACCACCTTGGTTTGCATTAGTTGCCCCCCTCCTCTCTCAAAATTTTTTTAGGCCATTGCTTTTTAAAAAAAATGTGTACTCTCAAAATTGTTGTTGATTTTTCAAAAAATCACAAGCCGTTGATCTTGTGAAATTTAATCTCAACCATCCAAATATGAAATATTAAATGATTATTGGATATGGATATAATACTGCATACAAATATGTACCGGATATGGATACATGATGAATTGTCCCATATTGATTGTCACTATGTTGGTTTCTAAAAATTACAGGAAGGGGGAGGGGAGGAAAAAATGAAAATCTTAAAATTTTAAAATCCCAAATTTTAAATTCTTAGTGTTTGTTTGAAATTTCATAGCTAATAATTTTCTAAAAAATTTGTATTTATAGAGGCTAAGTTAGAACATATCTTATACATTGAATGCACAATGTTGTAGTTAGTGATTGTTCAAAGGTTGAGAATGTAAAATTAAGAATGGTTTAGGATTTTAATGAAAATTGCCAGAATGTTTTTGAATTCATAATTATGCAAAATTGAATAGTGAAGTTGTAGTATAAAAAGTTCGTGTCTTTGTTCTTGCAATTTAGTAGGTGCTAGAAACTAGAATTTCAAACAAACACACCCTACTCTCAAAGTAACCAAAATAATAGGTAACAATAGAAGAATTTATATCCACACACACCAAATATCTTTCAATCATAGGTAGTATGCAAATTTTACATATAGTGAATACTTAGTTTTAAGTATTTTGCATTGAAGTGAAACAATGCTTCATCAAAAAATAACTTGATTCAAAAGAATGATTAACATAAATACAAAGTGCAATAATAAGGCATTGTAATCCTAATTTAATATTGAAAGGCCAAAGGAGATTAATCACTATAAACAAGAGCTCGATGAATAGAATACATCTATTGAAGACATAGATTTCATCTATATACAACCCTCTCCTGAAAATCATAGAATTTAGGCAAGGTTAACTATTTGGGAATTAGCTATATGGCTACTGAAGGTAGGTAGAAATAAGACGGGTTTTCAAATAGGATGTCTTGCTCTACAATTAAAGAATTGTTTTTGGTGTAGTTGTGTTTGACTTACATGCTTCTATACTAATGGTGTCCAAGTTTTTGTTTTTTGGTAAAACTACTTGAATAACATCCAAACTTGAATTTGGAGTGTGATGATTTTTTTGTCTTTGATTGATGTGCTAGAATGGTTTTGAAAGATACATCATATACTTGTCATTTCTAATCCTTCAATATAGAGTTTTTAATTTGGTGCCACTAGCATACTAGAAAATCATTCAAAACATCCTTATCTTGCATTTTGATATAAACATTATAGTAAAAAATTCTATACTATGAAGCATGGTAGGATACTGGTATCTACTTTAGTGAGGAAAATTATAGCAAGTAGGTTGTTGATCTCAAAGAGTCTCAAAGGCTTATTTGACTAAAGAATTTGTTTTTCTAAATGGCATGAATTTATATTGACCATAGGGAAGCTAGATTCAAAGCTAGGAAACAAATCTTACATTAGTATCTAGTAAGGGAATGTGAGTTTTCATTATGTGAACTTAATTGACCTATTGATGAAGTTGAATAGCTTTTTTCATTTTATAAATATAGATTGTTAAAGTACCTTGGTTAACAGACTAGCTAGTTGTTTGTTTGTTGGGATATAAAATACTTCTATCCATTTTCTTTCTACCACATCCCTAACATAATTAGCTAAACCTTGAAATGTTTTGTTTTTGATGGGTGCATATTGTTCCCAAAGGTTTTTATTGCACTATAGTTGTTGCATATGATGCTAATTTGGTTCTCTCTTCATTATCTCTATTTTCTTGTTTAAAGTCCTTGTGCATAGAGCTTCTTCTTTGATTCCTATTAGAGATCTATATTTGGATTTGGTATAAGATTGAACTATGTACATTTGCTTCTTGATGCTCCACGTTTTTGGATTATTGTTGATAGCAAATATGTAGGCACTTATTGATTTACATTGGTCAAAATGTCCCTTCTAGTGAATGTCAATTTTGCCAATAAGATTCAATTGATTTGATTTAACATAGAAAAGTTCATTGACAATTGTAACAAAAATATATTTTACAATTTGTTTGACTTCTTTACAAACAAGTCAAACCCTAAACCCTAAACCCTAAACTGCTTTCCGTAACCGAAGCTCTATATTGTATATGTGGATTGGCATTGTACATGGACAACAAATTCATGGTTCATTGCATTTGTTTCTAAATTACAAGATTAGTAGTGGATAGGATTGGTTGCAAGAAAGACCAATCATTTTGTATAGCATTTTCCACAATACTCATGATTTTTTGGGGAGTACTTTATAATTAGAAAAATAAATTTTTTTAAATGCAAAAAAATGTTTAATATAGACACCTTTAAGAAAAAGTTACTCTAGGAAAGAAAAGCATAGAAAAATTGTCTAAGTAGGAGAACTAGAAAAGTGCAAAACCTCATGAAAATAGATACTTTGATGTTTTATTTATTTATAAATAGAAAAAAAAAATTCAAAGAAACTAAAAATTGTACTTTCATGAAGACTTCATCGTGAAGAGATTTCACCAAAAGAATGATCTTGAAACCATTTCTAATGTTTAGAATTGTGTGTGCAAGGGAGCCCTATCTACATGAATGTAGAAGACATAAGATAAGTTTTTTAAAGTTTTTTTTGGTGGACACATGCTTTTCTAGTGTGGGAATAGCTCACACAAATTTCAGCTCTAGATCATTAATTTTGGGTAGTCCCCAATACTAAAAAATCCTAAATCACAAAGTGTGACAAATTAGCTAAATTTAAATTTAAGAAAAAAATAAATTTTGAATTTAAAAAAAAAAATAAGTGCTCTAATTACTGTCAAGTTACTGATCTTTAAAAAAAATTCAAGTACATTGACTTCAATTTGCAAAATTATGACCAATGAAAACTCAACCACTTCAAGTGTGACACAAAATAATACTGGTCTTTTTTGCAATCACCCATAGCTTTTTATGTCTTTGAGCCATTGCAAATGTTAGAAAAAACAATGATGTATTTATTTCATTTTCATTTACATGCAAAGAAGTTGTGTAACAAATTTCTGATACTGAAAGTGATTCAGGGGGAAACTTAGTAATATGCATATTCTTGTAGATAAACATGGGGCCATCTACCTCACGCGCAATATGACACAAAAGGCACACAACATGTCTATAAGAAATTCAAGCAAAATCAATAATGTCAAAAAGCTTACCCAACTTGTTTGTGTATTGACATCATTAAATGATTGAACTATCCATTTTTTCACCTCGTTTTTTCTTCAAAGAAAATAAGTATTATAGGCCTAATTTTGCATGTACTATGTGGGATGTGAAGTGTATGGAATTGCTAGAAGTTGGATAGGGCAAATAGAAAGAGACATTTGAAGTGTGAAAGAAGCCAAAGTAGGGAGGTACAATAGAACTAGAGGAAATCTCTTAGAAGATACTCCATTTCCTATAACTATTGTCCAACAATGCTAAAGAGCAAAACAATATTGCAAATCTGCAAGAATGAAAAAGACTCAAGTTGTTGCAATGTTCAACAACCAAAGATATGCCCACATTACATGCAAATGTGCAAAATAACCATGAATTAGAGTTTTATATTAAAGAAAGGCTTTAATGGACATGCACCTGAGAATGAAGTAAAGAAAGGAAAAGAAAATGAATGGGATGGCTTTGTAGCAAGCACAATACTAGTAGAAGAAGATAGAGATGCAAGTGACAAGGCAAATCCCAACGCTAGATTGGAGTGAGGAATTTGAGGGAAGGATAAGACTTCAAAATTCTCACTATTTATTTGACTTGTGCATTTAGAACATTGCAATATTTGTTGGTTTCAAAAGTACTAGTTCATGCATAGAAGATGTCAATATATTCTTAGGAAAGTGTGGTCCAAAAGTTAAGAATGAAGAACTATATAGCAATTAGTGAATTGATTTTGTAATTTTGTTTACACATGAGTAGGGAATAGGAGTGACAATGCTACAAAGCATTATAACAACCTCATAGAGTGTTCAAGGATGCAACATCCTAGCAAAGGAAGGGCTCATATGTTTCAATCTAGGATGTGTAGCTCTAGGACTATTAGAGACATTCAAAGATGAAAGAATGCATACCACTTCTAAAGAATGCACTATGAAGAAGATGTTAGGGATAGACAATAAAGGGTTTAGAAAACTTTGAAAGAGTACAAATGGTATTGGTATATTGATCAACATGACACTTCTGAATCACCTTCACCTAAGGTAAAGTATATTGCTGTGATGTAAGTATATGTAGGAAATGAGACTAAAGCTCCGTAATGCAAGTGTCTAAGTTGTCTTCTAATAATTATGTTTGCTTTTATGGTTGGGCCATTTGGGAATTATATTTTGCAATGGAAGCTTTTGCATTTGTAGAGGAAGTGGGGTGGAAAGCATCTCTAATAATATGGTAGAGGTTAACATTGTGTTAGAGCTTGATTGGTGAAACGAAGTGATTATGGTCATAGATATAGTGGGGGATGTTGAAGTAATACATTGGACTCATAGTCCAAGAAGAATTGAAGAACACCATTGAAAAGGCAATGAGCATTTACAACGTCACTATAGTAATGTTTTTGCAACTACTAAGTATTTGATGGATGACAAAGAATCTTTTTACAAAAGATAGAAGTATAGATGTTTATCCTTGAAATTATATGTAAATAGAGGAGATATTGCACAATATTTGAATTCTAGTGAATGCTCTTGGATTTTTTTTAACCATGAAAAAACAAACCGGTGACCACTAATATCAATCCTATCTTTCACTCTATTTTTTGCTATTTTGCAACTAGATATGAATGAAAATTTATATATTCATTTTTAGAGATGTAGTCATATGTCTAATACAAGTTATAAAATTTGAAATTTTAGAGGTAAAATTTTGAAATTATTATGAATTCTTTAAGAAAAAAAATGAAGAAAATTCACTTCAAATACAAAATATACTTAAAAAATCTAAAATTTTCACCTATGGATATATATTATAGTGTATTATATCATAGTATAAAACAAATTTACTATGTCATTAGAATATTAGAAAATCAACAAATTATAGTAACATGTCCAGAATACAAATATTGCTATAAAATATCAAAATTTATAAATTTTTCAAAACTTCCACTTGATACACTTCATTTCATTACTTGGACTCAAATTCAAAAAAGCATCATTTTTAGAGCTTAAATTCACATCAAGAGTAAATAGCAAGAAATGCACAATGAAAATACATATCTCAGAAGGGTGATTTGTGAATTCAACATTATCTTCTTCTTTAGAAAAAGTCAATAGTACCACAATGCACAACTTTCCAATCACCTATTTTTTTTAAATGTACTCCAAAAATAGACTTCCTAAATAAAAATGAATGAAAAAACATGTTTTTTTCATCATATCCTACCATATGGGGTGAAATAAATTAAGGACCTTTTACCATGCTTTATCAATGGGCATAAAAAACACCAAAGACAAGAAGAGTTCTACCAATTGTCTTGGCAAAGTAGATGAGTGGAGAAGGATGATTTCATGTTTCACCAAAAATGGGAGTGGACAATTGTATTGGTTGAAATTGGTCAATCTTGAGGGAATCATTACATGAGTAGAATTCTTAGTGAATCCTTAGCATACCCACATACCCACTAGTTTTATATGATAGTACAATTGCTCACTTAGATCCTATAGCTCTCCTTGTGAAATATAAAATCTTGTTTTTCCACTCACCCACTCCAACAAGACAAAACATTTTTTGTCTTCTAATCCTTTTTTCTACCCACCAATGGTACATGACAGGAGGTCCTTAATAAGCCATCTTCAGGTGGTGGTTTTCCATCAGTCTTCAACGACAGCAACTTACATCCAAGGTTAAAATATGATGAAACCAAGTGCCGTGTGACTAATTGAGCAGGAGTTCAAAATCAAAATACATTCCATACCGTATAATAAGCCTAAGGTAGTAGCACCCATAACCGTGATTTTAATGGATTTGAACATGATTTCTATTAATAAACATCCAACAAATTATTGGACCCTCTTAGCAAGAGAAAACAATTCTTGTGCACTTTTGAATGTATTATTTGGACATTATAAGTAAAAGTTGTGAATTTTTAAACTCTAAAGGACCAAACCATGTTTTGGGATAACATAACAATTTTTGGTGGCTCACTACAAATGGAATTTTTTTCTTTGAAATTTTCACAGAACATGTGCATGAGGAGTAGTTTTAAGGCCCAAATTTTTTTTCATTGCTCGACAGTTAGTTTGAGCAGCTAAAAAAAACTTCTTTAAGAATCATTTTCTTAAGAATTAGAAGTTTGAAATTGGTTCTCTAGATTATGTAATCTAGAAAGCTTTGAATCATTCCATTGTGATTAATGAGATGAAAGTTATGAAGAGTTTTAGTTTGCATGTACTTGTGGAATTTCTACTATAAAGTAAACTTTGAAATCCTTTATTTAACTGAATTTTCCATATTTTAAAAAAAAAGGTGTAAATTATATATTACAATAGTACAACCATTGGAATTGGCATTTTCCAACTCTATAAATAAATTATTAACAACTTAGTATTTTGAATCAATCTCTACCTCTTTCTACTTCCTATTATTTTCCTATATGTTGTACATTCCAAATAATGTGAATTTTTCCAAGTATGTAGCCAAATTATTTTGAAGAATGAATCCAAAGAAAAACCACCTAAACCACCATTTTTTCATACAAATGTAACCTTGTGGACTCTGCAACTATCCGTTTTTTTTGCATGGCCCTCCCAAAGGAATTTTGTCAATTTAAATGCTAATATCTTGCAATCTACACAATGGAAATTTCTTGAAATTTTTTCCACATCTTTTCAAACCAGCTTAGTACAAGATTCTATAGTTAAATGTGTCCAAAAATATTTTCTTTTTTATAAAATTTGGTACTTGTACTAAAAATGGCAATTTTTGAAGCATTTTGGATGAAAACAAAGTCAAAAATCTTTAAAGGTTAAAGAATTGACTATAAATTACACCTAATAACAACACCAAGGTCTAATATTTAGATGTAGTACATCCTTGTAATCACACTCTATTCACTTCCACAGATTTTCCAAGATTTTAGATCAGACGACTATGGGTACAAAGGCAAAAAGTTATTGGTGTTGCTACTTTACTTTCTCCTTCCAGTGCCGTTTGCAGTGCCGGTCGGAGACTCCCTGTGCGGCAAACCAACCAACCACCCAAAGGAATCGAATCGAATCTTCGGGCCACCCTAGATTCCCTTGGTCCCTCCCTCCCTCCCTCCAGTCCTCCACAGTTGCCAAAAGGCCGGGACGCCGGGTTCCGATTTCCAAAGGTCAACTGAACCGGGTCAGTTGCAGTTGGGCCCCCAATTCTACTCCGTAGTAACGTCCGGCGCCAGCCACAATTGACTCCCGGCCATCCGGATGGACGGACGGGACCTTCCGTCCGTCAAAATTATCGGGGCTGGAGAAGAAAATTTCCGACTGCCCGGGTTCACCGACCACCCCCACAAACGGAAAACACCGGTCGGTTCAGTAAGCACCCCCGCTCGAACGACTATTGATTTAGTGTCAATTAGTGTGATTTATTAACAATTAAATTAATTTTATTCTACTTATTTATTTAGTAACCGGTAACAGGGGCTGACCTTTGCCTTTGTTGCAGATGGAGAATCAATTAGCTTTACCAGCCACCTGAGCCGCCAAACCGACCAAGGGAAAGAACCAAAAGAAAGGCAAAGTAACTTATTAACTTAGTGGGGATTAAGATAAGAAGGTGGGTTCCCTCCCCCCAAAATCGCCACTTTTTACTACTGTGTGCTATTAGGTAGGGACGCTTTTCACCTAGAGGCTAGGCTGGGGCCAATTTGTTGTGTAAAAAGGCTCGAAATCCTGACTTGTAATTGATTGGACAAAAGGCTGAAATCTGCACTTGTGATGGACAAAGGGCTGAAATTTATGCAATTGGCCACAAGGGGAAAATATTGGCCTTTGGGTGTAAAGAGTCCTTTATGAGGCTAGGAATTTTTGTTACGTTTACTTGTCGGCAAGCAAGAAGAGGTTCCAACGTACCAAAGAACACATCATTTGGATATTGTATGCAAAAGTTATGAAGGGTCAAAGTTTTTTTTGGTAGAGGTTCTAAAATAGTTTCTCACTGAACACACGTGCATGTTGATTTTGGAGATGTGCATAAAGTGATGATGGCAATTATAGGCAAGGTGACATTAATTTTGGGTGTATCCACCTTAGTTCATTAGATCAACCTAAGTGTGTTATTGAGGTGGTTTGCCTAAAAGGACATAGTATAACATTAACAAAACCTACGACAATATTGTAAATCCATCTTCAATGCACTCCAAAGTTTGCCCCTCTACATAAAATTTCTAATTTTTCGCTAGTTTATAATTAGAATTTTCATTTTTATCATCAAAAGTGCATCCCAAAGTACTTTTGAGAGGTATAAGAAAACTCAAAGATTTAGATATTAGACATAGAAAATAAACTTCTTCAAAAGCTAGATAAAAGATAAACAAATTATATAGGTTTGAACAAATTGTAGAGGGAGGTACTACATTGCAATCCAAATTTGGTTACAATCCATTGCAAGTTCAATGTGCCTAAATTTAAAAAAACAAGATTTTTTTTAGCCTTTCTTAAAGTTGTGAAGTTTGGTCTTTCAACATTTTAAGAAGAAAAATACATATGTATCCTATAACTTATGTTTTGTAATCAATATATTGGAAAATGAATTGTAAATATATGGGGAAAAAAATTGATCAAAATAATTTTCATATTCATCAATCAAAAATTTATAATGTAGAATGAAGTATTTGATGAAAAAAAATTTGAAATTACTAATCATTTTTACAAGAAATTGAAAATTGAGAATTCTAATGGTAAAAATGTTCTAATAAAGCAATGTGTGTATGTATATATACACATCTTTGTTTTTGTTTTTATTTGGAGATTTTAAAAATTGAGTTCAAAAACAACTTTATATGTTTTTCTACCTTCATTGACCACATAATAAAATTCATAACTTTTCATTTACATTAGGACAAAATTAAACCCATAAAGAAGCCTTGAGTTTTCTTACTAATTTTTACACTAATTGAATGAATATGAAGGTGGCCACATCCTTGTTAAAACCACCACTTGGCGTGTGCTCCATTCTTCATGATGGAACTATCACGAGATTTATGAGATCATGGAGATGAATTGGATAATGATTATGAACTTTTGAGTTCATCATGCAATTCTTGGCTCAATTAGTTAGTTGAAAAGGTTCTTTCTAACCAAACTTTTGCATTATGAAGCAGCCTCTTTGGGAGTTCAATTTTTTCCTAATGATTGTTATGATTGAATGGTTCAAATTCTTTTGTATAGGTACTAATCTAAAAAATTAAATAAAAAATTAATATTTTATAGAATGTATTTTTAGCTTCTTAATTTTGACATTGAAATTAGAATAAAAACTTATAGCCTTTGAAATATTTATTGGAATGGTGTTAAACAAAGCCTCACATGTAGATTAGGATGGTTAACATTTATCCTTAGCATTTTATGCAAAAATTTCAAAATATGAAGTCAATAGAGTTTGCATGAGTTTTTTTAAATCTCAAAGTAGGTTCAATAGTTCTTTAGGGGTTAAAAAATACAAAAGCTTGAATTTTTCTTAATAAGCATAAAATAGACTATTGTGCTTTATTTTGTTAGTAGAGCTTTGAAATACAATGAAATAATCTATGATCCTAAAATTGCCTTTGAAGTAAGGGGATAATAATTTGGAACGAAGAAGAAACCGAAGGTCATTGCACAAGTTTATTCAATTAGTGCAAAAGTTTGAATAGTGTGAAACCCACTCACTTCAATATGGATAGTGTCCAAATGAATGGTATTTAATAAGTGTAAACTTTCAAATGAAATTTAGATGAAAGTTGGATGGAAACTACAATGCTTAAAATAGTTTGAAAATAGTGTCAACCACATTATATTTTTGGAAACTTTTCATTAAGATAGAAAATACATTAGCTTTTTGATAATTTCATTTTCATTTCAATCAATGCTCATGAGCAAAAACTATGCCATTCTAAGTAAGGAAAAGGATTGCCTCAAGCAATAAATAAAATCTACAAAAACTTGAAATAAATTTTTTTTTAAATTATTTATCATTGGTTATATTTTTCTACATGCAAAGCTTTGACTCACTTCATTGAGACTTGTGATGTGAATGTTATGGAGCTTCTTGTTTTATAGGCAATCATGGCATCTATTTGAGAAAACAACATATTGGATTCATTTCTAAATTTGATTTTATATAATTTTGGAAAGAAAAAATTCTATAAAGTTTAATATATTTAGAAGAACAATCTCACATATTGGGACTAATGTAATGTATTTCAATTTCACCTTAGAGTTATTAGTAATTTATTTTTTCCTTCAATCTTATATCTATTTATACTTAACAATTTTTTAAAGAATGAAAATCAAGTATTTCTATTGAAAAAATTCATAGAATTTCCAAGTCAATTATTCAATTAAAAAAAATTTAATTCAAAATTTGTAGTATAAAAATTTTAAGCTAAGAAGATTCAAAGTCTTATAATCTAGTTACACAAGGTATAAGAAAATCCATTTTCTTCACTTTAAACACAAATATTTTGCAATCAAAGTTTCCTAAAATTCTTCAATAGATAATTATTCTAGTCTAGAATAAGATCCAACAATCAAATATGCAAAAATATAAACTTTATTAAGTGTTTGTTGCTCTCTGCTATAGCAACGACAATTTTTAGCATATTTTGATGGATAAAAGACCTTGGGACTTTCAAGATTAAGGTTGGAATGCTTTTTGAGCCTTATTTGATTTCAAATTCAAAATTCATGATGAATTCGTCAAGAATCCAAAAACATATGAAACAACTTGCACTAAATGCAATTTCCAAAATTTTTGTAAAAAAATATTACTAAAAATCATATTTCAAGGAGTCTAACATTCCAAAAATTGAAACTAGACCTTAAATGGTTCTTTTATACACCTCCTACATGAGTGGGAGTTAGTGCCAATTAAGATGGGGTTGCAACAATTGAATTAGCCTTGAAAGGACCACCCTATCACTACAAATTTAGACCTCTTAATCCTTGCCTTTGAGTGTTGCCATTCTGCAATTATATATGAATGAAATTTATTTTAATTTATTTCTTAGAAATGAAATAAAATATCTCATATGAGTTTTAAAGTATTTAATTTTTTGGTAAAATTTTGAAAGGCCTTTTAATTCTTTGAAGAAAAAGTGATGAAAATTCATGTCAAATATAAAATGTGATCAATAAATTTAAATAATCACCATAAGTATATAATGGAGTCTATTACATCATGGTATAAACCAAAGTTATTATATCATTATAAAATTATGAAATCAACAAACCATGGTTATAGGTCTAAAGTTCAAATTGCAATAAAATATTCATATTTTCATATTTTCAAAAAATCACATTTGATAAACTTCATTTCATTAGTTGGGCACAAATTTTAAAAATATCATTATCAAGGCTAAAATTCACATCAAGAGTATAAACAAAAAGTAGCTAAAATATACTACTCCAAGGGTAATCCAAAGATTAAACATTTTATTCTTTAAAAAACCACTAATGTAATAGTAAGGGAATATTTGATATTATTCACTTAAAATGCATTCAAATACCTCCCCTGGCAAAATTAGATGAATTCTTTTTTGTCCATGTTACATTCCATCTTAAAATCATACAAAAGATACAAAATGCCTTCAACTTTGTTTTAGAGTTAAACTTAGAAAGACGCTAAAGTAGCCATACCCAATACCAACCGCTAATCTAATACCACCCAAATGTATAGTTGTCATTGATTTTAGAGTGAGAATCTATGATAGTACTATATACCTTAACTTCACAATATTAAGTCCAAGACATTTAGTTTTTTTTCCTTTTATTTGGGATAGAATATCCAAAAAAATGATACACTATCCACTACATTTTAATAGTGACAAAATGAAGCTTTTCAAGTAGAGTTTCTTCTCAATTTACTTGAAATGTTGAAAAAATTCCTTAAAATAAGCATTTTTGTAAAGTTTGAAGTTCAATGGTTTTTAATATGCACTATAAGAAACTTATGCTTTAGGTGACTAAAGACATTAATATTGATATATGGTGAATTTCATTAAAAAACGGTATTTCATGTGCCTTTTTTACACCTTGACATCTAGGACAAATATACATTGCTAACATTGAGGTTTGTTTTAGATTTCGAAAATTTAAGACTAATATAGATATCAAACTGAGTAGTCTAAGAAATTTAAGATTAGTATAGATTTTAGATGTTTAGGAAATATATAGATTTCAAAAATCTAGTGTTGGTATAAATCCTAATACAAAAAAAGTGGTTCAAACTATGCGGTCTGAATTGCCTAAAGTGCCAAATTAACAAAATATTGCCATTTTAATGAAATTGGCCATATATAAAAACATGGATTATTACATTGAATGTCATATATAAAAATATGGATTATTATAATGAATGTCATTTAAAATTCATCACGTAAAACACATGTTTCTTATAGTAGTGATTGATTTGTATTGGATATGAATTTTTTTCATTTTTTCTTCAAAAATTCATGATAATTTCAATTTTTCATAAGAAAATTTGAAGATTTTATGACAAATATATTAAAAAAATTGATTTCATCTTTGAAAAATAAAACCAAAAAATTTGCTCATAAATAGGAAAGAAATGAAGGATATAAAATGAGGGACTTTCAAATTTGACTCTAGAATCATTCACTCTGTTGATTAGAGGTTCAGTTTGTGTAGTAAAGTAATTAGGGTGTTCTAAAAGCAAACTTGCTCTGTAAGTGACTTCTAACACACATAAACCTTTAAATTTTTTCTTCAATGTACCAATAGTGAGCGCTTTCAAAAGGTGGATGCTTTTAGTGCCCCCTTGCATTTCAACTTCAAAAACTTGTAACTAATTCCACAAAGGTCTAAAAAATATGAAATGACTTGGGTTCAATGCCAATTCCATTTTTCTTCCCATAGAAATTTACTAGAAATGGTTCCAAGGAGAGTTGATACCTTCTCCTAAAATGCAATCAACTCTTAAACGGTAGCTTAGAGAGCAAATTACCTTGATGCGGGAGGGAAGGCTTTTTATTAGGATTTTTTTTAGAGTTTCTCCTTTTTTTGAAAAGCAATGATTTTTTTGGTAAAGAATCTTGGACAAAATATTCTTACTTTTCAATGGATGAAATTGCCAATTTGCTACCAATTTTGGGATGGTTTCACTCTATTTTGGATGAATAGATGCATTTTCATCCATAGATTGCAAGCTTGCAATCTTCATCCATTTCCAAGGATAGATTGCAAGCTTCATCCATTTCCAAGGATATAAATAGCTTCCTCCTTCCAGCGATTTTCACTTTCTGCACTGCTCTAAATAAAATATTCTTTTTACAGATAACATGAGACCTCATGAATCATGTCCGTGAAGTGGTCGGTTGGCCAAGTACTAATAAGAAACCGATGCGGTAGTTTCCTCCCAAGACAGTACTGTAATCCACAGACATGTGGGTTGTATGCTAGTAATCAGTCCTCCTTCCGTTCGTAAGTAGGTCCCATGCGCATTCTAATTGTGTTGCATGTCTGCTTCCATTATTCTCCCTCCATTGCCCATGATGACTCAGACATTTCCCCAATCCGAAGGTGGGAGTCATCAATAACTTAATTCAGTTGTTGTAACCCCCGGCAAGCAAGGTAAGGAGGCAAGCAGGCAAGCGCTGCACGGATGACTGCAGTTGTGCGAAAAGATACCCTCCAACTCGTGGAATCGATCCCGGATTCCAGTACCAAATGCGGCAGCAAAACATTATTAGGTGGTGGTTGCAAGGGCAGTCATGCAGGGAAAAAGGGTAAATATATGAGGCGGGGAGCTTCGATCCAGACAGATGACCGACGAAGAGCCCCGGGTTTCAGTTGGGCAGGAATTCATTGATCTAGTCTATCTAAGTTTAGAAGAAGGAGAAGATGATGATGCATCATTCTGTAGTGAAGAATGTGTGAGAGATAGGTGACGGAGTTTTATTTTACTTATACTTGGAGTCAATTCAAACGAGATCAACTCTTTTCTTTTGCGGGTTTGGTGGCGAAGCTGAGGTTGCTTGTTCTTTGATTCTCTCCGTCTCGGCATGCTGACGGAAAGTCTCTTTCTTTGTTAGTTTGTTCCGAAAGAAAATAATAAGAAGATACATCATTCTGTAGCGAAGAATGTGTGAGAAAAGAAAGTTGGAATAGCCGGGTGAGCTTTTATTTCACTTATACTTGGAATCAATTCAAAGGGAGATCAACTCTTTTTCTTTTGCAGGTTTGGTGGCGAAGCTTAAGGTTGCTTGTTCTCTGATTCTCTCCGTCTCTGCATGCTGCCTGACGGGAAGGTCCGGTCTCTCTTCCTTTGTTAGTTTGTTTCAAAAGAAAATAATAAGAAGATGCATCATTCTGTAGCGAAGAATGTGTGAGAAAAGAAAGTTGGAATAGCCGGGTGGGTTTCTATTTTACTTCCTTAGAGTCAATTCAAAGGGAGATACCACTCTTTTCTTTTGCGGGTTTGGTGGCGCGAAGCTAAGATTGCTTGATTCTCTCCGTCTCTGCATGCTGCGTGACGGAAGGTCCGGTCTCTTCGTTTGCTTCAAAGAAAAATTAGAAGATTCATCACTCTGTAGCGACGAATGTGAGAGAGAAGTTGGGAATAGGTGATCCAGTTTTATTTTATTTGGAATCAAAGTTAAGATCAACTCTTTTTTTTTGCGGGTTTGGTGGAGAAGGTTGCTCAGTGAGTTGTTCTTTGATTCTCTCCGTCCCTGCATGCTGACGGATTGAAGGTCTCTTCGTTTGTTTCAAAGAAAAAAATAAGAAGATGCATGCATCATTCTGTAGCGAAGAATGTGAGAGAAAGTTGGAATAGGTGAAGGAGTTTTACTTTACTTGAAATCAATTCAAAGGGACATACAACTCTTTTCTTTTGCGGGTTTGGTGACGAAGCTAAGGTTGCTTGTTCTTTGATTCTCTCCGTCTCGGCATACCTGACGGAAGGTCTCTTCCTTTGTTGAAAAGAAAAGAAAAGAAAAATGAGATAGATACAAATCTAGTGCAAAAGAACAGAAGAAGAAGAAGGGTAAGGGAAGAAGAAGAAGGTAGTCTGCTCTTAAAGTGACCTTTTAAGACCTGATTGCATTTGTGTGTGCAGGAGTGGGGAAGCTAAACTTGTTGAAAAGATTTTCAGTAAATTTTTGTTCGGAAGAAAAATGGCATTGGCATTGAACCCAAGTTGTTTTGTATTTTTTGGACCTTTGTGGAATTAGTTATGAATTTTTGAAGTCAAAATGTAAGGGGTCACTAAAAGCAACAACTTCTTGAAATGTATCCTTGTAGAACATTGAAGAAAGAAAAATGTACCTCTCTATTAGTGGCATCTTTTAGAAGAGGGTTGCTTTTAGAGCACCCTGCCTTAAGAGCACCCTACCTTAACTCCAGTTTGAAAGATTGGTGTGAATGAAGTGTTTTAGGGGTATTAAAGACATTCAACCATTTGGAATTGGTATCAATGCATGATGCTTCATTGTGAAGTGGGTACAACCCAAATCACACCTTGCGGAAATCTACCATCTATCACTATGTAGTACATCTCCAAAATCAATATGTAGATATGATGGAAAAAACAATTTTAGAACATCTACCAAAAAAACTTTGACCCTTTGTAACTTTTGCATTAGGGATCCAAATACACATTACATTTTTTGATGCATTAGAATCTCCTTTCTTTTGCTAACAAAAAAAATATGAAAATTTGACTAGTCTATCAAATAGTAACTAGGCATAGTAGCAAAAAGTAGAGGTTTTTAGATACCTACCTTAGATATTGGTCTAACATGTCCCTCGATGTGGGTATATTTGTCAAATTTTGCATGTATATTTGTTTGTAAGTTTCTGAAATTGCAAAATATTTTGCAACCACATTTATTTTCATTTAAGGGAGCTTTATGTCTTGTGCTTATTAATGTTATGTACTTAATGAAATATATATTTTTAAAAAAGAAATAGAGAAAAAATCAATACTATTCTACTATAACATTATTCATTAGACTCCAAATTTTCCGAAGACTAGAGAAGGATTTCAAAATATTTTGTTGACGGTTGGAGTTGAAAATCAACAAATAGGTGAAGGTAAAGGAAATTAGAAGTAATTAGCAAGAAGAATTTTAAAGAACTCCTAAAGGGCACTAGTAACAAGTCAGAAAGGAAATACCTTACATATATTGGCAGGGTTGATGAATCTCAACGTCCGCCCCAAAATAGCGTCCGTTTTTCGAACGTCCGGACGCAGCGTCCTGATTGCCGTCGGAAAGCGGACGGGCGGGGCAGACAGACAAGGCGGACGGCCCGAGGCGGACGCCCAGATCGTGCGGACCAGATCAGTCCGCGCGTCGATCGGACAACCGTCATCGGGCGGACGGGGGACAGGCGGACGCTGCGTCCGCCGGACTGCGAATGTCAGCGGACTCTGCGGACACAGCGTCCGCATCCGGACGTCCCGGACGTTCGGACGTCGTGTCAACCCTGTATATTGGGATCAAATTTGTTAGACCCCATACAAAATCTTTTCTTTTTTTAATCGAATTTTCTTTCATTTAGAATTTAGAAGTTTTATTATATAAGATGTAGAATATTTCATAACTTTTAGCATCTATACATGTACTTATAGGGTTTTATTGAATTTTTTATGACTTTAAGTACCAAGGTTCTCATAGCTTAGTAAGTTAGCAAAAGGATTGGTTATGTTTCAAATCCTTTTGATGAATAGGGTCTCTCTTCAAGGAAGAAGAAAAGGACTAAGCTTAGTAAGCTTATAGATTCTATGGATTTTTTTCATTTATAAAGCAATCACCTTTGTATGTATATTATTTAAAAATTTTAAATTTAAATTTTCTATAGTTTTTTTTGAGAATTTAAATTATTTTCATTAGTATTTTCTACACTATTCAAGTATGTCAGCAATGCCATGTTATGATTTTTGAAAATTTCATCACATGACATATTTAATTATTTTTTGAAATATTTTTTAACGAATCTAACCCAAGTGTACGGTAGAAGCATGCAAAAAATTGTTCATAATTAGACTTTGCTAAATCATTGCATATGTTTGAGCTATATTGTAGACTATTAAAAAAATTCTTCTATTTGAGGATGATTGCAAGAAACACCAATCTTTTTTCTATCATATATAGCATGGCAGACTTATCTTCCACTATAACTTTTGAAAAATGAACCCAATGAACTTGAATTTTTTTATTGAAGATAGATATTTCCATTGTAATCATATCTTTTGCTTTTCAAGAAAATTAAAAAATAATTTAATATAAAAAGGTACATTTTGCTAATTTGTCACACTTTTAAGTTTAGGATTTTTAAATACTAGGGTTGACAAAGTCTGACGTCTTGAGCAAAATCACATTCAAAAATAGGACATCCAAACTCTATGTCCAAAGCGTTGTCGAAAGGTGGATGGGTGGATGGGGCGGATGGCCACATTTTTTTTTGGATAGATCTAAGTCATCAAATCTTGCGGATGGAAAATGTAGATTGTTAGATCTTGTAGATGCCATGGTAGACAAATAGGGTGGACAGAAAAAAAATTAACAATTTAGAGTTGAAATTTTTGAAGTCTATTTCTATAGTAGATAGGCATGTTACTACCAAAGGGCATCTAAAAATAGATTATTTTATGTCCTCCATGTTTATGCAAATATGCTCTTTAGAAAACATATTTTTGAACATTGAAGATGGTTTCCAAATCATTTTTTAGGCGAAATCTCATCATTGTCAATTCTTTAGAAATGGACAACTTTTAGTTTTTTTCTACATGATTTTCCATTTAATATTAATTTATACTTCATCATATCAATTTTTTGTGAAAAAGAACCTTTTCTTCACATAGTATTGTTTATATATTCACAATTAGTCCATGATCTTATTTCAACTAATACTTATATATGTCCACAATTTTTTAATCTCTAAGGTAAGGACACCTAAAATGACCATTTTTTTCTACTCTAAATATTTTCTATGATTTAAATTGTCAATTTTTATATATTTTCTAGCTCGCAAATGACAAAAAATTTCAATGCACTTTAGAATGTATCATTTGGATACCGTATTTAAAAGTTATAAATGTTCAATTTTTTTTAGATATTCTAAAATCATTCTTTATAAATTGGTATATCTTCATTCAAAAGTTGTACATAATGTGAGTGTTGATTAAGTGGAACTTTTAGACACTTGACTTTTTAAGTATGTCCCTACTTCAAATCAAAGTTGAAAACAAGACTATGATATTAAAAACAACCCCAAAATTAATTTTTTATGCTAGTAGCTCTTTGTATAAAATTTTCACTCATAAATTCAAAATCTCATTCTTTTTAAAATTTTGAACTTAAGATATTCTTTAGTCTGTTTAATTAGCATATGAATAATGTGATATCTACACAAAATTCTGGACTTGAAATCTACATTATTTTTCCAAAAAATTGTAAATCCAACGGAATATGTAATGAAACAAAATTCTTAAAAAATATTGAATCATAGCAAGTCTAATGGTGAGAATTTTTTATAGTTGTATCAAGAAAATCTTAAGTGCATGTATTTTAAAATTAGATAAATAGTAGAAATAAAAGAACAAATATCATATGTCAATATTTAAGTGGAAAGTGGACATGCCTTAGCTAACCAAAAACAAAGTTTCTCATAATTTCACTTCACTAATGATCACTATAGGAGAAGACTAGATATATATGACAAAAAATTGAGACTCTTCTACTCAAACACTTCCTCAATTAGGAGGGTGTGATTCGGACAATTAGTTGACAACACTTGGTTACTTTGGTTGTCAAATCAAACAAAAAATGAAATGATGACTTGAGGTTTAGAAGGTCCCTTGCCACGTTGACTTTGTTGAATCCAGTCAACATAGTTTTTCATCGGTTGAGCAATCTAGACAGGTGGCGACAACTATAGGTATAGTTGCTATAGAGGCCACTTTCCCTACAAATTAAGGCACTGCAAGCCCTTCTTAATTTGGTAGAAGCATATGCTTTGTTAAACATGTGGTTGTCCAGCTAATGCATGCTATATAATAGGGTTGTCCAAATTACGAATAATGCTAAAATAAATTAGGTAGAATATTATTGCACAAACAACTTTATATTACACATAAAAAATTGTTGAATTATTGAAAATACCAAATTACAAAAATTGGTGTTCCATTGTTTGGTTCTTGCCATTTCTAGCTCTGTAGTATTTCTCTGCATTATTAGAAACTTCGATTTCTATCTCAGCATCCATACAACAATGGCTAGAACTTGCATCACTTCCATGGTGCATAGAGTCCTCCTTAAGAACATTTACAACCTCTGTGGTTGATGATGAAATCCTCATTATAGTAGTCGATAGTGTATTCCATGCTAAGTAGATGTCACGTAATTCTAAAACTGCCGAACTTTACTGTAGCATGTAATTTAGAAGAACTACAACTTTTATATATGACTAAAACATGTTGTTTACATCAACAAACGTAGTTAAAGTAGGTATATATGGATAAGAATCATACAATGGGAACCTTCTTCTCAAGTATGCTTTCCTTTCTTCCTTGGACGTCCTCATTTGTGAGGGGCTTGAGGTCCTTCATCTTCTACAAGTTGCATACCATCCTACATAAACTTCATACAATTAGTATGTATTCTTTAAATGTAGATTTCCTTCTCTAGCATTTCATAGAAGTAAGTGGTCTACCATTTTGTTAATTAGTCCTACATATTTAATTATGCAAAGGACCACAGAAAACAAGAATGTTTGTTGTTTAGGCAATGTAATTGTTCACCTACTATTCGTGATGAGAAGTCTGTATTCCACCAATTTCTTTTGTAGTTTGAGGACAAACATTGATCGACTTTGTAGCATGTACATTAGTCGATACCATTGCAGTGTTTTGTCATTCTTCTAAGGCTTGCAGACGCTCCATCATCTTCATTACTAATGGATGCTACTCTATTTGCTCAGTTGACATTGCTAACACATTTGTTGGTACATGAGATATTTGTGTGGTGTTCCTGCCACCAAGTTTGACTTCATTGTGCGATTTTGGACATGCATCAATGTTGATGTTCTCCTTGCCTTCCTCTACACTTCCATCAGCAGAATAAGTTGCTATTTGGCTTGTGATTTAGGCTGTTTGTACATGCATTTCTCTTGTACTTCCATCGGTAGAAGAACTTGCTATTCGGCTTCTAATCCAGGCTACTTGTATAAGCATTTCTCCTCCGCTTCCATGCACGACATTTTGGTTCTTCGACTTCCTTTGCGAATGACCACTATAACCTTTGTCCCTGATCATCTCATATGCAATTTCCTTTGGCTCAGGCGATCTTCGCAATTTCTTCCTCAGTCTTTTTCGAACACCAACCTCACTTGAAGGTCTTGTTCTCCCAAAGTTAACCGTAGTAGCGTTTGCCTTGCTATAGTTTGCAGCCTTTTTCAAAGTTGCTAGATTCTCAAGCAATCTATTGAGCGTTTGTCAAGTTCTGTCAGAGAGCTTCTTTGGTTTTTCTTCATGGTTTCTAATCTTTTTCCATAGCTCAGCCCTCCATAGTGTCACACTACGAGCAATAACTTCTTTAATGTACTCGAACTTCACTAGAAAGTTGTATTCCTATGTGTGTTGTATCCAATCGACAATTTCAATCAAGGCTTCTACTAGGTGTTGGTTGATATTGCCTATGACTAGATCTAAGTCGTGAGACAATAACATCAGCTCCTTCCTCCAATCTCCAACGCCCACTCCATATGGCTTCCCCATACATTTATCTACTTGTAGAAAATTGTGTTGAAGTCCTTCTTTGTGTCGCCTGTCGCCTTCTCTCTGTTGGGCAGCTTGCGCTTGCCTTTTTTCTTTTCTTTTCTTGTAGTCATTGTTGTACATAGAAAAGGGATGAGAGCAGGTCTATTGTCGACTGTCTGGATCATTGATTTCTTCTTCCCTATTTTCTTCAACATATCCATGGTACTTATGCTAAAAATATACACATCTAGAATTTAGAATATATAATGAATTTACTTCCATTGTGAAATATTCATATGACATGCAATAACGTCATTGCAAGTAAGATTTAAAAGAAACTAATATTGTTCCCCAACAATGTACACAATGAACATCTACCGCAGAGAATGGAATGGTAGTGTTGTGCATAGTTGGCACTCACCTACTATTTGTCTTTAAGTCTTCTATGCATGCCACTAGACCGAAGAGCTTCGTGAGTACCACTACTTCGACCTATAGAGGTGCATGGGATTGTTGTTGCTCTGTGAGTGTGGTAATTATCTCTACTTCCACTTCTTGTATAGCGATGCACTGGCGATCGGTGTTGCAAATGCTTTAGCGGACAGTCTTCATTATTGCCCTCGCTATTACATGGAACATGACCTCAAGGTATGCTTGGGCTCAAACTAGTTTGTGGAAAAGTTTTGGAACTACTACCTTGTCTTCCTCGCACAATGAAGACAGAGGTGGCATCTTTGGAATGCCAACACCTCCATTCAATGATAGTCTAGAGATTGCACCAAGCACACTGGTTAGTCCACCATTGGTAGGCTTCTCCACATAAAGTACTTCAAAGCATGTGATACACATGTTTCATTCATTTCGAGTTTAGTCAATCAAAATAGGCAAGAAGACGGAATTCTGTATACAACAGAAATATTTCAGATGTCATCTTCTTCTTGCAGTTATGTGCTCATGTGGTTATAGCTATTTTCATGTATTGAAGTTCAACTTACCTATATTTTTCTCAAAGTTGTTTGAGAGTCACTATCGGTTCTCTTTGCGAAGGATGCTTTTTGCCATGTGCATATCCTAGTTAAACCTGTAGGGCTACGAGCACTTGTTGCTCCTGCCATATTGCGGCTTTCTGGTGAATGAACTTGTGTTGGTGCTCTAATAGAACTATAGGAATTTGACAGCACTTTTTGTTCCTTGTTGGCAATAGAGGTGGACGATGTAGCACGCTCAATCTTTTGTATTGCATGTGAAATAGGAGCCTCCTTCCACTACACAAAGGACTCCACCGATTTCTTGGAATTGCGATGATTGTCCATACCTGGCTTTCTTATAATATCTGTTAGGCTCTTCTTGAAAGAGTACATAATTACTTGCATACTTTGTAGAACTACAATTAATGTAGACATCCATAAACACAATGAATGTGAGGCCCATCTTTCTTTACTTTCGTCTATTTTAGCGTCTACTACTTTATTATGCAAAAAATGTGCCATACCTCTTAGAGTCACATACCTTTTCAATAGCGTTTGATGTCAATGTACTCCCTGTATACCTATAATATTTCAATTCTTCTTCAACAACAAGTAGGTCATGCATTGACAATTTTGCAATTTGTGGCTAGTACATGCACGCGCTTGTATTGGGGAAAAAAAAAATATCTACCAAGATGGGCTAATAAATTTCTTTAGACTAACCATGCTATTCCTATTTGATTGATATGCTCTATTGCAAGCACATTACTCAAGATTCTATAGTTTGCAAGGGACATCTTACTAAAATTAATAGATCTTCTATAGTTGTAGTAGATTGCATTGTATTGTATTTCTGATTGTTGTCCAACTTTACTGCAATTAAACTTTTTGATAGTTTGAGTCATTGTTCTTGAACTCATGTTACTTCCGACAAATATACTTTTTCTCATCCTAACAATTTAGCAGTTTCTATTGTAGGGCTATGAAGACTTTGAACACAATTTCAAGAAATGCTACTTTCACATATTCATGGATTCATTCCCTATGACCTTCATATGTTGATTTCTTTTGAGCACTTTGTTGTTCAACGTTAATGAAGTTGTTGTTGACACAATTACCAGGGTTGACGAATCTCTACGTCTGCCCCAAAATAGCGTCCGAACGCACGGACGCTAGTGGACGCAGCGTCCCTCCCGCCGTCGGAAGGCGGACGCACGGGGCCGGGCGGCTTAGAAAACCCGTTTTGGGTTTTTTGTTTTGATTGTTTTCACCAATGAGAGATTGAGAGTGAAGTCATTTTGATTTTGATTTTTCTTATATTGCAATTGTGATTCAATAGAGTTGTATATCACTATTTATGTAAAAGCTAAAATATGAAATATATTTTTAATTTTTTTTGTTGAATTTCATTTTGATTTAGAAACAAAATCACTTTAAAATCCAGTGAGATGTATATCATCAATAAACAAACAATTTTATAATAAAATGATTGAAGAAACCATTGTCATTTGTCAACATGAGCTCCATATATCATGAGCAACTAAACAATCAAACATCTAAATTCACATCTCCACAATTCCTATGGACGCCAATCCACATCTCCTTTAACCTCAGCCCCACTACTCTCTCCTGCAGCTCTCTGTTCAAAATCTTCATTATCGGAGTCATCTTCATTGTCGGAGTCATCTTCATTGTTGGAATCAAATATCATTGTCTCCTTCAAGTCTTCTCTCGAAGTAGGTTTACTCTCTTCTTTCGAATTTAATTTTTCTTTTTTTACTTTGACAAAACGATTAAAGGCTTTTTGAATAGGAACCTTTCTTTTCTTTCTATTTGACAAAGTAGCAACATTTTCATCAAGAGGGGTCCTATTCTTCACTGGAGAGATAGCAAAAGGTTGCATTTCTCTTTTCGCTTTCACCTTACTCGATTCTTGAACCATCAATCTCGATGTAGGGTCGACATGTCCATAAACGGTTATCTCCACTTTGGCTTTTTTTTGAAGTAATAGAGTGCCGTTTGTTGATTTGATGGGTTCTTGCGCCATTCCTTTTCCTAAAATGCGATCATGTAAAGATGCCAATGGCATTCGATCACTATCCGTATCACTTAGGCTTGTAGGTGATGACGCTACTTTCCGTAGATTACTGCCTGTAGAAATTTCTTTGGAAATGTTCATTAGGCATTTTCCATATCCAAAGCTCTGAGAATCATTCAATCGTGTGCTAACAGACTTCAACGGTATTAGTGGAAGAGCACTAGATCTCGGTACTTCAAAAATTGACTTCATTGGCTCTTTTCCTTTATTACTCTTCACAATTGCCGAATTTGTGACTGCCATCCCATTCTTATGTCCTGGATGGCTTTTGTATCTTATTTGTAATGTGATTGTCAATGATGTATGCATTCATAAGCATAGAGGTTTAGGGTACATGTGCTTAAGAAATAATGATTATATGGAGTTCTTGTACATTATGCATTGGAGCAGGTATTTAGGGTGTTTTACTATTCAACATTTTCTACTTGTAAATACATTGAGGAATTACGTGTCTTCTAAATGAGCATAATCAACTAAAAAATTTGGGCATTGCAGTGCTCACAACAAGTTCCTCATCATATGAGTGGTTATAGTAATCACTACTAATCAAAGAATTGTCACTTTGCTTGACCTAATTTCTATACTGAACTTGAGGCCAAGTAATATGGCTACGTATATCACTTTCTTTTGTTCCATTTAGAGCAATGTTAATTTAGGGGCCAATATTGTGGCTTCCTTCCACTGATGACTTCCAAGTTACATCATGAATATCAATTATTCGAAGTTGTAAAACTTTGTAGGGAATGTTGAGCTCTGTTTGCACTGTGTGAAGTTTAAGAACGAGGAAATTGTTGGGCTTCTATACAAAGTGCATTCTTCAACATAGCGTGTTCAATAGTTTTAGGCATTTGTCATTGAAGTCCCACTCGAGCTATTGAGGTCACCTTTCTAGCGCACTTGTCTCTACATATGCATGACATTCACAATCTATGCTCTATATTTTCATATATCTCTTACTTTGTATTCTAATGGCAAATTTGGTGGCACAATGTCTCCAACAATTCTTGCATGCAGGCTTCTTGTATATGTATTGAGGAAAGAAGTATGTGCAACATGCTTCTATTTTCGTCGCCTTATTTGTCTTCAAAAAGTTTTGGCTGCTACTGCCTGGCTTTGACTGCAAGAACATGAATTAATGTAATAACGTCATGGTATGTTCCTTAGCTAATAGCATTGCGATACATGATTGAGAATGCCACCTTCCATAGTACATCACCAATACACAAGAGGCATTACATATTTGACCATTGTTGTTTGTTTCACATTTATTTTGATTGCATTTGTCTTTAGTCATTAAGGATATTGTGAGACTGTTGACATTAGAGGGCAATTTTCCGTCTGGTGCTTTTTACACTTGAATGTCTTTGTTGTAATGCACGTGTCGACAATTTCATGATCGTGCACGCTACAGAGCAACCCATCTTGTCATAGAGAGGTATGCGGTTACATACCTCATTGATTGACTATCATTAGAAGAGTTTTGGGGGGTCCAGAAGCCTGTTTCGGGCCTATTTCCCCACAGCTGTTTCCCGCAGCGAGGGGAACGGCCTGCTATCATTTTCTTTTTCATAAAAAAAAATTTTAAAAAAAAAATATTTTTTTAGTCTTCAAATGCAAAAAAAAAAATTTAAAATAATAATAATAATAATAATAATAATTTTTGGTCAATGACGTGGTAGGGTCTTGGCTATGTTAAACTGTTGTGCCGAACTTGTTCCTTGCATTTGTAGGCTATGATAACTCGTAGGCATCTAGAGGCCCCAAAAATCTTTTAATGTAGCATATTACTTCTCCATTCGAGTAAACGGTGTGCGAGATAAGGAGCGGAAATGTTCCAAATGTGCATTCACTTGATCTGTGGATCGAAGGAAAAATAGGAGAAATGAACTAAACAATGATAATACAATATATTCTAGTGTTGTAAGGTAGATGTCCCCAAAGAAAACTATATTGGATTTTTCAGAGAATAAGAAATGCCATTAGTCTATTTCCATACATTGCTACCTTTGCCTTGAAAAAACATATGAAGTTCGAAGTGCACGCTTGTACAACATTGTCATTGTCATATACATAATCCCTTGTCTTCAAGCACTTGCTAAGCAAGACACAAGCCTGTTGTTCACAAAAGAGAATTTTAATATATGGTGAAGATTGTGTGTCAATTGTAGTCACCTTTTTTTGCAACAGGCATTCCATTGCACACATTACTTTTGATGAAGAACCCAAAGACGTTTACAATGAAGCTATATACGAGGACATAATTATAAAGAACTTCAACAGTATTGTATAGTAAGAAATAGAGTTGCTATTGGCATGTGAAGGCATAATCTGCCATGTGAAGACACCTTTGGTGGCTCAGATTAATGTAAGTTGGCTTCACTTCATACCATTAGTTTTGATGTGCTCTTGAATATGACATCTAATATTCTTTAAATGTCATTCTCATGAAGTGATTTGTGTCTGACAACTAAACCTTGCAGTGTAGACACTAAGGAAGATGAGGAATCAAACACTTGGGGATGCATACCATCTAGAGAAGGCCGTTGCGGCTCATGAAGGCATAGAGCAATACCCTTGTGGGTGCGAGGTGTACCATGGATTTAAAACACAGCCTGTGAAGGTTGTAGAGAATCATTATCAAAAGTATGGTCGAGATAGAAAATTAACGCATCTTCTTCTCGCAAGTTGCTAAATGGAGCCTCTTCTTGTAAAGTGCTTGACAAAATGAACATGCCATGCAATAAGAAATGTACATGTGATTGTAACTAATTTGTGTTTCTACTATAGAAAAATCCAATGAACCATGTACAAGGCGGAGAGGACTGCTGATCAGAAATTGCCAATAGAAGCAAAAGAACTTGTTAACAATGATGAATAGTTTGTTGATGCTAACAACTTCTTTGACTTTGAAGGCCCTCCTCCGAACACACACGTGAACTTCGAGGAACTGGCACGGGACTATTTTGCTCAAGTAGATGAAATTCTTAGAGATGTAGGGCAACAAGAAGACAAAGGATTGGATTTTGAATATTTGTCATCAAAAGAGGACAAAGTCGACAATACTCCTAGTTTGGAGGACTTACTATGGCAATCCACAGAGCCCCTCTTTGAAGGTTCAGAGATAAATTGCTTACAGTTCAACATTATCTTGATGTTGTTGTGCACCTTATTTTCTGTAAGCCACCATTGCTTGGATGAGGTTCTGACATTCCTTAAATATGACGTGCTTCCAACCAATAACCAATGTCCAAAAGATTCGTACAAGATGAAGACCATGTTTATGAAATTAGGCTTATCACATGAGGCAATCCATTGTTGTGATTGTGGCAAGACATTGTATTGGAAGGAGAATGCAAAGCTTATAGAGTACCCAAAATGCCACAGGTCACGCTACATTGACGGATCTAGTACAATTCCAAGATAGATTCTACATTATTTTTCCCTCATCAAAAGACTGCATAGAATATTTTGTTACCCAAAACTAGCCAAACTCATGAGGTGGTACTTGGAAAACCACTCAAAAGACAATAAAATGTAATCAGCAGTGGACAATGAGCAGTGGAAATTGATTGAGGAAAAATTTCCAAGCTTCAATCAAAGTCCAAAGAACATTAGAATGGGCCTTTCTTTAGATGGAATGAATCCACATAGTCTGCAATCTTTGAAGCATTCAGTGTGGCCCATTCTAATGGTTCTGTACAACTTACCTCCTTATCTTTTGATAAAACAATTCTTCATTTGCTTGACAATGATTATACCAAAACCCAAATCTCTATTTGAAGACACTATAGATGTTTATTTACAACCACTAGTGTATGAGTTGAAGAAATTGTGGAGAAGTGCAAGAGTTGTAGATATGTCGGAGCCTCCTAGTCCGATGTGGAATTTCACAATGCAAGGCATGCTCATATGGGCTATTCACAACTTCCCTACTTATACCTTGTTGTCCATTCAGGTTGGAAAAGGATGTGCTAGATGCCCTATCTGTGGCGAAGGAACTAAATCAGAGTACTTGAAAACGGCAAATAAGACCATTTTCTTGGGTAATTGAAGATGGTTGAGATGGAATCATATGTGGAAAGGTGCATGAACCACCTTCAGTGGACAACAGAACTACGAAGGAGCACCACCCCGACAAAGTGGATTGATAGTAGTTCAATGTGGAGGATGGAGGCAATCATATTTGGAGTGTGGTGGATGTCCCAATGCAAAGGACAATCTAGTGAAAAAACCCGAAGTTAAGAGAATTAGTATTCTATTCGAATTATTGTATTGGCAAGTAAGGCCTTTCCATATCTTTGATTGCATACATGTTGTCAATTCTTAATTATCATAGAAATGGACAAAGCCACATTCCCTAATATGGGATCTACAACAACAAGATGTGCATTCTAATCCTTCCAACGAGGGCAACTCTATTGATGTAATGAAATTGTCATTGCATTTACAAGACCCGCATGTTGACAGTGATGCATGTCTAACTTCAATGGCATATTTATGTAGAAGATGTTTTAGTCCTTGTGAACTTCTAATTTACAAAAAAATTGTTGCCTTCTTCATAGCATTACCGAAATGAAGTGAATTAGTCTATCGATTGATGCAAATTGTAAGTAAACTATCACTTTGTCAAAGATTGTTTGGAGCTCTTCTAGAAATGGATAAGTCATGGCACTGACACATGAAGCGTCGATGTGCCAAGGCCAGCTGTTATGTCTTCAAAAAGTTTATTGTGAACAAAGAGTCTCCATCAGAAGTGCATGCATTAATGGATTCTCTAGTCAATTGAATACTACACTGCGTTCTTTGGTTGGGAATGACACACAGAACACTTTGATATGACTTCTTCTGTGGACCTCTCCACAACATATGTTCTATTGGCTTTGGGTATAGAATTAAATTATTCACCAAAGGTAGTCCATGGCAGTAAATATTCTAAAGTGAAGGTATATTTGGACTCGTAGGCTTACAAATTCAAAAGGACCTACAAATTTTGCTATCTCACTTGTCCTTGTATGGAAACAGGGTTGACAAGACGGTCGGACATCCGGGACGTCCGAACGCGGACTCTGTGTCCGTAGCATCCGCTAACATTCGCGGACGTCGTCCGCCTTGTCCGCCCCGTCCGCCTTGATACCCGTCCGCCCCGGTACGACCGTCCGATCGACACGCGGACTGATCTGGTCCACATGATCTGGGCGTCCGCCTCGGGCCATTCGCCCTGTCTGTCCACCTTTCGACGGCAGGAGGGACGCTGCGTCCGCTGGCGTCCGTGAGGACGGACGTCCGGGTTACGGATGCCTTTTTCGGGTGAATGTAGAGATTCGTCAACCTTGTATGAAAAGGTTGTTTTCGTAAGTAGTGAATTCTTACTATAGTCAGAGTGATTGATGGCTCAGTTATAGAAGCTCTTTACTGTGATGCCTATAATCTCCTTGGGAAAACTACTATGAGAATTGACTTTCTGTGATTTTGTCATTTCAAGAACTTCCAATGTGTCACACATTGGACCCAATGCATTGTGAGAAGAATGTCTACAAGAATTTGCTTCGAACTTTTTTTAAAGAAAACGATGGAGCCAAGTCCCAAGAAGACATGCGAGCTCACCACATTCAAGAACACCTTCACTTGAAACCAAGTAGTGATGGTCAAACCTTCTTCATACCAAACACCCCATATGTACTTAGTAGAGAAGAAAGAGAAGTATTTCTAACTACTTTGAGGAAATTGAAGTTCCCTACAAATTATGTTAGTGCCTTGAGTAGTAGAATTAGTGACGATAAGCTTCGAGGGTTGAAGTCACACAATTACCATATTTTACTGCAGCAGGTACTTCTATTGTATTTGCGGAACATAGGGGATTCCAAAGTAGTTGGCCCTATTATGCGGGTGAGCAGACTTTTCCGCAAGATTTGTACAAAAGTAGTGGATGTCAACCAAAAGTAGGAAATGTTAGAGGATGTAGCAGAGATAGTCTATTTGTTGGAAAAAGAGTTACCACCATCATTTTTTGTCATTATGATGCACCTTCAAATATACTTAGTGGAAGAGATGTTCATATGTGGGCCGGTGCACAATCGTTGGATGTACCCCCTTCAAACGTTACATGAAGGGTTTGAAAGGATTCAAAAAAAATAAAGCAAAACTAAAAGGCAGTATGGCACATGCCTATATAAGGGAGGAGTCTATAGGATTTCTAAATGAATATCTCTTAGAGTACACTCCAACAAGGAAGCGTGCATAGGATGCTGACGAGGAGCCCACCATGTATGATGAAATCTTAGAGGGAGTCAAATAAGACCGTGTAATGAGTCTACAATTTCAAAAACTCATACATGGCTTTGTGCTAGGCAATACTGAACACATGCAATTGTATAGGAGGTATGTATGCATTGGTCACATAGTCATGTAATTCATCTTGAAGTTGTAGTAACGGTTTTACTAAAAATTTGACTTGAACAACGAAATGAAGTCATCACTCTTGCTTGTTTCTACATCATGGTGTGTTCATTGCAAATAGCATAAGAGGTCCAGTTTGTATATACTTTCCAATCTCAAAAAATAAAAAAGCCTCTCTAAGAACATAAATGGAAGGAAGGGCTTTATTGGACTAGCTCTAAGTAGAACAACCGTAGTAGATATTGTGAAGTTGAAATTTGGAATGATAGTGAAGCAGACATGCATCTATTCTTCATGATATTCAAATTTTTGCCATCTTTGCGAAGTGATTTTCAATGCCATGTTTTGTAGGATGTATGAGAAAGCATTAGCACAAAGGTAAGCGGAGAGAAATGAATTTCGACATCTACAAAGGCGACATGGACGACGAGGTCGATTTGCATTCCTAAAAGAACTCTCTATATTACCAAACTTCTCGAAGTGGATATTGGATGAGGTGCGAAGTGAAGGACAAGTTGGTCGAACTATTGATCCTGAGGTACTAGACACCGCTAGAGGACCTTTGCTTGTAGTGTCACCATATAAATCCATGTATGCATATGGCAATCATTATAGAGTTCTAAATTCGAAGCAATCACTAAGAACAACTGATAGTGGAGTTGCAGCAACATTTAGGCAAGTTTGCAAAAATGGAATGTGAGACAACAATCACGTTAATGCCGATGTAGAATACGTAGGTCACATTGAGGAAATTCTAGAACTCAACTACAAACAACATTGCTTAGTAGTTCTAGTGTGTGATATTGTGAAAGAAAATTACATTGATGAAAATGCAACTATCAAAAAAGATAAATGGGGCTTTACATTGGCAAACTATGATAGGCAATATGGAATTGTTGGTAGAGATAGCTTTGTTTTTCCCAAACATTGTGAGTAGAGTAGTCCTCAGGAAGGAGGTGAGAGGAAAGTTAGTGCTGCCTGTCAAGGAAGACGAAGAGGAAGCTACTATTTTCCAACTTGGAGATGATGAAGACTTTGAAGGCCTATGCCTGGAGAGAGAAGTAGGGGAAGGCCCAATCCCAACAGCAACTATAGGTCAGGATGTTGTAATCCAACCTATTGCAAGAGGGTGCAGACATTGGACAGGGATTGCACGAGCACTACTAGACATTGATGTGCCTTTTGCTAGTAGAGCTCAAGGTAATTGTGGTGGAGGTAGACAAAACCGGAGAGTAGCAATGGAATTTGAAGATGAACGATTTAGGAAAAAAGCTAAAATTGAAAATGAAAAAATGTTACATGCAGATTTTCAGGGTCGTCAAATTAGAGCTCGTACAGAAGACAGACATGAAAGCAAAATTTTTGGTTCAAGAAGGTTCGTCACCACTGGGAGGTGTAGGAAGAATATGATGTTTGTGAGGGCAACACTTGTAACAGTATATCAGTTCCTAATAGCACTACTTCATCTTCAAATTCTATGAGTAGTATAGAAGAGTTCAACAACTCATTGGTAAGCTAGAACCAATATGTTCAACAATCAGTCTTGTTGGGGTAAGGCTCTTTTCTACATTGATTTAGGTACATGAAATCTATACACGTATGACAACAATTTTTTTATGTACCATTCTGACTATGATGACAACTCAAGAAGGTTACTTTATAAGGACCATTGTACAAGTAAGGTACATGCAAACCTCACTTTGTTGTTGTTTTTGCAGTGATTTGTAGTTAAAGAAGCAAACTCCATTTGTAGATGGTGAGGCTAGAGGGCTACTAAACATGTGATGGATGATATATGGTTGTGAACATGAGTCTTTCATGGCATTAGAGGAGTCCCTAAGAATGTCAATAAGTTTCTCAAAAATCTAACATAATTGTAGAATACATAGCAAAATTGTTGAAGACACAATGCCCACTCATGGTGGTCTTCTTTAATTTCATACACTTTTGGCGTGGATTTGGATGGCTATTGTGGTATTGCTTTTGTAGTTAGTCTAGTACCGTTAGCCATTCAATAGAACTTTAGGGCTATAGATCCATTTGATGATGCAACCTTCTTATGTAAAAGATGATCACTACACTCTATACTCATAACTTCTTTGCATAAGGCAATTTTGCAGTAATTAAATTCATCAACAACTTTGCATCACTGCTCGCACTACAATACATGTGATGCATAGTTTTCCTTCTGTTTGTATTAATGAAGGTATTGCTTGTGTTAATTTGGAGTTTTTATCTTTGTTGTACACCTACAATTGGTGACAACAACAATAGAATCAAATTATGTAATAGAATAATAGGTCTAGAAGAAGCTACAATCTCCGAGTCATTTTTGGTTCCTTCGATCCATCAGGTGTGTATTTCATACTAGTTGCTTTTTACGTATGTGTATGCAAAACGACAAGATTTTGACATCAATGATAGAGGCTATAGCATTAGATTGGATTAGAGTACTGTTTAATTTATTGTTCTTCTTTTTATTAACATTGTTTTGAAAGTATGAAGGTCGCGGAATGCATGTTGTAATGTTTGTTCATGAAAATTTATATTTTAATTTCATACTAGCCATTGTGTGGATACATTATTTTATTATGTATAGACAAAATTATATTGATTTCTTGTATGTTTTGTGGTTACTTATTTAGAACTTGTAAGTTCCTTAAAATTCATTCATTCTTTCTTTGTGTACGTACTTGTAGGTGAAAAATTGCATATTTGACTCCAGCAGAATTGAAAAACTTGCAATGCAAGACTATGAACAAACGCAATCAAAAGATTGTAAGAACAAGGATATTTTGTTTTCAAGTAACCATGATGTATAATGTATTATATTGTTGTCATTTATAGTTAGCTGAGGGCTCTGTTTGTCGATTTGAGGTTTTAGTGATAGCTCTAGTGCATGCACTTTATGAAGTTGTTTACATGTTGACCTAATTAAATGCTCTACCCTGAGTTTGTCAACTACCAAAATTTCTTTGAAGTATATTTGTTTCCTTAATCTCTATCGTCAATTGGAAAATTGAGCTATATTTTGTATATTTATTGAATTGGTGGTTGTAACCTGTAGCATCCATTTGCATCTATCAATGTTCTTTCATAAAACATTGCAAGAAAAAATTGTTGTTAAAGCATGTTATATGACTAAAGTTTGCCTCATCTATGTTAGCTAACTATGGCACATGGCTCTTTGTAGTTGAGGTCAAGCTACTTCTTTGCAACAATGAGAATATATTGATCAAACTTGTGATTCTCTGTGCAAAAACTTCTCCATGAGAGTTGCCGAGTCAATCAATATGGTGAATGCAACATTAATAGAGGAAATACTACAATTCAAATTGAACACTAGTGCATCTATTCCAACCTCTAGACTGGGAACTTCGCACCAGCTCCAAGCGCCATTGGACAAGGTATCAAGCCAACCATAAAGGTTAGTCACCAAAAATTCATTGTCCACTACAGAATTTCTATATTACCATTCAACTCTCATAGGTACAAGTTATCGATTTCCAAAATATCTTTCCAATTCTATTAATTACTCCATAGGAAAGAACAGATTCTACTCAGACCTTTCATCTTCTATAATGTTGTCCATGCAGTAATATTTCTAAAGAAAGTTAACTCTCTCTTAAGCTATCACTAAATCCTTTCTATGTGTATGCTTAGGTTGGATATCGCAAAGTTCTTGAAGAATACCTCAATGCACATGAAAAAATGGATGACCTGCAATGACATATAGTTTGATTCCTACATTCATTTGACATATCGTGGTAGGAACGACATCTGGTCACATGGCAATTGCAAAATTCCAGTGCATAGATGTATAGAATGTATCCATTCAATACAAGCTTTAGCATATAAGCTACACTCAATGGATGGCTAGAAGGGGATATGAATAATATGTTTCAACTGCTGAAGACAATGTTCTCCAATTTAGGAGAGATAGCATGAAGACACTAGGCTAGTGGGCTTTCTATGTAGTGGTAGGAACACTTGCCTAGTCCCTTGGGGAAACTAATCCAAGTATGGGAGCATAATACTTATAGTAATTGGAGGAATTCTGAATTCTAGAACCCCTTACAGAAAGTGTAGGTAGTTCATTTCAAATGGAGCAATTCTCAACATTTCAATTGCAATGAAGGAAACAATGCTTTCTACATAAGTTTAAGACATTCTTAGCATGTTTAGGAAATTAGCAAGAGCAGAAGCTTCATGTTGAAAAAATTTGATGAATGCAATGATATAAAAATCTTGCTTTTCTTAATGTAAGCATCAATAATTTAGCAGACAGAGAAAGCAAACAAAAATCATGTAGTTCAATTATACAAATGTGAAAGCAGCCTAGTAGAACGAAGTTCTATTCCAATCATAATTCTCATATTCAATGTATGTGTCAAAAAATTGATCTCCATACATTTCAGAATATCAGTGAGGAAAAGTTTATAATTACGCCAATAAAGCAAGTACTAAAATTCAATAAATTGACAAGATCACAATGCAATTGAAACAATTGACATCAAGAGGGATTATAGAAACACCTATTGTCATCTCGGACAACACTGCATCAAGTATTTGTCATTTAGGTATCCATTCCCTTGTAATATATATTAAAACATGTAGATATAGATTTATTATAGAAGAGCTTATTCTATTGAATCTATCTTTTCTAATATTTTTGTCTCATACCATTGACAAAGACATCACTTAGTTTTCCATAATGATTTATCTACTTATCAAATTATTATGAAATTTACTTTTCTTCAAAGTGTTTGAAAAAAATGTACATAAGAGACAATAATTAGTAAATAAATAAATAAATTGACATTATAGGAACGTAATTAAAAATCAAAATTATTAGAAAGCCAAAATGTAGCCTTCCAAATTTTAGGAGCTAATGCTAGTAATTTTTTAGAAGAGAAAAAAATTATATTCATATATGTTTTACATTAAATATGACATTTGACATTTGTTTCCTATATATAAATTTAAATTAAATTTGAATAAAAAATAATTCTTTTATTAATAAATGAAACTATTTAAAAAAAATTGAGTCAATAGGGATTGAAGGGTTTATCACAAGGGACAAATGTACAAAGGAGAATGCAAAAAACACCCAAAGAAATACTCACTATAAGAAATACTCACTACAAGAAAAAGGGGTGTTTTAAGTGTGTTTTTAAGTATAGTCCTAAATATAAGATTATAAGTAATGACCTTTTAGGAGTTTTTTAGCAAAATTTTACTATAAACACATGTATTTTTAATAAATTTTTGCTGAAGATCTCTTTGAAAGGTCATTACTTCTAATCTTATATCTAGGACTATACTTAAAAACATACTTAAAATACTCCTTTCTCTTGTAGTGACTTATTATATTTCTTGTCCTTGACTATGAAGTATTGGATTTTTGCCATCTTTTTGTATTATACCTCCAAATAACTAACTTATTTAAAAGACCTAATTTCTTTAAATTAATTCTTTATTTATTTGAATCTTCTATAAAATTTCAAAAAAATTATATTTGTATATTAAAAATATATAATTGGATGCTTACGTATTCCACTTTTGAAATTTCAATACTATTTTAAGTAAAAGCAAAAAAATTTATTGCTAAAAAATAGGATTAGAGATTTTTTAACAAAGATTATTTAATTTCTATAACAAAGGAATTTTCTATGTTATCTACTTAGTTTTGTTCATATCCATGCAAGAATCATAATTCAAGGGGATGTAATGGGTTGACTAGGAACTCCTATTTTCTACAAATAACCAATATTTTGTAAAAATGGTGGTATTCCATAAACTTGGCACTTTCACGTGTAGGCTATGTAGTCTAAAATCTATAATTGTCCTAAAAAAGAATGGAAAAATGACATATAGAATAATACCATTTTAATAGAAATTTCTATAAATGCAAATATTATAGTATTTATGTCGTTGAAATTTTCATCAACACATCTCCATGTATAATTGTTTGGAAATTTATTTTAAAGCATGAAATTTTATAATAATTATTTTTAGTCCAAACCACAATAAAATGTTCTATATAAGAATTTTAAAAAATGGAGTAGAAACTAGGTGTAATAAACTTCATTTCATCAATTAGTTGAATACAAATCCATAAAGATTCTTTTTTATGGCTATACTTTAGGCTAAGGACAAAGTGGTAAGGTGCTAGTTAAAAATTATAAAACTATCTACAATATATATTAATTTGTGGCATAATTGTCTTATTTTGTAGAAAAATCAATAATATATCAATGGAAAGACTTACAATGCCATGTACTACAAAAGCATGCAAGCAACCTTAAAAAAAAGGTTGAAAAATTGCAATGTTTTATCTAATATTGTTCATTTAAAATCATTAAAATTCTACTATGCCACAATGTTGTTATTTAGTGATTAAGTTATTCTACCACACCATTTTATTCTTCATTGGTAGAACAAATACACCTTTGAATCATGTATACAAATAAGGCAAAAATAGTGAAATCATCCTTGTTTGTATATTTTTCCTTAAAATTACTTTCTTTATTAGTTATTATTGATAATTTGTTTATAATATTGACAAATCTAACATAAAATTTTGTAATACTTGACAATAATATTGATTTTCCCACCCATTTTTGTTTTTGTATACATAGAGGTTTACATGGCTCTATTCAAATGCGCCAATGCAATAAGATTCAAACAAGATTTTGCTAAAAAAAATGGCTACTAAGTTTGCAAATCTTTAAATGGTTTGAGCATTATAGACCATTTGAATTCACTAGTATTCCATTTTATTAGATTTGACAATGCAAAAAACGTCCTAAATCAATTAATGTATTTAATGTTGGTACAATCAATTTAAATGTAATGGTAGGCTTTAAAGAACCATTCTATGACATACAAATCATTATGTTTTTAAAAAAACCTGTGTAGGATGTGTTTGTGACAAATGGTGGTGAAAATTCCATCATTGAGTCATTGAGATTAAAGTATTGATTTTTCCAAAGGTCTTTAATCTAAAAATCATCTTTCATGTATTTTAAAAGTTTGACACCTTTTAGCTTTCTATTGTCTTGGAGAGATCACTTTGAGTGTCCATCAGAAACTACATATGTTAAGATTTTCAATCCCCTATTTTATGTCCTAAAATTTAAATAAAAGATAAAGAAAAAATACGAATAAATTCCTCTATTTTAAAAATTTATGTCGTGAATTATTGGTATTTTTATTTGTTAATTATAATTAGTTATAAATTTTTGAAGGAAACAAAATACATTGTAAAGCTGAAATTAATTTTCATACTCCTATTTTATATCACAAAAAATTGTCTAAAAAACAAACAAATTTTTTTTAAAAATAACTCTCTACTGGAATTTCATTTTCATTGAAATAGTAATGCAATGGTCATCTAAATGTGTTTTCTATGAATATTTGAGTTGAAAATATGCCATTTTAGTTCATTTTTCAAACTAATCTCAAAATTATTTCACATATTATTTGAGTTGGAAATTTATGGCACTCTAAACTTTTAGTTAATATCAAACAAGGTTCAAAATTATAGATTGAAATTATAGTTTATTAAAAAGTATATAGGGGTCCAAAAATTCACTTGAACTTAGGTTTTTTTTTATAGATACAAGTGATCTCTTCCGGTCTAAATTATTCATATATCGTTTGAAGACACAAAGTTACTCTTTCATCATTAGAATTCAAAAAATTAAATAAAATTTTACAAATCAATTTCTATGATTCCAAAAATAGAATATTTTATTGCAAATTGAACTTTGGACATCTCTAGATACCACATTTAACTACTTCTAGACTAGTTGGTGAATTTTGGACTAAAAATCCAAAGATCTCTAAATAATAACATCATGAGATCTCACAATGTTTGTATAGATCTTTGAATGTTGTATACAAATCTTTAGATGTTTCATATTGATCTACTAATGATTTGTATAAATCTCCCAATGTTTTGAATTATCTCTTGGTGACCATTTTTTCCTTCTCAGTGACCATTATTAATTCTGGACTTTCAAAAATCTAGAAGTAGTTAAATGTGGCATCTAGGAACTTAGAACTTCAATGTATAGATTTTTTAATTATAGAATCACATAAAATTTTGGTTTAGTACACTATAAATGTTTTACGTACTATACTTCTTTAGTTTCTAAAATAATACTAGTGCTTCCTTTGCAAAATACAAATGAAACACTGCTATTCTTTAGGATCAAAGGAAATAATACATATACACGTCCTTAGTGAAGTTCCATATACATACATACATATATATATATATATATATATATATATATATATATATATATATATATATGTTTTAGGCATATATTGCGTATGATATATAGGACATTCTTCACACTAATGAAATGGGAAAAGAAATTGCTTCTAATCTTTTAATGCCTCAATCATTTTTCAATTTTTGCACATTTTGGCTTATATCTTTTACAAAAATATCATTTATTGCAATTTCATAAATTTGGTCATTAAAAAAGGTTGTCTTTTCAAGATTCAAGTATTTCATTACATGAATGAAAAGTTTGTTGAACTACACAATTCTTGGAAGCACTCCATTCATCGTTTAGAATATGGACATTAGTGCACTTCAAGGTTAATCCCTAGAAGACAAAGGGGTGACCTTGGAAATCATCCTTGTGTGAATCATTGGCTTTAAATATTGCAAAAATACTCATTAGAAGTAAAACTACTGTGAAAGACCTCCCCTTTTCACATCAAGATTATAAGGATGAATAGTTGAATTTCTGTCCTACTAGAAAAATTCCTTGTCATCCATCGGCTGCATAAAACATCCATGCCAACGTTTAGGGTTAAAAAAAATCTCCAAACCAATATCCACCTACCTTGGCGGCATGAAAGCCATGGCAACAAAATGTAGTTTTTTTAATGATTGAAAAATCATAATCTACGTCGATCATGTCAAAATTCCAAGTCGAATGATGAAGAATGGCATGGGCCTTCACCCCAAGACCCAAGTGTAAACTTGCAAGTTGAACTACAACCCATCCACCACCCCCTTTTCAAAACTCCAGTGGCGACCGTTTCTGTCGTCTTACCAAGTTACCATCATTCTAAATTTTGCTCCCGGATCCACGTCAGGCTCGCTTTCAAAATGGTGGCACCCAAAAGCGGAAGGTGCTCCATCAGTTCCAACTTCCACGTTTTCAACAGCCTAAGAATGAGATCCTCCCTTTCCAGCCGTTCGATCACACGTGCGATCCGGATAGGGGGGCAATCCCGTCCTGCGCACCTCTACTAAGGGTATTTTAAACCACAGCCATGTTTCTGGAAATTTCTGCTGCACCACTTGGATAGAACTTAACTTAATTTAAAAGAAGAACGAAGGAACAAAAGGGGAAACGGAGGAAAGAGCACGGAAAAAATGAGGAAAAAGCTCGGAAACAATGGTAATCCGGGAAACCTGATATGCTCGATCGGTTCGCGGTTTTGCAAATTTTCGCATCGACATTGATCAGCAGGCTAGGCAAGGCAGGAATAGTAAGGCAACGACAACAGTGCTAATAAATAAGAAATGCCAATAGGAATAGTAATAGTAATATAATCCAGTGTAAAATAATCATGATCCGTCTCGTCATCGACATTCCCAGCTCCCGCCAGAGCAGGCACACAACTGTTGGACGGTTATTTATAATCTATGCAGTCTCTTTGATCCAATGGATTCTGCCCATTTGTTCTTGCAAGAAATAATAAAAAAATGAGGATTGGAGAAGTCGTGCACCAGCTGCATCGTGGTTTCCGGAGGTTTTCCGGAGCATCCGGATAGACTGGGTGCCGCTATTAATGGAGCACCGTACAGACCCCACAACGGGAATGACTGACTGACGTGCACGGTGGTGCGTTCTTTCTGGCTGGACGGAGGTGGAGCTAATCAAACCTGCGCTGCTGAGGCCTGAGGAATCATGGCTCTCCTTGTCGGTGACTGCTGCAGTTCCCATCCCATCCAGTTTATTATTCCACCCAGCTGGGAAGGTTTTTAAATTTTCCTTTTTGGACACAAACTGAACAGAGGAGAAATCCAAAATGACCATCTGCTGCAGAATTTTTGAAGATTTTCAATTCGCTGTCCATGATAGAATAGGAAGCAGAAGGAGACACTAGGAATGGAATTTGGAGAGTCAGAAAAAGGACATGTATATTCATTTGGTTCAATTCCCACAGATACAGAAAAAGCACGTACATTTGTCTAATTTCCGTTAAAGTACAACTTACAGCCCCCAGCCCGAAAACGGTCTGGAAGGGTCAGTCAGAGCCACTTACCGGGAAGTTTTGGAATGGAGGCTGGATTGCAGCTTGCGCTCGCTATAATGCTATCTGTGCATTGCAGGGTCGCCTAATGTGGGAGAACTAGCAACTAGCTAGACTAGTAGGGTCCGTGGCAGCCCTTTGACCTAGCCACTAGTTAGCTCGCTCCAAGTTTACTCTTTTCTTTAATTGCAACTACTGTATTACGATCAGTTTTGTTTTCACTTGGCGACATCATGCGCTGGAGGCCAGGTGGGGGAACCTTGCTGAATTAGCTCCATGCCTTTTCGATCAGGTCCATTTGGGATGGCGGCATCGATCATTCCTGCAGTCCACACCCGTTGATCAGAGCATTTGAAGGAATCATGGTGCTAAAGCCATCGATCACACAGATTGAAAGAATAATAATGAATGCTGCTAGCTGCAGCTCTACGGTCGACTAGTTTCATTATCATGCTGTAAGTTCTAGACAGCTCGATCTACTGTTCCTTCGATGGGCAGACTGATGCATGCACCACTTGACCAATTATGATTGGCTCCATTGGCTTTAAATACAACTAGCTCCTGGTCGTTTGATCGCCATGTAGGAGCGCTCATTAGATCAGATCCACAGTACGTAGTCCTTGTAGTTACGCGAGTGAGTCACGCTGTGCGAGATGCAGCAACTATCTGAAACTCTCTGGAAGTCTGGTAAGGCCGCTGCGTGACAGAAATTGTCAGTCACTGCAAGTGCTGGAGGACTGTCTGTAAGTTAGCCTGCTGATCAGAACCCCCAATCGATCGATCGATATCCGCTTCTGCGGCAGTGATCCAGACAGTTACGTCATTCCTGACATTGTTCCAGCGACTTCATTACAATCGAATGATTGTTGCTGGGTCCACAATCTACAGGCTTTTGACTAATCTCTGTCGCTAATCTCGAAATTCGAGTGCTAGCTTCGATCTCTGAGTGTCAACCTGCTGCAGTCGATCCATATACAATGCTTCAATCTTGTTTTTCCGGTTGCGATGACTGTATTGCTTTAATATTTCCTTGAGAATACATACTTATACTCTGTAACTTGCATTGTCGATGCTGTCAAAGTTGTGAAGTCAGCTTTGTGGTACGTGATTCAAGTCGGATCGGAGTTGCGACTACACACTTGTACATTGAGACCGTTGAATTCGAAGTATTGCAGGCTGATTCAACCGACTTTTCAAGTCATCGCGATTCATGCCAATGTGTACCCGTTCTATCATTGACAAGCGCCTGCATATGAAGTATAATGACTTCTGTGATGGTTACATACGTCATGCATTTGTGAAGATTGAGGTTAAACTATTGCTGGAGATTATGAGCATTAAGAAGTTTTATTTCTACGCATGATTATTCAAGTTCGTTGTGCAAGTTTATGAAATATATTTCATTGAATATTTTTAAACAATCTAATCATGATATTTAAAATCATTAGTTTTATATAATTTTGTATTTTACATGATTTGTATGTTTAAAAATTTGCAATTTGTATATTTATTTCAAACCTACACTTGTTAGGTAATCAATTTCATGAAAATTGATTTACAAAGTAGTTAATGAAGTTTGTAATACCTCATTGTTTCATAAATGTTACATTACAAACTAGTAATGGCATTGAAAATCATGAGTAGAAATATAACTTCTTAATGCTCAAAGTCTTCTAGTTCTAGGATAATCACACAACCTTTCAAATGCATAACTAATGTAAAATCACTCTTTAACTATTTTAAAGTTCAAACTCTAAATCATTACTTTTCAAAAGAGGGAATTGTTAAGTGTGAATTGTTAAATGTAAAATGATAAATTTGTAATACTTATCATACAAAGAAACTTTACATTACAAACAAATTTAAGATAGTTAGCATTGCAAGTTACAAGTAGAAATATAACTTCTTAATGTCCAAAATACAATACAATGTAATCACACAACCTTGTAAAGGTGTAGTTGCACGACCAATGCAAAATCACTCTCTTTCAAACTTGCAATACCTTCGTAGTTAAAACAATCACAGCAACTAGATACTTGAAACTGTATGTCAACTGTCGATACATCATTCAAACTTTTCTGGATTGCACAATTGAAAATTCAGGCACAACTTACGAATTCCTCACGTTACAGACACGAGTGACTTCTTGTGAATGCTAACACTCAAATACCTGTCGAAGGAAACTCCGATGCTGAATTGAAAGAACACCGTACCACCTGACGTCAGTGAATTCTAACAACTTAACGCTCCTCCTGAAACTAACGAAGTGGCCTATTTCAGTGCGTCAGGGATTGCAAGTAATAATGAGCAGCTGATTCGCATTCCAGAGCGAGTTGATGATTTTGAAATCGTGCGAAGTCGAAGTAGCTTTCAATCCCCACGCCGTTCGAATTCAAAGTCCCGATTGAAGGTCAACGTCGACAAGGCCGGCTGCGGCGATTGATGAGCCCCAGCATACTTAATTGATTTTTCCCAGAGCCGACCACTTGTAATCCTCTGTGTGGTGCGATGTTTGAATTGGCGCGGTGAGATCGATTACAGGAAAGATGGAGCTAGAGTTTCAACCTGGGTATGAGCTGGCATGGACGGTAGAACCGACCAAAGGAGCGGGCGGACTGCAGGCAGGAGAGGGCGACTCCGGACTCTAGGGGGTGTCTGCCGGTTTTGGGGCGCTGCCTTCTCTCTACGGGAACAGTAGTTCCCTTTTCCAGGTATAATATTTTCTCCTTCCCAAAAGCGACCCATAATTTCGTCTCGGATGGGGCTTTTATTATCCTTATGACAAAATGATGATTGTTGGGGCAAAGCCAAAAGGGGGAAGCACTTACGTGGTCGGTGAGGCTAGCCGGGGTTTCACGGTTCCGGATGTCGGTCTTTCCAGGGTCTGACAGGTGCTGATTCAATCAAAGTGCCGGCCCCGAGAGGGTAAGTAAGACACACACGACTTGAGGGTATTACAACCTTTTACAGTTTACTTCAGACCTTTCACAGTCGACAGGAAGTGAGTATCGTGGTAACATGCTATGAAGATGAATAGTGAGCCAGGAGAGTCAGTCATACTAATTCTTATATAAGTGTCTTTTTCGTTGGATTTTTACCTTAGAGTCCTCCTTTTGGGGGACGCGGTGTGAACGAGGGCATAATTTACCGTTAGTTTTACAAAGTGGGGTAAGGACGGAGGACCGGAGTTCCCGGCTTTAAGGCATTGAATGTGGGCACCATCCTCGAGGTCATCAGTCAGAACTGGAGTTGTTGAAGTGCAGCTTCCATTCGACAACCAGTCGACAATCTCTGGCAGCTTTGCGACTCGTTCAATCTTCTTCAGGGCAGGTCTTCTTCTAGTCCTTCTCCTGCTGGGCTTGACGGATTCCGCAAATGACTTGTACTTAACAACGCATTCTTTCTGCAGTGAGAGTGTCGGAGGAAAGGTCCTCACTAAACCCTAGGTAGGGCGATCGAGGGAGCGTTGCAAGTATAGTGAGGACACCATAGTGTCGAAACTGAGTTTCTCGCTAATTGGTTTAAGAACGAGAGGGTTACTCTCCCCTGAAGACAGCTCACGGTTGCTCTCGGGAGCCAGACTGAGTTCTATTCCTCTCTTTGTTTTTTTAATTGTACTAAAGAAAAGAAAAAAAGAGCTAGGGAGTATTGCAAAGCCTAGTTAGGTAGCTACCGTTTTTTTTGTTGTCCTGGCCCTTTGCGTTGGCCAACCATGTCGTTTCCGGAAGGGACGTGGTCAGGTTCCCCTTTTGCTGTCAGCTGCTTCGCTTGACCGTGGGGGTTGGTTCTTCTCGGTCTTCTACTGGTGTAGAATTTGCGGGTGCATCCAAGCCTCATATTGATTTCGACCCTCCACATCAACCGCCCAGGCCCTTCCTTTTGGAGTCACAGCGGGAGTTTTCGATCTGTGTTGCAGCTGTACATGAATCGTTGACAAAACTTCACTCACCCCTTCCAGGGTTCCACCTAAGGTAGCTCCTTTCCTAAGCCCTTCGTGTGGTACGTTGCTGCCCACGACTTTAGGACGGTTGTACTGTGTGCGGTATTGTATTGCGGCTGGAGCTTTTGGATTCTGGAGATAGAGCGCCACATTTGCGTGATTCAAATTTCTTGATGGAGTGAGCTTTCTAAATAGCTAGCCAGCCCAAACTTTCGCCTTCGGATTATCCGGATTGTTCACGTCACCGGAGTAGATTCGAGTGGGGTATGAGCAGATCTCGTCAAGTGATTCGATTCAGACAATTTTGCCGAAGTTAGCGTTTACGACAGTTTCGATTCGCGGTGTGCATTCTTCTAGCTGGGGTGATACCGGTATTACCCTTGCGGCTTCATCTTTGAGTCTGGTCGGTGGAATTGAATAGAAATGGGTTGAACAAATAGATCCTGGTAATCATATGTGAGTCTAGTGAAGCTTTTTCTGTGGTAGCACACGAGAATCCTGTGGTGAAGTACGTCCTCCTCTGTGATTTCTGGAAGCTAGGGATCATTCAAGCCGGGGAATTTGTATTGATGGGGTCCGTTACGTCTGTGGTGGAATGTAGGTACGATCCTCAGATAGACGTGCAATGACGACCTCACGGTTGGAGTGATCAAATGGTGAACCGTCGGCATCAACAATGCAGCAAAAGTCGTTGATGATGCCCAGAAGACAGAAGCTCGAGGACAATTGATTTAGCGATTGCCGACCGGCCTCCCAGCACATTTTGAAAAGCTCAGGCGGCGTACCCAGTGAAGAATGCAGTAAGTCCAGAAGGTAAGGCCCTCAACCCATAATCCTCCAATGGTGGGTTCTTACGTTCAAGTTCAGAGTGTACGAATATTGACTGAGATACATGACGGGCCTAGCCACTACAAATGAGTATTCCATATGTTATTCCAGTAGCCGTAGTGATCTTCGTATTTTCTGCTAAGGAATACGATTCTCCAGTTCATTCTCTCGAGGTCCTCATGCTGATCGATCAAGAGTTTCTCTGAGTGTTGTCAAGATTTTTTGACTGGTATCAAGCATTGAATAGACCTCTGGCGTAGCTTCTTGTGCACGATTGCTTGGTCTGTCGGATGGTACAATACCAAGAGTTCAGATGTCCAGCAATTAGGCAAAAAACTAAACGTACTTCAAGGTTCAGTTTGTGGAAACGGTCAGGAGAATTTGCTTGCCCTAAGATCTTGTCATTTCTTTTGGGTTAGAGAACTGCCGTGATCGAGAAACACGCGAATTTGCAGCTCTACAATGGGGAGGGGGATTGGAGACAACGGTTACAGCATGCACTGGTGACTGCTCCAATTGTGATATAACTGCACAACGTCAATTTAGTTACATAGGCGCAATTCAGAGTGTCAAAGTTGTAACATTCAACTGCTCAAAGTTGGAGAAACTGCTCAAAGACTGGTATAGATTTATGTTTCAGACCTGGAAAAAGGTCAATGTTGTCAGTTTCCTCCGATTTAAAGTAATTAACAATCTGCCTACAAGTGAAGCATGTAGGCTTGCAGTTCGACAATACGTCATTGACCGTAGTAGTTACTCGACGAGATTGCCAACGTCCAGATGATAACCACGTACGTGCGGTGAAACTAGGGTCATATGTTTCTTAAAAAATAGCCTGTTTCAAAGCGCCCAGAGTGTGACGTTCGAGTGGCTAGAGCTCCGAAACTAGGATCGACTGGTTTAGAAGTATGGTTTCATTACGGCGACTGAAACTGTGCCTATTTTACTGAAATCGGGTAACCATTTTAATGAATATGTAGTTTAATTATACAAGTGAAGTAGTCCTACGACAGCTAGTGCTCAGTTACTCACATTGTACAGAACTCTGATCCAGCGCAGCTTCACAATAGTTCACCAATTTCTACTCGCGTACCGGTGTACGTGCCCTAGCTTGAGCCTTGTTTTTGGTGTGGAGAATCGGGTCACAAAACTCATTAGCTTTGGTTTTGACCAGCCAATCCATGAAGAGAACGTAATTAAGGGTATAGATTAGGTTTAGAAACTACCTCCCTCGCTGTCAATGATCTGAGGTGATGTGAAATGCGGTGCCATGGCACTTCGTGAGTACGCACTACTTAATTCCCATCTGTCTGTACATACGGTATGGTTTACATCACACGTCACTTCCCAAGCTGCACCTAAATTATTGGGGCACCAGTAGAAGCAAATAATGTAATACAATTAGAAAATGCAACTAGAAAAACAAAGTAGTACAGAGTAGTGCGATTAATGCTACAGAGACGTTGCTAACTGAGATGAAATTAATTGGCAATTGGTCGTAGCTAGCCTGAGCTGTCTGCTGCAGTAGTTTGACCTCATGCACTATGAAATTCACTTTCCTAGGATGTCTAGATCCTGGTGGTCGGTGTCTGAGGACTTTGATACTCGCAAAGTAGTCTCAGGGGTCAAGAGTTGAATGATCAAAATATTCGGTGGTAACTTCCCTAGAGACATGCACTTTCGTGTAACTGACGACCTAGCTAGTGGTACAGTCCCGCTCATGCTGGGATCAAGTTTTGAGCCACAGTGCAGGAAACGTTCTCCGACCAGTTGTACAGAACCGCGTTAGAAAATGTTTACTCTAAATTAACTGCATTATTTGCAGTTGCAAAATCGGTAACCGTGCAGAAAATACTTTTGGTTTTCAGGATTACAGTTACTTCGGTTGGGTCTGGGAGGATTGAACCCCTTACTGCCCCGCGGCTAATTAACCCCTGGGGAGAACACTGGAATTTTTTATTTGCCAGTTGGAATTAGAGGCCCCAATTTAGCAAGGAGGGGTGAAGAAATGCCAAATTTAGGCGGCTGTAAGGGGGCAATCCTCCCTAGCCCGTCGGGTGGTGATGTCAAAATCAGGTCACAACGGAATTTATGTTCACGCTCTAGCAGCCTTGTCAAGCTGGTGTCATTTATTTCAATTCATTACCGTGCATACCAACAAGCAGTGTTCACTCAGACGCGTTGCATTCAATTTATGCTAGTGTACACTTAGCTCATGAATCATGCTGTATATATATGTATCCTCTTTTGTACACTTAGCTTGGTCTTCAGCCTGTCTTGAAAGTGCTCTTGCCCAATTGCCACTAGCTTGCGTCGAAGGGTCATGTGCATTCTAGTTGCAATTCTCGGAAGTCCGGAAACTGTTGCCTAGTTTAATGACTTTAATCTGTCGTTTCGGAACGTATGATCTCGTCATGGTGATTATATAATTAATGCGATTTCTGATGGCAGACACACCTGGAAATGATATTATTCGAGCTCGAGCTGGTGGATTTATGATCTTACAACGCTCGAATTAGGAAGCAGCAGCTTGCTAGCTTCTCACATGGTACTTATTGGAAGGACCCCGATAACCCCTGGCATGGGAACAAATGCGTGTTGCTGGAGAGCTTCATCCACCCCAACGCGTGATGGGCCCAGGCCTCTCTCGAAAGCAAACGTCGTCAAGTATCGATCATTGAGCTCCAGAGGTACATACTTAACCAACCTGGCTAACCTTACTTTTTCAAATTCAATCACGAAACAGAGGCACGGACAGTGTTGCTGATGGACACGTGTGAGGGGTAGTTTAACAATATGCTCTTCAATTTGATTTGGTATTTATATATGCATGCAGCTGCATGTAAAGAGACGGTATTCAAGCAGAATTGATCAAATTCCGATTTTCAATACACCAATACGTACATGCTGTTGTTGATACCTCAATGGTTATTCTCGTTAAATTGGCTTGATCTTGAACGCCTCAGAGCACTGCCAAAGTTGTGCCAGTCCAAGTGCCCTAAGCTCTGAAAGCTAGCACAGGAATACATAGATCGATCGACGTTACGTTTCCTAAGTCTGAAACTGCTCCAAATCACGCCATCTAAAGGAATATGACATTGTGAATTTCGGATTACGGTCCCTAGAGTGAAGTACGTACCAATCGATTTCATGTACTTGTAATGGTATGTGGAACTTGTCTGTAATTGACCCCTCAATGGTTATTGTCGTTCAATTGGATTGTTTCAGAGTGCCAAAGTTGTGCTAGTCCAAGTCTGAAACTGGAATACATAGTGGATCACCAATCACGGCCTATTGTGAACTTTGGATTACGGTCCCCAGAGTGAAGTACTGATCGATTTCATATACATGTAATGGCATGTGAAACTGCAACTAGTAGCTTTAAACCACTGCAGCATGCAGCAGCTGAAAATTGTTCGTGTTAAATGGCATGTGATTTCATGTACGTATATGTATGTGTAGTGGCTTGCACTGATTTCATGTACGTGTAATGGCTTGTGGAATTGGCAGCTGCTGAAAATTGACCGAGTCCAAGTGGAATTTCATCAGGATCGAGCTGCTCGATTACGCTCAATCCGAAGTGTGGAAACTCTATTCCATGTCTGACGGCGAGGAGACTCCGACTCCGGACGTGGACGCGGACGAGCCGGAGGACTCTGGCGAGCGCATGGACAGCCCCCCGTCGACCTCGAGGTCGACGGAGGGAGCCGCAGGCGGACGCAGCAAGAAGGCCAAAGTGGAAGGAGCAGGGGGCGATACGCGGCATCCGGTGTACCGCGGCGTGCGCAAGCGTCCGTGGGGCATCTGGGTGACAGAGATTCGGCGACCCAAGAAGAAGTCCCGCATCTGGCTGGGCAGCTTCGCCACCGCCGAGATGGCCGCCAGAGCGTACGATTGCGGTACTAATTCCTCTCCACCCTCCTCTCACTAGAATTCAATTAACCTTTACAGAAACATTCAAGCTTTGCTGATAACGTTAAGGCGTGATTTCCAGAAACACTAACCCTAAACGTTGTGCAAAAAGAACAATACTTAAGTTTTGGAACATGTTTGCTGGTAAACGTTGCCCAAGCACGTAAGCATGTAGCATTTTGGGTGATAATCGCAGCCTGAGAAAGCCAAGTTGTCCATCTATGAATGTTTGAAGAATTTCATAGTCGATCAATGTCCTGTGGCCCTGATAGAATAGGATACAATCATGCACTAGCTAGCATATGTATACATACCAGGACTGGAATTGGGACTCAAATGGACATTTGCCCTATTTCTGTATTGGATTTCTCCTGTGAAACGTTGCTAAATTAACCCTCCAAATTCTAACAGTAATTTGCACATTCCAAATTTGGTCATTAGTTACTCTAATTATAAATATCTTTGCTCATGTATATAAACCAAATTGACATAAGAATTGATTTCATATCGTGTTTTTTAAACCATCGAGAGCTTGGAAGCCAATTTCGTTCTGTTGAACCAACATTAAGACAACCGCTGAAATCAACGTCAATTTCAATAAATTGGCGGAAACTCACGACTTGGGACTGTTTTCAGGGCGCTCTATGAAACGTATGGGTGATACCAGACCCAGTTCTCGTCGCTCTGAATTGTGTTAATACAGCAAAATTTATGTAAAAGAGGACTGTTTTTAGTAGATTTAGGTTTAAAGATGCCTTCCTAGAAATAATTTTTTTTTAACACAAACGCAAACAATATATATTATAGGAAAAATCAATTTAAAAGAACAGCATGGGGATCCATACCGTTTCCACTAACTTCAATTAAATAATATTGGCGGATATTCTCTGCATTGATTCTTAACGTAAATGAGGATTTATAACCTGTAGGTGATAACCAGTCAGTCACTTCTCTTTATGGTTTCTATCCTCAACTCTCAATTTTCTAAAAGTTTCTTGCTTCAAAATCCCTCGCCGACTACTATTAACAGTGCCCTCATTGTGATTACACAATAACTCAAATCTGGAGCAAAGTTGTGGACAAATTGCATCCTCTGCCACCTTGAAGAGCTGGTTCCCCATGCACTATTTTCTACAACCGAGCTTGTGGAGACAGCTAGCTAGAGTTCAGCATCCATTTGCAATTGAATGTTTCTTTCTTTCTTTCTTGTGCCTCTTGCAGCAGCTCTCGCATTGAGAGGAAACGGAGCCCTTCTCAACTTCCCAAAGCTGGCGCACTCGCTCCCGAGGCCATCCGACCTCTCCGACAAGTCCATTCAAGCAGCAGCCACCACAGCTGCGAACAAGTTCAGCACGCACCGAGTCAACCCTACGAGCTCCGATCTTCAACAAGTCAATACTCCTTCTCCACCTCCAACCACTTCCTCTCCAAATGCTGGAAAGTCAGAGCAACGAGATTCTGCATCAAAAACTACTGCAACCCCAACCTCAAGCACATCCCAGAGAAAGCCTCCGCAAAGGCAAGCGAGCATGAAGCGAGTGGAGGAGCAGCTCCAGAGCAAGAGGGGACTGCAGAGGAGTAATGAATCAGCTGGAGTCGAGTCATCCAGTGTTTGTAGTGGCAGGGAGACGACGATGGAGAAGAACAAGCAGCTGCAACATCAATCTGATTGGGAGAATAATAACAATAATGTTACGATGGTTCCAGCAGCTCCTAGTTCAGTCCCGAAGGTATGGAATTTCACCCTTATATCAACACTCTTGCAGTGTTCACAATGCAAGTTCATTTTGTACTTTTTCCGACAGTCTGATATTATTTCTGTGGATTTTACGAAGTTGAAGCTGAAGGAAATTTAGCAGAGCCAGCTCTAATTGAATCCCTGTGTGAAAAACATGTACATATGGGTTACATCGTAAGATTGATGTGGGACCTTGTAAGGTTTGTTTACATTTTTCACATTGGGAAATAATATAAATGATTGTGTAATGTTGACAATAGACGACTCCCTGAGTGAACGGGAACGTCCTTGAAACTTGAAATTCATATTTGAATTTTGTTTTCATTGGTTTGAGAAAAAGTCTCCAACTGTCATTGTTTCTTTTAGTAAGCTTGTGATGGTTTTAGAGACTTTGTGCTTTCCTTTTAGTAGTGCTAATTGGAGACGCTGTCTTTTGAAGGTCGCTTACCTTGCTTCTGGTGTGTGGCAACAGCAACAACTGTCACTGCAGCCACCGCCGCCGGTGTACGTTCACTCGGAGGATGTCTTTACAATTGAACCAGACGTGGGGTTGACAAATTTGTGTGATGCCATGTGCATCCCTCCTCCCGGGGATGCCGAGCTGGCCAACATTGAAACGGATGGCGAAGAGGGTTCCACCATCTGGGAGCCCCATCTCTGGAGTTACTAACTGATCGAGTTACCAATCAATTACAAAAACCCTTCCACCAATTCAACCATTCAATAGTAGGTTTCAGAGTAGTTTAGCAGCCTCCAGGGGGCAAAAATGTTCACCAATTGAGTAATAATGGGAGCTCAACCGAATGGAGCAAAAGTGGTGAATACTTTGAAATTTAAAACCCCATCTTCTTTCTTAGCGAAAATGAGTCAGATTCATCACATTGAAGGCGACTTCTACTTAAGACAAGTCTCCTGGAATCACACAGAGTGAAGATGAGTTTTCAATGTTGAAAATTGTTATCTATTTCCTTGCTCTGAAAGCTGGGAGATCCCATGGCGATCTACGTTGAAAAAGTCTTTGAAAATTGCAAGTGCATAATAGATTGTTGTCCAACAAGGAGAACCTCCAACAATGGAAGTGGCTACTCCTCTGAAACCCAGCATGTCTTTCTAGAAATTCTGATGAAACGAACTGCTTCCCCTTGTTGACGATCGGCAGCTTGAGCAAGTTTTCTATTCGGTGTAATTTTCGCTTCCAGGCCGAGTTCTTCGTAAAGCAATCCAGAGTGGTACCCGTCCAATCATTCAAATCCAACCTCTTATGGTAATATCACAGCTTAAGTAGACTTATGGAACTTGACTGTCTGGATCTGAAACTACAAGGCGGACGATCCATCCTCCTTCAAACGGAGGTAAGCTTAGGTCGCAGTCAAAAAAATTTAATTTTCAAGAGAAGCAAGCTTCTATTAGGAAGTACTGTGGCAATCTGAGGTCAATGCAACAAGTCATAAGTCTGGCAAATCATGGGCCTTCTCGGGGGCGGGGAAACACGTGCGAGGGCATGTGCCTCTGTCCAACAACACAGTTTTAACGTAACTGTTGTTTCAACTCATGAATAAGCTTACATTTGGTTTAAACAATGCGATTCAGTAACATCCAACTGTTGAATGTTCCTCGTGTTGTTCTAAGCTAAACCCTTGAATGCAGAGGCTGACGTTTTGTGTATGATGTATAACAGGGAATCAAACTGCATAGGATAGAAGTGCAACTATTCATTCTCAAAATTTGTTTTGGAGACGAAAGATCTTCTACAGTAGTTTGACTTGCAATGACTATTTTTGCAATTTTGGAGGTTCGTGATTCACACAGTAATAAAAAAAAAGGATGATTTCAAGGGTCATCCCTTTGATGTTTAAGGGTTAAGTTGTGCTAAGCCAAAATTGTGTTATTCAGTCGTAGGAAGCTCTCAAAACTGAGCTTAGATTTGCCATAAATTTAGGTTTCAATCCTTAAAAACTGATTGCCAAGAATTGAAGGCTTAGGTTTCAAAGTTAAGGTTTTGAAAATTGACTACCAAATGAATGTACACCACAATTACAATTCTACCCACAACAGACTTGCTCCCATTCTTCATGGAATAGGATAGTTTACCTTAATAACTATAAATAGTTGTCAATGTAACAAAATAGTCATGAATCTGTAACATGAAACTAAATTGTACTTATGGGATACATTGACTAATACACAATCACAAGTGTAATTCCTAAAGACAAAGAATATTGTTCATTCCTCTGTAAGGTAGAAAAGCCCATTTTTGTTTGATACCTATTTCCATTATGCTACTTTTGGTCCCAATATTGTTCAAAAATTCTTCCAAATTTGTTCATTTTTTCAAAGAGTCATTGTAGTGATTCCATAAATTTAACAAAATAGTGGCAAAACAGTTTTATACTTGCAAAAGTTAGGGTGGTAATAAAGATTTAGATAGTGGTTTTAGATACACTAGATTTAGAACCAATGACAACATTCCATTTTGATGGATTTAGAAGAAGTGCATAATGGAGATAGAATCATCTGCCTCCATTAAGTTTTATAGTTAACACTTAAATACCATTAAATATATAGAAGAGCAATTATGGGTTGTTTATAAGATGTTTATGACTCCACTTTATGAATGTTTTTGTAATTTTAGGGTAGACCACTTCAAAAATTCAAAAAAATTACAATTTTAATTTTTAAAGAACTAAAGTCCATTTGGAACACAAATTATGAAAATTGCCATGATTTTTTAGGGCAATGAGAAAAAAATGATAAAAAGCTTTTTACAAAATTCAATTTTACAAATTTGTATTAGAATGCTATGGAAATATGTGGAAAAAATTTCAAAAACTTTAACTGCATAGATTGAAAGATTATAATGTTTAAAGTTAGAAGAAAAAGGTTTTTTTCTTTAATCTTGCCTAACATAGCTAGCAAACTTTAACTCCTCCTAAAGTGAGATTTTTACACTATATATAGTTGACATTTTGCATCTTGAAATTTGCATTATGTGCCATGTAAATTACATAAGTGCCAAATTTCATAACTATTTGAGCAGTTCTGCACATATTGTGCAAAGTTGCCCGAGTTGCGACAAAAGTTCAAGGGAGCATAACTTTTGAATCAAGCACCCAATCAGGAAAAAAAATTATATAACCACCAAGGTGATATATGTTCGCACCTTGTGTCAAAATTTTAAGAACATTCTATAAAAAAAAAGATTTCATATGCATCTACCCAAAATCACATGCATACATTCAACAATCATTTGGTCCTTTGAGGATTAATTGAAAACTTATAATTCCACTTAGGTTTGATTTGTGAAATAAGTGCATATCCTTGAAAAATATGTGCCCCTCTTGGAGTTGGCCCTAAGATATTTAGATTGCTAGTTTCTATGGTAATAGGCTTGTCTAACTTAACTATTATTTAATTTGTGCTCCTCCATGCGTCTACATCTCTCAAGAAAAATAAAGTATTCTATTCTAAAAGTGACTATTTAAGGGTTGGTCTTCCTTGTTCATGGGCTTCTATAGACTAGAAGATTTTATATCTCATTTTTAAGACAACAAGAAATAGATGCAGCATGGAATACAAGTGGTTTTGTATTTTTTCAAGCACTGTTAAATTATTTTTGAATTTTCAAAAATTTCTATCCTAGGCACCTATTCCTAACAATAGGTCTAGCAAAATGCATACACATGCAACTTGTAAAGAGAGATGAGGAAACCAAGAAGAAGCATAGGGACTTGTAATAAATAACAAGCTAGGGTCCTAATTGAAACTATAGTATATCAAATCAATTTAGCAAATTTTGCATTCATAACAAAGTAGCCCTAGCTTGACAACTTCCAATTTCAATACATAAATGTTGATTTCTCACTACATTTGAAATTAAATCCAACCACACATTTTAACCATCCATACTTAAACCTTAAAGCAATATCTTGTAGACTTTAATGCACTCCCATTTTATCCTCATTCTATTTATTTTCTACTATATATTGATTTTAGGACCACCTCATATTCATTTTCGAATTAATTATGGGGTTGATTTGAAGGAAATGGGCACTTTTAGAGCAAACTACAATAGCCATCCTCCTTTGGATTGCAGGTGAAAGCTCCTAGGACAACATGCAAGTTGAGTATAGAAGTAATTTTTGTCCCCATTGGTTTGTGCAATTTCTAAGCACTAGAACACAAAAATGGTTATTTAATATGGGTAAATAATTAATTGGCATGAAAATTAGGGTGCTCAATTTAACAATGCTATCATTGCACACCATGAATGCTAAACCACCACAACTACAATTTGTATTGAATAGTATGTTGTAGTAATAAATAGTTTAAACTATATTACAAGGCAAAGAATTTGGAGTTTGAAGATCCTCTTTTGTACTCATATAACTTGCCAAAATGTACTTCAAGGCAATCACTATGGCATAACTTGTACATTATTTCATAGACAAGTAGAAAACACTACAATGAAGAAATTTTCAACCTTTTTTGTTCTTAATACTTAAAGGACCAATTGAAGGCCTATTTTTTTTTGTCAAAAGTTGCTCTAAACTTCCATTTTTAGTATAAAGACAATTTCATATTTAGCCATAGAATCTTACAGTAGACTAGTATAAGATTGTATGGTGAAAATTTCAAACTTTGCCCCATACATTGTAAGATAAATGCATTCAAAATTAAGAAGTCTTGTATTTTGGCATTATGGCCAACTAGTGAATGTTTTAATGAGACTTTGAATCTTCTTAACTTAAATATTTTGTACTATACATTTGAATTAAAAAAAATTATTGTAAAGAATTGAGTTGAATATAATACATACATACTTATATATATACATACATATATATATATATATATTCAATTTAAAAAATAACATGATTTTCATTCTTTAAAAATATATTAAGTAGAAGAAGGTACTTGATAGAGTATAAAAACAAATCATTAATAGCTCTAAGATGGAATTAAAACACACTAATTCCAATGGTGAGATTGTTTTAACAATCAAAGTTAACCTCATGGAACTTTTTATTTTGAAAAATGTAAAAATTGAGCTTTGAAAAGAATTCTATAAGTTATTTTTTCAAAAAAATGGTCTAATTGCCTGTAAAACAAGATGCTCTATAATTTTCACATCACAAATCCAAAAGGAACACTAGTAGAATCCATGTTTATTTAGACATGGGTTGTCTAACTTGATGCTATTTACTTGCACGTTCAATGTGTAACCCCATGTTTTCATGTCAAAAATTGAGTTTAAAGGAACCTACCCCAAATCCATTATGTATTTGAAAAAGACAATGGTCCTTTAGGGGTTAACATTAATTAGCAATGATTATAGGATTCATACAAAAGAAAAATAATTTGTTTACTAACATAGAGAAAATGTGTAGTGAAGAAGACAATTGCAACTTGTATTAAATACTCCTTTAATGTATATGCTTGTCTAGTATGATCTTTAACTACAATATATAAGTTCTTCTTTAGGCTCTAATTACTTATTTGATAAATCTTCAAAGTTTGACAACTACAAAATATTCTACTTCTATCTTTTTCACTATCCCTAAATGCTCAACTATACACTAAGTAGATGATGGATGTTTTGAAAAATGCACTTCATCCAATAAATATCCATTGAAAAGACTTTTGAAAGAAATTGTATAACATATCAACCAAAAGAAGAAAGTATGCTCTACTTATGAATCAATGGTGTAGGTATTCAAGAAGAATTACAATTATTAATGATGATTTTTTAATAGTGATTTTACTATCTTTATTTTGAGCACTTAATATTTGTTAACTAAAGTTATTTTTTAGTCTTAATTTGCTAAATAATGTTATACTACTAATATTTGAATCAATTAGTAAATTTTCAAGAATACTTTAGTAGATGATGAACCAAGTAATGGTGGCATCCCAAGCATGAATAGATTCACCATATACACCAACTATTTAGAGTGGTTGGAGTTATTTCTAAAGCTTTTTTCTCAAAAATATTTTAGAGGTGATATTATAACCTTCAAGTCTAGAACTTAGGGATTAAAACTTCATTTCTTCATCCATAGTAGTGTACCATGTGTCATTGCCACAATTAAAATAAAAGTAAAAACAATTTTTTCATATTTTAACTCATAGAAACTTCAAAATTCAATAACTTTCACACTGTAGGTCCAAACACCATGAATTAAAGCCTGTGCACCCCTCCTTGCTAAAGACTTTCTAATGGTATCAAGAACAAAATGAGGGGATGTACAGTCTAGGAAATCTCATTGTAACAAACAAACAAAATCAAACAAACAATGTCATTTAAGGTACAAATTTTGTTGGTGGCATCCTAAGGCCCTAAAATTTCAATGACCCTAGCTTGCAATATCATAGTATTCATCCCCTCATTCACACAACAAATGATGGAGGAAGAATATAGAATGACAATTGGACAAAAATGGGATGAAGTTGGAGAAGTGGGAGTATCTACAATAACATTTCACTCACAAAGACTCTTCAAGATATGATGCCTTGAACTAGAGCAAAGCTAATATATGAGTGTAGAGCAAAAGTGTGGAACGTAGACTACCTTTAGTGGTTATAAAATACCTATATTATAGGTATGTATAACATTATTAATGAGGTGCCTTAGAACATTTCCATAGTAGGCACCAAGGGATCCTATGATGGCCAATGGGTAGGCCCAAATTAAGGTCCTTCCTCATATTAGGCATGCCAAGCTACATATCTTGAGTGGCCATGCTAAAAAATAGGGAGGGCATTGTCAAGTGCAAAATCTTGTATGTATCGTACTATGTAGTGTGGTTATACTTTTGATCCAACTTTCAAAATATCATATGCTCATTGATCCAAGATGGTTGAGAAGTAATGCTAAGGATGATGTGGTGTTTGACTTTCTTGAGTTGTATATATGGCAAGTCCCACCATTGAGCAAACTACCAACAAACAAGCAAATTTAAATCCTTACTAAAATCCTCGTTTTAAAAAGAATATATTTTCAATGATTACAAGTACCCTCCTTACACATTCCAAAGATATTTATGTTCTAAAGAATAATCTATAAAACAAGCTCTAAGGAGTCTAACCTCACGAAACCCAAGCTCCACGCTCCTATGGTAGCATTCCGCCGCCCTTGAACTGAAAGCTCTCCTTTGGCGTGGCGTGGCTATGGCGATGGAGGAGAAGGATGGCGCAGCAGCCGCTTTGGATATGGTCACCTTCACCATCATCATCGACGACATTGTCTTCCCCGACGGCCGCACTGCCATGGCCTGCCTTGGCGGCGGAGGTCTCACACACACGCCATTCCTTCCATTCTTTCCGTTCCTTCTATTAAATTTTCCAGTGCTCGACTTCGCTCTACATGTTCGTTGTTTTAAGCATCTCCTGATTCCCAATTCCTAAGAGAATCTCTTTTTGTGCCGGGCTGCTTCTGTTTCTTTATGTCTCTAGATTCTCTGTGTCTTGCTGGACTTTTTTGAGCTCTTTGTCTTGCTGATGTGAGATTTGGTGTTACACTTCGTAATATTCTCTCAATTGGATTGTTTAATCTTTGCGATGTGCATTTCGGTCTAAGAAATTCTCTCTGAATTACGGTCTGTACTGCGGGATTCGCTGCTTTCAAATTTTCATTTCTTTATCGATTGCGGGATGCTTACTGTTTCTAAGAGATTCTCACCGTTCTTTTGGTACATGAGCTACTGCTTAATGCAAACGGCTAAAATGTCACCTGATTTACTTTGTCAATCGAGAGGTCTCATTTTTACTAATTATGTAATTGTGATTCGGTTTTCTCAGGGCATATGCTATTCCGTTCTTTGGAATCATCGAAGTTATACAAGATTTGTAGTCGTATTTGATTCAAGAATTTCGTATTGGAATGTAGTTTCAGAAATTATCCATCAAGTTGTGTGTATGCTGCAGGTCCTCAAACGGCTTTTGGAGCTCTTCTCTGGTTATCAAACGGAGAGAGGTTGGTCTGCCTTCTTGCCAGCATCTTCGATTTTATATCGTCTTTTGCACCTCTTTTTGAAGGCGTTTGCAATTTTGCAGTGAGCTACACGATTCACGACATGTAAGAAAGTAGAATACCACACATTCAGACCGGCACTAACTGTGGCATTAGGGTTGTTCATGTGACGATGAACGATTGTGCGTTTTTTGCATTGGTTTGCGTGTACGGAGTCTTCGTGATCCCTCCTCTTCTCTGCAGAGTGGGGCTAGCATCAGGAGTTGGTGACGACTTTCCAGATTCATGTAAGGATTGGCTTGAAACAGCGGGAGTTGACACGGGCGGGCTTGTGCTGTGGCGGTCTGCTACTCTAAGAGCGTGGCAGGTCAGGTGCACTCCATAAACCTTACTTTCTTTTCGTGAATGATGGTCTGATTAGATTTTTTGAGAGACTGAATGCCTGATTCTGGATTAAATATGATTTCTCTCGTCAAGTGTATTTTTAATAGCTTGACACCAGCTTGGAAGTAGTTCAATGTGCCCTTTTGATTCATTTTGATGAAAAAAGAAAAAGAAACCTAAAAAATGATCCAACGAAACACCATTAAATGAATTCAAGAAGTAAAATCAACTTTGAGTTCAAATTTTTCTTCAATGTAAGATTAATTTAAATGGGATCAGCTAAATTTATGCAGAACAGCCCGCACGATCACTCACTCACAAGAAACAAAACATACAAACATCAAATGAGACCAGTCATGCCAGGTAGTAGATTTAAAGTTAAAGCTAGGTATAATAGTATTTAAAGAAAAATTTGATAGTATGGATGCCAGGTTTTGAACCCAGAACATCTTAGATGTCTAAAAAGGTCACCGGAATCATTTTGCTTGAATGATAAGCTTCACCCATGTCCATGGATGTTTTTGAAATCTTTTGTACATAATTTGTCGAAGATGTTACTGTTATTCTCCAAATATGCACTTTTATTTTAAGTAAAATCGGCAAGTAACAACAGGGAAAGAAACTTGGCCCTCAAAACCAGAGGAATATATGTGGTGGCAAATAGAGCATACAAAGCAAAGGATACTGAGTTTGACTAAATGGTCGTTGGGTTAATTATGAAAGATAGTTAGAAGTGAAACGGTCTCTAAAGTTATTCTAAAGATAAAGTTACTTTGTAGATGACTCAGGCTTCACCGCAGGTTTTTGAAAACTTTTGGCACTATCCATGGTTATATCTGGAATATTAAAGTAATCTGTGCTCATTTTGAGCAAGAAAGACATAAGAGCAAACAATGAACAAAATTCGGCAGTTAATTTTACGAGGTGCAGGTGATGCTAAACAGTGTAAGAAACTAGGTATCTAGTTTAGGTGGTTCTCATGCTAATTGATTGAAAATTTATCGGATCATAGTGAACCTCCTCTGGATGTGCCTGTACAGATTTTGGAGGAGGATGGCAAACGTACAGAGGTATGCGTGGCAGACCTATTCCTATCTTAACTTTGAGCGATTCGTTGATGTAGTTCGTTTCATTAAACTTACGGCATATCCCCTTTGACTCGCAGAAGCTGGCATGATATCTTTACTCCTTGTTTAAGAATATGTACCTGCTTCGTGTAACAGGTATGGAGAGTACCCTTGGGTGAAGAGGTGTGGGGAATGCTGCGGCCGGCAATGAATTTGCTCCCTCCTCGTTATCAGTAATATCCTTTGCCATGACATAACACTAAATCCTGAATGGATACTATATAACCTCATTTTCTGTAATGGAGGTATGGTTCCAGATGTCTATATTGTTAACCCGTATCTCATTAATTGAAGGCGTAGGTTTTAGTTTTGTGCCAATCTTTATTCTATCGAGGTCTCAACAACTATAAGTCAATTTAGAGCCTCCGTTCATCTCTGTTCGTCGTGGAATCTAGGAAGGCAAAGACGTATCACGCGGGAGTGCATCCAAGTGGGCTTGACGTTGGATTTCTTCGGGAGTTGAGGAACTCAGGTGCAGAAGTCGTCTGCGTCGAAGTCTACACGCATGCTGAACAAGTCGTCCCACGTTCCGAGCTTCAGTAGGGACTCTTTTACCTTTAATTGATCGTACTTAATAGTTTGCTTCAACCAGGATAGTCCCAATTAATGTCTTTCAATGTTTATGTTTTTTACTTTCCAAATGGTCTGATGGATATTGTAGAATGGCGGAATGCAGCATCAGACTCTTCTGTCATGAACCGTTGTTTTTACAATCCCAAGTTCCCGGGTTCCACTAACTGATGTTGCGTAGTTTCTCTTCAATATATATGCCGTCTAGTTTCCCTTAAGGTTTCCTTGTAATTGCTATCGATCAGTAGTCATGCTGCCTGTATATGCCCTAATATTTAACGAAAAGTGATGTCGGGAGAAGGAAAGTAACATTTCCTTCGTCACCAGGGCCTTGGTTTCAACAGGTCACATATTCTCCCCAAATGAGAGAGAGGCTGCCTCTCTAGTTGGACCAGGGCCACCTCTGGAGCTGATTGAGCGGCTATCTGAACTGGGTGCTGAGGTACAGTTCTACAAAATTTCCTCCTGCAAGAGTTATTTTTTGCTGTCAACAGAACCACTGTTAGAGTTTCTGTTTTATTTTTCAGTGATGTAAGCAGATGGTATCTGAGATTCGATTAAAGGGAGCGTGATTCTCCACATCAGACAGCTACCTAGAACAATCTAGATTGAGTCCGTAGCCTCCATCTGATCTCTGGCATGTAGGCTTTTTCAGTAACTGGGCTGCACGCAATTATCTTTTATATGAATGAGAGTATCATTTCCAAAAGAATTTCTGATACGATCCAGATCTCTTCTGCAGATTGTTGTCTTACGACGGGGAGACCTAGGCTGTATTGTGCATAGGTAAGAGCATCGATCTGATGCCGTTTAGGAGGTTCGCAGTCAAGTGTTTTCGGTTCAACAGTTTTATAAAGGGCGATCGGGCATTTAGGAAGTTTGAAGTCACAATATTATCTCTACGAAGGTTTGGTACTCCCACCTGCTTTCAAAAAGCCTCTAGGATTCGTAGAGAAAGTTCGGATTTATTAGGTTACGCCTTCAGCTTCCACATTATAGGTCTTTCCTTCCGATGTTATTGAACATCCGATTGGTGTATTGTTGAATTCAAACTGCTTTGACGTGGCAGATCAGATACGAAAGAGACCTGGAACGTCCCGGCTTTTCATACTGTAATCCAAGGTGGGAAGAGTAATGGCGACATGAGCAGGACAGAATTGCAAAAGCTTAGTCTTCAAGGAATGGACGTGAAGGATGCTCTAGATCCAACAGGATGTGGCAATACGTTCTGTGGTGGCTTTCTAGTAGGGTGGTACAAGACACGGAATCTATTGACTGCAGCTTTATGGGGAAGTGTTTCAGCAAGTTTCAGTAAGCTACTCCAATCTTTGACTGCAATCTTTTACATCATATCACTCGTCACGCGAACGCAATTTGTCTATCATTTTTGTCAGTGCCGGTGTCGATTGGGATTGATTTTTTCTTGTTCAGGGTGAGCTAAGTATACTACTATTTCATGAGTCAATGTACCTTTAACCTTTTAATGGCCATAGCAACTTATGGTATCTAATATAAACTTAATACGTTTGGGGATGCTCACTCATTAACACCAAAGTCTGATTGCAGTGTTAGAGTACGAAGGCATTCCTCCACCTCGGGTCTCTGAATGGCGGCCGGCAGCTCAACTGCGTCTCAAGCTTCTCCAGCCACTTGCAAAACAGGTTTCGTTTAATTAGGATCGCCTTACGAATACCTGAAGGATGATATCGAAAGCCGTCGTAAGAGAGTGAAGCGCAGTCATCATTATTTAGCCGTCACAGAAACGGATCGTGGGCTGTGACGGTGATTCTTGGTTCTTAGAATCACGACAAAAATGTACTCAAAATGAAATTGAAATTAAACTATGCAGCATGAGTCTTGCCTGTGCAGTGGACAGAGACGCGTGACGGATGTTACTCATCATCATGGTGTCAGAGACCGCTAGTGTCCAGAAGATAACGCTGTAGACTTAAATGAATAGAAGTATTGTCAGCAGTGATACGTGACCGACACGTTTAAGTATGGGCTCTCGGTGGTAAGGTACATGCATCACTGTTTTGAGTGTTTTCTGAATCATATTTTATGACTAAAGCCGTAACGTACTTGTTGATGCCGAAGTCGGGCCTCAGGGTGGCACGTGGGAGTAGATGGGTCTTGCTCACTGGAGAGGGTGAAGAACAAGTCCGCTGTTCTGTGGTGCCGACCCCACAGCCTTCGAACGGAAAGCTGACTTCAAGATCTCCCACAAACCTTTCTCTGCTCCATTCTACCTCGGCCCCAGTCGACTCTCCTCTCGCTATGCCCCCCACAAGCCGTCTAGCTTCATGGACGGGCGCCGCTACTTCATCGTTGAGGACGCGGGTGGCCAAAATCTCCAGCGAAGCCCCAGGACGACAGATCTTTGTCAAAGACATTGCAGCTCACTTCGTTTCGTCACTAGACAGCTCCATCCTTCTTGACCCCCAATTCCTCCCCCAACTGCTCTACACCTTCTTCATCCGGTCACACAAGAATGACATCCCTTCTCTGTACTGTATGTGCTCGGGCCATGCTGCTCACGTCACCAACTGGCGCTCTTTCGATTCTCTGGAAAGCGGGTTACCAGCTTCCAGTCACGCATTCTCGTCGACTATCTGGGAGGTGGGAGTCTTGAAACGCCAACCATTGTTGTGGACTCTGATAAGCATATTGCAAGACCCCGCTGGAGTCTTAATTGGAGGCCTATAACAGTAGAACTTCTGTAAGCCAACAACCTCTCTAAAGTGATATCATTCCTTTGGTCTCGGCCTGGACACATTGAAAATGTAACTTACAAAATAAGTAAAAAAAAGAAGGAAACTTTTCATTGAATTTGGGATCCAGATGTCGCTCTGGTGAATGTGACAAAATTTGGGATTCAGGTGTCCAGGAGCACCACGGAATTGCAGCCCACTAAAAACATCTTCAGAAGTCATTAATGCCGCAGTCCCTCTCTAAAGTGGAGCTCTGTCCTGAGAAGCTCCAGTGGCCCTGTGGAAGAGTAATGTACATCACCTGACCAGGCTTTTACGTTACAGTACCTTACTCACTACTCATCAGGTGTGTAGAATAAGAGCACTGGATTTGGGCTGCAGGTCATGAAGACGCTGCAGTATCATAACAGGGGGATGACGAGGAGGATCTGCCAGAGCAGCTACTGTACTGTATGAGTTCCTAAACGGTTTTGAATTCAGTATTTCAGACCTAAAAGCTTACTGTTCTAACTTACCCTGCAGCGCTTGTCCAGATGACTCTGCCATTATCATGACTTATCATAACGTTTATTCATGGCTTTCAACGGATCCTAGCTGCAGAAGCAAAACTCTTGCACCTCTCTTTGAACTCAAGATGGATTCATGAATCTAACTTAAGATAAGGTAAACCTGCCTATGACAGGCAAATCACCCATGACAGGCACCTAGGGAACCCTCCCATTACAGTCTTCCACCAACCCATGAGAAACTTTTTCTTAAAAATGGAATTAAGACTACATTAGGTTGATTTGTAGTTGTCATCAAAGCCTTGGAATATGGTTATGGAGTTATTAATAACTGTGATAGAACATTGACACCTTTCTAGTGTAAACTGTTAGTAAAAAGTTGTTTTTTAATTTCTTTATGTCATATCCATGTTAGGAAATCTTGTAACCATGTTAAAGAATGTTATGACTGCTTTGGGTGGTAAGATGACCATCATGGAAACACTTTTCTGCTGATTTGGGGTAGTCTACAGACTTTTTTGGGCAAACTGGACAGCAAACTTCGAAAATTCACAAAAAAATTCATATTTTGTCGAAAAAATAAAATTCTGGTTGCTTCCTTCATTTCTCACATTTGTCTTTGTACAAAAAAAAATCAGATTTTTTTTGTCAATGGCAATAGGACAGATCAGCCATTCTGCCTGTCATAGGCAGGTTTACCTTATGTGCGGCATGTTCCTTGCCTGGCTCCAATGAAATCATATTAAAAAAACAGCTTTCTCAGGTACATGAGGCTCTGACTATGACTATGATGTGAGAGTGCTCCTCTGCCTCTCCAGTTTTTTCTGAGTCCTCTGCACATTTAGCAGACTTGGAGGGACACATGACAGTAGTCTGCTCTAAAAATGCCCATGCTCTAAAAGTGATCACGACACAGAGGTACATTTTGCTTTCTTCAATGTATTGAAAGCATGTACTTTTCAGGAGGTGAGTGGTTGCTTCTACAGTAGTGACCACTGTGTTTCAACTTCAAAAAGTCATAACTAATTTTAGGGAGGTCCAAAAAATCAATGAAACGACTTGGGTTAACTTAGATGCCCATTCCATTGTTTTCTTCTGACAAAATTTTCCTGAAAATTGTTCCTAAAAGGTAACCAACTCTTAAATGGGCACTTTAAGAGCAGACTATCCTTAAGATTGTGTTGATCGAAGTAAGATGCTTGAGATACTACTAGAAATCCTAACATGGATTGGATGAATTCAATTTTAAGTGCTTTTTTTCTTGTTTTGTTTAATGTAGAACTCACACTACAATAGTCCAATTAACCCTTGAATGTTTTGGACTATATTTTCATCAAAAATGCTCTAAATTTACCATTTCTAGTGCAAGTACCAAATTTTAGGAAAAAAAACATTTTGGACACATAAAACCATAGGGGCTTGGTAATACATGGGTTTGAAGAGATGTAGAAAAAATTTCATTAATTTCCACCGTGTAGATTGCAAGGTATTAGCATTTGAATTGATAAAAAATCCTTTTTTGAGCCTTGTAAAAACCGGACAGTTGCCTTTCATAAGGTCACATTTGCATGAAAAAATGTCCAAAATGGTGGTGCTTCTTTGGATTCATTCTTCAAGACAAGTTGTCTACATGCTTGAAAATATTTAAATCACTTGGAATTGTACAACATATAGGAAATAAATAGTAAGTCAAAAGTAGTAGAGAATGATTCAAAATACTATACCATTAAGAATTTGGTTATGGAATTGAAAAATGCCAATTCCAATGGTTTTAATGTTATAATAAACAATCTACATCTTTTGATTTTGATTTCTTTATAATATTGAAAATTGAGTTAAATAAAGGACTTCAAACAAACTTTTTAACCATGTAGTCAAAAGTTATGAAAATTGTTGCACATGTTGTGTGAAAATTTCAAAGAAAATAAAAATAAAAATTCCATTCATAATGAACTACCCAAAATTGCTATGTTGCCAAAAAATATAATTTGGACATTTAGAGGTTAAGTCTTGAAGGACCAAACAATGTTTTGGGCAATATGCATGACAATTTGGGATAGCTCGCTAAGAACTTAAATATTCACTATATTTTTTTGAATTTTTTTGGATGTGGGGATGAGGAGATCATTGTTGCTCTACCAATTTTTTTACAATTAGATTTGCTTACAAAGAATTATGAAAAAAAATATCATTTTTGATGGATGAGAGACAATATGGGTAGGGTTATTTGCATTGGAGTAAAAACTCCTTCACAATGCCTAAAGGAGCTTGGATAGGCCTAGGGTAGGCCTCTCTTTAGGTCAAAAATGGATTGCTTATCTAACATTTTTTCGTACCTATATATTTATGATAGAATATGAGGAGAGGAGCCTGGAGATGACTACTCATTAAAAAGGAGATATTGCTCAATAACATCACCAACTACCTTCTATCCTTCTACTTTGAACAAATGAAGCAAATATTTCTAACTTCTACATTTGAATCAATTACAAAGTTCAAAAAATAAAGAAATCAAAATATTTGAGAACTTTCTCACATAGCTTTAACAACCACTTATTTTATATGGTCAAGCATGAGAAGATAAGCTATGTATACAAGTAGAATGGTAGGAGGTAAACCCCTCTTGTGGTATATATATAAATTAAAATTAGTAGGAGTTTATATACTCATAGTCAACCCTTGAAGGGCTTGAAAGCCTTTTGTAGCCATATAGTATTTTACAAATTTGATGGTATTAAAAAAACATTGACCAAATACTTTTTAGTACAAACCAAATTAATGATCATGATAGTATATAAATAACAATGTATCACAATTCACAAATTAAACCACAATTGAAGAATTATAAGGTTAAATACAAGTCGCATGGAGGGACCAAAGGGCTTTTCAATTGAACACAATTTCTCCTATTTGTCCCTGACTTGTAATTAGAGGTTCATAATCACAAATGTTATTTTAGATGAAATCTAACTCAATTCCCTAATTTTTTTAGTTCAAATTTTTTTGAAAATTATTATTCAACTATGTCCAAATGTGGTTTGAAATTATAATTTGAACACAATTACTACTTTAATTTGACTAAACTAAAAGTAGTTGAGTTCATACTAATCCTAATTTACATATCTTACATAGTTTGTTTTACCTACTACTATCCTACTTGTATAGAGATCTTGTCTTCACATCTCTGTACATACAAAATAAGTGGCTTTTGAATCTCTATAAGATATTTGTCAAATATTTTGATATTTTTGAATCTAATACTCAATTTCTTTAAATTGTATTTCATAGAGCATAGGATATATCTTCAAGCATAAGGCAAACATAGGTGTCAATCAACTTCGAAGGAAATATAGCAAGTCTTGGCATGTACTAAAGTTGTTCAATGTTAATGCTCCATAGATTAGTTAAGCATAGAAGACTCCAATCCAACCTCTCTCAAATTAGGCCACCCAATATGTTCAACTATCCTCTATCCCTAAAGTTTTTTGACTATGTTTTCACCAAAAATGTTCAAAAATTACCATTTTTAGTACAAATACCAAATTTTAGGAAAAAAAACATTTTTAAACAAATGTAATTGTAGAATGTTGTAAGACATTGGTTTAGAAAGATGTGGAAAAAAATTCAAAAATTTCCACTATATAGATTGCAAGATATTAGCATTTTAATTGACAAAAATTCTTGTTTTGGCCTTCTAAAACTTGGGCAACTACACTTCACAACATCAAATTTGTATGAAAAATGTCCAAAGTGGTTGAAACTCTTTGGATTCATTCTTCAAGGTATATTGTCTACATGCTTGAAAATTTTGAGATCATTTGAAATTGTAAAATATATAGGAAAAAAATAATAAGTAGAAAGAAAAGAATGATTTCAAATACTAAATTGTTAAGAATTTAGTTATAGAATTGAAAAATGCCAATTCCAATAGTTGTAGTGTTGTACTAAACAATCTACATGCTATGATTTTATTTCTTTCAAAAACTATTGAAAATTGAGTTAAATAAAAGACTTCAAAGTTTATTTTAGAGTAGGGAATCTATAAGTACCTCCAAACTAAAACTCCTTGTAATTTTTATCTCATTAATCAAAATGGAATGATTCAAAACTTTCTATGTATACTGTATGTTGGAGTGAGATTCATTAGACCCCATACAAAATCATTTCTTTTTAAATTGAATTATCCTTTTTATTACCTAGATTTAGAATTTTTGAAATTTCATTGGTGATGAGAACTTTACTAAATTTTTAGTGACCTTTAGCATCTAGATTCTCATAGTTTAGTAAGTTAGCAAAAGGATTGGTTAAGTTCCAATTCCTTTTGATGAACTAGGACTCTTGTCAAAGAGGGGGAAAAGGACTAAGCTAATTAAGCTTATGTACTCTATGAATTTTTTCCATTTATATAGCAACCACCTACATATGTATTTATTTTATATTTTTTATATTTTTCATAGTTTTCTTTTTTATAATTCACATTATTTTCATTAATGTTTCCCCCACTATTTAGTTATGCCATGTTCTAATTTTTGGAAATTTCATTGCATGCTATATTTAATTGTTTTTTTAATTAATTTTTAATAAAAATGACACGAGTATAAGGCATGTAAATCTAGAAAAGCAATTACAAATTTTTAATCCTTAAAAAATTGATTTTTTAAGAATTGTTTTGAATTGTTTGGCATATTTGCTAAGCTATGAAAATTACATATCATACAATAACTTTTTCACCATCTAGTCTAAAGTTATGAAAATTGTTGGGCCTTAAAGCTACTCCTCAAATACATGTGTGAAAATTTCAATGGAAAAAAATAAAAATTCCGTTTGTTGTGAATTACCTCAAATCACTATGTTGTCAAAAAAACGCAATTTAGGGCTTTAGGGATTAATTCAACTTGGATATTTTGGGTCATAATTTGATCAAGCTTACCAAAGCCACAAATTTTGGGCAATTTTTCTCCCTTTAGGATTAGTTAAAACCTAAAATTCCACCACTAACATGTTGAAGAGATTATTGTATAAGCCAACAAGAAATTGTTGAAAAAACAACTTTGTATGAGAGTTTTCTTGAAGCAAGCTAGTGCCCTATTGCAATTTTTTGGATATAGGTTCTCTAATTTGAAATGTTATGAATTTTTTTGAACAACTAAAAAAAGCTGAAGAAAAAAAATGTAAAATTACCTTATGCAAAAGCCTTCCCAAATCAAAGTTGCCCAGAATTTGGATGCCCCCCCTGCCCCCCAATATTTTTTCTTACTTCAAAGACTATTATCTCACAATTTGTATAGTCAAAAACTCTCATTTTCTTACTATAGTTTAACAAAGTAGTCTACCACCAGATCTTACCATAAGATGCACCAAAATTTCATACATAATATTTTCACCTTTGCCTTCAAAACAACCCTAATTCTAAGTGTTTTTTTCGTGAAACATAATAAAAAAAGCTTTAGGGATCAAGTGACAAGAATGAGCATGGAGAGGTGACACTTATATGGCTCTTGTGGCATGCTAAAATTGTTTTAGGAAACAAGACGTTCAGGCAGCTTCCTCGAAGAAGTAGATATATTGGACCCTTCTTACCTCAATTAATTATGCATCGCAACAAGTTTAATTTACATTCAATGGAATGTTTGACGCTTGTCAGCTCAGTCCGCTAAGTTAGTTGCTCATGATGTAAGTTCAAGTTTTTAAGTTTGTTATTTTAATCTGGACAATTTCCAAATGCGGTGGAGCTTCAGTTCCTCATTCAAATTTTGCAGTTCATTTTATTTATGCTCAATCATACAAACATGTGCTCATTCAGTTTATTTCCCATCAGCTCACTGTAATTAAAGTAGACCCATCGATCAAACTTGGAGGATTCTAGACATTGAGATCCTCTGGGAATTGGAAAATTATTTCGTGAACATGCATGGTACCGGCCACCTCTACTCAAGAGTTCATCACATTCTTCTTGCTGCGGAGGAACCTGGCTTTACACACACACACACTCTGCGCGCATACAAGAAGGTCAATCTACTGCGTATGAAAAATGCATGGGATTTACACACACTGCTTTAGTTTCAGGCAAGCTGCTTTGGTTTCACACTTTCCTCTTCAATTGACAATCGAAGCCCTTGCTCAGTGAGGTCATCATATAATTCACTCGGTGTTTGAATTAATTGTTGAACGTGTCCCACTCTCAGTAAACTGTTAAGAAATCAAGAAATGTTCATGAGTTTTCAAGAATTAATCTTTCTACATCTGAATGATTCTCTTTCATTCCATCGGCCCTTGGGTGCTTATACAACGCGTACCAGCACTTTTCATATATGGAAGGTAGTTGCCATTACTCCAGATGAGGAGACCAATCGTTAGTAAAATTCTTGTATGATCGACATTGTTGTAAAATCCATCAATATTGACAGGTTGAGCTTCTTTACGTCCCCAGAGCACCATATGTGATTACACTTTCCTTACTAACTTAACGGTAGTCCCATGTGTTTGCTTCATATATTGAAAATTGGTTAATTATGTACTTGAATACATTGGCAGGGCTCGCTCGACTTTTAGCCTATCAATGAACTCAACCTAGACAATCTCTTGTATTTCACACTCTCAGTTGTTTCAGTTCTCTTTTGCGCAATCTCAAGGCTACCGCGAAGATTTTTCTTCATAGCACCAAGTCTCGTTGGTTTGTGCAGATGAAGAGAAGGAAATTGGGCGTACAGACACAATGCAAAGCTCTCCTAGACCCTGACTCTTGGGATGAAGAGATCCAAGGGTGAGTGCTTACTTCGTAGCAGTTACAAGCAAATTGTCTCGATATGGCGTTGCAGATTATCCCGAACTAAATTGGTAGTCGATTTGTTGCTCGGATCTTGCACAAAAAGGAATGAAAGATTCAGTGTCGTAGTCTAGTGATTACTCAATTAAAGAAATTCAATCAGTGCAAGACACACTGATTGTTTTATATTCACTGAGCTTGCATAGAGAATTGCTTGAATACTTGGAATTGTAGCTCTTTGCACAATTCCATGCAATAGCAGAGCGCTCCCCAAAATGCAGATGACAAAGGAGATGAGGTGCACCTGCTTAAACCCTAAACCCTGCTCCTTATCCTTGGAATTGCCGTTACTAGGTTAAGTATTCCTGGTATAATATTGGAGCATATGGGTAACTATCCTGCGCAAGCTCATCATGTTAGGAATAAATCAGTAAACGCACATGCGCACAAGTAGAAACGAAACAAGGTGTTGGAGCACCAAGCTCACTTGCGAATTCACGGTGCCAGATCGAGGCTCATTTGAGCTGGAGTTCAAATGAGCTTTGCACACCATGCTTGTTGTTCTAGTAGTACTTGTGTATGTTGCAAAGATGATGAGAATCTTAGACAAGGAAATCACTCCAGCCTCAGGCATGGTTTCCACTTGTGCAATTTGAATGAAACGCATTTGAGATCTGAATATGTTTGCTCCTACTGATGGATTTCATTCAAAACGTGTGCTCGAAACCGATCTCACCTGAAAACAACGAAGAGCTTGAGGGATGAAACTGTATGATTGAAACTCATGAATGTAAGTTATTGCAATGAACTGGAAGATTAATGAGTAAGATGAACCTGATTGCTAAACGAATTTTGAGCTTCAAAAATGCTCAGTCATACAACAAGGTATACTTATGTGCAACCAGAATCGCCATCTGAATGTACAATTAATAGAGCGGTCATTTCAGGGGCTATTCTGGGTACACATACATTACCTTATTAGTTCTAACTTCTAACTAAAGCGGGCTTATCAACTATATTTGCAAGTTTCATGCTAAGTTTACCCTCTGGGCGGATGGGACATGTTGACATAGCACTACATTTAGGGAGAGGTCTCATGTTGTCTTTTCTCTTATTGTAGGTGCACCCACCTTAATTAAGGAGTTGCTGCACCATGCATCATGTTGCTTGATCCCCTCGCAGCCCAAACGGACTAAAAGTGTCCTCACGTAGTCTGGAAGTCCAATTCGAGGTGCTGTAACTTTTTCATACCATGTCAGAATTCAATCAAACTTGTTGGGAAATATGCACTCTCTCTTCTAGTTTGTATGGTAAAAGTTTTAGATCAATCCAAGATGTACTGAATTTTTGGAATCCATTCAAAGTTCACGGGTTCAATTTGAGTTTACAAACTGCATTTTGATGGCTGCAACTTAAGGACTTGTATCTTCTTCATCCAATGTTTGTTTTCAATAAAATGTAATTGGGTTGGGTTACCCTTGAATTCTAGTTATTGTGGTAAAATTTTCTTGACAATTCAAGGTGTTTTGAATGATTGGGAGCAATTCAAAGTTCAAAATGTGGACACTTTTGGATTACGGTGAACTTCATTGGCTTGTTTCTTCTTCATAGAGTTTCCATTTCCAATCAAAAGAAATTTAGGAAAGTTGCAATTACTAGTCTAGTTTGTGTGGTTAAAATTTCATATCAATTGAAGAAGTTTTGAGTTACTAAGAAGCATTTTAGTAGGAGGATCATTCTTAAATGTGTTTTTTTCAACTTTTCTTGCTATTTTTTAACATTTGAAAGTCATTTTGCAGATACAATGAGTCAATCAAATGATATTTTTTTTCACCAATGTGTTGGAATACTAGTTTTGAAACACTTTATAGTTAAATTTTTTTTCATTTGACTAGGTTTAGAAATCAAATTTCACCTCCAAATGTATTGCTAGGAAAATTTCAGCATCCTTTTTCTATACTAAAACAATATAATCTTGCAATCTATGTGGCCAAATGACTCCAAATTTGATTTGCAACATTTACAACACGTATTCTACAAGATTGTATGATTGAGATTTCTATACCTTACTACCTTAGTGACATTTTGGACCATAACACTTCAAAAGCAATAATGTTTTAAAACCCAAAAGACCTTTAAACAAACATTTCATATTTGGGCTTGGTCAAACTTCATTAGATTTCTACATTAAAACGCTTTTTTCAAGAATTGAATTTTTTTTCATGTAGTAATATATGTCTAAAATTTAATCTCATTTTTTTAGAATTCAAAGTATTAAATTGAATTTTATATGTATTTTAAAGAAAATTCTTTGTAAAAATCATAGAAATTATAAAAAATGCTTAAAATAGTATATTATTTTTTAAAATGTACTCCAATTAAGCTCACACCAAGATGAATTTGATAGAAAAATCCAAAAGTGGTGTATTTTGAGCTTTTTAAGATGCTATGGGTGATTGCAAGAAACACTTGTCCTTTTTAGCGTCACACATTGCATGCAAAAGTGCCCTTTTGCCATAACTATTGCAAAGGTAATTGAATAGACATGAAATTTGAGAGCAGGTTTCATATATTAGTGACAAAGGTACTCAGATTATTTCAATTTTTTAAAAATTATTTTAGTTGGTAAAAGAGATTTTTCATAATATGTCACACTTGTGGATTTGGGTTTTTTTAGTACTATTGAGTACCTTTTTCATGAAGAGTGACATTAAAAAAATGGATAGCCTAGGCTTTCAAATAGAAATACACGCTCTCCAAAGAGCATTTTCACAAAGCATGTTCCAAATGTGTTTGGAAATGCTTCAAACAATGCTACAATTATCACAAATTTATGAACAATTAGAGAAGTTTTTCTAGCGGCTCCTAGTGCTAAAAATTGCTCTGAATTGTCAACAATGGCCACTTTTTTTTTTATTAATTTTTCACTCACCTTTACAATTTCTCAAAAATGAAAATGTAGAAACCTCATTTTTTGCTAAAAATAGAAGACTTTGGCTACCGGTAGTACTTGAGGGTATACATTAGGATTCTTTAGTACTTGTAGAACGGCCCACAATGTTTCATCTTCCGTACCCTCAGAGTACTCCAACATAATCGTAGGACTCATAGTATTGATACCATAAAAACCAAAAACATAGCAAATAGGACAAGTGTTTCTTGCAAGCACCCCTATCTTCAAAGTGTCACAAAAAATCCAATAGAATAAAATTAGAATATTGGATATAACTTTTTTTTATTAAACTTCAAAACAATTAAAATCAAGAATAATATTACATGAAAATTTAGGTTTTGACTTTCAAAATGTCCATGGGGCTTGCAATGTTTTCTAAGGATTAAACTTATTAGACTTCTTTATAATTAGGCTAGGGAGTGTTAATATATGAGTATAGAATCTATGAGCCTAGGAGTCTATATTTTAAACACCTTTTACGATTATAGGTGCATATATTGTAGGTACCTAAATTATAAATACTTTCTATGTTATAGGTACATTTATTATAAACACCTTCAAGACTTGTAGGCTCAAACCTTTGCACTCATAAGCTAACATTGTTGTAATTAGGTCCAAGGTAAAGTTTTTTTTTACATTTAAGTTAATGCCAACACAGTAAAGGATCTGATGTTGGATTTTAGGGTTTATGGTGGATACATCTACAATAAGAGAAAAAGACAAATTACCAGTTCTTTTCTTTCAATTTCTATATTGAACCATTTTTTTAGGTGTTTTTTCAAATATCATATTTGCTTTTTTCACTATTTTTTGCTCTAAATAGAAATTTTATTGACTTTTTCACCATGATTTTTTTTATATTTCCAAATTGCAATCAGTTTTTTTTTTCAATTCCACTATCTGACAATGAATTAACAGCTACTCTCTACAAACACTAAAGTGATCTTCAGTGGAGTGATCATAAAACTATTTATAGCATAAGGTAGACCAAATATGCAAATATATAGATGAAAACTCAATTATTCCTCTAATAGTGTGCACATTCATCTAAAAATGAAATATAACTTGGTATTTAAGATTTGGTAAGAATTTAACAATTTCAAGATTTTCATCCATTAAAAAAGAAAGAGTCTTATGTTAAGAGTTCCTTTGAAATTCTTTTTTTTATTACTTTTGAATGAGTTATATTGAGATCCTACCATTAAATTTTTTAGTATACTCATTTATTTCTATCAGAACACTTAATTTCAATTTAACCATTTTTACAATATTTTGTTTCAGAACATTAAAAAAGTTTAGGAATTAAATACATGTAATGTCTTTTTTAGATCTTGTTGGCATTAGAAAGAGGTTTTTAGATTCTTGAACACAATATGAATAAATTATGAACTTTAGATGTATTGATTGTAAGTGTAATTATCTAAATTGACCCTACACTCTCATTTTCATGTCCAAAGAGAATAATTTTCAAGTATAGGTCAATTTTAACAACAAGATCCTAATTAAGTGTGCTTTCTTTAGCTCTCCTTGAGACTCTACATTGATTTCTCCTATTAGTGAGGGGGGGGAAATTTAGTGTTGCCCAAAGATTTAGTGTCACCCCAAAATTTTATTTTTGTGGAAACTAGTACAATGCAATATTATTTCAACCTACACTAATTCAAAATAGTGTGACTTTAATAAATAAGTGTCAAAATTAGTGAAGAGGACTTATTGCACTAACCGGCAAGGAAATCAATTGATCAAAATCTTCTCTAACTTGTCCTTTTAATACTATTAAAATAAGGTTGTCTACTCCAAAAGCGACCACTAACATAGAAGTACCTTTCTCTTTTTTCAATGTACTAGTAGTGTACATATGAGGAAGTGGTCGCTTCTAGTGACCATTGCACTTCAACTTCAAAAATTCATAACTAATTCCAGAAAGGTCCAAAAAATATGAAACACTTGGGTTGGATGCCAATTCCATTTTCCTTCCTATTTCGCAAGGAATGTAGCTTCCCTAAGAAGGCAATGAGCTCTAAAGATGATCGCTTTAAGAGCAGCTTACCTTAAGGTAGGAGGTTCTAAAAGTGCACAAGTTTTAAAAGCATCCACCTCCTTAAATGATGTACATTGCATGTACATGTTTCTTTTTTGTAGCCTTCAGCCATGTACAAAAAGTGTACATTTTAGGAAGTGGACGCTATTAGAGCCCTATGCCACTTTAGCTTCAAAATTTCATAACTAATTTCACCAAGCTCCAAAAAATACGAAACGAGTTGGGTTTAAATGCCAATTCTACTTGTCTTTCAAGGAAAAATTACTGAAAAATATTTGAAGAAGTTTCACCTCCCCCAAAATCAACTCCAGCTCTGAAATGGTTGCTCAAAGAGCAGCCTACCTTTTAACTTAAATACAACTTATTTCACAGCAAAATAATTGAATGTCATGCTCACTGCTTTACCTGATCCACAACGTCATTCCTGGTAACAGTTGTGAAGGTTACATGGAACCCAACAAACCAATATCTTAATAGTGCAAAGCTCAGAATGTCAAAAAGTGTTGCAATAATAGAAGCCTGGTACTCCTTGTATTTTGACAATTGGGGCTAGTCTAGGGCTACTAAAACAACACCGACATTGGGGATCCAAGTAAAGCTTATTAAAATTTTCTTTTGGTTTGAGGTGATGCTCTACCAATTTTGACTGGTTCTTTGCTTTGGGACTTGACCCCTAAATTTGGTTGTAATATTACACCCATGAGAAAACACTGTTCTCTCTGTTTTTTTTTAATATTTTCAGTCTCACCCTTCTCACATGCAAGACTGTATGATTCTCTTTGGATTGAGCAAAGACAAGAGCAGCGGAACCATGAGGCTATGTCCTAGGTAAACAACAATATTACTTTAATTATAAGTGAAAACCCACATCCCCACTTCAATCCAACCTTAATCAAGAGTGCAGTGTGAATGTGATTGTAAATGAGATTTGGAAATTAGGATTCAAAAATTAGAGTCAATGCCGTAGTCTCTCTCCCTTGGATAGAGTTGCGACAAACAAAAGAGTGACCATTTAACTCCTTAAGTTCCATGACTATGTTTTCACCGAAAATGCTCGAAAACTATTATTTTTGACTTATGTAACCATAGGATCTTGTAGTACCTTAACTTGAACATATGCGGTTAAAATTTCAGAAATTTCCACCTCGTGGATTGCGAGATATTAACATTTAAATTCACTAAAATCACTTTTTGGGCCCTGCAAAAAATAGGGCAGTTGCACTTCACAAGCTCACTTTTCTATAAAAAAAAAAAATGACCAAAATGGTGGTACTTCTTTGGATTCCTTTTCCTAGACAAGTTGGCCACATGTTTGAAAATTTTCAAATCATATGGAATTGTACAACATATAGGAAAGAAATAATAAGTAGGTTGTATTAGAGAATGATTTAAAATATTGAATTATTAAGAATTTAATTATAGAATTAAAAAAATATCAATCCTAATAGTTGAAATGATGTAATAAAAAATCTACATCCTATGTTCTTATTTTTTCCAAAAATATTGAAAATCGGATAAGATAAAGGATTTTAAAGTTTATTTTAGGATAAAGAATCCATAATTGCCTTCAAACAAAAAAATTCACATAACTTTTGATTCAATGATTAAAATGGAATGGTTCAAAGCTTTCCATGTATATATAACTCTAAAAAGTCAATTTCAAATTTTTGTTTATAAAAAAAGTGATTTTTCAAATCTACCCAAACTGCCCAGTTACAAAAAAAAGTAACATATTAGGCTATAACTTTTGACTCATATTTCCAAATGTTATGAACTTAGTGCATGTGAAATATATTCTTTGTTCCCACTTTCTACTAAAATTTGGGCCAAAAATATCGAAATCTCTAGTCACATAAAGCCAAAAAATACATGTTGGTCCTCTAAGGGTTGACTATCCAAAATATTGTAAACTATTATATGAATGCATGTCACAAATTTGCATAATTTTGGAATGAATGTGAATTTGGTGTTATTAGTATAGAGCACAATAATTGAATGAATTTGTGTAGTTGAGGTATAACAGGGAGAGAAAAAGAGAGTATTGATGTAATGAAAGAGATGCAATTTACTACAAGAAAATGATGGAAAGAATGACTTAAAAACAACAACTGGAAAACAATTGTTGTGGTCACATTTGACTAGAAAATGAATTGGGGCCTTGGAATTGTTTTGGTCAATGACTACAAATGTATTATCACCTTGAATGTATAAGTGTATGACTAACTACTTTCATTTAAATGATAAAGAAAGTTTAAGTTAAAAAAACAGCTCCTCAATTGCCATGTGGAAAGTGTTGCTTCCTTGCATCCAATGTGGACATTCACAAACCAATCATTTTGAAGTCATTCTAAAGTTATGACAGGCCCATTAAACATCTAACGTGGACAGCCACGTGGCCAATCATTCAAAAGTCACGATTGAGTTTTTGCACTATTTTGGTGGATTACCACATGGCATGTCATTTTCAAGTTGTGGCAATGTGTGCATAAAAATGTATAATGGGTATTGCATGGGGAGTAGTCATTTTGCAATCACATATCAATACATTCAAATTTCCACTACAATACACCATATACAATATACCATGCATATAATACAACATATACATTACACCAAACACCATATTTGATACATGTGTCACATGGCTTAAAAAGCCATTTAGTATGTTTGTTTGGGAGAGATGAAATGACAAGTCTTTTATACAAGTGGGGTGGTAAGAAGCAAAATAAACCATGTGGGATATGTAAAATGCAGGAATTGAGTTACAAGTAATATTTTAAACTTTATTCAAGTACAATAAATGAATTTTTTTCAATAAAATTTAAATTAAAAAAATTTGGGAGATCAATCTCACTTTCATCTCCAAAAATTCATTTTAGATTTTGAGTCTCAAATCAAAAGTTCTGGACAAATTTGAGAAAAAAAATTAGAGAGGATATTTTCTTTAGTATTTTCTAAGATCTTTTCTAAATATTGTCCATCCTCATTACATATGGTCTATATGAAAAATGTGCTATAGACATAGAAAAAGTATAATAAAAAATACATAAGATGTTTGGAAATTGCACAATGCATCATAATGTGTAGGGCATTGAAGCAATAGTAGAATAAATGTACAATAGTTCAAGACATTTTCAATTCATTTTGCAATGTCAAGAAGTCATTTTGCAATGACACGAGAGAAAGAACGTTGTCATTTATGTAAGGCAGAAACAAGACTTCTAGCACTATAAAAATGCATTTGTGTATTTATGTTGAAACCTCAAGAATGTCAATTTTGAATCATATAAATTGTCCAAAGCTTACTAAATATTTGTTCCAAAAGAAAAATTATTACGAAATAAATAAATAAACAAAATTAAAGAAATGTAGAAAAATCAAAATAAGGGATGAAGAAATTAAAAGGACAAGAGAAAATTCCAAAAATCTAGGAAAAAAGAATAAAATGAAATGAAATAAAAAATAAAAGAGAGGATAAAAATATATATACAAAAAAATACGAAAAAAGAATTTTAATTTTTTTTTAAATGAAAAGTAATCAAACAATCAAATAGATACAGAAAAGTAGAGAAATAAAAAAGATATAAAAGTAAAAAAAGAAAAAGAAGAGAAAAAAAGATTAAAAAGATCCTAAAAATTAAATAAATTAAAAAAGGTTTGAAGGAATTAAACCAGTTTGAGAAGAAATTCCAAGAATTTGAAAGGGAAAATAAATTGAAAAAGGAAAGAGAGGATAAAGAAAATATTTAAAAAAGAGAAGAAAAAATAATATTTTTCTTAAATTTAAAAAAGAATTTTGAAGTAATATCCGAAATGGAAGAGTTACAGTTACAATGAATATTTTGGCCTTCCTTGCTCTCTGCACTAGGTGGAAATCACACCTTCAATGCCACCTAAACCATGAATTGCCCTCACCAAAATCTAAAATTATTCAATTAATAATACAAAAGCTTATGGCAACTCAATATTCACTTAGGCAATTTTAAAAATCGTCCTTTACTAATCCATTCATAGAACACACACCATCTTTTGAAAGCTACGTGCATTATTAAGAAAGTGTTGCCTGGAACCACCCAAAAGAATAATCTTAGTTGGTGCCAGCTTTTAAAATGTAGTGGAGTTACAAATCAATCATTCCAAAGTGACTCAATAGTGAAACCCAGCTTGTTGGAAATGTTCCAAAACCGCCCCGACAATGACTATGGCTGTTTGTTTTTTCTTTGTCTCTTTAGAAAGATTAACTTCCCTGCCATTTGATGTAGAGAAGCTTTGAGTCATTTAGCAATTATTTTAAAGTCACACGTAGTAATAAAATAGTATTGCAATGAACTGAAAAATGACTAGGTTCCACTGAACAAAAATATTTGGGTCCACGTCAGAAAGTTGACGATGTTGCAAATGAAATATCGTAGATGAAGCATCAAGCTTCTGAGTTGGTGCAACCAAGGAGCAATAGTCATTTTTTAGTTGTTCTAGACAACCAATCATTCTTCTACAGTCGCATTTATGTCCCTTTTTTTGTAATGATTAAACTATACATCCAAGGAAATATAAGGCAATTTGAATGTATACAATCATAACAATTTTGCCAACAATAAGGTCGCACTAATTGTGTAAAAAATGGTCTAATTATTGTAAAAATTTAGTGGAGATAATATATAAACAACTCCAATCTTAGGGTTGGCACAAATTGGTCCCTAAATTTTTATGGTCAAAAATTAGAAAATAGTCTCTATATTATGAAAATAGTACCTTTTAAAAATAGATATATAAATCAAAATTTATCTACTTTTATGAAATTTGTAATTGTGGGGCATCTTATTTTAGACTAACATAAGGGTCTTGCCTAAATATGTAGGGTTCTAAAAGTAATGTATGTATGAGATATGACCAAACAAAGAACAACACAATGTTTTTTTAAGGTTGCCCAAGCTTTCAATAATGTAGCTTTGTTAAGCTTTCAAGCCCCATAACTCATTCAAATTCTACTTTGCAAAAAGATCTAATTAAAGACATAAAATTTGAGTAGGTCCTCAAGTTAAGAAGAAGTATTCAAATTTTCAAAGCAAAATAATGCTTGCTTCACATGCTCAAATTGGAGGTAATAAAAAAATATAACTTTTTATCCAATCGTTAGATTTTTGTAAAAATTTGATTCCGTAGAAGGTCATTTGATTTTCCTATCTCAAAAATAAAATGAGAATTTTTTTTTTTGATACTTCACTTTAGAATTTGGGTGTCCAAATTATTAAATTACCCCAAAAGGCCAAAACCATTTTAGATTTAAAAGGGTCATTGCAAGAAACATTGGCCGTTTCGCATAGTGTTTTGAAAAACCAATTTGTATCCCTCACTATAACTTATGAGCCCAATGCCTAAAACAAAAAATTTATTTCTAGAATTTTTTATTGTAATTGTACCTCCTTTTATTAAAATTTTAAGAAATCAGTTTATATTTAAAAATCAATTTTATTATGTAATCATGCTTTCAGATTTAGGTTTTTTCTTAAATACTAAATATTGGTTCAAATTAATGATTTTTTGTTGAAATTTCTGCGGTATATTTCTATAGTAGGTAGACATGTCCCGTACTAGAGTGAATTTAAAAAAACATTATTTTATGTCCTCCATGTTTGTGCAAAGAGGCCTTTTTTGTGTACACACTTGTAAACAATAGAAATGGTTTTGACCTCATTTTTAAAGTCAAATATCAACATCAAGAAGTCTTCTCAAATTAAAAATATCTAATTTTGTTAAAAATTTATTTTCCTATTTTTTACAAATTAAAATGTCCAACTATGTATTTTCTCCACCAAAATTCAATGTCCAAAAATCTATCCTAGAAAATACAATTTGGACATTTGAATTTGTAGAAAATAGAAAATAAATTTTCAACAAAACTAAGTATTTTCCATTAGAAAGTATTTCATGGAGATGAGATTCAATTAAAGAAACAAAATCAGAACCATTTTTAATGTTTACAAGTGCGAGTGCAAAGAGGCCTCTTTGCACAAATGTGTAGGACATAAAATAATGTTTTTTTAGATGCCATTTGGTAAGGACATGTCTACCTATTATAGGAATATACCACTGAAATTTCAATAAAAAATCATTAATTTGAACTAGTACTTAGTATAAAAAAAATCCAAACTTGAAACTTTGAAAGTATGACATATTAAAAAAATTGACATTTAAATATAAAATGATTTAAATTTAAAAAATAAATAGGATTACAATCAAATTAACTAAATTTAAAAAAAAATTGGCATTGGATTTAAAATTCAAAAGTTATAGCAAGTGACAAGAGAGTCACTCTGATTGTGACATGAAAATAGGTCAATTTTTCTTACAATGACAATGACCCAAAAGAGTTTTAGTAGTTAAGAATCATTTCATCTAGGGACCAAGGACATTATGTTCCAAAGAGTAAGATAAGTGCCACAAACACTACATGTTTCTTTTAGGAAGGATACTCTATACTACTTAGGTTTCTTACACTACTCTATAGTTTATTTATTTATTTTAATAGAGATGATAACTATAGAAGAGTTGATGGATTGTATTATGAACTAGATAATGCTTGACAAAACATTTAGTAGCCTTCATGTCCATTGCCTTTCCTTCATGTATTTTGCTCATCACATTGAGCCTTCACTTCTTGACTTAGCTATTGATGAAGTATTATTGAATGTAGAATATTCCACACCATCTAGGGCCAAGGTAGTGACAACATATGTTACTAAATATTATGGAGAGCCAAGAAGCTTAAAAGAGCATTGTAGGACATAATGTGAAGTCTAATGGTTCATAGAAAAGCCCATATCCGTACTTTTTGCAAATCTAAGGGTGTAGGAATAGGGAAGACATGATGTGTTTTAACAATCTTTTGACTATCCAATGTTAGAATTTGCCTCAAAAATTGGGCTTGATATTCAATAATGGATTCAATTGTAATATAAATTAATTTTGTGTTTACATGTATTAAATTGTTGTCAAGATTAGTGTAATCATGTTTAGAAGTGAATTTAGGGGTTTTAAGCTTAGAGCACCTCTTCCCGTCCATGCCTCAAGGGACACACCAAATGGTGGGTGGTATGAGTTAGATGTAGAGAAAGAACTAAGGAACTACCATTCCTCCACTAGCATCTTTAACAACATGTCTAAGAGGTCGCCAAACAAGGCACAGGGTGGAAAATTGGCACTCCAACATTCAAGGCATCCCAATTCTTTTTTTTGGAAGGGAGGGGGACTTGTAAGATAAACTTACCTATGACAATCCAAATGGGAGTGCTCATCACATGCAGAAATATTCTACTGATGCACATTTCAAAAACTAAATGTATACCTATAGTACAATTTTGTCCGTGATAGATTGGTTCCATTTGAACTATCATAGGCAAAGTTACCTTACTTGGGATTGGTTAGTCCTCAATGCCCAACAATTCTCTATGCTTGAAGTGTGGGGATGGATTCTTGTTGTGGCTTGCATCGGCAAATTCACAAATGTCCAACTGATGGGACGCGCCAAACTATTTGACGAGGGAGTATGCCGTGCCCTGGTGGAGATGCTCTTATGGCGGCGATAACTTGTAGAAGTCCTGGAACTGAGCGCGGCGACTTTGGGCGCAGTCGGCAGACTGGCTAAAATTGGCAAAAAAAATGGGTGCTTGGTCTTGCACACCAAGTTTTTCCCACAACTGACTGATCGACAGCTTTGTTTTCCAGAGTGTGTTCACGCATTGCCAGAAGGATTTCTCAAGCTTTAGGTGATGCGTGTGCTAATCTAGTTTCGGGAGAGTTGCGTTTTCATGGCGCCATTTGTTGTTTGAGACTTACAATTTGGTTGTGAGGGTCCGCTCAAGTGGGGTGGCGTTGGTTTAACTCACTGTTGCATTTGTTGTTTGGGGGATTCGATTAGGTTTTGGCCAAGGAATTCTTGTCAGATCGGGTGAGATTCCGAGGTTATCTGTATACTTTGAGTCATGGGAGCCACGAGAGGAGCAATTGGTGTTTGTGTCGTAGCGCTTGCTCTGTCCACATTTCTTGTGTCTGTGCACGGGCAGAGTCCCACTTCCGTTGCGCCTGCTTCGGAATTCGTGTTCCCAATTTGCGATGGCGTGGAGGTTGTGTACGTATTGGAGAAGGCACGGGAGATTTACCCAAAGACTCCCTCTGTGGCCAAGCAACCGCATATGTTCATCGCGCACGTCACTTTGACTAACCGGGGGTACTCGACTCTTGAGACTTGGGGTGTGGGACTCAGTTACAGCCACCAAGAGGTGAGACATCGCTGCTTCTCTCGTTTCGAATTCATGATTTATACGCAGTGCGGTGCATTTCGTTGAGTAATGTAAAGTCTCCTCTTGAACTCTGAACCTTTCCCCACAACAACAATCCTAAAAACTTGCACCATCTAAAACTTTGCACATTTATTTTCTGTTAAACTACAAAACTATTGTCAAAAAAACAAATGTCAATAGATCAAGTATTTTCACAATAAGCAGAATTCAAAGCTCACCTGTATGATCAGCAGCCTCGAATGCATGCACTGTAAGGTTAATGGAACCTCTACCTTTCGTGATTCTGCTTTAGAGTAGAAGCCTTTTGTGTGTTTTCTCTTAAGTGTTTTCTGTTTCGTTTGTGTAGATTCTGACAACTGCGGGGAGATTACAACTGGAGAATGGAAATGCGCTTCCTGCAGCTGTGTCTGCAGGGGCAGTGTTGTCACTCTCTCCTTTTCAACCCCTGCGAAACGCCATTGAAACAGGTGGGGATTTGACGAAAATGGCGCAGAGATTCAGACTAATTGGCGTTGAATTCGGGGAGCCGCTGTTTCCAATGCCTGTCACTCTGAACATCACCAACTTACGTTACAAGTGCAGCACGCCGAAGATTTACGGAAGTAAGTGCTTGTTTTCTCTGTCTGTAACACTAGAGTTTCGTTTATATCCTACGTCTGATTCAGTTTGATTAAGCAAAATTTGAAGCTTTGAAGCGTGTTTGTTAAATTTGTAAGGTTTCACTCTTGATCCAAGGTTTCACTCTTGATTGTCATTGAGACTAATTTGTAACTGTGGTTGCAGATTCAACAATGCGCACTTGCTGCGCTGGGTCCATCGATGATATGAAGCCGACTAGTGATGACTCACCCATTTTCTATGCATTTTTTCAATTTTTGGGTCGAATTAGAAACTTGTTTTAATTTTCTATGTGTCACTTGTCACTAGTTTTGAATAGGAGAAGACAATGTGGAAAAATGTTTCCCTTTCAAATACTGTATTTATTTGTTTGTTTTGTAATTTCTCCTACAATCTTGAAGAGATGGTTGGAGGAAAAATGAGCAATTTGTTGAATTTTTGGAGCAATTTCTTGTCATTGAGTATTTTTAGTGTTCATTACAATGACAATGAGCTCAAAAAAGAGAGGCAAACACATCCTTTTGATTAACACATGCATGGCCCTCTCCAATCAAAAATTCACAAATGTTAGATCTAGTAGGGGAAAATTCAACACGCCCATAAATCCTTGTAGTTGTTGATTAAATTTCTTCATAGAAAATCTAAGTTGTTGATCTAGAACTAGAAAAATTTGGACCCCCTTCTCCTATTGTCAATCTTGGTATGGATATTTATATGGATACAATTACAAAATATAGATTATGGAATATAAACTATGAATTGATACAAATACAAAGTACATTTGGCAATCCTATGTATTCCATATCAAATGCAGTCAAAATTGCTTCTTCAAAAAGACAAATACGAGGTGGATGGGAGGGGGGTAATTTAATAAGTATAGTTAATGAATTGTGCTCATTAATTCTTTTTTAAATTATTTTGGGTTCATTGTCATTATGACAATTTATCACAATGACAATGAATCCAAAAGAGATAACAACTGCATACACTATAATCTATGCCATATTACACTACATTATTATGTCATAGTAGCATACAAATGGTTTTTCTTTCACACTGTGGATTCTAGTTAGTTTGTCTCAAATTCATAAAAGATTATTTTTATGGTTTAAATTCAAATCAAGAGGAAAAGAATAGAAATTGCTAAAATACACTACAAGAGGATCCATGGGTTTGCCATTTCTCATGTAGGAAAGTCAAAAAATATTCCAAAGATGGAATATCCAACATCTTTCCAACATTGAAATTGGATTCAAGAAACTCCTCCAAATTAGATGCAATAACATTTTTTCATCCATGAAGCCACCTTAAAATCTTCCAAAGGACACAAAACGTTCTCTCAAGTGTTTTAGAATTAAGATGCCTACTAATTAGTGCAATTTTTTACTAAATTCATCTATTTGGGTGATTTAGCATATTTTACCATAATAAAAAAGATTTGATGAATCCATCAATATATTTTAATTTCTTTGAGAAAAATGTATAGTAGCAATTCAATCTACAGAATTGATGATAGAGCAATGATTTATAAAACCCGGCAACTAGTTTAAAATTAGCCAGTAGAAGTGGGGAAGAAACTAAATTGCATTTTGAAAACAAAGGATTCAAAACCTAAAGGAAATTGGTAGGGCCAAAAATCAACCATTTTCTCAAAAAAATTGGAAGATATTTTACTTGCCTCCTTTTAATATTTGGCAAATTTCACCTGCCATGGGATAATATTCATTGACTAATATCAAGGCAAGGCAAAAGTTGTACATGGGTATCAATCTTATGAGACATGGTATCAAACTAAAAGATTCAACAACTTAGGAGGTTTTAAAGGAGATGAGTAATAGGATAAAATGCATCCTAAATAGCAACTTAACCCCTAAATTCCCATTGTCCCCTTGGAGGACAAATCAGATTTTGGACAAGTTTCTGTGATCTCAATTTTTGGTGAATTGTTTTGAAACTTACCCGTAAGATAGAAAAACTGATTATATATGTGGGAATATAGTTTTTATTTCATTTGGTGCTTGGGAGCAAAAGTTATACCACGAAAAGCTTGAAACTGAACTTGGTGGGTTGCACGAAAAAAATTGCAAAAAATCAAAATAAATTTTAATTTTTTTTCCCCTAAATTTTATTTTTGTCTACATGTGAAGCTTTGATTTGTTCTATTTGAACTAATAATGAGAAAGTTAAAGACAATTTTGTTTTTTGGACAATTTCAACATCTTCTTGAAAAAATAACTTGTAGGATTCATTCTTGAATGCAATTTTCACAATTTTTCACAATTTTTTTTGATAATTTTGTGTTTGATTGCTAAAACAATCTCACCATTGGGATTTTTGTCTTTCAATTCCATCTTGGAGTTATTAACAATTATTAACAATCTTAGATCTACTTCTACTGAGCATTTTTTTAAAGAATGAAAATCAAGTGTTTTTTGTTTTTTTTTTAATTTCTAAACTTTCAACTCAATTCTTCAACATAAAATTCTTTTAATTCAAAGTCTATAGTGCAAAAAAATTTCACAATTTGCTGTCAAAGTCATCTGAAATTGCAAGCCAATATTCAAAAAGACTTTCTTTTTCAACTTTGAATGCTAATATCTTCCAAAGTTCCAATCTATACAGTCAAATTTCATGAAATTTTTACTATGTGAGCTAAGACAAGTAAAGTACAAGATTCTACGATTAGATTCTAAAAAAATGATTTTTTTGTATTCTTGGATGAACGTAGCAAAAATGACAGTTTTGAGTGGTTTTTGACAAAAAAATGGCCTTGGGAATTTAGGGGTTAAGCAATACAATATCTTTTATTTGTGACTTTCGTAATGCATTTAATTTTTTTTGTGACAATTTCTTTGAGCTTTTATAGAAATCTTATTTAGAATGTGAACTTAAACTTCTAGCCCTTTGAAAACACTACAAGAAAAGGGGGTGTTTTAAGTGAGTTTTTAAGTATAGTCCTAAATATAAGATTTTAAGTTATGACCTTTAAGGAGATTTTTAGCAAAATTAAAAAAAAAAATACATGTGTTTTTAGTAAAATGTTGCTGAAAATCTCCTTAAACGTCATTTCTTAAAATCTTATGTTTAGGACTATTGTTAAAAATTCATTTAAAACACCCCTTTCTCTTGTAGTGAAACTAAACCAAAAGGCCCAAGTTAGGTCACATTTCTATTGGCAAAAATTTGAGTAGGCAATATGGTGACTTTGTTTTTTCAAATTATTTAGTTGTATATACACATAAAATATTCTTCATTGATTTCATTCATATTAATATAGCCTCAATATATTAAATTATAATTTTAAAATCACAACAAGTTAAATTGGTTGTTTTCAAACAATAAATTATTTTTCTTGTAGGAGTTAGATAAGGTCAATTGTACATTGGTCACAATGTCCATAAGCATTTTATTTACATGCCAATCTTAAGAGGCACTTTGTAGGGGCAATAGTTGGAAGAACCATTTGAAGGAGTGAAAACTTTGATTCCTAAATTGTTTTGATTTCATGCAAACTTTTCATTAGTATTGTCAACCTCATCTTGGATAAGATAACTACTCGGGGAGGATTGTTGACCTTCAAATGGTAAAGGGTTGAGCCAAGTTTAATTCCTTCCAAGGATGCAATACTAATTAGTACTTCTAGTTTGGAATTGTTTTTCTTTATTACATTACAAGAATCTAACAATATAGCCAATTTCAATTTGGAAGAAATTGGCCTATGAAAAATTGAAATTGTAAGAAATAAACCAATTTTTTTTAGATTGAGAAGATGCAACCGCCTAGTAATCATTGGAAAAACAAAATTGGTTCATCCATACCTTAAGTGTGGTTGTTTATTTTGTTTGTTTGTTTTGTTAAGATCTCTTAGACAACGAGTCCACTAGTCACGTTCTTGGTACCTTTGGAAAACCCTTGGCAAAGAAGGGTGCACGGGCTTGGTTTTGTGGTGTTAGGACATGTAGTGTGAAAGTTATTAAATTTTGAAGTTTTTATGAATTATAAAATTATATAGAATTACTTTTACTTTTATTTTGATTGTGACAACAACATAGGGCACACTAAGGTAGGAGGTTCTAAAAGCGCACATGTTCTAAAAGCATCCACCTCCTTAAATGTTGCTTTTCTATAGCCTTCAACCATGTACAAACAATGTACATTTTAGGAGGTGAACGCTATTAGAGCCCTCTACCACTTCAGCTTCAAAATTTCATATCTAATTCCAAAAATCTCCAAAAAAAAATGAAATGACTTGGGTTAGATGCCAATTCTAGTCTTTCAAGGAAAATTTACTGAAAAATATCTGAAAAATATCTGAAGAAGTTTCCCCTTCCCAAAAATCAGTTCCAGCTCTTAAATGGTCAGTGTATGGACCTCCTACCTTAGTTCTCTCGGAAGGAGGAAATCAACTGGAGGAGCTCCAAAAATTTGCCGAACACTGCGACGGAGTTTTCTGCTTTCACCGTATTGGCTGCTTGGCCGGATCCTTCCACTGTTGCCCATTGAAATTGCCGTGTTCGAGGTGGACGGATGACTCCGATGCTCTTCAGTTGTCCCAATTTGGACTCCGTCGTTCTCTGCTGGGGTTCTAACTGGACCCCGAAATTCCGTTCCAGTACAATTCACCGGCCCATCAGAAACACTGCTTTGTTACTTGTTTTGGAACTTGCTTCAATCCATCACTACATTTCATTCTCATCTTTGGGGAAAAAAATCCAGCAATTCCATCTACAGAACTGACGACTGACGGCCGGAGTTTTCTGCTTTCCGTCACCATTATAAAAATAATTATAGAGCATTCCACTGGGATCATTCCACTGTACGTTGCTGATTGAATTTGTTCGAGGTGGATGACTTCGATGCTCTTCATCAGTCCGTCGGTTGTACCAATTTGGACTCCGTCGTTCTCTGCTCACTGGCGGGGGTTCTGGACGCTGCCCTGAATTCCGTTACAGCACAATTCACCCGTAAGTTAACTTACTGCATTTCCTCCAAGAGAAACTAAACTGCTTTGTTGTTTCCGAAACTTGCTTCAATCCCCGTTTTCACGTGCAAACAAGTTGTGGAGTAAGTTCTCTTCGGATCGAATTATTCCAGGAGAAGTTATCACCATAACAGCCTCACTTAATTAAGGTCGGTAAGCCAAGGATCTTTGGGGAAAATCTCTACAGAATTTGACGACGGAATTTTCTGCTTTCACCACTCATACAGTAGAGTCTTCGATCCACTTGGATCGATCACTCCACTGTCGCATTGAATTTGTTCGAGGTGGACGGATGACTCCCGCTGATGCTCTTCAGTTGTACTAATTTTGACTCCGTCGTTCTCTGCTTGGGATCTGGAGTCTGGACCCCTAAATTCCGTTACAGTACAATTCGTCCATAAGTTTTTTAAATTATTTCCTCCAGGAGAAACTGAACTGCTTTGTTGTAAGTTTCTGTAGCTTGCTTCAATCCCCCGACCCGCTTTTCCAGTGCAAACAAAGTTATGGAGTAGTTCTCAGTTTGGATCGAATGATTCCCTAGGAACAGCTATCAAACAAACCACAAACAAAGGGCCTCTCCTGCGTTGATTTCTGTAAAGAAAGCGAAGAAGTCGGTGATTCAATGAAGACTTGGGTGCAGCTCCTTGCCCGTGTTTAGTTCGCAACACTATCGTATTGACCCTGGAAGGATGCAGCCCAAGGTAGGAATCAAAATTCTCCAATTACATCACCAACAGGTGCATTCTCTTTTTCTACAGTTAACAATGAAGCCATTCATCTTCCCACTGTGGTCGGTGGCGTCCTTAGAGGTTAATATTGATAGGATGGACTCCATATTTATTATTAAATAGATACATTGTCATACAAGAAGTGCAGGAAAACCAAAAGCTTGAGTATAAATGATATCTTAACTTGGTAAGGACATGGTGACCGAACAGTGTCCAATGGATGGATGATAGAGAATCCTTCTATGTAAGACAAAAGTCAGGAAATGTTCATCCTTGGAATTTGATGTGGAAGGGTTGGAGGTTGGTCTTGCACAATAGTTTGACCTCCAATGTGTGCTTTGACTTGGAGGGTTTCTAAGCAAGTGATTTATATGGTATCACATAAAGATGATTTCTATGATGACCCATCCGATATTCTAGGATTAAATGATTGAACAAAATTGATACTTTTAGCCTCTAAGCTAAAAAATTTCAAATCATTATTCAATAGGATCCAACCAATCACATAATAACATGTGACATGTTTTTTCAAATATTGAATTCTTTTAATCTCTACAAAATGAACGAGCCTTCTTAATTTGTTTTTTTTGAGAACTTGGGCAAGCTTTGTTAACTTCATAATTTAAATATTTGCATGAATTGTTTTGAGATGGATGTCAATCATCCTAATCTACATGTTAAGTTTGGTTTCACATCACTTTAATAAAAGATTGTAAAAGTTAGAAGTTTGTTTGTTTGTTTTCCAATTTCAATGTCAAAACAAATAGCTAAAAATATATTTTAAAAAAAGATTGATTAATTTCATTGTATTGATCTATTGATACCTACTCAGAAACATTTGAACCATTTAATTATGAATAATGAGGTGAATATTATGAGGAATTTTATTTTGTAAATAGTGAATGTACAAAAAACATATAAAGTCATTTTTTAAACTTAATTTTGAAAATTTGAAACAATTAAAAAGAATAAAAATTGTTTAATAGAACATTTTCATCATTTGGATTTAAAAAATTCAATTTTTTACAAAATTTATTAGGAATTTTAGTTTTTCTTTCATTCAATTTAACCCTATATTTTATAATTTAAAAAAATATATATGATATTTTTTTGGCTAAATTTTTTTTACATACATTCTCAAATTGTTTTCCAACATATTGATTGAAATATACAAGTTATGGGACAAAGGTACTTTTTTCTAAAAATTTGAAAGACAAAACTTCACCTTTTGGAAGGGCTAGAAAAGCCTACATTTGGGTATATTGAACTTACAATTGGTGGGGATATTCACTCTTAAATTTATGAAGGATATATTTAAAACAATTTAACTAAAATATCTTATGGTTGGATTTGTTCAAAAATAAATATAGATGAAGATTTTAGCCTTGCTTTGGGTACGAGTATTTTGAAATAAATTGGTTCTCTAAACATGAAAGAACTTTAGGAGTAAGACAAATACATTATCTACTTATTGAAGTTGTTTTAAATAACATTTTTTAAAGTTTTAGTAGACTCTCGACTAGTGCTTTTGAATGGATAGTTACCTAATGTGTTAAAATCACAATTAAAAAATCCAAGCAAGGCACCCAAGTCCATTTTTTAAATTATTTTTTCAGAATACAAGATTTCAAATATTGGTATCAAGTATCAACTCAAGTTGTTAATCTGTAAAGGACCAAATTTTCATTCCATGGACATTTGAAATACAAAGTCAAATTTTAATGGGTGTTCTTGAAACTTTGACACAAGAAGGGGGGCCCTTTGTGGATTTAAAAAAATCCAATCAAAAGCCCGGATCCAAAGTTATGTTATCTAAAAAATTTAGGGCAATTTGGGCATCTTTTGCTAAATTCCTCATCTATTTTTGAAATTGATTATGTAACATAACTAACACAACAAAGAATGTAATTGTAAAAAGTAAGAAATAAAATATGGTACAAAATCTCATTCTAAGAGGAGTCAAATTCTAGTACTCCTATTAGGTAAGTATGAGAATAAATATTTTCTTCTAACTTCAAACACTTTTTGTATTGAAATTTGTAGTCTCAAAGTTCTTGTCATCATTTGTATTTTAAATTAAAAAAATTCTTCATTGCATAAAAAAATATTAAAAAAAATCACTAATACATTGCTAGTTTATTTGACCTATAATCCTATATTGTATTGCAAGGTGATCTAGAGTAAGGTAGACTCCATATTTGCTTTTAAAATTTAAAAAGCATATAGTCTACCCAATAAGATGTAGTATTCAATAGTGTAGAGGTTGTGTAATTGTATGTTCTTGAATACATTTACTTGTGATCTTTTTGCTAGAATCAGAAAGGGATTTTTGTGAAAAATTGTAATAAAATAGATACTTTTTAATGGTTCTTTTGATTTCAATACTTCTAGATATCTAGTGTCCAATTGTCACTCATTGACATATTTATTATATAATAGAATTAACCATTTTTCAGGCATTGATTATGCAAAATTATACGAAGCAACTAATCTGAAATTGAGCCATGGCCAATGAACTAGTAGTGAGGATCAATAAAGAACAAAAATATGGATAGATAGAATTTTTTTATCTTTGGTCTAATTTTCTTACTACTATGCATTAAAGTTTAAGCATTTAATTGTTCCTTTCTAGCCACCTTTCTTGCCAATGAGGGAAATGGACACGTAGAAGTCCAATAGCTTCTATACATGTTGCCTTCCCCCACCCTGGCTAGGTGCCTTATAATTTATTTGGATTGGCCCAACCATAGCTGAGCAACCATAACATTGCCATCAAGCAAAAAATAAGTGCTTTGATAATATAGGAGCTAAATGCCCACTAGGTCGTAGTCTTTACCAATTTGATATAATATAAGACTAGGCTTATTTATAGTTGTTACAAAACTAACTAGGGTACAACAAAATTTTTTTTTTTTCATTCCATAATACAAAGCGGACAAATTCCCTACTTCTTATTCCAATTGTAGCCTCGAAGGCACACGCAAATAATACAAGACCAAAAAGAAACTAGTAGAGCATAAAAAGAATGCTTTGTTTGCTTCAACATATATACAAGTTTTATTTGATTTTTTGAGGCAATCATTGTATTGTCTTCATGCCTGCAATAAAGAGTTGTAAATATTTTGTGAAAATAAACAAAATTTTAAATATCTTTTTAAATATCTAAAAGAAGTTAACTCTGTTTTTGTTTTGCCAATAAATAATTTATATATGTTTCTACCTTGATCAAGAAAGTTTAGACATATTTTATAAGGGACTTGTATTTGTTGAAGTTTGTGTAATACCACAACTTTTAGTGTTTCTATAATTAACCTCCAAATGAATAGGTTGTATTCTGCATATTTGGTTGCTCTTAAAATTTTGCCTTATTTTTTATCTAATGAAATATTAAAAAAAATTCTTGAGTAGATATAAGGATACCTTTTAGATAATGAAAACCAAGAATATTGACCTTTCTATAATTGACACAAATTTTTGTATGAGTTATTAGATGCTTTGCTTGAAAACTAGTCAAATAGAAATTGAAATGAATGAGAATCATGTCTAATCTTTGTTCTAAGGTAAAACAGCCCATTATGGATCTTTTATCCATTACGGACTTCTAAGAATGACCCCATTATGGTTTTCATTTAGTGATTCAGATTTAGGCCACATTCAAAGTCTTAGCTAATTGGAATGGAGTGATTAGTGACCACAATAGGAACTTTCAAATTTTTAGTGTTAGTTCATTGTAGGAAGTGCCTTTTCATGTCTTCTATATTAGAAAATATTGTGACTGCCATAGGTGAGTAAGATGAGCACTATGGATCAGTTTTGGTTGGTTTTGGGGTAGTCTACAGACTCTTTTAGGCCGTGATGTGCTAAACACTTTAGAAATTCATAATAAATTGTTACTTTATTGAAAAAATATAGTTTCAAATGTTTTCACTATTTCTATCACTTGACTATCTTTAGAAAAAAAGTAGAAAATTTTAGAAATGACAAGAGGGCAAACCCCCCATTTCGTCCATAATAGATTGTTTTACCTTATATTGATTAACAGTTTTTTATCTAGAGTTTGCAGTTTAGACCCTCACATCTTTTCAATGAATAATTTTCCATAAAATAGGGATTTTTTGGTATAGTCTATAATCCAATTGTTTTTTATTTGTATTTTTTTAGATTTGAAACTTTTTTTTTAAATTAATAAGTTTTTTGTCAAACATTTTTCAAAATTTGATTACAAGTTTTGAATCTTATATGCAAATATAGGAAGTGTCATTTGTTGTTGTTTTTCTTGCTTGGAAGGCAAATAATTTACCTTTAATCTATATCTACTATTTTGGTTCAAATTTCTTTCCAATTTTTTTTTTCAAATCTCCATTTGCGTAATAAAATAATAATAGGTTGATAAATTTTTTCCTTCTAGCCAATGATCTTACTAAGATAAGGATGAATGTTTGCATGGTTCAAAGAGTTGGCTGGTCTTGAAAACCAAAGTATTAAGAATACCAAGGGGTCAAATTCTTCTCCATCCATAAGTAGGGTAATTAAAGTAGATTGAAGACCCTATTTGCACCACAATTTATAAGGCACCCTATTTGCACAACTATGTATTAGTAATATTCATTTGAAACTTTTAGATGTATTTTAGTGATATATAATGGCCATAAAGTTGCACAAATAGCAACATGGTGTAATTGTGCAAATAAAATCTTTTACCTTAATTAACTTTTTAAAAACAAAATAGTATGTAATCTTTATAGATTTTAATACTATGTAACTCTTGTATAGAATCAAGCAAAAAAAACTATTCTTTTTATGAAAAAAAAAAGTCATTATTAATAATAATTCATATTACAAAACACACCTTGATGCATTAGAGTAAAATATATAGATGTAATAATCTATATAGTATTACATGAATATAAAATTTGCATATTTTTGTGCATCAAAAGTATATGCTTCTAAGTTTTTTTACTAAAAGTGACAATTTTTGACAATTTCTCTTGAAAAAAATTCAAGTCCTTTAAGTATAACAAAAGATATAGAATAATTTGCATTCTTGTCAATATCTATATTAATATTCTTTGTCATGTTGCAAATATAGATATTATGTAGAATATGTATATTCACATCTTTTAAATAGGTTTAAATGTTTGTAACACTATAAAGAAAATGACGTTATTTTAAGTGACTTCAAGGTGACGCCTTCTCTCTGCCATTATAAACAACTATATAGAGAAGGATTTATTTGAAAACTTCATCTCATTTGATATTCTTCTTTTTTGTTTTTTATTAAGATTATGCTATGTTAAACTAGAGGTTTTTTTTTTAATCTCAAGATGAAGAATCTCAACCGAAGTATAAGTTTAAATTTTCTTTATCACAACTACCGGTGTCGGGTAGAGAGGAGTGCGCTTTAGGAACACACGAGGTGTTTGGTTGCAACTGTTTGTTGTATACTCGGTGTCTTCTTCAATCTTCAATCTTCAAACGGTGTCCGTTGGCCTATCCTGTATAGGCTCTAGATAGGTATAAGGGTCAAAGAAGGGATAAGAAACCACGTGATACGGGACGGGTAAAATGGGACAGTAGACACGAGCTACCGTCCGAATGATGGGATCCTAAATTTCAAATTCATGGTCTGCTAGCCAAAACTTTAGACCGTGAGAACAAGCAAGTCTCGACCATGTGGGCCTTAACCCCACTTCGTCACCACGACAATAAATGGGGTTGAGTCTTGGTTTTATTCAGACCGCCCGCAACCAAGGTTACAAAGCAAAAGGAAATAAAAGACAACGAGCCTCCAAATCAGGCTAGGAATAACAAAGCCACATCCCACACATACATATAAAAAAAACCCAAAACATTCCTCTTCAAGTCTTCAATCATCAAGTCTTCATGTTTTGATAAAAACAATGAGAAATCTTCAAAGCCGTACCCTAAAGTAGCTGCGGCCTTTTATCTAGTGCCACAGATGGCTCACAACTTCAAATGCTAAGTGCAATAACATTTTGGAAAGCTAACCCAGTGAACTAACACCTCTCCAAATTTCACTTTATTCTAAACTATTGTTCAAAAGTTATGGCAAACAAAGTGGCGGCTCTTCTCCTCCTTGCCAACCAACCACTGCCTCTTCAAACTTCTTATAACTTTTGATTTACAAACCCTGAACATAAGTGTGATAGCAATTTGAAAAGCTAACACATCCGGCTACAACATGTGAAAATTTCACTAAGAACTAAAACTCTGTCCATAAGTTACAGCTCAACAAAGTCTCGATCTCCTATTTTGAGAATCCACTCAACCTCTAAACTTCTACACTCTATAATTTTTTCAATAAAACTCCAAATAGCTCGTGTGATAGCTATTTAGAGAGATAAATAAACAAATTAACACTCATAAAATTTTCAAAAGAAATCCTTATACTGACCGAAGGTTATGGCCCTCCACAGTTTCGGCCTTGCTCTTCACAAGTGGCAGTCAACCTCCAAGTCATCACACCTCCATAACTTCTTCTTCCAAACTCCAAATCTTAAGTTTAATGACTCATTGGAAAGCTAAGATTAAGATGAACACGCTTCCAAAGTCCCTTTGCAAATTGATAGACTGAACGTCAGCTATGGCTTGACAAAGTCTCAGCCTTTCTTCATGAAAGGCACTAAAACTCCTCAAATTCGAACGCTCATAAATTTTTCATCCTAACTCCAAATCAAACTTGCAAACTCATTTTGGAAAGTCAATTTCACAAGGAACAATTTCACCAAATTTCATTACCAAAGGCCTCATACAATAGGAGATATCACTCTTCGAAGTTTCGGATTTTCTTTCACACTCAAGTTTCTCTATTCACTCCTACACACACATACCAAAAAGAATCTCTCCACACTCTCCTACACCCCCATTTCAAGCAAGGAGGTGGGGCACATCAGCCCATACTCCTCTCCTTTCAAGCCCCACCAAAGATGCCCTTTTCTTTTCCCTTATTTTTTTTATTCTTCAAATCCACCTAATCCCTTAATAATTTTATTTAAATGGAAAGGCAAAAACACATGAGTCTTCCAATCAACTAGATAAGTAAAATTAAATGAACAAACCTAATAAAAAAAAACACACTAAAGAGTAGCCACGTGCCCTTATGGATATAAAAGCGTTGAAATTCATCCTCTAGTCGCCAAGTCGCGGACTTGGTTGGCTGGAGAAGCGGTGGTCTTTGGTCGCCTGCCGGTCCAGGTTCGAATCCAATTGGACCCGTCAAGCGGCTTGGGTGGACTACGGCTTAGCAAGCTAGTGAGGCAGGAAATTGGACCAGCCAACCCACCATCTACCCCCCTTGAGCTGTGCCTGTGACAAGACGGTGCAACATCCGAATGCTAACGGGCGCTCCGTTGCATGAAACCGTGGTTCTCACCACGACCAACTCCTTTTATCTCAACTCTTTGTTTATTGAAACTCAAACACACAAAGCTCAATAGATGTATTTACATGATGGAAGAATTTCCATCATGACACCGGATCAGCCACAACTGCCATTGAATCTTTTATTGCTACATAAACAATCAAAAGATGAAGTTAGGCCATCTCGATCATCAAAATAACCTCGTGTGAAGAAACGATGATACAGTCATCTTCAACATGACGCTCGAGCATTGGTGATTTTGCTGTAAGTTGAATGTATTAAACTCGATAATCGTAAAGTCATATTTGAAGAATGTTTTGAAGGCTTATACAATGAGTAATACTATTGCATGGTGAAGCCTATCGAAGGGAGTTGTGATCACCAACAATGGTTAGAAAAGCTAGTCAATCCTTTAACTAAGACGAATTATGTTGATTATGTAGCTGCTACCATCAAACGCATCCTCAAATTCTTGTAAATGGAATGATATTTCGATTGAAGCTCTAGTTTTTTTTATTTCTATTAGATATACGTTGAGTTTTTAGTTCTTCATTCCATAATTAGAGTGATTTCTTACAACAATTTTATATTTATAAAATAATATGAAAGAAATATTCAAATAGTTTGATTTTTAAGTGAACTTGAAGTGAATTTCCTTCAAAAATAAAAATAAAGAGATAGTTGTGGATTAAATAAATTTTCAATTATTGATGTTGTAACTTTGGAAGTGAATTAGGAGCTGAAATCACTTGCTTATGTGGTTAAAGTAGAGATAAAGTGAATAAAAGGGGGAGAAAAAGGTAGACACTATTCATCTCTTCTCCCGTTGTGAATTAAAGAAAGATCCAAATGTTTAAAGGCCCATTGTGTTGTGAGTTTGAAAAATTTAGAAATGAAATTTGCAAAAATTGTGTATTGTGGTGTGTAGTTTTTAAATTGATCTCACTTGCTTGATTTGGAGTTGTAAATCAAAACTTGTACTTATTTGAGTGGAGGAAGGATTGTTGCCTTTAAAATTAAAAGGTAGAGACTTCGAACGGCCATAAAAGATGAGAAGGTTCTTGATTTGCATTGAGATTTAGAGGAATTATAGAAAATTGTGTTAGATTTTCATAAAGATATCACTCATTCTATTTTGAATTTGTATGAGAAAGTTGTAAGTATCGAAGTAAAAGAAGGTCTGCTACCCTTCTTTTCTCAAAGCCAAAACTTTAGATGGCCACAAAAGTTGGACAGAGTTTTAGAATTGTTTGAAATTTGGAGGAGAATTAGAATTTTGTGTTAGCTTTTCAAAAAGCTATCACTCATCTCATTTAAAGTTGTGAAACAATGGCGACACTCATTTAAAATTTAGCTTGAAAATTGAAGGTTGAAGTTGGAGATTGGAGGAAGTTTTGAAAACTTATATGTGTATATGACTTGTAGCTTTGTAAAATTTATTGTTGCGGACGGTTTGGGTTACATCAATGTTAGCCTCATTTTGTGTTGTAAGTGACAAAGTGAGGTTAATTGCCCATATGGTCAAGACTAGATGACGAAGTAGAGTTAATGGCCCATATGGTTAAGACTTGTTTATTCTCACGATGAAACTTGGTTCTTAAAACTAATCACTAGGAATTTGAAAGTTTAGGAGTTAATCTTTCAGAAGGTTCAACTCGTAGTCTAGCCGTCCCATTTTATTCGTTCGAAATTGTGGGATCTTATCACACACTTTAAACCTTATACCCATTTAAAGCCAATTAATACAAGATAGATCAATGGATAGCAATTCAACAACAGTTTAGAAGATTTGACGTTCAAGTTTGGAATAGGGTGAATTTGAGAGTGATGAATTCACTTCTGGTTTTTTAAGATTTTCTTCATTTTTAAGCCATTTTTTGTCACAACCAAAATCTCTGTGATTTCTCAAGACAAATGCTCTCAATACGACACCGTATCTATATTTCATTCATATTTATATACATATATACATCTAAATGAATATTCTAATTATGTCCATATAAATACAAACTTTTTCCAACAATTAAATTTATCAAACTCCATCATGTTGTTGGATTTTTTATTTTTTATATTTTCAACCCCATAGCCTATCTCTTTTTTAAAATGGGCCGGTTGGAATCTTTTGGGAGGAATCATATTCAATGGTAATATTAGATCTATCATGAAAACAATATTAGTAGAAAATGAAATTGTAACTCACATTTCAAAGGCTCATGAGTGCTAAAATAATTACAATTACAATTGTCCAAATAAACGTTTGAGTTTGGTTTCAATATTAACAAATAGTCTAATTTTTGTTGAATAGCATTAGTAATCGAAAGAGGATTTCAAATTTGTTAGGTATATATTTTTGGCCCCCCTATGAATAAAATATATTTTTTCAAATTATTATAAATAAGAATACTTGAGATTGACACTATTGTAAGTATTCATTTAGGCAACAATGCTAATATGTGAGCATGAAAATGTGAGCATCTAAGCTTTGAGCATATATATAAGTAGATATATACTACAACCATTGAAGGTGCTTACAATAAGTATCTATATTGTACTTACAGTATAATTATAGAACATTTGTATAATATAGCCACCTATAACATAGGTGTATAGTCTTCACTGTAAGTTCAAATACTCACACTTTTAGACTCATACAATAGCAACCCTTCTCATTTAGGCATGAATTTGTGGAGGCAATTGGCATATACAATCACTATTAGAAATGCATGACCAAAACAATAGAAATTTAATTGATTTATGTTATTTGGGACAATAGAATGACCATTTTGTAACTTTTTGTGAAAATCAACAAAATGACAAATTTTTTTTATTGATTTAGATAGTGCAATGACCAAATCAACAAGTTTTTGTTGAATTTGAAATCTTTTAAGAATATTTTTGGAATCTTTGAGAATCTAAGCATAACGATTTAAAAAAAAATTAATCATGTAAAATTTAGTCTTTTTTCAATTCGGCAGATTTTGGAGTCCATTCTCGTATAGTAGAATAAAAAATTTCAGAAAACATAGAACTAAAAAAGGTTGTAAATCCAGGCTAACTTTCACCTCCAGAAATCCGTTTGTGATTTCAATCCTCCAATCAAAATTTATAGACAAAAATCAGAGATGGGTAACTAGGAACATTTATTTTGACATTTTCAAACATTGTCTTTGATTTTTGTCCATAAATTTTTATTGGAGACTCAAAATCACAAACGGATTTTTGGAGGTGAAAGTTAATTTGAATTTACAACTTTTGTTAGTTCCAATTTTTTTGAAAAAATGTGTTCTATTATGACAAAATGACCTCTGAAGTTTGCTGAAAATACAAAACACATGAAAAAATCATGAAAAAACAAAACATATAAAATTCTAGTTCTTGTGTAGTCACTTAAGTATTTAGGTGGTTTAGTGGTTGGAACCTTAGACCTCCAAACATGAGGTTCAAGATTCGAATCCCCTTAAAGGCACCCACCTGTGTAGCGAGTGGCCTAGGTGGCCCTACCCATGTGGCAAGCCACCTTACCACCTAGGTGGTTGCCTTGGTAGAAAATTAAATTATTTTAAATGGGCACCGTCCAAAAAAAAATTAAATTAAATTAAATTATTTTTATTTGTCCAAAACAACAAAAAAATCAATTGATTTTAGTTTGATTTTGTCCAAAACACCTCTAAAATGATTGAATCATTTAATAGATTTGAGTTAAAATTCTGTTGTTTTGGTCATGAATTTTCTAGTAGTGAATAGGCCCAAAACTAGGGATTTTATTCAATGCAATTATTTGTTGACTAGAATTGTTGAACTAAAATAAATGGAATATATTTGAAAATATAGATACATTTTGAAGAATATTTTCTACATTTGATTGGAAAAAATCATCCCAATCAATTCTAATAAAATTTCAAGTAGAATGGCATTGCCAAATTTAGAAGGATAAATGATATTTCATCTATAAATCAATTTTTTTGAATATATATAGGAGCACCACCTTAGTCAAGTTTGCATACTACTCTATTTAAAAAATTTGAAAAGAAGTAGCTACTCTACAAGTGACTTTGCATCCATCAATCACCTATGTCCTTGCTAACTCACTTTTTCAAATAAGATCCTACTCAAGCTATAACATTCTTTACTAATGAGGCAGGAATCAAGGGCCTTTTGTATTTTTAAAAAGGGGCCTCCTCCAATGAACAAAATTATCTAATGTGTTGGCTCCTCAACCAACTCTAATCCTTAAATTAAGTGATAAATCCCTACCATGTATTTGGTAAGGCAAAATACATTCTTAGCATGGGGAGGGCCAATGTCTTGTTAAGAAATGCTGGTATGTGAGCATAAAATCTATAAAATCATGAGCTTAGGAGTCTATATTATAAACACCTTTTGTAGTTATAAGTGTTTATGTTATAAGTTGATTTATGTTATAGATTATTTTCATATCACAAGTATTTATGGTATAGGCTCTTTTCATATTATAAGTACCTATGTTGAAGGACTTTTCCCATGTAATAGGTACCTATGTTATAAACATCTTCAAGTGGTTGTTTGTATGTATCTTCAACTAGGTTCAAGGTTCATTGTTCACTTCTTTGCACTCATGCACTCACATTGTGTTGCTTCCTAGTACAATATTTAGAACATGGCCACTGTGGCCTACTAGATCTAGCCTCAATAACTTCTGACAAGCCTTGCACATTTTTGACCCTCACTATGACTCTTGCAACAGACACTTTTAAAACAGCCACAAAAAACAATGAAAGTGGCCACTCAAAAAAATAATGAGCTTGTACAATAATGCGTGACCTCAAATTTTAGAGAATTTGTATTTAAATATGACTTTACACAACAATTTTGGAAGTGGAAGCTAACACACACACTCCCTCCAAAGCCTATATGCACAATAGTTTTAGATTGAAATGGGAGCAAAGCAAGAACCAATGGGATCCATGCTCTGTCCTATGGCCTTCACCTTGCAAGGGCCTGCTCAATCTATTTTGGTGAATTAGATTGTGCAAGTCGAGATGGCCATGCTCTTAGAGCATCTCCACCTCCACTTGTCCAACCTAGTTGGGGGAATTTGACAAGGGTTGGGAGGCAAAACAATCCCTACTGTAGTCTAGAGCACAACTTCCTAAACATCAAGTGTACCAAATTTTGGACAAGATATTACAGCTTGGCAAAGATGGAGAGATTTTGGACTAGGCTTAAAGTTGATAAATTTCTATGTAGAGGCCAATTAGAATTGGAAGCAATTTGAAGGCATAGGGACACTTGGAGTTGGAGAGCTTTGAAGGCACAAGGCCCAATCAGAGTAGAGAACATTTAGTGCTCTCATTGTAAGTTGGAGTTGTGGTTTGGGCCCAAAGTGATGTGATTCCAACTCCTCAAGCCCTCCCAACTAACTGGGCTTTAGACCATCGCTCTCTAGTGGGGATTTGGTCGCCCCATGGTGATGATGCTTTTATGACTTCAATTCTTCACATGCAATTTTTGTCAATATAGAGCCTCCTCTCACTAGTCCACGGCCAAGGAGGGTTGACCCCTCTATTGCCCCACCAGAGGGTAAATGTCCAAACTGCCCCTTATTTTGTGCCGCTTAAATTTTGTATTTCGTCCAATCACTCAAGTAATTTGGAGTCTCTGATTGCAAATATGAATTGAGGATTTGCAAATTTTATCATATGTGGCAAATAAAAAAAGTTCAGGGTTTTCTACAAGGGTAAAACATGGGGCAATAGAAGGGTCAATCCTCCCTGGCTATTGGTCCACATTTAATAGAACCCGCGCCCTTGACTGAGTCCACAGTAATTTGGTACCTACAGTAATCCCACGTTTTCTAAAGAGTCAACGGATGAGGTCGCCTACCAGCTGGCACACCTTCTTAACTCGCTGGCCCAAATACCTAATGTACTGTAATTAGACCTATTTTCACATTTTTCTTTTTCCCAATTTGGAAAATTAGGGTTTCTGAAAATTGGTGAAATTCATTAGTATTTTGAAGTGCAAGGGTAAGAAAATTATATCGTCATCAATTACCAGCACCCTTACATGTTACATAGTGTAATATGATATTATTCAACAATGGAATTACAGTGTCATTTAAGTCCATGTAGAAAATATAAATTATTGACTCATATTTCAATACAAATTCACTTTTAGAGCCTTTTCATTAATTTGAGCAAAACTACCACATCAAATAATAGGATCTTGACTCAATTCCCCGGTGTAATATCAAATTTCCTCTAGATTGCAAAAGATACTATTTTTTCCTTAAGATTGGATTGGAAAAAATTTCGTTGGATTACTTTGAACTTCATAAATTTATACTCTTGAAGATGCTTAGAAAATAGGCTCTGAAAATTGGTAATGAAGCAAATATACAAATTAGGTACAATCTTGACTCTATAGTTAGAAGTTGTAAAGAGATTACAAACTCCATCCTACTTACAACATAACAAAAATACTCTAAAAATTAATCAAACCGCCATCATCACTATAGGTATATTACCCAAATGAATATATACCTAAGTGGAAGAAATGATTCTAAAATCTCAACCGAAAAAAACCCTTTGACTCCTTGTAATTTTTTGCATATGGAACATTCTTTGGTGCGTTGGAGCCTCCTTTCACTTGCCAACAAGAAAATATCAAAACTTGATGAGTTTAATAATACTAAATAGGTGCAATAGAAAAATAAAGTAGGCTGGGGGGTAAGACCTTATAGAACTATGCTTATTTGTCCCATTTCTTTTGAAAGATAATCTCTAAAATCTCCATGATTTAACCCCTTAGCACTTGGATCCTTGCTTGAATTTTTGCTTAATTTTTGTTTATATCTTTATTAATATATATTATTTTAATTTAATATATTAAATTATAATGAAATAATAAAGTAATAAAGTAATATATTCATTTAATATATTACTTCAATTTCATCATACATAAAAAAGTGGGATATATTAGAAGTCAAACATTGGTTGGGATGAATGAAAAGTTATATGGTAAATAAACCCTAGAACTTCTTTATTTATTGTTTCCAATGCTAAGAACAAAGGGGTCAAGGTTGAACCACCTATTACCAACTGGAACCCCATTGACAATCCATAAGGTACCATAAATTCAAAAAAAGTGTGGGACTAATTTTTAACCATAAGTTTTTCATTTTTGATCCAAAATTATTGGTTATCTTAGCATTGTGGGTACAAAAGTGTCATGACACATGTCCCTAGTTACAAGTGCCAAAGAGAGCAAAACAAGAAGTAGTCTCTAAATGAGCAGTTATAGAACACTTCAGACATTGGTTGTACAAGTTTTGGACTAACTTGGCTTTAAAAATTCATTGTTAATTTAATTCTAAAAATAAAATTACCAATTTTTTTGGTCCCCATGATTTATATCTTTCTAAGGTCGGACCACCCATTCCCAACTAGGGAGTCATATCCAACTTGTACTTTGCAGTTATTTCCAAGCAAGGGGAGAACAAAATTCCAACTAAAACTTGGAATGTTTTTCTTTCTTTGTCAAGGTTAGAATTAATACAATCATGATACATGTCCCTAAGTGTGCAAGAAGTAGTGAACAAAAAAATAGTTCTTGAATGATTAGAATTGGAAGAGTTTAGACATTGGCTATATGTTTAAACTATTTTTTGGCTCCCAAAATTCTTAGTAATTTCAGTTTTGGGAATAAAATTATGGAAAATTTGTAGTCCCCATATTTCTTATGAACATGGTAAAATATTCCATTACCTTATATTGTTCATGATCAATTTGCATTGCCTCATACTATTCACCCTAAAATCTTCATCTATATTTATTTATTAGCAATCTAATTGTAGAATCTTTTGATTAACTTATTAGAGTACACCTTCTTAAAATCTCATAATAATAAACCTTACCAATTGCAAAATTGAACCGTTTGATTTTCAAAAAGAAGTAATTTCAACTCTTCCCAAATGGTTAGAGTTCATCTTTCAAACTTTTCTTTTGAAAATGTGTAGATCCTACAACTTGTTATTCTCTATAATATGTTGAAGCAACAAGTAAGAAATACCTATGTAAAACATCAAATAAAAAAGTTTCATATTTATGCTTGAAAAAAATAGTAAGTAGAAAGAAGTAGAGAATGATTGCAAATACTAAACTATTAAAAATTTAGTTAAGGAATTGAAAAATGCCAATTCCAATTGTTGTAATGTTGTTATAAACATAAAACAATCTATACGAAATGTTTTTATTTTTTAATACTAAAAATACTAAAAATAGAATTAAATAAAAGACTTCAAAGTTTACTATAGAATAGAGATTTGATACCTACACACAAACTAAATCTCCTTCTAACTTTCATCTCATAGTCAAAAATGGAATGAATCAAAGCTATCCACGCATACATAAATCTAGAATACCAATTCCAAATTTTTGTGTTAAAAAAAGTGATTTTTAAAGAATTTTTTTGAGTTGCCTAGATTGCCCACCAAACAATGAAAATTACATATCATACAATAATTTTTTACCATAGAGCCAAAAGTTGTGAAAATTTTTGAACCTTAAAGCTACTCCTTGGACATATGTTGTGTGAAATTTCAAAGAAAAAAATTCCATTTATAATGAGCTTCCCAAAATTGCTATGTTGACATAAAAACGCTTTTTTAGTCCTTTAGGAGTTCATTCTCAAACAACAAAACTAGTCATCATGGAAATCATTTGTTTTGGTACCATGTGAATTTGGGAATTAAAAAATCACTCATTGGAAGTCAAGCCATTGTAGAAAACCTTCCCTTTTTCCACAAAATTTGGAATATGAATAGTTGCACTATTTGGAGAGATTTTTTTGTCATTCAGTGGCCAAAAATCATCTATCGTGTTGATTATGGGTTACCTTCCATTCTGGTTGGCTCAACCTTAATTGAACTTTCAATGCCAAACTTAAAGTAGGATGCTTTAGAAATAACCTTGCTCTAAAAGCAACCTCTATCATAGAGGTACATAGTTTACTTTCTTCAATGTATCAATAGTGTACATTTTAGGAGATGGTCATTTCAAGTGACCATTGCATTTCAACTTCAAAAATTCGAAACTAATTCCATGAAGGTCCAAAAAAACATGAAACTACTTCAGTTTGATGCCAATTCCACTTTTCTTCCTAGAAAAATTTACTGAAAATTGTTTCCAGGAGATTAAGCTTCCCCAAAATGCAATCAGCTCCTAAAAGATCGCTTTAATAGCACACTACTTCACTCTGGAAAGCCACGAGTTAGGAGAGATAAATATGGATCTGCCCACATTTGGCAATGCAAAGGTCATGGGTGAATCAGCTGATGTGGCAGGCAAAGAAAGAACCACCCAGGCAGTATCTTAGTAAGTTACTAACTTACTAACTCACTGCCCATGTCTCTGTATGTATGGTCCAAATTAAGAATTTAGGTCTAAAAGAGCTTCCTAAGTAAGATTAGGTCAGTCCAAATTAGAATGAAGTTGTGAAGCTTCCATAGGCTTTTTAGTTCCATTGCATGCTTCACTACTTCCCCTTGTAACTGGTTGGTAAGGTACTGACGTTGAAAAACAGGTGCCCTCACTCAATGCATGCACGTATGATATTACAACAAAAAAGAGAGATTTAAAGTTTTAAAATTTAAAAAAAAAATTGGTTCCTGTGGGTTTACCATAAAAGAAAGACCTGCCCTGAAAGAGATCTAAATCTAAGCTGAAATTTTGGAGATTTTCAACAAGGGAAAGTGAATGTGTGTCAAAAAGTGGAAAGTTCAGGAAAATAGCGGTCCGGCTGACTGACTAGATGGCAGGATCTAGGGGTTAACTGTGCTAACTAAGGGTTTTAGGGTTTAGGAGGTCCATGAAGTGTTTATATTTAAGGTCTGATAATTAACACAGGGAGGTTATACTTCTTGAAAAAAAAAAGTTTTTACGTAAATTTTCCTTAGAAGAGAAATGGAATTGGCATTGAAACCAAGTTGTTTCATGTTTTGGGGAGCTTTGTGGAATTAGTAATGAATTTTTGAAGTTGTAGTCACACTTGGGCTCTATTGGAAGCATGACTACTTCTTGCAATGTACACTATTTGCAATGGAAAAGCAAAATGAATTACTGTGTTTTAGGATGTTTTTAGAGCTACTATAATCGGTGGACCTCCTAGTGCTTCATGTGCAAAGAAGATGACACAATTTATTAATTTATCAATCCCAATTGTTTTTAAATGAACTAAACCTAGCTAATTAAAATGACTAAATCCTACTCATATTTATTGTTAAAATAAATTGCCTTAGTTAGCAATTACATAATCTATCATAGCAGATTCTCATGCTGATAACCTTATGAAAACTCCCGTTTCTTCTAATACGTACTCAAGTTAATTCAATTAATGTAAGCCCATTTATCAATGAATGTTGTATGACATATTTCATTTCAATAATTTGTATAATTTATAATTTATGTCTTCCATCTTGCTTCTGGTGCACTCTATTTAAGTTGTCCAAAGTTGAAATCCAGAATTATTTATGGGTATCCATGTAAATTTTTTTATTTACTTTCACTGACAATAATACTCTTAAATTTTAATTCCATATCAATCATTCAAAAGTTCTTTAGCCTTATAACACTTAACTTAAATGGACAAAAAAATATGAAGAATGTCTTTTACAATTCTTGTAGAAACAAAGAATGTACATATTCATCCTTTGAGTATTAAGATCATTTTTTGGACCAACTACCTTGGTATTATATTTGGTCATTATATAGTTGGTTTGATAGACCATTTCCATAAGGCTTTTTATAGGGAGTCGTGGCTTGAGCGGTCTTTCATCTTGCTAAAATTTCTAACTTACTTGGTGTGGCCATACAAATGGAAACACTTCACCAAGTTTAGCAAATTCAATGATCAAAATAGTATTAAATGTTTCTAAGGTAGTTTGCTCTACAAGTGACCATGCTCAAAAAATGACCACCAATATAGAGGCATATTTTACCTTTTTTCAATGTACCAACAATATACATTTTAGGAGGTGGTCACTTTTTATAACCACTTCATTTCATCTTCAAAAATTTATAACTAATTCTACAAAGGTCCAAAGACATTAGATGTTTTTCAACTTGTGTGAAAGGCTATGAGTTCCTAGAGTTTTCCAAACTGTAGGAACTCAACCTAGTAGTTGCTTGATGTGGCACTAAAACTATTCATATTTTAATATTTTTTTGAAAAAATTCATATTTTTAAATATGAATATTTATAGTTTTTTATTTTTTAATTAATTTTTTAACATTAGAGGATTTCTGGGGGGTTAGAATGGTTGTTTCAATCCTCGTCCGCCAACCCTATTCCCATTGTCAAATTTGTTTTCTTTGAAAAAACAAATTTAGAATGGAAAAGAAAGCACAAAAAAAGTTCATTTGTTTTGAATTTTTTTTTGGTGACGTGGCAATTGCCATGCTACATCATGCAACTATTGCGAGGCTATTCCCCCAATGTTGGTTGCTTAGAGAATTTGCAGCTCTCCGCAATTGCTGAAAATCCTCTAATGCTATTAAATTTTTTTGACAATTCATAGCAAGAAAAAGAGGCCTGAAACAACCCTCCCTTTGCTAAAATCCCTTCTAATGATATGAAATGACTTAGATTTGACACCAATTCTATTTTTTGTTTCCTACAAAAATTTACTAAAAAATTATTTCATAGAGTTTCACTTCTCCAAAAGGCAATCACCTCTTAAGATAGTCACTTTTGAGAGCAAACTATCTTACCTTCAATCTAAAGTTATTATAGAATATAGGAGACAATCCATTTCCGACCAACATTCCATCCTCACAAATTAGGCTGCAAATTTTTTGATCAATTGTGTTGTAGTTGATAGGTCACGTACAATATGAGCAAAATAAATGTGTGAGAGGTATACATTGGAAGTATAAAGTGATCACAACATGCACATTGAAAGCCACAATGATCACCTAGATTGATTTTGTGGTTGAAAAATGGTTTGCCTATAGATTAAAAATAGGACAAATAGAATCTTCATGAAAAGAATTTATGATAATTTTTGTTTTTTGAGGGAAAAATTGTCAAAACTTATAAAATCTTTCCTAAATCTATTTCTTTTACATGGGGGAATTTTTTCCTCAACCTTCTCCATGCCATAAATAAGTAAAATTGCTTAAGTGGTTGGAAATAGGTCATCATCACAACCAATACTTGAAGTTAGGCTATTTGTTTCGTTTTGTTTGTTACGTTGAGATCTCATAGACAGTGAATCCCTCGATTGTATTCTTGATATTGTCAGAAAGCCCTCAGCAAGGAGGGGTGCATGGGCTTTGTTTCATGGCAATGTTCCGACTCGAGGTGAGAAAGTTATTGAATTTTGAAGATGTTATGAATTAAAAAAAATTAGAAAATTACTTTTTTTTCCTTTTGACCTTGGCAACGGCACGGGGCACACTAGTAATCTGAAGAGCGACACAACGCTTGAGGGTCGGACCAACGTGGGACCAAGCCCAGCCTTCAGACCTTCGGGGGCACCGCGCTGGACCTCCCAAACGGACGGATGGATCGGGCCGTTGGGCTGTCACTTAGTAAGCTTGATCAGGCCTTTACTGGGACCGTTGGAAGCGGCCCAACGAGCCACTGTTCCGGCCAGGCCAACGCCAGCTCGGCCCGCCCATGGGGGACGCTGCCAGGACGCTGCTGCTGCCGCGCTCGTCACACCCTCCCCCCCCCTAGGATAGTCAAGCGCCTCAACCCCAACACGGTCCGCGGACTCCACATGAAGACCCAACTCCCAATTCTCAGTTTCGCACCCAAATTTCTTTACCATTTTTAGACAATTTGCAGCCCATTGCAGCCCATCGCAGCCCATTGCTGTCTCCGTCGTGTGCTGCGGCTGCAACACTCAAGTCGCTCTTTTGCCAGAAAGCCGCGTTTGCCAGGACTTCCATAAGATATCTCCGCTACGTTCCTCACTTAATAGTGATCCTCGCACCTACCCAACTCCATCTCCTCTCGCACCTCACTACACTACTCTCTTCTCTTCTCTCTTCCTGGTGCCCTCGATCGGATGCTTTTCTTTGCAGAAGTGTTGTTCACGCATTGCGTGAAGGGTTTGTTGCAGCTGCCGAAATTTGCTTAATTTGGGTTTTGGGGAAGTTTAGGTGATGCGGGTGGTAATTATGTTTTAAGAGGGTTCCGTTTTGGGGGAGCTCTTCGGTGTTTGAGATTGAGGATTTCGTTGCGAGGAGGATCGGGTTGTGTTGGGGCGGTGCGAGATTGTGTTGCATTTGTTCTGTTTGGGGGTGGGGTGGTTTTGTTTTGGGCAAGGAGGAGGTCCTTGTTAGGTTGAGTGGAATTCTGAGATTTTCTGTATGCTTTGAGCCATGGGAGGCTCGAGGGGAGCAATTTGGGGTTGGGTTGGATTGATTTTGCTGTCTACATTTCTTGGTTCGGTCTACGGGCAGCTGGCGCCTGCGTTATCGCCAGCACTGACGCCCGTCCCTGCGCCTGCGCCTGGTCCTAACCCGGAATACGTGTATCCGGTTTGCGAGGGCGTGGAGGTGCTGTACGTGTTGGAGTCGACAATGGCGATTTATCCCAATGCTTCGAGTTTGGAGAAGCAACCTTATAAGTTTGAGGCGCAAGTCACTTTGACGAACCAGGGATACTCGACTCTGGAGGCTTGGGGGGTGGGGCTCACTTACAACCACCAGGAGGTCTGACATCGCTGTTAATCTCTTTTTGAATTCAACATTTCTACGCAGTTTGTAATTCTAAATGATCTTGGTATTAGCTCTGTATGTTCTTTCTTAAATGTTTTCTTTTTTGTTTCGTGTAGATTATGGTATCTGCAGATGGATTACAATTGGAGGATGGAAGAGCGTTTCCTGCGAACGTGTCTGAAGGGGCAGTGTTGTCAGCCTCTCCTCCTCAAACCCTGCGAAACTCCATTGAAACAGCAGGAGATTTGACGAAGATCTTGAAAGAATTCAAGATAGTAGGCACGGAGTTCGGGGAGCCGCTGTCTCCAATGCCACTCACTCTGAACATCACCAACGTGGATTACAACTGCAGCACGCCTACGTTTTACGGAAGTAAGTGATGGTTTAGTCTCTGTCTGTGACACTTGAGTCTCGTTTGTAGTAGCAAGGTTTTGCACTTGGTTGTCGTTGAGAGTAATAGGGAATTGTGGATGCAGATACCACAATGCACACTTGCTGTGCTGAGCCCAGCGATAACATCACGCTGACTGGCGATGACATATTCTTACCACCCATTTATGGCGATATCACACTTACGTACGATGTGCTTCAGGCCTACACCAGCAATTACAAAGCTATGGTGAGTGTCCTTCCCTTCTCTTTACTGTGGCTCGATTGACTTGTTGCATGAGAATTATTTGTAGCAGAACCTCGTCTTCTACTGAACACTTGTCGATCCTTTGCCTGCAGGTGACGATTTCGAACGAAAGCCCATTTGGCCGACTGGACAACTGGCAGCTTTCTTGGACGTGGCAAGAGGGAGAGTTTATCTACACGATGCAGGGCGCCCGGCCGAAAGTGACCGACATTCAGCTCTGTGTGGGCGGGGAAGCGGGCGTCTATTACGCCGCAGGCCCGGATGTGAACTCCGCCATCAGTTGCTCCCCAAGCCCCGTGATCTCTGACCTGCCGCTCACCAGCCAGAACGACACGTCCATCGGGAACGTTAAGTACTGTTGCAGGAATGGGACCATCCTTCCAGCCGTGATCGACCCTTCCAAGTCGAAGTCCGCGTTCACCATGCAAGTGTACAAGATCCCCCCGCACGCCGACGACTTGCTCCACCTGGTTCCTCCGTCGGGCTTCAAAATCGGAAATGGGAGCTACACATGCGGGGCTCCGAGACTCGTGGCGCCCAGCGTGTTCCCGGACCCGTACCTGGATTACTCCACCAGCGCGATGAAGACGTGGCAGGTACAAATTAATCGAACTCATTCTTTCCTTTCCATTGGCATGCGAATTCGAAGCCTGAGTGTCGAAAAGGCTGTTATTTGAGCACCTTTGAGTAGGTCCTATGGGAACTTTCTTGTGTGCAATGTGCCCTGTGCTTCATTGAATTTGATCATGATATGAAGTTTAGATACAGCCAAGTGAAGTCTTCATACGATTACTGAGATTTGACTGTGTATAAGTTTGGCAGTGGATGAATCATATATCACACGTGATTAATCGAATTGTTCATTTTTCAAGCATCGAAGCATCGGAGCACAGTGCGAAGTGTTTTGTCTTGGCAATGAAATGAAATGGCTAACCGATGTTGAACCTGGGTTGTGTTTATCGCCTACCTGCAGGTGAGCTGCAACGTGACCGTGGGCGACGACGCGCCCCCTCCCAAGTGCTGCGTCTCCTTCTCTTCCTACAACAACGATTCCATCGTGCCCTGTCCGACGTGCGCCTGCGGCTGCGCTGCCAACCCGAAACCCACGTGCAGCACCAACCAGTCGGCGATGCTGCTCCCTTACAGCGCCTTAACGCTTGCCCCCGTGAATCGCACGGCGCAGATCCTGGCCTGGGCGAGCATTTTGCACGACCCCGTGCCCAACCCTCTGCCGTGCCCAGACAACTGCGGCGTGAACATCAACTGGCACATCGTGTCCGACTACTCCAACGGGTGGAGCGCGCGCATGTCGCTCTTCGACTGGGATAACGTGACGCACCCCGAGTGGTTCGCCGTGGTGGAGATGGACAAAGCCTTGCCCGGCTTTGAGAAAGCGTACACGTTCAACGCCACCAAAATTCCGCCAAAGAATACCAGCATGGTGGTGCAGGGGCAGGAGGGGTACAACAATTACCTGCTGGGCTCCAATCTGGCCAAGACTGGAGTCTCCGTATTGCAGTCGGTGTTCTCCTTCACCAAGAAACCTACGCCAGGGATTGTGGTGAAAGGGAGCGATGGCTTTCCATCTCAAGTTTGGTTCAACGGCGAGAAATGCGCCATGCCCGACTACTTCCCCACCAGTGGAGCGGCCTTGAGCTTGAGGACTTCACCTTCCGCTCTCGCCGTCCTGGTGCTGGCACTGGTATGCACGCTCTTCCTCGGCGGCCCGGTCGAGTTGTTGTAAATCCGTAGTTAATTAGGTCTTCACTGCCATGGCATTTCGCTTGTAGCTAGCTAGAGGGTTTCCCTGTAGGATAGACCATCAGATTCGCATTCTTTGGGCAACAAACACTGTGATTGAACTAATCATGGAAGTGCCCCTGCCCGAGTTGTAAATTATGTTCCTCCACCAGTGACAACAATTTTGTCGCCAGCTACTATACCAATCATGAATTCTCCAAACAAGCTTTGGTACGTGTGCACGAACAGCTGCGATTGTCAGTAGGAACGGTCTAGTTGGATATATCCGTTGCCTTCAGTTTCCGTTGCCTCGTAATCCTATCTCCTTGCCTTGTTTCCGTTGGGCATTCATGAAGTTCTTGCTGTCGAGGGCGATCTCCCAACCTAGGAATGTCTCACAGTGCAAAATGTCTCTGGAACTTCAGTTTGTGGGTGTCCGAATATGCACTAACTAAATATGTTTGTTCACGTGGGTGCCTTCGTCCATACATATTTTAATTTAATTCTATGTTGTGGAAACCAAATACCATCTCATCAAAGAGTTCCATTTTTTACTCCCCCAAGTGCCAGTGAAGTCTCTCGCCCTGTTGCCCGGATACATGACTCACTTCCGGTTACAGCCCGATTCGTCACATGCTGCTGCCCAAGTGGCCACGGTCATTGGAAAGACCGAAGGAGAAGTATATTTCAAAGGAACAATTCCAGGAGCCCCAGATTCTGCCTCAATCCTGGAGCTAAATTGGTTTTGTTTATGTGAAAAGCACGCATTAGGAAGCATCAACGCCCAAGTGTGCAATCCTCCAGGCACTACAGTTCTACAGTGGAAAAAGCACCTGCAATTCAACCTCTTTCCATTCAGTTTGGAATTCTTAAAGACTTTGACTGTCGTGCAAGATGGAGTTACACGCTTTACTTTAGGAGTTTGAACCACGTATGTTGAAAACCGGAGCTGAAGTGATGAACTGCCCCGAAAGGGCCAATTGAGAACGTTCCAACGTAACCAAAAATATCTTGGGTACTGATGGTTGTGCATGAAGTTAATTTCGGTCGGATGTTTACAAAATTTTGACATAAGGAATATGTCAAAATGTAGTGACATGCATTGCCTTATCAGGAATATTACTTTGTAAATTTTTTTCCAATCAGATGTCAAAATCAAAAGTTATGTTACCTTAAATTTGGGGGGGCAGCCTAGGTAGTATGTGCAAAATTGTGAAATGTGGCAAGTATGTAACTAACATGATGTAGGATGCAAATGTCACTAGCAACAAGTCAATAACCATGTATAATGCGAAAATCTCATTCTATGAGGGGTTCGAGTCCATTGACCTAGTTGGACAAGGTCGGAAGAAAACTTTTTCTTTGAGCTTCAACTGTTAAAACCTTTCAATTTTTGTGGTCAAAGTTTTAGAATTTTTTTCCCCTACATTCCCATACTTGTCTAGTACAAATTTTTGTAGTTGATTATTTTTTAAAAAGAAATTTTACTTTATTTCCCTTGTTGTCTAAAAAAGTTGCAGTTTTTTACAATTTTTGCCCAAGATGTGCCTAAGTTCTTTAGAGGGTAACAACAATTTTATCACACACAAAACTTGAAAATAGGTGTTATAAACTTATTTATCTCCAAAATTAAAAAAAGAAAACACAAAGGAAATCAAAGGATTTCTTTGAAAATTTTAAGTAGTTTAGGATTTATTGCGACATGTTATTGTTATTAAGCTCATAGTGTAGGTTTATTGTTGAATACATTACATAGTTGGAGTAGACCCAAAACAATTGAATGAAAAGAATACCAAATGTTTGATTGAGCACTAATTCACAATTCGAATGATTATAAAACTTCATAAAAAAAAATCTATAAGAAAGGACAAAACTTCATCCCTTTTGTATGTCTTTTTATTTTTTCCTCTATCCTACTTGTTGTTTAACCCTCAAACAAGGAACCAAAATTTGTCAGTGATCTTGGGCTAAGCTAGTTTCTTTTCCTTCTAATTTCAAGCACTATCATATTGCAATCTACTTCGTGAAATTTTAAAAAAAAATTCTATACATTTTCACATTGATCTAGTGTAATATTTATATGGTTGAATTATTCAATTTGAAAAAAAATCATTGTTGCTAAATAGAATGCCCCCCATCCTTAGGAAAACTATATTGTGTAATGTTGGTTTAAATGCCTAGCATTGATAATTATTTGTTGCCTAAAAAAGTTCTTTTATTGTATTCTAGAGGTAGGTTTGACCTAATTAAACTATATTTGTTTCACTTTCTTCTATTTATATCTATTTCTTCCAATTCAAGAAATTACCTTAAGTAACTTTATAGCTTTATATTGTATCTTACAAGAAACTTTGGTACCTAATTGCCAAATAATTTATTAATCCCTAAAGGACCAAAGTTCCTACAAGGGACAAAACAAATTTTGGATAGGCTTTTATAGTCTCAATTTTCATTGTGATTTTTTGAAACATTTTTTTAAGATATAAAACACATTATCCTTTTAGGAGAATAATTATTATTTCAATACAATAGGCGTTTGGAAGCAAAAGTTATGTCATCTTAAGCACAATTTTCATCTTGTTGAGCAGTAAAAGGAATTTACAAAAATTTGAAATAAATTTTTTTTTCTTATAGATCATATTTAGTCTACATAAAAAGCTTTGATTATTTCCATATGGATTAGTGATGTGAAAGTTACAGAGTATTATGTTTTCAAAACAATTGTAGAATCTTATTAAAATAATAACATATTGTATTTGTATTTGAACTCAATTTTTACAATTTTTCAGAAAAAGAAGTTTTATAAGGGCTAGTTTGCTTGCTAGACCAATCCCACCCTTGGAATTAATGTGTTTCAATTCCATCTTAGAGATATTAACAATTTAGTTTTTCCCTCTATTACATATCTACTTTTACTTAACAATTTTTTTAAGGATGGACATTAAATAAATTTTTTTTCCTACACTCTAAACTCAATTTTTCATTATAATTTAAAAAAAAAATTCAAACTATGTAGTGCAAATAATTTAAGTTAAGAAGGTTCAAAGTCAAATAATTTAGTCATGCAAGGTGATAAAAAACTTGTTTTCTTTACCTTGAATAGAAATAGCTTGCAATTTGTACAAATAAAGTTAAAATTAAAAATAAAAGAATTTTTGCAATTTTTTGCTCTTCGCAATGGAAATGGGAATTTTCAATGTTTTTACAATATTAGTGTCAAACATTGAAAGGATGTACCATACAACAATATACGTTATAGTTTAAAGTTGAAGAAAGAAGTTTGGCATGAGGAAAAAACTTTTCATGCAGGCAACTTTGGGGATCAATATGAAAGATCATAGAATATGATCACTTTCACTCAAGGTGAAAAGAGTACATTTTAGCCAAAAAGTGACAACATTAGTTTCTAAAGTTCCATACCTATGTTTTCACTGAAAAAGCTCAAAAATTGCCATTTTTAATAAAAGAAGCAAATCTTTGAAAAAAACACGTTTTTTGACATATGTAACCGTAGGATCTTGTACTAAGGGAGGCGACCCATTCCCAACTAGGGACCCATTTCCAGCCTATAGACTACACTCTTTCCAATCAACAAGAAATTAATGAAGGCACAATTTCCAATGGAGTTGTGGAGCATTACGATTGGTTGCAGGCTTTGTTTATTTTATAGATATACTATGGTTGGAAATAGGAAGGCCTACATAATGGAAATGTGTGAAACAAAATCTTCATGAAAATAATTCACAAAAATTTCATTATTTTATGAAAAAATTAAAAAAAATATGGAACATTGTTCATTTCTATTTCTTCACCTAAGCAAAATTTCTCCATGACCATATGCATATTACACATATACTAAATTACTTAACTGGATGGAAATGGGTCGCCTCCCTTATGTAGTATAAAAACATGTCGTAAAAATTTCAAACATTTCCATTGTGTGGATTGCAAGATATATGCATTCAAATTCACTAAAATCATTCTTCTTGCTTTGCGAAAAGCCATGCAGTTGCACTTCACAAGCTCACTTTTCTATAAAAAAAAATGACCTAAATGATGGTGCTTTTTTGTATTCTTTTTTGTAGACAAGTTGTCCACATACTTGAAAAATTTCAGATCATTTGGAATTGTACAACATATAGGAAAAAAATAGTAAGTAGGTAGTAGTAGACAATGATTCAAAATACTAAATTATTAAGAATTAAAATATGAAATTGAAAAATGACAATCCCAATGGTTGAAATGTTGTAATAAAAAATTTACATTTTAGGATTTTTTTTTTTCAAAAATATTGAAAATTGGATAAGATAAAGGATTTCAAAGTTTATTTTAGAGTAGGGAATCCATAAGTGCCCACAAATGAAAAATCCTCATAACTTTTGACTTGTTGATCAAAATCGAATGATTCCAAACTATCCTTGTATATATAAGTCTAGAAAATCAATTTCAAATTTTTGTTTCTACAAAAAGTGATTTTTTTCAATATGCCCAAACTGCCCAGTTACAAAAAAAAGTAGCATATTGGGCTATAACTTTTGACTCCTATTTCCAAATGTCATGAAGTTTGTTGCATATGAAAGATATTCCTCATCCACACCTATTAAAATTTCAGCCTAAACCTTCTATGGAAATTTCTGGTCACAATAACAATGACCAGTTTAAAAAATCTATACATCCAAAAAATATAGGCCGGTCCTTTAGGGGTTAAGTTGTTGAGTATCCAAAAATATGACACTTTTTTTGTCTTCCAATACTTACAAAATGAACACATTTGCCACTCAAAACCATGACAAGTTCAAGAAAAATAAAAGACCACTTGAGTTACATTTTTTTTTAATTCACTAACAATCTCATCAAATTATCCTCCCTGGCTCTTCTTATTAGCATGGAAACTACACCCACAGTAGTGATACCTTCAACATTGTTTGTGACATCTTGAGAACGACCACTCTCTAGAGGTTGTGGTGTGCCTACAACCTCCTTATTTTTGAGGGCCCCCCACCAACATGATCGAGATCTACTCCCTTGTTTGGAGAGATGCTATCCTTGCAGGCACGGTACATAGGAACCACCTCATTTCTATCTACTACTGTTGTAGTGAGGACAAGCAACGTTCCATATGTTAGGACTTTTTTAATTCATGGTGCAAAAATGAGATTTTTTGCTCAGGTAGCTTTTACCATCCTAGATGGAACCATTCGCGTGAGCTGGATTGATTTCTTTTCTTTTCTTTTTTATTCACACCGTTTTTGAAAAAAGCACGGAAAAGCAAAAACAATCTCATCAAATTTATTTTGTCATTTGAAATCTCAAATAGTAGTACTAGAAAAAATGTCGCTTTTAGACATTCAACTCACCTTGCTCAATGTCATTTCATCCAAGGTCATTAAATTCAACTAAATTCATTATGACGTAAAACTAAAGAAACAAATTGATATTAAGGTATATCCCCTATTTCCAACAATGGCTCCATTTTTGCAATATAAGATGACCTATTTTTGTGAATGAAGGGAATATGATGTGGTTTACCAACTTCATTGTTGTATAATGAACAACACATTGACACCTTTCAATAACACATTTTAGTTTTGTACTTCTCAAAAATAAGTTTGCCTACACATTAAGAACAAGTCAGACTATAACCTACAATTCCTTAATTTTACTAATTCCAAACTTGGTGAAAAATTAGCAGAAAAAATAGTACAATCTTCATTATTTATATTCCCTGATGAGAGAAAATTATCCCCTCCTCCCCTCCAATTACTCTATCATCCATATGCTAGAACACTTCACATTTTCAAAAATAGGTAATATACTTGAGTAATCATCAATGTTTTGATCTTCTAACCTTTTTCTTTGTGAACCTCTAGTACTTGATTTGATTGAAGTTTACATTTATATGGTCTTAACAGATAAAGTTTACTCCTTTACAAACATTCATTTTTGTATTGGTTCTATAGTGTCTTTGTGCCATATCACTCAATACATTAACCCTAGAAGGCCCAAGGTTGTTTTGGGTTCAAAAACATCATTGCTTTTGAAGTGATATAGATCTAAATATCACTAAGCTATAGAGATTTTAACCTTGCTATCTTGTAGTGTACATGTTGTTAATGATGTGTATCAAATTTGAAGTCATTTGGCCACATAGATTGCGAGATTATAATGTTTTAGTGTTGAAAAAGAATGCTGAAATTTTCCTAAAAACACATTTAGAGGCGAAATTTGATTTCTAAACCTAATCAAATGAAAAAACTTTAAACTACAAAGTGATTCAAAACCAGCATACAAACACATTGGTGAAAAAAATATCATTCATTTGACTCAATGTGTTTGCAAAATGGCTTGCAAATGTCAAAAAATAGACAAGAAAAGTTGCAAAAAACACATCTAGGGCTGAACCTCCTTCTACTAAAATGCTTTTCAGTAATTCATTACTTTTTTGATTGATATGAAATTTTATTTACACAAACTAGATTAGTATGCACAACTTTTCCAAAAAAGTTTATTGAAAATAGACACTGTATGAAGAAGATATAAGCAGCCGAAGTTCATTGTAGTCCATAAATGGCGGGATTTTGAATTTCGAATTGCTCCCAAACATTCAGAACAACTCAGATTGACATGCAAATTTTACCACAATAACTAGACTTCAAGGGAAATATAAATCAACAAATTTGATTGAAATTGAACATTGGATGAAGGAGATACAAGCCCCCGAAGTTGCAGCCATGAAGTGCACTTTGGTGAATCAAATTGAACCCGTGAACTTTGATTGGCTTTCAGAAAATCATTACATCTTGAATTGATCTGAAAATCTTAGCACACAAACTAGAAGAAAAGGCACAAATTTTCCAACAAGTTTTATTGAATTTGAACATGGGATGCAAAAGTTACAGTACTTTGAATTGAACTTAAAACTACGTGAGGACACTTTTTGTCCTAGTGGGCGGTCTAGGGTTAAATTAGATGATAATTGTCATCGTTTGCATCATACCCAGTCAGGAATGTCCGAGTTTGTAGAAATATACTGCATTCAAGAGAGTTCACTTCAAGGTTTCTGTTCTGTTGATAGAACCTCCCACAAATAATGGCAGCAAATCTGGTAAGAGCTCGCTATACTGGTGTAAGTTCAACAATTGTATCTCAAAAGTGGAAAACCGAGTATGAGTTCATAGCCGTCTATGATCAATATCTGGGTGTATCCGCTGCCAGTAGTCCTCCGTGCTCCGATCATACATGTTCCTATTCAATATAGACGATGCGCAACATCTACTGCTAGCAAAAGAAAGTGACCTACCTCAGCAAGTTGACACAACAAAGACATACAATCACACCTGTATAAAAAAGTCCAGTCCAAGTCTGGCTTCAAGCGTCAACCGCAAATAACCTGCTGTATCCAACACCCAGAGGCACATACGACCTCACCTGCGTCAATTGAAGTTAAAAAAAGTCATGTTATCAAGTCCAACCCGAAATTCAGGCCTTGCAAGTGATTTGGAGGAAATGCGGATCACTTGCAAACCACTTGCAAATCACCCGAAATTTAGGCCCTGCAATACCAGAATGCGTTGAATGATCAGGTCATATTAACCGCAGCTTCTACACAAACCAATTCCAAATCTTTGCTAAAGGATGCCCACAGGATGTGCCCACATATTTCAAGTGGAACCGACCAGTACAGAGACTCGAACTGGACAAATAACGCAATCCAGAGTTCTGAGTGGACACATCTGGTCCTCAAAGTCCAGTTAGGGTTTAAACAGTGCGAAAAAAATTCCAAACACACTTCTGAATACTATAACAGTGTTCGCAAAAAAAAGTGAGGCATTGATTTGCAGGAAATAAAATTCAAGATAAAAAGCGAAAACATAGTGAGAACATCACAGCAAGACCTGCAGATGCAAACTTTACAAGTTACAATTCCAAGCAGACATTCCTCCCAACAGAAACAAGACCAATATTCAAAAGTGAGCATGCCATAAGACCGACATTCGCGGGGATCCAAAAGTAAACCGTAATTAAGAAAATTTTCTCATTCTGGAATCCCCTTGGTCGCAGCCACAGGGAGCGATCACAACAGAAGTGCTCATAACTACACAGTGAAAAAAAATCTAGCGTTGTAGCTAACAGCGCCTCGAGTCAAAGTGACCTTAGTCAAACAAGCTGAAGCCCATATCCTGCAAGAGAAAAAAAGCACATGAAGTCAGCATCTCAAAAAATACAGTTTCAAATTCTTGAAATAGAATCCCTGAAATGAAGAAAATGCACTCTTGAACACGAACAATGTGCCAATGCAATTTGAATCATGTTTGAAGAAACAGGTGTTCTAGTAAAACTCACGTCATCGGACTCTTCCTTCTCCTCTTCTTTCTTGGCCTCTTCTTTCTTCTCTTCAGGAGCAGCAGCTGGCGCTGCACCGCCTGCACCGGCGGACACCACGACTCCACCACCACCTCCTGAGGGCACGGACGCAAACTTCTCCTTTCCGGCAGCGATTACTTCCAAAATATCCTTGCCTTCTAATTCCTTCAACAGAAGGCTTACCCTGTCGGCATCAGCTTCAGCGCCAACTGCACAACCCAAAGCTCTCAAATCAATCACCCTAAAGCAGAAATTAAACACAAAAATGAAAGATAACCGCTAGAAACAAAAAACCATCCCAAAACCTAATCCCTCAACCCAACTACTTTCATACCTATACGTATCACCGCGACATCGATCCTTACACATATGCAAACTAAGTATCTCGTAACAGCCATCAGTAGTGCACATTTTCAAGTACAAAGTTACGTAACAGAAAGAGCCAACTACATCGGCAAAAAGCCTCTCTTAACGAGACTCTTAACCAAAACAAAACAAAAGACAACTACGATACAAAAAAACACGCATCCTGAACCCTAATTCTCAACCCTAAATATTGCAGGCGAGTGCAAATCACCGTGACATCGATCGTTACGCACATTCAAAAACTCAAGTTCCTATCAAACACCAGTAGCGCAGATTTCAACCCGAAAGAGTCAGCAAAATGGGTCCAAAAAGAAGCGGCGAGTGAGTGACGTACCTGAGCCGAGGATGGACTCGATGTCCTTGGCGGACGGAGAGGGGTTTCCTCCCAACAGAGCCAACAGGTAGGCAGCGACCACCTTCATTTTGAACGGCCGTGTGTTGTGAGGTCGAGAAGCGGGAGGACAATTGTTGCGAGGCGGGACGACGACGGACACCGCGAGAGAGCGGAAGAGAATGACAATGGGGAAAGACTGGGGCTCATGTAGTTGCCCTAATCTTCGTGGACGGCCCCGATCGTCTCTTCGGAGATCTTACGGCTCTCGTCTTTGACCTAGAGTGTAACTAGTGTACACCGGTGATACACAGCAGCGAGACACTGTATTCCCAACACTGTACCGTAAACCAATCTTGAATATATGTAGATATAGAAAGTCCAAAATGTGTTGTTTATTTAATTACGTGAATGCAAACCCCAGTTTGGGGTACACCGTCCTTCTATTAACCCTAGACCGCCCAAGAGGACAAAAAGTGTCCTCACGTAGTTTTAAGTTCAATTCAAAGTACTGTAATTTTTGCATCCCATGTTCAAATTCAATAAAACTTGTTGGAAAATTTGTGCCTTTTCTTCTAGTTTGTGTGCTAAGATTTTCAGATCAATCCAAGAGGTAATGATTTTCTGAAAGCCAATCGAAGTTCACAGGTTCAATTTGATTCACCAAAGTGCACTTCATGGCTGCAACTTCGGGGGCTTGTATCTCCTTCATCCAGTGTTCAATTTCAATCAAATTTGTTGGGTTATATTTCCCTTGAAGTCTAGTTATTCTGGTAAAATTTGCATGTCAATCTGAGTTGTTTTGAATGTTTGGGAGTAATTCGAAATTCAAAATCCCGCCATTTATGGACTACAATGAACTTCGGCTGCTTGTATCTTCTTCATACAGTGTCCGTTTCCAATAAACTTTTTGGGAAAAGTTGTGCATACTAATCTAGTTTTTGTAAATAAAATTTTATATCAATTAAAAAAGTAATGAATTACTGAAAAGCATTTTAGTAGAAGGAGGTTCAGCCCTAGATATGTTTTTTGCAACTTTTCTTGTCTATTTTTTGATATTTGCAAGCCTTTTTGCAAACACATTGAGTCAAATGTATGATATTTTTTTTCACCAATGTGTTTGTATGCTGGTTTTGAATCACTTTGTAGTTTAAAGTTTTTTCATTTGATTAGGTTTAGAAATCAAATTTCACCTCTAAATGTGTTTTTAGGAAAATTTCAGCATTCTTTTTCAACACTAAAACATTATAATCTCGCAATCTATGTGGCCAAATGACTTCAAATTTGATACACATCATTAACAACATGTACACTACAAGATTGCACAGTTAAAATCTTTATAGCTTAGTGACATTTAGATCTATATCACTTCAAAAGCAATGATGTTTTTGAACCCAAAACAACCTTGGGCCTTCTAGGGTTAAGTTAGGCTGTTTGTATGTTTGTTTGTTTGTCACATTGAGATCTCCCAGACTATGCTTCTCTCATTTGCGTGTTTGGTATCCTTCTATTAAATTAAGTTGGTTGTTTTGTTTTATTTTGTTTTGTTTGTTTGTGACATTGAGATCTCCTAGACCATACGTCTCCTATTTGCATATTTGGTATCATTGGAAAGCCCTCGCCAAGGAGGAATGCACAGGCTTGATTTAGTGGCATTCTAACCTAGGATGTGAAAGTTATTGAATTTGAAGTTTTTACAAATTAAAAAAATTAGAAAATTATTTTCCTTTTGTTTTGACTGTAGCAATGACGCAAGGCACACTAGTGTATTTGAACTTCACAAATTCATCCATTTTCAAAATTCTTTTTTCAATTTATGATTTTCAATTGCTAATGTGTTAAAAAATAATTTCATATGTTGATTCCACCTCGAAGTATGCATAATTGTTTGAAGTGATAGGATTATGTGCCTCTACTTTACTCTAGTTAATTCAGTTTAGCAATGAAGGACATGAAGGTCCTATTTGGCATAAATTAAATAGTTTTTGTCCAAAGGTGTTGCATATCAATTTTATTTGGTTTAGAAAGATGTAGACTATTGAAAATTTGATGTGGAAATTTTTTATATATATTTTTGTTGAAATCGGTCTTTGAGTACAATAATAAACCTAAAATTTTCTTTGGAGTACTTCAATTATGGCTCTCATAGATATTCATACACTTCGGAAATTGCCATCTCTAATAAAAAAAATTATATTTTTCCAACAAATTTTAGACCTGTTAAAGTGCAAGTAACAAACTTGTATAAAATGATTTTTCAAAAAATTTAAAATATTTTTTGATTTTTTAATAATTCAATCAAACTTATTTAAGTAGAATGAGGAGTCTTTTAATAATTTTCTAAAAAGAATTCCCTCTTTTTATTGAATGAAATATTTTTAACTATAAAATCATTCCAAATTTTTACATTTTTTATACTCCTTTTTCAAAGATGACTTCACTTAATTTTATGAAGGTTCCAAGCTATAGTTGATGAACCTTCCAACTAATGTTACCAAAGTATTCTACCAATTTCATAAACCTTCTAAATTAGTTCATGCTTTTCTTAAACTAATTTCATATGTGGTACACCTCAATTTCATGATAGTAGACCTTAATATTAATTCTAGCAACTTCATGAATCTTCCAAACTAATTTCATACATCTTTTTGCACTATGTGTTTTTTGTATTCTCAACTTCTCACCTCTCATTTTGCATTCTTTGCCTTTTTATTAGGGATTGTCACACCTCCTCCAAGAAGCAAAGCTCAAGGAAGTTGGAGAAGTTGGTGAGAAAATTGTCGAGCTAATGGAGAGCCATTTTGCGTGAAGAAGGTGTAACACCTCTTTTGCTGCGGCAAGCATGGAGAATTAGAATTGCAAACTACGGGTAATTTTGCTTGAAATAGGGGTCCAATGAGAGGTGAAGGCTAATGTGAAAAGCATGTGGGTGAGTGCGTGGTTGGCGGAAGGGTGAAAAGAAGGAGCAAAAGGTCAAAACTTGTTTGAGGTTGGAGAATGAAGTGTCGCTTTTTTACCCCTAGAGGAGTGTTAGCCCTTAAGTTGGCACTTGGAACTCTGGATATATTTTTCGCGAATATTTTGCAACATTTTGCAAATATTTATGCAAATATGCATAAATTATAGTATTTGAGTGAAATTGAAAGTCCCTGCTAATGGAGTTAGAAGTCTGTTTAGAAACTGGAGATATACTTTTCAATATGTTTCTATATTTTTAAGTATTAGTAGAGAGATTGCCAAGCTAGAATAGTATGTTTGAGTGTAAAGTAAAGATATGAGAGTTAGTCAGACTTAATGTTTAGTCCGTGACCACTAGGGTGCATGTGACAATCTAGCTAAGCATAGTAGTCTAATATTAGGTCTAGAGAGTCTAAAAGTCTAAAGAGTCCAATTCGTAGAGAATTTGGATCCTTTGTGTTGGTCTTATAAGAAACTGCTAAATATCAATCAAAATCAAGAGTAGACGACAAAGATGGAGATTGGAGCTTACAGAGAGGTGCTTTTAGGGTAAAATCATGCCAGGAGGTCAATAGTGGAGCCAATCATCCACAACAAACCCTAGTATTGGAATAATTTCTCCCCTAAGCGAAAATTATTAAAGAGTTATTAATTTTAGCAACTCCATGAACAATGCAATTGGAAGTTTGGTTTTGCTTTAAGGTTTTTGGAATTCCCTAAAATTTGTCCAAAAAGTTTCGGGATTTTATAAGCTTCCATGATGACTTCATAGAAAGTCAACAACGGTTGAAGTTGTTGGTAAATTCATAGAAATTACTTGGAGTGCGATAAAATCTTATAAAAAATTAGGTTAGTATTTTGTGTGTTGAATAAGGGCCTTGTCAAGTTTGAAGACTTTTTGATAGGCAAAAGTACCAAAATTGACAACAACATCGAATTTTATAAGAATTTATAACATGGCGGTGGGTTGACTAGTGAACCAAGAGTTAATGGTGTTTGATTTGCACAAGTAAGGGGTCTTTCCATACTTCCTTCAACCTTCTAAACAACCCTAGCCACTCAGATTCTTCAAAAACTTTGAATTCCAAAAGTAAGAGTTTTCACTTTTCTTTGAAATTATTGTGAGTGGTTTTTATACTGAAAAATGGCTTAGGAAAAGGACGAAGGGGGTCCCTCAACTAATTTGGGTCTTTTGAACAAGATGGCTTGATTCATTTTGTGTTTGGATTTGTTCCCTAGAAGATAGCAAAGGTCAACTCATAATTTAACTTTTTTAGCGTAAATTGTGGTAAGTTAAGGTAGATTCCTAGATGGCTTGGGAAGAAGCAAAGGTTTGATTTGATTAGATCTTCAAATCTTGCCTTTAAAAGTCAATTTTGGCTTTTTAAGGGTTATTTAAAAGTTGACTTCAGATTAAATATAAAATATCTAGAGTAAGTTAGGATTTGATTCCCAAAATCTTTCAAAAGTCAACGGATTTGATTTAAGCATTATTCTTTGAGCTAATTGAGGCTTAAAAGGAACTTGCTTGAGAACCTTCCCATTGATTAAAGAAATCTTTATGGGACAAATATCTTAGGGTAGTTTAGGTTAGTTAGGAGGTTACTTAGGTAGGAAAAAACAAAATATCTTGTACTAAGCAAGGAGGTAAGCCTTTTTCCATGAGTATATAAGGGCCTTCCCTCCTTGTTTTTCACAACCCATTCTTGCAATTCATTTTCTTTGAGCCAAGGCTCTTGCACATTTTTCTTGTACTAACATTCTGTTAGACAATTTTGCTCTTGTGTACCAATGCGTTGTCAAACACAAATTCATTCTTGGTACACCACCATTGTTGGGGTGACCAAATTTTTGCTCAATTCTTGTTCTTGTGTTAGTAGAGGAAGTTTTTAAGGACTTTAGGTTCCTTTAAAAATTAACAATCCTTGCTAACAAGTTGCTGAAGCTATTAAGTTTGCTTGATTTTTTTTTAGAGTATTGGGAATTAGATTCCCAAATTCATCAGTTGTGGCATTGAAATGGATACTTTAATTCATAATTTTTAAGGCAATGAAGTTAGTCTTTGCCAAAAGGTTTTTAATTAAAACTTTTGATCAACTTGCATTGTACAATAGAGTTGGTTTGATTTCAATTTTAAAAGTTCGACTTAAACACTGCCATGTGTACCTCCCTTAAGAATTGAAAATTTGGATACTAGGATTGGTTTGATTTTAATCTTAAAGTTTGGTTTAAACGTTATTATGTGTACTTCCTTTAGGTATTAAACACTTGGATACTAAGGATTGGTTTGGTTTTAAATTTAAAGTTCGATTTAAACGCTATTATGTGTACCTCCTTTAGAAATTTAAAATCCAAACAAACCTTTGACTGAATTAGCCTAGGGTTGTTCTTGTACGGCAAAACTTTGGCTTTGAATCTTTTGGAATTATGATAAAACCTTAAAATGGCAAAGCCACGTCTCTAAGAGAAATATTTTAGGTCAAGATCTTTGTTGAAGTTAGCTTGAGGTTGCCTATGCACAGTAAAGCTTTGACTTTATTCTCTAAGCCTTGAGAAAAGTAGTACCTATATAAGTTTTGATTTGTTAGAAGCTATCTAATCTCAAATACCATTAAATTCCTACCTTTTCTTCTTTGAATTCTATCTTGATATCCTCTCTTTCCAAAACCTTTGTTTTAGAATTTGCTAAGGACCTTAGAGTAGAATCTACTTGTTAGGGTTTGTAACTAAATGTTCCATTGCAAAAAACACAAGTCACTTTAGTCCCATTCTCTATAAAATTGTACCACGGTTCCCATTCTTTTGTTTGCTTCTGTTGACTTGTCATTGGGTTCACAAGTAATTTCAAACGCATTCTTCCTTCTTTGTGTTGAATATAAAAAACAATAATCCATAGGATAAGATACCAGTAATAGCACTTAGCACTAGTCCACTGCTTCAACTGATTTTGACATCACCTCCGTAGCTAACCAGGGCCATCTGCCACCCAAGTAGACTCATAAGGAGCTCAAAATGAATTGAGGTTCAAGAGAAGAGGCTAAGGTGACAAATGTGGGGAATGCTGGGCTATGAAAAAATTCATAGCTTCATGTTTTCATACATATAAATTCATTTGAAATGAATAGATCCATAAAATAACACAATTAATTTTGGGCAAAAAATTCAAGAAGTGAATATGTATTTCATATGCGTCATGTAATACAAAGTAGGAAAAATATATGATGTGGATACCATGACACCATCTAAATATGTATGTGCCAATGTCTAATATAGTTAATATTTTATACTACCGAGGGAAAAAATCTATAAGCCTTTACAATGCTAGATGTCTAAGTCTTTTGAGAAATTTTACTTTTCTAACTGCAACACCTGAAAGTACACTTAGTTGATATTCATCGGACTATTTGCACTGCCACTTGGGCTTGCCTCGTTGTCATTTGTCCCCACAACGATGGGGAGGTCTTTGTCAAAGCCTAAACAAAGTCTACAAACTGTTCCATCTTCCTCCAATATGGAATTCAAGGTTTGCAATTGTTTGAGGCTCTTAAGAGCTTGGCAAGTTCCCAGGCTATGTTGTTCAAGCAAGAAGTCCATCCTTGAAAGTTTCTCTCCACTCCGATTCCGATAATTGGACAAGTTCAACATGTCAATATCGTCCATAGTAAGAACCCCGTTGTCATCAATGATACAAATTCCATCAACAGCCCACAACCATCGTTTGGATGAGGTCCAAATTGAGAGTTCTGTCCAACCTCATTCCAATGCCCACTAGAGCATTGGTAGAAAAAATTTCGATGTCCTTAGTTGAAGTGTTGAACCCATCCTTCATTGGAATCAAGTGGTGGCACACTTGGACAATTTGAACTAAATTTGTTTCCCAACCCCATTCGATATTGAGGTGCTACTTATTCAATGAGTGAATCTCCAATTTTCAACTTCACACCAAGTCTGTTCCCCACTTCTGAGAATGATCAAGAGCATTCTGAGCATTGAATTCTCAATGTGGTGGCATAAAGGGAACTAAGTGAAACTATGCATACAAGCTCTTATGGAAAGGAGCCTTGAACAGTGAGTACCACCGATGAACAATCATCAAGCTGATCAAATAAAATGAATGGTACAAGTGTTCGCATGTGCCTAGGTGCATTCCACCTTCAGGACCAAATGGATTTAGGCAAATAGGGCACATAGTACCATCATTCACAAAGCTCGAAGGATTTGGCCACAACAATAGTGGATTGCCCTTATGGTCGAGGGTAGAACCAACTTCATTTTTGAAATCCCAATCATGTTTAGACCAATCAATTGTTGTTGGTCCACCACCAATGTTGATGGTTGTCATTTCATCCATATCGAAAAGATCATCCACAAGGGCCCAGGATGTCAAAACGAAAACCCTCTCTTGATTTTGTGCACCATAATTGTTGTCGATTTTCGTGTATTCTTCCACCATTTGTCGAGTTCTATCAACAGTGAAGGTGTAGGCCAAATTCCATTGATAATATTGTTCCATCAATGCATTCAATTGATTTTTCAATCTCAAATTCTTCACAAGCATGTGGGTCAATTCTCTACTATTGTCAACCAACATTGCCCCAACTGCATTGTCGTGTAATTCTCCAAAGGACAAAGAATCTTCTTGAGTAGACATTGTTGCATCACCTTATACATCTTGCAACGGAATTTGAGAATTCATTGAAGGCCCTTGCACTTCCTCTCATGGATCCCGACCTTCGTTTGTCATTGTTGTTGCCTCTAGAGCGTGTCAAAGGGCCTCTATTTCGCGTTATTGTTGAGTGATAATAGTATCCTTCTCTTCAACTTCTGTCTTCAACTTGTGAACATTTTCAAACAAAGAATGTAATTCAGTATTCTTTTCTTCTAGTTTGGTCCTCAAGCTTTGGATTCTGTTTGTAGCAACCATAATATCAATAATTCCTATTGTTGTTTCATCATTTGCAAGCAACTGAACCTCAGCAACATTTTCATGTATAACAGGCAACTGCACTTCAACAACATTTTCATGTACAACTTCAGTAGTCCTTTGTTTAGCCCTCATCTTCTTAGCGCGTAGTTGTGATCTGTGACTCAAAACAACTAGAATATGAGATCCATTGGAGTTGCTATCCATAGAAGAGTCCTCGGTTTCATGTATGAGCAGTGCCTACACTTGTGTTGTTCTTTTGCCCAGCCCACCTTTTGGGTACCTCAACACCCCCCTTTGAATGAATCCATTTGTTGCCGAAGGAACTTTGATATTGTCCCCCACACCCTTCAAAGTGGACCAGTCCACTCTTCTATTCAACTTCACCTTAGCATAGACCCCTTGTGCAATGAAGAGATGTACTTCATTCCGTGTGACGTTGGAGACGTCGTACAACACTTGATACACTTCGATGCATCGATTTTTGAACTCTTCGTTGATGCAATGTTTCAAATTTGCCTTGTGGAAGCGTCAGTGAAAGTTGTATCATTCTTCTTGAAAGGCCTTGCCAATGTGGCACCACTCTATATAGTTTGCACAATCTTCAAAAGTCCATAGGTCTTGCATGTCCTCCCAACCCTGGAATGCAAGTTTCGCAAGGTTACGTAGAACATGCAATCGCTTTCGATGTTTGTTTCCCGGTCATTGTTGGATCTTGTCGCGTTCCTCCTTTGTCATTCTTGCCAATGTTGCCATCGTGGAAAGAAGCCACAAAAACCTCCTATAGAAATCAAAATAGACCCTGCACAACGCCCACAACCAACTCAATGAAGAGATGGATGACTAAGAGTATACAGGACGGGGACAATTGGAGAGGGGAGGGCTTTATATAGGGCCATTGGGAAACATTAGGGCGTGGACTCCATCGCAATAGGGTGCGGACAGAAAAAGGTAGGGCATAAACATCATCATGCAAGGTGTGAATGGAAAAGGCAGGGAGCGAATACCATCATGTAGGGTGCGGACGAGAAAAGGCAAGGTGTGGACGCCATTGAGTAGGGTATGGATGGAAGTGGGATAAGGTAGGAACGTCATGTTATAGGTAGGAACCAAGGCAGGGACTATATAAAGTGCGTCTGTGCCCTCATTCTCTTGCTAATTCTGCGTCCTAGACCTCACATGCTAGTTCGCCTCCTACGGCCTATACAAGGGAGTTTGGTGGGTGGTGGGCTTGGCCTGCATACATGACCTAAATTTTTTGAATTTTTTTTTAACTTTAGTGCTTGGGAATTGAAACACAAGCCCGTTGGAGAAGTTGTTTTCTATTATGATAGGGGAAGGGAGTGGGTCAATGGAGAAACGTCTAGTGTTTGTAGATCTAGATGATGTTAGTAAGATGATACTTCCATCTACAAACACGTTGATGGCCTTGAGTTCATCAAATCCTTTGTTATCAGGCCAAAAAAAGGGCAAGAAGACCCAGAATCCCCTTGTGCCTGCACGTGATTTTATAGTCGAAGGTAGAATAATAGCTGTTGTGTTCTACAATTGACAAAGTATAAATATATTGACGAGGGAGTATGTGGTGTTAAACAAAGAAGGATATCATAAATTAACTAGGGACTTGCAAAGGGAGCTCAAGTCAAAGTTTGAAGCATTTGAGAGATTCAACAATTTCTCAAATTATTGGTTGCACTTGGAGTGGTTTGATAATGAGGTAGTTGCGTTCACTACCAATATAGTGACAAATTGGTGCTACTATACAAGTAAAAAAGACAATGGTACTGACTAGGACATGCAAGATAAAGAAGTTGTTTCAAAATTGCACTTCATTGAGAAGTTTGCTCAGCAATATTCTTCTTCACGTAAAAAAAACAAGCATCATGGAGAGTGACAATCGAAGACGCGATAACGGCTCATTGTGTAAGTGGAACATTTAAGTGGCTTGAAAATTGTGTGAAAGTGATCCCTATGCCAAAGTAGACTACGATTGGATCGTATGGGACTGTGAGGAAGGTGATGCTTATGAAACTAGAGAGCATTCCCAATTGAATTTTTTTTGCCGGAAAGTCTTTGAAGACCACCAACGAAAAGGAGAAGTGCCAAGCAATCATCAATGAGGCAGGAGGGTGTCTAGTGAAGCATCCTGGCATCATTTGACTTGCATACCTTCATCCTAGAACGATGAAAAGCTATACGCTATGGTGGAATGGGTGGTCTCTAATTTCTTTCTTGTCTAAATACAACTCAAAAGTGAGCAAATCATTGGAATTGGATGAGATTGAGCATCAATAAGATAGAGGCTTGACAAAAGAGGAATTTAGATGGATTGCAACTTATTGAAGAAATCGAGTGAACTTAGCATTGTCATTGCTTGTCATTGTAGGGAAATGCCATGATGCGCAATATATGCACAACGACATATCTCCATCCAATGTTTTGCTCCATTTTGATAATTGGAAATAAAATACGTGTACATAGGGATTTGTGATTGGAGACTTTCTAGCTGAGTTGTAGAAAGTGAGCCATCAAGGTATGGTTATCACACCATGGAGGTTCTTGAAAAGGAGAAGAAAATGCAAAGGTTTGCAGCTCTAGAATTGTTTTATGTATACGGAGAAGAGGGCTCAACAAACTCAATTCAAGCCATGCAACGAACACATTTGTACTTCATGGCTGCTGATGCATATGTGACGGGATGGGTAGTTGTTGCAATTTGGAAAGAATAATGGGACACTCAATATTTTATGAAGAAAAATCCAGAGCAATATCAAAATCTTAGGGTCAAACTAATAAGCCTCCTAAAAGAAGATGTGTGTTAAAGGGCGTTTGTACCAAATGTTCTAGACACATTGAAGAAGGGCCCCTACTGCTGGACTATGCCTGATTGTTGTTATTGTACATAGTATTTTGTCGTTATTACTTTTTGGAGTTTAGAATGTAGTACTTACATAGAAGGTAAGTTATCCTCAAAGAAGAACATGTGTACCTGGTAATTGTCAAATACCTCATATATAAAACTACAAATGTGTACCATAGTCAAAACCTTATAATATGCAATTTGTTTATTCTTTCCTCATGGCAATTTTATGACATATGCGAATTGATGAATGTGTAGTAAGCAAACAACTTTGAATGGAAAAATATATAGGCAAATTTTTTTTCAATGTCTATGTCCGCGTCCCACCAAGATTTCGTTTGCGCCCTGCCATTCCGTCTGTGCCCCACCGGTTCCATTTGTGTCCTATGCCCTGCCTATGCCATGTGGTCTATTTTTTCCTTATAGGAAAGTCAACTATGTGTTGACTCTATTGGACAGGCGGGGGACCTCTACCGGATAGGCAAATTGGCTGACCGTCCACTATAACAACCATGCTTATTACCCACTTTATGGATCAAAAAATTCTAAAAACTCAATTTCTTCTAGCAATTTGATGTTGATTGGTTCAGAGACCAAAGTACATTAAATTTTTCATTGAATCTATTGAATTCCAAGCCATTCTTGTGCAAATCTACACACATAGAGAGAGCGAGGTAGTTGCATAGGTTGGCTTCCTTCCCTATAAAGTCTATCCTTGTTTAAATGTGGCCTATCTATTGTAACTTCCTACTATCTAATCTTTCCTTAGTTGCAATCAATAGCCACATCAACCGGTTTTGCATTGGAATGGATACATTGCACATTCATTGAAAAAACATTGGATTATACTGTGCTTAAAAAAATCATTGCCAAATCCTCAATACTTTCATACTACATAAAAAGGACTAGTATTATGGGACAAAAAGAGTAATGTTTAGCACAACTCAAGATCTTCTTGTGTTTGTGAATGATTGGTCGTTGAGGAGCTTGACAATGTGAATTTGTAGTAAATTTAGTGTACAATATATATTGATTGTAGTAAGAACCCATGTTTAAATACTAGAAAATGAATGTAAATAAGTTACTAATCTTGCACACCTTCTTAGGCTCCACCTCCGAACTAACGGAGAAAACGCAAACAGCAGTGCATAGAGAGCAACTGCAGGAGGTGCTTCCAAAAGAGCCACGGCACTGGGAGGCAACTTAAGGTACTTAGAGAGCAGCTGCAAAAACCACAGCTTACAGATACAATTTTTATTTTAAAAAATTGCGCAGAAATCCACCCATTTCTTATAGACAGTTACAGCCGCTACAACTACAAACACAGGTACACCTCCTCACAACATTCTTGAACTTCCGGGCAGGGAGTTGAGTTCCCATGAATCCCATGACTTGAGGTTCCTTTCACTGTAGAAAGTCTTGAATTCCAGTTTGTCTCTGACTAATGGTCCACTGCACAAGGCCTAATTCTTTTACAATGACACTGTAGATTGACGTCCCCCTGCCTCCCTACTGTTCAAGACTTTTCAATACAAAGAAATTCACACCTTACTCAACCCAGACCTCATCGGCAAAGGCGACACGTCTTCCAATTCCGCTTCCTCCAGCGATTCCAAGGAAACAATGGGTCCTTTGAGCGGCATATACTCCCCCAAGTACCCATCCAAATGCTCCGACAACAACCCCCTGTCAATATTCTCCAGATGCACCGACTTGCACACGAAGTACACAATCGTCTGCACCACGATCCCCAGCACCGTCACCACCGTCCACAGCCCCAGTAACGCCACTGCCACCACCACTCTCCCAAATCCACTCTCCACGCGGTGAGTAGGCGACCTCACGAACACATTGAACAGCGTCAACACCACGACAGTGGCCAATGTGTAAATCAGTATCATCACCCACCCCACCCACCTCTTCCCCTCGATAAGATCCGCGCTTTTCTTTATCGCACTAATCCCGTAACTATCCTCCAACACCGTCACCACACTCGCCAGATGCCAAACCAAATAAATGTACACCAACAAGCAGTAAAACATCACCATCAATGGGATGAACAGCACAGTGAAGGGAATTCCTGTCTGCATTTGAAGCAACAGCAGCATGACGATGATGAAAACGAAGGCGACGTTGTAGAGGAAGACGAGGATGTGCGCCCATAGAAAAGTCATGAACAAGCGCTTCCAGACTTTGGGCACCACACTTAAGATTTTCTTGTAGGATAAGCCTTTGCTGGTGTAGATGCTGGCCACGGTGTAGACGATGGAAGCCGTGCAGAGAAGAGAAAAGGCCAAGACGAAGATGACGTAGAGGATGGTCAGGATGCCTAAGCCGAAAAACTCGCTGTCCAGGACGGATTGGGTGTGAGCTGCGGCAGAGGAGCCGGCGGTTTCGGATGCAAGCTCTTGCTCGTTGCGGTTGATCTTGCGGACTACTGGGTCGGAGAGCAAGCCGTGGCAGAACATGATGGCGCCCAAGGGGAGGACTAAAGTGAGGCCGAGGGAGAGGAAGAGACGGACGTGGAGCTTGGTGATGGTGTAGGCTTCTTTGCAGATGCCGACGACGCCTAAGTTTCGCATTTCATCGAGTTCCGTCTCCATTTTCGAAAACTTGGTTGATCGTGACCTAGAATATACTGACAGAAATCGGTGTCACCCTGCGTGCTTGGAAAGAGGTAGCAGCAAGCAATTCAATGGACTGGCATGCGGAGCAGTATGCTTTCCAATCTTGTTGCCCCGCTTAAGAGTAGTATGATGACTCGAATTTCACTAAGCAATACTGGACTTCAATGAAACGCCTCCTGTGTGAATCACAGATCAAGAATAAATAATCTTAGAATCACCACAAAATGAGCTAATCACCACAAAATCTCGCCACGAAAGTGATAGAGCTAGGGTTTGATGGAGAAATAGTACAAAACTCACAGTCGGTAATACTGAAGTCTCCACACAAAATCAAATCAACTGACGACTAGTGCAAAACGAGAAGAACAGATTACTCCAAAGACAAAATACCCACCCCAAAACCCGAAAATCGGTCTCCGGCCACACAAAATCAAGTCAATGAAAACTAGACCAACCGAAAATTGGTAGTCCTGTAGTCTCCAATCAGAAACAAGTCAAATGAAAAGTGGTGCAAACTGGAAGAACGAATCACAAAGACAAAACACCTGCCCCTAACCAAGAATCGGCAGTACTCTAGACTCCACGCAAATTCAAGTCAATGAAAACTAGGGCAACCGAAAATCAGTAGGCCTGTAATCTCCAAACCAAAGCAAGGCAAATGAAAAGTAGCGCAAAATCTAGAAGAGCGAATCACAAATTCAAAACACGCAAAACCCTCCACCGAAAATCGGTAGCACTGTATACACCACACAAAATCAAATCAAGTCAAGTCAAATCAAAGAAGGGCAAAACGAGAAGAGCATATCACAGACACAAGACACACAACCGTATCCTGTCCTCTCCACACAAAACCAAGTTCATTGAAGACTAGGGCTCAACGAGAAGAACAAGTCACAGACCCCAAACACCCAACTCAACCCTGAATATCGGCAACGCTCTAGTCCCCACACAAAATCTAGTCAACTGAGAACAAGAGCGGAGACACGTACCTGCCAAATGATGAGTACCCTAACTCAGTGAGAGCGACGAGAAGAGAAGTGCAATCAGGAGCAGGACCAAGAAATGATGTTGCCCGAGCAGAACTGAGGGACTACTGACGAGCTCCCAAGGAACCGACTTGCACGAGGGGTTCGAGGAAGGTCCTCCCGACTTGCACGGAAGGCACGAATGCACAGTACCCCACCACACAAGACTGACTGGATTTCAAAACAAGATAAAACTTAAGGAGTAGTAAGATAATTAAACCTACTGGGTGATGACTATTGAAGCCAAGGACACAAGGAAACGTCACCCTGCCTATGATGGAAGTCTCTAAGGGCGAATAGCAACGAATCTGTCCATGTTTAGAGTATAATGATCCCTTTTTTCCAAGCTTCTCAGAAATGGACTTATTATGATTGCAAATAGCAATGAACGATGACTGAATTTGGAATTCACTTACTGTGGTTTCGAAACTACTGAGGCATAAAAGTAGAGGATAGGGTAGATAGTAAACGGAGTTGCAAGACCTATGACGAGTTTTTCAGTAGAAAGAGTGATGTGCAACTAAGTTATGGCAGACAATGACAATGACAAAGGATCATGAGATTGGTTCTGGTCCACGTTTAGAAAGACCTTTGCAGATGCGTCATCGTGATGGGTTTGCTGAAAGTTGAGTTATTTTCACTTCGGAGATTAGGAGTGTTGGTTTCTCTGTTCCGTCGGAGACCCAGGATATAAGAACTCGTGATTCTCATCCCGGAGGTTATTGGTTTG